>CM040120.1:238742552-240154091 GCA_022559845.1 Amorphophallus konjac
TTAGAAGATGATTCATCAATAATGACATGGGGGCTTTCCTCAACTACAAGAGTTCTCAAGTTATACACTCGATAAGCTCTTGAGCTAAGAGAGTATCCAAGAAATATACCTTTGTCACTTTTGGGGTCAAATTTAGCCAGGTCCACCTTACCATTGTTGTGAATGTAACAAACTGAGCCGAACGGTTTAAAATAGGAAATGTTTGGCTTCTTACCTCGATACAGCTCATAAGGGGTTTTCTTCAACAATGGTCTTACCATGGCACGATTGACAATGTAGCAAGCAGTGTTCACTACTTCTGCCCAAAAGTACCTCGGCAAATTATTTTCGTTTAGCATGGTTCTTGCCATCTCAATTAGCGTCTTGTTCTTCCTTTCAGCAACGCCATTCTGTTTGGGGGTTCTTGGTGCAGAGAAGTCATGCATATAGCCTTGAGTCCTGCAAAAGTTGCTGAACTCATGGTTATCAAATTCCTTACCGTGATCGCTCCGCATGGTTTTGATGCAATACCCCTTTTCATTTTGAGCTATCCTGCAAAATGCTTCAAACTCCATCAGGGCATCATTTTTATGTGAAAGGAAGTAAACCCGACAAAATCTTGAATAATCATCCACAATGACAAAGCCATACAATTTACCACCCAAGCTATGTGTTCTGCTTGGTCCAAAAAGGTCAATGTGGATTAACTCAAGGGGCCTTGATGTAGTTACATCATTCTTGCACTTGAATGATGTCCTTGTTTGCTTACCCATACTACACGCCCCACAGACTCCTTCATCAGTAACCTTCAGCTTAGGCAATCCAACTACCAGATCATTTCGAGAGAGTTTTAGCATAACATTAAAACTAGCATGCCCAAGTCGGCGATGCCAAAGCCAAACATCATCATTATTCCTTGCAACCAAACACAGATTTATGAGAGGGTTCATTCAAATCAATCATATATATATTGTTATGCCTAAAACCAATGAACTTTATCTCATGAGTATTTTTATTCACAACGGTACAGTGATTAGAATCAAAAATCACATTATATCCTTTATCACAAAGTTGACTTATACTCAAAAGATTATGATGCAAACCTTTCACTAGCAAGACATTCTTAATGGCATGATTTTAATTCTCACCTATCTTACCTTCTCCGATGATTTTGCCTTTGTCCTTACCACCAAATGCCACTGTTCCACCATCCTTTTCATGCAGGTCCGTAAATAATTCTTTGTTTCCCGTCATGTGCCGAGAGCATCCACTGTCCAAATACCACCTATTCCATTGAGCTCTCAAGCAGACCTGCAATCACAACAACCGTACTTATGCAGATTTTGGTACCCAAGCAAGCTTGGGTCCACAATGGTTAGAAGCATGAGATGTGTATGATCTATTTCTCATTCTAGCAACTTTTTCATCATCAAATTTCAGAATTCTGTAATCGTACATGTCATGGCCTAACCTTCCACAATAAAAGTATGTAATGGCTCTATCCCTGTTTCTTCTCCTTCCTTTATTCAAAAATGAATTGTGCACTTGTGTTTTTGACGTGGATGGAGATGAACTTCTGGGAAGCATGTCAGTTGAATGTGTTTCAGATTGTAAAGTTTTTCCTTTTTCAAAAATGGCAATAGCATCCTTCAACTCATGGTTTTCATGCATTAGAGAATGGACTTGATTTTCGGCCTTTTCTTTTGCTTGATTGCATGCCATGTTTTCAAGCTTTTCTTGTTCCAGATTATTTTTCAAATCATCATACATTTTACTTAGAGTAAATTGTTCCTCTCTCATGCATGAAATCTCTTCTTCAAGCAATTCATTTTTTGACACAAGAATTTCTTTTTCATTTATCAATTTCTCAGTTTTAGATTTCAACACATGGCAATTTTCACATGAGTTTTCAGCATGCACAAGATGTTCAATTTTCTTTTTCAAATGTCTATTTTTAGATATGAATTTTTTACATTTTTCATATACGACTCATATGCAATTTGCCATTGTTCACAAGTAAGAGTTTCAGTTTCAGAATTTACCTCATTTCCATCGTCGTCATTGGCCATGAAGCATAGGTTCTGGACCAGCTCATCTAATCCATCTTCATTCCCGGACTCTTCCTCATCTTCATCGCTCCAAGTGGCCACCATGGCCTTGGGCTTTTTGAAATTTCCTTTCTTCAACTTCTTCATCAGATCGGGGCACTCACCCCGCATGTGACCAGATTTCTTGCATTCGTAGCAGATCACTTCTTCTTTCTTGCTACTTTCTCCTCTGTTCGGACCATGCATTCTTGGTCCCTTTCTGAATTGACCACCAAAATTTCTGGTCCTTTTGACGAACCTTCTTGCCCTTCTTGTAATCATGGCAACCAGCTCTTCATCTTCAGTGTTGCCGGTTGAATCATTGTCACTACCCTCTGAATCTTGTGGATTCACTTTTAGAGCCAAAGGTGTGACTACCTTCTTCTTTTTATGGTCCTCCTCGCTCCTCTTGATGTTGATTTCGTAAGTCATCAAGGAGCCAATTAGCTCATCCAATTTCAAAGTGCAGAGATCCTTTGAGTCCTCGATTACAGTGGCCTTTGTGTGCCATTGTGATGACAAGGATCTCAGTACCTTTCTGACGAGTTCCTTGTCAGAATACTCTTTACCAAGACCCTTTAATCCATTCGTGATTTCCGTCAATCTTGCAAACATATCAGAGATGGACTCTTCTGGTTTCATCATAAATAACTCATAATCTCGGACTAACAGATTCGCCTTGGTTTCCTTTACTTCCGATGTTCCTTCATAGATCAACCGCAGCTTGTTCCACATCTCCTGCGCAGAAGAACACATGAAAATACGTGAGTATTCATTAGGATGAATGGCACACTGTATTATATTCATGGGTTTAAAGTTTGCTGAACACTTCTTTATATCCTCATCATCCCACTCATCCTCATTTTGAGATAGAGTATACGGACCCTTGCTTATGACGCGCCACACGTCATAGTCTTGGGATCGTAGAAAAACATACATTCTATTCTTCCAATAAGGGTAGTTTGATCCATAAAAGAACGGGGGTCTTTGGATCGAATGCCCTTTGGGCATCATCCCCTTGTTTGCCATAAAAAGGGATCTGCTCTACGACCGTGTGGTCGAGTGAAACAGAGACCAAAGCTCTGATACCAATTGTTGAGTTCCAAACGGTGGCAATCAAGAAGGGAGGGGTGAATTGATTGGCCAATTAAAATTTCTTCCAAGGAAAATAATGATACGTAAATATATAAGCACTAGACCTCACTCGATCATGATCTCACTTGTGAATGCGTGTAGATAAGGGTAGGTGTTTGATTAAAGAAATGGTGAATGCTCAACTCACCGTGAAGCCCACTTGACAATGAATCTGGAAAAACAAACCACAAGTAACACACGGAGTTTTTAGGTGGTTCGGGTACACTGCCGTGTCCCCTACGTAACACGTGAGGATTAAGACTCCACTATGAAGTGAGCCACACACACACGCTGTGTGGAACATCAAACACACACACACACGGCACCCGATCTGGGCTGCCAAACATACACACACACACACACGTTCGTGTTTCCGATCACGAACACCACACACAAGAATCTGATTTAAGATATACAATAGATGCACAAGCTTAAGCAAAGGATTCAGAAAATGGAGAGTGAAGAAATTTTTATCGTGATTGAAGCTCCCCCTTTCGTTTCTACGGAGGTAGTTCAACACTTCTGCAAGTGGAAGAACAATCTTGGAGGAGGTATGAAGCAGTGCCGCACGAACAAAGGTTCCAGCTTGATATCCGACATAGCTTTCAGTTGTAGATGGTTTTGAGGCTTGATTCAAGCTTCTTTCCTTCGATTTCAGGTTCAGAACAAGGTGGGAGTGGAGCTTGGAGCTGCTGCTGCGACCATGCACACACAAGGATTAGAAAGAAAGCCCAATTTCAGATCTCACCAAAAAAACTCTTAGGGTTTCTACCCAAATGATATGTATTTATTTGTATAGGATGGTCAGGGACGACCTGGAGACCAGATTCATAAATTCAGGAATGATTTAGGGATGTTGGGATGACTTTCGGTGGGCTGCCACAGAAGTCAAAATTCACGGCTCGGGTTCGAGACTGAAAGTGTCGACCCTTGGGGTCGACCCTCGTGAGGGTTTAATGGTGATTGAGGCAATGGGTCGACCCTTGGGGTCGACCCTCGCGGCTAATCCGTGCGGGTAAAAAACATTACTACCAGGGGTCGACCCTCGCGTGGATGGGTCGACCCTTGGGGTCGACCGTTGCAGTTTAGACAAAAGGGGTCCGACGGAATATAATTCCAACTTTCAGGGGTCGACCCTTGGGGTCGACCCTTTCAGCTAGGATCTAAACACTCAATCTTTTTAGCATCCGGGGACGTAGGGGTCCACCCAATGGGTCAACCCTTGTTCCAGAACAACCAAATGGTTGACTAAAAAGCCCACTAAGTCCAAGAGCAAGTCAGGGGGTTTCAAGATGGTTTTTAGAGCATGAGAGGGAATGAAACCCAAACCATTTGAGCTGAGATAGGTCCTATACCAATGTAACCCTTGAGATCAAAATAATGAACTTCAAACCAAAAACTCAAGGGCCAGTGAGTTGAAGTGGATCTCACCGACCGTCCTCGAGTTCCTTAAGCACTTAGGCACGTTCCTTGCCCTATAAAGACATACATTCTGAATTAGATTTAGCATTGCAATTTAAGTTCAAACGCCTTACCAGACGAAGTTAGTCTTGTACCTCCAAAAGCTCCAAGTCTACATCAAGGATGTGCATTTCCAAAGCTTTTCATGTTAGAAGAACTCAATTTCAACTCACCCAAAGATATAGTGTTTGATCATCATCTAAATCCATTTAGTATACCCACAAGGAGAGGGTTCAACAAGACTGATTCCTCCCCTCCTTTTTCCTCTTCCTTTTCTTTTTTTTCTTTTTTTCCTTTTCTCTCTCTTTTTTTCATTTTTTTGTTCTTCTCTCCTTTTTTTTCTTTCCTTTTTTTTGCTCTCTCCTTTTTGAAATGCAAGATAAATAGTGCCCAAACCATCTGGACAATACCAATGCAAATTCGCCCGGGGCGGGGCGGACAAATGCATTATTTATTGAATGGGGGAATCAGAGCGTGGTTGATGGGGACATCGAAGCAAGACCGCTCATATTTTATTTGCATTTATGTCCTTTTATATTTGTATGTATACCCCTTGTGTTATATGGGTACACAATTGTAAGTCTTAAGTGGGTTTTTGTACAAAATGTCAGTAGGACCAACAAGGGGGCCCTCACTCCTTCCTCATTGGTCCAAGTGGCACCATTTGGGTCCATGTAAGGCTGGTCAAAGTCCTAGGTGACATCTAGAAGGTCAATTAGACACATGGGAGACAAGTGGATTAAAATTTCAAAGGAGGTCACCTACCTTTACCTACCCATGTCCCCTTGGTCAAGGGGGCGCCCCCCCCCCCCCCATTTTTAATTTTTGAAAATTAGTCCATTAGAACTAATTAGTTCTAATCCTTGTATACCCCTCCCAACCCTAGATCTGATGGCATTAGTGGTCATTTTCCATTTATTATATAAGGCATGTATTTCCATTTTTCATGAATTAATGAGAAGAAAATTGTTGAATTGTCTTGAGCCAAGGAAGCTTACGCACCCCCCCTCTCTCCCCTCTGGTTGTCCTTCTCCATCCTCTGCATTTCAGGGTTGTGAACCCTTCTATCTTAGCCCCTCCACATCTAAGTTCATTCTGTGCCGTCGCCGCCGCCGTTCGTGCCACCATCAAGCCACCGCGAGCGATCTACCGAAGTGCTATCTAGGTTCTGTTTCTCTAGATAGAGGTCCACTCCGTGAATTTTGGCTCCCAACTCAGACATCATCTGGCGTTGAGATTTTCAAGGTTGGTTTCTCTCTTGATTCCCAACCTCCATTAAAAAAATCACGTCATTCAGAGTTCATTTTATATTTTTCTATTTTTATGTCTTTCTGTCTTCCTGATCTGTCCCTTTTCAGATCTATGTAGCAGAAGCCTAGTTCTTCCTCATTTCGATCCCCTTTTTGATTTTTGTTGGAATCCCCAAATTTATTGGAGGTTCTTTCCACCATCCCCTTCCTCCACAAATTTTCGTTGAATTTCAAAATCCCTGTACCTGTTTTTAGAAATTGATTATTTCCCCTAAATTTAGATCTATCTCTACTGTCCAGACCCAACCCAGGGCCAGTATAAAACCACTAAAAAATCGAGAGTTCCACCAAATCTTGCATAAGATATATTCCCATTTTCCTATCTTTGGCCTCCACAACTTTCACGAAGAACTCATCTTTTGAATCGAAGGTCTACATCACAGTCAATGCCAACTCTCAAGAAAACTTGGTTTTGCTATGAGTTTTCAGATCCAATGAGCCAGCAGCTTGAAAATTCAACAAAGGCCATCAACGAGAAATTCAATTTTATCTCTCTAGCCCTAGATCGAAGTACTTCGAAAGATCTTTCCAACGGTACCTCTTGTGCATCGATCCGACGTCGGGAGTGACCGCAACAGTAGATCTCACCGGGTCGCGCGTTGTAAAATAAAATTACATATTCGTGGTCAGCAACTCCAGCGGGTGACGATCGGAGCCGCCCGGCCTCCGGCCGGCGAACCAGCACACCACCGTCCCAAAGAGCACCCCTCCAGGCATCCCCACCATAGTGGTACCACCCCGGTCCCACACGGTCCCTCGGACCAGCACGTGGGTCCCACGGTCGCGAGTATGAGTGCCGCCGAAGCTACACAAGAAGTTGCCCGTCAACCCAAACCCGTTACTCTCGGGCCCCATTGTGTCACCCTTTACCTCTCTGCGTGGAGTAAGCATTCATATTCATTGCTGTAATATTTATGTATTTACTGTTCCGGGAGTACGAGATCGGCTGGGAAGTCGTCCCCACGCCAGGCGCGTGGAGGTATCGTGTTCGCTCCTTACTCGGTATTTTGCTTTATTCATATATGCTTTATATGCCCCTGCTAGAGAGCATGCTAGGATCGTAGCCCGCTTTACTTTTATATCATCGCTGCTGCGAGAGAGAGAGAGATACCGTCCCGTGACCCGATCCGGGCTTGAATTTGTGAGTTGACCACCCTAGCTCACTGCCGGTTTCTGCCGCGCACGGTCCCACGCATCCCTCACTTAGGGACAATCGCGAGCTAGAGTCCCAGGTCGTGTGTCCGTCCCGCATCAGTGGTACAACCTCAAATGCCTACCATTGAGGGGCGGAAATTGAACTTCCCCCCGATGGTTGACGATTACATACGCTCCGCCCTCGTAGACTTTCTAGACTACATAGGGTCCAAGCCAATTCTCATTCAGCTTGCCCTTGGGATTGGAAGCCATGACTTCTCTTCTCTTGACCATGACGAGGTCACCCTTTTTGAATTCACGCTCTTTGATGAGCTTGTCAAAGGCACGCGATATTCGGGCCTGATAGACCTGTATATTCTGCTAGGCTTGGAGCCTTTTCCCCTCCAAGTTGGAGAGCTCTTCGAGCCTTCGCTTGACATTTGTTTGCTCTTCCCGGACCAACCCGTGCTGGATTGCGACCCGAAGGGACGGTATTTCCAGCTCGATGTGGACAATTACCTCTGAGCCATACACCAAGGAGAAGGGTGAACAACCCGTTGGAGTTTTGTATACGGTCCGGTATGTCCACAGGGCCTCGTACATCTTCTCTTCCCAATCTCTCTTGTTAGAACCAACAATTTTAGACAGGAGAGTACAAAGAGTTTTATTGAAAGCTTCAGCCAAGCCATTGGCCTGTGGGTTGTAGGGAGTTGACGTCCTCCAATCGATCTTGTATTTCTCTGCCAGTCGGTAGACTTTCTGGTTGTAGAAGTGGCTTCCATTATCTGAGATAATTCGATTTGGAGTGCCAAACCGGAATATGATGTTGCGACGGACGAACCTGGCAACGATTTCCCTGGTCACTTCTTTCAAGGCAATAGCTTCCGCCCAGCGGGAGAAGTAATCAGTTGCGGCCAAGATGTACTTGCACCCAGCGGATGATGCGGGTAGTGGACCCACGACTTCTGTTCCCCATTGGGCAAAAGGCCAACTGGGCAGTGTTGGATGTAGCAGCACGGGCGGCCTTCTAAGCACCGTCGCGTGATCCTGGCATTTCTGACAAGACTTGGCATACTTGCAGCAGCCGTCAAACATTGTCGGCCAATAGTAGCCGAGCTTCTTTATTTCAATCTTCATTTTCGGTCCTGCCTGATGTGCACCAGCTGTTCCAGCGTGAACCCCTTTCATGACTTTCCATGCTTCTTCAGTGGATAAACATCGGAGGAGCACCTTCTGTTTGGCATCTGCCATAATTCAGAATAGGATTTCATTCCGGACCTCGTATGAGTCCTTTGTTCTGATTTACTTGATCTTCTCTTCCCTTTGTCTGGGTAGCTGCTGATATTTAAACCACTGTAAAAGGGGGTCCCTCCAGTCGGGTAGGCTGATGGCTTCCGCTGTGGCGGCCTCAAGTTCTTCTTCTTCTGGCCCTTCTATCATGCTAGGCACTTGGCGCTGATTCACCACTTGGATGCTGAGGAATCCATCTGGCGGGACTGCCAATGAACTCGCCAATTTCGCCAGTGAATCGGCTTGTGCATTCTCTTCTCTAGCAACGTGGCCTATCTCAATGAGGTAGAACCGTTGCATGAGCTGTTTCGCCTTAGCATGGTAAGGGAGTAATTCGGGTTTTCGGACGTCAAACTATCCCTAGACCTGCTACCAGCAATGAATCGCCAAACACATGTAGTATTTTAATCTCCATTTGCAAAGCAACTTGGAGACCGATGATCAGAGCTTCATACTCTGCCTCATTATTTGTGCAGGGTTTGTTAATGGAGTAGGATGTGTGCAATACTTCTCCCTCAGGGGATTTAAGGACGATGCCGACCCCAGCCCATACTTTTGTATGCCCAGAAGGGGTTGTTTCTGTTCTTGAAGCTCCATCAAAGTGCAGCTGCCAGGTGATCTGTTGGGCTTGGTGCACCTCCAGTGTTTCATCTTCAGGCAACTCCGTGGCCAGTGGGGAATTTTCAGGCACAGAGTGTGCTGCAAAGAAATCGGCCATGGTTTGACCCTTAACGGCCTTCTGTGGCACGTAGGTGATGTCAAATTCCATTAATAGTACGGCCCACTTGCCGAGACGTCCCTTCAGGACTGGCTGGGAGAGAATGTGCTTGACTGGGTCAGCCTTAGAGATCAGGCTCACTTCATGCGAGAACATGTAATGCCTCAGCTTCTTGACTGCGAAGACCAAGGTGAGACAAACCTTCTCAATCGAGGTGTATTTTGCTTCTGCCCCCACTAGTCTTCGGCTAAGATAATAGAGAGCTTGCTCCTTCCCCTCATCATTATTCTGGGCGAGCATTGCCCCCAGCGAACATTCGGTGGCCGCTATATATAGAATAAGCGGTCTCCCCTTGACAGGTGCCCCCAGCACGGGCGGAGTCCTTAAGTAATCCTTCAGTCGATCGAAGGCCTTCTGACATTCCCGATTCCAGTTGAAAGGTGCATTCTTCATCATTAATTTATGGAATGGCTGACAGCGTCTCGACAAATTAGAGATAAATCTTCGGATGTAAGCCAGCCGGCCTTGTAGGGTTCTTAACTATCCCAGATTCTTCGGAGGAGGTAGCTCCTGAATGGCTTTTATTTTAAAGGGGTCGATCTCGATCCCCCTATATCGGACAATGAAGCCGAGAAACTTTCCACTGGAGACGCCGAAGGCACACTTCATTGGGTTCATTTTCAGCTCGTACTGTCGGAGTCTCTCGAAGATGACTCTAAGGTCATTCAGGTGATCCCCCCTTTTCTTTGTCTTGACGACCAGATCATCAATGTAGCATTCGACTTTGCTATATAGCAGTTCGTTGAATATCTTGGTTATCACCCGCTGGTAAGTGGCGCCAGCGTTTTTGAGGCCGAAGGGCATTCTTTTGTAGAGGAATATCCCTTTAGGTGATCGGAAAGCCGTATGAATTCGATCATGTTCAGCAAACCATATTTGATTATAGCTGGACGATCCGTCCACGAAGGACAAGGCCTCATGGCCGGTAGTTGCATCAATCATCACTTCGGTGACGGGCACCAGAAAGTCATCTTTTGGGCAGGCTTTATTCAGGTCGCAGAAGTCCACGCAGATCCTGATCTGTCCATTTTTATTCTTTACTGGCACAATGTTGGCCAACCAAGTAGTGTATTGGTTTTCAGCTACAAAATCGACATCTATGAGTTTGTCGACTTCTTTGCAAATCTGTTTTATCCACTCCGGCCTCATACGCCGGGGGGACTGCTTCATCCGCTCCACCTTGGGATCAATAGCTAGAATATGTTGAGTCACGCCGGGGCTCAGGCCAGGCATCTTTTTGTAGTTCCAGGCGAAACAGTCCCGAAATTCTTGCAGCAACTTGACATATTGTCCCCTCTCCTGTGGGGGAAGAAGGGCACTCAAAAAGGTCGGCCTGGGGTCACTTTCTGTGCCTAGGTTAATTTCAAGGAGCTCATCTACTGTGGCCTGGCCGCCATCTTCAATTTTTGACGGCGCTGGCCGTAGGTCGATGAAATCCTGGTCTTCACCATCTTCTGCTTCAAGGACATCATAGGCGTCTTCTTGCTCCGCCTCGTTGGGTAATGAGGCTTTGCTTGTTTCTCCCTCTTCCAGGCCTATTATATGCGGCTCCGAGGGGTTCTCCTACGCGGAGAAGTAAAGGACTTCTCCAAGATCTTCTTGGTAATTATCATAGACGGCTCCTGCAGGAGCCGAGGTGATTGATTGTGTGACGCCTCGACTCACAAACCCGGTCCAGTCGTAAAGACTCGCGTCGGATCTAGATC
This sequence comes from Amorphophallus konjac, assembly GCA_022559845.1. Classification (NCBI taxonomy): domain Eukaryota; kingdom Viridiplantae; phylum Streptophyta; class Magnoliopsida; order Alismatales; family Araceae; genus Amorphophallus; species Amorphophallus konjac. The sequence continues at coordinate 238,753,432 of CM040120.1, forward strand.
GGAACGTCACAGTGGGAACAACCCAAGCAGTACAATTACAATTGAGAATTACACATAAACACTAAGATATCATTGTAGCGAAAATGAAAATACTCAATTCATCAGCTTACAGTCAAATGACTACATCCACATAGATAGAAATAACGATAACAATTTCGCACGTCTTTTATTACATAACCAAATTTCACACACTTTTTTTTTTACATAAGACATAACTCATAACATAACTACCTAGAATAAAGACTGGTAGTAAAATCCGATCCGCAGTCAAACACTGCGAGGTCACTCCTCACTTCCTTCTACCGCTTCTCCTGAAATTGTTCAACGGGGTGAGTCTACGAATAGACCCAATAAGAGACTAAGCATAGTCCCCAGTCAAAACATGTATCAACATATCCAAAGTGATTTGCGGTAATTTATTTCATAAAGTCATTCTATTATCATTTGACAAAGAAAGTATGTACATTAAAACTTTATTCTACCAATGACAAAGTAAATAAAAACTCATCATTTGTAAACATTAATGAATGATTTCAGTACTAGGCGGAGTAGTCTCACGCATAGTGAAAGGATCCAGACAGACGTAATCTGCCCTTTTCCAAATCACCATTCGATATACTGGAGATTCATTAGCAGTAAGCATTTACAGTGTGATAACAGTAAAATGTAATGACAGTTCAATATAATTTCATTGAGTAGTAACAGTAGTTCCAGTAATGAATCAATGAACAGTAATAACAGTTTCAATATCAATTCAGTGAGCATTAATAGTCGTATTTATAACGACTCAGTGAACAGTAACAGTAGTTCAGTGTCAATTCAGTCGGCAATAACAGTTATTCAATTTCAGTTCAATAAACAGTAACCGTGGTATAAATAGCCAGACATAGTGCCCAAACCACCACTAGAAGGACAGTCAGTCGGTACTCGATCACCTAGGTAAATAGTGATGAGTCTTGGTTACTGTCTAGAACCGGGAGAAGTCCTCTCCACCTTAACCAGTGGCACTTGTCCACCTCCTGGATTTTATCTCCGTTACCCTCGGGGCCAATACAGTGTGAACCTCCCCATAGGGGCATTTCTATAGTTTGGTTCCAGTCTCCCCCTATGGTGGCAGTGTCCATTTGGCATTACTAACGGTACGGTAAAAATATAAATATGACTTATATGAAATGGACACATGCCACTCAAAATTCATGATGTGAATATTAATATACCAGTACTGAAAATCATTTTTCTTTTTCTGAAATTTTCAAGTTATTCAAATATAATGACATATCTATATATCAAAATTTACTAAATCTATTTACAGGTATCAGAATGCCTTGAAATTTCAGGGAATCAATATATTTACAGAAAGGATCAAAACAGTAAATTTTCATAATTTTTCAAAAAGTATTTAATATTTTACAGATTTATTTATAATCCATTTATACATCAAAAATTTATAATTCTGTTATACAAACTCAGAATACATTACAATTTCAGGAATCTAATAAATTTACAGGAAATATAAGAACATAAATTTTTCATTATTTTTCAGACAGCAATTATAAATTTTTTTTAAAATTACTTGTACTATAAAATGCATCATAAATTTACTAAATTTAGCTAATAAATTTATAGGACCATTAAACTTTTACAGAAACTTACATTTGTTTGTAATAATGCACAGAAATTTTTTTTTTATAATTTTTCATGCAGGAATTAAAATTGTCACAAAATTATTCAAATTATCCAATACAAGGAAAATTAACTAAATATATCCACAACACTCTAAAAGTCACCATAATTTGTCAAACCATCTTTTATAACAGAAATATTATTCTTAAAACTTTTTATTATTTTTCACACTGCATTTCTATTTTTAACACTATATTACTATTTTTCATACTAAGTAAGAAAAAGATATCCTGAATAATAAATCAACGAAATATATCTAAAATGATCAGATAATTTCTAAAAATTTATAGAATATTGTGTCAGACAGAAGTATCATATGTAAAAATTTTCATCATTTTTCATTCAGTATGTCTATTTTCTAATTTCTTTATATCAATTTTTAAAATTTACAATAATAACTTTTAAATGGAGACAATTATCCAAAATACTTACAATTGCCAAACTATACTGAAATTTAACTTACATATATCAAAATATCAGTTCTGTGATTTTGTTTAGATTTTTCACAGAATATTAGTATTTATTCAAATTTTCTAATTATTTGTTTAAACATTGATAATTATACCAATGATGATTCTGATATCCTAATGCAATGATATTTTCATAAATTAGTTCTAACAAACATTTAAGTCTTCTGGAGGAGGTTCAAGATTTTTCATATATTATTTCTATTTTTCTCATAATTTTATACTTCTATTAAAATATCAAAAATTATCTAATATTACTTGTAGATATCAATAATTATTGATATTTTTAGAATACAACACACTCAATTTCTGGACCATACTGTAAAATTATAAGACTTTTGTAAACATGGTTTCTAATTTCCATAATTTCTATACAATTATTTATATATTTTATCATGTATAAAAATTCATTAAAATAAATATCATGATCTAGAAACTATGAAAACTTTTTTGCACATGGATCTCATAGTAAGGTACATTCTGACAATTTATTGTAATTTTATATCATCCTTTGGTATTTTAATATAATTTAAACACCTTTAGGATAATATTAAAATATATTTAAACGTGAAAATAAATTAAATCAGACATAAAATTTTTTACAGAATGTTCATAACATCAGGTTTCAGGATTCTGAAAACTCTCTCAATTTATCATACACCGTTGCTAATTTTAAGACATTAATCACTTAATTATACCATTAATCACATACTTTAACTTAATGATTTAATACTAATCCGACCAAGATAAGATTAAAGATTATTAAACTACGATATATGGACTTAACTACCTATATAGATACTAATTACACACCATAAATCATTCTAAATATGCTAATACATACTAATCTAGGGGATAAAGTGCTAATCCCTTACCTTAAAAATACTTAAACACTCCCTAATCAGCCTTCCACCCTTCACCTCTGCTCCTCACGTACTCAGCCAGCAAGAGGAGCAAATGAAGCTCTCTTGAAGGTTATATATAGGGGTTTTCCCCTTAACCAATCTTAACCATTGGTTTAAATCAATGGTTGAGATTAAAATAATTAATTGAATATTATTTAATTAGAATATGACATTCAAACTTTGCCACTCCCTAATCAGCCTTCCACCCTTCACCTCTGCTCCCCACGTACTCAGCCAGCAAGAGGTGCAAATGAAGCTCCCTTGAAGGCTATATATAGGGGTTTTCCCCTTAACCAATCTTAACCATTGGTTTAAATCAATGGTTGAGATTAAAATAATTAATTTAATATTATTTAATTAGAATATGACATTCAAACTTTGCCAACCCCTCACCTAACATCTTTTGACTATCCTGTATTTTTTTTATATATATAAAGCATGTGAGATTTTGACTAAATGAAACTTAAAAGATTAAACTAATTACAAAGGTTAACAGAAAACAATTTTTTTTAAATAGTTGACTGTCGCAATCGCGGCAGTCAAAGGCGGGGGCGGCGCCTGCCCTCGTGCGCACCCGCCCGCCCGCACGCGGGCGGCCGCGTGGGGGCCGCCCCCCAGCCAATTTTTTTTAATTTTTTAATTTTTTTTCATTTTAACCTTCATTTTTTTATTTGTATTTACATCCTTTCTTTTGTTTTAAACCCTTTTAAATTTTTTTAAAAAATAATTAACCTCCTATAATTTTTGTTTTAAACTTATTTATTATATTTTTTTCCTTTCTTCACTTTCTTTAACTTTTAAACCTCCTTTTTTTCGTCTATGTCTAAAATAAATATAATATAATAGGTAGTTTAAACATTTAGGCATATACAAAAAAATTTTATACAACTAAATAAATGCTATAAAATAGTAGGGCATTATAGATTGCCACACTGGGGACTGCTCCACTATCAGCGGCCGGGGTAGTTCATTCTCAGCTACATCTTCAAAAATTTGGTGTTGGACTGACACCATGTAAACACTTTTTTCATGGCTGCCTGCCACATGGGGGCGTGGCGGAGCCACCACATAATCTCCCATTCTGAGCTCATCTCTCTCAATCAGGTCTTGAGCAATATCCTTGAAGACGTAGCAGTCTTCGATAGGGTGACCCAGTATTTGGTGATAAGGGCAAAACAAAGGGTCACCACTTCTGCGAGCATCTTGCGGCCTTTTAGACCTCGGGAGGGAGACCTTGCCATGGTGGCGAGCCCAGTCAAAAATCTCTCGGGTCTTGCTCTTTGGGAAAGAGTAAGGCCTTTGCATCCTTTCTTATAGTGTAGGATTTCGTTTGGCCAATCATCCGACTGGAGAAGCAGCTGCATCCCTTGCCTCCTTTTTCAAGTGCATGGGGGCGTTCAGGATGGTATTCGGGGACTGGTGCATGCCGATGTTCTGCTGGCGGAAGATGCCCCGGATCAAGTCAGACACATGTGCGGTCACTTCAGCTAGCCGAGCCTTCAACATCTCAATTTCTCGCTGATGCTGATAGCACAGGGCAAATAGAGTAGAGTCGCATTGAGCGGGCCCTAGAGTGCGACACGCTTCCCCATTCTTTGCATCAATGATAGGGGAGGACAATGGTGCCCTGCTACTGTGGCTATTTGGGGTCGATCTCTTAGAGGAGGGAGGGACCTTCCCCTTGTCCCTGCAGGGAGGAGGATTCCACAGGAACACCTCTTCATCTTGATCTTCGTCGGCCGGTGGTGTAGGGTGCCGATGATCTTCGACTTCCCGCAGGCCTGCATTGCCTGCGAGGCTATTGCCGTTCGGAGTCGAGACTGATATCACATCGGCTTCAAAGGAATCTTCTATTGAGAAACCCAACCCCGGGTGCCGGGTGATCTGCAACAACCTCCGGTCCAGGTTTGGTGGGTTCCACATCTTCTTGAACATTTCTTTCCGACTGGAGAGCTGGCAAAAGGGTATCCCTTGCTTCCTGGTCATTTCGACCACATGGCCAGTTGTGTCAGGCAGCCCCATAATTGGGACGAGTGGGTCGTGTAGCTCATCGGGGAGTTTGCAATCGTCATCCCCTCTGGCCGGGTGCTCCTTGGCCACATAAAAGATGGTGGGTGGGCCTCCGGAGTTGGGCACCTCGAAGGTCCTTAGCGGTTCAACCACATGGCAATCGGCTCTTGCGAGAGGCCTGATGATCCCGGGCGGGACTCTGACGTCCTCCAGCAAGTCTTCAAGGTACGGAGTCCCCGGTGTGGGATAGATGGGAAGGGAAGTGGCTTTGATCACCCCTTCTGTTTCAGAAACAAACGACACCTGAGGGGGAGCCACATAGCCTGGCGGTGGTGGAGGGAACCAGCTGTCAGGCTCTGCTTTCTTCTTCCCTTTGTCCTGAGTGACTTGGGGGGCTTGCTTCGGCTTCTCCAAATACAAAGTGGCGTCCGACAAGTGGCACTCAAACACTTCGAAAGGGTGGAGGTCAGCAAAGATTCTCTCTTCTTTTCCGTTGCCGGGGTACTTGATGCATTGGTGTAGAGTGGATGGTACCACCCTGTTTTGATGCAGCCAAGGTCGGCCGAGCAGCACCTTGTAAGAGGTGTTGGAGTTGATCACATGGAATAGGACCTTGGTTGTGAAGTCACCGAGGGAGAGGTTGAACTCTGCAACCCCCATGGGGACCTCGCACTTCTGGTTGAAGCCAGCGATCTTGACATTTCTGACCTCAATCAGGTGTACGTCAAAATAATGCTTCTGGTACACCCTGTAGGGGAGTATATTCACAGCTGCCCCAGGGTCGATCAAGACTCTGTTGATGGGATGCCCATTAAGCTTCCCCTTCATGTAGAGTGGCCTATTATGACTGCAGGTTGATAGAAGCATGTCCTCTTCCGTGATGGCCACAGGTACTTCAAGTGACTTTTCTGCAAGGCAGGCTTCAACATATGCTGGTGTCTAGAGTGCGGCGATGACAGCTTGCCGTGTTTCTTCATCTAAGGATAGAATTTCCCAGATGGTAAACCTGGCTGTGATCTTCTTCAGTTGCTTGACTATTCTGTTGCTAGCTCAGACTTCGAGCAGCTTCATTTCTTCGGCTCCGCTGCGTCTGCCTTCACCTTGAGCCTGGGGAACCGGCTCAGCGTGTGCCTCTCCCGCTGGGTCGGGTGCTGCTTGAGCTTATGGGACCTGCTGAGTCACCTCTTTTTCTTGCATGAACTCGGCAACGTTTGGGGGTTTACCGGGCTCTTCCCTTGGCCGAGGGGGATTCACTGCCGACGGGGCCGAGGGGCTGCCTGCCTCTTTGGTATGCTGGGACTCGAGGGGGCATGACTGTCTTCCCCTCTGAGTCGTGAGAATTTAAATAAATGAAGGGGCGCCCTGGCCACCTTGTTCTCCGGGGTAGAGGCCTGATGGAGGGGGAATCTCCATGCCTTGGACCCTAGGCTCGGGGATGTGATACGGTTGTTCTCCCCTAAGCAGGATGTTGTGGTTGGCCTGAGGAGGGCGTCCCCACTTTCTTCCCGACCTGGTGGCGTGCTGGGATGTGAATGCTTCAACCTGATTCACCTCTGATGGCTCAACGGGCACTTCTTGTTCTTCCTCTCCCAGGGAGAGGGCTGTGTCGAATAATGCTGAGAGGGTGTTGCAAGAAAGGATGGCCCCACTGTTCTTCTGATTTCTGGGTCTTCTCTTCTTCTTTTTCTTCTTTTCCTCGGTGGCTGTCAGCCACTCTTGGGGAAGCTCACCCCACAAGAGAGGTTCTTCCTTCGTCTCGGCTTCTGCTTCTGGAGCCAGTTCGAGTGACTAGAACTCCTCCCAAGGAACATACTCTTTCAGCTCCACAGGTTGGATCTCGGGCTGTTCATAGTCTTCAAGCCCATCAATAATGGCCTGGAGTCTCTCGACCGCCGGGCTGGTTTCCTTGTGCACCCGCATCGGGATGTGCTTTTTCTTGTTGTGAGTAGGGCGCCTCATGACTAGCCGGGGGGCCGTGTCATGCCAAACGGGTGCCACCGGTGCTGGTGCTGGTTGGGGTGTAAGACCCATCATGTGAACTTTTGGAGTGGGCCGGGGAGCTTGTCTTCTTCTTCTGTTCTTCATCGGCGTGGCTTGCCAACCCCCTTGGTCTTGAGCTGGCGCCAAGATGAAGGCTTGATAAGTGGCCCGTGTACTAGCCTCCGCCCATTCTTCAGGCAGCTGCTGGTATAAAGATACTATGTTGACAGTGGTGTCGAGGTTTGGTATCTCGTGCGGTTGCGGAGGATCCACTCTGAGCTCCCCCATGTCTAGCTCTCCCTTCTTGATCAAGGACTCAATGACGTCCTTGAAGATGTAACAATCCTCAATGGTATGCCCAAGCATCTGATGGTATGGGCAAAAGCGAGGATCATCCTTCTTCTTCAAGTCACCAGGCCTCTTTGGATATGGTAATGTGATCTTGTTGTACCTGGTGGCCCATTCAAATAGGACATGGGCTTTGTCTCTAGGAAAAGAATATAATTTATTCCTCATCTTCTCCCGTAGGGAGGGACCTTCCCTCCGTTCAGTGGACCTGGGCAGAGGAGGTTCGGCTGTCTCTTTGGCTTTCTCTCTTTGCTTCTCGAAAGCTTCGAAGTCCAGTGTGTGAACTTCTGGCGGTATTGGTCTTTTCTCGACCTGCCTGGCCCTCTGGCTCGATGCAGCTGGAGCAGAAGAGTATCGAGCAAGGAATGCCTCGATCTCTGCCACTATGTTATTCAGACGGTCAAATGACCTTACCTCAGCACCAATCATCCTCTTAAGGATTTCCTTCTTCAGATTCTGTTTACAGATCTGCACTGCGTCCTCCTGATGCGGGGGACATTTGAACCTCATGCTGAGATTCCTCCACCTCTTTATGTAGTCGAGTGCCGACTCATCATTTCTCTGTCCCGTGGCATAGAGCTCTGCCACGATTACCTCACGCTCAGCTATGTAGAACCTTTCCTTGAATTTCTTCTGCATATCAGGCCAGTCTGCACTGGACCCGGCGGGTAAGCTCGAGTACCACTCGAAAGCGAGCCCGGTAAGTGTCGAGCCAAAGAACTTGAGGAGATAAGCTTCATCTGCAGCTAGATCCCCCATGACATTCACATAGTAGGCAATGTGCTCCCTGGGAGACTCTTGCCCATTAAATTTCTCAAACTTCGGTGGCTTGGTGATGCCGACCGGCAGCCTCTTGGCAGCACAGTGTGTCGGGTAAGGTACCCGGTATACGTCGAATGGCGTGTGATCACCATCGCTCCTCTCTGCCAACTTCATATCTATCAATTGTTCGAGCATTAGTTTGCTCACTGTTGCTGGGTCAACCAGGTTTGGATAGAAATGGGATGGTTACGCCAGCGGCATTGTTAACACTGTTGCCTGTGGTGCAATGGTGGACCCCTGGAATGGCAAGTTCGGTGGCGGGGCCGGTGTAGTATGTTGTGGCTGATGTAGGGGTACGCCACCAGTGTAGGTAGATATTGGGGGAGACACTGTCGCTTGCGGAGAAGCTTCCGAGGCCTGACCATTGCCCCCAGGGGTCTCTGGCAATGCTTCAATCTGCCCGGATGTCGAGGGATGAGCAGCTCTTTCAGTCAATTGCTTCCTTAACAATTCGATCTCCCGTTGATACTGCTGCATCATATGCAATACCGCGTGGTCATTCATGGAAAGGCTAGGGGTGCCCCCTCTTTCTTCGATCGGCGCCTCTTTGGATGAAGTGGATGGTCCTCCTGCAGTGCCTTCTGTAATAACATTGGCAGCCAAGGACATTAAAGGTTCCTCATAGTTAGCTCCTCCAGTGTGGACTTGTGTCTGCTCAATTGCCGCTTTCCCTCTTCGGGTAAGAGGTCCTGGCCTTGTGGCAAGCCTGGACACTTCTTCGGGCTCGGTTGGTAGAGCCCCGTACCGGCTAGATACCCCTGCCATGTTGCAGGTATAAACCCTTAGGTCTCTGCCCCTTCTTGTTGTTCTGCTCGACGGCCTACCCAGAAAGACCAATATGTCAAAGACCGATCTCCGCGGCTTCACTTCAACCCTCAGCAGGGACTGATAATGCTCCTCAGAGCAGTTTCTTGACTCGGCCCTGGGCACCGGCCGGGTCTCTTCTTCTTCGAATGCAGAGGCCACCGCCCCCAGCAGTCTCTGGCGACCCAGGGGAGTGCTCCCCGGTCCCTGCAAGTAGTTCCTCATGGCTTGCTCCACTACTTCCATGTCCTGGTCAGGAGGAGAGGCTGGTGATGTTGCCCTATTAATAGCAACGGGCATGTCGGTTACAGGCTCCGCACGGGCAGCCTGATAGCGACGTCGGTAGTGTCGACGACGGATGTTCTCTGGTGGTGCAGGTATGGCAAGCGCCGACTAGCAGACAGGGGCCGATGTCTTGACCCGATCTCCTTGTTGTGCCCTTGCCGGGCGAAAGGTGCTGGGCCCTGCCCGGGCCAGTGAGGTGAACCGGGCCCCCTTGGGAACCCGAACTTGCTTAGCTTTGGTGGGCCTGGAGGTCGACTGATGCTGCGGCGCTGGGGCCGGAGTGGCGGGCGTCATCTTGCCCTTCATCATCTCCAGTGCTTGAAAAGAGTTAGGCACTGGTACGGCGGGTACAATGCGATCAGGTATCACCTCAGAACGTTGTCCGGTAAGATGCACCCGGAAAGTCCCGATGATAGCAGACTTGCCGGTGTTGGAGAACCGGCCTCGAAATGATGTCATGGCGTGGCTCCTCCGGAGCCTCCTCTGATGAGAGGCCGACCCTTGGTGAGATGGGCCGATAGTTTGGTGCACATGGTGCAATGTGCAGCTCAGCATCCCGGTCGAGACGGTGTTGGAAGTCTCGGCCATTGATCGGCAGGTAACAGCTTTGGCCGCCCCCTGGATGGGAGCGTTGATTTCAGCCCTGTCAGACGCTTCCACGTCCAGCAGGTTTGTGAAGGCTACCCCGAGGAAGTTGGGGAAGCCTATCGCGGGCGGGAAGCTCCCGAAGCTGAGGGGGACGACCAAGTAGCCGTTCCGAACATGGCTCTCAACGGCCTGTTGACCGAACGTGGGGGCCATCTCGGTGTCCGAAATGTGACCTGCATTTACAAATCAAACAATTAGTAATACAAGAAAGGGGCCGTAGGGACCTTGTCCTGGCAAAGAGATGAAGGGTGATTTCGGTCCCACCGGGCATGCCAGACTTGTGGACGCACTTTTTATTAAGATCTTTGGTTATTCATTTATTGAGTTTATTAAGTGCATGGGTGTGCCAGTCACCAAAGTGACGATTTATTCGGGCTTCATGGAAGCCCATGGTGCGCGCGATTTGACTAATCAGACAATTGTGTAGTTCGAGTCCGGACTGAAACCCGCCGTGCTGTAAAGGCCACGACGTTATTTACATCCCCTATACGGGGGAACACCCTTGATTGATTGCCGGGAATAAGGGCCCTACGGCCTGAAATTCATGGTAACAAAGCGAGAGTAAAGATCTCGGATCACATTTAAACAAACCCGCATTGGGGCGTAAAATGTTCATAGATACGCATAGGTTGGTCACTCACGGACCATTTCGTGTTCGGACGGAAGTCCGCATTAGTAGCATCGAAGACGACGATAAACCGTACGGATGTCTGCCGTAGGTACGACAAGCTTAATGTGGATGTGGGATCGGATCCCGGTAGAAGTGGGTCAAGCTGATGAACTATCGGCCCAAGATGTGCCCGGATCATGACCATGTTGGGGGTTCTGAGGTCCATGTCCGATACCATGGGGCATCATTGCTTTTCTCTTCACGCACAGTCCGGGGGAGCGAATTGTTAAGTGTGAAGCCCGAACTCACCAACATACGCCCTCGCACGCGGATCGACCTGTGCGGTCAGGTCGCGGGGTTCGACCTGCCCGGTCAGGTCGCAGGGGTCAAGGGGGCAGCGCCCCTTGCGGGGGTTTCCGGGGGGCAGAGCCCCCAGAACAAAAAATTTGATTATAACAAGGGCTGTTTTTGATTATTGGCTTCATATTCCTTTCTTTGTTTGGTTAATTATAATTTTTTGGAAGGCATGCCGATTTAGGTGGAATAAAGGGGCGCGCCGGTTTAGCCACAAGGAAGTGGGGGCGCACCGGTTTTGGTGCAAAGAGAGGGGCGCGCCAGTTTTGGTGCAAAGAGAGGGGCATGCCGGTTTCAGTGCAAAGAAAGGGGTGCACCGGTTTTGGTGCAAAGAGAGGGGCACGCCGGTTTTGGTGCAAAGAGAGGGGGGGGGGGCGCCGGTTTTGGATGTGAGTAAGAGGTGGGGAGGTGTTTTGGTGAGAAGGTTTAATCCGGCGCACAGGGGGCGCGCCAGTTTGGAGCCAAAGGTGGCAAAACTGTTTATGAGTGTGGGGCTAAAGCGGCGCGGGGGGGTACCGTGCCGGATAAGTGCACGCCGGATTAGGAGCACGCCGGATTAGGCTGTTTTATGCTTTTCAAGGGCTTGCAGGCTAGCAGATGGTTAAGTTGTTTGTTCACTTACCAAAAATAGGCAGATTGGAAGGTTTCAAAATGTTTTGTTTGTCTGTTAAGATCAAAGTTTAGATGGTTTGTTCAAAGGGGTTTAGAAACTCCAGAGCTCAGTTCATGCTATGAAGGAACTCAGTTCGTTCTTGTTGTTCATGCTCCTGACAAAAATTGGGCAGCACCTCCCCCGGACTGAGGTTTGCTGGGGCGAATGGGGGATCGTCAAACGAGATACTCTGAGATGACCTCCAATATTCGGAGTGGCCTAACGGCAGTCCGGTGTCCCATAGTCGAACGCAGAAGCCCCGAGGACCAGCCTTCAAGGGGTTCTAACAGTTCATGGGTTGTAGCTGTGTGAGAGCTCCGACGGGGTAGATGTTCATCATGGGATGGCCATGAATGTTCACCCTCACACGGTTACTTCAAAGACCATGCTATAGAGGAGTAGGCTTTGAATCACCTTAGGTGAGTAGAAGACAGAGAGAAGAGGGGGAGTGACGGCTAACGAAAGTAAATCACTGTGTTTTTCAACTACTCTCTGTTTATTCATCCACCAAAAGGGGGAGATTAAAATACAAGGGAGTTCATCCCGAAGGGAAGGGAAAATACATTGAAGGGGAAGAAGGGAAACACATTAAAAGGGGAAGAAGGTGTCACGCCCCGAGCTTTTATGACAGCGGAAGACTCGCTCGAGGAACGTGAACAGTAGTCATGGTAAGTCTCTTGCAAGCTAGAATGATCAGAGCGCAAGACAATCACACACATAAATGCAATTGCATAATATTTTAATCAAACCTCCAACTTATTTCATTGATAATCAATATTCAAATACAATAACTTTCAACTTCTTTCAATCTATCAGACTCAAGAAAATAGGAAAATTACATAGACTCAATCTAAACAATATAGACTTTCCTAAGCCTTCACTCTCATCTTGACAACACTTTTATTCGCTCTCAGACCCGCTACTTGTATAACCCGAATCTGAATTCGAATCACTTTCATTTCCTAAAAAGAATAGAAATAGGTAATGAGTACACTTGCCCAGTAGGTATCTTCGCATCAACATGAAGGCATCATTAAAGTAATTAACATTTTAGCTCTAAAGAAATAAGGTAAAATCATGCAAATGCGATCAATCATGCGAATACCCAAAGTAAAAAAGATGATCGTTAAGATAGAATGAGAGTAAGTATGAACTAGCAAGAATGTAACAAGAACATGTTATGGCCTTTCAAGAACAAGAATGTAACGAGAATGTACTAGCAAGCCACATAATCATCACTCCAGTATCTTTTGCTTATGAGCAAGTACTTCGTGAATTTCTGTGGAATATCAAGTAATGTACAAGAAAGTCATGTCGTGCCGTGGATCTTCACTTATTTATAGAGAAAGTACTCCCAGCGTAATGCGACACCAGTAGTATCATACCCCATGGTTTATAATAGTATGTTTCTGACAATCAGTCGAGGGGACTAGCATAGAGCCCTTGAACACAATCAGTGCTCGATCGCATCTTCAAGTATAAATCAAGCTACTTCCACGCATGTAACAATAAAGTATGGCCAAGAATGTACAATTCAATAAGTTCATGATAACACTATTCAATGAATGAACGCTTCAATTTAATAATGCGAGAGTCAATAATGACTTAAACAAAGTTATGCTTATGGAAATAAATCGGTAGCATAAAGGTACATTTCTTTAACTTTTATTTCATTATATTAAGCATCTTTGGATAATATGGCAAGTTCTAGATCATCAATAATCCATCTAGAAACTTTGGAACATCAACCCTTGGGTCAAACCTCGGGTTAAGCACTCAAACAATGTGACGGTCAAGGACTGGGCCGTTACATGATGTGATGCTCCAGTATTCAGCCGTTACATTAGTCTGAATCCAGAAATAGTAAAATAGGCTTACTGAAATGTGACGGTCTTATATTGGGCCGTTAGATGCTCCTGACGGTCCAGTATAGATCCGTTACATTGTTAGAACCAGAAACATCGATAGTGTAATATACTAAATGGGCTTTAATGGTACATTCAACTCGGCGTCCTAGTGGAAATCCCAGGCTCGCGAAGAATTACGGAGGCCTTAAAACAATATTTCCTAGTCCATTGGAAGGAATATCCAATAGAGAGGTCCTCAAGTCTAAGAATAATGTTCCTATAGTGTAAAGTGTGAACTAATGGACAACATACCGGAATATATGCCATGTACTTAAAGAAAATGACTCTATTGATAAGAGAGAATGTGTAACAATATGAAATTATGATAAAACTCTGTAAATACATCATTTAAAATCATGGAGTTAATACAAACTATAGTGCTTTAGCATGAAATTAACATATCCTTAAAACAATTCAAGATGCTTTTAACATGCGATACTTATCATGAACCAATTAATAAATTTAAAGTCATATCAACAGGTCAAAACTTAGATAACTAGGCATATTTATAAGTTAATGTGACTGTTCTTCAATTCTATCTATAGTTACTCTGACGGTCAAGAATGGGGGCGTCACAGTGATTGTGACGGTTTATCGTGGGACCGTTACAGTGTTGTAACGCACTGAGTCTGTGCGGTAAGAGATAACAGAGAAATTTAAAAATAATAGAAGGTGTGACAGTTTGTCGTAAGGCCGTTAGATAACTGTGACGGTCTTACCTTGATGCGTCAGATAGTCTGCTGGCAGAAAAGATATAAAAAAAAATCTAAGGTTTCAACTTACATCATGTCTGGAAATCATATATAAACTTCCACATGATAGAATGAAGGCTAACCTACTAGAATGCATGGGTTTTCTGTGAATTTGACAAGAGAGTTCCTTTTTAACTTAGTTAGGGTTAAGAGTATACATGTATGTATGACCTACTAAAACATGAAATTCATGATCTATGATGCATGAAATCAATCAAAACCAGAAGGTTTTTATCCCTAACAAGATATTTTTACCAATCATGAGATGACCTACCTCTTAACTAGGCTTTATGCTTCTAATTTGAGTCTGAAAAACTGTGCCCTAGTTCCCCTTTTCCAGTGATTTTCTAGCAATTTCCTGCTGCTCTAACTCCACGACCTCTTGACCTAAAGATGTGAAATTTTGAGGGTAAGAAGATGAAACTAAGGTGAACAAAAAGTTTTAAAGGATTGAGCTCTAATTACCTCGTTTAGACGTCCTAATCTCTTGATCTTCAGGGGTCTTGCGTTCAGTTTCCTGAGTTATTATGGTCGAACCAGCAACTTTGGAAGCTTCAATCTCCTTGGTTGCTTGATCTCCTAACATGAAATTTGGAGAACTATTGGTCTAAAGTATACCAAACAAAATCTTCTAAAGAACTTACCCGAAATTATGACTCCTTACCTTGATTCTTCACGAGCCAAAAGTAAGGGTCGCTCAGTTCAGAACTAGGTCCTATTTATAGGGTTTTGGCTAGGGTTTGAAGATTAGATCGATTCTAGAGTCCTTAATTTGCCAGAACCTAATCCCTAAGAGTCCTTAGTAATGTTATACGCTCTCCCAAGTTGATCTCTTGCAGATAGGATCCCAAAGTTCTAATCTTTTTGCTCGTTCTTCCATTCACGGAACTATCAGGGTGTAATGCATTAGTCTAGGTGCGTTAGGTGCATGTGGCGGTCGCACGATAGACTGCTACATCCAACGTGCATAGAATTCAACATAAATCAAACTCTTTTGTTAATTATCCATATTATTATCTATAAAAATGATATTTATCCTTAAAATACGTAAATAGGCTAAATAACCTTCTAGAATATGGGCCAAACTTAATGGGCTTGGTCCTTAAACCTTTTGGATTTTATTTAAATAGGCTAGGTTAATTATTTAACACAATTGGGACTTATAATGACTTATTATTTCAATAATCCATTTATTAATCTATTTAGCCTTTATAAATTCCTAATAAATTCTAAAAAATTCTATAAATAATCCAGAAATTATTATATAAATTCCGGGGCACTATAGAAGGAGATACACCGGTGGGGGAGAGGGAACGGAGCACAAGCTCCTCCCCCTTCGAACTCACCTTTCCTCTCTCACCCACTCTCTCTTTTTCTTCACCTTGCAAGCGCAGAGGGATCGAGCTTCTTCTTCTCTTCGGATGCCGGAGATAGCCCCTCCTCTCACCGAACTCTTCTCACCGAACCCCTCTTATTCAGCTCTTCATCTCGTTATATATATCAGTGGGAGGTGGGCGAGGAAGAGAGCACAAGCTCCATCCCCTCTGGCTCACCTCTGTCGCCTCTTTCCTTGTGTCCGAAGTCGTTGAGTGGCCTACCGGGAGAGCCGTTGATAGAGTAGGGATGGTGTAGTCCTAGGATTGGCCGACGGCGATCGGTGGAGATGCGATGGCTGGTGCAGAGCTCGAAGCCTTCCATTCCTTGGAGCAAGAAGGGCTCAGGCGGTTGCCCGCTAGTCAGGTGCAGGCTGTTCGGCCATTTCAGGTAAGTTCTATTTGTTCGCACCTGAAAACAGGGGATCCGACTGAAGATGGGACGGCACCCTTGCTTAAAACGGCGCGGGGGTGAGCACGCCGGATTAGCACCAGGAAGAGGGTCACGCTAGCTTTAGTGGTATTGGAGGGGCGCGCCGATTTTGGTGGCCAATAGGGGGCACGCCGATTTTGGTGGCTAATGGGGTTTCTTCCTGGCTTAGCGGTGATTCAAACGGACGCCTGCCCCTTGGTAGTACTTTAGCTGTAATGCGTCTCCTCCCAGATGCTTAATTCGAAGCCTTCGAGCCTCGGTTTAGGGCTTCAAGTGATTTTCGGCGTATGCCAACCATGTGTTTGCCTTCCCGAGTTTCTTCTGATTCGGCCTTCGGTAATGCCGACTGGAGAGCTGGGGCCACCTATTCTGCCCGAAGGGCTTCTCGTTGGGTGGTGAAGCGTCAGGTATATATATTTGTTCTGCTTGGAGGAGGTATGGGGTTTTTTCGGCCTTTCCGTCTTCGACTTGCTCTCGGGGTGTCGAGACATCTGTGCTGCAAGAACGTTCTTTTTCTTCTCTTCTTTTTTGACGTCCATAGGAAGCGACCAACCCTAACCAAGATCTAAACAACAATCAAATAATGCAGACAAGAGGGAGAAGGGATGAGAAGAGAAACAACCAAGTAAACACCCAAATTATGAATGATGCGCGATAGATCTTATGAATTTTTCCTTTTAGGACCTTAGTGACTTAATTAAGATTTGAGTTCACTCAACCACAAAGGTGCCTAACAGGGGTGAGGAATGGGGAACTGGCTGACTCTAATGGACTCTCTCTCTCTCTCTCGCAGATGCAAACCCTAGACTGGGGTGGGTACGGTACAACCTGCCCGGCGTTCGTGTGGGAATCCACGGCTCACGGGGACTTACGGAGGCCCTCGACAAAGTCACCTAGTCGGCTCCAAGGAACATGGAGATGAGAGGAAACCCTACTTCGGTAGGAATGCAACTACTGATGAAGAGTATGTATGATCCTATGGGCACTGGAGTTCATGCAATGTCTAGCCTAGATCTAGCAGACAATGATCAAGCAAGTATAAGAAAATGAAATGAACACAATCATGCAACAATATAATGGCAGCAGGGGGAGACTAGAATAGCACCGAATATCTATGCAATGATATAGAACCAATGTTCAAAATGCTAGCCTCGGGTGCACTGTAGCAGTAAAGCACGGTCTGAGGAAGACCGCTCAGGGTGTGTAGCCGATCCAGAATGTACCATTCAGGGAGTATACACGGTCTGGGATGGACCGTGCAAAAGCAGGGAGTAATGCCAAAAATAGAGAAAAACCACAAAATGCCGAAATGACCAAAGAATGAGACTTAGAAGTGTACCTGGATGGGCGGTCTTTTGACAGACCGCGCAGATTCTGGAACGGACCTGAAACAACTGTGAAATATCAACAGAAATCACAAATGTAAGCATAGCAACGTACCTGAGCCAGCAATGGTGAACGGTCTATATCAGACCGCGGGAGGAAATGGACGGTTTGTATAGAACTGCTGGATATAACGGGCTGGCATGAATGGAACACCAAGATGAGCACAGAATGGCTAACAAACGGCCGCTTAGACAGGTGGGCGGCTCCGAAATAACCACGTAATCTTCAGAAGATAGAAACAAAGGAAGAGTTAATAACAACCTGCAACCACTCAAACAGAAAACCTAAACAAGCACAAAAATGGGTCAGCACACCACTAACACGATGGGCACTCAGGGTCCCACCGTGATCGCCAAAAAAGAGGGTGTTGACATGTTTTTCCCTTTCCCCTTTTTGATTATCCTTCCAAATCCCTTCTTTACTGTGTTAATGTAAAAGAACTAAACAACATGTAAATAGTAGGGGAAGGATGTGGAGTGTGTGTGATCGCCACCAAGGTGCTGAATGTAAGCAAGTACACCGTACCTTAGAAAGAAAGGGGAGACACTCGCCTAAAATAACACTGCAGCAATATGCGGTTCTGAATGAACCACCCAGTGGACGCGCGGTCGCTCGACAGATCGCCCAACAACACTGGGACGAACGCGGGATGAATAGTAGCTGGATGACGGGATGTTTCAGGATCAACCGCTAGACAGAACTGGACGGTCAAGATGAAGCCGCCCTATTCCTCGCACGAACAGATGAAGACCGCTCTGTGCCACCAACTCCCAAAATGTGGGATCTCTACCTCCACCCTTCCCGACCGGCCAGAAAGAGTGGGCCTCGTGTTAGGACGTTGCTGACCTACGAAACAAAGTGCAAAACACGTAAGGAAACCCAAATCAGAACTGTGAGGTGCAGGAAATGTGCATGCAGACGAAAATAATCATAGCAAAATGGAATGGGGAATACCTGGGGAGTTTTTAAACCCCTAAAGGGCATCAAAAACAATGGGAGGGGTATGTGATGATATGTAGATGAAGAAAAACGTAGAGAGAGAACAAAGACGATGATTGCATGCAATGAAGAACGCGATCGAGAATAATTAAACTATGACCCAAAACATAAATACTTCCTGAACCGAAGGCTTATGTGGACGTAGAAAGCCTTCCTCCCTGACTGTAGGTCGCTCAAAAATTTGGGAGAGCTTCGCCTTGACCTTGAAATCTCCCCCCCCCCCTTCAAAGCTTAGCCTTAGGGTCCTATTTATAGAGCCTAAAAGCCAACCCTGAAATTAGGGTTTCCAATGAAAATCAGCTCGAGATATCAACACAAAATCCGTAGATAATAGAATTATCTTCCAACCAGTTCGAACGGCACCCCATCTGGTGGAGTATCCGCGGAGAAATGGGCGGAACAAGTCGAGGTTAAAATCATGGATAGAGAGAGAAAAACCCTTAGTTTTTCAGCAATCGGACCATTGCTCGGTCGTGCGATAGACTGCCTATCCCATTGGGCGGCCCATTACCAGACCGACCAATCTATCGGTGGAATCTAAGTAAATAAGAAATATTATCCAAATATCCATCGAACTGACCGACCATTTCGCCGTTGGACTCTCGGGGATTGGACGGTCCTTAATGGACCGCTCAATACATGGAACGGCCACAAACCAACCGTTTAATGCCTGTCGGTGATAAATCAGAACAAATTAGATAATTAGATAATTAGCTGAACAACCAACGAATCTGGGACTCTTAGATCTGTACGATCATACGCATACCATTCAATGATATTGGACGGTAACATATGAACCGTACAAAAGCTTGTCGGTGGAAATTCAGAAAACCACCTTAATATCCAATAAATAGGTAAACGGTTCATCGTCAACCGCTGAGTGACTGAACGGTCAAACGATAGACCGTGCAATGGCTGGACTCTTGAAATTTGATAAAATATGGTAAATCAAGCAAAATCAAGGACCATTAAGTCCTGAATTGAAGCAGACCGAGTCAGGGAGGGAGGTACCCAAAAAATAGGCCCAATAAGCTGCCTGGAAATAACCCAATGAGTAATGGACAACTTGCGACATTAACAAATGATGGTAAGAGAAACGACTCAACTTATCGGCAAAAAACGGGTGTCAACACTCCCCTCCCCCAATTTTAGAAATTCCCTCTCTCTCCTCCCCATTCAACTCCCATTAAGACCCCTCTCCCCTCCCCATACCCCCATTTAATCCCACCATTACTCCCTCCCCTCCCAAGATAACCCTTGGCACTCCCCATACAACCCTTCACTTCCCAACACAACCATTCCTTTTCCCAAGCCACCCCTTCCCTTCCCCAACACACCTCTTCATCTCCCAACACACTCCGCTACATCTCCAAGACCCCAATTGACTACCCACATTAAAACAAAATTCAAAAATTAGTGAAACTCCCCCCCCCCTTGGCCATTTGTGCCCTGCTCTCTCCCACCCTTGGTAGACCTGCGACCCTAACCCTCCACCCTCGGCTAGCTCCGCCCCCTCCCTCTCCCAGCCACTTCCACAAACCCCTAATACCCTCCACCATCCCCCACACCTATTAACCATCACCCCTTGCTGTATTTCGCCCCCCTCCTACCCCATTTACCATCACCAAGCTACAGATCCTGTAGCAGCTTGTAGGTAGCAGAGAAGATGCTGATTACAGAGGCTGTTCTGTCATCTCCACGAGGAACCTGGTGGCAAATCTTATATTTCTGGAAAGATAATCAAGTCAGCTTCGCAACAGAGGTGGTCTCATCATCAACCGATTTCGGGGCTGCCCAAAGGAGCCGATCTCCCCAGACTGCGCATTCCCTCCTAGGCAGACGACCAACAATGACTTGCAGAGGCTTCCACGACCAACACCATAGGATTCTTGAGACGCCATTTGGCTGAGGGCTTCTCCTGCAAGTCCCCTGCCATCTCCAAGAAGCATAACACTTTTTGGAGCTCGGAGTCAAGAATTCCAATTTTTCTACCCGAGGTGTGCAAGGTCAGCTCCCCAGAACCTGGTCCGACCTCCTTCCACTGATCCAGTCATCGCGGTCAGCTCCGACCTCCAATGACGGTCCCATTAGTCTCCGTTCGAAGAAGACTCGACCACGATCGCAGAGGTTCTAATCCCGCATCATTCCGACCTCAGGAGTGCTCGTCGTGCCCTTGTCTTCCTGCAACGGTAGTCTGGAAATAGTCAGAGCCCGAATCATTCGGTCCTATTCCAGCCCCTGCCCCAGCCCCCGTCGACGCCAGGAAATTCCCCGAAAATTTAGACATCCTCCTGGGCCAACCTAAGAAGTTTCAGCACCAATTTCGTCCTCACCTGAGCTTGGCAGAGCCCGTGGCAACACAGTCACTGTCACGCCCCGACGCGAAAAACTGGAACATAGCAGTTTATATCATTCATGTCAATCAGAGCATATATTATCACAAGAGACCAAACCACAAGGCTAAAAATGAAAAAATCCAAACTTTATTGAGAATAATAGAAGGAAGTACTTATTACACTCGACATCTTGTGGACTTCTAACTCTTCATTAAAGAAAGAAAATTACATAGACTTTGGAATAACAAAACTCAACCACTAATCTAGGACATGACTTAAACATAAATTATAACGGCTCACTCCAAGATCACTCGTTCCCATCCCCATCAGTGCGCACGTCTTCATCCGAACTACCTGAAAAGGATTGGAAAGTAGGGGTGAGCAAAAAGTTCAGTAGGGTTTTATATCTCTATCATCAGGCACAGTTAAAGTGATTAACCATTTTATCATGAATAATATTACGATAAAAGAACAATAAAAATCAATGGCATGCGATAGATCGATAAAAGAGATACAGATTTCCATATAAGGAATAAGTGCAAGTATAATAAGAATTTTCATGAGATTGCAAGTAAATGATGAACTGAATTGGCCATAATAAGCACACAAGTCATGTCACGCAAGAAATTTCAAGAAATTGAGTGAAGTAGAATGTCATAGACCAATCACGCTAGTCATGCACTTCGGTGCAATGCCACACCTTGTCATTACAAACTCCCTGCGGCACTAATACTTTCGGGCGCTCCTCCCAGGACCAGATCGGGCCCTTATGATGCATTGACATTGAAAAGTTGGATCATAGATCCTAGTCTAGACATTCACCACATTAAATGGCCAAGAATTCCAAGGTATAAGCTTAAGAACTTACTTCTAAGATCAAGAGGAATTCCAATAAAATTGGAATGGATATCAAGTGGAATGACTAGAGAGTCTAAAGTGAACAAGGATCATGCAAGATTTCGCAGTTCAAGGTCAACCTTGATGTGACTGCTATCACAACAACAAAACATAGAAAATCATATTAAACCTCAACTTTAGCGGTCAATAACTGGGCCGCTAAGGTGATATTGACGGTCTAACCTTAGACAGCGTATGGTTAAGTATAACAGGCTCTTAAAGTAAACCCAAGAGGGTCCTTACTCCAGCCCAAGTCAGAATGGGTCCAAACAAGAGTTCAGCCCACGAAGCTAAAGTCAACAGAGGGGATTGGCTAGGTTAAAATCGACTGGGTTGAAAATAATCTGACTTAACCCAAGCCCATTACTTAACCAGGCCCAGAGAAATATAGCGGTCTAAACCTGGGCCACCAAGGATCGCTTAGCGGTCTCAAGTTGGACCGCTAAGGTCGTAGAACAGTCCAGATTTAGACTGGCCCAAAACATGAATCAAAACACATCCAATGGTTCAGGTCTTTAGGGTACAACCCGCCCGGCGTCCTGGTGGGAATCCTAGGGTCACAGGGACTTACGGAGGTCTCATAATAGTGGTCCTAGTCCGACGGAAGGAATATCCGGCGGAGAGTCCCAACTATTACAAGATTGAGGCTACATGAAAACACAGAAAATAGAACGGTACGGTCAGTCAATCCCACCGGAGTGGCATGACTATCAAACAATGATATCAGGATCATAATATGAGGAACTTATAACATCATGGTTTAAGATTGCAAGATTAATAACCAAGTTTTTATCAAGTTTCACATGATCATTAACTTATAATTGTCAAGCCAACTTTCATGTAAATAAATGGAAATTTATGTTTCTAACCATGATACAAGATTAATATTGCGTTCTGCATAGTTACAGGTCAAGATATCATGCTAGACAGTGTAAGTTTTCTAGTTAAAAACGCATAAAATAGAGTTTAAAACTTCATGCTAGAGGCCATGAAACGGTCTATATAAGGGCTGCCAGGAGGATAAAACGGTCTATCATAGGGCCGTTTCTTACTTGAAAATAAATATACAAAAATTTTATAAATTTTATAAATTCAAGGCTTGAAGCGGCCTATCGTAGAACTGCTAGATGAATAAAATGGTCTGTTGTGCGACCGCTACTGGGCTGGCGGTCACTGGTAGGACCGTTTACCAAACCCGAGACTCGCCGATGGCGAACCCCGACATAACAAGACAAAAACCTCGATTTCACACGATAGGGTGGACGAAAATTGGGGAAAACACCACCATTAGAAAGAGCATTAAAAATCGTACAAAATGACATGCTTTGATTAAAATCTAATGAGACTAAATTAAACATAAAACGAGTTAACATATAAGTTATCCTTTTGGGTACACCTCAGAGTAAGTCATGAAATTAGAACAACATGGTGTGCGAAATTTGGGCAACTATGTATCGAAAGAAAGGGCTCAGGAAGACAAACAAGATGGTATATTTAATTATTGATTCAACCTAAGAGATACCTACGTTTGCTCGATGGAAAGAGGGAAGAAGAAAGGTGGTCACCGGAACCCTAACAGCCGCTCTCTAGAACACCAAAATCCACCCTCCTCCGGCCACGAACGATCGCGCCACCAGCCGCCGGTGCAAAATAGGGTTTAGGGGGATCGAAAGCCCTCTATTTATAGGACTAATAGACTCTTCTAGCGATCGAATTTCAGTGGAGAGTCCAATGGGAAAATCTGGCGAAATAATTGGATAGGGCTCTAATCCGCCGCCGCCGTCGCCCATGGAAGGGTCAAGACTTAAGGTTTTCGTAGGGGAAACAAAGATCTACTATTGGGTTAGGGTTTGGCTCCAATTGGAGCGCAAATGGGCTAGAATTGAGTCCAAATTGAGAAGGGTCAAAGGTTATCTTAAAACCAACATTTTAAAGCTAAAAACTCAAAATTGGGCCTTAACCAATTTTATTTTGGGTTCCAATCTGAAGACAAAGTTGCTACAAATTAAATTTTACACAAGATTCATATTTTTCTAGATTTTAATAAATTCTTTATAAGTTGAGTCAAGAAAAATAATTAATTACTATGGAAATATTATTATAAAATTTTAGGATGCTACACCCTCCCTCACTTTAAGGAATTTGGTCCCCAAATTCACTGAATCTATAGCAAACCAACCTTAGAACAAATTTGCATATAATTTTCTGATTGCTTCTTCGGACTCCCACGTTGCCTCCTCAGTTCTACGCCGACTCCACTGGACCTTGACCATCGGAATGGATCGGTTCTTGAGTTGATGTTGCTTGAAGTCCAGAATCTTGACAGGCTTTTCTTCATAAGATAAATCTTCTTTCAATTCCAGATCAGCATGTTGGATAATGTGCGAAGGGTCGTAAACATACTTCCGCAGTATAGACACATGGAACACATTGTGAATGCCTGATAACTGTGGTGGTAAGGCCAACCGATAGGCAACTTCGCCTACTCTTTATAAGATCTCAAATGGGCCAACAAACCTGGGGCTTAACTTGCCTCGAATTCCAAATCTTCTAATTCCTCTTGATGGTGAGACTTTCAGAAATACATGTTCTCCAACTTGAAACTCTAAATATCTTCTTCTGTTATCAGCATAACTATTCTGCCTAGACTGAGCAATCTTCAAACGGTCTCTAATAACTTGAATGTTCTTGGACGATTCTGAGATAATATCTAGCCCGAGCCATTGCTTTTCGCCAATCTCTTCCCAGCAAAGAGGGGATCTACAACTTCTACCATACAAGGCCTCAAACTGTGCCATCTGAATGCTGGATTGATAACTATTATTGTATGCAAACTCAATCAAAGGTAAGTGTTCATGCCAACTGCCTCCAAAATTAATCATACAAGCTCTCAGCATGTCTTTGATAATCTAATTTGTTCTCTCAGTCTGTCCATCAGTCTGAGGGTGAAAAGTAGTACTGAAATTCAAACGAGTTCCCATTGATGCTTGCAGACCTTTCCAAAAGTGGGATGCAAATCTGGGGTCTCTGTCAGATATGATAGATACAGGGACTCCATGTAACATCACTATTTCCTTCATGTATAGGGCAGCTAACACATCCACAGTCCACTTTGATTTAATAGGCAAAAAGTGCGCGGACTTTGTTAATCGATCAATGATCACCCAAATTGCATCAAAGTCACCACGAGTTCTAGGCAAACCCATAATAAAATCCATACCAACACTCTCCCACTTCCACTGTGGTATTTCGAGGGGCTTTAATTTTTCAGCAAGCCTGAAATACTCAGCTTTAACTTGTTGACATACTAAACACCTCCTTACAAAATCGGCCACTTCTCTTTTCATGTTCGGCCACCAAAAAGTTCTCTTCAAATATCAGTACATTTTCGTAGCTCCTGGATGTATAGTGTACTTAGATTTGTGAGCTTCCTTTAGAATCCTCCTTTTCACTTCCATAGAATCAGGGACGCAAGTTCTCCCTCGAAACAACAATCTACCATCATCAGCTAACATAAAATCTGGTCGACTAGCCATCTACTCCTTGATTTCAACTAGTATTGGGTCATTGTCCTACAACTGCTTAATCTCTGTTAACAATTCTGAATGAAGCTGGACATGAGCAACCAAAATTTGATCTCCCTTTTTTGTAATATTAAGATCTAAACTTGCAAACTGTTCTAACAACTTCCATTCTTGAAGCATTAAACTGGCTAATCTAGCTGTTGAATTTTTGCTCAAAGCATATGCTACAACATTCCCCTTTCTGGGATGATATTCGATGGAGAAGTCAAAATCCTTCAAGTACTCTAGCCACCTTCTCTGCCACATGTTCAACTCCTTCTGGGAAAATAAATACCTTAGGCTCTTATGGTCTAAGTACACTGTAAAAGTTTCCCCATAAAGATAGTGCCTCCAAATCTTCAGAGCAAACACAACAGCTGCTAACTCCAGATCATGAATAGGGTAGTTCTCTTCATATTTTCTCAGCTGCCTGGAGGAATAAGCTATTACTCTCCCTCATTGCATCAACACGCAACCTAAACTGATTTCTGAAGCATCGGTATAAACTTCAAAACCTCCTTCTCCTAAGGGCAAAGCCAAAACTGGGGCAGTGGTCAAACATTCCTTCAAAGTTTGAAAGCTCTTCTCACAATCCCTTGTCCACTCGAATCGATTCTCCTTACGAGTTAACCTCATCAAGGGCACTGCAATCTTGGAGAAATCCTTAATGAACCTCCGGTAATATCCTACTAAGCCTAAGAAACTTCTGATCTCAGTTACATTCACAGGCGTTTCCCAATTACGTACTGCCTCTACTTTAGTAGGGTCTACTGAGATTCCCTCTTTAGAAATAATGTGCCCTAGGAAAGATACCTCTTGTAGCCAGAACTCACATTTACTGAACTTGGCGTATAGCTGATGATCCGTTAGTATTTGCAATGCCATCCTCAAGTGCTCTTCATGCTCCTCCTTACTTTTTGAATATATCACAATATCATCATTGAATACCACGACCCACTGATCCAAGTAGGGTCGGAACACACTATTCATTAGCTACATGAAAGCTGCAGGAGCATTTGTTAGTCCAAACGGCATCACAACAAATTCAAAATGCCCATACCTGCTACGGAATGTCATCTTAAAGATATCCTCATCCTTTATCCTCAATTGATGATACCCTGATCTAAGATCGATCTTCAAGAAATACTAGGCTCTAGATATCTGGTCAAATAGCTCATCGATGCTAGGTAATGGGTACTTGTTCTTCACGGTGAGCTGATTCAACTGACGATAATCAATATACAGCCTCAACGAACCATCCCTCTTCCTTACAAAAAGTACAGGAGCACCCCACGGGGAAGTACTCGGACGAATCAACCCTTTTTCTAGCAAGTCTAGCAACTGCACCTTCAATTCCCTTAACTCAGCAGGGGACATATGATAAGGGTCTATAGAAACAGGTGAAGCGCCAGGAATCAAATCAATGGAGAAAACCACTTCCCTCTCAGGGGGAAGACCTGGCAACTCATCAGGAAACACCTCTGGAAAATCTTGAACAACCGAGATGTCTTTCAACTCCACTTTCTTCTTATCAGTTAAAGAGATCAAAGCCAAGAATACTTGACATCCTTTCCTTAATAACTTATCCGCCCGAAGTGTCGAAATAAGTGGCACAGACTTGGATTGCCTAGAGCAAGAAAAGAAAAGCTTAGGGCGTCCAGGGAAAGACACTACTCCTGATTTACAGTGAACACTAGCACCATGTTTTGATAACCAATCAGCCCCTATAAATCACATCATAACCTTTCATCTTTATGCACACCAAATCAGTAGACAAATTACAATCATTAATCAAAACTTCACTGGAAGGGTAATAATATTTAATCTCGGACCCCGAACCAATAGGGGTGGATATCACAAGATGGGAATCTAATAATACTGGTTTCACAGATAAAGTCTTAGCAAATTTTAGAGATATAAAAGAATGAGTGGCTCCAGTGTCAAAAAGTACAAATGCTTTGGAAAGAATAGTAAGAGTACCTTCGACAATACCTCCTTCCTCGGAAGCTTCGGTCTTAGTTTCTACATTTTGGAGGGCTTGGAGCTTGCCCTGCCACTTGTAACTCCATTGCGGCCTGTCAGATGTTGCTGGTTCATTAATAAGGGGACACTCAGGGATTCGGTGGTCCCTGCTACCACATCTCAAACAAGCGCCTAGCTTGCGCCAACACTCTTCCATCTTGTGACCCGGGCGGTCACAATATTTACAAACTGCCTTGGATGACATGGTTGGTCCAACCTTCTTGTCACCTTCCTTTGGTTTCTTGCTCTTTGAAAAACTTGGCCCTCCATTGGGCCTCTTCTGGCCATTACCGAGTTTAGAGTTCCCGGAACTGGTAGTTTGCTCCTTTTTCTTATCCCGACCTCTTATCCGGTCAGTCATTTCCATAGTGTCTTCCAGAACTTGTGCTTTCCTCACAATCTCCGCATAAACATGAATTTCCAAGGGTGCCAGTTGATTGATGTATTGAAGCTTTAAACCATTTAGGAATCGTTTAGCCTTCATCTTTTCTGTGGACACCAAATGTGGTGCATACTTAGACAATCTAGCAAACTGCACTTCGTACTCCGCAACCGATAGGTTTCGTTGCTTCAAAGTTGTGAATTCTATTGTGTCCCTGTGATTTTGA
Source organism: Amorphophallus konjac (assembly GCA_022559845.1). Lineage (NCBI taxonomy): Eukaryota > Viridiplantae > Streptophyta > Magnoliopsida > Alismatales > Araceae > Amorphophallus > Amorphophallus konjac. Next base: position 238,781,276 of record CM040120.1, read on the forward strand.
TGATAGCAAACACTATAAGTCATCATCTGTTTGAATCTGCATATAAATCTGTTTGTGCTGCATTGTGTTGCATATGCATGTTTCATTGAACATCTTATCTGAATGACATAACCAACGAACAGGCTGAGGCTGTGTGGTATGTGCATTGGTGCATTTCATAGTTGTTGATGCATTTCATAATTACATTTTATCTGAATTGTTTGATGTTAGTCTGTATCACTCTCTCTGCATTGTCTATACTTCCTTAGACAGCCTGCCTGAAGCTTGATAGTTGCTGTCTAGGAGTGGGTCGACCCCCGAGATCTCTTGGTCTGTACAGAGTGCATTGTTCTCATTTCTTCAAGTCTATACATCCACAGTTGAACCTCAAAGTCTACACATCGCCTCATTTCTTCAGAGTCTATACATTGACAGCACTGTACAAGTGTATACATTGGCAGCGTGTCTGTGTTTCAAGCCATTCGCCAAGTCTATACAATGGCTTCGGCACTCCAAGTCTATACAATGGCTTCGGCACTTCAAGTCTATACATTGTATCTTTTCCCTACGTTCTGGCCAAGTCTACACATCGCTTGCCTGACTTCTGTTTCAAAGTCTATACATTCATTTTTAAGGCAAAGTCTATACATTGGCTCAGGGTCTTCAAGTCTGTACAGAGTTCAAAGCCTATACATTGTTCACTCAGCTTCTTCAAGTCTATACATTGGTCGGTGGCGAGTCTGTACAGAGCACTGTTTCAGGCACTCAAGTCTATATAGAGTCTTCATCTTCTGAAGTCTGTACATTCGTTTGGGAAGTCTATACATTCATTCATCTGAAGCTTCATCAAGTCTGTACAACGCTGCTTTGTCAAAGCCTGTACATCGCAGCTGTGTTGAAGTCTGTACAGCCAGTCTCTTGCCAAAGTCTATACATCGTGAATCTTCAAGTCTGTACAGACTTTGCTTATTCAAGTCTATACACGGTTCAGTTGTTTTGGCATGTCTACTCATCATGAAGTCTATACATCCGATTGCCTTTGTATTGCTCAAGTCTGTATAGCCCTTTCCCTTTTCAAGTCTACACATTGTGCTTTGTAGCTCACCAAGTCTATACATTGCTCACAGCACACACGTTCAGCCTGAAGTCTGTACAGCCTTGGCAAATGCTCCTAAGTCTATACATCACAATGTCTATACATCACTGTGTCAAGCCTCCCAAGTCTGTACAACCACTGTCTCACTTGGACTTGAAGTCTATACAGTGGTCCGTCTCTGTCAGCGTCTCAAGCTGCAAGTCTGTACAGAGTCTGGCAGCCTACAGTGCATCGTCTCTTCAAGTATGTACAGCCTTGGCGTATGCATCTTAAAGTCTAAACATTGTGGGGCTTCGAATCTTCAAGTCCATACATCCATGCATCATGGGTCGACCCCTTTTGTTTGATGGGTCGACCCCCCAGACTACCAAGTCTATACATCAGCCTTTGCATTGCAAGTCTATACAGCGTGCATTGTTCAAAACAAGTCTGCACAGTCATTGTCTGTTGGCATCACGAAGTCTATGCATTACTTGTGCATCATAGTTTGTACAGTGTCTCAAGTTGGCTAAGTCTATACACTCTCTCACATTGTACACACTTGCTTCATTGCTGTTTCTAAGTCTATACATCGGTTGGGTCGTTAAGTCCATACAATGCATATGTTCATCAAAGTCCATACATTGCATTGTCTTCAACCAAGTCTATACATTCTGTTCCTTTGATCAGCAAGTCTATACACACTTCAGCCTATGTGCATCCCCTTCAAAGACGAAGTGTATACATCCTTCCAAGCATTCAAGTCGACACACTCGTTGTTAAGCCTTTGCATCGAAGTCTATACAACATGTGTCTTGTATGAAGTCTATACAGCCTGTGGCTTGTACATCAACTGAACGTTCTTCAGCAGAGTATATACTCTTTAGAAGTTAAAGTCTGAACATCCTTCTGTGAAGACTGTACACACTGCAGCACATGTGCATATCCTTCACACGAAGTCTGTACACTCAGTTAACCTTCAAGTCCATACACTCGATTGTTAGGCCTTCAACCCTATACACTCGATTGTTAACCTCAAGTCTATACACTCGATTGTTAAGTGTTCAAGCCTATACACTCTATCCTTCACACGAAGTCTGTACACTCAGTTAACCTTCAAGTCTATACACTCAAGCTGCATCATGCCTGTACACACTTTGTTAACAGCCTGAACCAAGTATATACATCCAACTGATATCTTCTTATGTCTGTGTGACAGGTACTGTTCGTAAAGCCTATGAAGTGCACGTGATCCGAGGTTGGCACCTGGCACGTGAACCGAGGATAATGCCCTAATTGCTACAGCTATAAATACACAGCCGCCTCCATCTGGAGAAGACTGATAAGAGATCCGATAAGAAAGAGGAAGAGAGTGATTGAGATAGAAGATAGATCTGTAGAAAGGCAGTGAGCAGAAGAAGAAGAAAGAAGAAAGAAGAGACAGAGAGAGAGCCTGCGAAAGAGAAGAAAAAGAAGAGTGAGAAGAAGAGAGAGCTAGAGCAAAGGAAGCCTCAACTGAAAATCAGTTTCTGCTGGACCGTGGATCAAATCCAGGCCAGCCAGCTCCTGCGAGAGCTTTTATGCATTTTATTCTTCCAGCTTTCTGTTGCTGCGTTTTTGTTTTTCCTTTTAACCATTCACCAGTTGTTCTTCCGATTCTCTAGTGTGAGGTCGGGTTCCCTCCGGTTGGGAGGAAGAGAGGTCCGAGACCTCTAGTTTGCAGGTGACTTGGTGTCACCTGTGCTTCCCTCTGGGTTTCAAAGGAAGAGAGACTTAGGTCTCTAGGTTCCCCTCCGGTTTGGAGGAAGGGAGGATTGGTCCTCCGGTTCTGGTCTTGTGGGTTGCAAGACTAGGTGTTCCCTCCTGGTCAGGAGGAAGAGAGACTTGCGTCTCTGGTTTCCAAGTGGCTGGGAGTCACTTGGGGTGTCCCTCCGGTTGGGAGGAAGAGGGGAGGTTGTTCCCCTGGTCAAGCTGTGTGGCAACAATTTGTTGCAGACTGAGTCTGCAGTTTCTAGCCTAGCTAGTGGAAGCCTCACTCCGGTTTGGAGTGAGGGGTGGACGTAGGTCTTTGGACCGAACCACCTAAAAAATCTCGGTGTTCACTTGTGGTTTATTTTTTCCTTATATGTTATTTTTCTCTGCTGCGCTCTGTAGATGTTTGCTTAGGAGCGTGTGAGGGCTAATAGATTTGTGTTGTCTTGCTGAGTTCCTTCTAAGTATTTTCAGCACATTTCATCAACTGCTTTTAATTCTGCATACTTGAGCATTAGAGTTTTATTTGGGTGATATTTGAAGAGGGATACATTCACCCCCCCCCCCTCTGTATCCGGGCCTTGCACCCTATCAATTGGTATCAGAGCATAGGTCTATGACTGAACAGATCCAACGATCTGCAGAGGATCCTGTTGTCTTTGGTGCATTTCTGAATTTACTCTCTACTGCATTAATCTGATTGCCGATTTAATCAATGGGTTCTCCACCGGTTTTCAATGGCTCTAACTTTAACTCATGGGTTAGCAGTCTACATAACTATGTGACTTTAATGGATCCGGATCTGTGGAAGTTAATTTCACATGGTCCTCATAGACTGCCACAGGAAGAGTCCAAATGGACTAAAAGTGACAGATCAAGAAATGGAGAGAATCAAAAAGTTTTGAAATTAATGAAAGAAGCTACTGACAAGGCTCTACATTCTTATTTTTATGACTGCAGGTCCGCTAAGGACATTCTGGATCAGTTGAAGTTAGCTCAGAGGATGAATGAGGACAGCTGCATGATGGCTGATAAGAGCGACCATAGCACTGATCAAGATGAATTTGAAGATGCTGAAGAGGTAATCAATCCTTTCGATAGTTACACTTTAGATGACTGGGAAGATGCCTATGCTAATCTGTTACACTCCCATGAAAAATTGAGGAAGAAGAAAAAAAGTCTGATAAAGAAGTTAACAAGTCTAGGGGATCCTATTTCTGGAACTGAAAATCTTGAAAATCCTGAAATTCTGAAAACTGAAAATGAAATACTCAGAAGACAAGTGTCGAAACTAGATGGAATCCAATCAGAACTTGATCATGTTAAATCTGAAAACACTAAACTCAGAAAACAATGTCAGGAATCTGAACAAAAACTAATCAGTCTTGAGAATGAAAACAGATTGATCAATGAAGAGTTCAAGGCTGTTAGTGTTGCGAACTTAAAGTTTCAGGAAAACTTTGAAAACTGTAAATCAGAATATCCAAGTTTCCTAACTGATGTTTTGTTTGATGATGATAAACTTGAGCAGGAGAACACTAGTCTAAAGGAGGAAATTGAGAAACTAAAACAGTTGAACTCCACCATGTCAGAGAGATTGCTGACATTTGAAAAAGGAAAATTTGTTGATGAAAATCAAAATGAGCTCAAATTGAAATCAGAAATTGATACCCTTAAAACTTTGAATGATGTGATGCATCAACAAATTCTGGTCTGTGAAGAAGATGTAGTCAACTATGAACATCAGGTCTCTTCTCTTCAATCTGAAATAAATGATCTGAACAATTCTTTGTCAAAATTCATAAGTGGGCAGAAAAACCTAGACAAGCTACTAGGTGTAAAAATCAACACTAGGAAGGAAGGGCTGGGCTACAATAATGCTAACAAGAAAGAATTTCAGAGCAAGTTGATGACATCTTTTGTAAAAGCTTCAAATGTAGCCACCACTTCAAAAGATAAACATCCCATTGTTCAGACAACTGAAAAACAAAACAAAAATCAGAAAAAGATTGGAAAACAGAAAACAAATAAAAAGGGTTCACTAGGGCATGTTGATCACAGTTCTCACACACATTCACATGCATCTAAAAAGATAATGTCATGCCATTATTGTCATAAATTTGGTCATCTGATGCATGAATGTAAATTGATGGAGAAGGATGATATGACTGCTAGGAAACTTCATGATAGAAATTCTTCAATTCAGAAAATGAAAATTGAATGTTTCCACTGTGGTAAATTAGGACACACAATTGCACAGTGCTGGTTTGCAAGTGATAAGGAAAAATCACATTCATATCATGCTAAATTTCATGCAAACAGTCATGTTGTTAACAAGAACAAATTTGATTCAATAAACCAGCATATGACATGCTTCAATTGTGGAAAATTGGGTCATAACAGATCCGAATGCTGGCTGAGGGCTGGTGGAAGAAATTCTAACTCATGTCTTCACTGTGGCAAGATGGGCCACACTGCAGCCCAATGTTGGCATGCTCAGGGAAGGAAGTTTGACAATAAATCTGGTAAATTCCCAGTCAATAGAAACATTTCTGGTAGAAATGGATTTGTGTTTGAAAGGAAAACACTTACATGTTTTGAATGTGGGAAGCCAGGCCATAGAGCTGCTGACTGTTGGCTGGCTTATTTTGGTAAACAGAATTTTAATTCTGTTAAAAGAAATTTTCATGCATATGCACATAGAATTCATGCTAATAAGAATGTGCATAAATCAAATCTGAAATCTGCTCCATCTTGCTATTATTGTGGTATATTAGGTCATTCAATGAATAATTGCTATTTGATGAGATCTGATGACCTACATAATAAGAGGTTGTTTAGAACACCTGCCAAAGGTGTCACTATTAACCATGCAGGGCCCAAGGCTGTTTGGGTACCTGCCCATGCAAAATAGTGTGCTAACTTGCAGGTGTGCCTTGGAAGCTGAAGAATAAAAAAAAGGGGGGGGGAATAAACCAAGGCACTCAAGTTGATAAAATCCCATTCAGGTAAATTCATCACATCTGTTCAAATGAAATTTATGGTTGAGTTGATAAGTCATAGTTTCATGCATACATACTTTTTATTTGGTTTGACTCTTACATTGAGCTTTGTGGGCTTTCTTGTTTGTACTTTGAGCTGAGTGCATATATGAGTATTGCATAATCATGCACTTGACATACAATCATTGAAAATCTGATACATATAGGACTGTTGGTATTGCATTGTCATGCATGACCACTTTGTTATATCAAATGGTAAGCTACTAAAGGGCAGAGGAAATCTGTCTGGAGGTTGTTACTTTGTGTGAGATGGTCTTTTAGACCAAGTTCTCCGCCAAGTACCAAGGGTCAAATTTGCATATCAGAGAATGTCTGCACCTTCATGTGAATATTTTACTTCATGCTCGTGCATACATGTAGTTAATTGCATTACATTTCATTACATTGAAAATGCCAAAAAGATAGATTGAATGCATACATTCAGGGGGAGCATTATTCATACTCTTGAAATCACACAACTGTTTTTAGATTTACTGCATAGCATGTTAAATCTGTTCTTGCATAGTCATTCATCATCTGCATTGTCTTCATGACATATAGGATGTTTCAGTGTTTTTAGGTAGGGGGAGTCATTGCATAGCATGCTTAATCCGTTCAGTAGTGTCTTTGTCTGAACTCTTCCTGTCCATCTTTTTGACTCATCTAGTCATATTTGTAATGTCAGTGTTTCCATCATCAAAGTGGTATCAAATGATATTTCTTGACTGCTTCTGAAGTTGTTCATAGTCTGAATTTATACCTTATTGGTATCTGTCCGACTCCCCTAAATCTGCTGAAGGAGAGCTTCACCTCTATTCAGTCAACTTTAAACTTCAATGCTCAAGAGCAGCTCCTTTGCTACATTTTTTCAAAATCCATGCTGTCTGTTGAATATTCTCACTTGATTTACTGAGTTGAGATTTGAAGTAAACTTTCATCCTGTATACTACTTCATAAAAGTTAAAACATCTTTAATGAGGAACCTTCCATTATACATGCTTAAGAACATTTGTTAACTGGAATTGGTTTAAGTCTTATGTACTCTTGTTTGGTCACAAGGAACTTGAAAATATCTGTTTCAACCTCTTAATAAACTTTAACTGTCTGCTTCATGTAAATTCATGTAAGACTTTCTGAAATCTGAAAAGTCGATATCCATGTCTACGTTAACTGAGATATATAGTGTATGTGGTTGTTCCTAAACATCTAATTTGTTCTGAATCCATTTTGAGTAAAAGTATGGACAGAGCAATGACTGTGGTTACTGAGAAACCTGTCCAAAGGATTGTGTCATGAAGTACCATGGTTAACTCTGCTTAAAGAGATGATTGGAAATAATTGTGAAAATATGGCAGAGCAATGGCATAGTTATATTGAGTAACTGAGGATTCTGGCCTCCGATCAAGGTGTATCCTCATGCCAAAGATACTTTTAATGCTACCTCTGTTCTCTAAAATGGAAGAAGCAATACGGTTGTCACACTGAGTAACTGGGGATTCTGGCCTCTGATCAAGGTGTCTCCCCACATAAAAAGGTGCTGATAAACCAAAATTGTTCATTAAAATTTTTTTTGAATATGTGTAAATCAATTTATGAAAGAACAATTAAAATTCAGGTGCATTCACTTATGTTTCTCTTAAAGCTGTCATGGAAAGTAAACTAAGTAAGATGAAAGTTGGTTGAACTAGAATCTTATATGAGCTTGTAGTTTTTTTTATTAAGAGTTGGTTCAGATATTAGTACAATTTCTCTTTGAAAAATTTCGGTTTACATCATTCTTAAACCACATCTGACAATCAAGGTTTCATAAGCTTCTATAATGGAGGAATCTAGAACATAAAATTATGCTCTATGAAGTTGGTATCTTGCTGAAAAGTTTAATATCTCAATTATCACTAATTGTTGAATCTGCTCATCCTATGGCTCTTTATCACTGTGTTTTGATTCAGACTAGTTGTCATATATGAGAGGCACTTCTCTCAGTTTAACCTGTGTACTTGCAGTCTTTGGATAACCAGAGTTCATTCTTGTAGTGTGCTAATGAAAATCTATCCTCCTCACTTATTCACTGTGATTACAGTCTGTGGTAATTCTTGGATACCCATGTGTTTTGCTGATAGATGCTCTTCACCTCTTTCACTCCATCTAATCAGGGGGAGTTTCCATGTCATGCTGAGTGTTTTTCGTAAAGAGGGAGATCTAGTTAGCAGTTTTGAGTGTCCCTGTGCTTTTGTTGATATTCTCCCAACATCTCATTTGGTTTCATCCATCAAATCGTTTCTGATAAGGGGGAGCTTAGTCAAAGGGGGAGTTCTTAATTCACTCATATTATGCAGTCTTATTCTTCCTTCTTCAATTCATGTCTTTTTGCCGAAGTCAAAGGGGGAGAAATAATTTGATCAAGTCAATATGACTCATAGTGTTGCCATCATCAAAAAGTTGTGAATTCTGTTGTGTCCCTGTGATTTTGATGATAGCAAACACTATAAGTCATCATCTGTTTGAATCTGCATATAAATCTGTTTGTGCTGCATTGTGTTGCATATGCATGTTTCATTGAACATCTTATCTGAATGACATAACCAACGAACAGGCTGAGGCTGTGTGGTATGTGCATTGGTGCATTTCATAGTTGTTGATGCATTTCATAATTGCATTTTATCTGAATTGTTTGATGTTAGTCTGTATCACTCTCTCTGCATTGTCTATACTTCCTTAGATAGCCTGCCTGAAGCTTGATAGTTGCTGTCAGGAGTGGGTCGACCCCCCTTCCAGATGGGTCGACCCCCCAGATCTCTTGGTCTGTACAGAGTGCATTGTTCTCATTTCTTCAAGTCTATACATCCATAGTTGAACATCAAAGTCTACACATCGCCTCATTTCTTCAGAGTCTATACATTGACAGCACTGTACAAGTGTATACATTGGCAGCGTGTCTGTGTTTCAAGCCATTCGCCAAGTCTATACAATGGCTTCGGCACTCCAAGTCTATACAATGGCTTCGGCACTTCAAGTCTATACATTGTATCTTTTCCCTACGTTCTGGCCAAGTCTACACATCGCTTGCCTGACTTCTGTTTCAAAGTCTATACATTCGTTTTTAAGGCAAAGTCTATACATTGGCTCAGGGTCTTCAAGTCTGTACAGAGTTCAAAGCCTATACATTGTTCACTCAGCTTCTTCAAGTCTATACATTGGTCGGTGGCGAGTCTGTACAGAGCACTGTTTCAGGCACTCAAGTCTATACAGAGTCTTCATCTTCTGAAGTCTGTACATTCGTTTGGGAAGTCTATACATTCATTCATTTGAAGCTTCATCAAGTCTGTACAACGCTGCTTTGTCAAAGCCTGTACATCGCAGCTGTGTTGAAGTCTGTACAGCCAGTCTCTTGCTAAAGTCTATACATCGTGAATCTTCAAGTCTGTATAGACTTTGCTTGTTCAAGTCTGTACACGGTTCAGTTGTTTTGGCATGTCTACTCATCATGAAGTCTATACATCCGATTGCCTTTGCATTGCTCAAGTCTGTACAGCCCTTTCCCTTTTCAAGTCTACACATTGTGCTTTGTAGCTCACCAAGTCTATACATTGCTCATAGCACACACGTTCAGCCTGAAGTCTGTACAGCCTTGGCAAATGCTCCTAAGTCTAGACATCATAATGTCTGTACATCACTGTGTCAAGCCTCCCAAGTCTGTACAACCACTGTCTCACTTGGACTTGAAGTCTATACAGTGGTCTGTCTCTGTCAGCATCTCAAGCTGCAAGTCTGTACAGAGTCTGGCAGCCTACAGTGCATCGTCTCTTCAAGTATGCACAGCCTTGGCGTATGCATCTTAAAGTCTAAACATTGTGGGGCTTCGAATCTTCAAGTCCATACATCCATGCATCATGGGTCGACCCCTTTTGTTTGATGGGTCGACCCCCCAGACTACCAAGTCTATACATCAGCCTTTGCATTGCAAGTCTATACAGCGTGCATTGTTCAAAACAAGTCTGCACAGTCATTGTCTGTTGGCATCACGAAGTCTATGCATTACTTGTGCATCATAGTTTGTACAGTGTCTCAAGTTGGCTAAGTCTATACACTCTCTCACATTGTACACACTTGCTTCATTGCTGTTTCTAAGTCTATACATCGGTTGGGTCGTTAAGTCCATACAATGCATATGTTCATCAAAGTCCATACATTGCATTGTCTTCAACCAAGTCTATACATTCTGTTCCTTTGATCAGCAAGTCTATACACACTTTAGCCTATGTGCATCCCCTTCAAAGACGAAGTGTATACATCCTTCCAAGCATTCAAGTCTACACACTCATTGTTAAGCCTTTGCATCGAAGTCTATACAGCATGTGTCTTGTATGAAGTCTATACAGCCTGTGGCTTGTACATCAACTGAACGTTCTTCAGCAGAGTATATACTCTTCAGAAGTTAAAGTCTGAACATCCTTCTGTGAAGACTGTACACACTTCAGCACATGTGCATATCCTTCACACGAAGTCTGTACACTCAGTTAACCTTCAAGTCCATACACTCGATTGTTAGGCCTTCAACCCTATACACTTGATTGTTAACCTCAAGTCTATACACTCGATTGTTAAGTGTTCAAGCCTATACACTCTATCCTTCACACGAAGTCTGTAGACTCAGTTAACCTTCAAGTCTATACACTCAAGCTGCGTCATGCCTGTACACACTTTGTTAACAGCCTGAACCAAGTATATACATCCAACTGATATCTTCTTATGTCTGTGTGACAGGTACTGTTCGTAAAGCCTATGAAGTGCACGTGATCCGAGGTTGGCACCTGGCACGTGAATCGAGGATAACGCCCTAATTGCTGTAGCTATAAATACACAGCCGCCTCCATCTGGAGAAGACTGATAAGAGATCAGATAAGAAAGAAGAAGAGAGTGATCGAGATAGAAGATAGAGCTGCAGAAAGGTAGTGAGCAGAAGAAGAAGAAAGAAGAAGAAGAAAGAAGAAGAAGAAGAAAGAAGAGACAGAGAGAGAGCCAGCGAAAGAGAAGAAAAAGAAGAGTGAGAAGAAGAGAGAGCTAGAGCAAAGGAAGCCTCAACTGAAAATCAGTTCCTGCTAGACCGTGGATCAAATCCAGGCCAGCCAGTTCCTGCGAGAGCTTTTGTGCATTTTATTCTTCCAGCTTTCTGTTGCTGCATTTTTATTTTTCTTTTTAACCATTCACCAGTTGTTCTTCCGATTCTCTAGAGTGAGGTCGGGTTCCCTCCGGTTGGGAGGAAGAGAGGTCCAAGACCTCTAGTTTACAGGTGACTTGGTGTGACCTGTGCTTCCCTCTGGGTTTCAGAGGAAGAGAGACTTAGGTCTCTAGGTTCCCCTCCGGTTTGGAGGAAGGGAGGATTGGTCCTCCGGTTTTGGTCTTGTGGGTTACAAGACTAGGTGTTCCCTCCTGGTCAGGAGGAAGAGAGACTTGCGTCTCTGATTTCCAAGTGGCTGGGAGTCACTTGGGGTGTCCCTCCGGTTGGGAGGAAGAGGGGAGGTTGTTCCCCTGGTCAAGCTGTGTGGCAGCAATTTGTTGCAAACTGAGTCTGCAGTTTCTAGCCTAGCTAATGGAAGCCTCACTCCGGTTTGGAGTGAGGGGTGGACGTAGGTCTTTGGACCGAACCACCTAAAATATCTTGGTGTTCACTTGTGGTTTGTTTTTTACTTATATGTTATTTTCTCTGCTGCGCTCTTTAGATGTTTGCTTAGGAGCGTGTGAGGGCTAATAGATTTGTGTTGTCTTGCTGAGTTCCTTCTAAGTATTTTCAGCACATTTCTTTTAATTCCGCATACTTGAGCATTAGAGTTTTATTTGGGCGATATTTGAAGAGGGATACATTCACCCCCCCCCCTCTATATCCGGGCCTTGCACCCTATCAAATTCGACTACTTTTCCTGCACCCGATCTGAAAAGTACTTACTGTTGAAAGACTCTTTAAACTCATTCCACGTGACACTCCTATTTCCAAGCGTGGCTTCCACGGCTTCCCACCAAGCACGTGCATCGCGTTCTAACTGGAAAGCTGCTAAGAGGACGCGATCCTGGTCTCCACATTACATAACCCCGAAGATACGCTCCATCTCCTTCAGCCAATTCTCGGCCTCTTCTGGGTCTGAAGATCCACTGAAACATGGGCGATTCAAGCTTTGAAAGTTCCGATGCAGATTGCCCGCTCCTGGTGCGCCGCCTTGAGCTACTTGTTATAAGGCCTGGGTCAGGCCCTGCACCGTGCGTTGCATGTCTCGCCACTGCGTGCGTTCCGCCGCCATCATGGGAAAATTCTGACAGCACATAGAATCAATTAAGAACATTCTATTGAATCTATCTTCTTATAGCTAGTTAACTAACTTAGCCCAAGTCTCTACCCAAGTCACTGGGTTGGATTCTCACTTTACTAGAGTTTAAGGTTCTATGACACTGCTAGCAACTTAGGGGCTCTGATACCACAAAAACCGTCACGCCCCGACGCGGAAAACCGGAACATAGCAGTTTATATCATTCATGTCAATCAGATCATACATTGTCACAAGAGACCAAACCACAAGGCTAATAATGAAGAAATCCAAACTTTATTGAGAATAATAGAAGAAAGTACTTATTACACCCGACATCTTATGGACTTCTAACTCTTCATTAAAGAAAGAAAATTACATAGACTTTGGAATAACAAAACTCAACCACTAATCTAGGACATGACTTAAACATAAATCATAACGGCTCGCTCCAGGATCACTCGTTCCCATCCCCATCAGTGCGCACGTCTTCATCTGAACTACCTGAAAAGGATTGGAAAGTAGGGGTGAGCAAAAAGCTTAGTAGGGTTTTATATCTCTATCATCAGGCACAGTTAAAGTGATTAACTATTTTATCATGAATAATATTACGATAAAAGAACAATAAAAATCAATGGCATGCGATAGATCGATAAAAGAGATACAGATTTCCATATAAGGAATAAGTGCAAGTATAAAAAGAATTTTCATGAGATTGCAAGTAAATGATGAACTGAATTGGCCATAACAAGCACGCAAGTCATGTCACGCAAGAAATTTCAAGAAATTGAGTGAAGTAGAATGTCACAGACCAATCACCCTAGTCATGCACTTCGGTGCAATGCCACACCTTGTTGTTACAAACTCCCCGGGGCACTAGTACTTTCAGGCGCTCCTCCCAGGACAAGACTGGGACCTTATGATGCGTTGACATTGAAAAGTTGGATCATAGATCCTAGTCTAGACATTCGCCACATTAAATGGCCAAGAATTCCAAGGTATAAGCTTAAGAACTTACTTCTAAGATCAAGAGGAATTCCAATAAAATTGGAATGGATATCAAGTGGAATGATTAGAGAGTCTAAAGTGAACAAGGATCAAGCAAGATTTCGCAGTTCAAGGCCAACCTTGATATGACTGCTATCACAACAACAAAACATAGAAAATTATATTAAATCTCAACTTTAGCGGTCAATAACTGGGCCACTAAGGTGATATTGACGGTCTAACCTTAGACCGCGTACGGTTAAGTATAACAAGCTCTTAAAGTGAACGCAAGAGGGTCCTTACTCCAGCCCAAGTCAGAATGGGTCCAAACAAGAGTTCAACCCACGAAGCTAAAGTCAACAGAGGGGATTGGCTAGGTTAAAATCGACTGGGTTGAAAATAATCTGACTTAACCCAAGCCCATTACTTAACCAGGCCCAGAGAAATATAGCGGTCTAAACCTGGGCCGCCAAGGATCGCTTAATGGTCTCAAGTTGGGCCGCTAAGGTCGCAGAACAGTCCAGATTTGGACTGACCCAAAACACGAATCAAAACACGTCCAAGGGTTCAGGTCTTTGGGGTACAACCCGCCTGGCGTCCTAGTGGGAATCCCAGGGTCACGGGGACTTACAGAGGTCTCATAATAGTGGTCCTAGTCCGACGGAAGGAATATCCGGCGGAGAGTTCCAACTAATACAAGATTGAGGCTATATGAAAGCACGAAAAACGGAATGGTACGGCCAGTCAATCCCACCTAAGTGGCATGACTATCAAACAATGATATCAGAATCATAATATGAGGAACTTATAACAGCATGGTTTAAGATTGTAAGATTAATAACCAAGTTTTTATCAAGTTTAACATGATCATTAACTTATGATTGTCAAGCCAACTTTCATGTAAATAAATGGAAATTTATGTTTCTAACCACGATACAAGATTAATATTGCGTTCTGCATAGTTACAAGTCAAGATATCATGCTAGACAGGGTAAGTTTTCTAGTTAAAAATGCATAAAACAGAGTTTAAAACTTCCTGCCAGAGGCCATGAAATGGTCTATATAAGGGACATCAGAAGGATAAAACGGTCTATCGTAGGGCCGTTTCTTACTAAAAAATAAATATACATAAATTTTATAAATTTAAAAAATGCAAGGCTTGAAGCGGCCTATCGTAGAACTGCCAGATGAATAAAACGGTCTGTCGTGCGACCGCTACTGGGCTGGCGGTCACTGGTAGGACCATTTACCAAACCCGAGACTCGCCAACGGTGAACCCCTGCATAACAAGACAAAAACCTCGATTTCACACGATAGGGTGGACGAAAATTGGGGAAAACACCCCCATTAGAAAGAGCATTAAAAATCGTACAAAATGACATGCTTTGATTAAAATCTAATGAGACTAAATTAAACATAACACGAGTTAACATATAAGTTTTCCTTTTGGGTACACCTCGCAGTAAGTCATGAAATTAGAACAACATGGTGTACGAAATTTGGGCAACTATGTATCGAAAGTAAGGGCTCAGGAAGATGAAGAAGATGGTATATTTAATTGTTGATTCAGCCTGAGAGATACCTACCTTTGCTCGATAGAAAGAGGGAACAAGAAAGGGGGTCACCGGAACCCTAACAGCCGCTCTCTAGAACACCAAAATCCACCCTCCTCCGGCCACGAACGATCGCGCCACCAGCCACCGATGCAAAATAGGGTTTAAGGGGATCGAAAGCCCTCTATTTATAGGACTAATAGACTCTTCTAGCGATCGAATTTCAGTGGAGAGTCCAAGGGGAAAATCCAGCGAAATAATCGGATAGGGCTCTAATCCACCGCCGCCGCCACCCATGGAAGGGTCCAGACTTAGGGTTTTTGTAGGGGAAACAAAGATCTACTATTAGGTTAGGGTTTGGCTCCAATTGCAGTGCAAATGGGCTAGAATTGAGTCCAAATTGAGAAGGGTTAAAGGTTCTCTTAAAACCAACATTTTTAAGCTAAAAACATGAAATTGGGCCTTAACCAATTTTATTTTGGGTTCCAATCTGAAGACAAAGTTGCTACAAATTAAATTTTACACAAGATACATATTTTTCCAGATTTTAATAAATTCTTTATAAGTTGAGTCAAGAAAAATAATTAATTACTATGGGAATATTATTATAAAATTTAAGGATGCTACAGTCACCGACTGTCTGTCGTACTGTTCCAAAAGCAGGCAGATTCAGCATCGTTCGCCATTTTAGCTTTTGCCTAGTTCTCCCCACCCCCGCATGGCCGGCTTAGCGCCCCTCCCTGTGTGGAGGTAGTGTTTGTGTGTAACTCTAAATTCCCCACCCTTAGTCCACCCCTCCTACGTGAGGAGTAGTGATTGTTAATTAATTTCTTTTAGGTTGAAGCTTCATTGGCGCGGCGTGCGGGTGCATATCCACGCCTCCCCACTCGCCATCATCTCCGGTCGAGATCGGCGTCTTCACGCTGATCAGGTGAGCTTCTGCCCCCCTTCCTTTGCTGGCTTATCTTGCTTAGTTAGTATTGCGTCTTAGCTCCATCGGACGGTGAGAGAGTGCCCGATCCGTAAGTCATCTAATTGAGTGCCACCGCGGAGCGAGTTGTGAGAGAGACCCTACAACCCACGCCCTCAGAGTGCCGGCCGCCCGCAGAATTGGGCATCCCTGGCCCTTAGGGGTCCATCCCAAGCTAGCCAACCCCCTGGAATCTCAAGGTCCAACCTCAGTCCCTCATCCCCATCGCCGGTCCACCTACGGACCCGGGTGCGCGCTACGCGGGTGAACCCGCTTGAGTGAGTCCGCCGTTCGACCTAGTTGCTTGCGAATCTAGGTCCAAGGGGTCGTCCCTATGGCATCCCTAGGTCGTGTCACATCATTAACCCTTGTGGGGCATGAAAATAGTAGGAGGATGTTTAAAACGTGATATGAGTGTAGAAGAATGTGGAAGAAGAAGGAAGAGAAATATGCTATGATGATGCAAAGGAGACAAAGACTAAGAGAAGAAAACACAAAAAACACTTAAGAACCGGCTACTCCCTGGACCAGACGACCCTAGGTCGCAGGTGTTGACACACAAAATATGATTGGGAAATAATCACGTGCTCGAAGGAGTCAACCAAAAGTCAAAGACAGGTCCACTCGGATCGCTGAAGTCTCAGGCCGCTTTACAAGAAGTGTCGGGGACTCAACAATTCGTCATCTTGGGTTTACACATCTACTACAGCTCGCTTAAGGCTTATTGACGGCCAGAACCAATGAAATTGGCATCAAGACGATCGTGCCGGATATACCTCTATACCCCGTCCGATCGGGACGAGAATGTAACAGGCGGCTCCCGCCTGATGAAGAAGCCTCCCCGAGATGAAGAAATGCCCCTGGTTCCTCAAAGAAGAGAGCCGAAGGTGATACCAGCGGAAAACCCTTGTTTCCCGATCAGGACACCCGAAATTCTGAAATGGTATGTAAGCGACCGATGGATGACTCCGAAGGAGTGAAAACCCCCAGAGCGGAGGCTCATTCAATGAAAATGCTTCGTGCAAGCATAGGGCGGCCCTGAAGGACCGATATTCTGCGTGAATAGCGCCACTAGTAGAAATTCTGAGACTTCCGTAAGATACACGCGGAACACCAGAATGATCCAAAAATAGCCTCGAAGACGTACAAGCCTGGCAGAAATCCTCCCGAGGGTTACCCCTCTAGGTAAGAGGGTCTATGTACTCTCCAATGGAAGGTGGCGGTACAAATCGGTGTGCCGAAGGGCAAATCAGTGCAAAGTTTCAGGAAAATCGGTACGGGTTCTGCACGTCTTGGAAATCTGTGGAAGCCCCGAATCAACACTTCAAAACATATTCTGAGGCCGTTGCACTAACTCCTGGGCTACACGGGACGACGAGCTCCCACCGGGTTAATTTCAGGATAAAATGATAAAATTACAAAAATGCCACTAGGTGAGTCGGTGGCGCTAAAGCCTGATTCGGTGGCACCTTGATGATTGAGTCGGCAAAGCTGAGAATTTGAGCCGGTGGTGACTTTCACGCTTAAGCCGGTGGCGCGGGCACTCGAGTCGGTGGCCATCCTCCATGACTAAGTCGGCGGCGTGTTTGGCGCGAGGGTTATCGGCAGTGGCTCACCCATCCCGTCAGGGTTCCGGTGCCCTATTTTGGGAATTCGCCTATAAAAAGGTCCCCTGGCCCTCAGAAAAGAGGGGGGATCGATCAGGAGATCACAGAGAGTGGGCAACCAAAAAGGGGGAGAGAACAATCGAGAGGAGCCAGCAGAAGAAGTCAAGGAGAAGAATCAAGGAGAGCAAGGAGAAAGTGGGATTCGTGAGGGGCTCTACATTTTTTTTTCGGCTCTGTATTCTTCTTTCTTGAGTTTTCCTCTTTCTTTTGAGCATTTCTTTTTCTTATCCTCTCCCCAATTCCCCTGAGCATTGTAATCTTCATTCCCGTTCTGCTGTAATCAAAGAAGAGGGTGAATAACAGAAGGCTCCAGCCCCTTTGTTGTGGCTTTAGCATTTTTTTTGCTTCTTGATTTGTTCTGTTGACAACTACTGCTGTTTCCATCGATTCCGCTTCGAGCTTCCCAATTTTTCCCCCGACCATGAGGAAGCCCTCTGGGCTAAACTGACGATTGATCCTTTGATCGCTCATCTTGGGGGGTTTTATTGTCCCTCCGTGTGATAATGGCTCGTGGCCACACCCTCAGTGGGCGACAATAAGTTCCCCCTCCCCAGGGGCTGTTCTTTTACCCATGACGTGATTTAGTCTACGAACATGGGTTTTTCTTGAGCTGTTGAGTAGTGGACAACGGATCTAGAGGGGAGGGGCGAATGGATCTGCCCCTCTTTTCGCAATGCAAGCCTCTATATAGCTAGATAGAATAAATTGCAGCAGAGTGTAACTAGCTTATCGAAGAACACTATGATTCACTTGGTAAGATGAGTAATTAATATATCGATTTGAACCTAAGCATGCATCTAGAACGAAGCAATCACATAAACAAACCACAACACAAAGGATTTTAAGGTGGTTCGGACTGAATCCCCAGTCCTACGTCCACCCCTCACCAAATCCGGTGAGGCTCCACTAGTGCCACACACTGAATCGCAGATCGGAAAGACCTCCGATTACCTTCCTACTAACCACCGGTAGGGACGTCAACACCGCAGATCAGACAACTTCCGATTGCCTTCCTACTAACCACCGATAGGGATGATCTTCAGTTTCAAATGTTTGAATGAAATGAAAAAGAACAAGATATGAAAAACACTCAAACAAGATATAGAATATGCTCAAAGTGAAAAGATCTTGTCTGAGATTGCTGGAGCTTGAATCTGAAGCTTCAATGGTATCTTCTTCCTTGTGAGATGATCTTCCTTGGATCACCTTGAGTTGATGAAGAAGATGAAGGATGTAGATTTGATCTCCCTTGAGAATGAGTTTCTTTGGATCACCTTGAGATGATGATGAGGATGAAGGTTGCAGCTTTATGTTCACTTGGCTTGGGGTTGATCTCCTCTTGAAGTAGCTTGAATCACTTGAGGATTTGATGAAGAACTTCTTCCTGGAGTACTGTTCACAGCTACAGTACTCGAACTCCTCTCCCTTGAACACACCCTTGCAGCCTCCTTTGATCTCCCTTCTTAGCCTTAGGATTTCCAACCCTTCTTGTATGTGTTTTATAACCTTTGAATGGTCCTTGGACATCCTCCAGACCAGATCCACAATCCATGGGGGATTGGGTGACTTTGGGGTTAAACAAATACAAGGAAAGGGGCTCTTCTCAAAGTGGAAAACAAAGTCAACATTGATGGCTCGGGGCTGGCGGTCAACCTGCAGAAGCTGGCGATCGGCCGCTACTGAGAAACGCTGTAGATTTTTTGTCCCTGGTATTTCCGGTCGACTGCTACTGGGCTGGCGGTCGACCGCCCCTGGGCTGGCGGTCGACCGCCAGCAGGGCAGACCTCGGGTTATGCCGGGTCAGTCCGTTAACCCCTTTAGCTCCGTCGCTTGAGTCCTTTAGCAGCCCATTCTCATCTGTGGCATCAACCTTGACTGTCTTGAAGATTTCTATTGATTATATCGCTCCTATAATCAAAATTTTGTTCCGGGGGCTCTACCCCCAGAAACCCCCGCAAGGGGCGCTGCCCCCTTGACCCCCGCAGCCGATCCGCGTGCGAGGGCGCAATCATTGAGCTTTCACTTTTGTCATCTCCACTCCATTTCTTGGCATATCTGTCATGAAAGAATATCAAGTAGTTTAGTCATATAAGAGTGGTAAAACATCAATGACTTATAGTGTTTAGCCATTATCAAAACCGAGAATATCAAATAACTCAAATGACCACAGGATGATGTCGAATGACCCAAGTGACCACAAGATGACTCAAATGACCACAAGGGCACAACATGAGCGGATGGTGAATGAGAGACTGCTGAGCACCCTTTCACTCATCTCTTTCAGTTGTAAGGGCGCCAGCGCACTCTGATAGCCAATGTAACATCGCCTGATGTTTCCCCCCCGAGCTACCATATGCCCCTTCTTGGTGTTCGATGGTTTGTGTTTGAAAGGTGATGTCTCTCTCTCAAACTGTTCTATTAAGATAAGTGACATTCACTGTCAGCGACCGTGACCGCTTTCAGATTGGAGCTTGCCTCGTGGTGAAGCAGAATGATATGGGTTGGCTCTGTGATTGTTGCTAATCGATGTGTGGTTTCTTCGATTGTTTCTAATCATCCATGCCTAGGGAGGGTTACAGCCATTTACTCGGTTTGTTTGATTCCTGCGAATTAACATCACTCCAGGTTCCAGGGGCTCTGTCGCTCCGTCACATGTTCCCCTGGAAGCCCTTTGCACTGAGTGATCTAATAGAATTGCCATTGATATGGCTACAATCAGAGACCCACTACACCCCCTAGATCATCACGGGTGTCTAGTAGGTTGGCCCTCGAGACTCTATTCATGATGACCCCAGGAACTGAGGTAGTCCACCTGGGCTCTTTAGTGTTTATGGTTTGACACCGTTCACCGTGTGCCATGCCACTTGTCTAATTGAACATCTCCCTATTATGGGGAGATGCTGCCCAAATTTTCTCAGACGAGATTGCAGTTGTACGACGATTTTCTTAATCTCTGACAAGTCATGAGGCTACCTTATATGATCACATTTGATACTCAATAAGGGCTTACATATCAACGGTTGCCTTGTGCTCGAGTATGAACCTCGCATAGGCAAGACTGGAAGAGAACTTAATGAACAAAATGGCTGCTCAATCTACTTATACGTCTCGATAATCATGCCTCTGGAATTCTTTAAAGCCACATCAATAATTGTTTGAAGACTTAGTTGATGAGGAGCAGTTTAATTCCTCTCAATTTCTCCACTAACAAAGCCTCAATCGGCCGATTCGGTAGCGTCACCACCGACTCGTCCGCCTGCTCGCTTGATTCGGTGGCGATGCCACCGAATCACGCCTCTTGCCATTTGATTCGGTGGCATTCCCACCGAATCGGCCCTCTCACCTTTTGGTTTGGTGGCATCACTGCCGAATCACTTGCAGCCCCACCGACTCGTGGTCCCTTTAGCACCTAAGGCGCCGACTCGGTCTTTCCGCATGTGTCGACTCTTTGTTTCCCCGTGTCGACCTGTTCAGCCTCATTTTAATCTTGTTGAGGGATTAGTGTCCCTTTTGAATGAATAATAAAATGCATCCTGTGCCTAACGTGTATATATCTATACGTAAATATATATATATGTATATATATATATATAGATTGATGTATATTAAACTATGCAATTATGCCAATGTCGCCTCTGTTTCATGCATTCGATACATGAATATTCCTAATCACCCATGTCATGAATATAGTGCCTACTTGCATGTATGACCAAACTTCGGTATATCAAATGGCGCTCAACAGAAGGCAGGGTCACGCCCGACTGGAAGTGTTGCTATACGTGATGATGGTCTCCGGACCTAAATTATCCGCCTCGTACCGAAGTTCGAACGTAATAAACCTTAACTCCTCTTGCATTAATAAAAGTAAACATAGAAGCCTACGTAGCTTCATGTTTATTTCACTTTTCCTACATCGTTATTACTTGGCCCCGAGTGGCACTTATCTTGGCAATTAATCAAGGATTTTCCTCCTCAGAGGATGTAATTAACGCTATAGCTTTTACGGTATAGCGGACTTCTGTCCCGACCCGAATCTCACATTCGTCTGACCATGTCGGAATGAGTGCACAACAATTTGTCACTTATGTGACTGGCACGCCTACGCATTTAAATGAAATGTGTCACCAAAGTGGCATGCCCGGTGGGACCGAGTTTCCCTTCATCTCTTTTCCAAGATAAGAAGCCACTTGGGGCTTCTCCCAAGAATACTGATTGTTTGCTTGTTTCTTTTATTACAGGAGAGCAAGAATGGTGACCAGACTCGCTGCACTCATGTTCGGTTCAAGCGTCGTTGACAACCATGTCAACCATGGGTACCTGGCGGTGCCCACTGTGTTTGGGTCCTTCCCGCCCGCTGTCAGCTTCCCCAACTTGTTGGGGCTGGCCTTTACTAAACTATTGGGAGTCAAATCGCCCGAGCCGACGGAGATCAAGAAGGTTGAAGAAATCAAAGTCCCTAAGGCCCCGCGTTGTGCAAGCCTATCGAAGGAGCCGATGAGGGAGATTAGTTGCATGGTGCATCACGCCTCCAACAGGGGTCGCCCTATCTGCAATAGAAGACCCGGAGGCCGTCAGCAGTGGAGCATCTAGAGGAAAACTAGTACTATTGTCACTGGGCACCTCTCGGCGTCCGTAAAGTCTATTCTCATTGGAGGTGTTCGCCTCTTCCTTGATGGACGTGATGCCCAGGCCATCCCTGGCCGGGTAGTCCCTGTTGTGCCTATTCATAACTCCTTTTAGGCCTTGTCTGGAAGAAGGGCAGAGAAAGAAGAAGAAGGTTGCCAAAGCCAAAGAGAGCTTGCCACACGACAAAGGAAATTTAAACAAGTATGGGTCCCCAAAAGGGTTCAACCCAGGAAGGAAGATACGCCCAATCGTCCCTGCGAGCCCAGGCCAAGGGAGATCAGGAAGAGGAGAAATGAGAGGGGTGCGGCCCCAGAAGAAGAGGAGCATGCGGTCGCGGAGCTTTCGCACTGTGAAGTTTTCCATGCCTGTGCCAGACAGGCTAACATCCCAATTGTGAAGGGAAGGTTTCATCAGCCATCGGAGAAAGCCCGACTGGCATTTCTACCTCAGGTGCGAGGCCACACATAATCTCTCGTCCTCCGCAGAGGGCGTGATCGAGAAGAAACGACCGATATGGTTAGAGGGTATTTCAGGGGCTTAGGCAACCCCTCACTAGGCCAGCAACGCCTGCTCCAAGCAGCTATGGCTGAAGAAGAATAATACTCACCGATGGAGATCGGGGGAGAAGAAAATAGATAGGCCTCATCCATGGATGATAACAGACATGAAGATTAGTTCCAGTAATATTGTGATGCTACAGAAACCCCACCATAACAAGGGGGAAGGATGAGGAGAATGTTAGTCTTTGAAAGACTGGCCTACCCAAGCCGGGTGATTGGAAGTGTCTCCGGATATAGGAGGAACTTGAGTATTGTTACTTGCAATATGGCCGGAGTGGCCATAAGATGTGACGGTTTGCCAGATGAACCGCAAGAGTTAGCTCGTCTAGCCAATCGGCCCGGGGCAGATACCAGGATGGCCATAGCTGCTAGAGAAAAGCTACAGCTGATCGAAGAAAACCGGGAGGTTCCCGAAGTAACCGCCTCCCTGGTTGTTAATATGGTGGCCACCGTGGAAGACGAACTCTTGTTGCATGCCTCGCCTGAAGGAGCTTCGGGAGAAGCAATGGAAGGCACTTCAAGCACAGCGACCCTGGACCCATCCGTGTTGATGTTGCTGCAAAAATATCAGTAGGAGATTGAACTCGTCAAGAATCAATTGCAGGATAAAAATGAACAAGCATCCACTTCCAAGCAGCCAGAAGTACTAGCAGAATCTTCACAGGGAGGGGTTCACCCCCGTGATTTCCCACCTCTATACACTCTGCCTCAGCCGGCTGAGCATAGCCAAGCTGCTCCGTCACAAAGGGCTCCTCAGCCATTGATACCTCCAATATTGCCTCAGTTGCCTCAGGCACCTTTGCTGCGGCCGCTCCCGTAGGTGACTATACTAAACACTCCATACCGACAGCCGGCCCACTTCTATCCGGAGCCAGCAGATCCTGCAACAGTAAACCGACTTATGGTCGAAAAGATGATAGAGAAGAAATTGGCTGAGCGGGGCAAAGGTGAATACATGGCTTTTGATGCCTACCGGGTACCTTACCCACCACACCATGCTACCAAGCGGCTTCCCCTGGGAGTCAGCAAGCCGCCGAAGTTTGAAAAGTTCAACGGGCAAGGGTCCCCCAAGGAACACATAGCATACTACATGACCGTCATGGGGGATCTGGCCTCCGACGAGTCATATCTACTGAAATTTTTTGGGTCCTCTCTGACGGGGCTCGCATTTGAATGGTATTCAAGCTTGCCGGCCGGGTCGATCAGCGACTGGCCAGATATGTAGAAGAAATTCTGAGAAAGGTTCCACGTGACCGAAAGAGAAGTTACTGTAGCCGAACTCTATGCGACCCATCAAAGGACGGATGAGACGGATCTTGATTATATTAAGAGGTGGAGGAACCTTGGAATGAGATGCAAGCGGCCCCCGCACCAGGAGGACGCTGTACAGATATGTAAATAAAATCGCTGCAGAGAGGTGCTAGAAAGGATGATTGGAATGGAGATTAGGTCCTTTGACCGTCTTAATAATATAGTAGCCGAGATTGAAGCCTTCCTGGCAAAACACCCAGCTACCACATCCGGCACTTCTATACCAAAAGCAAAGGCAGTCGAGCGATGCCCGGCACCTAAAGAAGCTAATGCCATCGACTTTAAGGCCTTTGAGAAGCAAAGGGATAAAGCTAAAGAGGTCGCTGCACCTCCGCCAGATAAGGCAGATGATAAGAAAGATGTCCCTCACTCAGGGACAAGATGAAGAAGGCTTACTCTTTTCCCAAGGAAAAGACTACGGTGCTGTTTGACTGGGTTACTCAGTATGACATAATTACTCGGCCTGAACCAAAAAGGGAGGAAGACCTGAAGAAATAGGACAGTCCCAGGTTCTGTCCTTACCACCGAATGCTGGGACATCCAATTGAAAATTGCTATGTCTTTAAAGACATCATAGAAGGCCTGATAAGGATAGGAGAGATAGATATGGGGGAGTACAAGGTTGATCCCCCGCAACCACATGAAGTGCAGCTGAAGCGGACGGCTATTAATATGATATCTCTATACCTGGCATTACCTGAAGAAATGGCAGCGGCTGGTATGCAGCATACATATGAGGCGTGTTTTCTCACACCTCTAAAAGACCAATATGGATGGCATCAGGTCTCTGCAAGAAACAAGAAGAAGCCTTTACCCGAATCGGCTAAAGGGGTACAAATTCGAGGCATCACTCCGCGGCCAACCCCGTCATCCACAGCTCCGGTCTGGGTTGAGCAGCCCGTGAGGGTCAAAATCCCTGTCCGCAACTGGAAGAAACCGAGCCCGTTGCCCCAGCCTAAAAAGGTCGGCCCAGAACTCTAGTGGCTACAGGCCTATATAAACGGGCTAGAAGAATATGAACAGCCCGCATTATAGCCACTACTGGTGAAGGATTATGTTCTGTGGGAGGAATTGGAGCAGCTCTCTCTATAGCAATAAGAAGAGCCCAAAGAAGTCCCTAAAGAAGACAAAAGCATGTTCTAGGGGCAGGCGCCAATTGAAAAGAAAAAGAAGAAGAAAAGAAGGGGTCGAAAGGCCAAGAAGGAAACAGTGTTATCCTGTAACACACTGTCTGCCCTCTTCACCCAGCCTGGGGATGAGGATGAAGACATATGTTATACTCCCGCCGCCGAGGCAAATCAGGCGGAAGCTTCTCAGTCAGCACATGCGACCCGCTCAGGTCGAAAATGAGGGCGCTCGTCGCCCGCCAATCATAATATTATCTTCAGGGGTGAGCATCCATACAAGATACCTACATTAGAAGTTAAGGGAGTCCAGATCCCTCCCCCGTCAGGGATATACAACCAGGCTAGGGGCAGTAGCAGCACTCCCTCCTTTCTAGAATTTCTCAACAAGTCCCAAGGCAAGCAGCCCTGCCGTGAAGCCAGCCCCGCAGCCGGGATCATACCCCTACGGCCTCAGCAACTGTCGAACTAGAAAAGGGGAGATAAGGCCAAGGTGGAGATAGATGCCAACAAATAGCCAGATGAAGTTGCTAAGCCACAAGAAGACTCAGAACCGGCGGCTGATGAAGCAGGCCCATCAGGGGCCGCTGTGCAAGGTTCCTCCATACCAAAATGGGTGGAAGACATGAAGCTGTCAAATGTCCGAGCGGGCAGCAGAATCATGAAACCATTGAAGAAGCTTCCTGCTCGATTTATTATTTGGGAGATCCTCTCCCTAAGTGAAGAAACCTGACAGGCGATTGTCACTGCTCTGCAGACGCCTGCCCAATACGAGAGCTGTTTGGCCGAGACATTGCCTTCGGAAAATATTACATTCACTGAGGAGGACATGCTGTTGCCAACTACTGATCATAACATACCCCTATACATGAGGGGACAATTGTATGGCCAGCCGTTGAGTCAGATTCTGGTAGACTCAGGGGCAGCTGTCAATATACTCCCCTACAAGATATTTCAAAAATATTGCTTTAATGTTCACCTAGACAAGGTCGGTGATATGCGCATCACGGGCTTCAATTAGAAGTTTGAAGTCTCGCTCGGTGTTGTGGAATTCACTCTTGCCATGGCAGATTTCACTACAAAAGTCCAGTTCCATGTAATAAATTCAAATATCACGTACAAGGCGCTGCTCGGCCGCCCTTGGCTACATGAAAATATGGTGGTGCCTTCAACTCTCCACCAATGTATTAAATATAACCATGAAGGAAAGGAGGAAAGGATATTTGCTGACCTCCATCCATTTTAAGTATTTGAATGTCACATGTTGGATGCGCCGTTCTACATAGAGCAGCCGCAGAAAATTCCTAAGGCAAAGGCCTCAGTGAAGGCAGTAAAGAAAGCTTCCGGGGATGATTGGTTCCCGCCACTGTCGCCTAGCTATGTAGACCCCCGAGGGGTATCCCATATCACCACCACAGGAGATGTGGGCAGGGCAGCGCCTCCTGCTATTTACCCATAGGTGAATGAACTCAAAATGGAAGATCGACATGATCATATCAAGGTGCCGGAGGGTCTCTTCAAGCTGATAGTCGGTCTTGACCATTCCACGGTCAGGCCTCTCAAAACTTTGGAAGTGGCCCATGATGAAGGCCCCACTAGCTTGTTCTATGTTGTGGAAGAACATGCGATGCGAGAGGATATTGATTGTTGTCTCCCTGAAGACTTGGAGAGCGCTGTAGTGCCTGTTCAGAGGTTGCCTTTTACCTCGGACAAGATGGCCAGAATGTTCATAAAACAGCACATCCCTTCTGGCCAATCTCAAAAGATAACTGAGGCCTTCCAAAAGCTCTGGTATCCTGCCAGCATTGACAAGGAGTTCAAACGTGTATCTCAGCATCCAGGGCTGGGATTCTCGCTAGAAGAATACTATTACAGCTGGCGATATGATGTGGACACCATCTCTATCCTCTCATCAACAGAAGAGGCGCCTCCGGGGGCAACTTATGATGAAAGCCTGGGGGAAGATGAACAAGCTCAGGTATTCCAACAAGAGGACCAAAATCTGAAGGTTGTCACCCTCTGCAGATGTTGGGAGCAACTCACCGGTGAGGAGATGACTCTCTAAGCTAAATTCGATACAGCTAATAATAGCGAAGCCGAAGATGTTGAAGAAGAGGTGTACAACCCCTCCTGTAGTCCCTTCACTACCATCACAACAACTGATTCTCAGTCGGCCGATGCAGGGGCGGCTGCAATATGTCAAACAATTTTTTTCGATAAGGACGTGACCAAGCAGAAACAAGATGCCTCTCGCAAAGATGTGGCAGTGCGAGCTGAAGTGGAAACTCCAGTCCCCACTCCTGGTGGAGCTGGAGAGCCGTTTTCCTAATTTGGCTATGAAAGAGCCAACTCCTGCCAGAGTAGCTGATGAATCCTATGAAGGGGGCACTGGAAGGAACCAGCTACCAGAACAATCTGTGCTCTAGCTGTCCCCTGAACTACAAACCCCCGAGGGGGTCGGAGGGTAAAATGATAACACTGTCGAAGTCCTCAAACTCGACGACAGTAATGATGTTCAATATTTCATTGACCTTCAACCCGCACCTCCGGAAATTGAGGATGGGGGGCAGGCCATAGTTGATGAACTGCTAGAAGTTAACCTGGGGAGTGAAGATGACCCCAGACCTATCTTCCTTAGCGCTTAGCTTTCCTTAGCTGAGCGAGAGCTATATGTCCAATTGCTGCAAGAATTCTGGGACTGTTTCACCTGGAATTATAAAGAAATGCCCGGGCTTAGCCCCGGAGTTGCCCAACATGAATTGGTGATTAACCCCGACGTGGAGCCAGTGAAGCAGTCACCGCGGCGCATGAGGCCGGAGCTCATCACTCAAATATGCAAAGAAGTTGACAAGCTTATTGAGGTGGGCTTCATCAAAGAAAACCAATACACTACATGGCTGGCCAACATAGTGCCCGTCAAAAAGAGGAATTGTCAGATCCGGATATGTGTGGATTTTCGTGATCTAAATAAAGCTTGCCCAAAAGATGACTTCCCGGTGCCGATAATAGAAGTCATGATCGATGCTACAACTGGCCATGAGGCCCTTTCCTTTATGGATGGTTCATCTGGCTACAATCAGATATGGATCGCGAAGCATGACCGCATTCATACTACTTTCCGTACCCCCAAGGGTATCTACCATTATAAAAGGATGCCTTTTGGGCTAAAGAACGCTAGCGCAACCTACCAACGGGTGATGACCAGAATTTTTGATGAATTGCTCTACCACGAAGTCGAATGTTACATTGATGACTTAGTGGTTAAGACCAGAAGGAGGGAGGATCACTTGCAAGATCTCCGAATAATATTTCAACGGCTCAGGCAGCACGAGCTAAAGATGAACCTGTTGAAATGCGCCTTCGAGGTCTCCTGCGACAGATTTCTGGGTTTTATTGTAAGGCTTCGGGGAATTGAAATAGACCCCTCGAAGATTAAAGCCATTCAGGAGTTGCCTCCGTCAAGGAACCTCTCCGAACTACGGTCGCTCCAAGGCCAGCTGGCCTATATCTGACGATTCATATCGAATCTATCCGGAAGATGCCACCCTTTTCACAAATTGATGATGAAGGATGTCCCATTTTATTGGGATGAAGAATGTCAGGCAGCATTTGAAAAGTTGAAGGAATATCTCAAGACCCCTCCTGTGCTCGGCGTGCCAGTAAAAGGGCGGCCACTAATCTTGTACATAACAGGCACGCATCATTCTCTAGGGGTGATGTTGGCCCAAAATAATGATGAAGGGAAGGAGCATGCCCTCTACTATCTCAGCAGAAGATTGGTGAGGATCGAAGAAAAATATTCTTACATCGAGAAGAGTTGCCTGGCGCTGGTCTTCGCGGTTAAGAAGCTTCGACATTATATGTTGTCGCATGAAATTAAGTTGATCTCCAAGGCAGATCCATTGAAGTATATATTATCTCAGCTAGCACTGAAGGGCCGTCTGGGAAAATGAGCAGTCATACTTATGGAGTTTGATATCTCCTATGTGCTGCAGAAAGCCATCAAGGGACAAGCCATTGCAGATTTCTTTGCTGCACACCCAATACCTGAAGATGCTCTGTTGCAAGCGGAGCTGCATGAAGATGAAACACTAGAAGCAAACTCGGTGTAGTCCACATTGTGGCAACTATATTTCGAAGACACCTCCAGAATTGACACTACGGCCAGTGGACCCAGCAGAGTTAGAGCCGGTGCAGGCGTAGTCTTGAAATCTCCAGAGGGGGAGGTCGTGCACACCTCCTGTTCAATCAACAAGCCTTGCACAAACAATGAGGCAGAATATGAGGCTTTGATTATCGGCCTGCAAATCACCCTATCCATGGGTATTCAAATGCTGGAAGTCTATGGGGATTCCATGCTAATTGTTAAACAAGTCGAAGGAGAGTTCGATGTCTGAAAGACGGAACTCCTCCCCTACCACCAGCTGGCGCTATGCCTAATGGCATAATTTTATTTCATCCAGATAAAGCACATCAATCGAGGATAGAATGCTCAAGCGGACGCCCTTGCAAAGTTAGCTAGCTCCCTGGCAGTCCCGCCAGATGAGAGCCAGAATGTAACCGTCATCAATAGGTGACAAGTACCGAGTATGATGGATATCCCAAGTACGGGAGAAGAAAATGAAGTTATGGCGGTAGAAGAAGCTCGACAACCTGATTGGCGGGAGCATCGGCTACAATGGTTTCAACGCCAGCAGTTGCCGAAGGAAAAAGAACAGAGAATGAAGTTAATGAGAATCAAGGATTCTTACGAAATGAGAAATGGGACCTTGTTCCGAATAATGGTGGATGCCATAAAGAAAATCTTGCTGCGTTGCTTGTCTAGCAAGGAATCCCTGCAAGTCATGCATGAAGTGCATGCCGGGTCAGCTGGAGCACATCAGGCCGGCCCAAAAATGAAAATCGAGATAAAAAAACTGGGCTACTATTGGCCCACTATGTTCGATGGCTGCTGCAAGTTCACCAAGACTTGTCAGAAATTCCTAGAAGCATGCTAACATCTCGAGGAGGCCTCCAGCGCCACTACATCCCACCATCCTAAGTTGGCCGTTCGCTCAATGGGGCACGGATGTGGTGGGTCCTCTGCCATCATCCTCTTCTGGATGCAAGTACATCTTGGGAGTCACAGACTACTTCTCCAGATGGGTAGAAGCGGTGGCGTTAAGAGAAGTAACAGGGGAGCTGGTCGCTAGGTTCTTCTGCCAGAATATAATATTCCGGTTTGGGGTTCCCAGCCAAATCATTTCTGACAATGGCAGCCATTTCAAGAACCAGAAGGTATACCGGTTGGCTGATAAATACAAAATTGATTGGAGGACTTCATCTCCCTACAACCCCCAAGATAATGGGCTTGCAGAAGCTTTCAATAAAATATTGTGCACCTTGTTGGCGAAAATCGTTAACTCTAGTAAAAGGGATTGGGAAGAAAGGATGTACGAAGCACTTTGGGCTTACCGTACAGTTTATAAAATCTCAACTGGTTGCTCACCATTCTGATGGGAATCGACTCCGAGCACTAACTTTTTAATTTGCATTTGTGTCCTTTTATTTGCATTTATATCCTTGGAAAAACATGTTTGTAATTGTAAGGCTTTATAAGCCAAAATGTGAGTCTTTAGGTTTTAGTGGGTTTATGTGCGAAAGTCCAGTAGGTCCAGCAAGGGGCCCCCACCTCCATCCTTATTGGTCCACCTAGGCTGTGGGGCTGGTCAAATGTCCAAGGTGGGCTTCTAGATGGCTTGACCATTCAAGGGGACAATGGGTGATAAAAGTCCAATATTCCATCCCTTAAGGTCAAGGGGGCGCCCCCTTCAACTAAATTGATTTTCTATTTTTATTTTTTTGACCACATAGGGTTAATGTGTTATCCCTTGTATACCCCTCCCCTAATCTAGATCTGAGGATAGTTAGGGTCATTTTGTATTTCTTATATAAGCTTGTATTTCCCATTTTACTTGAATTAATGGAAGAATTTATGTGAAATTGCAATGAATGCCCAAGGGCACCCCTTGTCTCTCTCCTCTCTCCCCCTTGCAGATAGATTTCTGCAGATCTTCTGAGGTGTGAAGCCTCCCTTCCAACCCCCTTCCTGAGTGTGAAGCTCAGCGCCGCCGCCGCCGCCACCATCGAGCCGCCATCGCGCCGCCACCGCCATCACCGGAGTTATGTCCAAATCAGGACATAGCCCTCTTGTCCGAATTTTAGCTCCCAATCCATGGATCTGCTGGAGCCCAAATTTTGAGGGTAGGTTCCCCATGCAAATACCCTCTCCCAATTTTTTTTTCCTTTTTTCTAGCCTTCGTTTTCTATTTTTCCCATTTCGTGTTCCCCAGCCTTCCAGATCTGCCTGTGTTCTGTTCTGTGTCACAGCAACTCTGTGTTTCCATAGTTCGACCCCCTTTCCCTTGTTTGTTTGAGTTGCCAATTTAATTGGGAGTTCTGTCCACCTAAATCTCCTTCCACGATTTTTTTTGAGAATTTTAGATCTCGTTTACATTTTCTAAAAATCTCTGTCTTTTCCCAAATCAGTTCTGTCCCTGCTGTCCAGATCCGACCACCCAGTGTTAGAAATTCCGTTTCCCCAACCAATCCTCCCCCATAAATTACAAAAAAATATTCCCGTCTTCCTTACTTCCCCCTCTCCAACTTTCATGAAGAGCCCAACTCCCATATCCGAAGTTTGAACCACGGTAAACCCACGTTATCAGGAAAATACATTACTATCTTGAGTTTCCTGAGTCTGTCAGCCAACGTGTTCAAAAATCCACCACGAAAAATGCAGTCCCACCAAAACTCCTGCCACAGCACTTGGTCGAAGTACTTCGAAATAGCTTTCCAACGGTGTCAATTTCGCGCCGATCCGACCTCGGGATTGATCGCAGCACCTGTTCCCGCCGGGTCACGCGCTGTAAAAACAGAAGTTCAGATCCGGGGACAGAAAGCTCCACCTTGACGATCGGAGCCGCCTCGCCTTCCACAAGGCGATCCAGGGCGTCCCTCTCCTAGGAACCGCCCCTCCAGTAGTACTCAACACAGCAGGACCCATCCCGTCCAGTTTGGAGGTCCGAGTAGTACGTGGGCCCCACAACCCGCAGCACGCGTCATCCGGATGGCACCGACGGAGCTGTCCAAATTGTCGCCCGTCAACCCAAGATCGGTCCTCCCGTGCCCACATTGTAGCCCTTTACCTCTCTGCATGGAGTGGGCAGCAAATTAACTTCTGTAATTATTGTAATATTTCACCGGGAGTTACTGTACTTGGCCGGGGTTATCTTCCCCACGCCCGGCGCGTGGAGGTATTGTGTCCGCTCCTCATCTCGGCATTTGCTTACTTTGTATATTTTCTTATGCCGCTGCGAGTGATAGGTTCCTAGCTCGTTATATTTTTATATCGCCGCTGCGAGAGAGAGAGCGAGACCCGTCCCGTGACCCGATCCGGGCACGAGAGAGAGAGCCGACCACCCTAGCTCACTGCTGGTTTCTTAACCGCACACGTCCGCACGATTCCCTCGTTAAGGGACGATCGTGAGCTTGTCTAGAGTCTAAGGATCACATATCAACTTGGAGTCGAGTCTGCTGTCCGTCCCGCATGAAATTGGTATCAGAGCGGAAGGTTGAGTCTAGGGTAGTCCTTGCTTGAAAACAAAACAAACAAAAAAAGTGTCTAAGTCAAGGTTGCATTGCATAACATTTATTCGGTATATAAAAAGGTGTTGTCCAAACGGTAGGTCACGCCTATCGGGAAGGCCACACACTCGCGTCGAGAGGATCTTCGGATCCCGCAACTCCGCCAGATACCGGATCTTGGTTGTGTCTAGGTTCATTGTCGATTTGTCTTGTCTCTATGTGTCGGCATGTCCACCTTGTAGTTCCCCAGTTTCCAATGGACTCCCGATCGCCCAGGCTATATAACCGTTGGCACTCCCATGGGCTTGAAAACCATCCTATGCCCTTCATTCTACCCGAAGCCGCGGATTTTTATGGCTCCAAGGTTCCGAGCGACTACCTCAAGTGGGAAGCCACCATGGATAAATATTTTGATTATTACATCATGTCTGAGGCCCAGGAATTCTCTTTTGCCAAGGATAGGCTTCTTCACGAGGCTGCCGAGAAGTGGAGAGACATTGAATGCTTGAGGCAGGTTAGGAGACAATGGCCCATCGAATCATGGTGAGACATGAAGAGAGAGCTTAGGAGGGCCTACCTTCCCCATCCGGTCACCTCCAACCCGTCCACCCAATCACCTTCAACCGACCCCACCCATTTACCTCCAACCACAGGGGCCACACCACCAACCAACCCCACCCATTCACCCCTAACCAATCTCACCCAAGCACTTCCAATCAAGTGGGTCATAGCTGGAGGCAACAAGTCCCTCATGTAGCCGAGCCTAGGAGGCCCAGAGACGATGAGCGAGTCCACCACGAGGCCCCTACTCCAATCCGCAACTTTACCGAACTCTTAAAAATGTTTTCGGACCGGTTGGATAGGATGGAAAGGACACGTGATCATGTTGACGGACTCCTATTCGAGCCCAAGGAGGTCATCACCGGTAGTCTTAACCCGGCCCCATCTACGGAGTCCCCAAGCCCTCTCCCCATCATGGAGGATGTCCTCTCCCCATCCGAGGGCGACAATTCACCACGGCCTTCACCCATGGAACTCCATACGGAGCCCCTCGTGCTCCTAAAGGGTGAGGTAATTATTGAGGAGCCATTAGCTAGTTGGCTAAGGGTTTATTTCTGGATACCACACTCCATTGCTACCCTCCCATAGAACCAACCCTACAGATAGTGTCCACCACAGCTTTTAGCACCAATTGCCAATCCTCTTACTTCGTGGACACCATGGATGACCTGCTTAAGGGATTAAGTAGGCAAATGGAGCTGACCAGTCTGTTGGCTCTCAGGCCCGACCCACCTAGGTGCCTTAGCTTCATATACCCATCCTTGGGTTCCATCACCTCTGTCTGCACAGTGGCTTATACACCAGTGAGCTCATCTTGCTCTTACCTCTACTAGACGAGCTCCACCACTTTCCCTTCCATGTCCCCTTCTCTCCCATAGATAAGTCCACACATCCTAGGGAGCCAGCTGCTTCCCTGATCCCCTCAGGTGACGAGGAGTTGGCTTACATTGGGGATTTCTACCCGGGGTCAACAGGGAGCCACATCACTGGATTCCTAACTCTTCTTGGTCCTTTTGACCCTTTCCCATGGTAATCCATCACGGTAGGTCACACTTTCTTTGATCCTTTCGATCCCTTCCCTAGGGAGCCCCGTGACCCACCACTTCCCATCCACACCCTTTCTCCATGGGTCAGTCATTCAGTTCACTGGGGAAATGGAGAAAGTGAATTTGGCTTCCCCGGCCCACCTAAGCCACCCGAACCTCTCTAACTTCCCACACCCAAGTCCAAAAGGAGTTCAATGCATGACTAGTTTATACTTGGGTGTCTAGGAGTCTCCCATGACGTCAACCTCCGGCTACGTCAAATGCATGCATGGCACACATTCAGATGTCCTGGTCCACCATCGCACATGTATGGGTCGGACTAACCGTAGGTTGGTCTAGGGTCTTGTGCGAGTCCATGTTTTTTCTTTCTTGTTGAGTGCATAGTGAGTCTGCATGCATCGAGTCGAGTTGATCTTTGTACGCTCGCGTTGTCAGTCCCTTTCGAGTGTGAGACAAGTCGGATCTATTGCGTATGTTGTAGACTTGCCAGAATTTGGGATCGGCACTACCTCAACATATCAGACCTAGTCACATAAAGGGACCCAGCGGTGATTCCTAGTGAGTCTTCAAGACGCCTCCTCCCCTTCGAGAGTGACCCCACCCCGGAGTGTCCACCTCTAGCCTCATTCCCTCAGTAGCGTGAGCATATCAAATCTATACGGGATGAGCAGGTGTCGATTACTTGGAGTGGAGCGTACTCTGTGCTTCAAGGTTCGGTGACGGGTCCGTAGGAGCTACTTGAGCAGCCGCACCCCTTACTCGACAGGGTCGAGTCCTTCCAACTCGGGGAGAATTGAGGGGAATCAACTCCGAGCACTAACTTTTTATTTGCATTTGTATCTTTTATTTGTATTTATATCCTTGGGAAAATATGTTTGTAATTGTAAGGCTTTATAAGCCAAAATGTGAGTCTTTAGGTTTTAGTGGGTTTATGTGCAAAAGTCCAATAGGTCCAGCAAGGGGCCCCCACCTCCATCCCTATTGGTCCACCTAGGCTGTGGGGCTGGTCAAATGTCCAAGGTGGGCTTCTAGATGGCTTGACCATTCAAGGGGACAATGGGTGATAAAAGTCCAATATTCCATCCCTTAAGGTCAAGGGGGCGCCCCCTTCAACTAAATTGATTTTCTATTTTTATTTTTTTGACCACATGGGATTAATGTGTAATCCCTTGTATACCCCTCCCCTAATCTAGATCTGAGGATAGTTAGGGTCATTTTGTATTTCTTATATAAGCTTGTATTTCCCATTTTACTTGAATTAATGGAAGAATTTATGTGAAATTACAATGAATGCCCAAGGGCGCCCCTTGTCCCTCTCCTCTCTCCCCCTTGCAGATGGATTTCTGCAGATCTTCTGAGGTGTGAAGCCTCCCTTCCAACCCCCTTCCTGAGTGTGAAGCTCAGCGCCGCCGTCGCCACCACCATCGAGCCGCCATTGCGCCGCCACCGCCATCGCTGGAGTTCTATCCAAATTAGGACAGAGCCCCCTTGTCCGAATTTTAGCTCCCAATCCATGGATCTTATGGAGCCCAAATTTTGAGGGTAGGTTCCCCACGCAAATATCCTCTCCCAAATTTTTTTTTCCTATTTTTCAGCCTTCGTTTTCTATTTTTCCCATTTCGTGTTCCCCAACCTTCCAGATCTGCCTGTGTTCTGTTTTGTGTCACAGCAACTCTGTGTTTCCATAGTTCGACTCCCTTTTCCTTGTTTGTTTGAGTTGCCAATTTAATTGGGAGTTAAACTCCTTCCACGAATTTTTTTGAGAATTTTAGATCTCGTTTACATTTTCTAAAAATCTCTGTCTTTTCCAAAATCAGTTCTGTCCCTACTGTCCAGATCCGACCACCCAGTGTTAGAAATTCTGTTTCCCCAACCAAACCTCCCCCATAAACTACAAAAAAAATATTCCCGTCTTCCTTACTTCTCCCTCTCCAACTTTCATGAAGAGCCCAACTCCCAGATCCGAAGTTTGAACCACGGACAACCCACGATATCAGGAAAATCCATTTCTATCCTGAGTTTCCTGAGTCTGTCCGCCAGCTTGTTCAAAAATCCACCACGAAAAATCCAGTCCCATCAAAATTCCTGCCACAGCCCTTGGTCGAAGTACTTCGAAAGAGCTTTCCAACGGCGCCAATTTCTTGTTGATACGACGTCGGGATTGATCGCAGCAGCTGTTCCCGCTGGGTCGCGCGCTGCAAAAATAGAAGTTCAGATCCGGGGACTGGAAGCTCCACCTTGACGATCGGAGCCGCCTCGCTTTCCCCAAGGCGATCCAGGGCATCCCTCTCCTAGGGACCGCCCCTCCAGCAGCCCTCAACACAGAGGGATCCATCCCGCCCAGTTCGGTGGTCCGAGCAGTACGTGGGCCCCACAACCCACAACTCGCATCATTCAGACGGCACCGACGGAGCTGTCCAAATGGCCGCCCGTCAACACATTGTATCCCTTTACCTCCCTGCGTGGAGTGGGCAGCAAATTAACTTCTATAATTATTGTAATATTTTACCGAGAGTTACCGTACTTGGCCGGGGTTATCTTCCCCACGCCCGGCGCGTGGAGGTATTGTGTCCGCTCCTCATCTCGGCATTTGCTTACTTCATATATTTTCTTATGCCGCTGCGAGTGATAGGTTCCTAGCTCGTTATATTTTTATATCGCCGCTGCGAGAGAGAGAGCGAGACCCGTCCCGTGACCCGATCTGGGCACGAGAGAGAGCCGACCACCCTAGCTCACTGCCGGTTGCTCAACTGCACACGTTCGCATGCTTCCCTCGTTAAGGGATGATCGCGAGCTTGTCTAGAGTCCAAAGATCGCATATCAACTTGGAGTCGAGTCCGTTGTCCATCCCGCATCACATTCTCCCTTGTGTACGGGTCAGAAGCGGTGGTACCAATTGAATTGGAAGTCCCATCACTGCAGGTCGCCATTCTGCATAGTCTAGTCGGTAATGAACAAGCCAATGTGGAAAGAAGATTGGAGGAGCTTGCTAATTTGGAAGGAAAGCGACTCTGAGCACAACAAAATATTCAGTTATACCAGGCTCGCATGGCCCGTGCTTTTGACAAGCTGGTCAAAGAGTGAGAATTCAAGAAAGGCGACCTTGTTATAGTCAAAAGAAGAGAAGTGATGGCAGCCAATCCCAAGGGAAAATTGACTGAAAATTGGGTAGGCCCATATGTTGTCAACAAGGTCTACGAAGGAGGCACTTACGTCCTTGTATATCACAAGGGCGCAGTCCAGTTCTCCCCTCTCAACGGGAGGCATATGAAGCTATATCGGGCAGTTGCGCCGACGCCTGAAGACTAAATGATGTGACACCACCTTGGAGTGATAGTCACAAGGCCAATGCACCTTGGACCTATACTCGCAAGCAAGTAACAAATTGGCGAACCAACTCTAGCGGACTTACCCGTGTAGCGCACACTCGAATCCGTAGACGGACCGACGATGGTGGAGAGGGTACGAAGTGGGACCTCGCCTTTCCGAGGATTTGGCTAGCTTGGGCTGAACCCCTAAGGGCCTAGGATGCCCAATTCCGTGGGCGGCCAGCACGCCAAGGGCGTGGGTTGTAGGGTCGCTCTCTCAACTCACTCCGCGGTGGTCGCTCAATTCGATGATAATTTGAGATCGGGCACTCATTCACCGACCGACGGCACTAAGATGCAATACTAAGCAAGCAAAGTGATTCCAACGGAGAAGTGCAATCAGGAGCTCTCCTGATCGGCGTGAAGATGCCGATCCCGGCCGGAGACGAGGGCAAGCGAGGAAGCGCTTCTGGCACTGCCGGACAGACAGTCGAAGATGGCACCGCCACGATCACTACCAAGCTCACAATGGGCTACAACCGGTGCCAAAATTCTCTGACTTGACCCAGGAGGCCGCCTGAAGTTTCTTGGAATTTCGTGACGATGCCGCTGGCCGGGGCAGAGCCTGGAGCAGGGCTGGCATACGCTAGTTCTGGTTGCTCCCAGGTTACTGCTGCTAGAGGATGAAGGTGCCACGAATGGTCCCGGTGTCCAAATGATGCGGGACCTGAACCACTGTGTCCGTGGCCGAGTCCCCTTAGAGCCGGGACCAACGGGGCCACTGTTGGATGTAGGAGCTGACTGCGAAGACCAGAAGAGTGGAAGGGGGTCGAATCTATCTACAGTCAGACTGACCTGCGCACTCGGGGTAAGAAATTCAGAACTTTGTGCTTCGGGCTTCAAACGACGCCCCGCTTCTTGACGATGCTAGGGGACTTGGAGGAGAAGACTTCAGCTAAGAATTCACGTCCAAATTCATCCTGGAGCAGCCGTGGTCGCTTCTGTCCTTGGCTTCTGGTTCCCTAGCGGAGCAGTTTTGCGCAGTCGTGGGAGAATGGCTCTCCCTGGCAGCTCGGAGCTCGGACGGATGCGAGACCACCTCGCCTGCAAAGCCGCTTCGAAGAGCTTTCTAGAAGTGTAAGATGTGCAGCCTGAATCTACGGGATGACATCGTGGCTTGCTCTGCAACCAGCAGCAAGTCTGCTGCTTGCGACCTGAACAGGGTATGGTGGTGAAAGGGGATGATAGTGGGGAGATGAGGAGGGGGAAATGGAGTGGGAAGGGCCTGGGGCCTCCCCTGACTGATAAGGGGTCAATGGGGGGTCGAACCAGGCTAGGAGAGGGGGGAAATGGGGCTGGGTGATGGAGTTTGCAGTGGGTGGGAGTGGGGCTGCGAATTTGGGGCTGGGAGGGAGAGAGGGAAGGTGAGGGGGCACAAGTGGGTGGAGGGAATGCGAATTTGAATTTTCCTTAATGGGGGGGTGATCAATGGTGGCCTTAGGAAGGGGAAGGGATGAGTTGGGGAAAGGAAGGGGTGCTTGGGAGATTGAAGAGTCACTTGGAGATGGTGAAGTGGTGTGATGAGGAGTGAATGGGTGTCTAGGAGAGGGGAATTCAACCTAGGGGTTGGAGGGGAATTAAATGGGAAGTATGGTGATGTGACACAACCAAGGACTCAAGCAAGAAAGCATAATTGCAATCAAGACGGACCGATAACGGTGGCCACTCACCCGTAACTCACCCAAGACCCGGGGTAACTTGGCAATGCCAAGTGGAGGATGTGAGGGCTGGGCCCTTGCTGGTAGAGGGCCAGAAAGGCCAAAGTTTGTTCCCTAAAGGTGTGGAGACCCAATTCAATGGGGCCGACAAAGTGCCGAGGGCACCGGCTTCACTCTTTTCCCACGATGATCACTTATAGCAAAGGGGCTTAAGGATCGGGCGCTCATTCACGGCCAGCGGAGTTTATGAACTAATATTAGAAAGAACAAGCACTAAATGGAGCTAGGAGTGGAGCACTTACTCGATCGGTTTGAAGAAACCGGTCCCGCTCGGAGACGTGGGCGAGCGGGGAAGCGTGGGTTCCCCACACGCCGCGCCGGGGTAGCTTGACCTGCTCAAATTGTTACAACACTACACCCCATACAAGGGGGGGGATCTAGGGGTGGGGGTTAACTGATCTTACATCCAAAACTACCTCCACATAGGGAGGGGCCTTCAGCCGGCCAAGCGGGGAGGGGTGACACTGACTAGCGATCAACAAGGAAGCCGACGTCGGTTCTGTCCGCTGTCTGTGCTTCAGGACTGACTGATGGTTATCACGATGCTGTGGCCACTCCAGAATTTTTCCGAAGGCGAGACCACTTGGAGATTCTTCGTAGCTGGATCAGGATGATGCTTGAATTTTGTTGATTTCTTTGGGAACCTATGCTGGTCGGGGTAGGGGCTTGAACAGGGTGACAGACCCTCGGTTCTGACAGCTTCAGGTTTCCAACAGTAGGAAGAAGAGGATGCCACGACCGCTCCCGAACTCAGAATCAGGTGCCTCCAGAGCCGTTGGAACCGTTAACGGGTCCTATTCGAATAAAAACTAGCGGGGAAGCGAAACGTTGTCGTAGAAGACCGGTGGGCTCCTATCTCTGATGAGAGGTCGGTGCAGACTGTGGGGAAGCAGAACCGTGCACTCGGGGGAGAAAATTGATAACGCCTGGTTCCGGATTCTAAATTGAGCTCTGCTTTTTGGAGAGGACATAAGACTCATAGTAGAAGCTTTTTGAAGAAGAACTCTTGATCAGATTCCAAGCAGGATCGTCGCAGTCGGGCTTCCACTCCTGCTCTGGTCTCCTGTCAGGGAGGCTTTGCGCAGTCGGGGAAGAATGACTCCCCTGGGCGATCAAAAACTCAGAACGGGATGGGACCACCGCCATTGTAAAGAGGACTGAGAGAAGCTTCTAACGATTGCTCTTGATTCTTTAGAAAAGTCCGGAGGAAGCCGCGGTCGCCTCTGCAAGCTGATACTCTTCTGTAGATCTACAACTGGGAACTAGTTCGCCGATGGAGCTTTAACTATCAACCAAATATGAAGAAGAAGTTGTGAATGGGGAAGGGAGAAGTGATGGGTGGTGAAAGGGGAGTGTGGGGTGGTATGGAGGGTGACTATTGGTGGTGGAGGGGATGGAGAAAGGGGGAAAAGTTGCAGAGGTTTGCTGGTTTCAGCCAAGGTGGAGGGAGGGTGATGGAGGTAGTTGCTATTGGTAGGGTAGAATGGAGGGAGGGGATGGGGGCGACCTAACCCAAGGGGAAGGGGAGAGGGGCGGCCAAGACTATGGAGGGAAGGGGGGTTTCAAATTCAAATGGTTTTGGGAGGTGGAGGGTTGCATGGGGGAGAGGGAAGGGTGCTTGGGAAAGTGGGTAGGGTAGTTGGGGGTTGGAGGGTGGCTTAGTGATTGGGGATGCTCTCTTGGGACTAGGGGGGTGGAGTAATGGGATGTGTGGGGAAGGGAAGTGGCCTTTAATGGGGGTAGGTGGGAGGGTGGTGGATGGGAGGGGAGGAGAGAGAGAGGGGGGCAAACCCCACTAGTGAGGGAGAGAGAGAGAGAAATAGAGAGAGAGAGGAGGTGGGTGGGGATTCTCTCCCCTAGGGTTTCTCACCCAATTGGATTCACTCCACTATGACTAAGTATTTGAACTCTCAAAGGCAATTCTCTATTCATTCATTCATTAACTCAAATGGAGGAAATGGGGTCCTATATATAGGTAACCCACATTTCTATAAAAGTCATTGACTCTTACTACAATGACCAAAGACCAAGGGGGTAGGGGCGCCCCTGGGCCTAGCCCAAAGAATTGGGCCCAATAACCATTCTAAACAATCTAATGACACTTAACCTAGGTAGATGACTCATTAACCTAGGTACATGACTCAAATAAAAAGAAAATTACAATGACATGACTCAAATAAAATATGAAAATTACATGACTCGACTCAGAAAAATATGACGGACACAATGGAGCTATGCTGGCGAGCAATCGAAGCTGTGGAAAAATGTGAAGGGCGAGAGATGCCCCCATCATACTCCCGGGGTGCGGAGAACTCGACTCCATCGAGTAAGATTCCTTCCCTCCTTGGAGGGTGTAGAAGTGATATCGCCCATAAGTCATCCGAAGGAGACCGATCCGTCCACCCGATGAGATAGCGCTCATACACCTTGCTCATGATGGCAGTGACATGTTCATCCAATATTTGCTCAATTTGCTCACGCTGGGCTCTCTTGGCTGGTGGTCTCTCCTCACAGGTGGGTGCTCTCTCAAGGGAAGGAATAGGCTCAATATCCTCACTGGGTAACACCGTGGGTCCCTTATATGGCACTAGGTCGGCGACATTGAATGTGGGACTTACCCTATATTCCTCGGGAAGATATAACTCAGTGCCAATGTACCTCATAACCTGGAAGGGACCAACCCCACGAGGCCTCAATTTGGAGATGTCTCCTGGGGAGAGCTTCTCTGTCCTCACCATCACAAAGTTACCCACGTGGAAATTTTGGTGACGTCGATGAGAGTCGGCCAACCTTTTATAAGTCACATTCTTCTTGCTAATGTGCTTGCGGATCTCTTTATGCAATGTTGTGAATGCAGACATTCTAGGGGTGATGGGTGGACCTGGGCAACCAAAAGTAGACCTATCATGTAATGATGCAGTGTAGACTTTGGTCAGCCTAGGTGGGCCGGGGCACCCGTAGGTGGCCCTATCATGCAAATTGGTGATAAATATCGGGGGACCCGGACATCCGTAGATGCCTTTGACATTCTTAAGACCCATGATGAATGAAGGTGGACCATGACATTCGAATATGGACCACTCATACTTTCTACTTGATATGTGGGTGATATGAATGAATGGACCCAACATAGTGTTCATGCCAAAGGGTGTGGTAAGCCTAGACACATGCATGCTTTTCCCAAAGGTGACTTCCATGTGTATAGGTGTGGGACAACCTTTGAACTCCCATTGGAAAGGATCGAATGGATCTAAGAAGGTGGTCGTCATGGGGTGGGGCACAATCTTATTACCTAGGGATATGTGGCCCATGGTCATGGCTCCCAAGGTGTAACCCGGGTCTAGGATGGGGTGGATTGGGTCAAACATGGTGGGTTGAGATAGGGAAAGGTGGGTGGTGGATAAGGTGGTTGGGTCCTATGGGTTCTTTGACCCCCATTGGAAGGGATCAAAGGGATCATAAAAAGGGTTATCGAGGGGGAGGGTCCCTATGTCCTCAAGATCCTCAAGTGGTGGTGGGTCATCCTCCTCTAATGAGACAATTGGGCCGAAGTTCTTTGTGAGTGGGTCGGCCATGAGTGGAGGGCTCGGCGTTCTACCCGAGATAAGCAACTCTAATTCATGGATAGCATCGGGCTCATCGGGTATAGGGAGAAATAATAGGAGGTCACTACTGTAGCAACCCATGGTGCACATTGAGGTGATGGACCCAATATATAGGTGTTGGAGGTCTAGGCTCCTAGGTTGTTGGGTCATGGGAGTCAACATGCCAGTCAACTCTAATTACCATGCTAAGCCCTTAAGAAGGTCCTCTAAGGTTTCCACTTGGTAGGATGTTTGGATTATGGTGTGATAGGATGAGAAGGGTATAATGGGAAGATTTTGCTCTATGGGAGGACAAACATAGGACATGATGGGGTAAATTGGTCTCTCCTTTAGCCATCTAGCTAGGGGCCCATCTATGATTATAGTGCCTTTTGTGATGGTTTGTGGCTCTTCAAGATCAAGATTATTTGAAGTGGTGAAGGGTTGAGGCTCTTCCTCACCATTGGTGTGAACTCGGACTTCCTTATGGGCGGGGAGAGGGTCTCGGCTATCAACTATTCCTATGTGAGTGGGTGTGGCCTTCTTTCTCAAGGGAATGGGAATGTCTTTTGGAGATGGGGTGATGATGGTTGGGGCATGGTGTACCCGGGGTGGTGAGTGAGGTCGAACTTGGGTTGGGAGTGGAAGTATTGGTGGCCTAGGTTGGGGTAGGGTTGGGGTTGGAAGTGGAAGGTGGGTTGGTTCAGTTTGGGTTGATTGGGGGGGTGTACCCTTTTTAGGGGACGATGGAGGGATAGTGGTGGGGACCAAGGGGAATTGTGGGGTATGGGTTTGGTGAGGGATTGTGGGTTGGGTGGTGGTGGCCATCATGGGTCTAGGTGGAGGGATGGACACGGAGTCCACTTGGGTTTGAATGGTGAGAATAGGGTGAGTGGTGGTCCTTATTGGGAAAACCGGGTCGGTTAGGGGTCTCTTCCCCTTGGGATCGGCCGGTTGTGGAGGGGGGGAAGTGGGGGCCAATTGAGTTTGTATAGTGAGGTTT
Source organism: Amorphophallus konjac (assembly GCA_022559845.1). Classification (NCBI taxonomy): domain Eukaryota; kingdom Viridiplantae; phylum Streptophyta; class Magnoliopsida; order Alismatales; family Araceae; genus Amorphophallus; species Amorphophallus konjac. The sequence goes on from CM040120.1 coordinate 238,825,123, forward strand.
GCGGAAGGGGGTTTTGGTTGGATTGTGGGGACCTTTAGGGGATTTGGTGGAGAGGTGGATACTTGGTTTATTTGGGTCTTAAGGGAGAGGACTTGGTTGCGAAGTGTAGTTATGATGGTTGAGAGGTGATTTGTTGGGGGTGGTGGGGGTGGAGACCAAAGGTCGATCTCAAGTTGGCCGGGTGGGGATGGAGGAGTGGTAGTGCTCCTCGGGTTAGGGGTGCTTGAGTAGGAGGGGTGGGAATGTTTGGGGATGTAGATCTTTCTAAGTTATACTTTCATATCATCCCATGAGGAAATGGGCTCTTGCCTCCTAACCCTTCTTAATCCCTCTATGTGTTCCCACTTACTCTTGGCTTGACCCCGAAACCGTCCCTTGGCCTGTCGGACTCTCGCGGATCCATATACCCAAGTCTTTTCAAAGTACTTTTCTATGGTAGCCTCCCACCTAAGATAGTCACTAGAACGTGATCCGTCAAAGGTAATATCCCTATCTAGGATGAAGTCCATGGGTGGTGAGTAGGCTAAGTAGGAGGTGGCCATGATGATCGGGGGGGATCAATGCAAGGGTTGGATTGATGATGACTCCAATGCAAGCATGCCCTAGGACTTGACTTGTAGAGACAAGTCAATGACTTGCTCTGATACCAATTTGATGTGACACAACCAAGGACTCAAGCAAGCAAGCACAATTGCAATCAAGACGGACCGATAACGGCGGCCGCTCACCCGTCACTCACCCAAGACCCGGGGTAACTTGGCAATGTCAAGTGGAGGATGTGAGGGCTGGGCCCTTGCTGGTAGAGGGCCAGCAAGGCCAAAGTTTGTTCCCCAAAGGTGTGGAGGCCCAATTCAATGGGGCCGACAAAGTGCCGAGGGCACCGGCTTCACTCTTTTCCCACGGTGATCACTTATAGCAAAGGGGCTTAAGGATCGGGCTCTCATTCACGGCCAGCGGAGTTTATGAACTAATATTATAAAGAACAAGCACTAAATGGAGCTAGGAGTGGAGCACTTACTCGACCGGTTTGAAGAAACCGGTCCCGCTCGGAGACGTGGGCGAGCAGGGAAGCGTGGGTTTCCCACACGCCGCACCGGCGTAGCTTGACCTGCTCAAATTGTTACAACACTACACCCCATACAAGGGGGGGGGGGGATATAGGGGTGGGGGTTAACTGATCTTACATCCAAAACTACCTCCACACAAGGAGGGGCCTTCAGCCGGCCAAGCGGGGAGGGGTGACACCGACTAGCGATCAACAAGGAAGCCGACGTCAGTTCTGTCCGCTGTCTATGCTTCAGGACTGACTGATGGTTATCACGATACTGTGGCCACTCCATAATTTTTCCGAAGGCAAGACCACTTGGAGATTCTTCATAGCTGGATCGTGATGATGCTTGAATTTTTTTGATTTCTTTGGGAACCGCTGCTGGTCGGGGTAGGGGCTTGAACAGGGTGACAGACCCTCGGTTCTGACAGCTTCAGGTTTCCAACAGCAGGAAGAAGAGGATGCCACGACCGCTCCCGAACTCAGAATCAGGTGCTGCTAGAGCCGTTGGAACCTTTAATGGGTCCTCTTCGAAGAAAAACTGGCGGGGAAGACAAATGTTGTCGGAGATGACCGGTGGGCTCTAAACTCTGATGAGAGATCGGTGCAGACTGTGGGGAAGCATAACCGCGCACCCGGGGGAGAAAATTGATAACTCCTGGTTCCGAATGCCAAATTGAGCTCTGCTTTTTGTAGAAGATAGAAGACTTGTAGTAGAATCTTTTTTAAGAAGAACTCTTGATCAGATTCCAAGCAGGATCGTCGAAGTTGGGCTTCCACTCCGGCTCTGGTCTCCTGTCAGGGAGGCTTTGCGCAGTCGGGGAAGAATGACTCCCCTGGGCGATCACGAACTCAGAATGGGATGGGACCACCGCCGTTGCGAAGAGGACTGAGATACGCTTCCAACGATGGCTCTTGATTCTTAGAAACATCCGGAGGAAGCCGTGGTCGCCTCTGCAAGCTGCTACTCTTCTGCAGATCTGCAACTGGCAACTAGTTCGCCGATGGAGCTTTAACTATCAACCAAATATGAAGAAGAAGTTGTGAATGGGGAAGGGAGAAGTGATGGGTGGTGAAAGGGGAGTGTGGGGTGGTATGGAGGGTGACTATTGGTGGTGGAGGGGCTGAAGAAAGGGGGGAGAGTTGCATAGGTTTGCTGGTTTCAGCCAAGGTGGAGGGAGGGTGATGGAGGTAGTTGCTATTGGTAAGGTGGAATGGAGGGAGGGGATGGGGGCGACCTAACCCAAGGGGAAGGGGAGAGGGGCGGCCAAGACTATGGAGGGAAGGGGGGTTTCAAATTCAAATAGTTTTGGGAGGTGGAGGGTTGCATGGGGGAGAGGGAAGGGTGCTTGGGAAAGTGGGTAGGGTAGTTGGGGGTTGGAGGGTGGCTTAGTGATTGGGGATGCTCTCTTGGGACTAGGGGGGTGGAGTAATGGGATGTGTGGGGAAGGGAAGTGGCCTTTAATGGGGGTAGGTGGGAGGGTGGTGGATGGGAGGGGAGGAGAGAGAGAGGGGGGCGAACCCCACTAGTGAGGGAGAGAGAGAGAGAAATAGAGAGAGAGAGGAGGTGGGTGGGGATTCTCTCCCCTAGGTTTTCTCACCCAATTGGATTCACTCCACTAAGACTAAGTATTTGAACTCTCAAAGGTAATTCTCTATTCATTCATTCATTAACTCAAATGGAGGAAATGGGGTCCTATATATAGGCAACCCACATTTCTACAAAAGTCCCCGACTCTTACTACAATGACCAAAGACCAAGGGGGTAGGGGCGCCCCTGGGCCTAGCCCAAAGAATTGGGCCCAATAACCATTCTAAACAATCTAATGACACTTAACCTAGGTAGATGACTCATTAACCTAGGTACATGACTCAAATAAAAAGAAAATTACAATGACATGACTCAAATAAAATATGAAAATTACATGACTCGACTCAGAAAAATATGACGGACACAATGGAGCTATGCTGGCGAGCAATCGAAGCTGTGGAAAAATGTGAAGGGCGAGAGATGCCCCCATCATATGGGGAAGGGGGAGGGGTTGACCCCTAATTGACCTGGTTCCCCCCCATGAGGGCCCTCACTCCCTAACCCAAAGCCACTCAACCAACCCTCACCATTCAAACCCAAGTGGACAACGTGTCTACCCCTCCACCTAGGCCCATGACGGCCACCTCCCAACCCAAAATCCCCCATCAAACCCACACCCCACAAGCCTCCATGGTCCCCACCACTTCCCCGCCATCTTCCCCCTTAAGGGACACACCTCCCAAGACCAACCAACCCAATCCTCCTCTACCCACCCATCTTCCACTACCAACCCCAATCCTACCCCAACTTAGGCCTCCACTACTTCCTCTCCCAAATCCAACCCACGTCCGACCTTGCTCACCTTCCCGGGTGCGCCATGCTTCGGCTATCACCAAACCACCCACCATAGATCACCCTATCCCAATAGCATAAGTGGCCCACACACTCGGCCACGTGGGGACAAGCGCCCCTCTGGACCTTATCCCCACCATGGAGACCACTCATGTCCAAGATGAAAGAGAAGCCTCGCACAATGGTCTTCACCCTACACCACCCTCCCTAGTTGGGGATGAGTTTATCTTAGGAGAACCCCGGGTTGTTTGGCTAAGGGAGAGCCCGATGAGAGAGATCACGGCCCATGTTTGCCCTCCCATGGAGCTACACCTCCCCATAATACCCTTCTTCTCCTATCGCACCACCATCCAATCATCCTACAAAGTGGAAACATTTGGGGATCTTCTTAAGGGCTTAGCTTGGCAAATGAAGTTAATCGGCATGTTAACCACAGTGGCCAACCAACCTAGGAGCCTTGACCTCCTACACCTATGTGTCGGGTCCATCTCCTTGATTTGCACCGTTGGTTGCTACACTAGCGACCTCCTATTATTCCTCCCCACACCTGATGAGCCCGACCTTATCCTCGAATTAGAGTTCCTCATATCGGGTAAAAAGTCAAGCCATCCCCCCATGGCCGATCCACTTACCAAAGACTTCGGCCCAATTGTTTCATTAGAGGAGGAGGAACTGCCACTATGTGAGGACCATGAGGACCTAGAGTTACTCTCCCTAGGTGACCCTTACCAAAGCCACCGTCGCACCCCACCTTCCACCCTTGGCCACACCTCTCTCCCCCTCCACCTGCTAGCTACAACCCCAGCCACCTCCACCCCCATCCTACTGGCCACAGCCCTCCTCCCCCATCCCCCTCACACTAGGGAAGGCCCCGGCTCCATCTCCCACCATTTCCTTCTCCCCTAATCCTTCCATTGTTCCTTCCTATTACCCCTGCTACTCAGCCTGCAACAGCAGCAGTGGACCTCCAAGTTGCAGAGCCTGCCCCGGATCCATCACGCATCTTCAGGTGGAGTACTGTATATTACTGGAAATCTCTTCAAAGTGGCTTCGCAGGCGAGGTGGTTTCATTGAATTCCGACATCGGAGCAGCCTGTGGGAGCCCATCTCGCCAGCCTACGCAAGACACCTCCTGCAGACAACCTGAAGCTGAAAGAAAATACTCTAGCGACCAGATTGGTGAGGATCTTGGTGCGCCCTTCGGAGGAGGATGTCTTCTGCAAGTCCTCTACCATATCCAACAAGAAAGAGGTCGTTTGAGTACCAGAGCACTGCGTTCCGTCATTTCTCCCCGGAGTGCGCAAGTTAGTACAGCAGGACCAGTTTGGACACCCTGTCACCGTTCTGCCTCCAGCGCTCTACTCCGATATCTTCTAGAAGCTCTGTTGGTCCTTGCTGAAAGAGGACTCTCCCACGAGTATGTCAGTGCAGGTCCCACCTCAATCTGACACCCCAGTTGAGAGTAAGACCCCGGCAAAGAGATCACTGGTCGCCTAGAATTATCACCTGTGCAGTTCTGCGAGTTTCGGCAGCCTCGCTTGGTCTGAGCTCGGATATCGGCGATTCTTCCTCCATGTGAATATCCATTCGATCAGCCTTTCAGAGACCCCAATCCCGCCTCCGTCAGACATCCCAGTGGAGAGCTCTACCGCTGACAAGACGCTGGTTGCAGTTAGCCTGGGTAGTAACTCAGTCTGTACAGACCGGGTTTCGATCTCCTTCGGCCACACCCATCTCCCCTCCCTCGCCTGGCCGGCTGACCACCCCTCCCTACGTGGAGGTAGTTTTGGTTGTAAGTCGATTATCCCTACCCCTAGTCCACCCCCTCTGTGAGGGCGTAGTGTGTGTGCTAGCAGGTTTCGGCTGAAGCTTCGTCAGCCCGGCGTGCGGGTAGTCCACGCTTCCCCGCTCACCCTCGTCTCCGGCCAGGATCGGCATTCTCACACTGATCAGGTAAGCTCTTGACCACACTTCTCTGCTGGATTAATTTTGCTTGCTTAGTATTGAATCTTAGTGCCGTCGGTCAGTGAGTGAGTGCTCGGACTATACTGCAAATTATGTGAGTAACCTCCACGGGCGAGTTATGAGAGAAACCTAACATCTCACGCCCTTGGCATGCCGGCCACCCGTGATTTGGGCATCCCTGGCCCATTGGGGTCCTCCCCTAGCTATCCACACCGTTGGAACCCCAAGGTCCAACCTTGGACCCTCATCCCCATCGCCGGTCCACCTACGGACCCGGGTGTACGCTACGCGGGTGAGTCCACTTGAGTGAAATCACCGGGTCGTTCTTGCCTACAAATTTAGGTCCAAGGGGTCATGTCACATCACTAAAACACATGGGGCCCAACCATAGTGCCACTGGGTCATAATGCCTCTAACGGACCATACGTCCGTCTGGGTAAAGAAAACCTTTTCTTTGCTGGGGCATTAACCCTCATGCCCGTGAATCTTACTCATATGGCCTCCGACGAACCTTACGTCTATCTGGAAGAAGAAAACACTTTCTTTGCTCGGGTATTAAACCCATGCCCGTGAACACTATTTACAAGGCATCCAATGGACCTTACGTCCGTATGGATGAAGAGAGCCCTGCCTTGAATACTACCCCCACAAATACCCTCGATGGACCTTACGCCCGTGAGGGTAAAGAAAACTCTTTCCTTTGCACAGGCATTAACCCCATGCTTGTGAATACACATGCTAGCAGCAACGGGCTTCTTGCCCTAGCCAGCTTATATATCATGTTGCCATTGCGGGCCTTACGCCCGAATCGGTGGACATTCTCCCCTTTGTGTTGGCATTTGATCTTGTCAACGAATAAACCCCTTTTCGGCGCAAGGCCTCGTGCCCTAGCCATTCATATATACAAGGTATTGCCATTGCGGGCCTTACGCCCGAATCGGCGGATATTCTCCCCTTTGCGTTGGCATTTGATCTTGTCAACGAATAAACCCCTTTTTGGCGCAAGGCTTTGTGCCCTAGCCAACTATGTGCACAATGTTGCCATTGCAGGCCTTACACCCAAATCAATGGATATTCTCCCCTTTGCGTTGGCATTTGATCTTGTCAATGAATAAACCCCCTTTTGGCGCAAGGCTTCGTGCCCTAGCCAACTATGTCCACAATGTTGCCATTGCGGGCCTTACGCCCGAATCGGCGGATATTCTCCCCTTTACGTTGGCATTTGATCTTGTCAACGAATAAACCCCTTTTCGGCGCTAGGCTTCGTGCCCTAGCCATTCACATATACACGGTATAGCCATTGCGGGCCTTACGCCTAAATCGGCACTAATTCCGTCCCTTGCATTGGCATTTGATCTTATCAACGAATAAACCCTTCTTCGGCACAAGGCTTCGTGCCCTAGCCATTCATATATGCGCAATGTTGCTAGCCTTACGCCTGAATCGATACTAATTCTGTCTCTTGCATTGGCATCCATCTTTGCCAACGAATAAACCCTCTATCGGCAAAAGACTCTGCGTCCGAGCTGATAATGACCTATTGTTCCCAGCTGTCAGCTCAAAAAAAAAAAAGAAGAAAAAAATGGGGCTTAAAATAGAGGTGCCCTGCCAAACTTGTTCCTTCATTAGGACAAGGTTAAAAAGGGCAATAACCCAGCTGTGGCGAAAACCCGAAAGGGCACTGCAGGCAAAATCGGGCACCCCGTCACGTGAAAACCTGAAAGGGAGCGTGGACAAAAGCAAGAGGGGGTTGATGCCGGCGAAAACCCGAAAAGGGCGCTTGCATTGGTAATGTAGTTAAATAAAAACAAAAAAAAATAAAAATGCTTTCTCTCAAGACCTCATAAGCGGGACGTCCCCATATGTCCCACCGGAAACAAACCACCCATATAACAAAGTCCGATTGGAATAGGCCTTCCGCCTGCTCTGATAATAAAACCATTTCTTGCTTCGACATTTAACCCAATGTCGATGAATACACCTACCCTGATCGTCACCAGCATCGGTGACATCAATGATTGAAACCTCAACTTGGACCTTCCATCCTTGTTGATGATAATAAAACGATTCCTTACTTCGGCATTTAACCCAATGTCGATGAATACATCTACCATGATCGTCATCAGCATCGGTGACATCAGTGATCGAAACCTTAACTTGGACCTTCCATCCTCGTTAATGATGAGAAACCTTTTTGCTTCGACATTTAAACCCAATGTCGATGAATACACTAGCCCTAGTTTTCATCATCATCGGCAAAATCAGTTGAATGAAACCATAACTTGGGCCTTCCGTCCTTGTGAATGATAATAAAACCATTTCTTGCTTCGGCATTTAACCCAATGGCGATGAATACATCTACCCTGATCATCACCAGCATCGGTGACATCAGTGATTGAAACCTTACCTTGGGCCTTCCGTCCTTGTTAATGATAATAACACCATTTCTTGCTTTGGTATTTAACCCAATGTTGATGAATACATCTACCCTGATCGTCACCAGCATCGGTGACATCAGTGATCGAAACCTTAACTTGGACCTTCCATCCTCGTTAATGATATTAAAACCATTTCTTGCTTCGACATTTAACCCAATGTCGATGAATACATCTACCCTGATCGTCATCAGCATCGGTGACATCCGTGATTGAAACCTTAACTTGGACCTTCCGTCCTCGTTAATGATGAGAAACCTTTTTGCTTCGACATTTAAAGCCAATGTCGATGAATACACTAGCCCTGGTTTTCATCATCATCGGCAAAATCAGTTGAATGAAGCCTTAACTTGGACCTTCCGTCCTTGTTAATGATATTAGAACCATTTCTTTCTTCAGCTTTTAACCCAATGTCGATGAATACATCTACCCTGATCATCATCAGCATCGGTGACATCAGTGATCGAAACCTTAACTTGGACCTTCCGTCCTCGTTAATGATGAGAAACCTTTTTGCTTCGACATCTAAACCAAATGTCGATGAATACACTAGCCTTGGTTTTCGTCATCATCGGCAAAATTAGTTGAATGAAACCTTAACTTGGGCCTTTCGTGCTTGTTAATGATAATAAAACCATTTCTTGCTTCGGCATTTAACCCAATGTCGATGAATACATCTACCCTGATCGTCACCAGCATCGATGACATCAGTGATCGAAACCTTAACTTGGACCTTCCGTCCTTATTAATGATATTAAAACCACTTCTTGCTTCGGCATTTAACCCAATGTCGATGAATACATCTACCCTGATCGTCATCAGCATCGATGACATCCGTGATCGAAACCTTAACTTGGACCTTCCGTCCTCGTTAATGATGAGAAACCTTTTTGCTTCTACATTTAAACCCAATGTCGATGAATACACTAGCCCTAGTTTTCGTCATCATCGGCAAAATCAGTTGAATGAAGCCTTAACTTGGACCTTCCGTCCTTGTTAATGATATTAAAACCATTTCTTGCTTCGGCATTTAACCCAATGTCGATGAATACATCTACCCTGATCGTCATCAGCATCGGTGACATCAGTGATCAGAACCTTAACTTGGACCTTCCGTCCTCGTTAATTATGAGAAACCTTTTTGCTTTGACATTTAAACCCAATGTCGATGAATACACTAGCCCTAGTTTTCGTCATCATCGGCAAAATCAGTTGAATGAAGCTTTAACTTGGACCTTCCGTCCTTGTTAATGATATTAAAACCATTTCTTGCTTCGGCATTTAACCCAATGTCGATGAATACATCTACCCTGATCATCATCAACATCGTTGACATCAGTGATCGAAACCTTAACTTGGACCTTCCGTCCTCGTTAATGATGAGAAACCTTTTTGCTTCGACATTTAAACCCAATGTCGATGAATACACTAGCCCTGGTTTTTGTCATCATCGGCAAAATCAGTTGAATGAAGCGTTAACTGGACCTTCCGTCCTTGTTAATGATAATAAAATCATTTCTTGCTTCGACATTTAACCCAATGTCGATGAATACACCTACCCTGATCGTCATCAGCATCGGTGACATCAGTGATCGAAACCTTAACTTGGACCTTCCGTCCTCATTAATGATGAGTAACCCTTTTGCTTCGACATTTAAATCAAATATCGATGAACACACTAGCCCTGGTTTTCATCATCATCGGCAAAATCAGTTGAATGAAACATTAACTTGGAGCTTTCGTCCTCGTTAATGAAGAAAAAGACCCTCCTTTGCTTCGACACTCTACCCAATGTCGACAATACCCTGATGTTCGCCATCATTGGCAAAATCAGTGAATGGAACATTAACTCGGACCCTTCGGCCTTGTTAATGAATGGAAAAACCCCTCTTTGCTTCGGCATTCTACCCCATGTTGATGATACCCTGATTTTCGTGATCATTGGCAAAAGCAGTGAATAAGACTTTAACTTGGACCCTTCATCCTCCTTAATGAAAAATCTACCTTTTGGCCCCGGCATTCATTCAGCCAGTGAATATAATAATGCTCTGGCATCTGCCTAATAGAATTTTTTCCACTTAATCTAGCCTAACCTTGATTTCGGGGAACATAGCGCGGCAGTGGAGCGAGCTCCTCACCCCTTCCCTGAAGGCGTGAGTGCTCTCCTATCCTAACAGCTAACACATCCAACTTGGTGAAGTTAGTATTATACCTCCACTCAAATTAGGGTGGGAAAGAAAAGAAACAAACGGCTAAGGCTCGGCACAAGTATGTAAGGCAAGGCTGATGAAAATATCATTGCATGGGAAGGATGCATGAAGTTCCTGCACCGATATACACCAAAAAAAAGAAAAAAAAGAAAAAAATAGATATATATCATTGGCCTGGATGGCGAAAGATATCGTCGAGCGCTGGAAGTCCGATAAAGGAATGGGCAGCTAAGTCCAGCAACCGACGTTCCTCGACTTCCAACTTCAGCAGCTCCTCCTGAAGCGAGCCAGCGCGCCTCTCTGCTGATTTGGCCTCATCCAAGCATCGCACCCTTAGTTGCTCTGTGCAGGCTAGGTCTTCTTCAGTTTGAGCCAGTTCGGCATGGAGTTCAGAAATCCGTTGCCGCAAGAAGGAAGCTCGTTCAGCAGCTCCCTCAACGATGGTCCTACACTCGCCAATGAGCTCTGTGGAAGCCCACAGAGAGGTATGGCATTCTTGCCGATGAAGCGCCAGGGCGGTCAGCTGGTCCCTCAAGCCGTGCTCAACAAATTCTCACTGATTTACATACTTAAGCAACAGTATTACTCACGGCGTCCAGTCCTGCATGAGACAACCGAAGGCTATGAGGGTGCGTGATATGGGCTCAACCAGCCCCCTCAATTGGGCGTAAGATAAGTCCCGACGAGCCATCACAGTTTGCTTGAGCATCTCGAAGTTCTGCCACACCATCTCGTCTGAAGACTGCAAGCCAAGTGACGGTGTGTCAGGGAGATGAAACTCTACTATGCTATCAACTTCGGCCCAGATGTCATCAATGGGCTCCGAAGAAGATGAAGGCAGTGCCGGCAGGGAGACAAGGGGTGTCATATGCTCTTATGTTTGCACAACGGAGTCGATAGCAGTCCAGATAGGCGCTTCAAGTCCTCCATCCAACTGAGGGGAAAAATCTGCAGACTCGAGGCCCGCACTTCCAGAAGCAAACTCCTGCTGCCCCGTCAATTCTGATATTTCCTTCAATTCGGTCTCGAGGGTGATAGATAGGACAGTTGTTTCTCCCGGGAGCTCTATGTCTTCCGGAGGAGGCTCTTCCTGCCATTTAATCCGGGCTACCTGCTCCAACTCGGACTTCGCTACAGATGGCAGGACTATTGTCCCACCATCCATTTCTTCAGAAGTTCCTACACCTTCCGAGGAGGGCAGTTCGTGATGTCCCACTGCGGCTGGCTACTCCAATTCAACATGGGCCTTGATGGTTAAAGCAATGGCATCCCCGGCCAGTTCCTCTTCGGGCTCCATCCCTGATGCACCCTCAGTAATGGCCACATCAGCTGCATCTGACCCAGACTCCACTGACTGGATCTGAAGTTGTTTTACCGAAGGCTCACCTGTGTCCAACACAGAGCCGGGCCCGCCCGGGAATTTTAAAGCAATCGGCTTCAATATGGGCACCATACCCACAATAGGGGTAAAGGCCGTCCCCTTTGCTTGAAAAGGGGAGAAGGCGGTGGTAGCAGTCATTGCTGACAAATTCAACCTCGCTGAAATCATAGGATCCTAAGAAAAGGAACAATGGAGGCAAACAAAGAGCTATGTCAGACCTTCAGATATAAACGGTAGAAGACATGAAAGAAGCTTACATGAAAGAGTGCAAAGATTACCTCCAAAGGAACAGGGCTTGAACCAGCGGCCCCCGGTGCTTCTAACTCTGGCCGCGTCATGTCTGAAGATATCTCTCTGCCAGGACTCAGTGAGCTTGAAGGGCCTAAGGTCAACCGAGGTGGGCTGAATGCAGCAAAGTCACTCTCGTAAGAGAGGGAAGGAGTGCTAGCCTCCGACCCTATATCCTACTCATCCTCATCACTGGAGGGTTCATAGTCTACAAGTTCCTCCGAAGATGAGCTTTCAGCTAATTCTGCTGCTGTCGCGCCGGGGCCCGTCAAGCGTACTGAGCTGTCAAGAGACACCCCTGTGGAGACTTTCTTAGTGGCTAATACGGCCAGCCGTTCGGAGCACCGTCAGGTTGGCCGGGTACTCTGGGCAAGAGATGCTATAGGAGGAACTTCGGCAGGTTTCGAAGGAACAATATCTGGATGATTAAACAGATAAGAATGATGAGTAAGAAGAAAAGCAGCAAAATAAGGTGCCTGCGATAAAGGTCCCGCAGGCTATAACATTTCTTTCATCGCCATGACTAGGCGTTGGAGAAGGAAGGTCTGTGGTGATCGGAATGGCGGGTGTCTCAACGCCCCCAACTTCCTCCACACCGCCACTAGTTACCTCTTCCTCTGTAGCTGGGATAGAGGAGATTGTGGCGCATAAAGAAGCAGAAATGATAAAGCCCCAAGGTTATACCTCGAAAAGGAGTTCAAGGGAGATATACCTGCTGAAGGAGTCGTCTGCTCCTGTGCTATCTTGATCTCCTTGAAGGTTGGAATAGTGGGCAATGAAATGACAGGCTCTGCAGCCGCAGTCCTCTTTCCCGTCGCAACTTTTGCCCGAGCCCTCTTAGCTCGAGAAACTGCCTCTTTGACCTGAGACCTCTCTCGGTTCCGAGAACCCCTAGAGGGTAAAAGCGTGGTAGTTAGGGAAGCGGGCGGAGATTCAAAATAGTTTGGCTTATGGGCCTTAGAAATTAAAGACTAGTACTCTACAGTTGTCTTAGAGGCCGAGAAATTTACAAAGAAACGATGTGTTCACGTGGTGATTATGTGAGTAAGACACATATATAAGTAAAGGAGCAAGCAAGAATAAAACAGCATGTATCTGGTGGGCCTGAATACAATGGAGAGAGGGTCCAATAATGCAAGGAGGGCTCCTTGTTCTTGGAGGTTCCCTACCGAATCAGCCAGCAAATATCACCTATCTTGACGCAATGCTTAGCTAGGAATGCGAAGTCTTCATGGCCGCGGGCTGATATGCAGTAATATAGGCCAAGGTGGTCCATACCCCATCCATCGACATATTTAAAGGCAATGAAGAGAGGCCTCTCCAATATAGCCTCGGCCTTATCACTGATAGAAAGGCCGTGAATGTGCAACAAAACAAAAAGCCAAGAAGTTTGGCTATACAGGGTGGGTCCCCGATCTTCTTTCCTCACAAAGATCCTATATGGACACAGGCGATCAGTCTCTAGACGCCATAAGGCCAGGGCTGTGATGGGCTCTTCCACATGTAGTGGAAACTATTGAAGAGCTGTCCTCTCGCTGCTAACTTTACACAGGCCCCGAAGAGTCTCCATAAAGCTATCTTTATTAATTTCTGGGAGTACTGGCTGTAGCTTGGACTTCTCCCATTTGGCAGCTTTCCATGCCACCAAATAAGCCTGTACCTCAGCATCTTTGCGAGACTTCAACCTCCGCAGATGATGAGGGTCAATTTTAAACACAGCAGAAGGCTGGGAACTTAAGAATCGGTGCTCGGCAACGTCCCAACAATCGTTCCGAGAGAGCCGATAGAAGCCAGTACGAGCATTCCACCATTTAATATATTCTGGCGTCACCCGGGGAAAATGCCCAGGAACTGGCATCCGGAAATAAGCAGCCTCGCGGCGATGGAAATAATCCCACCACGTACGGGCTTCTTCAACAGCGATAGACCCTCCTCTCGATCGACTCTCCAACAGAAACTGCGCTGAAGACGGAGGGATCTGTTGATCATAGCCAAAATTTCTACTGAACCTGAAGGGGTAATAGGGCTCTAAATAAGTGCTGATGCCCTTTCTGAATACCAAGACACTGGGTCTAATGGATAAAACCCAGTCTACCAACTCTGGCTCCATTGACGGCTTTGTGCTGAGCTTGCCCGAGATAGGTGAACATACTACTCAACTTCACCAAATTTACATTCTCCGAGCCGATTCGCTAACGGGCTTGAGTGAGCTGCCAAGCACCAGAAATGCAAGGCTCCAGGAGCGTTCATTGGAACTTTCGTCAATTGCCCCCTGATCGAGAAAAGCTGATCTGACACTTACTGTTGCTCAGCATCGGTGAACTCTAACATTCTTGGAAAAAGGTTTGGAGACTGCAGTGTCCTGGGAGCAAACTCTGAAAATAGTGAACACACCCAGGCATTGAAGAAATGGAGAGGGCCGATGGTCCATAAGGTTCTTGGGAGACGGCTACGGTGGATATCTCCCAACATCTTGTAAATTAGACATAGTGCTGCAAGGCAGAGGGACAACTTCACGCCCCATGCCATCAAACACGCCGGATATATGGCTTCGACGTGAATAACTATCTCATCACCTTGTGGCATAGCAAACATGCACAACCAATATGTCAAGTAGGCCGCACAATGAGTGATGTGATCCAATACGGCTGGTTTAGGGCCACTTCGGCGCCCTCTGTGAAGAGAAGCAGATAAGTGAGTCTTTCGGTGGGACCGCATCTTCAGTCTGTTTGGAGCCATTCCGATAGAAGGAAAGTCTTTGTACTTTGGCTCGCCTTCAAAGAAATATTTCAGCCAAAAGCCCAGGCGCACCCGCCTCCGCTCTTTACGTGAACGGGACGAAGAAGACTCTACAGTGTCCTGAATAGATAGTCACAGTGTACGGTACACGTTCATGAGGTACCGATATGCAAACCCAATGTAATAGCGGCCTTCGCCGTCAGTGCGGTCTTTGAGCCGGTCGGGTCAGCAGACCTCCTCATACGGCTCACCATCAATTGGAAGGTCTGAGAGTTGATGTAAACTCCATAAGTCCAGGGAAGTCTCCCCTTCCGCAGTATAAAAGGTGTTGTACTATGGATAAAACACCTCCATCATGCCACAGCATAGGCCGTTTGATAGGGTACCGAAAGCGGGATGCATACACACTCTGGTACACTCCAGCCTTTATTAGAATGGGGCCATAATTCTGGAGTACGTATTCAGTGAATTCAACAGCCCCGTCTCTGAAAGCATGAGCATTAGTGGCCTTATAGTCAGTAAACTAGCCAACGGCGACCTGGTGCTTGAACCTGACCGCCAAACAGTGCAAAAGAAAGGGCTCTTCCCTGAACCCCCACCTCAGCGGGCCCAATAAAAGGCCAAATGTCAGCTTCTCTTTGTGAAGAATGCCTGCCGATAGGTCCCACCTGGCTGGAGTGAATTCGGTGGTACGAGTCAGCATGCCTTGCTCCGGACTCAGTTCCAATACGCCAGTAATAGCGTCCCACTTCCTGGACTCCCCTGGAAAATAAATCGTCTCACTCCTTACTACTGAGCCAATTAAACTATCCCGGTCCGAGAGGATGCTATACTCTGTTGCTCGTACCGTGAAGACATCCCGCTTCCCCATCAAATTGAAGGCATGGAGAAAAGACATTAAGTGCTTGTCCTTTGGAAAATCGACCCGGTAGCCCTGACTCTGGTCAAAGGACAAGTTGTCCCTGACAGAAATGGTCAAATGACCGGCGTCCATCGAATCGGTCTCTGAATCTGACGATTCTAAAACAATGGCCAGGCGGTCCCGTCCTTGACCAAGTTCATTAATATTCTGCCATGTCACTATTGGCCGTACTACGGAGGAGCCATGTGTCCCTTGCCCAGCCGCAGAAGAAGTTGTTGAAGCCATTGGCTGTAATTGAAGAAGCAACAAAGTCAAAAAGAGAAATAATGCCGAAAGAAATTTCTACCGAATTTCGGCAGAGTCTCCCCTTAGCCGGGAGCGTCCGAGAACAAAGGGGAACACGTCCACTAGCTAGGCCGGGACGGTCCCTAAAAATAGAGCCACATGTGATAAACACCTGGGCTGAATGGACAACGAGAGTGTTGGTTCCGAGGGCTAGCCTTCTAGGAACCTCCCGAAGCCATTTTTACTGAATGAGGAATAAACCCCTTTCGAATTTCAACTGGATTGGGCCTCCCAGCCCATTATCACTCCCACATCACCAAGCCTCAAGCCTGCCGACGGGACGACGATGGCAGTCACCATCTCGGCCCGCCACCACCTCCGCTGACGATCGGAGATGGGGGACGGCCACTGAAACAAGAGAGAGGGGGAGAAGGTCTCGGCCGCTCGTCGCCTCCTCTATGTCGATCGCCGCTGACGAAAGGGAGGAGAGGGGCAACCCTCCGCTATGATGCCCTCGTCGACCGTGAGGAAGAAATAAGAGGACGTGGAGGGGCCCGTCGCGCTCACCGATGAGCTCGCCAGAGATGGTGAACACGAAGACACCCGTCGCGCTCACCGAGGAGACGGGAAGATGAAGATGCCTCCGAAAACCACCGCGAAGGAACGCGCCGTCGAAAATGAGAAGGGGGGGGTGAAGAAGCCTCCGCTACGGCGGTGATGATGAGGGGAGGGTGTGAAGGAAGAAGAAGGGTTTAAAACCCTTAAGGAATTCGAAGGGTTTTAAAGAAGAATGAAGAGGGTGAATCGGTGGGCACGCCACTGACTCAAGCCCAAGCTTGCCACCGTTTCGATGGCCAAAGCGCCACCGATTCGGCACATTAAAAGAGCTACCGCCTCAAGCCAAATGGCCACCGACTCGACGAGCTGAAGCTCCACTGACTCGATAAGCGGAAGGCATCACCGACTCAAGGCATCCGCCCGCCATCGACTCAAGATCATCACCGAATCAGATAGTAGTCGGCCACCGACTCAGGCTTCGAGTCGCCACCGACTCATATCTCCAAGTCGCGTCACCGACTCGAGATGAAGTGGGCCCCACATGGCGAAGCCCGATAAAGAAAATACATTCGCGGACCCAGCTCCGCCCATCCTTCACTCGCGACGTCCGTGGTTGGGGGGCATTTGTTGACACACAAAATATGACTGGGAAATAATCACGTGCCCGAAGGAGTCAACCAAAAGTCAAAGACAGGTCCACTCGAACCGCTAAAGTCTCATGCCAGTTTACAAGAAGTGATGGGGACTCAACATTTCGTCATCTCGGGTTTATACATCTACCAGAGCTCGCTTAAGGCCTATTGACGGTCAGAGCCAATGAAACCGACATCAAGATGATCGTGCCGGATATACCTCTATACCCCATCCGACCAGGACGAGAATGTAACAGGTGGCTCCCACCTGATGAAGAAGCCTCCCCGAGATGAAGAAATGCCCCTGGTTCCTCAAAGAAGAGAGCCGAAGGCGATACCAGCGAAAAACCCTAGTTGCCCGATCAGGACACCCAGAATTTTGAAATGGTCTGTAAGCGACCAATGGATGACTCCGGAGGAGTGAAAACCCCCAGAGAGGAGGATCATTCAATGAAAATGCTTCGTGCAAGCATAGGGCGGCCCTGGAGGACTGATATTCTGCGTTAATAGCGCCACTAGCAAACATTCCGAGACTTCCGTAAGATACACGTGGAACACCGGAATGATCCGAAAACAACCTCGAAGATGTACAAACCTCGCAGAAATCCTCCCGAGGGTTAGCTCTCCAATGAAGAGGGTCTACGTACTCTCCAAGGGAAGGTGGCGGCACAAATCAGTGTGCCGAAGGGCAAATCAGTGCAAAGTCCCGAGAAAACCATTACGGGTTCTGCACGTCTCGAAAATCTATGGAAGCCCCGAATCAATAGTTCAAAACATATTCTGAGGCCGCTGCACTATCTCCTGGGCTACTTTGGATGACGAGCTCCCACCGGGTTAATTTTGAGATAAAATGATAAAATTACAAAAATGCCACTAGGTGAGTCAGTGGCACTAAAGCCTGATTCGGTGGTGCCTTGATGATTGAGTCGGCAATGCTGAGAATTTGAGCTGATGGCGACTTTCGCGCTTGAGTCGGTGGCCATCCTCCATGATTGAGTCAGCGGCGTATTTGGCGTGAGGCTTATCGACAGCGGCTCACCCATCCCATCAAGGTTCCGGTGCCCTATTTTGGGCATTCTCCTATAAAAAGGGCACCTGGCCCTCAGAAAAGAGGGGGGATCAATCATGAGAGCATAGAGAGTGGGCAACCAGAAAGGGGGAGAGAGCAATCGAGAGGAGCAAGCAGAAGAAGTCAAGGAGAAGAATCAAGGAGAGTAAGGAGAAGGTGGGTTTCGTGAAGGGCTCTACATTTTTTTCCGCTCTGTATTCTTGTTTCTTGAGTTTTCCTCTTTCTTTTAAGCAGTTCTTTTTCCAATTCCCCTGAGCATTGTAATCTTCGTTGCCGTTCTGCTGTAATCAAATAAGAGGGTGAATAACAGAAGGCTCCAGCACCTTTGCTGTGGCTTTAGCATTTTTTTTGCTTCTTGATTTGTTATGTTGCCAACTACTACTATTTCCATCGATTCCACTTCGAGCTTCCCAATTTTTCCCCCGAGCGTGAGGAAGCCCTCTGGGCTAAACTGACGATTGATCCTGTGATTGCTCATCTTGGGGGGTTTTGTTGTCCCTCCGTGTGATAATGGATTGCGGCCACGCCCTCAGTGGGCTACAATAAGTTCCCCAACCCCAGGGGCTATTCTTTTACCGATGGCGTGATGTAGTCTACGAACATGGGTTTTGCTTAAGCGGATGGTGAATGAGAGACTGCTGAGCGCCCTTTCACTCGTCTCTGTCAGTTGTAAGGGCGCCAGCGCACTCTGATAGCCAATGTAACAGCGCCCGATGTTTTCCCCCCGAGCTACCATATGCCCCTTGGTGTTCGATGGTTTGTCTTTGAAAGGTGATGTCTCTCTCTCAAATTGTTCTATTGAGATAAGTGACAGTCGCTGTCAGCGACCGTGACCGCTTACAGATTGGAGCTTGCCTTGTGGTGAAGCAGAATGATATGGGTTGTCTCTGTGATTATTGCTAATCGATGTGTGGTTTCTTCGATTATTTCTAATCGTCCATGCCTGGGGAGGGGTATAGCCATTTACTCAGTTTGTTTGATTCCTGCGAATTAACATCACTCCAGGTTCCAGGGGCTCTATCACTCCGTCACATGTTCCCCTGGAAACCCTTTGCACTGAGTGATCTAATAGAATTGCCATTGATATGGCTACAATCAGAGACCCACTACACCCCCTGGATCATCACGAGTCTCTAGTAGGTTGGCCCTCGAGACTCTATTCGTGATGACCCTTGGAACTGACGTAGTCCACCTGGGCTCTTCAGTGTTTATGGTTTGACACCGTTCACCGTGTGCCATGCCACTTGTCTAATTGAACATCTCCCTATTATGGGGAGATGCTGCCCAAATTTTCTCAGACGAGATTGCAGTTGTACGATGATTTTCTTAATCTCTGACAAGTCATGAGGCTACCTTATATGATCACGTTTGATACTCATAAGGGCTTACATATCAACGGCTACCTTGTGCTCGAGTATGAACCTCGCACAGGCAAGACTGGAAGAGAACTTAATGAACAAAAGGGCTGCTCAATCTGCTTATACGTCTCGGCAATCATGCCTCTGGAATTCCTTAAAGCCACATCAATAATTGTTTGAAGACTTAGTTGACGAGGAGCAGTTTAATTCCTCTCAATTACTCCACTAACAAAGCCTTAATCGGCCGATTTGGTAGCGTCGCCACCGACTCATCCTCCTGCTCGCTTGATTCGGTGGCGACGCCACCGAATCACGCCTCTTGCCAATTGATTCGGTGGCGTTGCCACTGAATCGGCCCTCTCACCTTTTGGTTTGGTGGCATCACCGCCGAATCACCTGCAGCCCCACCGACTCGTGGTTCCTTTAGCGCCTAAGGCGCCGACTCGGTT
The DNA here is from genome assembly GCA_022559845.1 of Amorphophallus konjac. Taxonomy (NCBI): domain Eukaryota; kingdom Viridiplantae; phylum Streptophyta; class Magnoliopsida; order Alismatales; family Araceae; genus Amorphophallus; species Amorphophallus konjac. The sequence continues at coordinate 238,844,785 of CM040120.1, forward strand.
TTTCCGCATGTGTCGACTCTTTGTTCCCCCGTGTCGACCTGTTCAGCCTCATTTTAATCTTGTTGAGGGATTAGTGTCCCTTTTGAATGAATAATCAAATTCATCCTGTGCCTAACGTGTATATATCTATACGTAAATATATATATATATATATATATATATATATATATATATATATATATATATGTATATATATATATGTATATAAAACTATGCAATTATGCCAATGTCGCCTCTGTTTCATGCATTCGATACATGAATATTCCTAATCACCCATTTCAAGAATATAGTGCCTGCTTGCATGTATGACCAAACTTTAGTATATCAAATGGCGCTCAACAGAATGCCAGGTCACGCCCAACTGGAAGTGTTGATATGCATGATGATGGTCTCCGGGCCTAAATTCTCCGCCTCGTACCGAAGTTCAGACGTAATAAACCTTAACTCCTCTTGCATGAATAAAAGTAAACATAGAAGCCTGCGTAGCTTCGTGTTTATTTCACTTTTCCTACATCGTTATTACTTGGCCCCAAGTGGCGCTTATCTTGGCAATTAATCAAGGGTTTTCCTCCTCAGAGGATGTAATTAACGCTATAGCCTTTACGGTATAGCGGACTTCCAGTCCCGACCCGAATCTCACATTCGTCTGACCATGTCAGAACGAGCACACAACAATTTGTCACTTATGTGACTGGCACGCCTACACATTTAAATGAAATGTGTCACCAGCAGACACAAACTCCCCCTGGTTGGTACTCGCTCCAGGATGCGGCAGCACTTCGACGCGAGCTCTAGAAATCTCTCCCTCAAGCCATGAAGTCAAGGCTTCTATTTATAGACCCCCAAAACCTTAGGTCGAGTTGGAGGGATAATCACACGAAAATAGGGCTGAACTTAGATAAATCTTGAAGATAATACTCTTAAGAGTCCATAGAAATAAACAAAAGCTTCTGAGGATCAATACTCAGAGAGAAATCATCAAACTAAGGACTCTTCTTTGACCATAGCCGAAGAGAGGAAGAGCAGGCTCTCTGTCTCCCCTAACAGTCTTGCGATAGACCGCAAGGCTCAAGAAACGGTCGACCGATAGACCGCAAGGCCCAGTTGTCCACAAAGAGATAAGACCAAGGAAACCCAACGGGACTCTCTGCCTCCTAGAGGTCTAGCAAAGGACCGCCAACGCCCCTTTAACGGCCGTACGATAGACCGCAAGGCTAAGAGACGTGGCAAAAGAGATAAAGGCAAATAAACCTTTGATTAAATCCACAACAAAATCCTTATTAGCTCTTATCTAGGCCCAATAAGCTCAAATGACGAGAAAAGGAGTTAGGCCCAACCAGTGAGAGCAACCAATAAAATAAGCCCAAAAACGACCCAAAAGTGACCCAACAACTGGCGAACAACCCGGGACATCACAAAAATAAATAAGGGGATGACCCAGCTCATTAGTCACAAAACGGGTGTCAACAGTTGTGACGCCCCTCGGGCGGCACCCTATTGAGTCACAGATCCTTTGGCGGACACTATGTACGAATGCAGAACTTCCCATACAATAATGCAATGACCTGGGGACCGTCATGAATGACGGAATTGTCCCATGGGTTGCAAGCATTTGTAATCGGCTCTCATGCCCCCATATAAATGCCTTTCATGGCATATAGTTGTGTAGCCCAATCAGGGCACGGATCCCCTTCCTCTCCGAAACCAGTCTATTTGCCCCCGGTTATCCCTATCATGTTGTCGTTGCCCTGTCCCTATTGCACAGACTAAGCCCTCCTGACGTCGCGGCTCCCAAGGTCCCTCACTCTCTCTTCGATAGTAGAAACAAAGGTGTTCGGATTCAATCCGATGTAAAATAAAAACCAGTTGCTTGCGACCGGTGGGGGAAGACGTCACACGAATCCCCATAATCACCTGCGCACTTGTACCATCGGAACCTCCTCCTCTCCACGTAGTGCACAACATTTTGTGCTCACATGCAGTGCCCTGGTGGCACATCCCTAGTCAAACCCTTGGTTCCACTGGTAATCGCCGAGAAATCGATTGGCACGCACATTCCACCCAGCCATCCCTGTCCCAGTCTCCCAGAATGATTAACCATACGTCATCCCTTCCAGTGCATTCCCATCGTTCTCTCTGCCTTCTTTTCAATACCCCAAAATCCCCGCGTGCCCAGTCGACCTATCTTGGCCTTCCGTAAAAAGGCGAGTGTGCATCCCCGCCGTGAGGAGAAAACAAAAGTGACTCCCCCGCACGTAAAACAAATTGGCACGCCTGGTGGGACGTCTTCTACATTTCTTCTTTCTGCCGAAGAAGAGTCACACCTGCCAAGTGTACGCCGTAGTGCCCTCATTTTCTTATCAGAGAGGAAGAGGAGGGGGCCCCATCCAGCATGCAACATGCGACTGGTCATCATCGAGCGACCAACCTGCACCAGCAACAGTAACAACAGACCGGTGGCGATAGTGACCTACGGTCCAATCGTCATCACCTTCCACATCGGGCACGTACGGTTGGCATCCTCAATCGAGTTTGGCAACTCTGCGTGGACCTTCGGCTCACCCTGATCCTCGGGCGCCATTGCCATGGCTGACACGCAGCCCAATCTGACGATTGCCCGTACATGCAGCTGGCCCCTCTGCTCCCCCAGTAGCGAAGACCCATGCGGTCATTGACCCCTGGGTCCCCAGCTCCGCCAACACCCGACACGGGCTTCTTACCCCAAGTCCCCGGCTCCTTAGCATCTCACTCGGGCTCTCAGCTCCGAGTCCCAGCCAAGCCCTCCCTCAGCACGGGTTTCCCACCCCTGGGTCAAGGCCTCCCAGCATTCTATTCGGGCCTCTCGACCGGAGTCTCTGGCGAGCCAACACTCAATACGGGCTTTGAACCCCGAGTTCGAGGCTCCCCAGCATCCGGCTCGGGTATACCACCTCGGGTCTCATTAAGGTCGGTCCCCAATGCGGACTCTCCGCATCCGTCCCCTGGCCTCCCAATCCTGCAACGGGGTCCTTACCCCCACCATCCAGCCGCGCCAACTCCCAGTACAGGTTTTCCTCTTCGGGACAAGGCTACCTCGACACTCAAGATGGACTTTTAGCCATGGGTCTTAGTTCTAGCAACACCCTGAACGGGCACCTGGCCCTGGGGACCAGTTTCAGTAATACCCATGACGGGCACTTAGCCTTGGGTCCTAGCTCTATCAACCCCCAAGACAGGTTCCAGCCCTGGGTCTCAACTACATCAACACCCAAGATGGGCGCTCCGCCCAGGGTCCCAGCTTTCCAGCATCACCAACACCCAAGATGGGCATTCAGCCCCGGGTTCCAACTCCAGCAACACCCAAGAAGGGCGTTCTACCCCGTGTCCCAGCCTCAACAACTCCCAAAATGGGTGTCCAGCCCTGGGTTCCAGCTCCATCAACACCCAGGATGGGTTGCCTGCCCTGGGTTCTAGCTCTAGCAACACCAAGGGTGGGTTGTTTGCCCTGGGATCCAGCTCCAGCAACACCCAAGAGGGCGTTATGCCCCGGGTTTTAGCCTCAACATCACCCAAAATGGGCGTCCAGCCCTGGGTCCTAGCTACACCAACACCCAAAATGGGCGTCCAGCCTTGGGTTCTTGCATCATCAACACCCAGAACAGGTTGTCCACCCCGAGATCCAGCCCCATCAATACCCAGGACGGGTCGTCTGCCCTGGGATCCAACTCCATCAACACCCAAGACGGCTGTTCCGCCCCTGGTCCCAGTCTCACCAGCACCCAAGAGGGGCATTAAGCCCCGGGTTCCAGCTCCATCAAGACCCTGGATGGGTCATCTGCCCTGGGACCCAGTCTCATCAACACCCAAGATGGGCGCTCAGCCCCGGTTCCCAGTCTCATCCACACCCAAGACGGGCGCTCAGCCCCGGGTCCTAGCTTTATCAACACCCGAGACAAACATTCGGCCTCGGGTCCTAGCTTCATCAGCACCTGAGATGGGCCTCCAGCCCCGGTTTCCAGTTCCGTCAATGTCCAAGACCGAAATTCCGTCCTGGACCCCAGCACCATCAGCACACAAGACGAGCTTCTATCCCTGGATCCCAGCTTTCTCAAGCACTCAGTTTAGTTTTCCAGTCCTAGACCCCAGCTTCATTAGCTCCCAGTAGAGGCTTTCTGCCTCGGGTACTAGCTTCATCAACACCCAATATGGGCGTCAAGCTCTGGGTCACCATCCCTCTGACATCCTTAGTTCACAACATGGGTCACAAACCCTGGGTTTCGGCAATAACTCCGATGGGCCTAAACGAATGCCAGGCTCCCGGTCGCCACTCCGTCGGCCGTAGCTTGGACATCAAACTCCCGAGTCTCGGCTACACCGGCACTCACCAGAGGCGCCATGCTCCAGACAGCCTCGGACCGGGTTCGGTCGGCCCACCACATTGGTGTTGAGTCAACTTCGGCCCTGCAAACAAAAAGGGGGTGCCATAGCGGCTGCAGAAATGGGTGACCCACCGCCGCCACCCCTGCCTCTAGAAGACAAGATGAGACTCAAAGGAGCCGATGCACCAGTATCACACCGGGGGCAACCACCCCGATCCAGTATCCACCCTTCCAAGCCCAAGCAAGGGGGGCAACTCCAATGAGGAGCGTCGGTCCTCCCTCAAATGAATATGGGTCATTGAAAAGATGCCCAGCCCATTTGGAGGTCACGAGCCAAGGGATACCTCTACTCACCAGAATGGCACCAAGCTCAAAATATAGCAGAGCAGTTGTCGGCTCAAGATCTTACTATCCAGTAAAGCATCCGTCAAGGTAGACTCCAGCTCTCGATAGACTGGGGGGGACCGACATCAACCAGTAACTCTGGAACTCACCTTGCCAACGTCAATCAATGACTCACAGTGAATCCTGTCGACACCCGCCCAGTAGCTCGAGATAAACTCCACCTGCATCGGCCAACGATTTGGTGGAACCCCTGCCAACGCCAACTGGTCACACCAGCAAAGCTCCATCGGATCCTCACCGATGTCTACCAGCAAACCCAGGTGGGGAGGTCTATGTAACACCCTGGTTATAAAATTAAAATTTTGAAATATGTATTGGAATAAAATGCGATAAACAGAAATAAATGAAAAATGCGCGGTTATTTATTGAATAAATTATTAAATCTCATATGAAGAAATAAATAGAAGAAAAGAAAAAGGGAATCTAGTTACAAAAGTAGAATGAATAATTAAATCACAACCCGATATAAGAGTGAGGCCAGAATAATGGAAGAGAGATTAAAATAGTGTTTTCCTAAATTGACTTATCATATCATGATTTCAATAACTCTCGTAGTTAAAAGATGTTGTTTAAATTGTAAGTCGTCAAATTATAGATATAAAAAGAAATAATCAAAGAAAATTTTCTACAATGACTATAAATTTCACCATTTAAGATGTAATTGATTTTTTCTAGGATGAACGGAATTTTATACTAAATTAGTTGAATTTCACCCGAAGGCCAAAGTTTCGACTAATTTATAAAAATTTGGAAAAATTATATTATTATAGAGAATAAAAAGTTTAGCAACATTGTCAAATGGGCCGACCCCTAATAAAAATTTTAAGTAGGCCAAATTAAGGAATTAAAGGCTAAATTTGTTGTTTTAATAAGATCAATCTTAAACGGTCAAATTGGAGCCCAATTCTTAATCAAATGATCCCAAATTAGGCCCAATCGAAAGGTTAACCATAAGAGCTCGTTTTCCCTCTGAAACCATAATCTCTAGAGCTTTCTCTTGGCGGCGGCGGGGATTAGATAGAGAAATCGAGATTTTCTCCGGATTTTCCCCCTTTGGACTCTTGAGTCCAATCCGACCCCTAGGAGCATCCATACACCATATAACTAGAAGGCTTTGGTAGCCCTAGGCCTCTATTTTATTCTCCAATCGGCGGCGTGACCTGTGGTGGCCGATGGAGGGAGAATTAGGGCGAGGAATGGCGGGTGTTCGCGGATTACGGTTTCGCGCGTCTTCCTCTTTCTTCACCGATTGAGGTATGTGTCTCTTAGGCGTAAAGACTAAGTTAATATACCATATTGTTTGACTTCCTGAGCCCTTTCTTTTGATACCTAATTTCCTAAATTTCATGCACCATGCTGCCCTAATTTCATGATTTACTCCGAGGTATACCCGAAAGGGTAACTTCCATGTTAACTTGTTTCTGTATAATTTAGTCCCGTTAAATTTTAATCAAAGCATGCCATCTTATATGGTTTTTAATGCTCTTTCTAATGGTAGTATTTTCCCTAAATTTCGTTCACCCTATCATGTGGAATTGAGATTCTATCGTGGTGTGTCGAGGCTCGCCGTCGGCAAGGTCTCGGGTTGAGTAAACGGTCCTTCCAGTGACCGCTAGACAAGTGGCGGTCTCAAGATAGACCGTCTTTAGTCCTATGGCGTTTCTGCGATAGACCGCCTCAAGCCTGCGTTTTCAAAAGAGTAAAATTTATTTATTGTTATTTTCTAAAATGAAATGTCCCTACGATAGACCATTTTATGATTCTGGCGGCCCTTATATAGACCATTTCTGTCCTCTGGCAGGGTAATTTAAACTCTATTTCATGCATTTTTAATAAGGAACTTACTATGTTTTAGTATGACATCTTGACTTATAACAGTGTAGAACGTGATATTAATCTAGTATCATGGTTATAGACATTAAGTTTTTCTTATTTACATGAAAGTTGCTTTGACAATCATAAGTTAAATGATCGTATGAAACTTGATAAAAGCTTGGTTATTAATCTTGTAAATTTTGAACCATGCTGTTACAAATTGTTATATTATGACCTTGATATCATTGTTTGACAGTCATGCCACTTCGGTGGGATTGACTGACCGCATCGTCTCGTTTTCTGTGTTTTATATAGCCTCAATCTTGTAATAGTTGGGACTCTCCGCCGGATATTCCTTCCGTCGGACTAGAACCACTATTATGAGACGTCCGTAAGTCCTCGTGAGCCTGGGATTCTCACCAGGATGCCGGGCAGGCTGTACCCTAAAAACCTGAACCAATGGACTTGATTTGATTCGTGTTCGGGCCAGCCCAATAAGTGGATTGTTCTATGGCCCTAGCGGCCCAACTTGAGACCGCTAAGCCAACCTTGGCGGCCCAGGTTTAGACTGCTATCTTTCTCTTGGCCTGGTTAGTAATGGGCCTGGGTTAAGTCAAACTCTTGTAAGCCCAGTCAGTTCTTACCTGGCCCAATCCGTTTTATTGGACTTTAGCTTCGTGGGCTGAACTCTTGTTTGGACCCATTCTGATTCGGGCTGAAACGAGAACCCTTTTCGGGTTCACTTTAAGAGCCCGTTATACTGAACCGTAAGCCGTCTAATGTTAGACCGTCAATGTCATCTTAGCGGCCCAGTTATTGATCGCTACAGTTGAGATTTAATATGATTTTTCATGTTTTATTATTATGTTAGCAATCATATCAAGGATGGTCTTGGACTGAAATTCTTGCTTTATCTCTGTGCACTTCGTACCTTACAATCATTCCACATGATATCCATTCCACCGTTATTGGAATTCTCTTGATCTTGGAAATAAGTTCTTAAGCTTAAACCTTGGAATTCTTAGCCATTTAATGTGGTTAATGTTTAGATTGGGATCTATGATCCAACCAAATCAATGCCAAGGAAATCATATTAAGGGCCCAGTCTGGTCCTAGAAGGAGCACCAGAAATGTACTTGTATCCCGGGGAGGTGAAAATGACTAGGTGTGGCATTGTCACCGAGTACTATCTAGCATGTGAGTCTATGACATCCCACACTCTCGTGAAACTTGCCATTCATACTTGGAAAGCGTGAAGTACTTACTTGCGTGACATGACTCAACTTGAAATGGCCATTTGTTGGAATATTCTTGTTAATAGTGCTTGATATCTCGACTTGCAGTATTCTTTCCAATTATCTATTGTTTATCCCTTGATTTGGTTAGTTACTTAGTTGTTTAATTGAGTTTCTTGCATTATTTGTACATTCCTGAAAATGATTAATTACTTAAACTATGCCTGATGATAGAGTGTAATTCCTACTGAGCTTTTGGCTCACCCCTATTTTTTCAATCCTTTTCAGGTAACGCAGTAGATGGAACGCTTGTAATTGCGATCGGGTCAGCGTGATTGAGTGAACCTGGAACTTAGAGACATAGTCTTTTTATTTTCTTGAGTCTAGATAGTACAATGGGTCTTGTTATTTTCTCTTCTTTATTCTTCTATTTGAGTCCATTATTGTAAAAGTAAGTCAAATTGTATCTAAATTTTTGAATAACAATAAAACCATATTTTTCTCAAATTAACAGCCTCCATGCGTCGAATATTATTTATTGTGTTTATTTACTTTCTGCTCTATTTATCATGACTGTTTTGCTGCCATGTTCCGAGCATCGCTTCCCGCTGCTATAAGTTCGGGGCGTGACAGAAGTGGTATCAGAGCCTCCGTTGTCTGAGTCCTAGGTTTTGTCCAAGAGTATAGGTTACCTTAAGTCATAGGTCGTATGGCCGTGTCATTCCTTGTCACCCGGTGAGATTGGGTAGTGGCTCGGGTTAAGTAATAAAATATGTATAAGATTGCGTCGCGTCACGCGTAAGGGTAATAAAAATTTTAACTTTATAAATTTTTGCAAGTATCTAAGCTCCTTTTGAAATGAAAGCGAAGGGGTCCACAAGTAAGCTAAGGTTCGGTTCCGCTAGAAGGTGGCGACTCTGTCATAAAGAGATTCGAATTAATAAGAAGAAAAGGAATAACCTTTCGTAAATGAAATATTTTTACTGTCATAAATTAGGCCATCTGGTCAAGGAGTGCTGGCGAAGGAGCGGAGCGTGTCTTTGTTGCGGAAATAAAGATCATATAATGGCTAAATGCCCTAAGCTGCTTCCTCAAGCAAAAATATAAGGAGAATTGGGAATGATTTCTATCAATGAGAAATTATATAAGGTATCGTTCTCCCTCATCTTTAACTATATTTAAATTCTTTTGTATTCCATTAGTTGTATGATTAACATGTTATTTTGAATAGATAAGATTATCTTACTTTAAATATTCGAATAATTGATGTTGATCGACGAATTTGGGGACCAAATTCCTTAAAGTGGGGAAGGATGTAACACCCCGGTTATAAAATTAAAATTTTGAAATACGTATTGGAATAAAATGTGATAAACAGAAATAAAGGAAAAACACGCGGTTAATTATTGCATAAATTATTAAATCTCATATGAAGAAATAAATAGAAGAAATGAAAAAGGGAATCTAGTTACAAAAGTAGAATGAATAATTAAATCACAACCCGACATAAGAGTGAGGCCAGAATAATGGAAGATAGATTAAAATAGTGTTTTCCTAAATTGACTTATCATATCATGATTTCAATAACTCTCGTAGTTAAAAGACATTGTTTAAATTGTAAGTCGTCAAATTATAGATATAAAAAGAAATAATCATTTTTCTACAATGACTATAAATTTCACCATTTAAGATGTAATTGAATTTTTCTAGGATGAACGGAATTTTATACTAAACTAGTTGAATTTCACCGGTAGGCCAAAGTTTTGACTAATTTATAAAAATATGAAAAAATTATATTCTTATAGAGAACAAAAAATTTAGCAACATTGTCAACTGGGCCGACCCCTAATAAAAATTTTAAGTAGGCCAAATTAAGGAATTAATGAGCAAATTCAGTATTTTAATAAGATCAATCTTAAACGGTCAAATTGGAGCCCAATTCTTAATCAAATGAGCCCAAATCAGGCCCAATTGAAAGGTTAACCCTAAGAGTTCGTTTTCCCTCTAAAACCCTAGTCTCTAGAGCTTTCTCTTGGCAGCGGCGGCGATTAGATAGAGAAATTGAGATTTTCACCGGATTTTCCCCCTTTGGACTCTTGAGTCCAATCCGACCCCTAGGAGCATCCATACACCCTATAACTAGAGGGCTTTGGCAGCCCTAGGCCTCTATTTTCTTCTCCAACCGGCGGCGTTACCTGTGGTGGCCGATCGAGGGCGAATTAGGGCGAGGAACGGCGGGTGTTCGCGGATTAGGGTTTCGCGCATCTTCCTCTTTCTTCTCCAATTGAGGAAGGTGTCTCTCAGGTGTAAAGACTAAGTTAATATACCATCTTGTTCGACTTCTTAAGCCCTTTCTTTTGATACCTAATTTCCTAAATTTCATGCACCATGCTGCCCTAATTTCATGATTTACTCCGAGGTATACCCGAAAGGGTAACTTCCATGTTAACACGTTTCTGTATAATTTAGTCCCATTAAACTTTAATAAAAGCATGCCATCTTATACAGTTTTTATTGCTCTTTCTAATGGTAATATTTTCCCTAAATTTTGTTCACCCTATCATGTGGAATTGAGATTCTATCGTGGTGTGTCGAGGCTCGAGGTCGCCGAGGTCTCGGGTTGAGTAAACTGTCCTTCCAATGACTGCTAGACAAGTGGCGGTCTCACGATAGACCGTCTTTACTCCTATGGCGGTTTCGCGATAGACCGCCTCAAGCCTACGTTTTCAAAAGAGTAAAATTTATTTATAGTTATTTTCTAAAAGGAAACAGGCCTACGATAGACCGTTTTATGATTCTGGCGGCCCTTATATAGACCGTTTCTGTCCTCTGGCAGGGAAATTTAAACTCTGTTTCATGCATTTTTAACAAGGAATTTACTATGTTTTAGTATGACATCTTAACTTGTAACAGTGCAGAACGTGATATTAATCTAGTATCATGGTTATAGACATTAAATTTCTCTTATTTACATGAAAGTTGCTTTGACAATCATAAGTTAAATGATCGTATGAAACTTGATGAAAGCTTGGTTATTAATCTTGTAAATTTTGAACCATGTTGTTACAAATTGTTATATTATGATCTTGATATCATTGTTTGACAGCCATGCCACTTCGGTGGGATTGACTGACCGCATCGTCTCGTTTTCCGTGTTTCATATAGTCTCAATCTTTTAATAGTTGAGACTCTCTGCTAGACATTCCTTCCGTCGGACTAGAACCACTATTATGAGACCTCTGTAAGTCCCCGTGAGCCTGGGATTCCCACCAGGACGCCGGGTGGGTTGTACCCTAAAAACCTAAACCAATGGACTTGATTTGATTCGTGTTCGGGCTAACCCAATAAGTGGATTGTTCTATGGCCCTAGCAGCCCAACTTGAGACCGCTAAGTCAACCTTGGCGGCCCAAGTTTAGACCGCTATCTTTCTCTTGGCCTAGTTAGTAATGGGCTTGGGTTAAGTCAGACTCTTGTAAGCCCAGTCAGTTCTAACCCGGCCCAATCCGTTTTATTGGACTTTAGCTTAGTGGGCTGAACTCTTGTTTGGACCCATTCTGATTCGGGCTGAAGCGAGGACCCTTTTCGGGTTCACTTTAAGAGCCCGTTATACTGAACCGTAAGCGGTCTACTGTTAGACCGTCAATGTGATGGGGGCATCTCTCGCCCTTCACATTTTTCCACAGCTCTGATTGCTCACCGGCATGGTTCCATTGTGTCCGTCACATTTTTCTGAGTCGAGTCATGTAATTTTCACATTTTTTTGAGTCATATCATTGTAATTTCCCTTTTATTTGAGTCATGTACCTTGGTTAATGAGTCATTTACCTAAGTTATGTGTCATTAGGTTGATTACAGTTAGTTAATGGGTCCAATTCATTGGGCTAGGCCCAAGGGCGCCCCCCTTCCCCTTGGTTATTTGTCATTAGTACTAAAGTCAGGGACTTATTGTAAATTGTGGGATCTCTATAAATAGGACCCCCATCTCCCCATTTGAAGTTAATGAATGAATGAATATTTGAATTTTCTAGTGTCCAACTTAAATCTTCTTCTTTTGGTGAGAAGCTAATTGAGTGGGTGAGAAGCCCCTATCCCCCCCCCTCTCTCTACCTCTCTCTCTAGGAAGCCATTTTCTCTCTCCTCCACATTCTCTCTCCAAAACATAAGCCCCTTGTTGCATCCCTATGGTTTTGATGATGTCTCACACTATAAATCAATCGGTTTCTATCAATAGATTAATTCATACTTCATGTAGGACAGTGCAGTTCATGTGGTTGTCATATAGACATGCATTACTTGTTCAAGTCCATACTCTGTCAGCACAGTCTGGACAGTAGTGGGTCGACCCCCCTTCCAGATGGGTCGACCCCCCAGATTCGCAAGTCAGTTTATTGGCGTTGGGCATCCAAGTCTATACATTGGCCTTCACTTGAAGTCTATTCATTGGTCTTCACTTCAAAGTCTGCACATTGGTAAAGTCTAAACATCGTTCATATTGCTTCAAGTCTATACAGCCTTAGCGAAAGCTCTGCAAGTCTATACAGCCATTTCCAAGTCTATACATTGGATAACCTTCAAAGTCTATACACTGTCCTGTGGCCTTCAAGCGTTTCAAGTCTGTTCATTGCTGTTTTGGCCAAGTCTGTACATCCGTTTGCCTGACTTCATATTCAAAGTCTGTACATCCTTCTGTTGAAATTCTAAGTCTATACATCGGTCTGTTTGAGCAAGTCTGTATAGCGGTTGCATTCATTGGAAGTCTATACATTGGGGTCTTTACCTACGTTGCACTTCAAAGTCTAGACATTGCACTGTAGGTTGCTTAGTTGAAGTCTACACATTGCTGATCGAACGTAAGTCTATACATTCCATCCTTTTCCTACGTTCGATGCTTTAGCTACACCCTAAGTCTCCACATTGGCAAAGTATATACATCGCTTATGCAAGTCTGTACAGCCAGCGCATTCATTGATATCAAGTCTACACACTGCATATAGGCAAAGTCTGCACATTGGTAGAGTCTGTACATCCTCTAGGAGCCCTAAGTCTATACATCGCAAAGTCTGCACATCGCAGTGTTCAAGCCTTTCAAGTCTATACACTGGTTCAGGGTTCCCAAGTCTATACATCGGTCCTCAAGCGTTACAAGTCTGTACAGCCTGCTTCATCGTTCAGAGTCTGTACATTCCTCAAGGGCCAAATGTATACATTGTCCACGTGTTCACATTTACAAAGTCTATACATCGTGGGGCTTCGAATCTTCAAGTCTGTACATCCTTCAAGGGCCAAGTCTATACACTGTCTTGCTCACATCTTTAAGGGGTAAGTCTACACATCGTTCGCTTAACTTCAGCTTTTGCATTAAAGTCTATACAGTGGATTGAGCATCGTGAAGTCTATACAGTGATTGAGCATCGTGAAGTCTATACAGTGGCTGAGCATCGTGAAGTCTATTCAGTGGATGAGCATTGTAATGTCTATACATTGGGTAGGCTCGTTCATGCAGCGTTCATCTCAAGTCTGTACACTGCCTTTCACATGCACTCATTCATCAAGTCTGTACAGTCCCTTGGTTGCAAGTCTATACACTCGATTGCTTCATGCATTACCAGAAGTCTACACATCCCCCTCTGCTATGTAATGCATCAGCTTTCAAGTCTATACACTGAGGACGCTGAAGGCCCTCAAGTGTATACATTCTCACATTGTACACACTTATTCATTTGCTGCTTCTAAAGTATATACACTCGTTGTTATAAGCCTGAACTAACTAATTTGATTCATTTCTTTTGTCTCTACCTGCAGATGACTCAGGTTAATGATTGGGCACGTGAACCGAGGATGATGCCTGGCACGTGATCCGAGGATGCTCTGGAAAAGGAGGGAACGAGACCCACTCGTGTGAAGTCCTGGAATGCAGGTCGGAAGCCATATAAAAGGTGTCTTCTGAGAACAGGAGAAGTGAACGAAAAGAAAAGGAAGGCTGAAGTGAAAAATCCCTGAGCAGAAGAAGAAAAGAGAGAGAGCCTCCACGTTCGAGAGAAAAGACAGAGAGAAGAATTTGAGAGATATGAACTGAGAGAAAAGTCCTAGAGAGATAGAAGAAATCGTGCTGTGAAGATTTGCTTCTTCGGAAGCTACATTTGTTTTTTGGTTTTTCAGAAACGATTGTCATTCATCGTTGGTCTTGTTTTCCTTTCTGTTTTTCATTTCTTCATTTCTGATTCCGAAGTGTTACCCTCTAGTGTTTGGAGGAAGGGAGTGTTACTCCAGTTCCCCTCCGGGCTGTAGAGGAAGAGAGATCTATGATCTCTGGTTTTGCCAGTGACAGACTGTCACTAGCAGGTTCCCTCCGGGTTGGAGGAAGGGAGAGCCATCTCCGGTTCTGGTCTTGCTGGTTGCAGGTCCAGGTGTCAAGCTCTGTGGGTAGTAGAGTTTGGTTGAGGGATTTATTTCCCTTGGTTGTTCAAGCTGTGTGGCAACATCTTGTTCGCAGACTGAGTCTGCAGTTTTCTAGCAGTGGGTAGTGGAATCCTCACTCTAGTTGGAGTGAGGGGTGGATGTAGATTGTGGACTACAATCGAACCACCTTAAAATTTCTTGTCTCCTCTGTGGTTTGCTGTTATCGGTTGTGCTCTCCATCTGCTTGGCATTGTGTTTGACTGTGGACAGTCTTTTTCAATCGCACCTTCTTATTATGTCTTAGTTATTCACTGCGTTAGCTATATTGTTTTGCTGTATCTGAAGGGTCGAAATTCGAAGTAGTGATTTTTCGCTGAAGTTTTCTAAATCGGGAGTGATCTATTCATCCCCCCCTTCTATATCACTCTTCGCTGCGCTAACATTTGGTATCAGAGCAGGTTTGCATCATGTGGGCAAACGGTCAGGGAAATGCTAATGGTCCTCGAAGTTTCATGCCTGAAGGTCAATCCATTAGTCGCCCTCCATACTTTGATGGTAATAACTATCTCTTTTGGAAGAACAGGATGGTGTGGAAGCCGAGGAATCCACTCAAGAAGAAGAAAACGAACTAAATTATAGACTATCAAGCGACTAAAAATTAAGAAGGATTATGAAACGTGCCAATATGAGGAAAGAGCATACGTAGGATGCTAAAGGGATGTGATCGCCAGAGGGGTTACCTCAAAGAAACAAAATGATCGCGTGTACCTTGTATTGAGCGCGGAGATTGTGAATCCTCGAGAGCGGGAAATGGCAGGTTGCTTCTTCCTCCCCCTTCGGTCGGCCGACAGAGAGGGCTTTCCTCAGGTACCCTTGCAAAACAACGACAAACAAGTAACGAGTGGATCAGAAAGATGAAGGTGCAGTATTCAAATTCTAACGACGCAAGTAACGAAATGATGGCAAGACACACCTGGTTGGTGTTGTCTTTTAAACCCCTCTCGGACATGAGTAGGAGAAAAAATACTTATGATGAATGGCGATTATTCCGACGTAGAAACGGGAAGAGACTCCCTCATAAAAGGGGGGGGGGGTAGAAGATATGATATGATGAATGCATGATAACTAGGAAAGAAGAGGAGAGAATGGCTTATTGGATGGTCGATAGCGAGATCCAGCGGAGCTTCGGCAGCGTAGGGACGACGAGGTAGTGCGGAGGGTGAAGGCGGCCTCTCTCCTGCGAGCACGGGCACCCGAGGATCCGGCAGGACCTCCCCTACAAAGCACCCACGGGTTAGGAATAGAATCCGGCAGCCTCTCGGCGCTCTTTTTCGACTCCCTGAACTGAGGGGGGTAGGCCTCTATTTATAGAGGTCGGGAGGATGGGGGCGTCTAGAGGCCTGGACGCCTCCATAACTTGGATTTTCTTCAAACGACAGACTAAGCGACGATCAGTCGATGGCCGGGGGTTGCCCGTGAGCTGGTTGATGGAGGCGTCTAGGGGCCTGGACGCCTCCATAACTTGGATTTTATTCAAACGACAGGCTGAGAAACGGTCAGTCGATGGTCGGGGGTCGCCCGTGAGCTGGTTGATGGAGGCGTCCAGGGGCCTGGACGCCTCCATAACTTGGATTTTCTTCAAACGACAGGCTGAGCAACGGTCAGTCGATGGCCGGGGATCGCCCGTGAGCTGGTTGATGGAGGTGTCCAGGGGCCTGGACGCCTCCATAACTTGGATTTTTTCAAACGATAGGCTGAGCAACGGTCAGTCGATGGCCGGGGGTCGCCTGTGAGCTGGTTGATGGTGGCGTCCAGGGGCCTGGACGCCTCCATAACTTGGATTTTCTTCAAACGACAGACTGAGCAACGGTCAGTCGATGGCCCGGGGTCGCCCGTGAGCTGGTTGATGGAGGTGTCCAGGGGCCTGGATGCCTCCATAACTTGGATTTTCTTCAAATGACAGACTGATCAACAATCAATCGATGGTCGGGGGTCGCCCGTGAGCTGGTTGATGGAGGCGTCCAGGGGCTTGGACGCCTCCATAACTTGGATTTTCTTCAAACGACAGACTAAGCAATGGCTAGTCGATGGCCGGGGGTCGCCTGTGAGCTGGTTGATGGAGGCGTCCAGTGGCCTGGACGCCTCCATGATGACCCCCGGATTCCCCCGAAAAGGGTGTCGGTAGTCGTCCGTTAGGCATTTTCCTGGTCCCGGCAACTTCTGATGCATCCGATTGATGTTGATGCCATTCGAATGCCGCATGATTTCCACAACGGTTCCCGGATGTCGAAGGAGCGTTGCGCTACTCGCCCAGAAGACGAGAGAAGACTCAAAGATAGGAAATACTCAAGTGATTCAAAATGCGAAAGCCGCTGCGGGGCGTCGCGTGGTAATATGAGATTTTCTCAGGGGACGTCAGGAATAGCATGTCTACAGCTGCCCCGCCTTGGCGTCTGCTTTGCAAGGGAGTGACACGTAATGGAATGGTATCGAAGTGGAGTGAAATGGAGTGGGAATGGGCTGATAAGTTGATGCCAAGGTGTGATGAGACACGCTTTTGACATGACTGTTTGGAATCTTTCCTGTAGTTTCAATGAGGCGACCTTGAAGAAGGTCTTTCAAATTTGACGATTGTTTGGACGGAAATCAAATAAGGGAGGGTGAGATGTGCGCTCAGGCACGAAAATAAAGGAGACCAACTTCTCGGTGTGGAAGTACCTGGGTCATAAACCTGCAGGTTTCACCTTTGGGGAGCGGTTACCAGCCAATGTGGAAGTGTTGCGGCCAAGGTGGGTCAAACAAGGTAAAAAGCAAAGGAATATCTGAGGGTCTGTCCAAACAAGGGTCTCGTTTGGAAGGGCAGCGTAGGGCCGTTTCAAGGAAACTCAGTATTTCATTCAGAATGGAATATCTCATATTTGTAAGAATTGAAGCACAACGGCTTTCGCAATCGAATCACTTGAATGATCTTCCGCAATAGACTCAAAGTCCTATATGAATGCATGCTGGGTTTAAAGAAAAATTTAAAACAAACTAGAATAGAAAATAGCCAAGGATAATATTGTCAACTCGTTAAGAATGGGTCAGGATACCGATCCAGTGAGCTGATACTGAGCTGGGGCCCGTTTATCCACGCACCGACTCACTGAATGGAACCGTCGTTCCCACGCTATCACCAGTTAACGGCCTATCCGTACAACCCAAATTCTTCTGGAATCATCACTGTTTTTGTTGAAGGGGAACTCAAATCCCAGATTCGTTCGGGTCGCAAGGTCCTTGACGTGTTCTAATAGCGTAAATATCATATAGTATGATGCATGACACGGGGGACCAAACACTGAAGGATGGTATACAAGATAGGGCGAAAAACGTCCGTTGGTAAAACCTGCACAGACCATCATAGATTAAATACATCAGAAAGCAGCAGAAATATAACAGAATCGTGCCACAGTACAAGGATAAAACACTGACGACTTGACCACTCATGTGACACGTCCCGTCCCGTAGCACCTCTCCTTTCCTATAAGTACCTCCCTTAGGCTAGTTTATTCAAATGTACCAAGGGGAGTTTTGAAAGTTCAGGAGGAGGAGAAGAGGAGGGTCTAGGGATTTCAGGATGGAAGGAGAGTCTTCTCGCGTTATGAAGAGGGGCAGGCCTAGCAGTGAGATCAGGCGACTTTCCGACCTCGAGGGTCATCTGAGTGGGACGATCCAGTCGCATATGGTAAGTTGATTTATTTCAAATTTACTGCATGAACTCTCTTCTCACTTTCCTTCCTTTCTCTTCTTCTTTCCAGCCGTATCCACTCTTTCCGGGCCCGAGGAAGTTTTCCAAACTGCCATGGCTTTCAGAGCTAACTTCCAACATCTCCATTGGCATGAGGGCTATACTCTCGAAGTGGCATCTTCAGGGGCTCCTTATTCACGCCAAACACTACGAGAGAATCCGCATGGACTGGGCGGCTATGGGCGCATTAGTGGAGATCTGGCATCCCCAGACCCACACTTTCATCTTCCCGACGTTCGAGGCGACCATTCTCCTCGAGGAGGTGGAGCTTCTGCTTGGACTGAAGAAATTCAAGAGTGACGGGAAGACGAAGCCTATGCGGATGTTGACAAGGGCGACTTCCGAGAGCGTCCTTGGAAGCTTCATGCCGTCCGACGCAGTCAGAAAGGTCCGCACTCAAAAGGGAATTGACTTGCAAAGGCTCGCGGTATGGGTTATGGATGCCTTGAAAGGGTCACCAGATGATGAACATTTGGAAGGAATTATGAAAGGGTTCACCATCTGTCTGGCGGGTGCTCTCTTGTTTCCTTATACCAACAACATAGTGGAGGAGGACCAACTGAGTGCTATCCGCGGGATTTGGAGTGGAAAGAGGGTGGGAGCCGCCGTCCTTGCCTACCTTTACAGCGGCCTTACTGCCTCGAGCATGGGTAAGCCTCCTTACGGTTGCGCACTCGTTCTAAATTGTTGGATTGATTTGCATTTCAAATTCGACCACTGTGAGGGGATGCCGACTGCTTCGAAGCTTTTCCAACAAAGCCCCCTTTATCACATAGCCGATGTGTTAGGCTTCGGAGGCACCGTGGCGAACCGTGTTCCGTGGCTGAAGAGGCGTGAGGACTGGCGGTCTCACTTTCGAACCATGACACAAAACTTCTTCACTTGCACACCGGCATGTCTACTCTTACTTGAACTCCTCATGAGGTCTTCTCCCGAAGTTGAACTCCAACTGATCGGCGCGACCGAGTTTGTCCTTTACAACGCGCATCGGTGCTGCCTCCAGGTCGGCCTTCCACGTCACTCGTTCCCACTGCTGACCGGGATCGTTCCTTTGAAGAAGAGGGAGCTGGGCACGGAAGCGGACGCGAAGGAAGTGAAGGCCATTAAAGCATCCTGGAAGATAAGTGTTGTGGGAAGGGCCTTAGCGCATGTGGGGGAGGAATGCGAGCTGTGGAGGGCTTATGTAACCGAACTGGGGAAGTTAAGGCCTAGGGTGCCTAAGCCCATGATGTAGCTCATCCTGCTTTTTCGATGGAATAAAATCTGGCACATGACATTTGGACTACTGTTCCCTTGGTTATGATTTTTATTTATCTTTTGCATTTTTTTATTTTCTCTTTTATGTTCTGGTTTATTCATATTATGGTCATATATATATATATATATATATATACATTTTTACATGCTTAAATGGGGGCGTCCAGGGGTCTGGACGCCCCTAATTTTTTTGAAAAATTTTTGAAAAATTTTTGTTCTTTTTGTGGGGGCGTCCAGGGGCCTGGACGCCCCTATCTTTTCTTTTTTATTTTTTTATTTTGTTTGATGTGGGGGCGTCCAGGCGCCTGGACGCCCCTACACATCTTTTTTTTAAAAAAAATAAAAATAAAAAGTGGGGGCGTCCAGGCTCCTGGACGCCCCCAAAAGGGCCCACTTTCTATATAAAGGGGCCGCACCCCCCTTTTTCTCATTCCCGTTCATTCTGACGACCTATTCTTCCCCTGAACGACTCACTCTCACTTCTGATGGAGCCAGGAGGCCCGAGCCAGGGTGGAGAGAAGCGGAAACGACGGGCTCGTCGTCCGAGGAGGTCGAGGGATCACGCCGAGGAGGCTGCCATGGGAGAGGAGATTGATGCGGAAGAGGAGGTGCCTCCTTTGGCCGTGGAGGGTCGTGCGGGTGCTGGCGACGCGGGAGAGGATGAGCATGACGCGGTAAGCCCCTTAGACTTCCATCCTGTTGGTTTATTAGGCTAAACAGGCAGTCGAGAGATGGTGTGGAGAAGGCCGGGGTGTGAGGGGAAGGATGCGTCCAGGGGCCTGGACGCCTCCATCCTTTCTTTTTTTTATTTTGTTTTATTTTTACTATTTTTTTTTGTTGGGTTATTACGTAATTAAAAAAAGAAGGAGGCGTCCACATGTGTGGACGCCTTCATGATAATATTTTTTTATTTTGATTTTTGTTTGTTTGTTTTTGTTTGGGTTTTGTTAAAATAAAATAAAAAAAAGAAGAAGGCGTCCAAGTGGGTGGACGCCTTCAAAAATATATATATATATTATTTTTAAAATAACTAAAAAGTAAATATTATGTGCAGTGTTGTTGTTTATTATTATCCATGAGGCTGATGTGTTCCTTGTTTTGTTTGTTTTTGTGGTGTGCAGGGCGTGATGAAGAGCCGTATCAGCTGGTCCCTGGTGGTGGCAGCGTATCGTGGGCTGCCGGACTTTCAGAGGGCGCGTGTGGATGCCATGGGTTTCGGAGCTTTCCTCAGGATTGAGCCCTTCCGGCTTGACCTTCCTCTCATCCAGGCGTTGAGGGAGCGGTGGCACGCGCCGAGCCGGGCGTTTCTGATGCCCTGGGGGCACATGGTGCCGACACTGGAGGATGTAGCTCGGATCACCGGGCTACGAGTTGACGGAGAGGCAGTCAGTGGGGTCACTTACCCCGATTACCGAGAGAGTGCCTTGGACCTGCTGTGGCTAGAGACGAGCGCGACTGACAGAGACAGCAGGGTAGTCGGCCGAGTGGAGATTTTGGAGGCGCTCGGATTTGGTGACCCGCGCCAGCGGGTCAGCGAGACTGGAGCGGAGTTTCTGGCACGACTGGAGGGAGATGCCCGTGCAGCTTTCACGCAGGACCCGAGCGAGCGGGAGCTGGTGGACCTAGACCTCCGGAGGTTCCTTTTCTTCTTCCTGGGCCGCCTTCTGCTGGGCACGAAGGGGGACGGCATCCATTGCCGCTTCCTTGGGATCCTGGCGGACCTGGACAGAGTGGGAAACTATGCGTGGGGAGCGGCTCTGCTCGCCCATTTGATCGCCGATCTCTCCCAGACTTCAGAGAGGGAGACGACAGTCAGCGGCTTCGCACCTTTCCTTCAGGTAAACATTTTATTTATGCATTTTACCGTAGTTAACTATGTAATTATTCGTGCTAATGATGTATGATGGATGCAGGTGTGGAGCTATTACTACTTTCCGATGGGGAGGGCTAGTCATGGGAACATGAGAGCCGTGCCCCTGGCGCGACGGTGGAGGCCGATCGTGGTCGCGGCACCCCACGGCTACCAGCTGGCGTCGCTTCGACGGGAGCTGAGCGAGTACCCCGAGGCTATGGTATGATGCGTATGATTTTTTTTTGTCTTTATACCTATGACTTAATTGAGTAACTAATATGATGCATGTATGGTGATGCAGGTGGTGTGGAGGCCCTACCTGGGCATGGCTGACGCTGGCCAGCCTTGGGTTGTAGCGGGTCTTCCTCGTTTCGGGCGGGACGTGTGGGTCCATTGCCTGAACGAGATCGAGCCGCTGCGGCTTAGGCTGGTTATGAGGACGTTGGGGTTAGCCCAGGAGTGGGTCGACGTAGACGAGCCGGTCCGCGTCGGGCGGAAGACCAAGGGGAAGGCGAAGATCGTGGACTGGCGTACGCGCTTCCCTGCACAGTACCAGGACTGGCAGCAGGGCGGGGTCCCAGTGGTGTCCCATGTGCCGGACAACACTGACTACCTGAGACGGTACCGGGCTACGTATGGGGAGCGTCTCCTCCTCGGTGGCATGGCAGGGGTAAGTGTGAAATGGAAATGTCCTCCTTTCTATACGTATATGCATGTGACACTAACTTTCATGTGGTGTAGGATGCTCGTGACAACATGATTGCTGACCTGTGGACCCAGCTGGCAGACGCCAGGCGGCAGTTAGTGGCCATCCGACAGGAGTTGGAGATCCTGGTGAGTCTATGCAATGCATTTTTTATGACCTGGATTTTTGATGCTTAGCCTTTTAACTGTCGTTCGCCCTGTTTTTTTTTAGCAGGCCCATCAGGCAGCGGCAGCCGAGACGGCTGGTGGAGCGGGCTCCAGTTCGTGGGGCCCTCCTCCGGAGGTTTCTGCCCTTCAGGAGCAGCTGGCATACGCGGTGGCCCGGGCTGAGGAGGCCGAGCGTGACCGCGAGGCTCGAGTGAGTGCTTGCCCGACCCCAACTTTCTTTCAGTTATCCTTCTCTCTTCACTGTTCTCTTACGGGGTATGTGGTCTTGGCAGGTGGCAGAGATTCAGGATGCCCTGTCCCATGCGGTCCGTGCTGAGCAGGAGCGCGATGCCCGCGGTGCTTGGGTGGCAGAGCGTGACGCACGGATAGCAGAGCTGGAGGAGGAGTGGCGACGTGAGGCCGAGGAGCTCCCCCGTGACGTGCTAGAGCTACGGATTGCCCTCGAGCTATCGAGGAGGGAGGCGATGAGAGAGCGAGAGAGAGAGAGGGAGGATAGGGAGAGAGAGAGGGAGGAGAGGAGGGCTGAGCGTCAGCGAGATTGGGACGAGAGGAGGGCTCTGGAGGCCCAGATGATGGAGCTTCGAGTGAACCTTAGCACAGCGGTGGGGAGGCTTCGGGATAGTGAGGTGCGATATCAGAGGGTGAGGGAGCGCGGTGCGCAACTTCGTCAGTCTGGTTCCTTCTCCATGGGTAGCTTCCTGGTTTCCTCAGCTGAGGAACGTCGCCGTGCCTTTGAGGCGGGTGTGGCACCATAGGGCGAGGCGAGCACCACCTCTCACGGTTCGCGGAGGCCCCCTAGGGACACCCGCGAGAGGGGGGAGGAGAGAGATGATCAGGAGGGTGGCAGCGAGAGTTAAAGAGTTGCTTGTACTCCCCACCTTCCTTATTGTATGATGTACTACTGACTATTATATGAGATGATTTCTTTGTGGTGTGTGCACTTTTCCTTTCCCGTACTTCTTCTCTTGCACCAGGTTGTTTCGAGGCACGCTTCACGAGACCTTGCCTTAAAAGGCGAGGAATTACGTTCTGCACAGAGGGATCCTGTTTCTTTTCTTCCTCTTTTGGGCGCGTCCAGGCGCGAGGACGCGTCGTAACTTTTGAATCCAAATTTAAAGCGCAAGGCGGCCTTTCTCCTTCCGTGCCTTGCCCGTAAACGAACCCTCCTCTTGCCGAGATTCGCTCGTCTTTGTCTTCTTCCCTCGATGGAGTTCGGTGGGCCAGATCGTGGCAAGGGGAGAGAGGGGCGAGGGACTCCTCGCCCGAGGAGGGATGCGCCCGAGCATGGAGAGGTGTCGACGGAAGTGGAAGGGCTTTTTAGAGCACTCGTGGGACCCGAGGGGCCCGATGGCGCGGAAGGAGGTGAACGCGGCTGGGTGAGTGCTTCGGTTCCCACCTCTATGACTTGTTTTGAGTTTGGAGCGAGTGGTGTGGGAGTGGAAGGGGTTTGCGAGGGCGGCACTCACATGATGGGCACATCCTCAATAGGGGACGCGTTCTCGTTAACTAACGGGGGACCTCCCTCTTTGATGCAGGGTACGGTGAGAATCCCGGGCTTGGCTGACGAGTGGGCGAGCGCGGATGAGCCGAGCCGTGTCAGGAAGGAGAGTCACGGCAAGGCGAAGCTCGAGGACCGGCACGTACATTCCCCTGGACAACAAGGGAGCGCACCGGTGCAGGGCAGTGGCGGCCTCCTGCAGCAGCGGAGGGGGGACCGAGCGGGGGCTCCTCAACTTGGGAGACGGACGGAGGTGACAATAGGGCCTCAAAATTTTTATTTTTGCCATGAAATTCTAGAATTTAACCAACGGCCGTTGTCTATCTATTTTTTATGTACTCAGCAGGAAACGATGGTAGGGATGGCTGGCAGATCGTCCTCCAATCCTCAGGCTCTTTTTCTGGAGATCGCCTCCCTCCAGGAGCAACTTGCCAGTGCGGTGGCCCGCGCGGTTCGTGCTGAAGAGGAGCGTGATGCCTGGGCCGCAGCTGTGGCAGAGCTACAGCGTCGAGGTGAGGGGAGGCCCTCTCCAGACATTCTGGAGTTAAGGGTCCTTCTCCAGGTGACGAGGAGGGAGGCAGAGAGAGAGAGAGAGGAGAGAAGGGCCGAGCGACAGCGAGACCAGGCCGAGAAGAAGGCCTTGGAGGCCCAAGTGAGGGAGCTCCAGCTAGGCCTTCAGGTTATGGCGCAGAGGTTAGGAGCGATGGAGACGCGCTACGAGAGAGCGCGAGAGTTAGGGGCGCTACTTCGCCGGTCCGGACGCTTTTCTGCTGGTGGCTTCCTCGCCACGCCAGAGGAGGAGCAGCGAGCCACTGCTGTGGAGCAGGCGCCACGAGGCGAGGCGAGCGCTGCACGGGGGTCCAGGAGGCTTCCGAGGGATCCTCACCTCGGGGGAGAGGAGAGGGACGCCTAGAGGGATGAGCATGAAGATGATGTCGAGAGTTGGCGAGTCAGTGGACCCGCCTCCTCTCTATGATTGTGATGTTTGTGACAGCTTATGTAGACTTATGAGTGATTTGATTTTCTGTTGTTTGTTTGTTTTCTTGCGCGTCCTTTCTTCCCTACGCTTCTTTGTACTGTTCTCATGTGATGTGTCTGCCGACATCCTGCCCTAGACGGAGGATGACATCTTGCTGCGACTATTCTTTCACGAAATCTGTCGTCAAGGTCAATGATGACAGCTTAGGCCTCTTCTCCCGGATGATTTTTTAAACTTTGCGGATGGCCTCAACGTTATGACAGGGCGCCACAGGGAGCAGGTCATCATATTACACCGTCCGATCCATCACCTTGTGCGGGTGGTGAAGTGACTCATGGGACCGCAGGGGAGGCACCCTATTGTGAGGGCTATCGTTAAAGGTGATGGAGGTAATCTTGGCCCGTACTCCTTCCATTTCTATAAATTCCTGTCTCTTTTATTCTCCCAGGTATATCGAGAGCTAACTCGAGGAGCACAAGTTCTCACGGGAGAGGAGGAGTTCAAAATTCTGAGAGTTGGATGGAGGGTGAATCTTCCCACTCCTCGAAGAGAAGCAGGTCCAGTGGTAGCAGTTCCAGGAGGCTCTCGGACCTCGAAGGGCACTTCAGCGAAAGGGCCCAATCACAACTCGTAAGTTGAGCTTTCCCCCCCTTTTCTCATTCTTTCTTCCTTCCTCTTGACAACACCCTTCTCCATTTCTTATGCACGCACAGAGTGTGATGAAATCACACATTTCATGGGAGTTAGCAGTGGCCGCATACAGGGGTCTCCCAGATTTTCAGAAGGCCAGGCTAGACGTGATGGGATTTGGTGCCTTTCTTCGGATCGAGCCGATCCAACTCGACCTGGCCCTCATCCAAGCCTTGTGCGAAAGATGGGACCCAGTAAGTCGGGCATTCCTGATGCCATGGGGGCACATGGTGCCCAGTCTGGAGGATGTGGTCCGAATCACGAGCCTCAAGGTAGATGGCGAGGCAGTGACTGGAGTCACCTATGCGGATTACCGAGAAGGTGCCCAGAAGCTACTGGGTTTGGACTTAGATGGTCGGAAGAACAGGTCAGTAACCAGGGCATCTATCATGGAGGCATTAGGGCTCACTGATACTCGTCGACGGGATGATGAGTCCTCAGAAGAATTCATGGAAAGGATGGAAAGAGGATGTCGTGCTGTGTACTGCACAGATTTTGGCAATCGTGAGAGATCCAACATGGATTTGAGGAGATTTCTCCTCTTCTTACTGGGAAGATTGATACTGAGCTCGAAGGGAGATGGTATCCATTGTCGTTTCTGAGCTGCTATCAGACCTTGAAAGAGTGGGGCACTACGCCTGGGGAGCTGCCATGCTGGCGCATTTGTTTACAGGTCTGTTCCAAGAGGCGGACCGTGAGATGACTGTGAGTGGTTTCACACCATTCATCCAGGTATTTTTTTTGTGTTTTATTTTGTATTTTTTCTTTGTTTTTGTGATAGCCCACTTAAGGTACTAATGACATGCGCTAAAGCAGCTGTGGAGCTATTATTACCTCCCGATGGGGAGAGCTCGACATTGGCGACCAGTGACGGTGCCGCTAGCCAGGCGGTGGCAACCCATCATGAGTGCGGCACCCCTAATCTACCAACTGATGGTGCTAAGGCGGGAGATACAAGAGTTCCCTGCAGCAATGGTGAGATCTTTTTTGGAATTATTTTCATTTTGTTTTTTTTTTGGTTTTTGGTTTTGACCAGCTAAACAGGTATGTACAACCTAACCTAGGTAAACTGGAGACCCTACTCAGGCATGGTTGACGTCGACTAACCATGGGTTCTAACAAGTCGTGCCCGGTTCGGACGGGAACTGTGGATGCACTGCCTGAATGAAATCGAGCCGCTCCGGCTACGATTGGTTATGAGGACTCTAGGACTGGCTCAGGAATGGGTGGATACGACTGCGCCACCTCGTGTCGGGAGAAAGACCCGGGGACCGACAACCTGCATTGATTGGCGTGTGCGGTTCCCCGAACAGTATGAGGATTGGCAACGGGGTGGCACAATCGTGGAATCACATGCACAGGATAGTGAAGACTATCTACGTCTGTATAAGATAATGTACGCAGAGCGGCTCCAACCCCAGAGACTTGTGGAGGTAGGTCTCCCCTTTTCTCTTCTTTCCCTCCTTCGGTTTTATTCATGAAAATACTGACTCCTATGACTGCAGGATGTCCGTGACACTATGATAGCGAACTTGCGATCTCGCCTGGCAGAGAGGGAGCAACAATTGGGTGACACATGTGAAGCCCTGAGTGCCTCGGTAGGTGTACAGTGCACACTCCTAATCAAGACTTTAGATTCATGGTGTCCGGCCACTAACTATCACATGTGTGATCATAGCGCGCCCAGATTGACGCGGCTTCCTCAGCGATGGGAGTGGGTGGCATCTCTAGCTTATGGATCCCTACCTCAGAACTTGATTTGCTTCACGAGCAACTCGCTCGTGCCACACAGCGTGCCGCGGAGGCAGAAGGAATGCTCTCTATATAGGTAAGAGTCTCAGTGTTGAATTCTCCTTGTTTACGTCTTGCCGTATATCTGAGATGGTACATCTGGTAGGAAAAGGAGACGCAGGAGTCTCTTGCCCATGCTGCGCAGAGGGAGGCCAGAATAGTAGAGCTGGAGGAGGAACTGCGGCGTCGTCCAGATGACGACTCTTCTAGGGATGCCATGGTGCTGAGGATCACTCTCCAGTTGGAGAGAGAAGACCGTGAGAGAGAACGGGCAGAGAGAGAAAGAGACATAGAGAGAGAAAAAGTCGACAGATTAGTTGAAAGGGAGGAACGAAGGGCCATGGAGGCCCAGCTGTTCGAACTCCGAACCTGCCTTGGTCTTGCTGAACAATGGTTGAGAGATGGTGAGGAGCGCTACCGAAGAGCACGAGAGCGTGGCTTTCATGTTAGTAGCTTTCTTGCTACCCCCACGGATCAATGTTGGGGTGTAGGAAGAGGAGGAGGAGTACAGAGCGGTAGGAGTACCGCTTTTCGTAGCTGGGTAGCACCCTTGAGAGCATTCTTCCCGGAGAGTAGCGGGACGAGTAATGCAGAGAGAGAGGGCGGAACTTGATGTAATTTTTTTTTTATTTTTGGAATAAAATACAAAGTTCGGTTTGTTTGGTTTTCACCTTTGCTTTTGTCGCCTCGAATCCCTGCACACATCACTGAGACAAACAAATCAGAATTTCTGCTCTGACTTGGCCCCTTGCTCAATAAGCAAATGGTCACTTTGACTGTCTTTGATAACTGGTCAAGGGGCCAAGCCTTTTATTTAACGAAGGCAAGAGAAAGATGCGGCGATGATGAATGCAGCAGACAAGCACACGAATGCAAGCGATATTAAAAGATGAAATGCTGCATACAAACGTAATCACGCAAAATGATTTGTTTTTCTTTTATATTTGGCATTTTTTGTGGTTGTTTTGTTAATTTTTTTTTTGCAAATATGTACATTTTCTCTTTTTTCCATTTTTTGTTGTTATTTTTATCATTTCATTTTTTATTGCTAACGCTTGGCAAGCACCCAAAGGGCACCTAACCTATATGAGAACAGGGGTTTCTTACTAACCTCCCAGGTATCCTAAGTGCACATCTAGGTTGATTTGGGCCTCTAGACCCCTCGAATGATGATCCCGCCAGCTAAGACTTACCCTGATGACAATACCGTCATGCCATGCTTAGGCTCCCAGTCGCTTCCGACCATAGGGATTCACCCAAAAGGTGTTTGAGGTAAATGATTTGCCCGACCCAGGTCTATTTCCTCACAACTCTAGATGGTATATGATGGAACACCCTGGAACCCTAACGACCAACCGCGCGATGCTGACCCGGAATCAGACGCCGTCGCACCCAGAGGTGACGCGCTTGCATTGGCCTAAGCCCAAGGTTAAACAAGAAGACATCAAGATGGTAAACAGGGGTCTTGACCAGCCAGAAACACAGAGACTCCTTCACAGTGATAGCTTCTACTTTTCAAAGTAGGCAACCATATGTTTGTATTAAAATAAGGTCACAAACCTTGACGGGTTTCGCCCTTCATACATTCCGTCGAGATTTCACCTTTAAAGGAAGAAGGAAGAGCGTAGGGGATAAACCTCCTAAGAGGATCGGCAAAATCGTTAACCCGGTGAGCCAATAAGGGCCCATTTAACTCTTTCCTTTCGGACAACTTCGGACCAAATCCCGAGCATTTACATTCCATGGCCCCTTTTGTGGATTCAGACTTTTGCTTTGAGGGGTTTCATTTATCGCATCAGGCACGGTCACGACCAGGCTTTTCTCTTGATTTTGATTTTGTGTTTCTTTTTGTGAGGGAGATATAGTCGTTTGACGTTTGTGAGCTCCCTTTCGTATGCCTGCGGGGACACTACCCTCTTCTCGTGCTCTGATCGATGCTCGAGGAAATGGATCCTACTCTTACCCTTGGAGGTTTGAGTTTTAGTTTCTCATGCTCAGCGTTTTAAGGGCGCCCACTGTCTCATTTGGTCGAAGTGAAAAGAATAAAGATTACAGCTTCCAGAGATCTTTTGGGTGAGGCCCCACCGTAGGTGATGCTACCAACTTTTTTGGATAAAATACATAAGTGAGTACATGTTGGCTTCCTTCGAGCGAGCATAGGCCGACGTGGCCGGACAGGGATCTCCACGGTTCTGGCAAACCAAGACCCGGTGCCTACCACGCCTTAATGGGCCCTATCCTAACATGAAGGTTGGATGCATGGACTTAACTACATGGTGACCACCAGGCATCGACATTTTAAATTTTCCATGATTTTAGTGATTTTCAATATTTTTTATTTTTGATGTTTTCTTTCTTTTCGTCATTTTTTGTTTTTTGACACTAAGCTAAGGGTAGTACTTTTTAAGATAAAGCCCGTTCCAATGGTAGGATAACTCGGTCCCTTCGGCGTTGACTAGCTTGTAGGCATTGCCAGGGTACACGGCTTGAATTACAAATGGTCCTTCCCAATTGGGTTGGAGCTTAGAACGCGGCCCTCCAAGTTTGACAAAAAATTCGTTTTACGACCATCTCACCGACTTTGAATTTTCTCTCAACGACTTTCTTTTGGTAAAAGCGAGCGAGTCTATTTTGATACACACGCGCATTCTCGGCAGCGGCCAGCCGCTTCTCATCCAAGAGTTCCAACTAGGTGAGGAGTGAATTACGATGATCGTCGAGGGAAAATTCCTCATCCAATTGTACTCTGAGAGAAGGGATCAGAGTCTCGTACGGGACTACTGCTTCCATACCATAAGTAAGGGCAAACGGAGTCTGCCCGGTGGGGGTACGGATTGAAGTGCGATAGGCCCATAGAGCTTCGATAAGCTTTTCTGGCCAGTCTGAAAACTTACTGGACTCGCAGGTTTTCTTGATGATTTTGATCAATGTTTTATTGGTGGCCTCCGCTTGGCCATTACCTTGTGGGTAATAAGGTGATGAATGATGCAATGCAATTGCGTACCTTTTGCAGAGGTCCTGAAGGTCCTGAGAAATGAACTGTGGCCCATTGTCGGTGACGATTGTGCTTGGGACGCCGAACCTGGCGAGGATGTTCTTCATGAAGAACTTGCAGACTGTTGACGCCTTGATTTCTGCGTAAGCTTCGGCTTCGGCCCATTTGGTGAAGTATTCTGTCGCAGTAAGGATGAAAGATTTCTGTTTGGTGAGAGAATTGGGATCACCTAGGGGACCGATGATGTTGAATGCCCACATGGAGAAAGGCCATGGGGAGGATATTGGATGAAGTGAAGAAGATGGTGAATGGATTTTATCGACGTGAAGTTGACACTTGACACACCTACGGACATAGACGGCACAATCCTCTTCCATAGTAGGCCAGTAAAAGCCTTGCCTAATGATCTTCTTGGCGAGCATCAGACTATTCACGTGGCCACCGCACACACCCGAGTGTGCTTCTTCTACGCATTTCCAAACCTCATTGTCGTCAAGACACCTTAACAGAACGCCAGTAAGGCTCCTCCTATAGAGTAGACCTCCAACCAATGTGTATTTCTGAGCCACCCTTCTTATGGCTTTCTTATCTTCTGTGGTGGCTCCTTCAGGATAAGACTGATCTTTACAATATTTGACAATTTTATAGAACCATGGTTTCTCATCGTCAGCCAGCTCTTATTCGACTTCTGCCAGCATGATCTCCCTCTTCTCAAGAATTTCTCCCTTCTGGATCTTCTGTAGGACTCGTTCCTTGAGCTTTAAGAGGTAAGGGTCCTGAACGGCAGGGACAAGACGCTTGTAGAGAATGATGGATCTAAACCATGCACCTAAAGGAAATTTGAAGGATGACGCCAAGGAGGCGAGGGCATCGGCCAGAATGTTCTGTTCGCGAGGAACATGGACAAAGATCAGCTTGGTGAACAATTTGGCATAGGCGGAGACCAGCTCTTGATAGGGTTTGAGCTTGGGATCGAGGGTGCGATATTTGGTAAGCACCTGGCGGAGAACAAGTTGACTATCACCCACGACTCGCAACTCAGTGATATAGAAAGAACGGGCTAGTTCCAGGCCAGCTAGAAGAGCCTCGTATTCAGCGATGTTGTTGGTGACTGGGAACGCGAGCTGAAATGCCTCTGGGATGGTAACGCCTTCAGGCGTTAGAAGGACAATGCCGATACCCTTCCCTTGGGAATTTAGAGCTCCATCAAAATATAATGTCCACATTGGCTTGTCGGATTGGGTGATGGACATTAGTTCCTCATCTGGAAACTCTGATTGGACAGGGTCAAACTTGGGGAGAGGATGGTGGGCGAGATGCTCGGCTATGGCATAGCCTTTAATTACCTTTTGATGGATGTAGGTGATGTCGAACTGGGAAAGAAAACTTTTCCAGCGTGCTAGCCTATCAGTAAGGATGGATTTCTCCAGAAGAAACTTGATAGGGTTCATGCGAGCAATCAAGTGGACCTCATGAGCCAAGAAGTAGTGCTTCAATTTCTGCACCACCCAAACGAGGGCAGCACAGGTTTTCTCCATGACTGTGTACTTCTACTCACAGGGATTGAGAAGTTTGGACAAGTAATAGGTTGCCCGTTCCTTGCCTTCTTCATCAGCTTGTTCGAGGACAGCTCCCACGGAGTCGTCCAAGACTGAGATGTAGAGGATCAGAGGTTTTTCTGGTTTGGGTGGAATGAGAACGGGTGGACTAGCCAGATATTCCTTTAACCCTTCAAAAGCTTTTTGGCATTTAGAATCCCAGTGGAATTTCACTCCTTGCTTGGTCAACTCATAGAAATGTCTACACCTTTGTGAGTGCTGAGACACAAATTGACGAATAAACTGCAACCTCCCGATTAAGTCTCGGACTTCCCTCAAATTCTTGGGAGGTGGCATATCCCTGATGGCCTTAGCTTTGTCGGGATCTATCTCGATCCCTCTTTTACTCACAATGAAGCCCAGTAATTTACCCGATGATACACCAAACACACACTTCTTCGGATTCATTTTCAATTGGAACTCCCTTGATCTCTGCAAGACCTTAGCCAAAACCCTTGGATGTTCCATCCTGGTCCTTGATTTCACCAATAGATCATCCACATACACCTCCAGATATATGTGCATCATGTCGTGAAATATGGCCATCATAGCTCTTTGGTAAGTAGCTCCAGCATTCTTTAACCCAAACGGCATGACCACGTAACAATATGTTCCCCAAGGTGTAGTGAATGATGTCTTCTCTTATTCCTCTTCTGCCAAACGAATTTGATTATATCCTGAAAATCCATCCATGAATGAGAGGGTCTCATACCCCGCTGTGTTGTCGATCAACACATCAATGTGAGGCAAGGGAAAATCATCCTTTGGACACGCGCGGTTAAGGTCCCGGAAGTCGATGCAAATCCTGACTTTCCCATCTTTCTTCATGACCGGGACAATGTTTGCCACCCATTGAGGATAAAGGACGACTCTAATAAACCTGGCTTTATGGAGCTTGTCGACTTCTTCTTTCATTTTCAAAGCCATTTGAGGGTGGAAACGCCTTAACCTTTGTTTTACCGAGACGGACCCTGGTTTTAGGGTTAAACGGTGTTCGACCAGGGTTGAATCCAGACCCGGCATATCCTCGTATCTCCATGCAAACGTGTCCTTATATTCCTTGAGAATTTCAATTAATACCTCTTCTTCAGAGGGTGGTAGATTATCACTTATGAGGATGATCCTAGGGTCTTCCTCAGTTCCCAAGTTGACTTCTTTGGTGGACTCTTCTACGGCGGTTGACGGCTCGTCGAATCTCCTTATTCCACTAGCATATGCGCCAGCCGCATCCTCATATTCTTCACCCTCATCTTCAGTAGGGTATTCTTCATCTGTGATCTCGTAGACTCCATACCCCTCATTAATTATACAGTTGCCCTCACATTCTATTTCCGATAGCTGGATGGGATTTTCTAGCAACTGAGGGACGGCAAGAAGGGCCTGATACCTGGCGGCTAAATCCAGAAGGAATCAACGAGGGATCTGCCTACCCTTGGATTTCTTCCTAGGTACTACCTTTGACTTATTATTCCTAGATTGACTGACATTATTTACAGAAGAAGAAAAAGATGAAGAGGATGGTGAAGAATGTACAGGGGAAGACCCCTCAGAGGAAGGGTAGAAAAGGTCGCTCATCGGACCTTGGACGGGTGGTCCGCAGGGCGGGACGCACCCGTGGGAGATGTAGGAAGTTTCCTCAACGAAGATGTGTTGTTGAGGAGTTTGGAAATTGACGTTTTTTTTTTCGTTTTCATTTTTGATGACAAAACAGTGGAAAGAGATCGGGGGAGAGAGAAAAGTGGTTATGGCTAGAGGATTGGGAGGCTCGTAGAGTATATCATGATTGAAGACCTGGCGCGGGTTGAGAAACCCGCGCAGGTATGTAAGTAGAGAGGGGGATCTGGGAAGATCATCAGACAACCGTCTTGCCCAGGAAGATGACAGCAACAAAGGTTGTGACGAGTGAATGGAGAAGATGACGGCTAATGAGTCGTCGGTGTGATGGTGATGGCGGATGAAGATTCGCTGGTGACAGGGTCCTTCTGGTGAGGACGAGGATAGTTTGGAACCTTGGCAACAGTGGTGATATTCTCTAGCATTCCGGAGATCAATGGCGGTCCTTCAAGCTGTGGAGGCGAGAACATCCTTTCCAGTGCAGCGGAAGTGTCCCGTATATCAAACCATTTGTCCCACTCGCATTCCGGATCTTTGATCTTGCCTCTTTTGGTGACCCTCGGATATTTTTCAGCTGAATATACAACACGTGATCCCCCATGTGCCTCTTGCGGGTAATCTCCGATCTGAACAACGGGTCTTTTGTTGAAGTGGTTTGATAGGGTCCATGTGAGGGGCTTCCAATCCTCCTTGAATGGTCCTCTGAAGCCTAGGCCAAACCTGCGATTCGGCCTAATCTCATTTGGTGGTTTCAGCCTACCTTGTAACCGTGCACCCAGACCTTTGCCTGGTTGATAGCTGATGTTCCTCATAATTTCCCAACCTTTTGAGTGAAAAGGGAGATATGGCGTGGTTACCTTGACCGGCTTTTTTGGTGCTAGCGGAATGTGAGATGGATCACGCATGTCCAGCAGTGACAATATGGGCCGATGAGACGGCCAAACAGAGGGTAGAGAGGTGTTGATAGCATCCACCGTGTGAAGGACAGGTGTGCTGACTACTTTAATAATTCTTCCATTTAAGGAAACTTCAAGCACTAATGGTTGGTGGAAGGCACAACATCTATGGCTTCAATGTAAGGGCGACCCAGTATGGCCTTGAATGTGGGGTCCATGTCGAGGACATGGAATTCCGTGGGGACTGACATAGGACCTAGCTCTGCCCTTAGAATAATCATCCCTTGCGGCGGCCTTTTGCTATTGTCATAAGCCGTGACTGTGATTGAAGAAGGTCTTATCTGTTCCTGTTCGACCCCACATAACTGAAGGGTGCACATGGAGATCACATTTATGGACGCACCCGTGTCTACAAGGCATGGGTTTATGGATACCCCATTAATTTTTATTGAAACACACAATGCATATTTCCGAGCTTCCTTGGGAGCGAGCTCGTAGTTGTGGAACATGATGGCCGGTTGCGTGTCCGTTGGGTCAGGACGGCAGAAATCTTTTCTACAGGGAGGTCCTCATTCATCATGACCTTTTGAAGATACTCCATTAAGGCTGCCTGATGGGATGTGGATCTCTGAAGCAGCTCTAGGATGGAGATCCGAGCAGGCGTCTTGTCCAAGTGTTTCAACAAATCATACTGTGTTCCAGGGATAGATCTTTCCAGTTGTTCTCTATCGTCCCTCTCTGGCTGAGACTGCTCGAGATTCTGACTGTTCTGGGGGAAAACCCTGTGGAAAATCCTTCCACTCCGGAGCACCATTGCCTGTGGCTTTTGTACCTCTATAGGGGTAGCAGTGGGTTTTAACAGAGGTTTGAGGGGTAGTGGTGGAGGGATGGTTGATGAAGCAGGGGTGATGATGGGAGCAGGGATTCTGATGAGGGGTTTGTTAGGTGGAGGCATGGTGGAGGTAGAGGGGATATCGCACGGGTTATGAAGGATAAGGGGTCTGGAAGGTGGAGGTGGAGGCAAAGTGGAAGTGGGTAAGGTTTGGAGCGGGTAATGGTGTTGATATGAATGGTGGATGATGAGTGGTTTTGAAGGCATTGGCGGTGGTATGGTGGAGAC
Organism: Amorphophallus konjac; assembly: GCA_022559845.1. Classification (NCBI taxonomy): domain Eukaryota; kingdom Viridiplantae; phylum Streptophyta; class Magnoliopsida; order Alismatales; family Araceae; genus Amorphophallus; species Amorphophallus konjac. The sequence continues at coordinate 238,879,948 of CM040120.1, forward strand.
AGGCGGGGTTACGTACGGTGGACGGGTGATAAGGGACTTAGAAGGCATAGGGGAAAATGCAGTAGAGGTGGATGGTAAAGTGGGGGAGTGAGAGAAGATGAGAGGGTGTGAGGGTGTAATGAAGGGTGTTGGCTGATAGGTCATTGGGGTGCGAATGAGAGGGCGTGATGGCAGTGGAAATGGTGAAGGCGGTACTAACGCGAGTTGATGAGAGAGAGGTGCTACCCGGGCAAGGCGAGGGGGTTGCATGATGATAGGGTTGGCGGTAGAAAGAATAGAGGTACTTTTTGGATGCCACACCTGCTCTCTCCCAACTTCCGGGAAGGAGGAGATGGTGTTGACCTGATGATTGGGCTGTTGGTGCTCCGGTAATGGATTCTGGATTATGCCCATGTTGGGCTGTTGTGGTTGGGCCTGCTAAGGCTGTTGTTGTTGTTGTTGTGGTTGTTGCTGTAGCTGCTGTTGTAACTGCTGCTGTTGTTGCTGGAACTATGGACTAGGAGGAGGTCTCCTAGCCTTGAGAGTGGCGACGTATCGCCTCATTTCATCCCAGTCAATCCCGCCTTCATCATTCGTATCGTGGATGTAATCTTTAAACTGAAAGCAGTTGTCCACTATGTGTCCTGGCTGCCTGTGATAGACGCAGTATCTGGAGGTATCAACATTCGGGGGCCACACGGGCCTTTCCCTGGGTAGGATGAGTGTGTTTGAGGCCATGAGGGCGTTGAAAATATCCGCCAGAGTTTCTAGCAATGGTGGGTAATAGGCTCTCTTGGGACCAATCAGCCTCCTTTGTTGCTGTGGGGAACCGTAATTTCCTGGTGGTGGAACTTGGTTGTACTGAAGTGGTGGTTGTTGTTGCTGGGGTCGAGGTTGTTGCTGGGGTTGAAGTAGTTGAGGCATGTTGTTCTGAGGTGGATCGTTTTGGGGTGGAGGACGAGAGGGGAAGGGACCTGGTTGGAGGGGAAGTCGGGGCATTTGTGGAAGCCTTGGGTTGGCTGCATAGTTGGCATTGTTGACCGCACTCACTTTCTCATTTGTTACGACCCCTTCTGTTGCTCCGCCTGGGACACCAGCGCCTGTCTTTCTGACCACCTTGTGCTTCGACGGCTCAAACATGTTCATAATGGGGGAGTCTTTTAACTGGGTTTGGATGTACCGGGCTCTTTCATAGAGCTCTTCCATGGTGGTGAGCTTATTCATGGCCAAGACATGCCTGAACTGTGGTGTCGCATTGGATACGATCATCTTTACTTATTCAGGTTCCGAGAGGGTATCTCTTATTCTTTCTGCCAGAGACCTCCATCTATCAGCATAGCGGATAAAATCCTCGTCGGATTTCATCTTTTCGGCCATTAGGTCAGTAATGGAGAGAGAGGGACCGACCCTATCCCGATACTTTTGCAAGAACCTTCTCTGGACTGTTTCAAAATTCTCGGCCTCACAGGGCTCCAAAGAATAGAACCACTCTAGCGCAGGACCGTCCAATGACCTCCGAAAGAGGTATGCCAGGGATCTCTGGTCGTTTTGCCAATAGGAGGACTCATACATGAAATCCTTGAGGTGAATGAAAGGGTTGCCAAAGCCATTGTACTTGCGGTACGTGGGCATTTCGGAGGGAGGAAGATGGATGACCGGAAGGATTGGCAAAGCAACCTCCGGGGTGGATTTCACGTCCACCATTTTCTTCAAATTCTGAAACTGTTCGTCCATCCTATTGAACCTATTGAGGAGCGATTGGGCGAGCTCCTCGGGCGGTGAAGGTGGCACTTGCCACTGGGGAGGAAAATGTCTCCCGGAGACTTGAGGGGAAAACCCTGAATGATAGGGAGCTGCCGGGCCGCCGATAGTTGGCCCCGGCTGAAGCGGTATGTAGGGAACAACAGGGGTTTGAGATTGCGAAGGGAACTAGAACGAGGGTGGTTGTTGGCTCGCTTGCCCTTGAAGTGAGGGAGATTGGACTGGCTTGTGCCAGTGAAGGAGATGGAATGGCCCGCACCGATTCTTGGAGAGGTGCGATGGCGAGAGTTGATTCCTGGGGAGCGGGGGAAACAGATTTCCCCTTCAGAATGGCCTGGAAGGCCCGGAGCTGCTCAGAGGTAAGCTCCGTGTTGGCGAGGACACCTAGCGAAGAGGAGATGTCCTGTGGCGGGGATGTGTCCTCTGTGGTAACCTGCACCTCACGTGAGGGTTCATGGGAAGGACCCGCGTCCATAGCATGGACTCGCGGCTCGACTGACTCACCACGACCAGGGTGGTTCTCCTCAAAAGACTCGTGAGCCATGCTCACAGTTTTCCCGGAACGCAAAAACATACACTAGCAAGTAAATAGCAGAGATTATCAAACAAGTGGATGCCTTTACGCCCTTTTTTTTGTGTTTTGATTTTGATGATTTTTTTTGTGTGTTTTTAACCAGATCCGAAGTTCACACAAAATAGGGACCCTAGTTCATTTTTGTTTTCACCACCGTGTCAGCTAGGGGCTCTCGTCTTACCACGAATGGGTCGACTAACTCCGGGTAACTTCAAAGGTACAACCGGCCCAGTGAACGAAGAGGAGATTCTTCGATGTCGAGGACTTACGGAGGTCCCAGTGGAGGAGATTCTAGTCCGTCAAGAGGAATTCCCGAACGGAGAGTCCTTCCTTCACCGAGAGAGGGTGATCCTTAGAAAAAATGAAAAAGAATAGAAAAGAGGGATGGATGTATGCAATGGAATGCTGATAGATATATGGAGCACAACAGAACAACGAATCAATCAAGATATAACAACACCCAAGAGATAGTAAAGCAAATCACAAGAAATTGCAAGGGTAACTGAAAGAAAGCAACAGAAGTCCCACCGTTATCGCCAATCTGTGGAAGCCGAGGAATCCACTCAAGGAGAAGAAAATGAACTAAACTACAAACTATCAAGCGACTAAAAATTATGAAGGATTATGAAACGTGCCAATATGAGGAAAGAGCATACGTAGGATGCTAAAGGGATGTGATCGCCAGAGGGGTTACCTCAAAGAAACGAAATGATCGTGTGTACCTTGTATTGAGCGCGGAGATTGTGAATCCTCGAGAGCGGGAAATGGCAGGTTGCTTCTTCCTCCCCCTTCGGCCGGCCGACGGAGAGGGCTTTCCTCAGGTACCCTTACAAAACAACGACAAACAAGTAACGAGTGGATCAGAAAGATGAAGGTGCAGTATTCAAATTCTAACGACACAAGTAATGAAATGATGGAAAGACACACCTGGTTGGTGTTGTCTTTTAAACCCCTCTCGGACACGAGTAGGAGGAAAATGCTTATGATGAATGGCGATTATTCCGACGTAGAAATGGGAAGAGACTCCCTCATAAAAGGGGGGGGGGTAGAAGATATGATATGATGAATGCAAGATAACTAGGAAAGAAGAGGAGAGAATGGCTTATTGGATGGTCGATGGCGAGATCCGGCGAAGCTTCGGCAGCGTAGGGACGACGAGGTAGCGCGGCGGGCGAAGGCGGCCTCTCTCCTGTGAGCACGAGCACCCGAGGATCCGGCAGGACCTCCCCTACAAAGCACCCACGGGTTAGGAATAGAATCCGGCAGCCTCTCAGCGCTCTTTTTCGACTCCCTGAACTGAGGGGGGTAGGCCTCTATTTATAGAGGTCGGGAGGATGGGGGCGTCCAGAGGCCTGGACGCCTCCATAACTTGGATTTTCTTCAAACGACAGACTGAGCGACGGTCAGTCGATGGGCGGGGGTCACCCGTGAGCTAGTTGATGGAGGCGTCCAGGGGCCTGGACGCCTCCATAAATTGGATTTTATTCAAACGACAGGCTGAGAAACGGTCAGTTGATGGTCGGGGGTCACCCGTGAGCTGGTTGATGGAGGCGTCCAGGGGCCTGGACGCCTCCATAACTTGAATTTTCTTCAAACGACAGGCTGAGCAACGGTCAGTCGATGGCTGGGGATCGCCCGTGAGCTGGCCTGGACGCCTCCATAACTTGGATTTTCTTCAAACGACAGGCTGAGCAACGATCAATCGATGGCCGGGGGTCGCCCGTGAGCCGGTTGATGGGGGCGTCCAGGGGCCTGGACGCCTCCATAACTTGGATTTTCTTCAAACGACAGACTGAGCAACTGTCAGTCGATGGCCCGGGGTCGCCTGTGAGCTGGTTGATGGAGGCGTCCAGGGGCCTGGACGCCTCCATAACTTGGATTTTCTTCAAATGACAGACTAAGCAACGGTCAGTCGATGGTCGGGGGTCACCCGTGAGCTGGTTGATGGAGGCGTCCAGGGGCCTGGATGCCTCCATAACTTGAATTTTCTTCAAACGACAGAATAAGCAACGGTCAGTCGATGGCTGGGGGTCGCCCGTGAGCTGGTTGATGGAGGCGTCCAGTGGCCTGGACGCCTCCATGATGACCCCTGGATTCCCCCGAAAAGGGTGTCGACAGTCATCCGTTAGGCATTTTTCTGGTCCCGGCAACTTCTGATGCATCCAATTGATGTTGATGCCGTTCGAATGCCGCATGATTTCCACAACGAGGCGGTTCCCGGATGCCGAAGGAGCGTTACGCTACTCGCCCAGAAGACGAGAGAAGACTCAAAGATAGGAAACACTCAAGTGATTCAAAATGCGAAAGCCGCTGCGGGACGTCGCGTGGTAATATGAGATTTTCTCAGGGGACGTCAGGAATAGCGTGTCTATAGATGGAAGTGTTTATCAGGGCATAGAGCCACAAGCTGTGGAGGGTAATTACTGTTGGGCCGTATGATCTGCCACCGAACGAGGATGCGTGGATAGATGATCATGTCAAGCTATCTTCACTCAACTGGACGGCGCTGAACATCATCCAGTGTGCTGTTCACCTAGAGGAATATGCCCGCATATCTGCCTACAAGACTGCCAAGCGAATGTGGGATGAGCTGCAATTAATCTACGAAGGTACATCTCAAGTGAAAGCCTGAAGGTAAATCTCTACACCTCTAAGTATGAATTGTTTAGGATGAATGCAGAGGAGAATATTACTGAAATGTATGCCAGGTTGTCCTTGATCACAAACACTCTTAAGGGGCTAGGGAAGGATCTAGTTGAGGCAGATATAGTAAGAAAAATTCTTAGATCTTTATCCCCAGCATGGCACACTAAGGCCATAGTGATAGAGGAGTCAAAAGATCTGACGACCTTGACAGTGAATGAACTCATAGGATCCCTCGTGACCTATGAGATGATTTTCAAAGGAGGTGGTGAAGGAAGTGACAGGAAGGGTAAGAATGTAGCTCTCAAGGCATCCCGCAACAAGAGTACCAGTAGCAGCAGCAGCAGCAGTAGCGGTGAGTCCGATGGTTTTTCCGATCTCCACCAGAAGGAGCAGGCAATGCTCACTCGACAATTCAGTAAATTTTTAAGGAGAAAGGGGAAGACCTTTAGGAGGAAGAAGCCATACTCCTTTAACAAGAATGTTGAATCTACCAATCATAAGGACAGAAACTCTAAGAGACTGACTTGTTTTCATTGTAACAAACAGGGACACATGAAAGGCGAATGCCCAGATCTCCAGAAGACGGGTCCCTACTTTCAGAAGAAGAGCTCAAAGGTGCAGAAAAAGAAGAAGCCACTGGCGATGGTCTGCACGTGGAGCGAGGAAGAAGAAGATCCCGAAGACACTTCCTTAGAGGAGTATGAAGAAGGAATTTGCCTTATGGCAAATAGCGAAGAGGAGGTAATAAATGTCTTTGAAATTTTCTCTATTGATGACTGGGAAGATGCTTATGATGAATTGTTAGACAAGTTTAATTCTCTCAGTAAAGAGCATAGGGTCCTCAAAAGAAAATTTAATACTAATGTTGAAGAATAAACCCAGGTCTGTGAGGAAAATCAGAAACTAAAAGTGCAACTAGAAGAAATGACCTCACTAAGAAAAGAAAATGATAAGCTCAAGGGAGAAAACCAGGAGAGTCACACCCAGCTCAATGAACTGAAAACTAAAATTGAAGAAAGCCTGAATGAAATTAGAGTGAACTCAGAGAAATATGAAGCTGTTAAGATAGTGAATGCTGAACTGTTAAAAAATTCTGAGTCACTGCAAAAAGAGCTGGAAGACAAATAAAAGTTTTGGAAAGATTTGTTCAGGGAAAAACTAGTCTGGATGCTATTCTAGGGACAAGGGTTAACTTCAATAAGGAGGGTCTAGGCTATGACCCAACTAACAAGAGACCCCTACAATTCAAGACCATTACCTTCTGCCCAGAGAAGGGAAAAGAGAAGCTGGACACACCATCCAGCTCAAACAGCAGTAAAGGAGCTCAATGTTCGAAAGAAACTTTAAAGAACAGTGCTGGTCAACCATTGAAAATGGGAATGAATTCTGTGAAGAACTTCACTAAGCCCACTCATCAGAACATAAATGGTAAATGGACCAAGCAAGTGGATCAGAAGAAAAGCTGGAATTACTACAATCAGATGGGTCCAAACATGACCTACTTGAGAAATAATTATCATCTTCAAAAATCTGTTAATCAACAAGCTCACAGGAGATTTCCTAGGAATGGGAAGCCTAATGAATGGAATAGAGCTTACTTCTCCAGACCAGCTGGACTTAATTTTAATAAACCAGAAGTAAAGGTGCCAGAGAAAACCATGCTGAAGCAAATCTGGATACCTAAACATTTGATTAGAGATTTGAACAATGTCTTTGGACCCAACTCATCTTGGGTTCCAAATCACTTTGCTTGATTTTGTTTGTGTAGGTCGGCCTGGCAGCTGAAGACAACAAGTGGTACCTCGACAGTGGCTACTCCAGGCACATGACAGGAGACCGATCCAAGTTCAGCAAGATAGAGATGAAGGTAGGGGGTCTGGTCAAGTTTGGAGGAAAGAACAAAGGTAAGATAATTGGAGTTGGCACAGTAGGTAAGACTTCCACAAACTCCATTGAAAAAGTTCTACTTGTGGAAGGTCTTCAACACAACATGATTAGCATTAGTCAGTTATGTGACAAGGGTCACAGGGTTGTGTTTGATGATAATTCATGCAAAATCTTTGAAATAAATTCTGATGTGGTTGAATTTGTAGCCAACAGGATTAATAATGTTTACATGGTAGACTTAGATGAGGAATCTGAATCTAATATCTGTTTATCTGCCAATTCTGAAAATGATGCTTTTGAATGGCATAGACGTTTAGGCCATGCTAGCTTTACTACTTTAAATAAATTGGTCAAGCATGATTTAGTTAGAGGCATGCCTAGAATTAAATTCAATTCTATTTCAAAATCATGTGATGCCTGTGCTCTAGGCAAACAGACCAGGAATTCTTTCAAGCTAAGATCTGAGCCATTGTCCTCTAGACCAATGGAACTTCTTCATATAGACCTTTTCGGTCCTACTAGAACTTAGAGTCTTAATGGGAACATATTTGGCTATGTCATCATAGATGACTTCTCTAGATATTCATGGATCTTTTTCTTAGCAAATAAAAGTGATGCATTTCAAAAGTTTAATCAGTTTTTTAATAAGGTCAAACAAGAAGGAAAACACAAGATCTGTTCTATTCAATCTGACCATGGAGGTGAGTTTGAAAACTCCATGTTTTCTGATCTTTGTGAAAGAGAGGGACTAACACACAGATTTTCTTCTCCCAGGACACCTGAACAGAACGGAATTGTGGAGAGAAGAAATAGAACTGTTGTGGAGATGGCCCGAACCATGCTAATTGAAAGTCAATTACCAAGGAGGTTTTGGGCAGAGGCGGCCAATACAACAACTTACATAATCAACAGGGCCATGGTAAGACCCATTCACAAGAAAACACCCTATGAGCTTCTAAAAGGTAAGAAACCAAACTTGTTTCATTTCAGAATTTTTGGAGCTAAATGCTTTATTCATAACAATGACAAGAAAGATTTAGATAAGTTTGAAGCTAAAAGCTCTCCTGGAATATTTTTAGGATACTCTGAAGTGTCTAGGGCATATAGGGTCTTTAACATATCAGACTAGAAAGTTGAAGAGTCTCCACACATCATTTTTAGTGAAAAGAAAGGTGTCACTAACATTGAAAATGTTGACAGGGGTTCCAATCATGATGGGGAATTCCTAGAAGACCAAGAAGAAGAGAAGACTCAGCCGAGTGGAACAGCAAATCCTCCCAACTAGGAAGAGCCAAGAGAAACAGGTGAGTCTTCAATAAATGTTAGATTTCTTAAAGATCATCCGATAGATAATGTCATAGGCAATCCTGAAGATCCTCTTCGGACTAGGTCTCATTTTAGGAATGTGAACAATGAAGACTTAAGTGCTTTAGTCTCACAAATTGAACCCAAATTAGTAGAAGAGGCCTTAGCTGATCAAGCTTGGGTCAATGCTATGTGTGAGGAATTGGGCCAGTTCGAAAGAAATAATGTCTGCGAACTTGTTCCAAGACCAGATAATGTTAATATCATAGGAACTAAGTGGGTGTTCAAAAATAAAATGAATGAAGATGGAATCATTTCTAGGAATAAGGCCAGATTAGTAGCCAAGGGCTACTGTAAGGAACTTGGTGTAGATTTTGATGAATCATATGCACCTGTTGCTAGGATGGAAGCTATAAGATTGTTGCTTGATTTTGCATGTTCAAAGAATATAAAACTCCAACAAATGGATGTTAAAAGTACCTTTTTAAATGGAGTCATTAAAGAAGAGGTTTTTGTTGAACAACCCCCCGGATTTCAATTCTCTCCTCAACCTAACCAAGTTTTCAGGTTAAACAAAGCCTTGTATAGTCTAAAGCAGGCTCCTCGAGCATGGTATGAAAGATTGACTGAATTTCTGATCAGCAAGGGCTACAAAAGAGGTAAAGTTGATCAAACCTTATTTACCAAGGGTACAAATAAAGATCTCATCATAGTTCAGGTATATGTAGATGACATTGTATTTGGATCAACTAAGCATGAACTATGTGATGAATTCTCTAAAATGATGTCTGTTGAATTTGAGATGAGTTTGGTTGGTGAACTAAAGTACTTTCTTGGCTTGCATGTACAACAGTCAGTGGATGGATGCTTCATCAACCAGACCAAATACACAATGAAACTATTCAAGAGGTTTGGTATGGAAAACCTGAAGCATATTACAACACCCATGGGTACCAATACCTCACTAGATACAGATGAGACAGGTAAAGAAGTAAATGCCAAGCTCTATCGAGGTATGATTGGATCTCTTCTTTACTTGACAGCTTCTAGACCTGATATACAGTTCAGTGTAGGAATGTGTGCAAGGTATCAGTCTAGACCTACTGAATTACATTTAGCTGCAGTGAAAAGAATTTTCAGATATTTGTCAGCTACTCATTCTCTTGGTTTATGGTTTCTTGCATCACACACATTTAACTTAGTTGCATACACAGATGCTGATTATGCAGGATGTAAACTAGACAGGAAAAGCACTAATGGTCATTGTGAATTTTTGGGTGGGTGTTTAGTGTCTTGGGGTTCCAAGAAACAACATTCTGTGGCCCTATCCACTGCAGAAGCTGAATATGTGGCTGCAGGGAGTTGTGGTACACAAGTCATTTGGATTAAACACCAGCTTCAGGACTACCAAGTAGACCTGGGGTGCACACCTATCTATTGTGATAATACCAGTGCCATTAATCTTGCCAAAAATCATGTTTTGCATTCACGCACCAAACACATAGAGATAAGGCATCATTTCATAAGAGATGAGGTTTCTAAAAATAACATTGAACTGATTCATGTAGGCACTGATAATCAGATTGCTGACATTTTCACTAAACCTCTGGATAATGAAAAATTCACATCACTGAGAAGAGAATTAGGCTTATACAAATTGTCTTAAATGTGAAGTCTGTTCTTTTTGTGAGGGGGAGTTCTGTATGTCTGTTGGTTAGCTTTCAGGAATGCTTTGAGTGAGGGGGAGCTGGTTGACCTGTGAGAGGAAGAGTTCTTTGATAGATTCAAAAAGATTGACCAGATGTGTGTAAGTGCTGGTTTTCATGACAGATCTAGTGTGGTTCTCTCAGACAGTAGAATGTCACTTATTTCTTAAGTCTATAAGTCAGTGATACTAAAGTCCAGTTAGAATCTTTCCTCTGGTATTCCTTCAGAGATCTGGATTAATTGTATAAAGTATATCTTCCTACATTGTCAATGATTCTGGTTCAGGCCAAAACCTGTATGTCTTGATATCTGACCCAATCAGCTTGAAATCTAGACTTCAAGATTCACTTCAAGAAATAGTCCTTCTGGTATTGTTTTCAATCATTCCATCTCTTCAACACAAGGGCTTAACTGACAAACATGTCTTGTTTTGGTCACTGAGAAACTGGGAGCTTCATCAATGAAATGAAGTTTTCTTCTATGTCATGAGGTGTCAAATGTTTAAAATGAATGAAAAGTCATGACAGAGCAATGGTGGCAAGCTGGTGAGTAATTGGGGACTCTGGCCTCTAATCAAGGTGTTTCCTCATGTCAAAAGCCAAAGTTACTAACTCTGTTCCTTTAATAAAAAAAAGGAAGTAATGAGATACTCACACTTAGTAACTGGGGATTTAGGCCTTTAATCAAGGTGTCTCCCTAATGTCAAAAGAGTGAATTACCAACTTACTCATTGATCTTCTTGAAAATCATCTCAAAAAATTCCTTGTATGCCTTGAATTTTCTTTGATTGTTGGAACTGCAGTTAATTTCCTATTAAGCTTTGATATTGCTTGATTCATAGTGCTGCCATCATCAAAAAGGGGGAGATTGTTGCATCCCTACGGTTTTGATGATGTCTCACATTATAAATCAATCAGTTTCTATCAATAGATTAATTCATGCTTCATGTAGGACAGTGCAGTTCATGTGGTTGTCATATAGACATGCATTACAAGTTCAAGTCCATACTCTGTCAGCACAGTCTGGACAGTAGTGGGTCGACCCCCCTTCCAGATGGGTCGACCCCCCAGATTCGCAAGTCAGTTTATTGGCGTTGGGCATCCAAGTCTATACATTGGCCTTCACTTGAAGTCTATTCATTGGTCTTCACTTCAAAGTCTACACATTGGTAAAGTCTAAACATCGTTCACATTGCTTCAAGTCTATACAGCCTTAGCGAAAGCTCTGCAAGTCTATACAGCCATTTCCAAGTCTGTACATTGGATAACCTTCCAAGTCTATACACTGTCCTGTGGCCTTCAAGCGTTTCAAGTCTGTTCATTGCTGTTTTGGCCAAGTCTGTACATCCGTTTGCCTGACTTCATATTCAAAGTCTGTACATCCTTCTGTTGAAATTCTAAGCCTATACATCGGTCTATTTGAGCAAGTCTGTACAGCGGTTGCATTCATTGGAAGTCTATACATTGGGGTCTTTACCTACGTTGCACTTCAAAGTCTAGACATTGCACTGTAGGTTGCTTAGTTGAAGTCTATACATTGCTGATCGAACGTAAGTCTATACATTCCATCCTTTTCCTACGTTCGATGCTTTAGCTACACCCTAAGTCTCCACATTGGCAAAGTATATACATCGCTTATGCAAGTCTGTACAGCCAGTGCATTCATTGATATCAAGTCTACACACTGCGTATAGGCAAAGTCTGCACATTGGTAGAGTCTGTACATCCTCTAGGAGCCCTAAGTCTATACATCGCAAAGTCTACACATCGCAGTGTTCAAGCCTTTCAAGTCTGTACACTGGTTCAGGGTTCCCAAGTCTATACATCGGTCCTCAAGCGTTACAAGTCTGTACAACCTGCTTCATCGTTCAGAGTATGTACATTCCTCAAGGGCCAAATGTATACATTGTCCACGTGTTCACATTTACAAAGTCTATACATCGTGGGGCTTCGAATCTTCAAGTCTGTACATCCTTCAAGGGCCAAGTCTATACACTGTCTCGCTCACATCTTCAAGGGGTAAGTCTACACATCGTTCGCTCAACTTTAGCTTTTGCATTAAAGTCTATACAGTGGATTGAGCATCGTGAAGTCTATACAGTGATTGAGCATCGTGAAGTCTATACAGTGGCTGAGCATCATGAAGTCTATTCAGTGGATGAGCATTGTAATGTCTATACATTGGGTAGGCTCGTTCATGCAGCGTTCATCTCAAGTCTGTACACTGCCTTTCACATGCACTCATTCATCAAGTCTGTACAGTCCCTTGGTTGCAAGTCTATACACTCGATTGCTTCATGCAATACCAGAAGTCTACACATCCCCCTCTGCTATGTAATGCATCAGCTTTCAAGTCTATACACTGAGGACGCTGAAGGCCCTCAAGTGTATACATTCTCACATTGTACACACTTATTCATTTGCTGCTTCTAAAGTATATACACTCGTTCTTATAAGCATGAACTAACTAATTCGATTCATTTCTTTTGTCTCTGCCTACAGATGACACAGGTTAATGATTGGGCACGTGAACCAAGGATGATGCCTGGCACGTGATCTGAGGATGCTCTGGAAAAGGAGGGAATGAGACCCACTCGTGTGAAGTCCTGGAATGCAGGTCGGAAGCCATATAAAAGGTGTCTTCTGCGAACAGGAGAAGTGAACGAAAAGAAAAGGAAGGCTGAAGTGAAAAATTCCTGAGCAGAAGAAGAAAAGCGAGAGAGCCTCCACGTTCCAGAGAAAAGATAGAGAGAAGAATTTGAGAGATATGAACTGAGAGAAAAGTCCTTGAGAGATAGAAGAAATCGTGCTGTGAAGATTTGCTTCTTCGGAAGCTACATTTATTTTTTGGTTTTTCAGAAACGATTGTCATTCATCGTTGGTCTTGTTTTCCTTTCTGTTTTTCATTTCTTCATTTCTGATTCCGAAGTGTTACCCTCTAGTGTTTGGAGGAAGGGAGTGTTACTCCAGTTCCCCTCTGGGCTGCAGAGGAAGAGAGATCTGTGATCTCTAGTTTTGCCAGTAACGGACTGTCACTAGCAGGTTCCCTCCGGGTTGGAGGAAGGGAGAGCCATCTCCGGTTCTGGTCTTGCTGGTTGTAGGTCCAGGTGTCAAGCTCTATGGGTAGTAGAGTTTGGTTGAGGGATTTGTTTCCCTTGGTTGTTCAAGCTGTGTGGCAGCATCTTGTTCGCAGACTGAGTCTACAGTTTTCTAGCAGTGGCTAGTGGAATCCCCACTCTAGTTGGAGTGAGGGGTGGATGTAGATTGTGGACTACAATCGAACCACCTTAAAATTTCTTGTCTCCTCTGTGGTTTGCTGTTATCGATTGTGCTCTCCATCTGCTTGGCATTGTGTTTGACTGTGGATAGTCTTTTTCAATCGCACCTTCTTATTCTGTCTTAGTTATTCACTGCGTTAGCTATATTGTTTTGCTGTATCTGAAGGGTCGAAATTCGAAGCAGTGATTTTTCGCTGAAGTTTTCTAAATCGGGAGTGATATATTCATCCCCCCTTCTATATCACTCTTCGCTGCGCTAACACCCCTTTCTCTCTCATCACCCCTCCACATCATACTCCTGATGGGAATCGACGCCGATCATGTACTTTTTCTTTTGCATTTATGTCCTTTTAGTTTGTGTTTATATCCTTGGGAAAGTATGTATGCAAATGTAAGGCTTTATAAGCCAATGAGTCATTCCCATGGATTGTGTGGGTTTTTATACAATTATGCAGTAGGTCCAGCTGGGGGGGCCTCAGCCCTTTCCCATTGGTCCATGTCACCTTGCGGGGCTAGTCAACCTTCCTAGGTGGACATCTAGAAGGGTGGGCTGGTCATATGGACACATGGGGTTAAATGGGTCAAGATTCCATGGTTGGCCACCTACCCCATTCAACCTTCTACCCTTGGTCAAGGGGGCGCCCCTCTCCCCTTATTAGTTTATTATTTTTTGTGTGTTGATGGCATGCAATCCAGACCATCCATCTCACATCCCTAGATCTAAGGGTGGAGGTTGGATTTGGTTGGAAGCATATAAAACCATGTATTTTCATGTGAAAATTAATGAAAAATCAGAAATTTTGTTGGAAAGCTTGAAGCTTGGTGCGCCCCCAGCCCTCTCCCCCTGGTTTCCTCTCCTCAAACCTTCAGTTCTAGAGTGTATCAATATTCTATCTCCCCCTCTCAACCTCTGATCTTCATCGGTGCCGCCGCCGTCGCCGTTCGTGCCGCCTTCGAGCTGCCGTGAAGCCGTCTTCGGTATTCTATCCTGCTAGACAGAGGTGTCTTCCCAAAAATCATGCTACCAGCCACGGCCTCTTCATGGTCTACAATTTTTATGGTGTGTTCTTGTCTTCCATACCCTCCTCCAAAAAAACATTCAAGTCTAAAATCCATCGTTTGATATTTTTACATTTTCAGTCTTTAATCACTCCCAGATCTGTCCTGTCTCTGTCTACAGTGACAGTAGCTCTGAGTTTCCCATCTTTGACCTTTTTTTTGATTTTTTTTAGGGCTCCCAATTTTACTGAGAGTTCTGTCCATCATCCCCTACATCCACCATTTTTATTGATTTTTGATCCGCCCTCTATATATTTTTAAAAATTCGCGTTCTATCTCTGCTACAGTGTTTTCAGCTAATTCCCAGATCCGAGCACCTTCCAGTTAAAACATCAGAACAAATCACCACCACCTCTAAATCTTTCATAAAAAATATTCCCGTTTTCCTAGCTCAATTTCCTACAACGTTCATGAAGCGGTCTAAGTTTGAATCCGAGGTCTTCATAGTGGTCAAAGGCAGTTCTCAGACAAGTTCCCTACAGATCTGAGAGCCTGGTCACTGTACAATAGCAACTCAAAAATTCATTAAAGCCAATATCCGTGCAGATCCAGGTCTGATATCCAGACCTAGATTGAAGTACTTCAAGAGATCTTTCCAACGGCGCTAGTTTCGTGTCGATCCGACATCGGGGATGATCGCAGCGTCCGTTCTCGCCGGGACGCGCGCTGAAAACCAGAAGCTGCAGATCCGTGGCCGGTTTTTCCGACCGGTGCCGAACGTAGCCGCCCGGCCTCCGACCAGCGTTCCAGCGCACCGCCATCCCAAGGAGCGATCCTCCGGGCGTTCCCCACTACAGCGGTGTCACCGGGTCCCATACGGCCCCTCCGGACAGCACGTGGGCCCCACCGTCACTAGTTCGGGTGTTGCCGAATCAACGCGAGAAGCCGCCCGTCAACCCGAATTCGGTCCTCCCGAATCCCATTGTGTAGCCCTTTACCTCCCTGCGTGGAGTGGGTAGCAACGTGTATTGCTGTAATATTGTGTATTATTGTCCCGGGAGTACGAGTTTCGGCCGGGTCCGAAATCCCCACGCCGAGCGCGTGGAGGTATCACATTCGCTCCCTTACTTGGCATTTTACTTACTTCATATATATTTGTTTATGTCACTGCTAGAGAGCATGCTTTAGGATCTAGCTCACTATATTTTTCATATCACCGCTACTACGAGAGAGAGCGTGACCGTCCCGTGACCCGATCCTGCTGCGAGAGAGAGCCGACCACCCTAGCTCATTGCCGGTTTCTCAACCGTGCACGTCCGACGCTTCCCTCGCTAAGAGACAATCGTGAGCTTGTCGTGTCCGTGGTCCGTCCCGCATCAATTTGGTATTAGAGCGAGTTTGAGTCTATGGTGTCAAAAAAAAGTGTCATTTAAGTCTAAGTGTCTAAGTCGTGTTTAGGTTCATCATTGTTTTAAAACAAAAAAAAAGTGTCTTTTTGCATTACATCCCAATAACCCGGTATCTCAAAAGGTGTTGTCCGAACGTTAGGCTACGCCTATCGGGAAGGTCGCACACTTGCGCGAGTGATCTTCGGATCAGTTATCTCCGCCACGTACCGAGTCTTGGTTTACGTCTAGGGTTCTTAGTGTGCATGCATTCCAAACTTGCATAGTCGGTCTAGTGTCTTGTCACCGTGTGTATGCATGTCCATGTCCACTACCCATGGCCGTTCCCCAAGACCATGCGTCCGAAGTGACATCCTTTGTGGCCCAATCCAACGCCTTCATGGCCCGACCATTAGCTTTCACTCATCTCGTTACTAAAGCTACCCTACCCAATGGGTCACAACGAGACTCCATTTCGCTCATAAGGATTCAGATAATTGGGTTTCTCTTGATATCATGGAGTCCCTCTCCAAGGTGGGTAAGATTATCCGCGATGGGGATTTTTCTTTTGTCGAGTTTGAAAGGATGATCGGCTCCACTCTTTACTGCGATGGTGCATGGTGCAACCTTGGTATGCTAACAGGCCCATACATTATGTTAGGGCGACCTTGGTTGGAAGAGAGGAGAGCGATCTTTGACCGGGATACGAGGACCTGCACCCTATATCCACCTCACCTACCCGGCAAGTTCATCTTCCACGACATCCTTCGGCCGACCATCTCCGTGTCACCACCCGTCCACTCGTATCAGTCCACTCCGCCTACGGACCCATGCTCACCACCCTTTCTTTCCAAACTTGCATCGGAACCCTCTCTGATGCGGGACGAGACACGGACACGACAAGCTCGCGATCGTCCCTTAACGAGGGAAGCGTCGGACGTGCGCGGTTGAGAAACCGGCAAGAGCTAGGGTGGTCGGCTCTCTCTTTCGTGCCCGGATCGGGTCACGGGACGGTAATGCTCACTCTTGCAGCAGCGGTGATATAAATAGAAAGCTAGCTAGTTACCCTATCATGCTCTCTAGCAGCGGCATAAACAAGTATATATGAAAATAAGCAAATGCCGAGTGTAGGGAGTGAGAATGATACCTCCACGCGCTCGGCGTGGGGATGACGGACCCGGCCGAAACTCGTACTCCCGGGGAACTTAACACACAATAATTACAGCAATGGGAATATGCCCACTCCACGCAGGGAGGTAAAGGGCGACACAAATGGGCCCGGGAGGACCGAATTCGGGATGACGGGCAGCTTCGTGTGTTGATTCGGCTACACGCGTAATCACGACCGTGGGGCCCACGCACTGTCCGGAGGGGCCGTGTGGGACCCGGTGTCACCGCTGTGGTGGGGACACTGGTAGAAGCGATCCCCGGGCTGGCGGCACGCCGGAACGGCGATCGGAGGCCGGGCGGCTCCGTTCAGTACCCGTCGGAATTGCTGCCCACGGGCTGGTTGCTGCTGTTTTGCAGCACGCGCTCGGACGAAAATGGCCGCTGTGATCAGCCCCGTCGCCGGAATGCGACGAAACCAGTGCCGTTGGAAAGAGGACTCAAAATCCTCAAACGTAGGGCTAGTGGATTCCTCTGAACCTATGCGGACCAGGGCCTTAGATATTTTTCAATCTTCTGCTCCACTGCTCCAGAAATCTCAGATCAGCATATCAGATCCCTGTAAAAGGCCATTGACCGCCTACTTACAGTGGGATTCGGACTTTGATCTCTTCTTCAAAGTTGTTGATAATCAAACCACGGAACTGGGACAATTTTGGAAATTGGAGTTGGAGGTGGGGGTGATTTGATATGATTTTTGAAGTGACTGGTGTTCGGATCTGGGAACAGGTGGACAGAACTTTAGATGGGACTGAGAATGATTTTTAGAAAATATGAGATGGATGAACCAAAAATTAATAAAAATTGTGGATGAAGGGGTGGATGGAAGGAAACGCCAGTAAAATTTGTGGGATGAAAAAAACTCAAAAAGGGGGCCTAAGATGTAAAATTCAGGGCGGGTGAAAATGGAAACAGACAGCAGACAGAACAAAAGTGGAAGAGTGGACGAAAATCTAAAAATACTAAACGGGATCGGAATGACAAACAAAAATTTAGGGGATGTTCTTGACACCTCTGGAACATCCAGTAAAATTTCCAGCTCGATCTGAGCTCATGGCTGAGGTGGGAATTTCGTGGAAGTTGCTGTGGTACTGCGCGGATAGAACTGCAGCGGCGGCTCGATGGCGGCACGAACGGCGGCGGCGGCGGCACCGATGATCACCGGAGGGTGGGGAAAGGAGATACCACTCTAGAATGGAGACTTGGGAAGGGGAGAACCAGAGGAGAGAGGGCTGGGGGCGCAGCTAGCTCTTGCTCATTCAACAAAATTCTAATTTTCATTGATTTTCACATAAAAATACAATCTTTTATATGATTCCAACCAAATCAATTATCCACCCTTAGATCTAGGGATGGGGATTGAAGGGCTGGGATTGCATGCCACAAACACAAAAAAAAACATTAAAAAATGAAGGGGGGGGGGGCGGCCTATTGACTATGGGTAGGTTTTGAATGGAAGGTTGAATGGGGGTAGGTGGGATGGGTGTAGAATGTTGACATTCTTAACCCTTTGTCTACCCATGTGGCATATGACTAGTCCACTCATCTAGAAGGCCACCTAGGCTGGTTGACCAGCCCCACATGGTCTAGGTGGACCAATGGGAAAGGGCTGAGGGCCCCCTTGCTGGTCCCATGGGCAAATTACATAGAAACCCACATAATCTACGGGAGTGACGCATTGGCCGATAAAGCCGTACAATTGCGCGTATACTTTCCCGTGGATATAAAAATAAACTAAAGGATATAAATGCAATATGAAAAGTACTAGCTCGGCGTCGATTCCCATCAACTCTCCCCGGGTGGGAGGAACTCGACCCCGTCGAGTAGGGGTAGGGATGCTCGAGTACTCCGGCGGATCCGTCACCGTGCCAAGTAGCGCGGGTATGCTCCACTCCAAGTGATCGGTACCTGCTCATTCCATATATACGCGATATGCACAAACTGCTATGGGCTAAAGGTGGACACTCCGAGTGGGGCACTCTCAAAAGGGAAGGAAGTAGCTCGAAGACTCACTAGGAATCACCGCTGAGTCCCTGTAGGTGACTGATCCGGGTATAAAGTAGAACCGATCCCATACTCATCAAGTGAGTCCACTCGCCTCTTACTCATAAGAGACCGACAACGAGCTTGCACAAGACTCATGCAGACTAACAACACACAAACCATGCAAACAAACCACACAAAATAAACCACACAAGGAAAACACACCGACTCACATATGACCCTAGACATACCTAATGTTAGTCCGACCCGTACATGGGTGACGGCGGACCAGGACACCCGAATGTGTGCCATGCATGCATGTTATGTAACCGGAGATGAGTGGTATGGGGAACACCTAAACATCCAAGTATGACCCAGTCATGCATGGACGGCCCTTTAGATTTAGGAGACTTGAGTGGGCTAGGAAAGCCGGGTGTGGAAGAGCCGCGTGTAGGTGTATCGTGGACGGGCTTGGTGGGTATGGAGGACCCAACCCGTAGGAAAGGGGTATGAAGGTGGACTTCCCCGAAGAAGTGAAGGGAATATATAGGGTCTAGGGATCTACTAGGGAAGGGGTCAAAGGGATCAAAGAAGGTATGACCCCTTATGGTGGGTTCCAACATGACATGGAGGTGGAGGGAAGGTGATAGCTCGGGAGCTTCACTAGTGGAGGGGTCAAAAGGGTCAAAGAAGGTATGACCCCGGGAGATGGGTTCCTCCATGACACGGTCCCAATCGTGAAAATCTTGAAGGTATGAATGCTCACCTTCATCCGTCATAGTGAACGGGACAATGGTCATGTGAAGAAAATAAACTTCCTCCCTCGGGCAAAAGGAAATGAAGTCGGACTCGGCCGGCATCGGGAGGAGTAGAAGAATCTCCGTGGTGACACACCCCACGGTGCACACGGAGGTAATGGATCTTAAGGCCGGATGGGTGAAGCTAAGACTAGCGGGTTGGTCAAAGCCTCGGGCCAAAAGATGCGTCAACTCCCATTGTGAATCTAATCCCATAATAAGGTCATCCAAAGTGTCGACATGGTGACTAGACCGAAAAGTTGTGTGGTAGGAGTTGACAGACACCAAAGGTAGGGTAGGGTCCATAGACGGGTAAGGGAGTGGGACCAAGTCATCCTTGAGCCAACTAAGAAGCGGCTCGGCTATGTATAATGTACCCGTTAGAAATACGGGTGGCTCGGGATGTAGCAACCCTAATAAATTTAAAAGAATAAAATAAGTCAAAATAGAATAAAAGACTAAGGAAAGAAAAGATAAAAATCCGAAATGGAAAAGAATTAAACTCTAATGAAAATAACGCCTCAGGAAAAGGCGCGACTTTACAAATAAGCGACCTTCAACCAGGCGCGAATTAAAGAAAGGACGCCCAAATAATAAGGCATCAAATTTCAAACGACCAAAATAAATAAAAAGGGCAAGAAAGCGTAACGCCCTTTGAGTGGACGCATTTCAACAAGTAACGACGCCTGACAAGGCGTCAATTTAAATTCGACGCCCTGACCTAGGTCGTTAATTCAATTCGTCTCCCGTTCGACTCAGGAACTTATCCAGGGTAAGTTGATAACTATGAGAAAGAGTTCGAATGTAGTAATAACTCTAATATGGAAGTGTTACTTCCAATGCAACTCTAACTCCATTAGGATTCTAGAAATCCTATAAAAACCCTTGACTATCAAACCCTAAAGCTATTTGGTCGATCTGCTGCTACTACGGTACGTAAAGAACATCAGTTCTTCTTATCTCCTTTTTTACTTTCGGTTGCATGAAGAATTAATGATTCTTCATCTCTCCTTACAGGTTAAGAAGCCCTGATGTTCTGAAGAACAAGAGTTCTTCATCCGGGTAAAGTTATTCTCTTTACCTTTAGTCTAGATGTGTAAGGTGAAGAAACTAATATCAGTTTCTTTTTCTGTAGGACTTACTGCAAGTTGATCAGTGAAGAACAAGGATTCTTCATCAAACGATCTCTTCATCTGCATCATCTTTGCTTGGTGCTGCTGTTAAGTTCGTAGAAGTTCAGAACCTGTCACGTTCATCTTCAGATTATTATTAAGGTAGGTTTTCTCAAGCACTGTAGCCCAAATCACCATAATAACTATGTTAAACCATATATATTAGTTCATGCATATAGTTTTCGCGAGTTTTAAATGTTTCTATTATTGGAAAGAAACGCCCTTTCCAAGGGCGCTATTTTAATACGCGACCCAGACACGGGCGCTACTTTGAAAGAAATGACCATGACCAGGTCGTCAATTCCAGATTCGACGCCCTGTACACGGACGTCAATTTTCTCAATTGTTAATTACCCATGTTAATTATCCAATATCCACTTAAACATGATTCTAAAATCAGTGCATGATCATATCCCGATATTTTTCCTGTCATGACCATGTCTCTTGTTTCTGGAAATTGTAATATTTGAAATTTGAAAATTCTTGAATTCACGACCCTGTATAGGTCGTCTCTAGTTTGACTAACGCCCCTGTTCAGGGCGTGAATTGAAAGAAACGCCCCTCACCAGGGCGCGTTTTTGGTAAAATACTGAAATATTGAAATTTTGCAAAAATGGAAAATAGATAAACGCCCTTACTGAAGGCGTTAATTATGTGATTAATGACTTAGTTAAAGTCGTTATTTTCTATAAAAAATTGTTTTTACCCTGTTTCTGTAACCGAGGGTTTTATTATATACATATACATATTATATTGGCACTATATTCCAATCCGTGAGTATAGTCCCACGTTTCATGATGTTTTATCGATCACCCTCAATTCTCATTGACATATAAGCTCTCCATTGGACATTCCGTTCCTTTGGACTAGCGAGTTAGTCATAGAGACCTCCGTAAGACTCCTCGCCGCCTTGGATTCCCTCAAGGCCGACTGAGCTGGTTGTACCCTAAAAATCCATTACACTATTGAATGCCATGTCACTCTAAAGAAACATGGTATACCGGCCCTTATGATATGCAAAGAGTATATCATGAGAATTCTTAATGGGATGATGATATCATGCCATTTGTTGATGTTCTTGTGGACCTTAATTCTATAATAAGAATGAGGGTATCTTGCCTTTGATATACTGTTCATGTGGATCTCAATTCTATAAAAAGAATGTCCATACTTGTTTGTCATGGTACCCGAGTTAAGGGAACCTAATTCCACCTAGTTTCATCGTTCATCGTGATTGTACCGTTGTTATCGCCTATCTATGTCCAATGTCGTATTTTTGGACTCCATTCTATCAAAGTTATCCTACGTGTCTACAAGCTTAAAATGTTGAAATTCCATATTGGCTACATATATATACAAGAGTGGATGTCAAAAATACATGATAAATGCCTGCGCATATAGGGCCCGATCTGGTCCTGGGAGGAGCACCCGAAAGTACTTGTGCCCATGGGAGTTGAATGATAAGGTATCTGGCATTATACCGAGTGCATGACTAGCTTGATTGGACATTCCACACAAATCTTGTACTTGACTCGTACTTGACTTGACATGACTTGCGTGACCCGAAAAAAAAGGGTAATTACTTGTTTGCTTGATACATGATAGCCAAAGTTCTTGACATGACTTGCTAAAAAGTACTTGCTTGAATATCTGTTATCTTTTCTTGAAAGCTCATGACTAGTTCATCTTGCTGTCTTATTGATAAATTCTTTCTCCATCTTGTCGTTTTATGCGAGCATGCATAGCTATAGTACATTCATGAAAAATGTAATTACTTAGACCCCTTGCTAAGCGCTTGAGATATAACTTCCTACTGAGCGTTCGCTCACTCCGTGTGTTCCCTACTTTTCAGGTAATTTCGACGACGAGGGAAGTCAATCGGATGGGAATGGTCAAGAGTGAAAGAGATAGAACTTCTCCAAGTGTCATCTAGTCTTTTTCCTATTCTTGAGTCAACTATGTACTTTTCCTTTTTTTTTTTGAATAGAGTATTGGATTTGTAATAGTCTATCCATTATGAAATAAAAGATTGGGTTATCTTTCTATTTTACGCATCTCTGTTTTGGTGTCGAATACACTACTACTCTGATTGACATGATTGATATAAACTCGTCGCGCATATCCGAGTATCTTCCGCGCTCGGGGCGTGACAGTTTTTGTGGTATCAGAGCCTAGGGTATTCAATTCCTAGGAAAACCCAAGTCCAAGGATAGGTTTTAACCCTTTAACCAGTGAGATTGGGTAGAACCAAGGGTTAAAGTTAACATAGAATGCTAGTCTTTAAAATACAAATCACGTATTAATCTAGTTATTATAATTGTAGGATAATGGCTGCCGAACGTACTCAATGGCGCAACATGCAGCGTACACTGCAAGGCATGACTGAAGTGCTGCAACAAGTAACACAAGGAGGTGGACAACGAGCAGGAAGTCTCCACCAGACTTTCAAGAACATGAACCCGCCCAAGTTCACGGGTTCTACTGATCCAGATGACGCTGAACACTGGATTAGGGAAACAGAACGAATATTCCGTGTTATGCAATGCACTGATCAAGATAAGGTCTTATTAGCTACTTTTCAGTTAGAAAGGGATGCTAGATGCTGGTGGGAATCAATAGAGGCTACTATAAATCAAGATCAGGTTTCGTGGGAGGAATTCGTTGAACACTTCAACGCAAAATATTTCTCGGACCGAGTTCAGGAAAAGAAGGCTGCAGAATTTGCTGCATTAAAGCAATGATCTTTGTCAGTGGCCGAGTATGAGGCCCAATTCTCTAGATTGTCTCGGTATGCTAAGCATCTAGTTAGCACCGAGAAAATGAAAGCTAGGAGGTTTCTTAATGGGCTCAGGCCCCAAGCTATTACTCAACTGGCGCCGATGGACATTCAAGTCTACTCGGAGATAGTACGCCGAGCTCAACTATTAGAAGATGCCACGGAACTGTCTGATAGGATTCGTGGTAAGGATAAGAAGGAACAAGTTACAGGTTCGGGTTCCTTTAAACCCAACTTCAAGAAGAGGCCTAGCAATGGAGGTATTTCCTCGCAAGACCAAAAGTTCAAGAAGACCAAGCCCTTCTCTATCACCACTACCTCTTCAAATACAGTGTGCAAACATTGTGATAAAGCGGGTCATAGAGCAGAAGAATGCTGGAGGAAACTAGGAGCATGTCTCCGTTGTGGGAGTCGTGAGCATCGGATTCCCGATTGCCCATTACTTAACGATCAAGCTGATGTCGGGAAACGCCCGGTAACCAAGAATGCTCGTCTTCATGCAATCAAGGAGACCGAGCAAGAAGAAGAAGGCGGCTTAGTGGAAGGTACATTGAAAGTTTGTTCCAGGAATGCATATGTCTTAATTGATACTGGTGCATCGCATTCTATTGTTTCTAAGAAGTTTGCTGACCCATTACCCCTAGAACCGGAATGGATAAAGTTAGTTTTGTCTACTCCTCTGGATGATGAGACTGATATTACACATAATTACCAAAACTGCGAAGTATTGGTTCAGGGTAGAAATCTCCCTATTGATCTCATATGTTTAGATCTGAAAGAGTATGATGTTATACTAGGAGCAGATTGGTTATCCAAGTACCAGGCAACGGTTGATTGCCGCAATAGTAAGGTTACATTCAAGGAATTTCCAGAACTAATCTTGACTAGCCCCAAGGGTCGGAGCAGATCCCCTCTTATTTCAGCTCTCCGAGCTAGCAAGCTCATCAGGAAAGGATGTGCATCTTTCCTTGCCTTTGTCATAGTTAAAGAAGCTAAGGAAGCTAAGCTAGAAGACATTCCAGTGGTACCAGAATTTCCGGACGTATTTCCGGAAGATTTGCCGGGATTACCCCCGCAAAGAGAACTGGCCTTCACCATTGACTTAGTCCCTGGTGCTGGTCCGATTTCAAAGGCACCTTATAGGATGTCACCTGCTGAACTCAAGGAGTTAAAGGAGCAATTGATGGAACTCATTAAGAAAGGATTCATTAGACCAAGTACTTCCCCGTGGGGAGCGCCTGTATTATTTGTAAAGAAGAAAGACGGATCCATGAGGTTATGCATCGACTATCGACAGTTGAATCACCTCACTATCAAGAACAAGTATCCACTGCCGAGAATCGATGAATTGTTTGATCAAATTTCAGGATCCATGTACTTTTCCAAAATTGATCTTAGGTCAGGATATCACCAACTAAGAATCAAGGACAAGGATATTCATAAAACCGCATTCAGAAGCAGGTATGGCCATTATGAATTTGTTGTTATGCCTTTCGGACTAACGAATGCCCCTGCTGCCTTTATGCAGTTAATGAATAGTATATTCAGGCCTTATTTGGATCAATTCGTGGTGGTCTTTATTGCTGATATATTGATTTATTCCAAGACCAAGGAAGAGCATGAGGAACATTTGAGGATTGCATTACAAATATTGAGGACAAACCAATTATATGCAAAACTTAGCAAGTGTGAATTCTGGCTTGAAGAAGTGACTTTTCTCGGACATGTTATATCAAAGGATGGCTTGTCTGTAGACCCATCAAAGGTTGAAGCTGTAAGGAACTGGGAAAGACCGACCAATGCTAGCGAGATCCGAAGTTTCTTAGGTCTTGCCGGCTATTACAGGCGATTCATCAAGGATTTCTCAAAAATCGCCGTGCCACTTACGAGGTTAACTCGCAAGGAGATCCGTTATGAATGGAGTGAGGAATGTGAAAGAAGCTTCCAAACTCTCAAGGATCATCTTACTACAGCTCCTATCTTAGCATTGCCAATTGAAGGAGAAAAGTTCGAGGTATACACTGATGCTTCTGGCATTGGCCTCGGGTGTGTTCTAATGCAACAAGGGAAGGTTATAGCCTACTCTTCTCGTCAATTAAAGAAGCATGAAGAAAACTACCCCGTCCATGACTTAGAATTGGCCGCGGTAGTATTTGCACTCAAAATATGGAGACATTATCTTTATGGAGTACAGTTTACTGTATACTCTGACCACAAGAGTCTCAAATATCTCTTTTCACAGAAGGAACTAAACATGAGACAAAGACGCTGGCTGGAATATCTCAAGGACTTCGACTTCAATATACAATATCATCCCGGAAAGGGTAATCATGTAGCGGATGCCCTTAGTCGAAAGCCGAGAGCACTGTTAGCCAATTGTATGATTCAAGAATGGAAATTGCTGGAACAATTCTCTGAACTCAATATAAGCATGGACACGGACCCTAGATGTGTCACATTATCTCATGTAAGCATACAGTCAGATTTATTGTCTGAAATACAAGCACTTCAGAATGATGATCCTACATTAGTAGAAATCAAGGGCAGATTAGAAGGACAATCGGATTTCCAATTAGCTTCTGATGGAAGATTAATGTTCAAGAATAGAACTTGTATACCGGACTGCCCAGAACTGAAGAAGAAGGTCTTAGATGAAGCTCATAGGTCAAGGTATACGATTAATCCTGGATCTACCAAAATGTACCAAGATGTAAAAAGAAATTTTTGGTGGCCCAACATGAAAAGAGAAATAGCGGACTACGTCTCACGCTGTCTCACGTGCCAACAAGTCAAGGCGGAACACCAAAAGCCTGCTAGAAAACTACATCCTCTAGATATCCCTAAATGGAAGTGGGAGGATATTGGTATGGATTTCATCATGGGTTTATCTAAATCAAAAAGAGGACATGATGGAATATGGGTTATCATTGACCGATTGACTAAATCAGCGCATTTCTTGCCAATCAAGAGTCGATGGTCAGTTGATGTCTTAGCTGCACTATACATCAAGGAAATAGTCAGATTACATGGTATTCCTGTATCAATCGTGTCTGACAGAGATCCCCGTTTTACTTCTCATTTTTGGAAAGGACTACAACATTCGTTGGGAACGAGACTTAACTTTAGCACAGCCTTTCATCCTCAAACGGATGGTCAGACCGAGAGAACCAATCAAGTAGTCGAGGATATGTTAAGAGCATGCATTACTGATTTTGGTGGAAACTGGCATGACCACTTGTCTCTGGTCGAATTTGCATACAATAATAGCTACCAGGCAAGTATACAACTGGCACCTTTTGAAGCCTTATACGGAAGGAGTTGTCGATCACCCTTATGCTGGGACGAAGTTGGAGAGAAACAACTATTAGGTCCAGAAATGGTAAGGGACACTACCGAGAAGATACAATTGATCAAAGAAAGACTGCAAGTTGCTCAGTCTAGACAAAAGGCTTATGCTGACACAAGAAGAAGAGATCTTGAATTCCAAGTTGGAGATCATGTATTTCTCAAGATATCGCCTGGACGTGGAATACGAAGATTTGGTGTTAAGGGCAAGCTTACACCAAGATTTATCGGACCTTTTGAGATACTAGAAAGAGTTGGCGAGGTTGCTTATCGCATCGCATTGCCATCTCAACTGTCCGAAGTACACGATGTGTTCCACATATCTATGTTGAAGAAGTATGTGCATGATCCATCACATATTATTGAGCATGGAAATCTAGTAATCCGGAAAGATCTCACATACGAGCAGAAGCCCATAAGAATACTAAATCGAGAAGCACGAACCCTAAGGAATAAGGCTATTCCCATGCTAAAAGTACAATGGAATAAGAATTCAGAACATGAAGCTACATGGGAGACCGAGGAATCTATGAGGAAGCGATTTCCAGAGTTATTTTAGAAGGTATGAACTCTACACTCTCCATATGTAAATATATGCTATGAATTTGGGGACCAAATTCTTTTTAAGTGGGGGAGGGTGTAGCAACCCTAATAAATTTAAAAGAATAAAATAAGTCAAAATAGAATAAAAGACTAAGGAAAGAAAAGATAAAAATCCGAAATGGAAAAGAATTAAACTCTAATGAAAATAACGCCTCAGGAAAAGGCGCGACTTTACAAATAAGCGACCTTCAACCAGGCGCGAATTAAAGAAAGGACGCCCAAATAATAAGGCATCAAATTTCAAACGACCAAAATAAATAAAAAGGGCAAGAAAGCGTAACGCCCTTTGAGTGGACGCGTTTCAACAAGTAACGACGCCTGACAAGGCGTCAATTTAAATTCGACGCCCTGACCTAGGTCGTTAATTCAATTCGTCTCCCGTTCGACTCAGGAACTTATCCAGGGTAAGTTGATAACTATGAGAAAGAGTTCGAATGTAGTAATAACTCTAATATGGAAGTGTTACTTCCAATGCAACTCTAACTCCATTAGGATTCTAGAAATCCTATAAAAACCCTTGACTATCAAACCCTAAAGCTATTTGGTCGATCTGCTGCTACTACGGTACGTAAAGAACATCAGTTCTTCTTATCTCCTTTTTTACTTTCGGTTGCATGAAGAATTAATGATTCTTCATCTCTCCTTACAGGTTAAGAAGCCCTGATGTTCTGAAGAACAAGAGTTCTTCATCCGGGTAAAGTTATTCTCTTTACCTTTAGTCTAGATGTGTAAGGTGAAGAAACTAATATCAGTTTCTTTTTCTGTAGGACTTACTGCAAGTTGATCAGTGAAGAACAAGGATTCTTCATCAAACGATCTCTTCATCTGCATCATCTTTGCTTGGTGCTGCTGTTAAGTTCGTAGAAGTTCAGAACCTGTCACGTTCATCTTCAGATTATTATTAAGGTAGGTTTTCTCAAGCACTGTAGCCCAAATCACCATAATAACTATGTTAAACCATATATATTAGTTCATGCATATAGTTTTCGCGAGTTTTAAATGTTTCTATTATTGGAAAGAAACGCCCTTTCCAAGGGCGCTATTTTAATACGCGGCCCAGACACGGGCGCTACTTTGAAAGAAATGACCATGACCAGGTCGTCAATTCCAGATTCGACGCCCTGTACACGGACGTCAATTTTCTCAATTGTTAATTACCCATGTTAATTATCCAATATCCACTTAAACATGATTCTAAAATCAGTGCATGATCATATCCCGATATTTTTCCTGTCATGACCATGTCTCTTGTTTCTGGAAATTGTAATATTTGAAATTTGAAAATTCTTGAATTCACGACCCTGTATAGGTCGTCTCTAGTTTGACTAACGCCCCTGTTCAGGGCGTGAATTGAAAGAAACGCCCCTCACCAGGGCGCGTTTTTGGTAAAATACTGAAATATTGAAATTTTGCAAAAATGGAAAATAGATAAACGCCCTTACTGAAGGCGTTAATTATGTGATTAATGACTTAGTTAAAGTCGTTATTTTCTATAAAAAACTGTTTTTACCCTGTTTCTGTAACCGAGGGTTTTATTATATACATATACATATTATATTGGCACTATATTCCAATCCGTGAGTATAGTCCCACGTTTCATGATGTTTTATCGATCACCCTCAATTCTCATTGACATACAAGCTCTCCATTGGACATTCCGTTCCTTTGGACTAGCGAGTTAGTCATAGAGACCTCCGTAAGACTCCTCGCCGCCTTGGATTCCCTCAAGGCCGACTGAGCTGGTTGTACCCTAAAAATCCATTACACTATTGAATGCCATGTCACTCTAAAGAAACATGGTATACCGGCCTTTATGATATGCAAAGAGTATATCATGAGAATTCTTAATGGGATGATGATATCATGCCATTTGTTGATGTTCTTGTGGACCTCAATTCTATAATAAGAATGAGGGTATCTTGCCTTTGATATACTGTTCATGTGGATCTCAATTCTATAAAAAGAATGTCCATACTTGTTTGTCATGGTACCCGAGTTAAGGGAACCTAATTCCACCTAGTTTCATCGTTCATCGTGATTGTACCGTTGTTATCGCCTATCTATGTCCAATGTCGTATTTTTGGACTCCATTCTATCAAAGTTATCCTACGTGTCTACAAGCTTAAAATGTTGAAATTCCATATTGGCTACATATATATACAAGAGTGGATGTCAAAAATACATGATAAATGCCTGCGCATATAGGGCCCGATCTGGTCCTGGGAGGAGCACCCGAAAGTACTTGTGCCCATGGGAGTTGAATGATAAGGTATCTGGCATTATACCGAGTGCATGACTAGCTTGATTGGACATTCCACACAAATCTTGTACTTGACTCGTACTTGACTTGACATGACTTGCGTGACCCGAAAAAAAAGGGTAATTACTTGTTTGCTTGATACATGATAGCCAAAGTTCTTGACATGACTTGCTAAAAAGTACTTGCTTGAATATCTGTTATCTTTTCTTGAAAGCTCATGACTAGTTCATCTTGCTGTCTTATTGATAAATTCTTTCTCCATCTTGTCGTTTTATGCGAGCATGCATAGCTATAGTACATTCATGAAAAATGTAATTACTTAGACCCCTTGCTAAGCGCTTGAGATATAACTTCCTACTGAGCGTTCGCTCACTCCGTGTGTTCCCTACTTTTCAGGTAATTCCGACGACGAGGGAAGTCAATCGGATGGGAATGGTCAAGAGTGAAAGAGATAGAACTTCTCCAAGTGTCATCTAGTCTTTTTCCTATTCTTGAGTCAACTATGTACTTTTCCTTTTTTTTTTTGAATAGAGTATTGGATTTGTAATAGTCTATCCATTATGAAATAAAAGATTGGGTTATCTTTCTATTTTGCGCATCTCTGTTTTGGTGTCGAATACACTACTACTCTGATTGACATGATTGATATAAACTCGTCGCGCATATCCGAGTATCTTCCGCTCTCGGGGCGTGACACGGGATGAGGTGGCTCCAAGCGCGAATCCGAAGGTGGAGTGGGCCGCTGGGGCTGGGTGGCTGGACATACGGGGTCCCTAAGGGTGATCTTACCGGGTAGGTATGGTGGGCATAAGGTGCAAGTCCTCTTGTCCCAGTCAAGATTGGCCCTTCTCTCTCCTAACCACTTTTGCCCTAAAATAATGCATGAACCAACAAGTGTGCCGATCCTGCACCATGCGCCATCGGTGTAGAGAACAGAGCCGATCCTCTTATAGAACTCAACACAAGCAAAATCACCATCGCGGACAATCTCGCATGTCTTGGAGAGAGACTCCACGATGTCAAGAGAAACCCAATTATCCGACTCCCTATCGGTGAAATGGAGTTCCGTTGTGGACCCGTTGGGTAGAGCGGCTTTCATAATGAGAGGGGCAAAACCAAAGGCTCGGTCCATGAGGACATTCATTTTGGCCACAAAAGTTGACCACTCGGACGTATGGTCTTGGGGATCGGCCATGGGTAGTGGACATGGACATGCATACACACGGTGACAAGACACTAGACCGACTATGCAAGTTTGGAATGCATGCACACTAAGGACCCTAGACGTAAACCAAGACTCGGTACGTGGCGGAGATAACCGATCCGAAGATCACTCGCACAAGTGTGTGGCCTTCCCGATAGGCGTGGCCTAACGTTCGGACAACACCTTTTGATATACCGAGTAAAGGGGGGCAATGCAAAAAGACACTTTTTTTTTGTTTTAAAACAATGATGACGAATGACTGGACATAAATGACACACTCTTTTTTTTTGACACCCTAGACTCAAACTCGCTCTGATACCAAATTGATGCGGGACGAGACACGGACACGACAAGCTCGCGATCGTCCCTTAACGAGGGAAGCGTCGGACGTGCACGGTTGAGAAACCGGCAAGAGCTAGGGTGGTCGGCTCTCTCTTTCGTGCCCAGATCGGGTCACGAGACGGTAATGCTCACTCTCGCAGCAGCGGTGATACAAATAGAAAGCAAGCTAGTTACCCTATCATGCTCTCTAGCAGCGGCATAAACAAGTATATATGAAAATAAGCAAATGCCGAGTGTAGGGAGTGAGAACGATACCTCCACGCGCTCGTCGTGGGGATGACGGACCCGGCCGAAACTCGTACTCCCGGGGAACTTAACACACAATAATTACAGCAATGGGAATATGCCCACTCCACGCAGGGAGGTAAAGGGCGACACAAATGGGCCCGGGAGGACCGAATTCGGGATGACGGGCAGCTTCGTGTGTTGATTCGGCTACACGCGTAATCACGACCGTGGGGCCCACGCGCTGTCCGGAGGGGCCGTGTGGGACCCGGTGTCACCGCTGTGGTGGGGACACTGGTAGAAGTGATCCCCGGGCTGGCGGCATGCCGGAACGGCGATCGGAGGCCGGGCGGCTCCGTTCGGTACCCGTCGGAATTGCTGCCCACGGGCTGGTTGCTGCTGTTTTGCAGCGCGCGCTCGGACGAAAATGGCCGCTGTGATCAGCCCCTTCGCCGGAATGCGACGAAACCAGTGCCGTTGGAAAGAGGACTCAAAATCCTCAAACGTAGGGCTAGTGGATTCCTCTGAACCTATGCGGACCAGGGCCTTAGATATTTTTCAATCTTCTGCTCCACTACTCCAGAAATCTCAGATCAGCATATCAGATCCCTATAAAAGGCCATTGACCGCCTACTTACAGTGGGATTCGGACTTTGATCTCTTCTTCAAAGTTGTTGATAATCAAACCACGGAACTGGGACAATTTTGGGAATTGTAGTTGGAGGTGGGGGTGATTTGATATGATTTTTGAAGTGACTG
The DNA here is from genome assembly GCA_022559845.1 of Amorphophallus konjac. Taxonomy (NCBI): domain Eukaryota; kingdom Viridiplantae; phylum Streptophyta; class Magnoliopsida; order Alismatales; family Araceae; genus Amorphophallus; species Amorphophallus konjac. The sequence goes on from CM040120.1 coordinate 238,912,101, forward strand.
GTGTTCGGATCTGGGAACAGGTGGACAGAACTATAGATGGGACTGAGAACAATTTTTAGAAAATATGAGATGGACGAACCAAAAATTAAGAAAAATTTTGGATGAAGGGGTGGATGGAAGGAAACGCCAGTAAAATTTGTGGGATGAAAAAAACTCAAAAAGTGGGCCTAAGACCTAACACTCAGGGCGGGTGAAAATGGAAACAGACAGCAGACAGAACAGAAGTGGAAGAGTGGACGAAAATCTAAAAATACTAAATGGGATCTGAATGACAAACCAAAATTTAGGGGATGTTCTTGACACCTATGGAACACCCAGTAAAATTGCCAGCTCGATCTGAGCTCATGGCTGAGGTGGGAATTTCGTGGAAGTTGCTGTGGTACTGCGCGGACAGAACTGCAGCGGCGGCTCGATGGCGGCACGAACGGCGGCGGCAGCGGCACCGATGATCACCGGAGGGTGGGGAAAGGAGATACCACTCTAGAATGGAGACTTGGGAAGGGGAGAACCAGAGGAGAGAGGGCTGGGGGCGCAGCTAGCTCTTGCTCATTCAACAAAATTCTGATTTTCATTGATTTTCACATAAAAATACAATCTTTTATATGATTCCAACCAAATCAATTATCCACCCTTAGATCTAGGGATGGGGATTGAAGGGCTGGGATTGCATGCCACAAACACAAAAAAAACATTAAAAAATGAAGGGGGGAGGGGGGGGGGGCGGCCTATTGACTATGGGTAGGTTTTGAATGGAAGGTTGAATGGGGGTAGGTGGGATGGGTGTAGAATGTTGACATTCTTAACCCTTTGTCTACCCATGTGGCATATGACTAGTCCACTCATCTAGAAGGCCACCTAGGCTGGTTGACCAGCCCCACATGGTCTAGGTGGACCAATGGGAAAGGGCTGAGGGCCCCCTTGCTGGTCCCATGGGCAAATTACATAGAAACCCACATAATCTACGGGAGTGACGCATTGGCCGATAAAGCCGTACAATTGCGCGTATACTTTCCCGTGGATATAAAAATAAACTAAAGGATATAAATGCAATATGAAAAGTACTAGCTCGGCGTCGATTCCCATCACTCTCATTTGGAACCACCCAAGCCCGAGCCACCTGTGTTTCTGACGGGTACGCTTTTCATAGCCGAGCCGCTTCTTAGTTGGCTCAAGGATGGCTTGGTCCCACATCCCTTCCCCTTCAGGGACCCCACCTTACCTTTAGTGCCGGTCAATTCCTTCCATACCACATTTTGATCTAGTCACAATGTTGACACGTTGGATGATCTTGTCATGGTATTAGATTCACAATGGAAGTTGACGCACCTACTGGCCCGAGGCTTTGACCAACCCGCTAGTCTTAGCTTCACCCATCCGGCCTTAGGGTCCATTACCTCCGTGTGCACCGTGGGATGTGTCACCATAGAGATTCTTCTACTCCTCCCGATGCCGGTCGAGTCCGACTTCATTCCCTTTTGCCCAAGGGAGGAATCTTATTTTCTATACATGTCCGTCGTCCCACCGCTCACAATGTATGATGGTGATTATGAATTCTTAAATTGGGACCGAGTCATGGGGGAACCCACTTCATGGGGTCATACCTTCTTCGACCCTTTTGACCCCTTCACTAGTGAACCTCCTGAGCTTTCATACTCACTCCACTTCTTCCGCGGAGTTCAGTATCCCACCTTTTCCACTCGGGCCAAGCAAACTCCACATAGTCATAGGTCCGAACCTTCATTTGGGGGTAATGAAAACTTTGGTTTCCCCGATCCATCTAGACCACCCGCACCTCCCGGACTTCCCACATCCAAACCTAACGTCCATGATTGGTGCATCGTAGGGTGTCTAGAAGTTCCCCATGACGTCAACCACCGGCTACGTCAAATGCATGCATGGCACACATTCGGGTGTCCTGGCCCACCGTCATCCATGTACGGGTCGGACTAACCATAGATTTGTCTAGAGTCATGCATGAGTCTGTTTCTTATTTGTGTGGTTTGCATATGTGTGTTAGTGCATGGTGAGTCTGCATGTGTCTTGTGTCATCTCGTTGTCATTCTCTTATGAGTAAGAGGCGATTGGACTCACTCGAAGAGTATGGGATCGGTTCTACATCTATACCTGGATCAGTCACCTACAGGGACTCAGCGGTGATTCCTAGTGAGGCTTCGAGCTGCTCCCTTCCCTTTTGAGAGTGTCCCACCCGGAGTGTCCACCTTTAGCCCATAGCAGCTTGTGCATATCGAGTATATATGAAATGAGCAGGTGACGGTCACTTGGAGTGGAGCATACCCGCACTACTTGGCACGGTGACGGATCCGCCGGAATACCCGAGCACCCATACCCCTACTCGACGGGGTCGAGTTCCTCCCACCCGGGGAGAGTTGATGGGAATCGACGCCGAGCATGTACTTTTTCTTTTACATTTATGTCCTTTTAGTTTATGTTTATATCCTTGGGAAAGTATGTACGCAAATGTAAGGCTTTATAAGTCAATGAGTCATTCCCATGGATTGTGTGTGTTTTTATACAATTATGCAGTAGGTCCAGCTGGGGGGGCCTCAGCCCTTTCCCATTGATCCATGTCACCTTGTGAGGCTGGTCAACCTTCCTAGGTGGACATCTAGAAGGGTGGGTTGGTCATATGGACATATGGGGTTAAATGGGTCAAGATTCCATGCTTGGCCACCTACCCCATTCAACCTTCTACCCTTGGTCAAGGGGGCACCCCTCTCCCCTTATTAGTTTATTATTTTTTGTGTGTTGATGGCATGCAATCCGACCATCCATCTCACATCCCTAGATCTAAGGGTGGAGTTTGGATTTGGTTGGAAGCATATAAAACCATGTATTTTCATGTGAAAATTAATGAAAAATCAAAAATTTTGTTGGAAAGCTTGAAGCTTGGTGCGCCCCCAGCCCTCTCCCCCTGGTTTCCTCTCCTCAAACCTCCAGTTCTAGAGTGTATCAATATTCTATCTCCCCCTCTCAACCTCTGATCTTCATCGGTGCCGCTGCCGCCGCCGTTCGTGCCGCCTTCGAGCCGCCGTGAAGCCGTCTTCGGTATTCTGTCCTGCTGGATAGAGGTGTCTTCCCGAAAATTTTGATATCGGCCACGGCCTTTTCTTGGTCTGCAATTTTTATGGTATGTTCTTGTCTTCCATACCCTCCTCCAAAAAACAATTCAGCTCCAAAATTCATCGTTTGATATTTTTACATTTTCAGTCTTTAATCACTCCCAGATCTGTCCTGTCTCTATCTACAGTGACTGCAGCTCTGAGTTTCCCATCTTCGACCTTCTTTTTGATTTTTGTTAGGGCTCCCAATTTTACTGGGAGTTCTGTCCATCATCCCCTACATCCACTATATTTCTTGAGTTTTGATCCGCCCTCTATCTATTTTTCAAAATTCGTGTTCTATCTTTGCTACAGTGTTTTCAGCTAATTCCCAGATCCGACCACCTTCCAGTTCAAAACTCAGAACAAATCACAGTCACCTCCACATCTTTCATAAAAAATAGTCCCGTTTTCCTAGCTTAATGTCCTACAACTTTCATAAAGAGGTCGAAGTCTGAATCCGAGGTCTTCATAGTGGTCAAAGGTAGTTCTCAGATAAGTTCCCTGCAGATCTGAGAGCCCGGTCATTGTACAACAGAAACTCAAAAATTCATTGAAGCCAAGATCCATGCAGATCCAGGTCTGATCTCTAGGCCTATATTGAAGTACTTCAAGATAGCTTTCCAACGGCGCTAGTTTCGTGTCGATCCGACGTCGGGGCTGATCGCAGCGTCCGTTCTCGCCGGGACGCTCGCTGAAAACCAGAAGCTGCAGATCCGTGGCCGATTTTTCCGACCGGTGCCGAACGGAGCCGCCCAGCCTCCAACCGGCATTCCAGCGCAACGCCATCCCAAGGAGCGATCCTCCGGGCGTTCCCCACTACAGCGGTGTCACCGGGTCTCACACGGCCCCTCCGGACAGCACGTAGGCCCCACCGTCACTAGTTCGGCTGTTGCCGAATCAATGCGAGAAGCCGCCCGTCAACCCGAATTCGGTCCTCCCGGACCCCATTGTGTAGCCCTTTACCTCCCTGCGTGGAGTGGGCAGCGATGTGTATTGCTGTAATATTGTGTATTATTGTTCCGGGAGTACGAGTTTCGACCGGGTCCGTCGTCCCCACGCCGAGCGCGTGGAGGTATCGCATTCGCTCCCTTACTTGGCATTTTTCTTACTTCATATATATTTGTTTATGCCACTGCTAGAGAGCATGCTTTAGGATCTATCTCGCTATATTTTTCATATCACCGCTACTGCGAGAGAGAGCGTGACTGTCCCGTGACCCGATCCGGGCACGAGAGAGAGCCGACCACCCTAGCTCATTGCCGGTTTCTCAACCGCGCACGTCCGACGCTTCCATCGCTAAGGGACAATCACGAGCTTGTCGTGTCCGTGGTCCGTCCCGCATCACCTCCACCTCATTGATCGCACTCCACCTCATCTAGAGACCTTACACTTCCCAGGAGCAATAATTACCCCCTCTCCCAACTACCACCAAATCTCCTCCCTCCCTAGGAGAATCTTGGCTCTCCCAACACAATCTCCCTCTCCCCAACACAATCCACCCTATTCCCCACACAATCCTGTAGCTCCCAAGGGACATTTGAATATTTTCCCTCCACTCTCTCCTCCCCATGCCCTATACTCCCCAAGGGAGAGAGATCTCCCTCTCCCTTTCCCTCGCAACACCAAATTCACAGCTCTCCCTCCCACCACCTGCTAGACCCCCTTCTAGCCCCCATTCTCCCCCTTCCTCACCTGGGTTTGCCCCCTCCCAGACCCCCTCACAGTCTAGGATCACCCCCACACCCATCCACCCCTTTCCCCCTCTCATCTACCCCATTTCCCACCTATCATCTTCAACCAGCCTGTTCCAGCTCGCAGGCCGCAGTGTTCCATCGACTTGCAGAGGCTCCCACGATGTCACCATGAAGCTCCTTGAGGTGTATCATATACCGTTGGATTTATCTTCTTGTCAGCTTTGCAACGGTGGTGGTCTCGTCCCCGTCTGAGTTCGTGACTGCCAGGGAGAGCCATTCTTCTCCGACTGCACATGATAGGTCCGATCAGCAACCTGAAGCAACTTTCAGAAGCTCTCACGGCCACATTCCTATGCTTCTTGAGGCACCACTTAGCTGAGAGCTTCTATGACAAGTCTTCTTCCATTACCAAGAAGTGGCACCCCGTTCGGCATCCGGAACAGTGATTTCTCAAATTTCTCCCTCGGGTGCGCTGTTTTGTCCACTCTGGGACTGAACAGACACCCAATCACTGTTCGGGCTGTCCCTATCTACTATGACCACCTCGGGCATCCCCGTGGGTCTCATTTCGAAGAGGGCTCAACAATGAATCCAGAGACTCCAGTCGTGCCCAAATCAGAGCCTAGGAGCACCTCTGGCGACCTCATCTTCCTGCGGTAGTGGTGCTTAAGCAGACAGAACTAGAGAATAGAGACCCTGCTCACGGCCCTGCCCCGACCAACGCCAGCAACCAGAAGTCCTCTCAAAAATCTGACGTCTTCCTGGGCCAACCCAGGAGGTTTTGCCGCTAGTTTCGTAGCAAACAGAGTCCGGGATGGCCGCTGCGGCACCGACATCGACTGCCTGTCCCCTATTCCAGAGAGCAGACAGAACCGGCAACCGCCTTCCAATTAGTTCCTAGCTCGGCTTTTCCCCTCCCCGCCTGGCCGGCTGAGCGCCCCTCCCTGCATGGAGGTACATTTTGGTTGTAATTCTACTCCCCCACCCCTAGTCCAACCCCCTTGCAAGGGACGTAGTGCATGTGTTAGCAAGTCGCCATCCGAAGCTACACCGACGCGGTGTGCGGGTGCATGCCCACGCCTCCCCGCTCGTCATCATCTCCGGCCGGGATCGACGTATTCACGCTGATCAGGTGAGCTCCTGAACACACTCCTATGCTGGATTATTTGTGCTTGATTAGTATTGCTTCTAGTGTGCCGTCGGTCGGTGAGGAGTGCTCGAACTCAAATTGCTACAATGTGAGTGCCCACCGCGGGTGAGTTGTGAGCGAGACCAATTTACCCACGCCCTCGGCGTGCTGACCGCCCATGAATTTGGGCAACCCCAGGTCCTTAGGTGTCCTCCCCAAGCCAGCCATACCCTTGGAAACCTCCGGGTCCAACCTCGGACCCTCACCCCATCGCCCGTCCACCTACGGACCCGAGTGTGCCAAATGCGAGTGAGTCCGCTTGTGTGACATTGCCGTTTCCGTTGCGTTTATTGCACTCTAAGTCTAAGGGGTTGTGTCACATCAATTGGTATCAGAGCAAGTTCTAGACTTGTCTCTACTAAGTCTTGTCCTAGGGTCATTGCATTTATCCCCTCGTTCATCATGGCCATTTCCTACTTAGCCTACTCACCACCAATGGACTTCATTCTAGATAGGGATATTATCTTTGACAGATCATGTTCTTGTGATTACCTTAGGTGGGAGGCTACCATAAAAAGGTACTTTGAAGAGACTTGGGTATATGGACCCGCGAGATTCCTCAAGGCCAAGGGACGACTTCGGGGTCAAGCCAAGGAAAAGTGGCAGAGCATAGAGGGCTTAAGGAGGGTTAAAAGACAAGAATCTATTCACTCATGGGAAGAGATGAAGGTAGAACCTAGGAAGATCTACATCCCCAAATATTCCCACCCCTCCTACTCAAACACCCATAGCCCGAGAAGCACTACCACTCCTCCATCCCCACCCGGCCAACTTGAGACCACCCTTAGGCCTCCAACCCACCACTCCCAACAAATTCCCTCTCAACCATCATCACTACACTTCGCCATCAAATCCTCTCCCTAAATACCCAAATGATCCAAGCATCCACCTCTCCACCTAACCCCACGAGGGCCCCCACACCCCAACCAAAACCCCCTTCCACAGTCCTCAATATCCAAACCAAATTGGCCCCCACTCCCACCCCTCCACAATCAGCCAATCCCAAGGGGAAGAGACCCCTAACCGACCCGATTTCCCCAATGAGGATCACCACTCACCCAACCCTCACCATTCAAACCCAAGTTGACCCTGTGTCCATCCCTCCGCCTAGGCCCATGACGGCCACCACCTCCCAACCCACGATCCCTCACCAAACCCATACCCCACAAGCCCACTTGGTTCGCACCACTACCCCTCCATCATCCCCTAAAAGGAACGCCCCCGCCAAATCCAATCAACCCAAACCCCCTCACCCAACCCACCTTCCACTCCCAACCCAAATCCTACCCCAACCTAGGCCTCCACTACTTCCCCTACCAATCCCAATCCAAGTTTCCCTTTACCCACCACCCCGGGAGCACCACACACCAACCCTCATCACCCCAAAAGACCCCCCCACCTCCTTGGTAGAGGAACTCATACACGACCCCATAGTGGTGAACACTCCAAAACCAAAGAAGAAATCTCACACAATGGTCTTCACCTTACACCACCCTCTCTAGTTGGGGCCGAGCTCATCTTAGGAGAACCCCTTGTTAGTTGACTAATGGAGAGCCCAATTAGAGAGATCACCTTCCCAAAGTGCTCTTCTTCTCCTATCACACCACAATCCAAGCATCCTATCAAGTGGAGACCTTAGAGAATCTTCTTAAGGGCTTAGCATGGCAAATTGAGTTCACTAGCATGTTGACCCCTATGGCAGAACAACCAAGGAGCCTTGGCCTCCTACACCTATACATCGGGTCTATCACCTCGGTTTGCACCATTGGTTGCTACACTAGTGACCTCTTTCTATTCCTCCCCACACCCGATGAGGCCGACCTTCTCCTTAATTTGGAGCTTCTTATATCGGGTAGAAAACCAAGCCCTACTCTCATGGCCGACCCACCCCCCAAGAACTTCGGCCCAATTATTTCATTAGAGGAGGATGACCCACCACCATTTGAGGATCTTGAAGACATAGGGCCCCTCCCCCTTGATAACCCTTTTTATGATCCCTTTGATCTCTTCCAATGGGGGTCAAGGAACCCATAGGATCCAACCGCCTTGCCCACCACCCATCTTTTCCTACCCCAACCCACCATGTTTGGTCCAATCCACCAAGTCCTTGACTCGGGTCACACCTTGGGAGCCACGACCTTGGGACACATATCCCTAGGTAATAAGGTTGTGCCCCACCCCAAGATGTCCACCTTCTTAGATCCCTTCGATCCTTTCCAATGGAAGTTCAAAGGTCATCCCACAACCCATCACAAAGAAATCATCTTTGGAGTAGGAATGCATGTGTCTTGGCACCTCACACAAGTTGGCATGATTAGTAAGTCAGGTCCTTTCATTCAGCACACCCACATGTGAAGTCGGAAGTATGAGTGGTCAGTATTTGGGTGTGCCGGCCCTCCCCCATCCATCGGCATCAACAAGTTGTGTCTAGAGCATGATAGGTTCATGCATGGCTGCCCTGGTCCCCCGGCATTTGCTTCACCCATGCATGATAGATTCACCTACGGGTGTCCCGGCCCTCCTAGGTCCATCAAGGTTTACATAGCCACATTGCATGATAGGTCCACTTATGGTTGCCACGGTCCCCCTTTGCATACCACACAGTTCCCACCCACACCGCATCATAGCTCATGGCATACTCATTTAAGCAAGCATCTAGCAACGGGCAGTGAGGTTCATAATGAACGGGCAAAAACTCGCGAGTGCCACTTTGGATTCCATGTAGGCAACCTTACGATGGTGGCTTTGGAATGGCTCTACCTTAGGGTCACCTCCAAATCGAGGGCACGAGGACTTGGACCTTCCATGTTCTGAGTGGCTTTGGCAACCTGGCTTACGGGTTGGATTTACCGATGGGATTTTGGGATATACCCCACTTTTCACATGGCGGATCTAGCACCCTCTAAGGGCACCACGGTGGATCCCAGTGAGCACCTTGAGCCTACCCCCACCTTTGTGAGTGACACCCTCGGAGAGCCTCCACATATCAGCTTGAGAGTCCGACGTGTGCACACGGAGGCAATACTAGGCAAGCAGGGTACCATCGCCAGCAAGAGGGTGTGCCCGAGCCACCATGAGAGGATGAAGAGCCGTCCCCTGGCTAATGATGCGAGGTTGAGTTTGGAGGTTGTGGCTCGCCCGGAGCTGCATTGGAGGACCTCTTCCCCGACGGACCCATAGTCGACGGAGTCGAGTTCTTCGCACCCTGGGGGTATGATGGGGGCATCTCTCGCCCTTCACATTTTTCCACAGCTCCGATTGCTCACCGACATGGTTCCATTGTGTCTGTCACATTTTTCTGAGTCGAGTCATGTAATTTTCATTTTTTTTGAGTCATATCATTATAATTTCCCTTTTATTTGAGTCATGGACCTTGGTTAATGAGTCATTTACCTAAGTTATGTGTCAGTAGGTTGATTAAAGTTAGTTAATGGGCCCAATTCATTGGGCTAGGCCCAATGGCGCCCCCCTTCCCCTTGGTTATTTGTCATTAGTACTAAAGTCAGGGACTTATTGTAAATTGTGAGATCCCTATAAATAGGACCCCCATCTCCCTATTTGAAGTTAATGAATGAATGAATATTTAAATTTTCTAGTGTCCAACTTAAATCTTCTTCTTTTGGTGAGAAGCCAATTGAGTGGGTGAGAAGCCCCTATCCCCCCTCTCTCTCTACCTCTCTCTCTCTAGGAAGCCATTTTCTCTCTCCTCCACTTTCTCTCTCCAAAACATGAGCCCCTTTCTCTCTCCTCACCCCTCCACATCATCCTCCACCTCATCGATCACCCTCCACCTCATCTAGAGACCTTTCACTTTCCTAGGCGCATTAATTACCCCCTCTCCCAACTACCACCAAATCTCCTCCCTCCCTAGGAGAATCTTGGCTCTCCCAACACAATCTCCCTCTCCCCAACACAATCCACCCAATTCCCCACACAATCCTGCAACTCCCAAGGGATATTTGAATATTTTCCCTCCACTCTCTCCTCCACATGCCCTAGACTCCCCAAGGGAGAGAGATCTCCCTCTCCCTTTCTCTCACAACACCAAATTCGGAGCTCTCCCTCCCACCACCTGCTATACCCCCTTCCAGCCCCCATTCTCCCCCTTCCTCACCTTGGTTTGCCTCCTCCCAGACCCCCTCACAGCCTGGGGTCACCCCCACACCCATCCACCCCATTTCCCCTCTCATCTACCCCATTTCCCACCTATCATCTTCAACCAGCCTATTCCAGCTCGCAGGCTGCAATGTTCCATCGACTTGCAGAGGCTCCCACGATGTCACTGTGAAGCTCCTTGAGGCGTATCATATACCATTGGATTTTTCTTCCTGTCAGCTTTGCAACAGTGGTGGTCTCGTCCCAGTCTGAGTTCGTGACTGCCAGGGAGAGCCATTCTTCTCCGACTGAACAGGATAGGTCCGATCAGTAACCTGAAGCAACTTCCAGAAGCTCCCACGGCCACATTCCTGTGCTTCTTGAGGCACCACTTGGCTGAGAGCTTCTACGACAAGTCTTCTTTCATTACCAAGAAGCGGCACCCCGTTCGGAATCCGGTGCAGGGATTTCTCAATTTTCTCCCTCGGGTGCGCTGTTCTGTCCACTTTGGGACTGAACTGACACCCGATCACTGTTCGGGCTGTCCCTATCTACTCTGACCTCCTCCGGCATCCCCGTGGGTCTCATTTCTAAGAGCGCTCAACAACGAATCCAGTGACTCAAACCGCACCCGAATCAGAGCCCAGGAGCACCCGTGGCGACCTCGTCTTCTTACGGCAGTGGTGCTGAAGCAGATAGAACTAGAGAACAAAGACCATGCTCACAGCCCTGCCTCGACCAACGCCGGAAACCAAAAGTCCTCCCAAAAATCTGACGTCCTCCTGGGCCAACCCAGGAGGTTTTGCCGCTATTTTTGTAGCAAACGGAGTCCGGGAGTGGCCGCAGAGGTGTCGACATCGACTGCCTATCCCCTGTTCCAGAGAGCGGATAGAACCGGCAACTGCCTTCCAATTAGTTCCTAGCTTGGCTTTTCCCCTCCCCGCCTGGCTGGCTGTGCGCTCCTCCCTACGTGGAGGTACATTTTGTCTGTAATTCTACTCCCCCACCCCTAGTCCAACCCCCTTGCAAGGGGCGTAGTGCATGTATTAGCAGGTCGCCATCTGAAGCTACACTGACGCGGCGTGCGGGTGCATGCCCAAGCCTCCCCGCTCCTCATCGTCTCCGACCGGGATCGGCGTATTCACGCTGATCAGGTGATCTCCTGACCACACTCCTATGCTAGATTATTTGTGCTTGATTAGTATTGCTTCTAGTGTGCCGTCGGTCGGTGAGGAGTGCTCGAACTTAAATTGCTACTATGTGAGTGCCCACCGCTGGTGAGTTGTAAGCGAGACCAATTTACCCACGCCCTCGGCGTGCTGACTGCCCATGAATTGTGCTACCCCAGGCCCTTAGGGGTCCTCCCCAAGCCAACCATACTCTTGGAAACCTCCGAGTCCAACCTCGGACCCTCACCCCATCGTCGGTCCACCTACGGACCCGAGTGTGCCAAATGCGAGTGAGTCCGCTTGTGTGACATTGACGTGTCCGTTGCGTTGCTTGCACTCTAAGTCTAAGGGGTTGTGTCACATCAATTGGTATCAGAGCAAGTTTTAGACTTGTCTCTACTAAGTCCTGTCCTAGGGTTCATCATGGCCATTTCCTACTTAGCCTACTTGTCACCCATGGACTTCATTCTAGAAAGGGATATTATCTTTGACGGATCATGTTCTAGTGATTACCTTAGGTGGGAGGCTACCATAGAAAGGTACTTTGAAGAGACTTGGGTATATGGACCCGCGAGAGTCCTCAAAGCCATGGGACGACTTCGGGGTCAAGCCAAGGAAAAGTGGCGAAGCATAGAGGGCTTAAGAATGGTTGAAAGACAAGAACCTATTCACTCATGGGAAGAGATTGTAATACCCCAAATTATTTTGGAAATTTAATTAGAATTATTTGAATTTATTTAAAATTATTTGGAATTATTTGAATTAATGAGAATTTATTCGTAATTAATTAGATTAATTCTTTAATAAATAGTATAAGTCACTTTTCAACTATTTTATAAAAATCCATAAAAATCATATTATTGTGTAATCCATTTCGTTTAACAATTTTGTCTTCTTTGACTAAGCCTAATAAAATCATTAACTAGGCCTAATCAGTAGATTAAGTCCGATTTCCACACTTACCTACCCAATAGTGAACGCAATAGTAAACCTCATCTTAAAACACCAAATTAGAGTTTAATACTCAACCAAATGAGCTCATTTCGGTGGCAAATGAAAGGCCACAATCTAAGGATCAATAGCCCTCTATCAATCGAACCTATACCTAACCATAACACTTGGTGGCGACCGAGTTTTGGAGTGGTCAACCTTGGCGGCGCCGTTTTCCAACACCTAACTTGCGTGGTCGATTCCTCCCAGCCCCGAAGTCTCCAGAAGCTCTATGAGCTACCAAAATGAAGCTCTACAAGTCTACTTTCATTTGGTGGATGTGGTGTTCACATTGGATTCAGACCTAGGAAGTTCTTGGTCATTTAGTGGAGGTGGGTCGGCTGTCGTCGTCCTCCTTCCTCTCCTCTTTGATCCTTCGATTGAGGTAGGTTTCCTTAACCAAAATCAGCTTATGAATATATCAAATTATTCCTCTCGCTGAGATCTTTCCAATGGGGGTAAAAGTCCCAATTTTCATTAGGTATCCAAGGAGATATCACGAGTTTTCTAAGGTGCTGTCCAATTCGTTCTTCAGTCTAGGGCTTTAAGTTCTCTCTTTGATTGCTCTTCGATTGAGGTAGGATCTAACATCCAAACTCTAATTAATATACATGAATGTAATCAGCATCTTGTTAGCTTCCATTTGGCGTAGAAAGTCCCAAATTTCATTGAGCATGTTTAGAGAATTTTGGATCGAAGTAAGAGCATGTTTAGGCTTGATTTATGGTATGTTCTTCAAGTAGAAGCATGATTTTCGGGCTATTTTTGAGTTGGATATCTAGATCCACATATGGCATATCATACATGGTTAGAATCAGCATTAAGTTAGCTTTCTTTTGATATAAGAAGCCTCAAATTTTGTTGTATATATTGAGAGAACCATACGATTTAGTAGAAGCATGTCAAGAACTAGGTCTTCATGTGTTCATCATAGAATAGGTTGTGATTCATTTGATTTCTGTTGAAATTCGTGTTTCAAAACTCTTGTTTTATGATCCTAGTATGTGTATTAAGAACCCTAGACCATGTGGTTAATATCCCAACCCATTTAGACCCCAAATCGTGGAGTTTTTCATGATTTCCGGAAGCCCGTTCTTGTCTGGAAACCCAGGGGTCGACCCCATGGGTCGACCCATACCACCCATCAAGCAGAAGATTTCTACTTTGCATGGGTCGACCCATGGGGTCGACCCATGACCCAATGGGTCGACCCTTGCCAGGGCAGCTCCCTAGAACGTCCAGGGGTCGACCCAATGGGTCGACCCATGCCTGGAAATTTCCAGGGGTCGACCCACGTGCTGTAAGACCCGGTAAAAGATGTTTTTGACCCGAGGATCGATCCGGATCATTAGGGGATCGACCCATTCAACTTAGCCCAATTGAAAACTATATTTTTAAGGATCTAATTGTTGTGTAGTGGACAACGGATCTAGAGGGGAGGGGTGAATAGATCAGCCCCACTTTTCACAATGTGGCCCTCTATATAGCTAGTTAAAATGAATTGCAGCGGAATAGAAACTAGCTTCCAAGTGCGTTATGATTTGCTTAGCAAGATAAGCAAGATATATAACAATTCGATCCTAAGCATGCACCTAGAACGAATCAATCACACAAGCAAACCACACTAGACAAGATTTTAAGGTGGTCCGGACTGAATCCTCAGCCCTACGTCCACCCCTCACCAAAACCCGGTGAGGCTTCACTTGTGCAGCGCACAGAACCGCAAATCGGAAACAACCGATTGCCTTCCTACTCACCACCTGGTAGGGACGTCAACCGCAAATTGGAACACCCTCCAATTGCCTTCCTACTAACCACCGGTAGGGATGAATCACACTTTCAATGTTTAAACAATAATGAAAATGAAACAAATGTGAATGAACTAAAATAAGAGATTGAGTTATGAGTGAAAATGAATTGGCCCTTGTATGAAATGTTGATCAGCAACAAGGCTCCTCTTGGCTTCAACTCAATCTTCTTGATTCACCCTTGATTGGATGAATATTCTTCACGGAGTACTGTTCACGTGAACAGTACCTCTTCCTTCAATTCTTCTCTCTTGATCTTCTCTTTGAACTTCTTTGAATGAATGAAGGAGATGATGAAGCTACCTTGAATCTTGATCGCTTCTTTAGCTTCTAGGAGTTTGAATGCTTGAAATATCACCTTGAATGAGGTGGAAAGAACTTGAATGGATGAAGATGATTTCCTTTGAAGAACTTGAATCAAACCGGCTTCCTTGGATCACTTTGATAGCCTTGCTTTGATGTAATCTTCCTTGAGGTTTGCTGGCTTTGATTTGAGCTTGATTCCCCTTTGATTGGATGAAGAACACCTTCACGAACTACTGTTCACGTGAACAGTAGCTCGTCTCCAAGCTCTCTTGTAACCTCCCTTGCAGCCACCCTAGATCTCACAAGAAGCCCCTTGAAGCATTAGGGTTTCTAACCCTCTTACAAGACTTTTATAGACCTTGAATGGTCTATGGACACCCCCTAGACCAGATCCACAATTTGTGGGGGATTAGGTGTCTTTAGGATTAAACAAATCAATGTTGAATGGCCCTTTTCGAAGTTGGAAACAAAGTCAACAATTGATGGCTCGGGGCTGGCGGTCGACCTAAGGCTCCTGGCGGTCGACCGCCACTGAAACACCTGCAAACGGGCGATCCCTGGGAAATCCGGTCGACCAGCCAAGGTGTATAGGTCGACCGAAATCTGTAAACGTTGACATTCTAAGGCTCTGGCAAATCAGGTCGACCGGCCAAAGCGTGTAGGTCGACCGGAAAGACCTGTACCTGCAAAATTGAACTGTTAGCCCAAGGAAACATGTCTATAGGTCAAGATATTCATGTTCTCATCAATTTCATGTATTTTGGGATTGAAATCAATTTAGATTATGCTATAAGCATTTCTAAATTTTGTTCCGGGGGCTCCGCCCCCGGAAACCCCCGCAAGGGGCACTGCCCCCTTGACCCGCGCGACCTGACTGGGCAGGTCGATCCCCGCGATCCCTTGCATTGCTTGATTCAGCTAGGTCACCGTCTTCTTTTATTTCTTCTTGTGGAGAATCACTCTTGTCCTTCATGCTTAGGAATTCCCCATCTTCATCATTTTTCCTGCAAGAGTTATCATTGTTAGAATCATGATATTCATCAAAGGAAACATGGGGTGATTCTTCCACAGTTTGACTTTTAATGTTATAAATTCTATAAGCCCTAGATCTATCAGAATATCCAAGAAATATACCTTCATCACTCTTGGGCTCGAATTTATCTAAATCTCTTTTGTCATTATTGTGAATGAAGCATTTTGATCCAAAAACTTTCATATGATGCAGAGAGGGCATTTTACCTTTGAGCAACTCATAGGGAGTCTTTTTGGTGTGAGACCTTACCATTGACCGGTTGATAATGTAACACGCCGTATTTACCGCTTCGGCCCAAAATTTCCTTGGAAGTTGCCGTTCGGCAAGCATTATCCTCGCCATCTCTATGAGTGTTCGATTCCTTCTTTCAACAATCCCATTTTGCTCGGGGGTTCTTGGTGAAGAGAATCGGTGTGAAATGCCTTCTGACCTGCAAAGATTATAGAAATCAGTATTCTCAAATTCACCACCGTGATCAGATTGAATCTTGGAAATCTTAAACCCACCGTCCTGCTTTATCTTCAAATAGAGTGCCTGAAACTCATTAAAAGCATCATTTTTGTGTGTGAGGAAGAAAACCCATGTGAACCTAGAGAAATCATCCACCAAGACATATCCATATTTTCTACCACTTAAACTAGCAGTTCTGGTTGGACTAAACAAGTCCATATGAATTAGCTCGAGTGGTTTGGAAGACAAATATGAGGATCTAGTCTTGAAGGATTTTCTAGTTTATTTACCAAGGGCACATGCATCACACAACTTGTTTTCTTGTTTAAAAGATAATTCAGGCAAACCTTTCACCATTGAATGCTTTAACAATTTATGTAGAACATTGTAGCTAGCATGTCCTAGTCTACGATGCCATAACCATGCAAGTTCAGATTTTGGTGCAGCAAGACAAAGATTTGCATGAGCAGGATCATCTAAGTCAATCATGTAGACATTGTTGACTCTTTTACCAGAAAATTTTACCTTGTCAGATTTTGGTTCAAGGATTTTACATGCATGAGAGTCAAACAATACTTTATGACCTTTATCACATAATTGACTTATGCTAAGCAAGTTGTATTTCAATCCTTCAACTAACAACACATTTCCAATGGAGTTGGAGAGGTTCTTACCTACATTACCTGTTCCAATGTTTTTTCCTTCGTTGTTTCCTCCAAATGTGACGATCCCCGCGACCTGACCGCGCAGGTCGATCCGCGTGCGAGGGCGCAACATTGAGCTTTCACGTTCGCCATTTCCACTTGATTCCTTGTCCATTCATTGGCGCACCTGTCATGAACAAAAACATCACACATGTCAATCACATGAAAGTGAAAAACATCAATGACTAATAGTGTTTAGCCATTATCAAAACCAAGAATACCACAGAACTCATATGACCATAGAATGATGTCGAATGACCCAAGTGACCATATGAACTCAAATGACCATAGGGGCACAACATTCTCCCCCTTTTTGATGATGGCAACACTGTGAGTCATTATATGACAGAGATATCCAATATGGCAAAGTGTATGACATGATGGCACCTACGCAGCTCAAGATCCATGATAGTAAAACATGAGAATGCGGATGTGGATACATGGATGATCAAAGCATGTGAATGCTATATGGGAATACTATGATGATCAAAGCATGTGAATGCTATATGGGAATACTATGCATAATAGGAATGCTATGCATAATGTGATGGTTGGATGATGACAGATGAAACAGATGAAGGCTCTCCCCCTTAACAAGGACTCCATGTCCACAACCTCAACAAGGACTCTCAACAAGAATTCTCCCCCTTTGCCAACAGCAAAAAGGAGCAATAAAGTGAAATATCTGTGAGACCAGAGCGGAAAGGAGTGAAGAGCAAGCCATTATATGCAAACCTAAAGTAGATTGTGAGTAACATGTATGGTTCAAAGCTAATGAAATCCGAATTCATCAACAGAGTTCGAAAAGTAGCTACGTCCAAGATTTAATAGAAATGAACCAAAAAGGCATATCATGGCAGTGCTTAACCGTCCCTTGTCTTATATATCCATATTCAATAACTAGAAAGGGAATAACACAAGAACTCGTATTGAGGCTAAACAATCATGACTAGAGCATGGAATTGTATGATTGAGGCAAGAGGTTTCATATTTTGATTTTCAATATCTGTAGTATATGAAGGCACATGACTCATATTTTACGAGCAGTCAAGTCTAGTATATGCCTCCTAGCCGTAAGAATACACGTTGTTTAGACGCCAATATCCCTAGGTATTTGGCAAGACTGACTGTAATGCTTCAGAATGAACAGAGATAGCAGAGTCGCGTCATGACATATCCGATCTCATTTCTATGATGAGAAGATATATTTCTCAGCAATTATGCTAGTGCTCTGCCTAGAGTCCAAATATAAGTAAGACAGAGATAATAGAGGCACATCATGACATATCATTCATCACTTGATGTGATGACGTGACATATTTCTTCGTGCAACAATATCATTGCTCGACAAATAGATTTTCAAGAAGTCCAGCTCATCAAAATGTTTAAAAACAATACTAAGCTCTAGAGTATCACCAAGATTGTCATGAAGTCTGGATTTTCAGAAATCAGGATAGTCATTCAAAGCATAATATGCAATCTTTAGTTAAGGTCTATTAAAATCATAGAACATAGATGATTTCAAAACGTATATGTCAGAGCTGCAAGGAAATCATTAAATCTGAACCATTTTCATTGATTGGACAATCATGAGGGCATATAATAGAAAGCTCTTACACCATATATTCGACAATCTCAGGAGCTCAAACCAGACTATAAGCCAAGAAGTAGATTGCAAGAGGTTAAGAGAATCAGCAAAACTCCCCCTAAAGATATGCAATGGATGCGCGAAGGAGTTATATTTGCAATCAAGGTGAATGACAAATGAGGTTGGCCTAGTCACTCATGAAGGTGCCAGAAATGAAATGTATGACCCAAACCATGGTTGTACACTTATTAAATACAACAGAATGAAGATGAAATATATGCATGAATGCTGCACAAGGACAACTCCCCCTTACTATATGGCCTATATGCGACATTGACGCATGGTACTTGGCGGAGGTGAAACCTCATGCATATTGAGTGCTTCGTGACAAGCATAACTTTCCCTTCCATACATCAACATTTGATATACCATGGCCATGCGAGAATGATGCTACACAAACCATACAATGCATTATGAACATGAACTCAATTCATTATTATGCAACTACATGCAATGCGACACCATATGTAAAAAGACATATTGACATATAAACAATGCATGAATGCAAAACACACAACTAATTGAACATGATTATCAATTCAAATTCTTATTGGCCTGAGGTCGGCAAAGACCAAGCTCCCTTCTTAGTGTTGAAAACTTGTCATTACACAAGGGCTTGGTAAAGATATCAGCAATCTGATTCAATGTATCAACAAAATGCAGTTCAAAGTTTTTCTTACCGATCTCATCTCTAATGAAGTGATGCCTAATCTCAATATACTTAGTCCTAGAGTGCTGGACTGGATTTTTGGCAAGGTTGATAGCACTAGTGTTATCACACAGAATCGGGACACAACCAAGATCCACCAAGTAGCCTTGGAGTTGGTGTTTAATCCACAACACTTGGGTGCCACAGCTCCCCGCAGCAACATATTCTGCCTCCGCGGTTGAGAGGGCAACCGAGTGTTGTTTCTTGAAGGCCCAAGAAACTAAACACCCACCTAGAAACTGGCAATAGCCACTAGTACTCTTACGATCCAGCTTGCATCCAGCGTAATCCGCATCAGAATAAGATATAAGAGATAAATCACATGATGACGGATACCACAATCCCAAATCTTGAGTGTCGGCAAGATATCGAAGGATACGTTTGACGGCAGTCAAATGGGATTCTCTAGGACTAGCTTGAAATCTAGCACAAAGGTAAACACTAAACTGGATATCTGGTCGAGATGCAGTCAAGTAAAGCAAAGAGCCAATCATACCTCTATAGACCTTTACATCCACCAATTTACCATTTTCATCTGAATCTAGTGAAGTTGAGGTGCTCGTAGGAGTTGCAATGATTTTGCTGTTTGCCATGTCAAATCTTTTCAATAGCTCTTTAATGTATTTGGTTTGACTTATGAAGCACCCATCGTCTCCTTGGTTGACCTGCAAACCGAGAAAGAATTGAAGTTCTCCCATTAGGCTCATCTCAAATTCGCTAGTCATGAGGTTAGCAAATTCCTCACACATTTCAGATTTTATAGAACCAAACACAATATCATCAACATAAATTTGAACAATCAAGATGTTCTTACCTTACTTCTTGGTGAAGAGTGTTTGATCTACCTTACCTCGTGTGTACCCTTTTTCAATGAGGAATGAGCTTAGCCTTTCATACCAAGCTCTTGGTGCTTGCTTAAGTCCATAAAGCGCCATGTCTAGCTTGTATACAAAATCTGCATTGTTAGAGTTCTCAAAGCCAGGGGGCTGCTCAACATAGACTTCTTCTTTGATCAAGCCATTCAAGAAAGCACTTTTAACATCCATTTGATAAAGCTTTATTCTAAGGGAGCATCCAAAGGCAAGTAAAATTCTGATGGCTTCGAGTCTAGCAACTGGGGCGTAAGATTCATCAAAGTCGACCCCAAACTCTTGATTATACCCTTGAGCCACCAATCTAGCTTTGTTTCTGATTATCTTGCCTTCCTCACTTAATTTGTTCCTAAAAACCCATTTAGTGCCTATGACAGATTGTGATGATGGTCTAGGAACAAGATGCCAAACTTTGTTTCTCTCAAACTGATTTAACTCTTCTTGCATGGAATTTATCCAGTTTTCATCTTTTAAAGCATCATCAATGTTTTTGGGTTCATGCTGCGAGACAAGAGCAAGTTGATCTAATTCTTCCACAATTTTAAAATATGACCTTGTTCTTGGTGGGTCATTCAACCTGCCAAGGACATTCTCCAAGGGATGATCCTTATGAGTTCTAATGTTTGTAGAATCATTACCTTCTCCTGGAGCTTGATCCCTTGCATTGCTTGATTCAGCTAGGTCACCGTCTTCTTTTATTTCTTCTTGTGGAGAATCACTCTTGTCCTTCATGCTTAGGAATTCCCCATCTTCATCATTTTTCCTGCAAGAGTTATCATTGTTAGAATCATGATATTCATCAAAGGAAACATGGGGTGATTCTTCCATAGTTTGACTTTTAATGTTATAAATTCTATAAGCCCTAGATCTATCAGAATATCCAAGAAATATACCTTCATCGCTCTTGGGCTCGAATTTATCTAAATCTCTTTTGTCATTATTGTGAATGAAGCATTTTGATCCAAAAACTTTCATATGATGCAGAGAGGGCATTTTACCTTTGAGCAACTCATAGGGAGTCTTTTTGGTGTGAGACCTTACTATTGACCTGTTGATAATGTAACACGCCGTATTTACCGCTTCGGCCCAAAATTTCCTTGGAAGTTGCCGTTCGGCAAGCATTGTCCTCGCCATCTCTATGAGTGTTCGATTCCTTCTTTCAACAATCCCATTTTGCTCGGGGGTTCTTGGTGAAGAGAATCGGTGTGAAATGCCTTCTGACCTGCAAAGATTATAGAAATCAGTATTCTCAAATTCACCACCGTGATCAGATTGAATCTTGGAAATCTTAAACCCACCGTCCTGCTTTATCTTCAAATAAAGTGCCTGAAACTCATTAAAAGCATCATTTTTGTGTGTGAGGAAGAAAACCCATGTGAACCTAGAGAAATCATCCACCAAGACATATCCATATTTTCTACCACTTAAACTAGCAGTTCTGGTTGGACCAAACAAGTCCATATGAATTAGCTCGAGTGGTTTGGAAGACAAATATGAGGATCTAGTCTTGAAAGATTTTCTAGTTTGTTTACCAAGGGCACATGCATCACACAACTTGTTTTCTTGTTTAAAAGATAATTCAGGCAAACCTTTCACCATTGAATGCTTTAACAATTTATGTAGAACATTGTAGCTAGCATGTCCTAGTCTACGATGCCATAACCATGCAAGTTCAGATTTTGGTGCAGCAAGACAAAGATTTACATGAGCAGGATCATCTAAGTCAATCATGTAGACATTGTTGACTCTTTTACCAGAAAATTTTACCTTGTCAGATTTTGGTTCAAGGATTTTACATGCATGAGAGTCAAACAATACTTTATGACCTTTATCACATAATTGACTTATGCTAAGCAAGTTGTATTTCAATCCTTCAACTAACAACACATTTCCAATGGAGTTGGAGAGGTTCTTACCTACATTACCTGTTCCAATGATTTTTCCTTTGTTGTTTCCTCCAAATGTGACGATCCCCGCGACCTGACCGCGCAGGTCGATCCGCGTGCGAGGGCGCAACATTGAGCTTTCACGTTCGCCATTTCCACTTGATTCCTTGTCCATTCATTGGCGCACCTGTCATGAACGAAAACATCACATATGTCAATCACATGAAAGTGAAAAACATCAATGACTAATAGTGTTTAGCCATTATCAAAACCAAGAATACCACAGAACTCATATGACCATAGAATGATGTCGAATGACCCAAGTGACCATATGAACTCAAATGACCATAGGGGCACAACATTCTCCCCCTTTTTGATGATGGCAACACTGTGAGTCATTATATGACAGAGATATCCAATATGGCAAAGTGTATGACATGATGGCACCTACGCAGCTCAAGATCCATGATAGTAAAACATGAGAATGCGGATGTGGATACATGGATGATCAAAGCAAGTGAATGCTATATGGGAATACTATGATGATCAAAGCATGTGAATGCTATATGGGAATACTATGCATAATAGGAATGCTATGCATAATGTGACGGTTGGATGATGACAGATGAAACAGATGAAGGCTCTCCCCCTTAACAAGGACTCCCATGTCCACAACCTCAACAAGGACTCTCAACAAGAATTCTCCCCCTTTG
This sequence comes from Amorphophallus konjac, assembly GCA_022559845.1. NCBI lineage: Eukaryota > Viridiplantae > Streptophyta > Magnoliopsida > Alismatales > Araceae > Amorphophallus > Amorphophallus konjac. Next base: position 238,934,489 of record CM040120.1, read on the forward strand.
CTAACAGCAAAAAGGAGCAATAAAGTGAAATATCTGTGAGACCAGAGCGGAAAGGAGTGAAGAGCAAGCCATTATATGCAAACCTGAAGTAGATTGTGAGTAACATGTATGGTTCAAAGCTAATGAAATCCGAATTCATCAACAGAGTTCGAAAAGTAGCTACGTCCAAGATTTAATAGAAATGAACCAAAAAGGCATATCATGGCAGTGCTTAACCGTCCCTTGTCTTATATATCCATATTCAATAACTAGAAAGGGAATAACACAAGAACTCGTATTGAAGCTAAACAATCATGACTAGAGCATGAAATTGTATGATTGAGGCAAGAGGTTTCATATTTTGATTTTCAATATCTGTAGTATATGAAGGCACATGACTCATATTTTACGAGCAGTCAAGTCTAGTATATGCCTCCTAGCCGTAAGAATACACGTTGTTTAGACGCCAATATACCTAGGTATTTGGCAAGACTGACTGTAATGCTTCAGAATGAACAGAGATAGCAGAGTCGCGTCATGACATATCTGATCTCATTTCTATGATGAGAAGATATATTTCTCAGCAATTATGCTAGTGCTCTGCCTAGAGTCCAAATATAAGTAAGACAGAGATAATAGAGGCACATCATGACATATCATTCGTCACTTGATGTGATGACGTGACATATTTCTTCGTGCAACAATATCATTGCTCGACAAATAGATTTTCAAGAAGTCCAGCTCATCAAAATGTTTAAAAACAATACTAAGCTCTAGAGTATCACCAAGATTGTCATGAAGTCTGGACTTTTAGAAATCAGGATAGTCATTCAAAGCATAATATGTAATCTTTAGTTAAGGTCTATTAAAACCATAGAACATAGATGATTTCAAAACGTATATGTCAGAGCTGCAAGGAAATCATTAAATCTGAACCATTTTCATTGATTGGACAATCATGAGGGTATATAATAGAAAGCTCTTACACCATATATTCGACAATCTCAGGAGCTCAAACCAGACTATAAGCCAAGAAGTAGATTGAAAGAGGTTAAGAGAATCAGCAAAACTCCCCCTAAAGATATGCAATGGATGCGCGAAGGAGTTATATTTGCAATCAAGGTGAATGACAAATGAGGTTGGCCTAGTCACTCATGAAGGTGCCAGAAATGAAATGTATGACCCAAACCATGGTTGTACACTTAGTAAATGCAACAGAATGAAGATGAAATATATGCATGAATGCTGCACAAGGACAACTCCCCCTTACTATATGGCCTATATGCGACATTGACGCATGGTACTTGGCGGAGGTGAAACCTCACGCATATTGAGTGCTTCGTGACAAGCATAACTTGCCCTTCCATACATCAACATTTGATATACCATGGCCATGCGAGAATGATGCTACACAAACCATACAATGCATTATGAACATGAACTCAATTCATTATTATGCAACTACATGCAATGCAACACCATATGCAAAAAGACATATTGACATATAAACAATGCATGAATGCAAAACACACAACTAATTGAACAGGATTATCAATTCAAATTCTTATTGGCCTGAGGTCGGCAAAGACCAAGCTCCCTTCTTAGTGTTGAAAATATGTCATTACACAAGGGCTTGGTAAAGATATCAGCAATCTGATTCAATGTATCAACAAAATGCAGTTCAAAGTTTTTCTTACCGATCTCATCTCTAATGGAGTGATGCCTAATCTCAATATACTTAGTCCTAGAGTGCTGGACTGGATTTTTGACAAGGTTGATAGCACTAGTGTTATCACACAGAATCGGGACACAACCAAGATCCACCAAGTAGTCTTCGAGTTGGTGTTTAATCCACAACACTTGGGTGCCACAGCTCCACGCAGCAACATATTCTGCCTCCGCGGTTGAGAGGGCAACCGAGTGTTGTTTCTTGGAGGCCCAAGAAACTAAACACCCGCCTAGAAACTGACAATAGCCACTAGTACTCTTACGATCCAGCTTGCATCCAGCGTAATCCGCATCAGAATAAGATATAAGAGATAAATCACATGATGACGGATACCACAATCCCAAATCTTGAGTGCCGGCAAGATATCGAAGGATACGTTTGATGGCAGTCAAATGGGATTCTCTAGGACTAGCTTGAAATCTAGCACAAAGGTAAACACTAAACTGGATATCTGGTCGAGATGCAGTCAAGTAAAGCAAAGAGCCAATCATACCTCTATAGACCTTTACATCCACCAATTTACCATTTTCATCCGAATCTAGTGAAGTTGAGGTGCTCATAGGAGTTGCAATGATTTTGTTGTTTGCCATGTCAAATCTTTTCAATAGCTCTTTAATGTATTTGGCTTGACTTATGAAGCACCCATCGTCTCCTTGGTTGACCTGCAAACCGAGAAAGAATTGAAGTTCTCCCATTAGGCTCATCTCAAATTCGCTAGTCATGAGGTTAGCAAATTCCTCACACATTTCAGATTTTGTAGAACCAAACACAATATCATCAACATAAATTTGAACAATCAAGATGTTCTTACCTTGCTTCTTGGTGAATAGTGTTTGATCTACCTTACCTCGTGTGTACCCTTTTTCAATGAGGAATGAGCTTAGCCTTTCATACCAAGCTCTTGGTGCTTGCTTAAGTCCATAAAGCGCCCTGTCTAGCTTGTATACAAAATCTACACTGTTAGAGTTCTCAAAGCCAGGGGGCTGCTCAACATAGACTTCTTCTTTGATCAAGCCATTCAAGAAAGCACTTTTAACATCCATTTGATAAAGCTTTATTCTAAGGGAGCATCCAAAGGCAAGTAAAATTCTGATGGCTTCGAGTCTAGCAACTGGGGCGTAAGATTCATCAAAGTCGACCCCAAACTCTTGATTATACCCTTGAGCCACCAATCTAGCTTTGTTTCTGATTATCTTGCCTTCCTCACTTAATTTGTTCCTAAAAACCCATTTAGTGCCTATGACAGATTGTGATGATGGTCTAGGAACAAGATGCCAAACTTTGTTTCTCTCAAACTGGTTTAACTCTTCTTGCATGGAATTTATCCAGTTTTCATCTTTTAAAGCATCATCAATATTTTTGGGTTCATGCTGCGAGACAAGAGCAAGTTGATCTAATTCTTCCACAATTTTAAAATGTGACCTTGTTCTTGGTGGGTCATTCAAGCTGCCAAGGACATTCTCCAAGGGATGATCCTTATGAGTTCTAATGTTTGTAGAATCGTTACCTTCTCCTAGAGCTTGATCCCTTGCATTGCTTGATTCAGCTAGGTCACCGTCTTCTTTTATTTCTTCTTGTGGAGAATCACTCTTGTCCTTCATGCTTAGGAATTCCCCATCTTCATCATTTTTCCTGCAAGAGTTATCATTGTTAGAATCATGATATTCATCAAAGGAAACATGGGGTGATTCTTCCACAATTTGACTTTTAATGTTATAAATTCTATAAGCCCTAGATCTATCAGAATATCCAAGAAATATACCTTCATCGCTCTTGGGCTCGAATTTATCTAAATCTCTTTTGTCATTATTGTGAATGAAGCATTTTGATCCAAAAACTTTCATATGATGCAGAGAGGGCATTTTACCTTTGAGCAACTCATAGGGAGTCTTTTTAGTGTGAGACCTTACCATTGACCGGTTGATAATGTAACATGCCGTATTTACCGCTTCGGCCCAAAATTTCCTTGGAAGTTGCCGTTCGGCAAGCATTGTCCTCGCCATCTCTATGAGTGTTCGATTCCTTCTTTCAACAATCCCATTTTGCTCGGGGGTTCTTGGTGAAGAGAATCGGTGTGAAATGCCTTCTGACCTGCAAAGATTATAGAAATCAGTATTCTCAAATTCACCACCGTGATCAGATTGAATCTTGGAAATCTTAAACCCACCGTCCTGCTTTATCTTCAAATAAAGTGCCTGAAACTCATTAAAAGCATCATTTTTGTGTGTGAGGAAGAAAACCCATGTGAACCTAGAGAAATCATCCACCAAGACATATCCATATTTTCTATCACTTAAACTAGCAGTTCTGGTTGGACCAAACAAGTCCATATGAATTAGCTCGAGTGGTTTGGAAGACAAATATGAGGATCTAGTCTTGAAGGATTTTCTAGTTTGTGTACCAAGGGCACATGCATCACACAACTTGTTTTCTTGTTTAAAAGATAATTTAGGCAAACCTTTCACCATTGAATGCTTTAACAATTTATGTAGAACATTGTAGCTAGCATGTCCTAGTCTACGATGCCATAACCATGCAAGTTCAGATTTTGGTGCAGCAAGACAAAGATTTGCATAAGCAGGATCATCTAAGTCAATCATGTAGACATTGTTGACTCTTTTACCAGAAAATTTTACCTTGTCAGATTTTGGTTCAAGGATTTTACATGCATGAGAGTCAAATAATACTTTATGACCTTTATCACATAATTGACTTATGCTAAGCAAGTTGTATTTCAATCCTTCAACTAACAACACATTTCCAATGGAGTTGGAGAGGTTCTTACCTACATTACCTGTTCCAATGATTTTTCCTTTGTTGTTTCCTCCAAATGTGACGATCCCCGCGACCTGACCGCGCAGGTCGATCCGCGTGCGAGGGCGCAACATTGAGCTTTCACGTTCGCCATTTCACTTGATTCCTTGTCCATTCATTGGCGCACCTGTCATGAACAAAAACATCACATATGTCAATCACATGAAAGTGAAAAACATCAATGACTAATAGTGTTTAGCCATTATCAAAACCAAGAATACCACAGAACTCATATGACCATAGAATGATGTCGAATGACCCAAGTGACCATATGAACTCAAATGACCATAGGGGCACAACACTAATGACCTATTCATGTACCCCTTTGATTTCAATTAACATTGGTCCCTACATGCAAACATAGTGTAAAAACATGCCGTTTATCATCTTCATTTCAACGTATATAATGGTTAAATAGAAACCCACATAATTAGTGGTTAATTATGTAACTAGATTTCTGTTAATACATGCTATTTCATTCCTGTATGAGCTTGTTCCTTATCTCATCATCTTGAATCCACTTTTTGGCAATTGGCTAAATGCAAATGATAATAGATAATCTTTGATATATTAACTTGCTAATTAGGATTAAATTGATTGTTAAGTTGTTGTTTTAGTCATTATTACTCCAGTAGAATGGATTGCATACATACTTGAACAGTACATTGTCAGCCGTTCTTTCTTGACCCCGTGGACCAAGTTTTGGTCCAATTCTTGTAATGCGGCCCAAAGTGACCGTATAACCGAGTTTTTGTTTTAGTGAATCCAAGGACAAGTTAGTCCTTAAATCTCATACTTGTGGCAGTAATTCCTCTGATTAAATTGGCCATATAACTTGACTGAATGTCTAGACAATCGTGGGATCTTGTATCCAATAAATCGATGTCAACGCACCGTAAGGGCCCGGTCTGGTCCTGGGGAGAGCGCCCGAAAGTTAGTGAGCCCATGAGATGTTAATGACATGGTGAGGTATTGCACCGAGTACTTGACTAGCTTGTTACGTCTATGGCATGAAAAATCCCTTGTTACTCTTGTTACTTGATCGTGCTTGACATGATGTTTAAAATACTTGCTTGTTGGCCAATTCTCAATTCTTTATTACTATCTCTTGTTGTAAATTCTTGTACTTGTAATCTTGTTATCTCTTGTCATCATTATATTTCTTGACCTTGCAAGATCTTTGTATTTCGCTGTTTATTTGTATCGTCATTTATTTCATTTCTTAGCATTGCATATGAAAATGTAATTAACTTGTTAATCACGTAAACTTGCATGTTATTTCCTACTGAGCGTCAGCTCATAGTTGTTTTTTCCCCCCTTTCCAGGCTATTCAGGTGACGATGCGCATACCGATGGGGAAGGGCATGAGTGATATCTCTTGAGTGTACTTGTAGTAGATACCGAGTTGGCATGGTTGGTTACCTCTAGTTATTTCCTTAGAGTTGTGTTAGCACTTGTTTCTCTTGGAGTCAGTTATTGTATTAGAATTCAGATTGGAAGTCATGTTTGATCGTGTATTAACAGTGTTGGTTATTGTACTGGTTTGGAATCATCTTGATCAATAGAGTTGTATCTTTCCTTAGCATTGTGTAATTGTTTAGTTTAAAATATTTATTTGCTTTCTAGCTAGTTTCTAACTGTACGTCCTGATATTCCGCGTCGGGGCGTGACAGTTTAGTTGGCATCAGAGCCCTAGGTTTCACATTCCTAGGTTTTCCTAAGTTCTAGGTTTTCTAAGTTTTTGCATTGCATCCCAACAACCCGGTATATCAAAAGGTGTTGTCCGAATGTTAGGCTACGCCTATCGGGAAGGTCGCACACTTGCGCGAGTGGTCTTCGGATCGATTATCTCCACCAGGTACCGAGTTTTGGTCATGTCTAGGTGCATAGGACCCCTAACCTTGTTGAAGTCTAAGAACCCGACCTGGTGAGATTGGGTAGAAACTTGGGTTAAGTTCGTATCTTAATCGTGTTATTATTTATCTTATTGAACCTTAGTAATCTATTTCTCGTGTAGGCTTTTAAAATGGCAACTGAACGTGCGGAATGGAGGAACTTGCAGTGTACAGTTCAAGGACTTACGCAGGCTTTACAGCAAGTGGCTCAAGCAGGAGCGACACATCATGGCACCGGTGATCTATATCGGAACTTCCGAGGGATGAATCCGCCGAGATTTGGTGGCTCGACTGACCCAGATGAAGCCGAGCACTGGCTGGATGAGATGGGAAGGATATTCGAAGTAATGCAATGCAGCAATCAAGAGCGTGTCCTTCTCTCAACTTTTCAACTGGAACGAGATGCAAGAACTTGGTGGGATTCTATCAAGGCGACTCTTGGTGATCAGCAAGTTACATGGGAAGAGTTCGAGGAATTCTTTAACAACAAGTATTTTTCTGATCGAGTACAAGAGAAGAAAGCGGCAGAGTTCGCAGCTCTGAAACAGCGAGGTCTGTCCGTGGCAGAGTATGAGGCTCAATTTTCACGGCTTTCTCGTTATGCTACACACCTTATTTCCACTGAGAAGATGAAGGCGAAGCATTTTCTCAATGGGCTGAAGCTACATTATATCAATCAGTTGGCACCGATGGAAATCTCCACTTATTCTGAAATGGTGAGGAAAGCTCAAGTTCTAGAAGATACTCTTGAGATGACGGAGAGAATCCGTGGAAAAGGTGCAAAGAAGGAACTACCTACGGGTTCCGGGAATGTCAAACCCGGGTATAGCAAGAAGAGGCCTATTAGTGGGCCTGGTTCATGGACTGGATCTGGATCGTGGAAGGGCAAGATGCTGAGGCAGGAAGACAAGAAGCCTGGCCCTGTTGTTCCATTCAAGGGCATGTGCAACTATTGTGACCGTCCGGGTCACAAGATGGAGGAGTGCTGGCGCAAGCTAGGCGCCTGTTTGCATTGTGGAAGCAAAGAACACTGTATCCCTAACTGTCCTCTTATATCGGAGCAAGCTACACCGGCGAAACCTCAAGTCTTCAAGAAACCACAAGGCAAGCTTCAAGCTTTGCATGCAGATGAAGCAGGAACCGCCGAGGACGGTGGGCTCGTCGAAGGTACACTTATTATACTCGACAAGCCAGCATTTGTTCTTTTTGATACTGGTGCCACACATTCCTTTATTTCTCGGAGATTTGCTAAGTCTTTAGCTATGGAACCTGTTTTGATGAATTCTCCGTTAGAAATATCAACACCTATTGGTACTAGATCAGCAATCCAGTATTTCTATCCTTCTAGTACGGTTATGATTGGTGAACAGAACTTTCCAGCTGTTTTGATTTGCATGGACATGAAGGATTATGATGTAATCCTAGGAGCGGATTGGTTGGCTAGATATGAGGCTAATGTTCACTACAGTTCTAGCTCCGTGTCTTTTACTAGACACCCTAGAGTTTCTTTTGTGGGAGTTAAGCACCGTAACTCTGTATCCCTTATCTCGGCTCTTCGAGCTGATAAGCTGATGAGACGAGGATGCGAGGCTTTTCTGGCCTTTGTCTGTGCAACCCCTGAGCAGCAGATTGAGATTAAGGACATTTCTGTTGTCCGAGATTTTCCTGATGTCTTTCTAGAGGAACTACCAGGACTTCCACCTGAGCGGGAAGTTATCTTTTCTATTGATCTCTTTCCTGGCACATCTCCTATTTCCAAGGCTCCTTATCGTATGTCTCCTGCGGAACTGAGGGAATTAAAGCAACAGTTGATGGAATTGCTCGAGAATGGTTTCATTCGCCCTAGTACTTCTCCTTGGGGAGCCCTTGTATTATTCGTCAGGAAGAAAGATGGTTCGATGAGGTTGTGCATCGATTATCGGCAATTGAACCAGCAGACTGTCAAGAATAAATATCCATTGCCGAGGATTGACGAATTATTTGACCAGATAGCGGGAGCTTAGTATTTTTCTAAGATCGATCTTCGATCTGGATATCATCAGTTGCGGATTAAGGAAGAAGATGCCTATAAAATAGCTTTCCGCAGCAGGTATGGTCATTTTGAGTTTGTCGTTATGCCTTTTGGTCTAACGAATGCTCCAGTAGCTTTCATGCAGTTGATGAACGATGTTTTTCGGCCCTATCTTGATCGATGGGTCGTGGTATTCATTGACGATATCTTGATTTATTCCAAGAATGAGGAAGAGCATGCTGAGCATCTGAGGATGGCATTGCAACTGTTGAGAGATCATCAGCTATATGCCAAGTTCAGTAAGTGTGAATTCTGGCTACAAGAGGTGTCCTTTCTCGGACATATCATCACCAAAGATGGTATTTTTGTTGATCCTTCGAAGGCAGTGAAGAATTGGGATCAACCTACCAGTGTGACCGAAGTTAGAAGTTTCCTAGGCCTGGCAGGCTATTACAGAAGATTTATCCAAGATTTCTCCAAGATTGCGGTACCTATTGTGAGCGACGTCACGCGGTTCGGGGAAGCGGAGAAGACGCGGAGCGCGCGGGCTCCTTCTTTTTGTTTGCTGCAACACAGAAATAAGAGAAAAGAGAAGGGGCCACCACGGGAGATTGCTCCGGCGGGGCGAGCGTGACAAATGTGATATAGCAAGATATGGGGGTTAAACGGCCATAGCGGGAAGTGACTCGCCGCGACCTCGGGGGACGGGAATGGTGCAGAAATTAAATAGCAGGAATTGAAACGGCCATTGGGGAAGTGATTCGCCGCGGCCTCGAGAATATGAGCAGATAAGAAGATAGCAGAATATAAAGAGAATATAAAGAGCGGGAATTTAAACGGCCATTGGGGAAGTGACTCGCCGCGGCCTCGAGAATATGAATAGATAAGAATATGACAGGATATAAAGAGAATTTAAACGGCCATTGGGGAAGTGACTCGTCGCGGCCTCGAGAACATGAATAAATAAGAATATAACATATAAGAACGGGAATTTAAACGGCCATTGGGGAAGTGACTCGCCGCGGCCTCGAGCATATGAGCAGAATATAACAGAATATAAAGAGAATATAAGAACGGAAATTTAAACGGCCATTGGGGAAGTGACTCGCCGCGGCCTCGAGAACAAGATGTGATCGCCAGGGGCCGAAAGGCCCCAAAATGAAGAAAGTGATCGCGCCTACCTCAAGAGCGGGAGATGGCGGGTTGCTTCTTCCTCCCCCTTCGGCCGGCCGACGGAGAGGGCTTTCCTTGGGTACCCTTGCAAAACAACGACAAACAAGTAACGAGTGGATTAGAAAGATGAAGGTGTAGTATTCAAATCTTTGCGATAAAAATAACGAAATGATGATAAGACACACACCTGGTTGGTGTTGTCTTTTAAACCCCTCTCGGACTCAAGTAGGAGGAAAATGAGATGATGGATGCAAGAAGTATATAAAAAGAGGTGCCCTTATGAAGGGGGATAGATGATGCGAGATGATGAATGCAAAAGAACTATGGAGAAAAAGGGGAAGAAAAGGCTTATTGGATGAGCCGAGGATGAAATCCGGCGGAGCTCCGGCAGCGTAGGGACGACGTGGAAGCGCGGTGGATGAAGACGACCTTCCTCTCACGAGCGTGGGCACCCGAGAAGCCGGCATGAATCTCCACCTACAAAAGACCCCACGGGTTAGAAAATGACTCCGGTAGCCTCTGGGCTCCGGCAGCCTATCGGATCTCTTCGAAGCTCCCCTAGAACTGAGGGGGGTGGGCCTCTATTTATAGGGCTCCGGAGGGTGGAGGCGTCCAGGACCCTGGACACCTCCATCAGGGCCGAACTAATATTTTATTCTATTTTTATTAATTTTTTTGGAATATTTTTGTGGAGGCGTCCAGGGCCCTGGACGCCTCCAACAGGTGTTGTGTAGTGGACAGTGGATCTAGAGGGGAGGGGTGAATAGATCAGCCCCACTTTTCGCAATACGGCCCTCTAAACAGCTAGTTAAAATGAATTGCAGCGGAATAGAAACTAGCTTCCAAGAATGCTATGATTCACTTAACAAGATAAGCAAGATATATAATAATTCGATCCTAAGCATGCATCTAGAACGAATCAATCACACAAGCAAACCACACTAGACAGGATTTTTAAGGTGGTTCGGACTGAATCCTCAGCCCTACGTCCACCCCTCACCAAAACCCGGTGAGGCTTCACTTGTGCAGCGCACCAACCCGCAAATCAGAAATCACCGATTGCCTTCCTACTAACCAACGGTAGGGACGTCAACACCGCAGATCGGAAACACCTCCGATTGCCTTCCTACTAACCAACGGTAGGGACGAATCACAACTTCAATGTTTAATCAATATTGAAAGGAAAACAAATGTGAATGAACTAAGACAAGAAATTGAGTTATGAGTAGAAATGAATTGGCCCTTGTATGAAATGTTGATCAGCAACAAGGATCCTCTTGGCTTCAACTCAATCTTCTTGATTCACCCTTGCTTGGATGAATGTTCTTCACGGAGTACTGTTCACGTGAACAGTACCTCTTCCTTCAATTCTTCTCTCTTGATCTTCTCTTTGAACTTGAATGAGGTTGAAAGAACTTGAATGGATGAAGATGATCTCCCTTGAGAGTGAGCTTCAATGGATCCCCTTGAGATGATGAAGAGGATGGATGAAGATTTGATGAAGAGCTTCTTCCCGAAGTATCTTGATTTCCTTCTTGAAGTATACTCCTTCTAGCTTTCTTTGATCACCCTTCTTGCCCTTGATTGCTTCTTGCTTTGTAGGAGGTTGCTTGGCTTCAGATCTGAGCTTGAATCACCTTGGATGGATGAAGAACTTCCTCCCGAAACACTGTTCACGGAGGTGCTACAGTAGCTCGAAAATGGGCTCCCTTGAAGGCTTGAAGCATTAGGGTTTTCATCCCCTCATGTGTTGGTTTTATAGACCTTGAATGGTCTATAGACAAGCCTCAGACCAGATCCACAATTTGTGGGTGATTAGGTGACATTTGGATTAAAGAAATCAAGGTTGAATGGCCCTTTTCGAAGTTGGAAACAAAGTCAAAAATGAAGGCTCGGGGCTGGCGGTCGACCGGAATTCATGGGCCGGTCGACCGGAACCTGCTGCAGCCAGAACGTTTCGGCTCTGGCAAAACCGGTCGACCGGACGCCTGCGGGTGGTCGACCGAAACCTGTAACAATGTCAACATTTCAGTTCTGGGAAAACCGGTCGACCGGAAAAGTAGGGGCGGTCGACCGAAATCTGTAATTCCTGGAGTGTTTCATTTCTGGAAGAACCGGTCGACCGGAAAGGCAGGGGCGGTCGACCGAAACCTGTAAAACGTGGAATTCTTAGGCTCTGGCAAATCTGGTCGACCGGCCAAGGTGTGTAGGTCGACCGGAAATACCTATACCTGCAAAAATGAAGTGTTAGACCAATGAAACATGTTCATAAGTCAAGATATTCATGTCCTCATCAATTTCATGTATTTTGGGATTGAAATCAACATAGAATATGCTTTGAGCATTTCTAAATTTTGTTCGGGGGCTCCGCCCCCGGAAACCCCCGCAAGGGGCGCTGCCCCCTTGACCCCCGCGACCTGACCGCGCAGGTCGATCCGCGTGCGAGGGCGCAACATTGAGCTTTCATGTGCATATCTGTCATAAACACAACAGAACATATGTCAGTCATATAAGAGTGAAAAGCAACAATGACGAATAGTGTTTAGCCATTATCAAAACCAAGAATATCACAGAACACATATGACCATAGAATGATGTCGAATGACCCAAGTGACCATATGAAACTCAAATAACCACAGGGGCACAACAACAGGTCCACCGAAAACCGACGACGGCCGCACGCGGTTTGGCACAACGCGTGGTTTTGTGAGCGGCACCTCGTGATTCAGAAATGGGCGCGTCCAGGTGGCTGGACGTCTCTATAATTTGGATTTTTTCACATACAACAAACCGTCGTTCGGTGGCCGGCGCCCGTGAGAGAGTTGATGGAGGCGTCCAAGGGCCTGGACGCCTCCAAAAATATATTATTTTTATTGTTTTGTCTTTTATGCCAAGGCTAGCATTTTAATTTTTTATGTTTGTTTTTATGGAGGCGTCCAGGGGCCTGGACGCCTCCATTAATATATATTTTTTTATTTATTTTTGGGCTTTAAAAAAACAAAAATAAAAATAAAATAAATTTAAAGAATGGGGGCGTCCAGGGGCCTGGACGCCCCCATTAAGACCCACCCGGGTCCTCAGTCGGCTGCCGCCCGGCAGACACCCTTCTTGGTTCCGGAACTCCTGACGCGTCTGACTAGTGTTGATGCCGTCCGAATGCCATGACGAGACGATTCCGGATGCCGAAAAGGGCGGAAGAAGACTCAAGAAAAGGAAGCACTCAAGTGAGTTAAAACGCGTAAGCCGTCGCGGGGCGTTGTATAGTAATATGAGACTTTCTCAGGAGACGTCAGGAATAGCGTGTCTACAGCTGCCTCGCCTTGGCGTCTGCTTTGCAAGGGAGCGACACGTAGTAGAATGGTATCGAAGTGGAGTGAAATGAAGTGGGAGCGGACTGATAAGTTGATGCCAAGGTGTGATGAGACACGCTTTTGACGTTACTGTTTGGAATCTTTCCTGGAGTTTCAATGAGGTAACCTTTGAAGAAGGTCTTTCAAATCTTGACTATTGCTTGGACGTAGATCAAATAAGGGAGGGTGAGATGTGCGCTCAGGCACGTAAAAGAGACCAACTTCTCGGTGTGGAAGTACCTGGGTCATAAACCGGAGGTTTCACCTTTGGGGAGCGATTACCAGCCAATGTGGAAGTGCTGCGGCCAAGGTGGGTCAAACAAGGTAAGAAGTAAAGGAATATCTATCCAAACAAGGGTCTCCTTTGGAAGAGCAGCGTAGGGCTGTCTCAAGGAAACTTAGTATTTCATTTGGAGTGAAATGTCTCACATTGGTAAGAATTGAAACCCAACGGCTTTCACAATCGAATCACTTGAATGATCTTCCGCAATAAATCAAAGTCCTATATGAATGCATGCTGGGCTTAAAGAAAAATTTAAAACAAACTAAAATAGAAAATAGCCAAGGATAATATTACCAACTTGTTAAGAACGGGTCAGGATACCAATCCAGTGAGCTGATACTGGGCTGGGGCCCGTTTATCCGCGCACCAACTCACTGAATGGAACCGTCGTCCCCATGCTATCACAAGTTAACGGCCTATCCGTACAACCCAAATTCTTCCGGGATCATCACTGTTTTTGTTGAAGGGGAACTCAAATCCCAGATTGTTCGGGTCGCAAGGTCCTTGACATGTTCTAGTAGCGTAGGTATCGTATACTATGATGCATGACATGGTGGGACCAACCATTGAAAGGTGGGACAGGAGACAGGACAAAGGCGTCTGTTAGTAAAAGCTGCACAGACTAGCAAAGGTTAGCAACATCAGAAAGTAGCAGAATCACAGCAGAATCGCACCACAGTACAAAGGAGATCCAGACAAAATCTTGACAATGACCACTGATGTGACATGTTCCGTCCTGTAGCGATCTTCCCTTCCTATAAGAACTCCCCTTAGGCTAGTTCATTCAAATGCACCAAGGTGGGTTTTGGAAGCTCAGGAGAGGAAAGAGAGGAGAATCTAGAGATTTTCAGGATGGAAGGAGAGTCTTCCAGCGTTATGAAGAGGAGCAGGCCTAGCAGCGAGATCAGGCGACTCTCCGACCTCGAGGGTCATTTGAGTGGGACGATCATGTCGCATATGGTAAGCTGATTCTTTTCAAATTTCTCCACGTGAACCTTCTTCTTACTACCTTCCTTTCTCCTTCTTTCTTTTCTCTTCCAGCCATATCCACTCTTCCCAGGCCCGAGGAAGTTTTCCAAACTGCCATGGCTTTCAAAGCTAACTTCCAACATCTCCATCGGCATGAGGGCCATACTCTCGAAGTGGGATCTGCAGGGGCTCCTTATTCACGCCAAACACTATGAGAAGATTCATATGGACTGGGCGGCTATGGGCGCACTAGTGGAGATCTGGCATCCCCAGACCCACACTTTTATCTTCCCGACCTTCGAGGTGACCATCCTCCTCGAGGAGGTGGAACTTCTGCTCGGATTGAAGAAATTCAAGAGTGACGGGAAGGTGAAGGCTATGCGGATGCTGACACGGGGGACTTCCGAAAGTGTCCTTGGAAGCTTCATGCCGCCCGACGCAGCCAGAAAGGTCCGTACTCAAAAGGGGATCGATCTCCAAAAGCTTGCGGAGTGGGTCATGGACGCCCTGAGAGGGTCACCAGACGATGACTATTTGGAGGGAGTCATGAAGGGGTTCACCATTTGTCTGGCGGGTGCTCTTTTGTTTCCTTATACCGACAACATGGTGGAGGAAGACCAACTGAGTGCTATCTGCGGGATCTGGCGTGGAAAGAGGGTGGGACCCGCTGTCCTCGCCTACCTGTATAGTGGCCTTACTGCCTCGAGCATGGGTAAGCCTCCTTTTGGTTGCGCACTTATCCTGAATTGCTGGCTTGATTTGCACTTCAAATTCGACCACCGCGAGGGAATGCCAACTGCTTCGAAGCTCTTCCAACAAAGCCCTCTTCATCACATAGCCGACGTGTTAGGCTTCGGTGGTACTGTAGTGAACCGCGTTCCGTGGCTGAAGAAACGCGAAGATTGGCGATCTCACTTCCGCACCATGACACAAGGCTTCTTTACTTGCGCACCGGCATGTTTGCTTTCGCTAGATCTTCTCATGAGGCCTTCTCCCGAAGTTGATCTTCAACTGATCGGTGCGACCGAGTTCGTCCTTTATAATGCGCATCGGTGCTGCCTCCAGATTGGCATCCCACGCCATTCGTTCCCGCTACCGACTGGCATTGTTCCTTTGAAGAAGAGGGAGTTGGGCACTGAAGCGGATGCGAAGGAAGCGAAAGCTGTCAAAGCTCCCTGGAAGACAAGTGTTGCGGGAAAGGCCTTAGCGCACGTGGGTGAAGAGTGTGAGCTATGGAGGGCTTATGTAACCGAACTGGGGAGGTTAAGGCCTAAGGCGCCTAAGCCCCTGATGTAGCTCATTCTGCTTTTCTGATGAAATAAAACCTGGCATTTGGCAGTTTTGGACCAGTTCCCTTAATTATTATTATCTTTTTTGTGGTTTTTCTTTTTTTTTGTGTTTTTTTTTCTTTTGTTTGGATTATATACATACTCTTATCTTTTTTACTTTTAAAAAAAATTTTATTATGGGGGCGTCCTGGGGCCTGGACGCCCCTAATTTTTTATTTTTGATTTTTTTAAGTTTTTTGTTTTGGGGGCGTCCAGGGTCGTGGACGCCCCTAATTTTTATTTTTTATTTTATTTCATTTTTTTGTTTTGGGGGCGTCCAGCGTCCTGGACGCCCCAACTTTTTATTTATTATTTTTTTTTGGTTTTTTTGTTTTGGGGGCGTCCAGGCACCTGGACGCCCCTAAATTTTTGAATTTTGAAAAAAAATAAAAAAATAAAAAAGGTGGGGGCGTCCAGGCGCCTGGACGCCCCAATTAAAGTGGATCCTATATATATGGGGGGGCCTCACCCCCTGCTCATTTGTACTGTTCATTCTGACGACCCAGTCACCCCAGACGACCCATTCTTAGTCCCAATGGAGCGAGGAGGATCGAGCCAGGGTCCAGAGAAGCGGAAACGACGGGCTCGTCGTCCGAGGAGGCTGAGGGATGATGTCGAGGAGGCTACTGCGGCGGAGGAGATTGCCGCGGGTGAGGAGGCTCTTCCTTTGGCCTTGGAGGCTGCAGTGGATGCTGGCGACGCGGCAGAGGATGAGCACGATCCGGTAAGCCCCTTAGACCTCCATTCTATTGGTTCACTGGGTTAAAAGGGCGGACGAGAGGCTGTGTGGTGAACGCCGGGTGTGAGGGAAGGAGGCGTCCAGGGGCCTGGACGCCTCCACATTTTCTTTTTTGTTCTTTTTTAATTTATTTATTTTCATAAATAATAAAAAAATAATTAAAAAAAAGGAGGCATCCAGGGAATGGGACGCCTCCATGATCATATATATATATTTTTCATTTGTTTTTGTTTTTATTTTTGGGTTTTTCTAAAATTAAAATAAAGAAAATGTAATGGAGGCGTCCAAGGTGTTGGACGCCTCTAAAAAAACATAAATATTTTTTTTTAAAAAATAAAAATAAAATAAGATAAATAAGTAGTATATACAGTGTTATTGTTTATTACTATTCATAATGCTGATGCGTTCTTTTGTTGGTTTTATGGTGTGCAGGGCGTGATGAAGGGCCGGATCAGCTGGTCCTTAGTGGTGGCAGCATACCGTGGGCTGCCAGACTTCGAGAGGGCGCGTGTGGACGCCATGGGCTTTGGAGCTTTCCTTAGGATCAAGCCCTTCCGGCTCGACCTTCCTCTTATCCAGGCATTGAGGGAGCGGTGGCACGCGCCGAGCCGAGCGTTTCTGATGCCCTGGGGGCACATGGTGCCGTCACTGGAGGACGTGGCTCGGATCACCGGGCTACGGGTGGACGGAGAGGCGGTGAGCGGGGTCACCTACCCCGACTACCGAGAGAGTGCCCTGGACCTGTTGTGGTTAGAGACGAGTGTGACTGACAGGGACAGCAGGGTAGTTGGTCGAGTGGAGATCATGGAGGCGCTCGGATTCATTGACCCGCGCCAGCGGGTTAGCGAGACTGGAGCGGAGTTTCTGGCACGATTGGAGGGAGATGCCCGTGCAGCTTTCACCCAGGATCCGAGCGAGAGGGAGCTGGTGGATCTAGACCTCCAGAGGTTTCTTTTCTTCTTCTTGGGCCGCCTTCTGCTGGGGACGAAGGGGGATGGCATCCACTGCCGTTTCCTCGGGATCTTGGCGGATCTGGACAGAGTGGGACACTACGCGTGGGGAGCGGCTCTGCTTGCCCATTTGATTGCTGATCTCTCCCAGACTTCGGAGAAGGAGACGACAGTCAGTGGCTTCGCACCTTTTCTCCAGGTACACAATTTATTTATGCATTTTCATAGTTAAATATGTAATTATTGTACTAATGATGTATGATGAATGCAGGTGTGGAGCTATTACTATTTCCCGATGGGGAGGGCTAGGCATGGGAACAGGAGGGCCGTGCCTCTGGCGCGGCGGTGGAGGCCGGTCGTGGTTGCAGCACCCCACGGCTACCAGCTGGCGTCCCTTCGTCGGGAGCTGAGCGAGTATCCTGAGGCCATGGTATGATGCGTATGATTTTTTTGTGTTCTTATGTATGTGACTGAATGGCAACTAATATGATGCATGTATGGTGAAGCAGGTGGTGTGGAGACCCTACCTGGGCATGGGCGACGCTGGCCAGCCTTGGGTTGTAGTGGGTCTTCCTCGTTTCAGGCGGGACGTGTGGGTCCATTGCCTGAACGAGATCGAGCCGCTTCGGCTGAGGCTGGTTATGAGGACGTTGGGGCTAGCCCAGGAGTGGGTTGATGTAGATGAGCCGGCCCGCATCGGGCGGAAGACCAAGGGGAAGGCGAAGGTTGTGGACTGGCGTACGCGCTTCCCAGCACAGTACCAGGACTGGCAGGAGGGCGGGGCCCCAGTGGTGTCCCATGTACAGGACAGTACTGATTACCTGAGACGGTACCGGGCTACGTATGGGGACCGCCTCTTCCTTGGTGGTATGGCAGGGGTAAGTGAAATGAGAATGCTTCACTCTTTTATATGTATATGCATGTAACACTAACTTATGTACAATGTAGGATGCTCGTGATAACATGATCGCCGACCTGCGGGCCCAGTTGGCGGACGCCAGGCGGCAGTTGGTGGCCATCCGACAGGAGTTGGAGATCCTGGTGAGTTTATGCGATGCATTTTTTGTGACCTGGATTTTTTTGCTACTTGGCATCTAACTGTCGTTCGCTCTGTGTTTCAGCGGGCCCACCAGACAGCGGCAGCCGGGATGGCTGGTGGAGCGGGTTCCAATTCGCGGGGCCCTCCTCCGGAGGTTTCTGCCCTCCAAGAGCAGCTGGCGTATGCGGTGGCTCGGGCTGGGGAGGCCGAGCGTGACCGCGAGGCTCGAGTGAGCGTTTGCCAGACCTCGACTCTCCTTCTGGCTGCCCTCCTTCTATCACTGTTCTCTTACGGTGCATGCGTGCTTTGACAGGTGACCGAGATCCGAGAGGCCCTGGCGCGTGCTGTTCGTGCCGAGCAGGAGCGCGACGCTCGGGTGGCGGAGCGTGACGCCCGGATTGCGGAGCGTGACGCCCGGATTGTGGAGCTGGAGGAGGAGCGTCGACGGGAGGCTGAGGAGCTCCCTCGTGACGTGCTGGATCTGCGGATCGCCCTCGAGCTATCAAGGAGGGAGGCGATGAGGGAGAGAGAGGAGAGAGAGAGGGATAGGGAGAGCGTGGAGAGAGAGAGGGAGAGGGATAGGGAGGAGCG
Organism: Amorphophallus konjac; assembly: GCA_022559845.1. Lineage (NCBI taxonomy): Eukaryota > Viridiplantae > Streptophyta > Magnoliopsida > Alismatales > Araceae > Amorphophallus > Amorphophallus konjac. The sequence goes on from CM040120.1 coordinate 238,953,339, forward strand.
ACAGCGGGATCAGACCGAGAAAAGGGCTCTGGAGACCCAGCTGCTGGAGCTCCGATTGAGTCTTGGCACGGCGGAGGGGAGGCTTCGGGAGAGCGAGGAGCGGTACCAGAGGGCGAAGGAACGCGGGGCGCGACTTCGTCAGTCTGGTTCTTTTTCCATGGGCAGCTATCTGGTTTCTTCGGCCGAGGAGCGTCGTCGCGCCTTCGAGGCTGGAGTGCCACCGCAGGGCGAGGCGAGCACGGCTTCTCAGGGTTCGCAGAGGCCCCCTAGGGATCCCCGGCAGAGGAGGGAGGAGAGAGATGACCAGGAGGGTGATGGTGAGAGTTAGAGAGTTGCTTGTACACGTCACCCTTCTCACTGTATGATGTACTTTCGGCTATTATATGAAATGAAAATGGCTTTCTTGTGTTGTGTGCCCTTTTCCTTCCTGCACTTTCTTTTACACCACGTTGTTCACGCTTCACGGGACTTTGCCCTGGACAGGAGGGAACTACTTTGCATGGAGGATTTTTTGTTCCCCCTTTTTTTTTCGCTTTCTTTTGGGCGCGTCCAAGCACGAGGATGCGTCTTAATCCTCAAATTCAAATTTAAAGCGACGGGTGGCCTTCCTTCTCCGTGCCTTACCCGCAAACGAGCCCGCCTTCCGTCGAAACTTGCTCGCCCGTCTTTGTCTTCTTCCCCTCGATCGATGGAGTTCGGCGGGCCCGACCATGGTGAAGGTGGAGAGGGACGAGGAACTCCTCGCCCGAGGAGGGACACGCAAGAACATGGAATGACGTCCATGGAGGAGGAAGGGCCGCTTCGGGCCCCCGAGGGACCCGAGGGGCCCGATGTCACGGAGGGAGGTGAACACGGTCTGGTAGGTCCTCCGATCTCTTCCTCTTTTAATTCATTTTGAGTTTTGAAGCGAGCCGCGCGAGGGGGGAAAGGGTTCGGCGAGTGTTGCACTCAAATGATGGACGCGTCCTAGACAGGGGACGCATTCTTTGTTATGATGCGAGGCCCTTCTTTCTTGGTGCAGGACATGGCGAGGACCCTGGGCCTGGCCGATGAGTGGGCGAGTGCGGACGGGCCGAGCCGCGTCAGGAGGTTGAGTCGCGGCAAGGCGAGGCTCGAGGACTGGCACGTACGTCTCCCTGGGCAGCAAGGGAGTGTATTGGTGCAGGACAGCGCCGACTTCCTACGGCGGCAGAGAGAGAGTTATGCGGGGCTTCCCCAAGCTGGGGACACACGTGGCATCGGCGGCTCGCGGGCCCAACTATCAGAGGCTAGGCGGCAGCTGGCCGTCGCTCAGCATGAGCTGTCGCTCCTGGTAAGTTACGTGCCGCACTTTTATCTTCAGATTTTGGAGTTTCACTGACAGCCGTTGTTTATTTTGTTCCAGCGTGCCCAGCAGACAGTGGCGGCAGGGATGATTGGTGGCGCATCTTCTAGTTCCTCGGCCCCTTTTCTCGAGATTGCCTCCCTCCGGGAGCAACTTGCCGGTGCGGTGGCTCGGGCGACCCGAGCGGAAGAGGAGCGTGATGCCTGGGTGGCGACTGTAACGGAGCTGCGGCATCGTGGTGAGGAGAGGCCTTCTCCAGACATCCTGGAGTTAAGAGTTCTTCTGCAGATGATGAGGAGAGAGGCAGAGAGAGAGAAAGCTGAGAGAAGGTCCGAGCGACAGCGGGATCAGACCGAGAGGAGGGCTTTGGAGGCCCAAGTGAGGGAGCTCCAGCTGGGCCTTCAGGCCACCGTGCAGAGACTAGGAGGGATGGAGACGCGCTACGAGAGAGCGCGAGAGTTCGGGGAGCGACTCCGCCAGTCCGGTCGCTTTGCCGCTAGTGGCTTCTTCGCCACGCCAGGGGAGGAGCAGCGAGTCACTGCTACGGAACAGGCGCCAAGAGGCGAGGCAGGTGCTACTGCACGGGGATCCCGGAGGCTTCTGAGGGACCCTCACCTCGGGGGAGAGGAGAGGGACGCCTAGAGGGACGAGCATGGAAATAATGGTAAGAGCTGGCGAGCTAGTGGACCCGCCACCTCTCTATGATTGTAGTGTTTGTGACAGCTTATGTAGAATTATGAATGGAGTGATTTGATTTTCTGCTGCTTGTTTGTTCTCTTGTGCGTTCCTTCTTCCCTACACTTCCTCTCCTTTGCACTGTTCCCATGTGATGGGTCTGCCGAGACTCCGCCCCGAGCGGAGAATCGCGTCTTGTTGTGACCATTTCCACGGAATCTGCCGTCGAAGTCAATAATGACGGCCCTAGTCCCTTTTCCCGGATGTTGTGTCAAATTTTGCGGACGTCCTCCAAAACATGATAGGGTATCCCTAGACAACATAGGGTGCTAGTCGTCATATTCTTCGTCCAATCAATCACCCTGTGCGAGCGGTGAAGTGACACACGGGACCGCATGGCAGGTGCCTCATCGTGAGGGCTATCATTAAAGGTGATGGAGGCAATCTTGGCCTGCACTCCTTCCATTTCTATAAATTCTTGTCCCTTTTATCCTCCCAGGTATATCGAGAGCTAACTCGAGGAGCACAAGTTCTCACGGGAGAGGAGGAGTTCAAAATTCTGAGAGTTGGATGGAGGGCGAATCTTCCCACTCCTCGAAGAGAAGCAGGTCCAGTGGTAGTAGTTCCAGGAGGCTTTCGGACCTCGAAGGGCACTTCAGCGAAAGGGCCCAATCACAACTCGTAAGCCAAGTTTTCTTGCCCTTTTTTCCATTCTTTTTTCTTCCTTTCTTTCTGACCAAACCTCCTCTCCATTCCCTGCATGCGTAGTGTGTGATGAAATCACAGATCTCATGGGAGTTGGTAGTGGCAGCATACCGAGGTCTCCCAGATTTTCAGAAGGCCAGGCTAGACGTGATGGGTTTTGGCACCTTTCTTCGGATCGAGCCGATCCAGCTCGACCTGGTCCTGATCCAAGCCTTGTGTGAGAGATGGGACCCAGTGAGTCGGGCATTCCTGATGCCCTGGGGGCACATGGTGCCCAGCTTGGAGGATGTGGTCCGGATCACAAGCCTGAAGGTGGAGGGCGAGGCAGTGACCGGAGTCACTTACGCGGACTACAGAGAAGGTGCCCAGAAGTTACTGGGTTTGGACCTAGATGGTCGGAAAAATAGGTCGGTAGCTAGGGCGTCCCTCATGGATGCATTAGGGCTCACCGACACTCGTCGGCGGGACGATGAATCCTCAGAAGAGTTCATGGAAAGGATGGAAATAGGATGCCGTGCCGTGTACTGCACAGATTTCGGCGACTGGGAAAGATGCAACATAGATTTGAGGAGATTTCTCCTCTTCCTTTTGGGGAGATTGGTACTGAGCTCGAAAGGGGACGGTATCCAATGTCGCTTCCTGGAGCTGCTGTCAGACCTTGAAAGAGTAGGGTATTATGCCTGGGGAGCCGCCATGCTGGCACACTTGTTTGCAGGCCTATTCCAAGAAACGGATCGTGAGATGACTGTGAGTGGTTTCACACCATTCATCCAGGTATTTTTTTGGTTTTGCTTGTTTTGTATTTTTTTGTGTTTTTGCAAGGTTCTGATGACCTGCGCCGAGCAGCTGTGGAGCTATTATTACCTCCCTATGGGGAGAGCTCGGCATTGGCGACCCGCGATGGTGCCGCTAGCCAGGCGGTGGGAACCCATCATGAGTGCGGCACCCCTAACCTACCAACTGATGGTGCTAAGGCGGGAGCTACAGGAGTTCCCTGCAGCGATGGTAAACTGGAGACCCTACTCAGACATGGTCGATGCCGACCAGCCGTGGGTTCTAGCAAGTCGTGCCCGGTTCGGACGGGAACTGTGGATGCACTGCCTGAATGAAATCGAGCCGCTTCGGCTACGATTAGTTATGAGGACTTTAGGACTGGCTCAAGAATGGGTGGATTCAGCTGTGCCACCTCGTGTCGGGAGAAAGACGCGGGGACCGGCGACCTGCATTGACTGGCGCGTGCGATTCCCCGAACAGTATGAGGACTGGCAACGGGGTGGCACGATTGTAGAATCACAGGCGCGGGATAGCGAGGACTACTTGCGTCTATATAGGACAAAGTACGCAGAGCGGTTCCAACCCCGGGGACTTGTGGAGGTAGGTTTCCCCTTTTTCTCTTTCTTCTTTCTCCTTTTCTTGGTTTTCTGGTGAAAATGCTGACTCGTAAGGCTGCAGGATGTCCGGGATGCCATGATAGCGAATTTACGAACTCGCTTGGCAGAGATGGAACAACAGTTGGGTAATGCCCGCGGAGCTACGAGCGCCTTGGTAGGTGTACAGTACGTTCCTAATTAAAACCCCAGATTCCAGATGTTGGCTGCTAATTCACGCGGTCGTAGCATGCCCAGATTGGCGCGGCTTCCCCAGCGATGGGAGTAGGTGGTGCCTCTTCCAGCTTGTGGATTCCCACCTCAGAACTTGACTTGCTTCATGAGCAACTTGCTCACGCCACGCAGCGTGCTGCGGAGGCAGAAGGGATGCTCTCTATACAGGTAAGAGTCTCAGTGTTGAGTTCTCCTTGTTTATGCCTTATCGTGTATCTGAGATGGTACACTTGGCAGGAAAAGGAGACGGAAGAAGCGCTTGGCCAAGCTGCGCAGAAGGAGGCTAGGATAGCAGAACTGGAGAGGGAACTGCGGCGTCATCCTGATGACGACTCCTCTAGGGATGCTGTGGAACTGAGGATCACTCTCCAGTTGGAGAGGGAAGACCGCGAGAGAGAACGTGCAGAGAAAGAAAGAGACGCAGAGAGAGAAAGAGCCAACAGATTGACTGAAAGGGAGGAACGAAGGGCCATGGAGGCCCAACTATTCGAACTCCGAATCAGCCTTGGTCTTGCTGAACAGTGGCTGAGAGATGGTGAGGAGCGCTACCGAAGAGCACGAGAGCGTGGCTTTCGTGTTGGTAGCTTCTCTGCTGCTTCCGTAGATCAACGCCGGGATGTGGGAATAGGAAGAGGAGTACAGAGCGGTAGGAGTACCGCTTTTCGTAGTTGGGTAGCACCTTTGAGAGCGTTTTGCCCGGAGAGTAGTGGGACGAGTAATGCGGAGAGAGAGGGCGGAACTTGATGTAATTTTTTTGTTTTTTGGAATAAAATACAAGGTTTGGTTTGTTTGGTTTTCACCTTTGCTTCTGTTGCCTGAATCCCTGCACACATCACTGAAACAAACAAATCAGAATTTCTGTTCTGACTTGGCCCCTTGCTCAATAAGCAAATGGTCACTGTGACTGTCCTTGATAACTGGTCAAGGGGCCAAGCCTTTATTTAACGAAGGCAAGGGAAAGATGGTGATGATAAATGCGACAGGCAAGCACACGAATGCAAGCGGTATTAAAAGTGAGATGCTGCACGCAAATGCAATCATGCAAAATTGATTTGTTTTCTTTTTTATATTTGGCATTTTTTTGTTTTATCATAAAAAAGATTTTTTTGTTTGCAAATATGTACATTTTCTCTTTTCATTTTTTTGTTGTTTTTATCATTTCAATTTTTTTCTTGCTAACGCCTGGCAAGCACCCAAATGGCACCTAACCTACGTGAGACAGGGGTTTCTTACTAACCTCCCAGGTATCCTAAGTGCACATCTAGGTTGATTTGGGCCTCTAGACCCCTCGAATGATGATCCCGCCGGCTAAGACTTACCCTGATGACAATACCGTCATGCCATGCTTAGGCTCCCAGTCGCTTCCGACCACAGGGATTCACCCAAAAGGTGTTGAGGTAAATGATTTGCCCGACCCGGGTCTGTTTCCTCACAACTCTAGATGGTATATGATGGAACACCCTGGAACCCTAACGACCAACCGCGCGACGCTGACCCGGAATCAGACGCCGTCGCACCCATAGGTGACGCGCTTGCATTGGCCTAAGCCCGAGGTTAAACAAGAAGACATCAAGGTGGTAAACAGGGGTCTTGACCAGCCAGAAACACGGAGACTCCTTCGCAGCGATAGCTTTTGCTTTTCAAAGTAGGCAACCAAATGTGTATATTAAAATAAGGTCGCAGACCCTGGGCAGTTTTCACCTTTCAGAAACTCCATCGAACCTTCATCTTTAGAGGAAGAAGGAAGAGCGTGGGGGATAAACCTCCTGAGAGGATCGGCAAAACCGTTAACCCGGCGAGCGAATAAGGGCCCATTAACTCTTTCCTTTCGGACAACTTCGGACCAAATCTCGAGCATTTACATTCCACGGCCCCTTTTGTGGATTCAGACTTTTACTTTGAGGGGTTCCGTTTATCGCAACAGGCACGGTCACGACCAGGCTTTTCTCTTGATTTTGATTTTGTATTTCTTTTTGTGAGGGAGATATAGTCGTTTGACGTTTGTGGGCTCCCTTTTTGTATGCCTGCGGGGACACTGCCCTCTTCTCGTGCTCTGATCGATGCTCGAGGAAATGGATCCTACTCTTGCCTTTGGGGTTTGAGTTTCGGTTTCTCATGCTCAGCGTTTTAAGGGCGCCGACTGTCTCATTTGGTCGAAGAGAAAAGAATAAAGATTACAGCTTCCGGAGATCTTCTGGGTGACGCTCCACCGTAGGTGATGCTACCGACTTTTTTGAATAAAATACATAAGTGAGCACATGTTAGCTTCCTTCGAGCGAGCATAGGCCGACGTGGCCGGACAGGGATCTCCACGGTTCTGGCAAACCAAGACCCGGTGCCTACCAAGCCTTAATGGGCCCTATCCTAACATGAAGGTTAGATGCAGGACTTAACTACATGGTGACTGCCAGGCATCGGCATTTTGAATTTTCCATATTTTTAGTGGTTTTCAGTATTTCTTTGTTTTTGATGTTTTTATCTTTTCATCATTTTTTTGTTTGTGCTAAGGGTAGTATTTCTTAAGATAAAGCCCATTCCAAGGGTGGGATAACTCGGTCCCTTCGGCGTTGACTAGCTTGTAGGCGTTGCCAGGGTACACGGCTTGAATTACAAATGGTCCTTCCCAATTGGGTTGGAGCTTAGAACGCGGACCTCCAGGTTTGACAAAAATTCTTTTTACGACCATCTCACCGACTTTGAATTTTCTCTCAACGACTTTCTTTTGGTAAAAGCGAGCGAGTCTATTTTGATACACACGCGCGTGTTCGGCAGCGGCCAGCCGTTTCTCATCCAAGAGTTCCAACTGGGCGAGGAGTGAATTACGACGATCGTCGAGGGGAAATTCCTCGTCCAATTGTACCCTGAGAGAAGGGATCAGAGTCTCGTACGGGACTACCGCTTCCATACCATAAGTAAGGGCAAATGGAGTCTGCCCGGTGGGGGTACGGATTGAAGTGCGATAGGCCCATAGAGCTTCGATAAGCTTTTCTGGCCAGTCTGAAAACTTACTAGACTCGCAGGTTTTTTTGATGATTTTGAGCAATGTTTTATTGGTGGCCTCCGCTTGGCCGTTACCTTGTGGGTAATAAGGCGATGAATGATGCAATGCAATTGCGTACCTTTTGCAGAGGTCCTGTAGGTCCTGAGAAATGAACTGTGGCCCATTGTCGGTGACGATTGTGCTTGGGACGCCGAATCTGGCGAGGATGTTCTTCATGATGAACTTGCAGACTGTTGACGCCTTGATTTCCGCGTAAGCTTCGGCTTCGGCCCATTTGGTGAAGTATTCCGTCGCAGTAAGGATGAAAGATTTCTGCTTGGTGAGGGAATTGGGATCACCTAGGGGACCAATGATGTCGAATGCCCACATGGAGAAAGGCCACGGGGAGATATTGGATGAAGTGAGGAAGATGGTGAATGGATTTTATCGGCGTGAAGTTGACACTTGACACACCTACGGACATAGACAGCACAATCTTCTTCCATAGTGGGCCAATAAAAGCCTTGGCGAATGATCTTCTTGGCGAGCATCTGACTATTCACGTGGCCACCGCACACGCCCGAGTGCGTCTCCTCTACACATTTCCAAACCTCATCGTCACCAAGACATCTTAACAGAATACCAGTAAGGCTCCTCCTATAGAGTAGACCTCCAACCAATGTATATTTCTGAGCCACCCTTCTTATGGCTTTCTTGTCCTCTGTGGTGGCCCCTTCAGGATAAGACTGATCTTGGCAGTATTTGACAATTTCATAGAACCATGGTTTCTCTTCATCAGCCAGTTCTTCTTCAGCCTCTGCCAACATGATCTCCCTCTTCTCAAGGATATCTTCCTGCAGGATCTTTCTTGCTATCCTGTCTTTGATATTTACGTAGGAAGCATCATCGATTGCAGGGGCGTGAAGTTTGTAGATGGAAATGGACTTAAACCATCTTCCTAGAGGGAACCTTATGGATGATGCCAACGAGGCGAGGGCATCGGCGAGAATATTCTGATGACGAGGGACATGAACAAAGATCAGTTTGTGAACAGTTTGGCAAAGGCAGCAGTGAGTTCTTGGTATGGCTTGAGTTTGGGATCGCGAGTGCGATATTTAGTGAGCACCTGGCGAAGGATGAGTTGACTATCACCTACGACTCGCAACTCAGTGATACGAAAAGAATGAGCGAGTTCTAGGCCAGCTAGAAGAGCTTCATATTCGGCTATATTGTTGGTGACTGGAAATTTGAGCTGGTATGCCAATGGGAATGTGAGGCCTTCAGGCGACAGGAGGGCGATGCCGATTCCTCTCCCTTGAGAATTCAGAGCTCCATCAAAATATAGCGTCCACATTGGCTCATCTGATTGGTTGACGGACATTAGTTCCTCATCTGGAAACTCTGATTGGACGGGATCGAACTTGGGAAGAGGATGGTGAGCGAGATGCTCGGCTATGGCATAGCCTTTAATCACCTTTTGCTGGATGTAGGTGATGTCGAACTGAGAGAGAAAACTTTGCCAGCGTGCTAGCCTATCCGTAAGGACGGATTTCTCCAGAAGGAATTTGATAGGATTCATTCGAGCAATCAAGTGGACCTCATGAGCCAAGAAGTAGTGCTTCAATTTCTGCACTACCCAAACGAGGGCAGCACAGGTTTTCTCCATGACGGTGTACTTCTGCTCACAGGGATTGAGAAGTTTGGACAAGTAATAGGTTGCCCGTTCCTTGCCTTCTTCATCAGCTTGTGCGAGGACGGCTCCCACGGAGTCATCCAAGACTGAGACGTAAAGGATCAGAGGTTTTTCTGGTTTGGGTGGAATGAGAACGGGTGGACTAGCCAGATATTCCTTCAACCCTTCAAAAGCTTTCTGACATTTAGAATTCCAGTGGAATTCTACTCCTGGCTTGGTCAACTCGTAGAGAGGTCTACACCTTTGTGAATGTTGGGACACAAACCGACGAATAAACTGCAACCTCCCGATTAAACCTCGGACTTCCCTCAAATTCTTGGGAGGCGGCATATCCCTGATGCCTTAGCTTTGTCGGGATCTATCTCGATCCCTCTTTTGCTCACAATGAACCCCAGCAATTTACCTGACGACACACCAAACACACACTTCTTCGGGTTCATTTTCAGTTGGAACTCCCTTGACCTCTGCAAGACCTTAGCCAAAACTTCTGGATGTTCCATCCTGGTCCTTGATTTACCAATAAGTCATCCACATACACTTCCAGATATATGTGCATCATGTCATGAAATATGGCCATCATCGCTCTTTGGTAAGTAGCTCCAGCATTCTTTAATCCGAACGGCATGACCACGTAACAATATGTTCCCCAAGGGGTAGTGAATGACGTCTTTTCCTGATCCTCTTCTGCCAAACGAATTTGATTGTATCCTGAAAATCCATCCATGAATGAGAGGGTCTCATAACCTGCCGTGTTATCGATCAACACATCAATGTGAGGCAAGGGAAAATCATCCTTTGGACACGCGCGGTTAAGGTCCCGGAAGTCGATGCAAATCCTGACTTTCCCATCTTTCTTCATGACCGGGACAATGTTCGCCACCCATTGAGGATAAAGGATGACTCTAATGAACCTGGCTTTGTGGAGCTTATCGACCTCTTCTTTCATTTTCAAAGCCATCTGAGGGTGGAAACGCCTTAACCTTTGTTTTACCGAGACGGACCCTGGTTTTAGGGTTAAACGGTGTTCGACCAAGGTTGAATCCAGACCCGGCATATCCTCGTAGCTCCATGCAAACGTGTCCTTATATTCCTTGAGAACCTCAATTAATGCCTCTTCTTCAGAGGGTGGTAGGTTGTCACTTATGAGGATGATCCTAGGGTCTTCCTCAGTTCCCAAGTTGACTTCTTTGGTGGATTCTTCTACGGCGGTTGACGGCTCGTCGAATCTCCTCATTCCACTAGCGTATGCGCCCGCCGCATCCTCATATTCTTCACCCTCATCTTCAGTGGGGCATTCTTCATCCGTGATCTCGTAGACTCCATACCCTTCATCAAATGCACAGTCGCCCTCACATTCTATTTCCGGTAGCTGGATGGGATTTTCTAACAACTGGGGGATGGCAAGAAGGGCCTGACACCTGGCGGCTAAATCCAGAAGGAATCGACGAGGGATCTGCCTACCCTTGGATTTCTTCCTAGGTACTACCCTTGGCCTATCATTCCTAGATTGACTGACAATATTTACAGAAGAAGAGGAAGACGAAGAGGATGGTGTAGAATGTACAGGAGAAGACCCCTCAGAGGAGGGGTAGAAAAGGTCGCTCATCGGACCTTGGACGGGTGGTCCGCAGGGCGGTACGCACCCGTGGGAGATGTAGGAGGTTTCCTCAACGAAGATGTGTTGTTGGGGAGTTTGAAAATTGACGTTTTTTTTTCGTTTTCATTTTTAATGACAAAGCAGTGAAAAGAGATTGGAGGAGAGAGAAAAGTGGTTATGGCTAGAGGATTGTGAGGCTCATAGAGCAGATCATGGTTGAAGACCTGGCGCGGGTTGAAAAGCCCGCGTAGGTATGTAAGCAAAGAAGGGGACCTGGGAAGATCATCAGACAATTGTCTGGCCCAGGAAGAAGATATCAGCAAAGGCTGAGACGAGTGGATGGAGAAGATGGCGGCTAATGAGCCGTCGATGGCAATGTTGAGGACGGATGAAGATCCGTCGATGACAGGGTCCTTCTGGCGAGGACGAGGATAGTTTGGAACCTTGGCAAGAGTGGTAATATTCTCTGGTATTCCGGAGATCAATGGTGGTCCTTCAAGCTGCGGAGACGAGAACATCCTTTCCAGTGCAACGGAAATGTCCCGTATGTCGAACCATTTGTCCACTCGCATTCCGGATCTTTGATCTTGCCTCTTTTGGTGATCCTCGGACATTTTTCAGCCAAATATACAGCATGTGATCCCCCATATGCTTCTCGTGGGTAATCTCCCATCTGAACAACGGGCCCTCTGTTGAAGTGGTTTGATAGAGTCCATGTGAGGGGCTTCCAATCCGCCTTGAACGGTCCTTTGAAGCCTAGGCCAAACCTGCGGTTCGGCCTAATTTCCTTTGGCGGTTTGAGCATACCCTGTAACTGTGCGCCCAGACCTTTACCCTGTTGATAGCCGATGTTCCTCATAATCTCCCAACCTTTGGAGTGAAAAGGGAGACATGATGTTGCGGTTGCCCTGACCGGCTCCTTTGGTGCTAGTGGAACGTGAGATGATCACGCACGTCCAGCAGTGACAATATGGGCCGATGAGACGGCCAAACAGAGGGCAGAGAGGTGTTGATAGCATCCACTGTGTGAAGGACAGGTGTACTGACCACTTTAATAATCCTCCCATTGTAAGGAAACTTCATGCACTGATGGTTGGTGGAAGGCACAGCGTCCATGGCTTCGATGTAAGGGCGACCCAGTATAGCCTTGAATGTGGGGTCCATGTCGAGGACATGGAATTCCGTGGGAATTGACATGGGGCCTAGTTCTGCCTTCAGAATAATCATCCCCTGCGGCGGCCTTTTGCTATTGTCATAGGCCGTGACCGTGATCGAGGAAGGTCTTATTTGTTCCTCGTCGATCCCACACAACTGAAGAGTGCTCATGGAGATCACATTTATGGACGCACCCGTGTCCACAAGACACGGGTTTATGGATACCCCATTAATTTTTATTGAAATGCACAGTGCATATTTTCGAGCTTCCTTGGGAGCGAGCTCGTAGTTGTGGAACATGATGGCCGGTTGTGTGTCTGTTGGGGTCAGGACGGTCGAAATATTCTCCACGGGGAGGTCTTCATTAACCATGACTCTTTGAAGGTACTCCATTAAGGCTGCCTGGTGGGATGTGGATCTTTGAAGTAGCTCCAGGATGGAGATCCGAGCAGGCGTCTTGTCCAAGTGTTTCAATAGATCATACTGTGTTCCAGGGATAGCTCTTTCTGGTTGTTCTCCATCATCCTTCTCTGGCTGAGATTGCTCAGATTCTGACTGTTGTGGGGGAAAACCCTGTGGAAAATCCTTCCACTCCGGAGCACCATTGCCTGCGGCTTTTGTACCTCTGTGGGGGTAGCAGTGGGTTTTAACAGAGGTTTGAGGGGTAGTGGTGGAGGAATGGTTGATGAAGCAGGGGTGATGACGGGAGCAGGGATTCTGATGAGGGGTTTGTTAGGTGGAGGCATGGTGAGGTAGAGGGGATATCGCGCGGATTATGAAGGATAAGGGGTCTGGAAGGTGGAGGTGGAGACGAAGTAGAAGTGGGTAGGGCTTGAAGCGGGCAATGATTTTGAGGTGGGTGATGGGTAATGAGTGGTTTTGAAGGCATTAGTGGTGATACGGTGGAGAAAGACGGGGTTATGTATGGTTGACGGATGATAAGGGGTTTAGAAGGCGTAGGGGTAAATGTGGTAGAGGTGGATGGTAAAGTGGGGGAGTGGGAGAAGATGAGAGGGTGTGAAGGCGTAGTGGAGAGTGTCGGTTGATAGGGGATCGGGGTACGGATGAGAGGGCGTAATGGTAGTGGAAATGGTGAAGGTGATACTGACGCGGGTTGATGAGAGAGAGGTGCTACCCGGGCAAGGCAAGGGTGTTGCGTGACGATAGGATTGGCGGTAGAAAGAATGGAGGTACTTTCCTGGTGCCACACCTGCTCTCTCCCGACTTCCGGGAAGGAGGAGATGGGGTTAACCTGATGATTGGGCTGTTGGTGCTCCGGTAATGGATTCTGGATTATGCCCATGTCGGGCTGTTGTTGTGGGGCCTGCTGAGGCTGTTGTTGTTGTTGTGGTTGCTGCTGCTGCTGCTGTTGTAACTGCTGCTGTGGCCTATGAGGAGGTCTCCTAGCCTTAAGAGCGGCGACGTATCGTCTCATTTCATCCCAATCTATTTGATGTTCATCATTCATATCGTGGATGTAATCTTTGAAATGGAAGCAGTAATCTACTGTGTGTCCTGGCTGCCTGTGGTAGACGCAGTATTTGGAGGTATCAACATTTGGGGGCCACACGGGCCTTTCTCTGGGTAGGGCGAGTTGGTTTGATGCCATGAGGGCATTAAAAATGTCTGCTAAGGTTTCTGGCAATGGTGGATAGTAGGCTCTCTTGGGACCGAGCGGCCTCCTTTGTTGCTGTTGGGGACCATAGTTCCCCGGGGGTGGAACTTGGTTGTACTGAAGCGGTGGTTGTTGTTGCTGAGGTTGTGGTTGTTGTTGCTGGGGTTGACGTAATGGAGGCATATTATCCTGGGGTGGATTATTTTGGGGTGGAGGACGAAGAGGGAAAGGACCTGGTTGGAGGGGAAGTCGGGGCATTTGTGGAGGCCTTGGGTTGACTGCATAGTTGGCATTGTTGACCGCACCCACTTGCTCATTTGTCACGACCCCTTCTGTGGCTCCGCCCGGGACACCAGCGCCTGTCTTTCTGACCACTTTGGGCTTTGACGACTCAAACATGTTCATAATGGGGGAGTCTTTTAACTGGGTTTGGATGTATCGGGCCCTTTCATAGAGTTCCTCCATTGTAGTAAGTTTATTCATGGCCAGGACGTGTCTGAACTGTGGGGTTGCATTAGACACAATCATCTTCACTTGTTCGGGCTCAGAGAGGGTATCCCTTATTCTTTCCGCCAGAGACCTCCATCTATCAGCATAGCAGACAAAATCCTCGTCGGGCTTCATCTTTTCGGCCACTAGGTCGGTAATGGAGAGTGAGGGACCGACCCTATCCCTATATTTCTGCAAGAACCTTCTCTGGACTATTTCAAAATTCTCGGCCTCGCGGGGCTCCAAGGAATAGAACCACTCAAGCGCGGGACCATCCAATGATCTCCGAAAGAGGTATGCCAGGGACCTCTGATCGTTTTGCCAATAGGAGGATTCATACATGAAATCCTTGAGGTGAATGAAGGGGTTGCCGGTACCATTGTATCTGCGGTACGTGGGCATTTCGGAGGGAGGAAGATGAATGACGGGAAGGATTGGCAAAGCAACCTCCGGGGTGGCTTTCACGTCCACCATCCTTCTCAGATTTTGAAACTGCTCGTCCATGCGATTGAACCTATTGAGGAGCGATTGGGCGAGCTCCTCTGGAGGTGAAGGTGGCACTTGCCACTGGGGGAGAAACTGTCTCCCGGAGACTTGAGGGGGGAACCCGGAATGAGAGGGAGCTGTCGGACCGCCGACAGTTGGCCCTGGCTGAAGCGGTGTGTGGGGAACAACGGGAGTTTGAGATTGTGACTGGAACTGGAATGAGGGTGGTTGTTGGCTCGCTTGTCCTTGAAGCGAGGGAGACTGGATGGCTTGTGCCAATGAAGGAGATGGAATGGCCTGCACGGACTCTTGGAGAGGTGCGATGGCCGGAGTTGATTCCTGGGGCGTGGGGGAAACAGATTTCCCATTCAGAATGGCCTGGAAGGCCCGGAGCTGTTCAGAGGTAAGCTCCGTGTTGGCGAGGACGCCCAGTAAGGAAGAGATATCCTGTGGTGGGGACGTGTCCCCGGCAATAACCTGCACCTCATGCGAGGGCTCATGAGAAGGACCCGAGTCCATAGCATAGACTCGCGGGTCGGCTGACAAACCACGACTAGGGTGATTCTCCTCAAAAGACTCGTGAGACATGCTCACAGTTTTCCCAGAACGCAAAAACATACACTAGCAAGCAGGTAGCAGAGATTATCAAACAAGTGGATGCCTTTACGCCTTTTTTGTGTTTTGATTTTGATGATTTTTTTGTGTTTTTAGCGAGATCCGAAGTTCACACAAAATGGGACCCTAGTTTATTTTTGTTTCACCGCCGTGTCAGCTAGGGTCTCTCGTCTCACCACGAATGAAATGACTAACTCGGGGAACTTCAATGGTACAACCAGCCCAGTGAACGAAGAGGAGATTCTTCGATGTCGGGGACTTACGGAGGTCCCAGTGGAGGAGATTCTAGTCCGTTGAGAGGAATTCTCAAACGGAGAGTCCTTCCTTCACCGGGAAAGGGTGATCCTAAAAAAAATGAAAAAAGGATAGAAAAGAGGGATGGATGCATGCAATGAAATGCTGACAGAGATATGGAGTGAGAAAACAACAGAAATAACAGACATGTAATAAACAAACAACCAATCAAAACTGACAGTGCTGCCGTGAGCACAACGGGGGCGCGCGTGGGCGCCAAGGTGGAGAGGCACGGATGGTGCCGAACTTGCAAGGGTAGCCAAAAGGAAGCAGTAGAGTCCCACCGTGATCGCCAATCTGTGAGCGATGTCACGCGGTTCGGGGAGCGAGAAGACGCGGAGCGCGCGGGCTCCTCTTTTTGTTTGCTGCAACACAGAAATAAGAGAAAAGAGAAGGGGCCACCACGGGAGATTGCTCCGGCGAGGCGAGCGTGACAAATGTGATATAGCAAGATATGGGGGTTAAACGGCCATAGCGGGAAGTGACTCGCCGCGACCTCGGGGGACGGGAATGGTGCAGAAATTAAATAGCAGGAATTGAAACGGCCATTGGGGAATTGACTCGCCGCGGCCTCGAGAATATGAGCAGATAAGAAGATAGCAGAATATAAAGAGAATATAAAGAGCGGGAATTTAAACGGCCATTGGGGAAGTGACTCGCCGCGGCCTCGAGCATATGAGCAGAATATAACAGAATATAAAGAGAATATAAGAACGGAAATTTAAACGGCCATTGGGGAAGTGACTCGCCGCGGCCTCGAGAACAAGATGTGATCGCGAGGGGCCGAAAGGCCCCAAAATGAAGAAAGTGATCGCGCCTACCTCAAGAGCGGGAGATGGCGGGTTGCTTCTTCCTCCCCCTTCGGCTGGCCGACGGAGAGGGCTTTCCTTGGGTACCCTTGCAAAACAACGACAAACAAGTAACGAGTGGATTAGAAAGATGAAGGTGTAGTATTCAAATCCTTGCGATAAAAATAATGAAATGATGGTAAGACACACACCTGGTTGGTGTTGTCTTTTAAACCCCTCTCGGACTCGAGTAGGAGGAAAATGAGATGATGGATGCAAGAAGTATATAAGAAGAGGCGCCCTTATGAAGGGGGATAGATGATGCGAGATGATGAATGCAAAAGAACTATGGAGAAAAAGGGGAAGAAAAGGCTTATTGGATGAGCCGAGGATGAAATCCGGCGGAGCTCCGGCAGCGTAGGGACGACGTGGAAGCGCGGTGGACGAAGACGACCTTCCTCTCGCGAGCGTGGGCACCCGAGAAGCCGGCAGAATCTCCACCTACAAAAGACCCCACGGGTTAGAAAATGACTCCGGTAGCCTCTGGGCTCCGGTAGCCTATCGGATCTCTTCGAAGCTCCCCTAGAACTGAGGGGGGTGGGCCTCTATTTATAGGGCTCTGGAGGGTGGAGGCGTCCAGGACCCTGGACACCTCCATCAGGGACGAACTAATATTTTATTCTATTTTTATTAATTTTTTTGGAATATTTTTGTGGAGGCGTTCAAGGCCTCGGACGCCTCCAACAGGTCCACCGAAAACCGATGACGGCCGCACGCGGTTTGGCACAACGCGTGGTTTTGTGAGCGGCGCCTCGTGATTCAGAAATGGGCACTTCCAGGTGGCTGGACGTCTCTATAATTTGGATTTTTTCACACACGACAAACCCTCGTTCGGTGGCCGGCGCCCGTGAGAGAGTTGATGGAGGCGTCCAGGGGCCTAGACGCCTCCAAAAATATATTATTTTTATTTTTGTTGTTTTGTCTTTTATGCCAAGGCTGGCATTTTAATTTTTCATGTTTGTTTTTATGGAGGCGTCCAGGGGCCTGGACGCCTCCATTAATATGTATTTTTTTTATTATTTTTTGTCTTTTATGCCAAGTGGCACTTTACACATTTTTTATATTTGTTTTTATGGAGGCGTCCAGGGGCCTGGATGCCTCCATAATATATATTTTTTATTTATTTTTGGGCTTTAAAAAAACAAAAATAAATTTAAAATAAATTTAAAGAATGGGGGCGTCCAGGGGCCTGGACGCCCCCATTAAGACCCACCCGGGTTCTCAGTCGGCTGCCGCCCGGCAGACACCCTTCTTGGTTCCGGAACTCCTGACGCGTCTGACTGGTGTTGATGCCGTCCGAATGCCGTGACGAGACGATTCCGGATGCCGAAAAGGGCGGAAGAAGACTCAAGAAAAGGAAGCACTCAAGTGAGTTAAAACGCGTAAGCCGTCGCGGGGCGTTGTATAGTAATATGAGACTTTCTCAAGAGACGTCAGGAATAGCGTGTCTACACCTATGACAAGATTAACCCGCAAGGAGAACAAGTTTGATTGGTCAGATGATTATCAACAAAACTTTCAGACTTTGAAGGATTGTTTAACTACTGTACCTCTATTGGCTTTACCTTCTGGTGAAGGAGGTTTTATGGTATACACTGATGCTTCAGGTATTGGTTTAGGTTGTGTACTCATGCAGCATGGAAAGGTGATTGCCTATTCTTCTAGGCAGTTGAGGAAGCATGAAGAGAATTATCATGTTCACGATTTGGAACTAGCAACAGTCGTGTTTGCTTTGAATATATGGAGGCACTACTTGTATGGAGAAACATTCACAGTATTTTCAGATCACAAAAGTCTGAAATATTTGTTTTCTCGGAAGGAACTTAATATGAGGCAGCGAAGATGGTTGGAGTACTCGAAAGACTTCGAATTCTTGATTGAGTATCATCCTGGCAAAGGCAATGTTGTGGCAGATGCATTAAGCAGGAAGCCTGTGGCTAGATTATCAAGTCTCATGTTACATGAGTGGAAGCTATTGGGACAATTAGCTAGTCTGGATCTGAATGTTGATAATGATCGGGTTATGATTGCACATATTCAACTTAAGCCCGAATTATTGACGGAAATCAAGTCCTTGCAAGATAATGATCCCGAGTTGGTAGAGATCAAGGGAAGCTTGAGCAGCAGACCTGACTTCATGATGGCTGACGATGGAAGATTATTATTCCAGGGTAGAACTTGTGTACCTGATGAAGCTGGAATAAAGAACAAGATTCTAGAGGAAGCACATAGATCCAGATATACCATTCATCCTAGAGGCACTAAAATGTTCAAGGATTTGAAGAGATCTTTTTGGTGGCCGAACATGAAAAGAGAAGTTGCAGACTTCGTGAGTAGATGCTTGGTTTGTCAGCAAGTTAAGGCTGAACATTTCAGACCGGCAGGAAAGTTGAAACCACTTGACATACCCCAATGGAAGTGGGAAAACATTGGCATGGATTTCATTATGAGTCTACCTAGGACTCGTGGTGGATTTGATGCAATATGGGTGATTGTTGATCGATTGACAAAGTCAGCTCATTTCTTACCCATTAAGTCCAAGTGGACAGTTGATGTATTGGCTGCTTTGAATTTGAAGGAAGTGGTAAGGCTCCATGGCATACCAGTCAGTATTGTGTCTGATCGAGACCCCAGATTTACTTCACATTTCTGGAAGGGACTGCAAGAGTCTCTTGGTACTCACCTTAATTTCAGTACTGCTTTTCATCTACAGACCGATGGACAGACTGAAAGAACCAACTAGATAGTGGAAGATATGCTCAGAGCATGCATGATTGATTTCGGAGACAGTTGGAGTGATCATTTGGCTTTGATTGAATTCACCTACAACAACAGTTATCAATCCAGCATCCAGATGGCTCCTTTTGAAGCATTGTCCGGGCGAAACTGTCGTTCCCCGTTGTGTTGGGATGAGATAGGTGAGAAGCAATGGCTTGGACCGGATCTTATTTCAGAATCATCACAGAACATCCGTGTCATCCGAGATCGGTTACAGTTAGCCCAATCAAGACAGAAGAGTTATGCCGACATAAGGAGAAGAGCATTAGAATTTCAAGTTGGCGAGCATGTATTCTTAAAGGTTTCTCATTCGAGAGGGATTTGAAGATTTGGCATTCATGGCAAGCTAAGTCCGAGGTATATTGGTCCATTCGAGATCCTAGATAGAGTGGGAGAAGTTGCTTACAGGCTGGCATTACCACCGTAGTTGTCTGGCGTACACAATGTTTTCCATGTGTCTATGTTACGGAAATATGTGTACGATCCCACTCATATCATTCAGCATGTGGATTTTGAGTTAAAGGAAGATTTGACCTATGAAGAAAGACCTATCAAGATTCTAGACCGGAAACAGCAGCAACTCCGGAATCGGTCTATACCGATGGTCAAGATTCAGTGGAGTCGGCGTGGAACCGAAGAAGCTACTTGGGAATCTGAAGATACTATGCGGAAGCGGTATCCCGACTTGTTCTAGGTGAGCAATCTCTTTCCCTATCCTCCGTATTTAGTGCAGTGAATTTGGAGGACCAAATTCTTTAAGTGGGGGAGGGTGTAATACCCCAAATTATTTTAGAAATTTAATTAGAATTATTTAAATTTATTTGAAATTATTTGGAATTATTTGAATTAATGAGAATTTATTCGTAATTAATTAGATTAATTCTTTAATAAATAGTATAAGTCACTTTTCAACTATTTTATAAAAATCCATAAAAATCATATTATTGTGTAATCCATTTCGTTTAACAATTTTATCTTCTTCGACTAAGCCTAATAAAATCATTAACTAGGCCTAATCAGTGGATTAAGTCCGATTTCCACACTTACCTACCCAATAGTCAACGCAATAGTAAACCTCATCATAAAACACCAAATTAGAGCTTAATACTCAACCAAATGAGCTCATTTCGGTGGCAAATGAAAGGCCACGATCTAAGGATCAATAGCCCTCTATCAATCGAACCAAAACCTAACCCTAACACTTGGTGGCGGCCGAGTTTTGGAGTGGTCAACCTTGGCGGCGCCGTTTTCCAACACCTAACTTGCGTGGTCGATTCCTCCCAGCCCCGAAGTTTCCAGAAGCTCTATGAACTATCCAAATGAAGCTCTACGAGTCTACTTTCATTTGGTGGCTGTGGTGTTCGCATTGGATTCAGATCTAGGAAGTTCTTGGTCGTTTAGTGGAGGTGGGTCGGCTGCCGTCGTCCTCCTTCCTCTCCTCTTTGATCCTTCGATTGAGGTAGGTTTCCTTAACCAAAATCAGCTTATGAATATATCAAATTGTTCCTCTCGATGAGATCTTTCCAATGGGGGTAAAAGCCCCAATTTTCATTAGGTATCCAAGGAGATATCGCGGGTTTTCTAAGGTGCTGTCCAATTCGTTCTTCAGTCTAGGGCTTTAAGTTCTCTCTTCGATGGCTCTTTGATTGAGGTAGGATCTAACATCCAAACTCTAATTAATATACATGAATGTAATCAGCATCTTGTTAGCTTCCATTTGGCATAGAAAGCAGCAAATTTCATTGAGCATGTTTAGAGAATTTTGGATCGAAGTAAGAGCATGTTTAGGCTTGATTTATGGTATGTTCTTCAAGTAGAAGTATGATTTTCGGGCTGTTTTTGAGTTAGATATCTAGATCCACATATGGCCTATCATACATGGTTAGAATCAGCATTAAGTTAGCTTTCTTTTGATATAAGAAGCCCCAAATTTCGTTGTATATATTGAGAGAACCATACAATTTAGTAGAAGCATGTCAAGAACTAGGTCTTCATGTGTTCATCATAGAATAGGTTGTGATTCATTTGATTTCTGTTGAAATTCGTGTTTCAAAACTCTTGTTTTATGACCCTAGTATGTCTATTAAGAACTCTAGACCATGTGGTTAATATCCCAACCCATTTAGACCCCAAATCGTGGAGTTTTTCATGATTTCCGGAAGCCCGTTCTTGTCTCGAAACCCAGGGGTCGACCCCATGGGTCGACCCATACCACCCAGCAAGCAGAAGATTTCTGCTTTGCATGGGTCGACCCATGGGGTCGACACACACTGCAGGGGTCGACCCATGCCAGGGCAGCTCCCAGGAACCTCCAGGGGTCGACCCAATGGGTCGACCCATGCCTGGAAATTTCCAGGGGTCGACCCAATGGGTCGACCCATGTGCTGTAAGACCCGGTAAAAGATGTTTTTGACCCGAGGATCGATCCGGATCATTAGGGGATCAACCCAATCAACTTAGCCCAATTGAAAACTATATTTTTGAGGATCTAATGACCTATTCATGTACCCCTTTGATTTCAATTAACATTGGTCCCTACATGCAAACATAGTGTAAAAACATGCTGTTTATCATCTTCATTTCAATGTATACAATGGTTAAATAGAAACCCACATAATTAGTGGTTAATTGTGTAACTAGATTTCTGTTAATGCATGCTATTTCATTCCTGTACGAGCTTGTTCCTTATCTCATCATCTTGAATCCACTTTTTGGCAATTGGCTAAATGCAAATGATAATAGATAATCTTTGATATATTAACTTGGTAATTAGTATTAAATTGATTGTTAAGTTGCTGTTTTAGTCATTATTACTCCAGTAGAATGGATTGCTTACACACTTGAATGGTACACTGTCAGCCGTTCTTTCTTGACCCCGTGGACCAAGTTTTGGTCCAATTCTTGTAATGCGGCCCAAAGTGACCGTATGACTGAGTTTTTGTTTTAGTGAATCCAAGGACAAGTTAGTCCTTAAATCTTATACTTGTGGCAGTAATTCCTCTGATTAAATTGGTCATATAACTTGACTGAATGTCTAGACAATCGTGGGATCTTGTATCCAATAAATCGATGCCAACGCACCGTAAGGGCCCGGTCTGGTCCTGGGGAGAGCGCCCGAAAGTTAGTGAGTCCATGGGATGTTAATGACATGGTGAGGTATTGCACCGAGTACTTGACTATCTTGTTACGTCTATGACATGAAAAATCCCTTGTTACTCTTGTTACTTGATCGTGCTTGACATGATGTTTAAAATACTTGCTTGTTGGCCAATTCTCAATTCTTTATTACTATCTCTTGTTGTAAATTCTTGTACTTGTAATCTTGTTATCTCTTGTCATCATTATATTTCTTGACCTTGGAAGATCTTTGTATTTCGCTGTTTATTTGTATCGTCATTTATTTCCTTTCTTAGCATTGCATATGAAAATGTAATTAACTTGTTAATCACGTAAACTTGCATGTTATTTCCTACTGAGCGTCAGCTCATAGTTGTTGTTTCTCCCCTTTCCAGGCTATTCAGGTGACGATGCGCATACCGATGGGGAAGGGTAGGAGTGATATCTCTTGAGTGTACTTGTAGTAGATGCCGAGTTGGCATGGTTGGTTACCTCTAGTTATTTCCTTAGAGTTGTGTTAGCACTTGTACTCTTGGAGTCAGTTATTGTATTAGAATTCAGATTGGAAGTCATGTTTGATCGTGTATTAGCAGTGTTGGTTATTGTAATGATTTGGAATCATCTTGATCAATAGAGTTGTATTTTCCATAGCATTGTGTAATTGTTTAGTTTAAAATATTTATTTGCTTTCTAGCTAGTTTCTAACTGTACGTCCCGATATTCCGCGTCGGGGCATGACAGAGATGAAGGTAGAACTTAGGAAGATCTACATCCCCAAATATTTTCACCCCTCCTACTCAAACACCCCTAGCCCGAGAAACACTACCACTCCTCCATCCCCACCCGGCCAACTTGAGACCACCCTTAGGCCTCCACCCCCACCACTCCCAACAAATTCCCTCTCAACCATGATCACTACACTTCGCCACCAAATCCTCTCCCTTAAGACCCAAATGATCCAAGCATCCACTGTAGACACGCCATTCCTGACGTCTCCTGAGAAAGTCTCATATTACTATACGACGTCCCGCGGCGGATTTCGCATTTTGAATCACTTGAGTGCTTCCTTTTCTTGGGTCTTCTTCTACCTTTTTCGGTATCCGGAATTGTCTCGTCGCAGCATTCGGACGGCATCAACACCAGTCAGACGCCTCGGAAGGTCCCGAAACCAGGAAGGGCGCCTGTCGGGGAGCTGCCGACGCCTTTTCAGCGGACCCGGGGGGGTCTTAATGGAGGCGTCCAGGCCCCTGGACGCCTCCATCATTTTAATTTATTTTTTAAGACAAAAATACATAAAAATATATATATATTTATGGAGGCGTCCAGGCCCCTGGACGCCTCCATGAAAACAAATATAAAAAATATAAAAATGCCAGTTGGCATAAAAAATAAAATAAAAAAATAAAAAATATATTTTCTTGGAGGCGTCCAGGCTCCTGGACGCCTCCATCAACTCACTCATGGGACGCCGCCCACCGAACGACGGTTTGTCGTATGTGAAAGAATCCAAATTGTGGAGACGTCCAGCTGGCTGGACACGCCCATTTCCAAATCACGGGTCACCGCTCCAAAACCACGCGTTATGTTAAACCGCGTGCGACTTTCGGTGGAGTTCGGTGAGACTTATGGAGGCGTCCGGGACCCTGGACGCCTCCATGAAAATATTCAAAAAAAATGAATAGAAATAGAATAAAATATCTTTTTTACCCTGATGGAGGTGTCCAGGGTCCTGGATGCCTCCACCCTCCGGAGCCCTATAAATAGAGGCCCACCCCCTCAGTTCTGGGGGAGCTTCTAAGAGATCCGATTGGTTGTCGGAGCCCAGAGGCTACCGGAGTCATTTCTAACCCGTGGGGTCTTTTGTAGGTGGAGGTTCTACCGACTTCTCGGGTGCCCACGCTCGCGAGAGGAAGGTCGTCTTCATCCATCGCGCTTCCACGTCGTCCCTACGCTGCCGGAGCTCCGCCGGATTTCACCATCGGCACATCCAGTAAGCCAATCCTTTCCTTTTCTTCGTAGATTTTTTGCATTCATCATCTCGCATCCTCTATCCCCCTTCATAAGGGAGCCTCTTCTTATATACTTCTTGCATCCATCATCTCATTTTCCTCCTACTCGAGTCCGAGAGGGGTTTAAAAGATAACACCAACCAGGTGTGTGTCTTGCCATCATTTCTTTATTTTTATCGCAAGGATTTGAATACTACACCTTCATCTTTCTAATCCACTTGTTACTTGTTTGTCGTTATTTTGCAAGGGTACCCAAGGAAAGCCCTCTCCATCGGCCGGCCAAAGGGGGAGGAAGAAGCAACCCGCCATCTCCCGCTCTTGAGGTAGGCACGATCACTTTCTTTATTTTGGGGTCTTTTGGGCCCTGGCGATCACATCTTGTTCTCGAGGTCGCGACGAGTCACTTCCCCAATGGTCGTTTAAATTCCCGTTCTTATATTCTCTTTATATTCTGTTATATTTTGCTCATATTCTCGAGGCCGCGGCGAGTCACTTCCCCAATGGCCGTTTAAATTCCCGTTCTTATATGTTATATTCTTATCTATTCATGTTCTCGAGGCCGCGGTGAGTCACTTCCCCAATGGCCGTTTAAATTCCCGCTCTTATATTCTCTTTATATTCTATTATATTCTTATCTATTCATATTCTCGAGGCCACGGCGAGTCACTTCCCCAATGGCCGTTTAAATTCCCGCTCTTTATATTCTCCTTATATTCTGCTATATTCTTATCTGCTCATATTCTCGAGGCCGCGGCGAGTCACTTCCCCAATGGCCGTTTCAATTCTTGCTATTTAATTTCTGTACCATTCCCGTCCCCCCGAGGCCGCGGCGAGTCACTTCCCGCTATGGCCGTTTAACCCCCATATCTTGCTATATTACATTTGTCCCGCTCGCCCCGCCGGAGTAATCTCCAGTGGTGGCCCCTTCTCTTTTCTCTTATTTCTGTGTTGCAGCAAATAAAAAGGAGCCCGCGCGCTCCGCGTCTTCTTCGCTCCCCGAACCGCGTGACGTCGCTCACAGATTGGCGATCACGGTGGGACATCTACTGCTTCCTTTTGGCTACCCTTGCAAGTTCGGCACCGTCCGTGCCTCTCCACCTTGGCGCCCTCGCGTGCCCCCGTTGTGCTCACGGCAGCACTGTCAGTTGTGATTGGTTGGGTGTTTATTATATGTTTGTTATTTCTGTTATTTTTTTACTCTACTTCTCTGTCAGCATTCCATTGCATACATCCATCCCTCTTTTATATCCTTTTTCATTTTTTCTAAGGATCACCCTTTCCCGGTGAAGGAAGGACTCTCCGTTTGAGAATTCCTCTCAACGGACTAGAATCTCCTCCACTGGGACCTCCGTAAGTCCCCGACATCGAAGAATCTCCTCTTCGTTCACTGGGCTGGTTGTACCATTGAAGTTCCCCGGAGTTAGTCATCCCATTCGTGGTGAGACGAGAGACCCTAGCTGACACGGCGGTGAAACAAAAATAAACTAGGGTCCCTATTTTGTGTGAACTTCGGATCTCACTAAAAACACAAAAAAATCATCAAAATCAAAACACAAAAAAGGCGTAAAGGCATCCACTTGTTTGATAATCTCTGCTACCTGCTTGCTAGTGTATATTTTTACGTTCTGGGAAAACTGTGAGCATGGCTCATGAGTCTTTTGAGGAGAACCACTCTAGTCGTTGTTTGTCAGCCGACCCGCGAGTCTATGCTATGGACTCGGGTCCCTCTCATGAGCCCTCGCATGAGGTGCAGGTTATTGCCGGGGACACATCCCCACCACAGGATATCTCTTCCTTACTGGGCGTCCTCGCCAACACGGAGCTTACCTCTGAACAGCTCCGGGCCTTCCAGGCCATTCTGAAGGGGAAATCTGTTTCCCCCACGCCCCAGGAATCAATTCTGGCCATCGCACCTCTCCAAGAGTCCGTGCAGGCCATTCCATCTCCTTCATTGGCGCAAGCCATCCAGTCTCCCTCGCTTCAAGGACAAGCGAGCCAACAACCACCCTCATTCCAGTTCCCGTCACAATCTCAAACTCCCGTTGTTCACCACATACCGCTTCAGCCGGGGCCGACTGTCTGCGGTCCGGCAGCTCCCTCTCATTCGGGGTTCTCCCCTCAAGTCTCTGGGAGACAGTTTCTCCCCCAGTGGCAAGTACCACCTTCACCTCCAGAGGTGCTCGCCCAATCGCTCCTCAATAGGTTCAATCGCGTGGACGAGCAGTATCAAAATCTGAGAAGGATGGTGGACGTGAAAGCCACCCCGGAGGTTGTTTTGCCAATCCTTCTCGTCATTCATCTTTCTCCCTCCGAAATGCCCACGTACCGCAGATACAATGGTACCGGAAACCCCTTCATTCACCTCAAGGATTTCATGTATGAATCCTCCTATTGGCAACACGATTAGAGGTCCCTGGCATACCTCTTTCGGAGATCATTGGATGGTCCCGCGCTAGAGTGGTTCTATTCTTTGGAACCCCGCGAGGCCGAGAATTTTGAAATAGTCCAGAGAAGGTTCTTGCAGAATTATAGGGATAGGGTCGGTCCCTCACTCTCCATTACCGACTTAGTGGCCGAAAAGATGAAGCCCGATGAGGATTTTGTCCGCTATGCTGATAGATGGAGGTCTCTGGCGGAAAGAATAAGGGATACCCTCTCCGAGCCCGAACAAGTGAAGATGATTGTGTCTAATGCAACCCCACAGTTCAGACACGTCCTGGCCATGAATAAACTTACTACAATGGAGGAACTCTATGAAAGGGCCCGGTACATCCAAACCCAGTTAAAAGACTCCCCCATTATGAATATGTTTGAGTCGCCGAAGCCCAAAGTGATCAGAAAGACAGGCGCTGGTGTCCTGGGAGGAGCCACAGAAGGGGTCGTGACAAATGAGCAAGTGGGTGCGGTCAACAATGCCAACTATGCAGTCAACCCAAGGCCTCCACAAATGCCCCGACTTCCCCTCCAACCGTGTCCTTTCCCTCTTCGTCCTCCACCTCAAAATAATCCACCCCAGGATAATATGCCTCCATTACGTCAACCCCAGCAACAACAACCACAACCTCAGCAACAATAACCACCGCTTCAGTACAACCAAGTTCCACCCCCGGGGAACTATGGTCCCCAACAGCAACAAAGGAAGCCGGTCGGTCCCAAGAGAGCCTACTATCCACCATTGCCAGAAACCTTAGCAGACATTTTTAATGCCCTCATGGCATCAAACCAACTCTCCCTACCCAGAGAAAGGCCCGTGTGGCCCCCGAATGTTGATACCTCTAAATACTGCATCTACCACAGGCAGCCAAGACACACAGTTGATTACTGCTTCCATTTCAAAGATTACATCCACGATATGAATGATGAACATCAAATAGATTGGGATGAAATGAGACGATACGTCGCCGCTCTCAAGGCTAGGAGACCTCCTCATAGGCCACAGCAGTAGTTACAACAGCAGCAGCAGCAGCAACCACAACAACAACAACAGCCTCAGCAGGCCCCACAACAACAGCCCAACATGGGCATAATCCAGAATCCATTACCGAAGCACCAACAGCCCAATCATCAGGTTAACCCCATCTCCTCCTTCCCGGAAGTCAGGAGAGAGCAGGTGTGGCACCCGGAAAGTACCTCCATTCTTTCTACCGCCAATCCTATCATCACACAACACCCTTGCCTTGCCCGGGTAGCACCTCTCTCTCATCAACCCGCGTCAGTATCACCTTCACCATTTCCACTACCATTACGCCCTCTCATCCGCACCCCGATCTCCTATCAATCGACACTCTCCTCTACGCCTTTACACCCTCTCATCTTCTCTCACTCCCCCACTTTACCATCCACCTCTACCACATTTACCCCTACGCCTTCTAAACCCCTTATCATCTGTCAACCATACATAACCCCGTCTTTCTCCACCATATCACCACTAATGCCTTCAAAACCACTCATTACCCATCACCCACCTCAAAATCATTACCCGCTTCAAGCCCTACCCACTTCTACTTCGTCTCCACCTCCACCTTCCAGACCCCTTATCCTTCATAATCCGTGTGATATCCCCTCTACCTCCACCATGCCTCCACCTAACAAACCCCTCATCAGAATCCCTGCTCCCGTCATCACCCCTGCTTCATCAACCATTCCTCCACCACTACCCCTCAAATCCCTGTTAAAACCCACTGCTACCCCCACAGAGGTACAAAAGCCGCAGGCAATGGTGCTCCGGAGTGGAAGGATTTTCCACAGGGTTTTCCCCCACAATAGTCAGAATCCTGAGCAATCTCAGCCAGAGAAGGATGATGGAGAACAACCAGAAAGAGCTATCCCTGGAACACAGTATGATCTATTGAAACACTTGGACAAGACACCTGCTCGGATCTCCATCCTGGAGCTACTTCAAAGATCCACATCCCACCAGGCGGCCTTGATGGAATATCTTCAAAAAGTCATGGTTAATGAAGACCTCCCCGTGGAGAAGATTTCAACCGTCCTGACCCCAACAGATGCACAACCGGCCATCATGTTCCACAACTACGAGCTCGCTCCCAAGGAAGCTCGGAAATATGCATTGTGCATTTCAATAAAAATTAATGGGGTATCCATAAACCCGTGTCTTGTGGACACGGGTGCGTCCATAAATGTGATCTCCATGGACACCCTTCAGTTGTATGGGGTCAACGAGGAACAAATAAGACCTTCCTCGATCACGGTCATGGCTTATGACAATAGCAAAAGGCCGCCGCAGGGGATGATTATTCTGAAGGCAGAACTAGGCCCCATGTCAATTCCCACGGAATTCCATGTCCTCGACATGGACCACACATTCAAGGCTAAACTAGGTCGCCCTTACATCGAAGCCATGGACGCTGTGCCTTCCACCAACCATCAGTGCCTGAAGTTTCCTTACAATGGGAGGATTATTAAAGTGGTCAGTACACCTGTCCTTCACATAGTGGATGCTATCAACACCTCTCTGCCCTCTGTTTGGCCGTCTCATCGGCCCATATTGTCACTGCTGGACGTGCGTGATCTATCTCACGTTCCACTAGCACCAAAGGAGCCGGTCAGGGCAACCACAACATCATATCTCCCTTTTCACTCCAAAGGGTGGGAGATTATGAGTAACATCGGCTATCAATAGGGTAAAGGTCTGGGCACACAGTTACAGGGTAGGCTCAAACCGCCAAAGGAAATTAGGCCGAACCGCAGGTTTGGCCTAGGCTTCAAAGGACTGTTCAAGGCAGATTGGAAGCCCCTCACATGGACTCTATCAAACCACTTCAACAGAGGGCCCGTTGTTCAGATGGGAGATTACCCACGAGAAGCATATGGGGGATCACATGCTGTATATTTGGCTGAAAAATGTCCGAGGATCACCAAAAGAGGTAAGATCAAAGATCCGAAATGCGAGTGGAACAAATGGTTCGACATACGGGACATTTCCGTTGCACTGGAAAGGATGTTCTCGTCTCCGCAGCTTGAAGGATCACTATTGATCTCCCGAATACCAGAGAATATTACCACTCTTGCCAAGGTTCCAAACTGTCCTCGTCCTCGCCAGAAGGACCCTGTCATCGACGGATGTTCATCCGTCCTCAACATTGCCGTCGACGGCTCATTAGCCGCCATCTTCTCCATCCACTCGTCTCAGCCTTTACTGATATCTTCTTCCTGGGCCAGACAATTGTCTGATGATCTTCCCAGATCCCCTTCTCTGCTTACATACCTACGCGGGCTTCTCAACCCGCGCCAGATCTTCAACCATGATCTGATCTATGAGCCTCACAATCCTCTAGCCATAACCACTTTTCTTTTTCCTCCGATTTCTTTTCACTGTTTTGTCATCAAAAATGAAAATGAAAAAAAAACGTCAATTTTCAAACTCCTCAACAACACATCTTCATTGAGGAAACCTCTTACATCTCCCACGGGTGCGTCCCGTCCTGCGGACCACCCGTCCAAGGTCCGATGAGCGACCTTTTCTACCCCTCCTTTGAGGGGTCTTCTCCTGTACATTCTACACCATCCTCTTCATCTTCCTCTTCTTCTGTAAATATTGTCAGTCAATCTAGGAATGATAGGTCAAGGGTAGTACCTAGGAAGAAATCCAAGGGTAGGCAGATCCTTCATCGATTCCTTTTGGATTTAGCCGCCAGGTGTCAAGCCCTCCTTGCCATCCCCCAGTTGTTAGAAAATCCCATCCAACTACCGAAAATAGAATGTGAGGGCGACTGTGCATTTGATGAAGGGTATGGAGTCTACGAGATCACGGATGAAGAATGCCCCACTGAAGATGAGGGTGAAGAATATGAGGATGCGGCGGGTGCATACGCTAGTGGAATGAGGAGATTCAACGAGCCGTCAACCGCCGTAGAAGAATCCACCAAAGAAGTTAACTTGGGAACTGAGGAAGACACTAGGATCATCCTCATAAGTGACAACCTACCACCCTCTGAAGAAGAGGCATAATTGAGGTTCTCAAGGAATATAAGGACATGTTTGCATGGAGTTACGAGGATATACCGGGTCTAGATTCAACCTTGGTCGAACACCGTTTAACCCTAAAACCAGGGTCCGTCTCGGTAAAACAAAGGTTAAGGCGTTTCCACCCTCAGATGGCTTTGAAAATGAAAGAAGAGGTCGATAAGCTCCACAAAGCCAGGTTCATTAGAGTCGTTCTTTATCCTCAATGGGTGGCGAACATTGTCCCGGTCATGAAAAAGATGGGAAAGTCAGGATTTGTATCGACTTCCGGGACCTTAACCGCGCGTGTCCAAAAGATGATTTTCCCTTACCTCACATTGATGTGTTGATTGATAACACGGCAGGCTACGAAACCCTCTCATTCATGGATGGATTTTCAGGATACAATCAAATTCGTTTGGCAGAAGAGGATCAGGAAAAGACGTCATTCACTACCCCTTGGGGAACATATTGTTACGTGGTCATGCCGTTCGGATTAAAGAATGCTGGAGCTACTTACCAAAGAGCGATGATGGCCATATTTCATGACATGATGCACATATATCTGGAAGTGTATGTGGATGACTTATTGGTGAAATCAAGGACCAGGATGGAACATCCAGAAGTTTTGGCTAAGGTCTTGCAGAGGTCAAGGGAGTTCCAATTGAAAATGAACCCGAAAAAGTGTGTGTTTGGTGTGTCATCGGGTAAATTGCTGGGGTTCATTGTGAGCAAAAGATGGATCGAGATAGATCCTGACAAAGCCAAGGCTATCAGGCATATGCCGTCTCCCAAGAATTTGAGGGAAGTCCGAGGTTTAATCGGGAGGTTACAGTTTATTCGTCGGTTTGTGTCCCAACATTCACAAAGGTGTAGACCTCTCTACGAGTTGACCAAGCCAGGAGTAGAATTCCACTGTAATTCTAAATGTCAGAAAGCTTTTGAAGGGTTGAAAGAATATCTAGCTAGTCCACCCATTCTCATTCCACCCAAACCAGAAAAACCTCTGATCCTTTACGTCTCAGTCTTGGATGACTCCGTGGGAGCCGTCCTCGCACAAGCTGATGAAGAAGGCAAGGAACGGGCAACCTATTACTTGTCCAAACTTCTCAATCCCTATGAGCAGAAGTACACCGTCATGGAGAAAATCTGTGCTGCCCTCGTTTGAGTAGTGCAGAAATTGAAGCACTACTTCTTGGCTCATGAGGTCCACTTGATTGCTCGAATGAATCCTATCAAATTCCTTCTGGAGAAATCCGTCCTTACGGATAGGCTAGCACGCTGGCAAAGTTTTCTCTCTCAGTTTGACATCACCTACATCCAGCAAAAGGCAATTAAAGGCTATGCCATAGCCGAGCATCTCGGTCACCATCCTCTTCCCAAGTTCGATCCCATCCAATCAGAGTTTCCAGATGAGGAACTAATGTCCGTCAACCAATCAGATGAGCCAATATGGACGCTATATTTTGATGGAGCTCTTAATTCTCAAGGGAGAGGAATCGGCGTCGCCCTCCTGTCGCCTGAAGGCCTCACATTCCCATTGGCATACCAGCTCAAATTTCCAGTTACCAATAATATAGTCGAATATGAAGCTCTGCTAGCTGGCCTAGAACTCGCTCATTCTTTTCTTATCACTGAGTTGCGAGTCGTAGGTGATAGTCAACTCATCCTTCGCCAGGTGCTCACTAAATATCGCACTCGCGATCCCAAACTCAAGCCATACCAAGAACTCACTGCTGCCTTTGCCAAACTATTCACCAAACTGATCTTTGTTCATGTCCCTCGTCATCAGAATATTCTCGCCGATGCCCTCGCCTCGTTGGCATCATCCATAAGGTTCCCTCTAGGAAGATGATTTGAGTCCATTTCCATCTACAAACTTCACGTCCCTGCAATCGATGATGCTTCCTACGTAAATATCAAAGACAGGATAGCAAGGAAGATCCTGCAGGAAGATATCCTTGAGAAGAGGGAAATCATGTTGGCAGAGGCTGAAGAAGAACTGGCTGATGAAGAGAAACCATGGTTCTATGAAATCGTCAAATACTACCAAGATCAGTCTTATCCTGAAGGGGCCACCACAGAGGACAAGAAAGCCATAAGAAGGGTGGCTCAGAAATACACATTGGTTGGAGGTCTACTCTATAGGAGGAGCCTTACTGGTATTATGTTAAGATGTCTTGGTGACGATGAGGTTTGAAAATGTGTAGAGGAGACGCACTCGGGTGTGTGCGGTGGCCACGTGAATAGTCAGATGCTCGCCAAGAAGATCATTTGCCAAGGCTTTTATTGGCCCACTATGAAAGAAGATTGTGCTGTCTATGTCCGTAGGTGTGTCAAGTGTCAACTTCACGCCGATAAAATCCATTCACCATCTTCCTCACTTCATCCAATATCCTCACCGTGGCCTTTCTCCATGTGGGCATTCGACATCATTGGTCCCCTAGGTGATCCCAATTCCCTCACCAAGCAAAAATCTTTCATCCTTACTGCGACGGAATACTTCACCAAATGGGCCGAAGCCGAAGCTTACGTGGAAATCAAGGTGTCAACAGTCTGCAAGTTCATCATGAAGAACATCCTCGCCAGATTCGGCATCCCAAGCACAATCGTCACCGGCAATGGGCCACAGTTCATTTCTCAGGACCTATACGACCTCTGTAAAAGGCACGTAATTGCATTGCATCATTCATCACCTTATTACCCACAAGGTAACGGCCAAGCGGAGGCCACCAATAAAATATTGCTCAAAATCATCAAAAAAACTTGCGAGTCTAGTAAGTTTTCAGACTGGCCAGAAAAACTTATCGAAGCCCTATGGGCCTATCGCACTTCAATCCGTACCCCCACCGGGCAGACTCCGTTTGCCCTTACTTATGGTATGGAAGCAGTAGTCCCGTACGAGACTCTGATCCCTTCTCTCAGTGTACAATTGAACGAGGAATTTCCCCTCGACGATCGTCGTAATTCACTCCTCGCCCAGTTGGAACTCTTGGATGAGAAGCGGCTGGCCGCTGCCGAACACGCGCGTGTGTATCAAAATAGACTCGCTCGCTTTTACCAAAAGAAAGTTGTTGAGAGAAAATTCAAAAAAAGAATTTTTGTCAAACCTGGAGGGCCGCGTTCTAAGCTCCAACCCAATTGGGAAGGACCATATGTAATTCAAGCCGTGTACCCTGGCAACGCCTACAAGCTAATCAACGCCGAAGGGACCGAGTTATCCCACCCTTGGATTGGGCTTTATCTTAAGAAATACTACCCTTAGCACAAAACAAAAAAAATGATGAAAAGATAGAAAACATCAAAAATAAAGAAATATTGAAAACCATTAAAAATATGGAAAATTCAAAATGCCGATGCCTGGCAGTCACCATGTAGTTAAGTCCCTGCATCTAACCTTCATGTTAGGATAGGGCCCATTAAGGCTTGGTAGGCACCGGGTCTTGGTTTTTCAGAACCGTGGAGATCCCTGTCCGGCCACGTCGGCCTATGCTCGCTCGAAGGAAGCTAACATGTGCTCACTTATGTATTTTATTCAAAAACGTCGGTAGCATCACCTACGGTGGGGCCCCACCCAGAGGATCTCCGGAAGCTGTAATCTTTATTCTTTTCTCTTCGACCAAATGAGACAGTCGGTGCCCTTAAAACGCTGAGCATGAGAAACCGAAACTCAAACCCCAAAGGCAAGAGTAGGATCCATTTCCTCGAGCATCGATCAGAGCACGAGAAGAGGGCAGTGTCCCCGCAGGCATACGAAAAGGGAGCCCACAAACGTCAAACGACTATATCTCCCTCACAAAAAGAAATACAAAATCAAAATCAAGAGAAAAGCCTGGTCGTGACCGTGCCTGTTGCGATAAATGGAACCCCTCAAAGCAAAAGTCTGAATCCACAAAAGGGGCCGTGGAATATAAATGCTCAAGATTTGGTCCGAAGTTGTCCGAAAGGAAAGAGTTAATGGGCCCTTATTCGCTCGCCGGGTTAACGGTTTTGCCGATCCTCTAAGGAGGTTTACCCCACACGCTCTTCCTTCTTCCTCTAAAGATGAAGGTTCGATGGAGTTTTTGAAGGGTGAAAACTGCCCAGGGTCTGCGACCTTATTTTAATATACACGTTTGGTTGCCTACTTTGAAAAGTAAAAGCTATCGCTGCGAAGGAGTCTCCATGTTTCTGGCTGGTCAAGACCCCTGTTTACCACCTTGATGTCTTCTTGTTTAACCTCGGGCTTAGGCCAATGCAAGCGCGTCACCTATGGGTGCGACGGCGTCTGATTCCGGGTCAGCGTCGCGCGGTTGGTCGTTAGGGTTCCAGGGTGTTCCATCATATACCATCTAGAGTTTTGAGGAAATAGACCCGAGTCGGGCAAATCTCTTACCTCAAACACCTTTTGGGTGAATCCCTGTGGTCGGAAGTGACTGGGAGCCTAAGCATGGCATGACGGTATTGTCATCAGGGTAAGTCTTAGCCGGCGGGATCATCATTCGAGGGTTCTAGAGGCCCAAATCAACCTAGATGTGCACTTAGGATACCTGGGAGGTTAGTAAGAAACCCCTGTTCTCACGTAGGTTAGGTGCCATTTGGGTGCTTGTCAGGCGTTAGCAAGAAAACATTTTATAATAAAAGTAAAAAAAATGGAAAAGAGAAAATGTACATATTTGCAAACAAAAAAAATCTTTTTTATGATAAAACAAAAAAAATTCCAAATATAAAAAAAGAAAACAAATCAATTTTGCATGATTGCATTTGCGTGCAGCATCTCACTTTTAATACCGCTTGCATTCGTGTGCTTGCCTGTCGCATTTATCATCACCGCATCTTTCCCTTGCCTTCGTTAAATAAAGCCTTGGCCCCTTGACCAGTTATCAAGGACAGTCACAGTGACCATTTGCTTATTGAGCAAGGGGCCAAGTCAGAATAGAAATTCTGATTTGTTTGTTTCAGTGATGTGTGCAGGGATTTAGACAACAGAAGCAAAGGTGAAAACCAAACAAACCGAACCTTGTATTTTATTCCAAAAAACAAAAAAAATTACATCAAGTTCCGCCCTCTCTCTCTGCATTACTCGTCCCACTACTCTCCGGGCAAAACGCTCTCAAAGGTGCTACCCAACTACGAAAAGCGGTACTCCTACCGCTCTGTACTCCCCTTCCTATTCCCACACCCCGGCGTTGATCCACGGAAGCAGCAGAGAAGCTACCAACACGAAAGCCACACTCTCGTGCTCTTCGGTAGCGCTCCTCACCATCTCTCAACCACAGTTCAGCAAGACCAAGGCTGATTCGGAGTTCGAATAGTTGGGCCTCCATGGCCCTTCGTTCCTCCCTTTCAGTCAATCTGTTGGCTCTTTTTCTCTCTGCGTCTCTTTCTTTCTCTGCACGTTCTCTCTCGCGGTCTTCCCTCTTCAACTGGAGAGTGATCCTCAGTTCCACGGCATCCCTAGAGGAGTCGTCATCAGGATGACGCCGCAGTTCCCTCTCCAGTTCTACTATCCTAGCCTCCTTCTGCGCAGCTTGGGCAAGCGCTTCTTCCGTCTCCTTTTCCTGCCGAGTGTACCATCTCAGATACGCGATAAGGTGTAAACAAAGAGAACTCAACACTGAAACTTTTACCTGTATACAGAGCATCCCTTCTGCCTCCGCAGCACGCTGCGTGACGTGAGCAAGTTGCTCATGAAGCAAGTCAAGTTCTGAGGTGGGAATCCACAAGCTGGAAGAGGCACCACCTACTCCCATCGCTGGGGAAGCCGCGCTAATCTGAGCATGCTACGACCGCGTGAATTAGCAGCCAACATCTGGAATCTGCGGTTCTAATTAGGAATGCATTGTACACCTACCAAGGTGCTCGTAGCTCCGCGGGCATCGCCCAACCGTTGCTCCATCTCTGCCAAGCGAGTTCGTAAATTTACTATCATGGTATCACGGATATCCTGCAGCCATACGAGTAAGCATTTTCACTAGAAAACCAAAAAGGGAGAAAGAAGAAAAGAGAAAGGGGAAACCTACCTCCACAAGTCCCCGGGGTTGGAGCCGCTCTACGTACTTTATCCTATATAGACGCAAGTAGTTCTCGATATCCCGCGCATGTGATTCTACAATCGTGCCACCCCATTGCCAGTCTTCATACTGTTCAGGGAACCGCACGCGCCAGTCAATGCAGGTCGCCGATCCTCGCGTCTTTCTCCCGACACGAGGTGGCGCAGCCGTATCCACCCATTCCTGAGCCAGTCCTAAAGTCCTCATAACCAATCGTAGCCGAAGCGGCTCGATTTCATTCAGGCAGTGCATCCACAATTCCCGTCAAAACCGGGCACGACTTGCTAGAACCCACGGCTGGTCGGCATCGACCATGTCTGAGTAGGGTCTCCAGTTTACCATCGCTGCAGGGAACTCCTGTAGCTCCCACCTTAGCACCATCAGTTGGTAGGTTAGGGGTGCCGCACTCATGATGGGTTCCCACCGCCTAGCTAGCGGCACCATCGCGGGTCGCCAATGTCGAGCTCTCCCCATGGGGAGGTAATAATAGCTCCACAGCTGCTCGGCGCAGGTCATCAGTACCTTGCAAAAACAAGAAAAAAAATGCAAAACAAGCAAAACTAAAAATACCTGGATGAATGGTGTGAAACCACTCACAGCCATCTCACGATCCGCTTCTTGGAACAGGCCTGCAAACAAGTGTACCAGTATGGCAGCTCCCCAGGCATAGTACCCTACTCTTTCAAGGTCTGATAGCAGCTCCAGGAAGCGACATTGGATACCGTCCCCTTTCGAGCTCAGTACCAATCTCCCCAAAAGGAAGAGGAGAAATCTCCTCAAATCTATGTTGCATTTTTCCCAGTTGCCGAAATCTGTGCAGTACACGGCACGGCATCCTATTTCCATCCTTTCCATGAACTCTTCTAAGGATTCATCGTCCCGCCAATGAGTGTCGGTGAGCCCTAATGCATCCATGAGGGACGCCATAGCTACCGACCCATTTTTCCGACCATCTAGGTCCAAGCCCAGTAGCTTCCGAGCACCTTCTCGGTAATCCGCATAAGTGACCCCGGTCACTACCTCGCCCTCCACCTTCAGGCTTGTGATCCGGACCACATCCTCCAAGCTGGGCACCATGTGCCCCCAGGGCATCAGGAATGCCCGACTCACTGGGTCCCATCTCTCACACAAGGCTTGGATCAGGACCAGGTCGAGCTGGATCGGCTCGATCCGAAGAAAGGCACCAAATCCCATCACGTCTAGCCTGGCATTCTGAAAATCCAGGAGACCCCTGTATGCGGCCACTGCTAACTCCCATGAAATGTGTGATTTCATCACACTTTGTGCGTGCATAAGAAATGGAGAAGGGTGTTGTCAAGAGGAAGGAAGAAAGAATGAGAAAAGGGCAGGAAAGCTCAGCTTACGAGTTGTGATTTGGCCCTTTCGCTAAAGTGCCCTTCGAGATCCGAAAGCCTCCTGGAACTACTACCACTGGACCTGCTTCTCTTCGAGGAGTGGGAAGATTCGCCCTCCATCCAACTCTCAGAATTTTGAACTCCTCCTCTCCCGTGAGAACTTGTGCTCCTCGAGTTAGCTCTCGATATACCTGAGAGGATAAAAGGGACAAGAATTTATAGAAATGGAAGGAGTACAGGCCAAGATTGCCTCCATCACCTTTAATGACAGCCCTCGCAATGAGGCACCTACCATGCGGTCCCGTGTGTCACTTCACCGCTCGCACAGGGTGATTGATTGGACGAAGAATATGAAGACTAGCCCCCTATGTTGTCTAGGGATACCCTATCATGTTTTGGAGGACGTCCGCAAAATTTGACACAACATCTGGGAAAAGGGACTAGGGCCGTCATTATTGACTTCGACGACAGATTCCCGTGGAAAATGGTCACAACAAGACGCGATTCTCCGCTCGGGGTGGAGTCTCGACAGACCCATCATATGGGAACAGTGCAAAGGAGAAGAAGTGTAGGGAAGAAGGAACGCACAAGAGAACAAACAAGCAGCAGAAAATCAAATCACTCCATTCATAATTCTACATAAGCTGTCATAAACACTACAATCATAGAGATGAGGCGGGTCCACTGGCTCGCCAACTCGTGCCATTATCTTCATGCTCGTCCCTCTAGGCGTCCCTCTCCTCTCCCCTGAGGTGAGGGTCCCTCAGAAGCCTCCGGGATCCCCGTGCAGTAGCACCCGCCTCGCCTCGTGGCGCCGGCTCCACAGTAATGACTCGCTGCTCCTCCCCTGGAGTGGCAAAGAAGCCACTAGCGGCAAAGCGACTAGACTGGCGCAGTCGTTCCCCGAACTCTCGCACTCTCTCGTAGCGCTTCTCCATCCCTCCTAGCCTCTGCACGACGGCCTGAAGGCCCAGCTGGAGCTCCCTCACTTGGGCCTCCAAGGCCCTCCTCTCGGTCTGATCCGGCTGTCGCTCGGACCTTCTCTCGGCTTTCTCTCTCTCTGCCTCTCTCCTCATCATCTGCAGAAGAACCCTTAACTCCAGGATGTCTGGAGAAGGTCTCTCCTCACCGCGATGTCGCAGCTCTGCTACAGTCGCCACCCAGGCATCACGCTCCTCTTCCGCCCGGGCAGCCCGAGCCACCGCACCAGCAAGTTGCTCCTGAAGGGAGGCAATCTTGAGAAAAGGGGCCGAGGAACTAGAAGATGCGCCGCCAGTCACTCCCACCATCGCTGTCTGCTGGGCACGCTGGAACGAACAAACAACAGCCTTGAGTTAAGCTCCACATTTAAAAATAGAAAATGCAGCACTTAGCTTACCAGGAGCGACAGTTCCTGTTGAGTGGCGGCCAGCTGCCGCCTAGGCTAATTGGGCACGCGACCCGTCGACGTCGCGCGTATCCCCGGCTTGGGGAAGCCCCGCATAACTCTCTCTCTGCCACCGTAGGAAGTTGACACTATCCTGCACCAGTACGCTCCCTTGCTGCCCAGGGAGACGTATGCGCCAATCTTCAAGCTTCGCCTTGCCGTGACTCTCCTTCCTGACGCGGCTCGGCTCATCTGCACTCGCCCACTCATCGGCCAGGCCCAGGATCCTCGCCATGTCCTGCACCAAGAAAGAAGGGCCTCGCATCATAACAAAGAACGCGTCCCCTATCTAGGACGCGTCCATCATTTGAGTGCAACACTTGCCGAACCCTTTACCCCCTCGCGCGGCCCGCTTCAAAACTCAAAATAGATCAAAGAAGGGGAAACCGAAGCACTCACCAAGCCGTGTTCACTTCCTTCCGCGCCATTGGGCCCCTCGGGTCCCTCGGGGGCCCGAAGCGGCCCTTCCTCCTCCATGGACGCCGTTCCGTGCTCTGGCGCGTCCCTCCTCAGGCGAGGGGTCCTGCGTCCCTCTCCACCTTCGCCGTGGTCCAGACCACCGAACTCCATCGATCGAGGGGAAGAAGACAAAGACGGGCAAGCGAGTTTCGGCAGAAGGCGGGCTCGTTTGCGGGTAAGGCACGAGAGAAGAAAGGCCACCCGTCGCTTTAAATTTGAATTCGAGGATTAAGACGCGTCCTCGCGCCTGGACGCGCCCAAAAAAAGGGAGAAAGGAAACAGAATCCCCCCGTGCAAAGCGTAGTTCCCCACTGTTCAGGGCAAGGTCTCGTGGAGCGTGCTTCGAAGGACAAGTGCAAAGAAAGAAAAGTGAGAGAGGAAAGGTACACACAACACAAGAAAGCCATTTTCATTTCATATAATAGTCGAAAGTACATCATGCAGTAAGGAGGGTAGAGTGTACAAGCAACTCTCTAACTCTCACCATCACCCTCCTGGTCATCTCTCTCCTCCCCCCTCTGACGGGGATCCCTAGGGGGCCTCTGCGACCTCTGCGAACCCTGAGAAGCCGTGCTCACCTCGCCCTGCAGTGGCACCCCAGCCTCGAAGGCACGACGACGCTCCTCGGCCGAAGAAACCAGATAGCTGCCCATGGAAAAAGAACCAGACTGACGAAGTCGCGCCCTGCGTTCCTTCGCCCTCTGGTACCGCTCCTCGCTCTCTCGAAGCCTCCCCTCCGCCGTGCAGAGACTCAATCGGAGCTCCATCAGATGGGCCTCCAGAGCCCTCCTCTCATCCCAGTCTCGCAGTCGCTCCGCCCTCCTGTCCTCTCTCTCTCTCTCTCTCTCTCTCTGACCTCTCTCTCTCTCTCTCTCTCTGCCCTCTCTCTCCCTCTCCCTCTCCTCTCTCTCTCGCGTCGCCTCCCTCCTCGACAGTTCGAGGGCGATCCGTAAATCCCGCACGTCACGAGGGAGCTCCTCAGCCTCCCGTCGATGCTCCTCCTCCAGCTCCACAATCCGGGTGTCACGCTCCGCCACCCGAGCGTCACACTCCTGCTCGGCACGAACAGCACGCGCCAGTGCCTCTCGGATCTCGGCCACCTGTTAAAGTATGCGTGCATCGTAAGAGAGAGGTGAAGGATGAAAGAGTAACTAGAGGAGGGTCAGGGCCAAGTAGGCACTCACTCGAGCCTCGCGATCGAGCTCGGCCTCCTCAGCCCGGGCCACCGCGTAGGCCAGCTGCTCCTGAAGCGTAGAAATCTCCGGAGGAGGGCCCCACGAACTGGAACCCGCTCCACCAGCCGTCCCGGCTGCTGCTGCCTGGTCGGCCTGCTGAAACACGGGGCAAACGACAGTCAGAGGCTAAGCATCGAAATCCAGGTCACAAAAAAATGCATTGCATATACTCACCAGGATCTCCAACTCCTGTCGGATGGCCACCAACTGCCGCCTGGCATCCGCCAACTGGGCCCTTAGGTCGACGATCATGTTGTCACGAGCATCCTGCATTACACATAAGTTAGTGCCACAAGCATATACATATAGAAGGGTGAAGCATTTTCATTTCACTTACCCCTGCCATACCACCAAGGAAGAGGCGGTCCCCGTACGTAGCCCGGTACCGTCTCAGGTAATCAGTACTGTCCTGTACATGGGACACCACTGGGACCCCGCCCTGTTGCCAGTCCTGGTACTGTGCCAGGAAGCGCGTACGCCAGTCCACAATCTTCGCCTTACCCTTGGTCTTCCGCCCGATGCGGGCCGGCTCATCTACATCAACCCACTCCTGGGCTAGCCCCAACGTCCTCATAACCAGCCTCAGCCGAAGCGGCTCGATCTCGTTCAGGCAATGGACCCACATGTCCCACCCGAAACGAGGAAGACCCGCTACAACCCAAGGCTGGCCAGCGTCGCCCATGCCCAGGTAGGGTCTCCACACCAGCTGCATCACCATACATACATCATGTTAGTTACCATTCAGTCACATGCATAAAAACACAAAAAATCATACGCATCATACCATGGCCTCGGGATACTCGCTCAGCTCCCGATGAAGTGACGCCAGCTGGTAGCTGTGTGGTGTCGCTACCACAACCGGCCTCCACTGTCGCGCTAGAGGAACGACTCTCCTGTTCCCCTGCCTGGCCCTCCCCATCGAGAAGTAGTAATAACTCCACACCTTTATCCATCATACATCATTAGCACGAGTAATTGCATATTTGACTACGGTAAAATGCATAAATAAATTGTGTACCTGGAGAAAAGGTGCGAAGCCGCTGACTGTCGTCTCCCTCTCTAAAGTCTGGGTGAGATCAGCAATCAAATGGGCAAGCAGAGCCGCTCCCCACGCG
The DNA here is from genome assembly GCA_022559845.1 of Amorphophallus konjac. Taxonomy (NCBI): domain Eukaryota; kingdom Viridiplantae; phylum Streptophyta; class Magnoliopsida; order Alismatales; family Araceae; genus Amorphophallus; species Amorphophallus konjac. The sequence goes on from CM040120.1 coordinate 238,995,407, forward strand.
TAGTGCCCACTCTGTCAAGGTCCGCCAAGATCGCGAGGAAGCGGCAGTGGATGCCATCCCCCTTCGTCCCCAGCAGAAGGCGGCCCAGGAAGAAGAAAAGAAACCTCCGGAGGTCTAGATCCACCAGCTCCCGCTCGCTCGGGTCCTGGGTGAAAGCTGCACGGGCATCTCCCTCCAGTCGTGCCAGAAACTCCGCTCCAGTCTCGCTAACCTGCTGGCGCGGGTCACCAAATCCGAGCGCCTCCATAATCTCCACTCGGCCGACAACCCTGCTGTCTCTATCAGTCACGCTAGTCTCTAACCACAGCAGGTCCAGGGCACTCTCTCGGTAGTAGGGGTAAGTAACCCTGCTGACTGCCTCTCCGTCAACCCGCAGCCCGGTGATCCGAGCTACGTCCTCAAGCGTCGGCACCATGTGCCCCCAGGGCATCAGAAATGCCCGACTCGGTGCATGCCACCGCTCCCTCAATGCCTGGATAAGAGGAAGGTCGAGCCGAAAGGGCTCGATCCTGAGGAAGGCTCCAAAGCCCATGGCATCCACACGCGCCCTCTGGAAGTCTGGCAGCCCACGGTACGCTGTCACCACTAGAGACAAGCTGATCCGGCCCTTCATCACGCCCTGCACACCACAAAACCAATAGGGCAACACATCAGCAGCATGGATAGTAAAAAACAATAACACTGTATATGCTACTTATTTATTTTATTTTTTATTTTATTTTTAAAAATATTTATATTTTCATAGAGGCGTCCAACCCCTTGGATGCCTCCTCTTTATTTTATATATTTTACTTTTAGAAAAACCCAAAAAAAAAACAAAAATAAATAAAATAATATATTTTATCATGGAGGTGTCCCAAGCCTTGGACGCCTCCTTATTTTTAATCTTATTTTATAAATAAATAGATAACAAGAAAAAAAAGAAAATGTGGAGGCGTCCAGGCCCCTGGACGCCTCCTTCCCTCACTCCCCGGCGTTCTCCACACAGCCTCTCATCCGCCCGTTTAGCCCAGTGAACCAATAGAATGGAAGTCTAAGGGGCTTACCAGATCGTGCTCGTCCTCTCCCACGTCACCAGCGCCCGCAGGGTCCTCCACAGCCAAAAGAGGAGCCTCCTCCTCCACGGCAATCTCCTCTGCCACGGCAGCCTCCTCGGCGTCATCTCTCAGCCTCCTCAGACGACGAGCCCATCGTTTCCGCTTCTCCCCACCCTGGCTCGGGCCTCCTTGCTCCATTGGAATGGGGAATGGGTCGTTTAGAGTGAACGAGTCGTCAGAATGAACAGTAGAAGTGAAAGGGGGGTGAGCCCCCCCTTATATAAGAAAAACCCCTTTTTTGGGGCATCCAGGAGCCTGGACGCCCCCACTTTTTTCTTATTTTTCAAAAAATTCAAAAAATTTAGGGGCGTCCAGGCGCCTGGACGCCCCCAAACAAAATTAAAAAAAAATAATAAAAAGAAAATATAGGGGCGTCCAAGCGCCTGGATGCCCCCAAAATAAAAAAATAATAATAAAATAAATAAAAAGTTGGAAGCGTCCAGGCCCCTGGACGCCCCCATTAAAAATATTTTTTTAATATATATTTACATATGATCATATTGTGAATAAATAGGTACATAAAAAGAAAGAAAACACAAAAATAGAAAAATGGAAAAATAAAATCATAACAAAGGGAACTGTTCCAAAACATCAAAATGCCAGATTTTATTCCATCAGAAAGCAGAACGAGCTACATCAGGGGTTTAGGCACCTTAGGCCTTAACTTCCCCAGTTCGGTTACATAAGCTCTCCACAGCTCGCACTCTTCCCCCACATGCGCTAAGGCCTTTCCCGCAACACTTGTCTTCCAGGGTGCTTTGACGGCCTTCGCTTCCTTCGCATCCGCTTCAGTGCCCAACTCTCTCTTCTTCAAAGGAACGATGCCAGTCGGTAGTGGGAACGAATGACGTGGAATGCCGATCTGGAGGCAGCACCGATGCGCGTTGTAAAGGACAAACTCGGTCGCACCAATCAGTTGGAGATCAACTTCACAAGAAGACCTCATGAGGAGCTCAAGCGAGAGTAGACATGCCGGTGCGCAAGTGAAGAAGCTTTGTGTCACGGTGCGAAAGTGAGACCGCCAGTCTTCACATCTCTTTAGCCACGGAACACGGTTAGCCATGGTGCCACCGAAGCCTAACACGTCGGCTATATGATAAAGGGGGCTTTGTTGGAAGAGCTTCGAAGCGGTTGGCATTCCCTCACGGTGATCAAACTTGAAATGCAAATCCAACCAGCAATTTAGGACAAGTGCGCAACCAAAAGGAGGCTTACCCATGCTCGAGGCAGTAAGGCCACTATATAGGTAGGCAAGGACAGCGGGTCCCACCCTCTTTCCACGCCAGATCCCGCAGATAGCACTCAGTTGGTCTTCCTCCACCATGTTGTCGGTATAAGGAAACAAGAGAGCACCCGCCAGACAAATGGTGAACCCTTTCATGATTCCCTCCAAATAGTCATCGTCTGGTAACCCTCTTAGGGCCTCCATGACCCATTCTGCGAGCTTTTGCAAATCAATTCCCTTTTGAGTACGAACCTTTCGGGCTGCGTCGGGCGGCATGAAGCTTTCAAGGACGCTTTCAGAAGTCCCCCGTGTCAGCATCCGCATAGCCTTCACCTTCCCGTCACTCTTGAATTTCTTCAATCCGAGCAGAAGTTCCACCTCCTCGAGGAGGATGGTCGCCTCGAAGGTCGGGAAGATAAAACTGTGGGTCTGGGGATGCCAGATCTCCACTAGTGCGCCCATAGCCGCCCAGTCCATACGAATCTTCTCGTAGTGTTTGGCGTGAATAAGGATCCCCTGCAGATGCCACTTCGAGAGTATGGCCCTCATGCCGATGGAGATGTTGGAAGTTAGCTTTGAAAGCCATGGCAGTTTGGAAAACTTCCTCGGGCCTGGGAAGAGTGGATATGGCTGGAAGAGAAAAGAAAGAAGAAGAAATGAAGGAAATAAAAAGAAGGTTCACGTGGAGAAATTTGAAAAGAATCAGCTTACCATATGCGACATGATCATCCCACTCAGATGACCCTCGAGGTCGGAGAGTCGCCTGATCTCGCTGCTAGGCCTGCTCCTCTTCATAACGCGGGAAGACTCTCCTTCCAGCCTGAAATCTCTAGATTCTCCTCTCTTTCCTCTCCTGAGCTTCCAAAACCCACCTTGATGCTTTTGAATGAACTAGCCTAAGGGGAGTTCTTATAGGAAGGGTAGGGCGCTACAGGACGGAACATGTCACATCTGCGGTCAATGTCAGGATTTTGGCTAGATCTCCTTTCCATTGTGGTGCGATTCTGTTACGATTCTGTTACTTTCTGATGTCATTAATCCATGCTGGCCTGTGCAGGTTTTACTAACGGACGTCTTTGTCCTATCTCTTGTCCCACCTTTCAATGGTTGGTCCCACCATGTCATGCATCGTAGTATATGATACCTACGCTACTAGAACATGTCAAGGACCTTGTGGCCCGAACGAATCTGGGATTTGAGTTCCCCTTCAACAAAAACAGTGATGATCCCGGAATAATTTAGGTTGTACGGATAGACCGTTAACTTGTGGTAGCATAGGGACGACGGTTCCATTCAGTGAGTTGGTGCGCAGATAAACGGGCCCCAGCCCAGTGTCGGCTCACCGGATCGGTATCCTGACCCGTTCTTAACAAGTTGACAATATTATCCTTGGCTATTTTCTATTTTAGTTTGTTTTAAATTTTTCTTTAAGCCCAGCATGCATTCATATAGGACTTTGATTTATTGCGGAAGATCATTCAAGTGATTCGATTGCGAGAGCCGCTGTGCTTCAATTCTTATATGAGATATTCCACTCCGAATGAAATACTGAGTTTCCTTGAAACGGCCCTACACTGCTCTTCCAAAGGAGACCCTTGTTTGGACAGATCCTTAGATATTCCTTTGCTTTTTACCTTGCTTGACCCACCTTGGCCGCAGCACTTCCACGTTGGCTGGTAACCGCTCCCCAAAGGTGAAACCTGCAGGTTTATGACCCAGGTACTTCCACACCGAGAAGTTGGTCTCTTTTTGTTTCGTGCCTGAGCGCACATCTCACCCTCCCTTATTTGATCTCCGTCCAAGCAAATCGTCAAAATTTGAAAGACCTCCTTCAAGGTCGCCTCATTGAAACTTTAGGAAAGATTCCAAACAGTAACGTCAAAAGCGTGTCTCATCACACCTTGGCATCAACTTATCAGTCCGCTCCCACTTCACTCCACTTCGATACCATTCCACTACGTGTCGCTCCCTTGCAAAGTAGACGCCAAGGCGGGGCAGCTGTAGACACGCCATTCCTGACGTCTCCTGAGAAAGTCTCATATTACTATACGACGCCCCGCGGCGGATTTCACATTTTGAATCACTTGAGTGCTTCCTTTTCTTGGGTCTTCTTCTACCTTTTTCGGTATCCGAAATTGTCTCGTCGCAGCATTCGGACGGCATCAACACCATTCAGACGCATCGGAAGGTCCCGAAACCAGGAAGGGTGCCTATCGGGGAGCTGCTGACACCTTTTCAGCGGACCCGGGGGGGTCTTAATGGAGGCGTCCAGGCCCCTGGACGCCTCCATCATTTTAATTTATTTTTTAAGACAAAAATACATAAAAAATATATATATTTATGGAGGCATCCAGGCCCCTGGACGCCTCCATGAAAACAAATATAAAAAATATAAAAATGCCAGTTGGCATAAAAAACAAAATAAAAAAATAAAAAATATATTTTCTTGGAGGCGTCCAGGCTCCTGGACGCCTCCATCAACTCACTCACGGGGCGCCGCCCACCGAACGACGGTTTGTCATGTGTGAAAGAATCCAAATTATGGAGACGTCCAGCTGGCTAGACACGCCCATTTCCAAATCACTAGTCGCCGCTCCAAAACCACGCGTTATGTTAAACCGCGTGCGACTTTCGGTGGAGTTCGGTGGGACTTATGGAGGCGTCCGGGACCCTGGACGCCTCCATGAAAATATTTGAAAAAAATTAATAGAAATAGAATAAAATATCTTTTTTGCCCTGATGGAGGTGTCCAGGGTCCTGGACGCCTCCACCCTCCGGAGCCCTATAAATAGAGGCCCACCCCCTCAGTTCTGGGGGAGCTTCTAAGAGATCCGATAGGCTGCCGGAGCCCAGAGGCTACCGGAGTCATTTCTAACCCGTGGGGTCTTTTGTAGGTGGAGGTTCTGCCGACTTCTCGGGTGCCCACGCTCGCGAGAGGAAGGTCATCTTCATCCATCGCGCTTCCACGTCGTCCCTACGCTGCCGGAGCTCCGCCGGATTTCACCATCGGCACATCCAATAAGCCAATCCTTTCCTTTTCTTCGTAGTTCTTTTGCATTCATCATCTCGCATCCTCTATCCCCCTTCATACGGGCGCCTCTTCTTATATACTTCTTGCATCCATCATCTCATTTTCCTCCTACTCGAGTCCGAGAGGGATTTAAAAGATAACACCAACCAGGTGTGTGTCTTGCCATCATTTCGTTATTTTTATCGCAAGGATTTGAATACTACACCTTCATCTTTCTAATCCACTCGTTACTTGTTTGTCGTTGTTTTGCAAGGGTACCCAAGGAAAGCCCTCTCCATCGGCCGGCCGAAGGGGGAGGAAGAAGCAACCCGCCATCTCCCGCTCTTGAGGTAGGCGTGATCACTTTCTTTATTTTGGGGTCTTTTGGCCCCTGGCGATCACATCTTGTTCTCGAGGCCGCGGCGAGTCACTTCCCCAATGGCCGTTTAAATTCCCGTTCTTATATTCTCTTTATATTCTGTTATATTCTGCTCATATTCTCGAGGCCGCGGCGAGTCACTTCCCCAATGGCCGTTTAAATTCCCTTTCTTATATGTTATAATCTTATCTATTCATGTTCTCGAGGCCGCGGTGAGTCACTTCCCCAATGGCCGTTTAAATTCCCGCTCTTATATTCTCTTTATATTCTGTTATATTCTTATCTATTCATATTCTCGAGGCCGCGGCGAGTCACTTCCCCAATGGCCGTTTAAATTCCCGCTCTTTATATTCTCCTTATATTCTGTTATATTCTTATCTGCTCATATTCTCGAGGCCGCGGCGAGTCACTTCCCCAATGGCCGTTTCAATTCTTGCTATTTAATTTCTACACCATTCCCGTCCCCCCGAGGCCGCGGCGAGTCACTTCCCGCTATGGCCGTTTAACCCCCATATCCTGCTATATTACATTTGTCCCGCTCGCCCCGCCGGAGCAATCTCCCGTGGTGGCCCCTTCTCTTTTCTCTTATTTCTGTGTTGCAGCAAACAAAAAGGAGCCCGCGCGCTCTGCGTCTTCTTCGCTCCCCGAACCACGTGACGTCGCTCACATCCACCTCTCCACCTAACCCCACAAGGGCCCCCACACCCCAACCAAAACCGCCTTCCACAGTCCTCAATATCCTAACCAAATTGGCCCCCACTCCCACCCCTCCACAATCAGCCGATCCCAAGGGTAAGAGACCCCTAACCGACCCGATTTCCCCAATGAGGACCACCACTCACCCAACCCTCACCATTCAAACCCAAGTGGACCCCGTGTCCATCCATCCACCTAGGCCCATGACGGCCACCACCTCCCAACCCACGATCCCTCACCAAACCCATACCCCACAAGCCCACTTGGTTCCCACCACTACCCCTCCATCATCCCCTAAAAGGAACACCCCCGCCAAATCCAATCGACCCAAACCCCCTCACCCAACCCACCTTCCACTCCCAATTCCAATCCTACCCCAACCTAGGTCTCCACTACTTCCCCTACCAATCCCAATCCAAGTTTCCCTTTACCCTCCACCCCGGGAGCACCACACACCAACCCTCATCACCCCAAAAGACCCTCTCACCTCCTTGGTAGAGGAACTCATACACGACCCCATAGTGGTGAACACTCCAAAACCACTCCCCACCTTGGAGGAAATCCATGTCCAAGTTAAAGAAGAAAACTCACACGATGGTCTTCACCTTACACCACCCTCTCTAGTTGGGGCCGAACTCATCTTAGGATAACCCCTTCTTAGTTGGCTAAAGGAGAGCCCAATTAGAGAGATCACGGCCCATGTTTTCCCTCCCATAGAATAAAACCTTCCCATAGTGCCCTTCTTCTCTTATCACACAACAATCCAAGCATCCTATCAAGTGGAGACCTTAGAGGATCTTCTTAAGGACTTAGCATGGCAAATTGAGTTCACTAGCATGTTGACCCCTATGGCCGAACAACCTAGGAGCCTTGGCCTCCTACACCTATGCATCGGTTCTATCACCTCGGTTTGCACCATTGGTTGCTATACTAGCGACCTCCTTCTATTCCTCCCCACACCCGATGAGCCCGACCTTCTCCTTAATTTGGAGCTTCTTATATCGGGTAGAAAGCCAAGCCCTCCCCTCATGGCCGACCCACCCACCAAGAACTTCGGCCCAATTGTTTCATTAGAGGAGGATGACCCACCACCATTTGAGGATCTTGAGGACATAGGGCCCCTCCCCCTTGATAACCCTTTTTATGATCCCTTTGATCCCTTCCAATGGGGGTCAAGGAACCCATGGGACCTAACCACCTTGCCCACCACCCACCTTTTCCTACCCCAACCCACCATGTCTGGTCCAATCCACTAAGTCCTTGACTCGGGTCATACCTTGGGAGCCATGACCTTGGGCCACATATCCCTAGGTAATAAGGTTGTGTCCCACCCCATGATGTCCACCTTCTTAGATCCCTTCGATCCTTTCCAATGGAAGTTCAAAGGTCATCCCACAACCCCTCACAAAGAAATCATCTTTGGAGTAGGAATGCATGTGTCTTGGCACCTCACACAAGTTGGCATGATTAGTAAGTCAGGTCCTTTCGTTCATCACACCCACATGTCAAGTCGGAAGTGTGAGTGGTCTGTATTTGGGTGTGCCGGCCCTCCCCCATCCATCGGCATCAACAAGTTGGGTCTAGAGCATGATAGGTTCATACATGGCTGCCCTGGTCCCCCGGCATTTGCTTTACCCATGCATGATAGATTCACCTACGGGTGCCCCGGCCCTCCTAGGTCCATCAAGGTTTACATAGCCGCATTGCATGATAGGTCCACTTATGGTTGCCTCGGTCCCCCTTTGCATACCACACACTTCCCACCCACACCGCACCGTAGCTCATGGCATACTCATTCAAGCAAGCATCTAGCAACGGGCGGTGAGGTTCATAATGAACGGGCAAAAACTCGTGAGTGCCAGTTTGGATTCCAAGTAGGCAACCTTATGATGGTGGCTTTGGAATGGCTCTACCTTAGGGTCACCTACAAATCGAGGGCACCAGGACTTGGACCTTCCATGTTCTGATTGGCTTTGGCAACCTGGCTTACGTGTTGGATTTACTGATGGGATTTTGGGATATACCCCACTTTTCACGTGGCGGATCTAGCACCCTCAAAGGGCACCGCGGTGGATCCCAGTGAGCACCTTGAGCCTACCCCCACCTTTCTGAGTGACACCCTCGGAGAGCCTCCACATATCAGCTTGAGAGTCCGACGTGTGCACACAGAGGCAATACTAGGCAAGCAGGGTACCATCGCCAGCAAGAGGATGTGCCCGAGCCACCATGAGAGGATGAAGAGCCATCCCCCAGCTAACGACGCGAGGTTGAGTTTGGAGGTTGTGGCTCGCCCGGAGCTGCATTGGAGGACCTCTTCCCCGACAGACCCATACTCGACGGAGTCGAGTTCTTCCCACAACGAGGGTATGATGGGGGCATCTCTTGCCCTTCACATTTTTCCACAGCTCTGATTGCTCACCGGCATGGTTCCATTGTGTCCGTCACATTTTTCTGAGTCGAGTCATGTAATTTTCATATTTTTTTGAGTCATATCATTGTAATTTCCCTTTTATTTGAGTCATGAACCTTGGTTAATGAGTCATTTACCTAAGTTATGTGTCATTAGGTTGATTAAAGTTAGTTAATGGGCCCAATTCATTAGGCTAGGCCCAATGGCGCCCCCTTCCCCTTGGTTATTTGTCATTAGTACTAAAGTCAGGGACTTATTGTAAATTATGGGATCCCTATAAATAGGACCCCCATCTCCCCATTTGAAGTTAATGAATGAATGAATATTTGAATTTTCTAGTGTCCAACTTAAATCTTCTTCTTTTGGTGAGAAGCCAATTGAGTGGGTGAGAAGCCCCTATCCCCCCCTCTCTCTCTACCTCTCTCTCTAGGAAGCCATTTTCTCTCTCCTTCACTTTCTCTCTCTAAAACATGCGCCCCTTTCTCTCTCCTCACCCCTCCACATCACCCTCCACCTCATCTAGAGACCTTTCACTTCCCTAGGAGCATTAATTACCCCCTCTCCCAACTACCACCAAATTTCCTCCCTTCCTACGAGAATCTTGGCTCTCCCAACACAATCTCCCTCTCCCCAACACAATCCACCCTATTCCCCACACAATCCTACAGCTCCCAAGGGACATTTGAATATTTTCCCTCCACTCTCTCCTCTCCATGCCCTAGACTCCCCAAGGGAGAGAGACCTCCCTCTCCCTTTCCCTCCCAACACCAAACTCGCATCTCTTCCTCCCACCACATGCTAGACCCCCTTCCAGCCCCCATTCTCCCCATTCCTCACTTTTGTTTGCCCCCTCCCAGACCCCCTCACACCCTGGGATCACCCCCACACCCATCCACCCCATTTCCCACCTATCATCTTCAACCAGCCTATTCCAGCTCACAGGCCGCAGTGTTCCATTGACTTGCAGAGGCTCCCACGATGTCACCGTAAAGCTCCTTGAGGCATATCATATGCCGTTGGATTTTTCTTCTTGTCAGCTTTGCAACGGTGGTGGTCTCATCCCCGTCTGAGTTCGTGACTGCCAGGGAGAGCCATTCTTCTCCGACCGCACAGGATAGGTCCGATCAGCAACCTGAAGCAACTTTCAGAAGCTCCCACGGCCACATTCCTATGCTTCTTGAGGCACCACTTGGCTGAGAGATTCTACGGCAAGTCTTCTTCCATTACCAAGAAGCGGCACCCCGTTCGGCATCCGGAGCAATGATTTCTCAATTTTCTCCCTCGGGTGTGCTATTCTGTCCACTCTAGGACTGAACAGACACCCGATCACTGTTCGGGCTGTCCCTGTCTACTCTGACCTTTTCCAGCATCCCCGTGGGTCTCATTTCTAAGAGGGCTCGACAAAGAATCCAGCGACACCAGCCACGTCTGAATCATAGCCTAGGAGCACCTGTGGCAACCTCGTCTTCCTGCGGCAGTGGTGCTGAAGCAGATAGAACAAGAGAACAGAGACACTACTCACGGCCCTGCCCCGACCAACGCCGGCAACCAGAAGTCCTCCCAAAAATGTGACGTCCTCCTGGGCCAACACAGGAGGTTTTGCCGCTAGTTTCGTAGCAAACGGAGTCCGGGAGTGGCCGCAGCGGCACCGACATCGACTGCATGTCCCCTATTACAGAGAGCGGATAGAACCGACAACCGCCTTCCAATTAGTTCCTAGCTCGGCTTTTCCCCTCCCCGCCTGGCCGGCTGAGCGCCCCTCCCTGCGTGGAGGTACATTTTGGTTGTAATTCTACTCCCCCACCCCTAGTCCAACCCCCTTGTAAGGGGCGCAGTGCATGTATTAGCAGGTCGCCATCCGAAGCTACACTGACGCGGCATGCGGGTGCATGCCCACGCCTCCCCGCTCATCATCGTCTCCGGCCAGGATTTGCGTATTCACGCTGATCAGGTGAGCTCCTGACCACACTCCTATGCTGGATTATTTGTGCTTGATTAGTATTGCTTCTAGTGTGCCGTCGGTCGGTGAGGAGTGCTCGAACTCAAATTGCTACTATGTGAGTGCCCACCGCGGGTGAGTTGTGAGCGAGACCAATTTACCCACGCCCTTGGCATGCTGACCGCCTGTGAATTTGGGCAACCTCAGGCCCTTAGGGGTCCTCCCCAAGCCAGCCATACCCTTGGAAACCTCCGGGTCCAACCTCGGACCCTCACCCCATCACCGGTCCACCTACGGACCCAAGTGTGCCAAATGCGAGTGAGTCCGCTTGTGTGACATTGCCGTGTCTGTTGCGTTGCTTGCACTCTAAGTCTAAGGGGTTGTGTCACATCACAATGTCAACTTAGCAGCCCAGTTATTGACTGCTACAGTTGAGATTTAATATGATTTTTCATGTTTTATTATTGTGTTAGCAGTCATATCAAGGATGGTCTTGAACTGAAATTCTTGCTTGATCTCTGTGCACTTCGGACCTTACAATCATTCCACATGATATCCATTCCAACTTTATTGGAATTCTCTTGATCTTGGAAATAAGTTCTTAAGCTTAAACCTTGGAATTCTTGGCCATTTAATGTGGTGAATGTCTAGATTGGGATCTATGATCCAACCAAATCAATGCCAAGGAAATCATATTAAGGGCCCAGTCTGGTCTTGGGAGGAGCACCCGAAATGTACTTGTACCCCGGGGAGGTGAAAATGACTAGGTGTGGCATTGTCACCGAGTACTATCTAGCATGTGAGTCTATGACATTCCACACTCTCGTGAAACTTGCTATTCATGCTTGGAAAGCGTGAAGTACTTGCTTGCGTGACATGACTCGACTTGACTTGACTTGAAATGACCATTTGTTGGAATATTCTTGTTAATAGTGCTTGATATCTCGACTTGCATCTATTGTTTATCCCTTGATTTGATTAGTTACTTAGTTGTTTAATTGAGTTTCTCACATTATTTGTACATTCCTGAAAATGATTAATTACTTAAGCTATGCCTGATGATAGAGTGTAATTCCTATTGAGCTTTTTGCTCACCCTTATTTTTCCAATCCTTGTCAGGTAACGTGGTAGATGGAACGCTTGCAATTGGGATCGGGTCAGCGTGATCGAGTGAACTTGGAACTTAGAGACAGAGTCTTTTTATTTTCTTGAGTCTAGATAGTATAGTGGGTCTTGTTATTTTCTCTTCTTTATTCTTCCATTTGAGTCCATTATTGTAAAAGTAAGTCAAATTGTATTTAAATTTTTGAATATCAATAGAACCATATTTTTTTCAAATTAACAGCGTTTATGCGTTGAATATTATTTATTGTGTTTATTTACTTTCTGCTCTATTTATCATGATTGTTTTGCTGTCATGTTCTGAGCATCGCTTCCCGCTGCTATCGGTTCAGGACGTGATAGTCTATCCCTTCGGTATTTGTCATGTCAACACCCAGGCAGACACTCAGTCCATGCATGGCTTCGGCCATCATGTTCACTGAGGCCGAGTCACCTGGACCGTAGTCAAAGTCCCAGCCATCTACAGCAAAGACCAGCTAGTCTCTGGATCCACCCTAAAGCTCCGAGCTACTCGATTTAGGGTTGATCCATAGTCGCTTCCACAACGGAAATAAGTCGTCAGTGGCACAACCTCCAGGCAATGTCTCCTGACAGTGTCAAGCTAAGGACGACAGCCGCAAGGCTCGCAAGTACCAAAAACAAAAAACAAAAAAAAACAAAAATGGGCTAAAAATAGAGATGCCTCGGCGGACTCAGCCACTCTCTCTATGAGGAGGTGGCTGGGGCCAAAAAGGCAGCAAACCCAGCTGAGGTGAAAACCCGCGAGGGCACCTTAGGCAAAATCACTGGTAAAGAGAAAAAGAAAAATCTCTCTTCCTCACTAGGAACAGCCGACCACCTTACCCTAAATCCCTGACCGGTCCACCACAATAGTGGGTCAGTATACCTTCTATTGTCCAACACGCCACGACGGTCGCCCCACACCCTTTCCTTGACCAATACACCATCACAGTTGGTCATCTCCCAGCATCCAGGTCAATACACCATCACGGTTGACCTACCTATTTCCTCCTAGTCTCAAACTATCCCCGTTTGCCGCCTATCCCCTTGACCAATATGCTGCCACCTTGGTCTTCCCCCTTCACAGTCGACTTACACCCACCCTTGACCAAAACACCTCCGCAGTCGGTCAAATACCCGATCTTTGGCCGAAACACTATAATGGTTGGCCTACATATCACCCAGTTCCTGACCAATACACATTCCTGATCGGTTAAATCCCTGATCTTTTGGCCAATACACCTCTTTGGTCGGCCTACGTCAATTCATGGCTTATACGCCGCCGCAACCCAGAACCTCAGCCTTTGGATCGTCAAAGTTGACCCGTTCAAGCTTCAGCACAAGCTCCAGCTGCAAGTTGCACGGATCCGTCAGCCTGAAGGTTTACGTGAAGCTCCAGATTATTGGGCAACCAACCCAGCCCCAGCAAGCAATCCCAACATGAATAGAGAGGATCAACAATAATGATCCCACCAACAGTGTCTTTTAAGAGCAGCAAGCTAAGGACACCCAGTGCCAGCCACCGAACAGCCAAGAGGCTCTCAGGTAAACAAAAAACAACAACAAAAAATGGGGTTAAAAATAGAGATACCTCGGCGGACTCAGTCGTTCTCTTTCTCAAGGAAGCGACTGGGGCAAAAAGGCCAGCAACCCAGCTGAGGTGAAAACCCACAAGGGTACCTCAGGCAAAATTGGGTAACTCCTCGATGCGAAAACCCGCAAAGGCGCATCGAAAAAAGCAAAAGGGGGCCAGCTCTGACGAAAACTCGAAAGGGTGACAGAGCTGGTAAATAGAACAAAAACCAAATTTCTCTTCTCCCCCAGTGGGGGCAACCAGCTACCAACCTTCCAGCAATCATATCCCTGGCTAGTTGGCCCATACTAGTCCCTGACTAATGCCCTGCTCCAGTTTATAAATCCTGCACCTCCCTATCGGCCATATACCATCACGTTCGGCCTAAGCCAGCTCCCCGGGCCACTCCCCTCCCTTGGTGGCCTACACCAGTCCCTGGTTAGTACACCTCTCTAGCTCATTGATCTTACACTCCCCATTTAGCCATACACCACCCCAGTTGGCTCACACTTCCTCCAGCCTCACACCACCATGGTTGGCCCATATACACCAGCAATTCATGCACCATTCCAGTCACTCATTCCAGCAAACCTCAGCCTACACACCACCTTGGTTGGCCTCTAAACCACATCAACCTTAGATCCATCTATCATGAGGATCCATCAACCCATAACTCCCAGTCACCTGCCAGTCCTGGTAAAGTCACCATGAACCCAGTCATGACTCCAGCAATACGCCGTAAAGGAATACCAGTTCCTAGATCCCAGTCATGATTCCAACAATACGCCACCAAGGCTCACCGGTTCCCAGATCACCAGTCAAACTTCATATTACTCAGTAACCAGCCAAAGCCACTACCATGGCTACAACGGTGACAAGCCATCAATAGCACAAACTCCAGTTCACATCCCATGACAGCAACACGCTATGGACGGCAACCACAAGGATCCTAGGTTAAAAAAAAATGGGGTTAAAAATAGAGATACCCCGGCGGCCTCAGTCAACTCCCTTCGCTGGACTATTGAGGGAAAAATTACCATCAACCCAGCTGAGGTGAAAACTCGCAAGGGTGCCTCAGGCAAAATCGGGTAACCCCTCCATGTGAAAACCCGCAAGGGCGCACCGGAAAAAGCAAAAGGGGGCCAACTCTGGCGAAAACCCACAAGGGCAATAGAGCTGGTAAGGATAACAATAAAAAAAACTCTCCCTCTCTACTCCTCACTAATGAAAGCCATCGACCGCGACATCTCGTCAATGGCAAGCTCAACATCACTCCACAATAACGGTGGCCACTACACCTCCGAGGGTCGGTTATCCCTAGTGCCAGTTTCCAGTTCCAGTCCCCAATTCCAGTTTCCAGTTCCAGCTCCAGTTCCGGTAGTTGGCTGCCCACCTCAATGGTCAGCCGACCAGTTCCAGTTTCCTGTTCCAACATTCGGCTACACACCTTAACGGTCAGCCGACCAGCTCCAACCTTCCGGCTACTACACATCAATAGTCAACCGCCTAGCTCTAGTCCCAGTCTCTGGCTACAACACCTCAACGGTCAGTGGGCCAGCTCTTGTTCCAGCTCCAGTCTCAGTCTCCAACTACAACACCTCAGCGGTCAGCCGTCCAGCTCTACTTCCAGCTCTAGTCCCAGTCTCCGGCGACAACACCTCAGCGGTCAGTCGGCCGGCTCCAGTCTCTAGCTCCAGTATTTGGCTACACACCTCAGCGGTCAGTCGACCAGTCCCAGTCTCCAGCTAAAACACCTCAGCGGTCAGTAGGCCAGCTCTAGTTCCAGCTCCAGTCTCAGTCTCCGGCTACAACACCCATCGATCAGCCAGCCAGCTCCACTTCCAACTCCAGTCCCAGTCTCCGGCTACGTTCCCATGACAGCGTGCCGACCAACCTCAGCTCCAACTCCCCAGATTAAATAATACCAGCAACACAGGCCAACCCACCCTTATGGGTTAGCCTCCAGCATCCATCCCCCAGTAATATAGGTCAACACACCCTCACGGGTCGACCTCCAGCCTCCAGCAACACAGGCCAAAACACCCTCACAGTTCGGCCCCCAGCCTCCAGTCTCTAGTAACGTGGGCCAAAACACCCTCCCGGGTCGGCCTCCAGCCTCCAGTCTCTAGTAATACAGGCCAACACACCCTTATAGGTTAGCCTCCAGCTTCTAGTCCCCAGCAATATAGGTCAACACACCCTTACGGGTCGGCCTCCTGTCCCCAGCAATGCAGGCCAAAACACCCTCACGGGTCGGCCTTCAGCCGCTGGCCTCCAGTCCCCAGCAACATAGGCCAACATACCTTCACGGGCCGGTCCCTAGCCTTCACCCTCCAGCAATATGGGCCAACACACCCTTACGGGTCAGCCTCCAGTCTCCCGTTTCTAGTTCCCAGTCACACCGGCCAATGCACTATTACGAGTTGGCCTCCAGCTTCCAATTCTCAGTCCTCTAGGACAACGCCGCCTTACGAGTTATCCTCTAGCTTCCAGTCTCTAGCCATTCAAGTCAACATGCCTCATTCAGGCAGGCCTCCAGTACCCAGCTTCCAACATCCAGCTTCTAGTACCCAATTCCCAATATCCAGCTCCATTGTCCAGCTTCCAGTTTCCAGTACCTAGTTCCAGTACCTAACCTCTAACATCCAGCTCCAGTACCCCGCTTCCAGCCTCCAGTTCCAGCTTCCGGTTCTAATGCCCAGTTCCCAGCATCTAATTTTTGATTTCCTATTTCCAATTCCAGTTTCCAGCAATGGGCTAGCACACCTCATAGAGGCAGGCCTTAAGTCCCAGCACCCAGTATCCAATTACCAATCGCCATATCCAACATCCAGTTCCCAGTCCCAGCCTTCCATCCCAGCACCCAATAGCCATATTCCAGTCTCCAGTCCCGATATCCAGTCCCGATATCCAGTTCCTAATTTCCAATTTCCAGTCCCAGTATCCAGTCTCCCATCTCAACATCCAGTTCCCGATCCTCAGTTCCAGCTTCCAACAACAGGCCAACACGCATCGTGCAAGTAGGCCTCCAGTCCCAGCGTCTGGTACCCATATCCTGGTCTCCAGTTCTAGTATCTAGTTTCAGGCCTCCAAGTTCATAGTCTGCAATCCTAGTATCTAGTGTCCAAATCCCAGTCTTCAGCATCAACATCTAGCCTCTAGTTCCCAGTTTCCAATTTGCAATCCCGGTACTCAGTCTCCAGTATCTGAGTCCCGGTCTCCAGCCCTAGTGTTCAATTTTCAACTTCCAGTTTCCAGTCTCCAACCTCGAGCTTCCAGCAACAGACCAACACGCCTCAGCCAGGCACGTCTCCGGTCTAAGCATCTAGGCTTCCAGCCTCCAACTTCCAGTTCCCTTCAACAAGCTAGTACGCCTTAATCAGGCAGACTCCGGTCTCAAACAGTAGGCCACTTCGCCTCACAGGTGGATCTACAACAACAACCACATGAACCAGTCAAAATGCCTTACAGACGAATATGCCTCGAAGGCCCGTCCATAGCAACCCTAGACCAGCGCACCCCCAAGGGTCGGTCCATCACACTCTCTGATCATTACACCTCAATGGTTGACCAGTGACAATCCCTTCAGCAGCACCTCAATGATCAGTCGATCGGGGCTCCCAGTCAATATACCTCAGTGATCAGCTGATCGTGGCTCCCAATCAATATACCTCAACGACCAGCCTATTGTGGCTCCCAGTCAATATACCTCAGCAATAAGTCGAGTGGAATTCCTAGTTGATCCACCTCGGCCGTCAACCAGCACACTAACAGGTACCATCCACCACACTATGATGATTATGTGCCTAACATCATTTGTGGTCATTGTACTATTTTAAGGGTCGGGCAACCTCGACTTCGGCTATTCCACCATAACGATTAATCGGCAGCATCAACATTTGGCCATACACTGCAAGGGTCGTTCGAATACGATTCCAAGACAACACCCCTCTCTGGAGGCAGGTCTCCAGCAACCTCAGACCAAGATGCCTTGCTGAGGTAGGTCTTCGGCAACCTCAGACCAAGATGCCTCGCCGAGGCAGGTCTCCAGCAACTTCAGACCAAGATGCCTCGCCAAGGCATGTCTCCAGCAACTTCAGACCAAGATGCCTTGCCGAGGCAGGTCTCCAGCAACTTCAGACCAAGATGCCTCGCCGAGGCAGGTCTCCAGAAACTTGAGACCAAGACGTCTCGCCGAGGCAGGTCTCTAGCAACCTCCGACCAAGACGCCTCGTCGAGGCAGGTCCCCAGCAACCTCAGACCAAGACGCCTCACCGAGGTAGGTCTCCAACAACTTCAGACCAAGATGCCTCATCGAGGCAGGTCTCCAGCAACCTCAGATCAAGACGCCTCGCCGAGGCATGTCTCCAGCAACCTCAGACCAAGACGCCTCGCCAAGGCAGGTCTCCAGCAATCGCAGATCAAGACGCCTCGCCGAGGCAGGTCTCCAGCAACCTCAGGATGACATGCTTCCCTGAGGCAGACCCTCAGCACCACACGGTCAACAAGCCTCACAGAGGCCGGCCACCAGCAACACGTGATCAACCGGCCTTGCCGAGGCTGATCCCCAGCAATGCCAGGCCAACATATCTCTCCGAGTCCACCTCCGGGGGCAAGACATGGCCCCCGCCAGTGCAACCTCAGCTGATAAAAGGGAGTCACAAGGGGTCTCCCACTACTCGCCAGCCACCCTACGAGGCGGGATGGGCTAGATAGGCCTGGCCTCCCCTATCTCAGATTTCTAAAGGGGGAGGGTCCTTTCCACTGAGCCGCCTCTCCTCGGAACATCTACAAAGCTCGCTGCACAAGATAGGTCTCCCAAACATAGGCAACAAAGCCTGGAGCATTATTACACCAGGCTCCCCCGGCCCCTCCTCGCCTTCGGCATTGCCGTCCAGCCTAGTCACACCATCAACCGTGGAAGTGACCACCTGTATGAAGAGTTCTGTGTCCAGACCAGATTACTCCTACGACGCGGGACCTACACACCTCTGCCACAAGCCCGACATGCGAGACAAATGGGAACAAAATTCCAAAGTCGTGAATAGCAGGCTACAACTTCAAGCACCACGCGTGTATCCAATACATGCCATCTCCACCAACTCCATGCCCTCAACAGCTTCGGCAACATTCCCACCAGCCACTCAGATCTCTCTAGAATCCAACTCTATAACCTCCCAGGCTCAACGGGCTTCTGCAAACGTATCACCGTTGCATGAAAGATCACAATGGGAGCGTCAACTCTCAAAACAAGTAACTCCCACAACGCCAATAAGGTCAGGAGAAATCAAGCCTGCAAGGCGCACGGGCCGCAGGCCGTCATCTTCGCCTGTAACACACGCCCCGTGGGGGGCATTTGTTGGCACCTACTTATTTTCTCAAATTAGTTAAGGATTAAGCATAGGGAAATACTCCCTAAATAGAGCAAAACGGCACAACGCCAAAGATGCTCTACCAGCTGAGTTGAGCTCAAAAATCGAGACGTGTCACCGGGTCAGGCGGCACAACATAACAACTGGGGATCGCCCCAAGCATAGAGCACTACACCAACTAGTTTCTCGATAATCGTGTCGGATCCAAAGTTCGGGATAACCTACCGTATCAAGCGGCACTCTGAAGAGACTCAGGGATCACCCTCGGACACCCTGCATATAGTATCACACCGCCTGTAGCAACCCAAAATTTTGAATAAGTAAAATAATAATATTTATATAAACCAAATAATATCTTCTTGACCAAAATTTTGAAAAATTTTAATAGAAATATGGAAAAAAAGATGTATCTCGTAGAAATCAACATTTCTAGTAACTTTATCTTCAGAAAGAGGCCCAAATAAAATTTAGTTTAAGCCCAAATCAGAGAATTAGGCAACAATCAGACTTAGAACAATCCCGCCCGAATCCAACCCAATTAGGCCTTAATTCGAACTCTTAGGGGCTGTAATCGATCCCAATCTCTCGGTTCAGGCTAGATGAGTGTTTCCCTCGTTAAACCCTGATGCGGGATAGACACGCGACTCGTCTCTAAATGGATATGCGATCCTCGGACTCTAAGCAAGCCCGCGATCGTCCCTAACGAGGGAAGCGTCGAACGTGCGCGGTTGAGAAACCGACAAAGAGCTAGGGTGGTCAACTCACAAATTCGTGCCCGGATCGGGTCACGGGGAAGTCTCGCTCTCTCTCGCAGCAGCAGTGATATAAAAAGTATAGCGAGCTACGATCCTAGCATGCTCTCTAGCAGCGGCATAAAGAAATATATACGAAATAAAGCAAATGCCGAGATGGGAGCAAATATGATACCTCAACGCTACCGGGCGTGGGGAAGACTTCCAAGCAGATCTCGTACTCCCGAAACAGTAAATACACAATAATTACAGCAAGACAAATTACTGCCCACTCCACGCAGGGAGGTAAAGGGTGACACAATGGGACCCGGGAGTAGCGGGTTCGGGTTAACGGGCAGCTTCTTGCGTAGCTTCGGCTGCACGCGTATGCGCGATCGTGGGGCCCACATGCTTGTCAGTGGGGCCGTGTGGGACCGGGGTGGCAACACTGTGGTGGGGACGCCCGGAGGGGCGCTCCCTGGGAAGGCGGCGCGCTGATTCACCGGCCGGAGGCCGGGCGGCTCCGTTCTTCACTCGTCGGAGTTGCTACCCACGGATCTGAACTGCTATTTCAGATCCACGCGTCCCGACGAAATCCACTACTGCGGTCACTCCCGACGTCGGATCGATGCACAAGAGGTACCGATGGAAAGCTGACTTGAAATCCTTCGATCTCTGGCTGGATAAAGAAATTTTAATTTCCCATTGATGGCCTTTGTCGAATATTCAAACTACTGGCTCACAGGATCTGAAAACTCATGATAGAACTAAGTTTTCCTGAGAGTTGGCATTGACCGCGATGTAGAACTTCGATTTAGCCTTTGAACCCTTCATGAAAGTTGTAGAGGCCGAAGAGAGGAACATAGGAATATATCTTATGCAACGTAGGGTGAAGTTTCGAATTTTTGGGGATTTTATACTGACTCGGGGTCGGATCTGGACAGCAGAGACAAAATTGAATTTGGCGAAAGACACAATTTCTAAAAATAGGTAGAGGGCTTTTGAAATTTGGCAAAAAATTTTGGAGGATAGGAATGGTGGACAGAACCTCCAATAAATTTATGGATTCAAACAAAAATCAAGAAGGGGGTCGAAATGGGGAAGAACTAAGCTTCTGCTACACAGATCTGAAAAGAGACAGATCTGGAAGATAGAAAGACAGGAAAATGGAAAAATATAAAACGAAGTCTAAAGGACGTGATTTTTTTACTGGAGGTTAGGAATCAAGAGGGGGACCAACCCTGAAAATCTCAGCTCCAGATGATGTCAGAGTTGGGAGCTAAAATGCCCGGAGTGAACCCCTGTCCAACAAATAGAACCCAGGACAACACTTCAGATCTTGCTTCGCGGTGGCTCGATGGCGGCACGAACGGCGGCGGCGGCACCAGAAATAGAGTCTAGATGTAGAGGGGCTGAGATAGAAGGGGTTTACACTCTGAAATCTTGAAGGAGGAGGAAGAACACTAGGGAGAGAGGAGGGGGGCGCACCAAGCTCCAATGCTTGCACAATTTTTTTCTTCTCATTAATTCTTGAAAAAAGGAAATACAAGCCTTATATAATAAAAGGAAAATGACCACATATACCCTCAGATCTAAATTGGGGAGGGGTATACAAGGTATAGAACTAATTAGTTCTAATAGCATTTTTTTCAAAAATTAAATTTGGACCAAAAATGGGGTTGCCCCTTTGACTAGGTACGTGTAAGGTAGGTGGCATCTTTAAATTTTTTAACCACTTGTCTCCCATGTGTCCAATTGACCTTCTAGATGCCACCTAGGACTTTGACCAGCCCCCACATGGACCCAAATGGTGCCACTTGGATCAATGAGGAAGGAGTGAGGGCCCCCTTGCAGGTCCTACTCACATTTTACACAAAAACCCACTAAGACTCACAATTGTGTACCCATATAACACAAGGGTATACATACAAATATAAAAAGACATAAATGCAAACAAAATATAAGCGGTCTTGCTTCGATGTCCCCATCAAACCCTAACCCTAGACCCTCCAATTTGACTCGGTGGCGGCGGATTTGATCGACCCCGAGTTTTTCACCGTTTTCCCCTCTTTGGACTCTTTAGAACGATTCGATCTCTAGAAGCCTCCTTGGACCTTATAAATAGATAGCCATCGATCCCTAGAAACCCTATTTGCTTCGACGACTAGTGGCGTGCTCGATCACGGGAGTATTTCGATGTTTTAGGGCGATTCATGTTAGGGTTCCAGCAACTTCTTCCCCTCACTTCTCGTCGATCTAAGGTAGGTGTCTCTCAGGCTGAATAGATAATAAAACATGCTATTTTGATCGCATGTCTGTTCTCTTTCATTTGATACTGATTTGCCCAATTTTCGTATACCATGTTAATCGAATTTCTCAATTTACTCAGATGTATACCCGCAAGGTTGCCTTCACTTTACGTCCTTTTATGTTGGTTTATCTTAGCCTAAACCCTTATCAAAGCATGCTATCTTATTTATCTTTGAATGCTCTTTTCAATGGTACCATTTTACCTAAATTTAATTCGATATATTGGTTGCCATCGCCCTTTTAGTCAAGGTCTGTCGGAGTTCACCGTCGGCAGATCTCGGGTTTAAAAATAGTCGCACCAGCGACCGCTTGATGAATAAACGGTCAGCGATAGACCATCTGGCCACCCTAGTTTTTCAATATATATATATATATATATTGATGAAACAGTCCTGGCCTGACCGTTTATGCCATAAAGCGGTCTCCCTCCTGACCATTTTCTGGCCTCCCACAGTAAGAACATATGCTGGTTTTCTACGTTTTTCGACTGACGGTTAGCCATTGTCCAGCATGTCTTTCTGACCAGTAATGATGCCAAATGCATTGTTAACTTAGTATAATGAAACTGTAATCAATTTTTCATTATCTTCATGATTATTCCTCCTCGATCATCATCCTTAGACAACCATGTGAAAATTGGTAGAATAAACATGTTTATTAATTACTTAGTCAATTTATTTAAATTTTTGCCACTTATAACTTGCTGAATATTGTTCATAACGTCACTGCTTGACAGTCATGCCACTCCGGTGGTATTGACTGACCACACCGTTCACGTTTTCCATGTTTCCTAGTCTCAATCTTGTAATAGTAAGGACTCTCCGCCGGATACTCCTTCCGTCAGACTAGGACCTCTATTATGAGACCTCCGTACCACCAAGACCTGAACCCACCGACTTACTTGACTCGCGTTTTGGGCAGCCCCGCATCGGGACTGTTCTGCTCTATTCGACTGCTAGCGGCCCTCCTGGGACCGCTAAGGCTCCTTAGCGGCCCTGGCTAGACCGCTACGTTTCCCCAGACCTGGTTGTGACCCGAATTGATTAGTCGACATATTCTTGCTCCTAGTCGACCCTACCCTAGTCAAATCGACCGAAGTCCCCTCTGTTAAACTAGGTTGCGTTGGCTGGACCCTGGTTCGGTCCCAACCTACCTCAGGCTGATTGAGGACCCGATTAAGTCAACTGAACCACCTTGCTATACCCAACATGAAAGCGGTCCAGGTTAGACCGTTAGTCTCTTCCTAGCGGTCCAGGTATGGCCGCAACCCTTAAGGCATAACGTGATTTTCATGGTTTTTTTATGTGTTGAAGCAGCAGTGCAGAGGATGGCCTTGGACTGTGAAATCTTGCCTTGATTCATGATCATTTTCCATGAACTTTGACTTCCAAGTCACATTCCTACGATTTCTCATCGCATCTTAACTTGGAATTCCACTTGATCTTAGAGATAAGTTACATAAAACTTTGCCTTGGAACTCTTGGCCATCATATAAGTGAATGTCTAGATTGGTATCTATGATCCAACCCTTTAATGCCAACGCATCATAAAGGGCCCAGTCTGGTCCTAGGAGGAGTGTCCGAAAGTACTTGTGCCCCGGGGAGTTTGTAATGACAAGGTGTGGCATTACACCGAAGTGCATGACTAGCATGTTAATCTATGACATTCTACCTTACTCACTACTTGGAACTTCTTGCGTGACAAGACATACGTGTTTGATATGGCCATTTCACAGGGAAAATTTCATGAAACCTCTGGAAAATTCTTGTTATTCTTGTACTTGTCCCTTTAAATTGCAGTCTATCTTTTCTTTATCCTATTTGTCAGTTATCACCTGTTATATGTTTGTTATTGTTCTTTATCGCATTTTCATACATGGTAAAATGATTAATCACTTAAACTGTGCCTGATGATAGAGATATAAAATCCTACTGTGTAGCACCCCTGATAAAATGAAAAAGAAGTTGAACTTCTTCCTAAATAAACAATCCTACATGAAGGCCTTATATAAATAAACATACCTTGTGAGGACTACTATATAAATATACCTGCATCTAGAAGGCCAACATCACTTAAATGCCAGCACATGGATAGTACGTAGTGGGGTTTTCTCTTTTTCCAACCCAAAAGGAATGGGCGCCCCTTTACCAGGGCGCCATGCACCAAATGGAGCCCCTACACAAGGGCGCCATTTACTTGCAGAGCCCCCATCCCACACCATAAAGGAAACCAATTATATACAATTATATACACACGTGAAGGTTGCAGTTTTGTCTAAAGCCATGAAGAATGGATGCCCTTATGCAAAAGCGTCATTGACATGAACAGGGTCACCCATTTAAGGGGTGCCCCTATACCAGGGCGCCATTTCCAAAGTGCTTCTAGAAGACTTGAGACACGAACAACCTCATTTAGCTAGCAAAGCACCATCTTCTGACCATGGACAACAATGATCTAGGATCTTGTTCCCCAACCGGACCCGCAAGACAATAAACCAATGCTTTGCGTTGGCAACAAGATTTCCTATAACTATTTTCTCTCTTGAGGGCGGAGACTACTGCCGTCGTCCTGCTATCTGCAGAAGGGAATATCTCCCTTCTTTTCTTTGGAAGACGTGAAGGAGCGTCTTTTCCTACACTCTACGTCCTGCTGCTGGAGCTTTACGGTGGTGGAGAACGTGTGGCTCTCTTATTGTTTATTTTCTGAAGCTCTCCTGCAGAGACCAGAAGTGCTTGGCTTGTATTTCTTCTTCCTTCTACTTCCTATACCACGTGTATCACTCCAAAAAGGCAGGTGTTCTCAAGATCTAGCCCAACCAGTAGCTAAAGTAGGGTAACATCACACACTAGTATAATCTATCTGTCATGCCATGCAGCCTGTTCCTATAGCATGTTATAGGGGTTTTAAGTAGAACAACTATAGCCTGTTACACCAGTTTTTACATAGTTTGTTACATAGTCTGTTATACTGATTTCACGGGATTCAAATATATCTCATTACACCAGTTTTTACAGCCTTAAAATATCATGTTTAGCCCTCGTATATAACATGTTTTACAATAGATACACATATGTTTTAAAAACCTAGAAAATCCAGCCCTATGGTAAAGGGCGCCCCTGACCAGGGCGCCATTTCCTAAAGGGGCGCCCCAAGCCAGGGCGCCATTTAAATGGAGATTGTTCACAGTGTCGTCAATTCATTTCCAGCAAATAATAATCAACGCATTCAGAAATTTATATCTATGAAACTAAATCATAAAATTCTTGCATGAGTATGATTCTGTGATCTTGATATTTTTCTCTACCTATACATGTATTCCGAGAAATTTTGGGAATGTTAATAGTGCATGACCCAACTGAATAGGCGCCCCTAACCAGGGTGCCATTTACTTCAATTGATGACCCTCCAGAGGGTCATCATTTAACTGAAGACCCCCTGGGGAGGCGTCATTTCCTTTTCCAACAATTTATAGACACCCTGTTAGAAAAATTAAAATATATGAAACTGAAACCCAACAAATCTGCATGAACATAATTCTGAACTCCCGATAATTTTCTCTGTCTATCCATATCCCTGGTTCCTGATTTCGTGAAACTTTGAGATTATGAATAGTGTTATGAGTCTAAAGATGTACCTGCCCGGTGTAAATAGAAGCCAAAAGAATTGGCGCCCTAGCCGGGGGCGCCAATTTGTTGAATAGTGACCTCCCGAGAGTCGTCATTTAAATGAAGACTCTCTACAGGGGCGCCATTTTCCATATATATATATATATATAATTTCTGAAAGACTAGGCAACCCCAAGGCGCCAATTTCATAAAAGACAGCCTGACCCCCAGGCGCCAATTCCATGAGAGATTGTCTGACCCCCAGGCGCCATTTCCTGAAAGCCTGAAAGTAGGGCTAACCCCTGTTAGCGCAGCGAGAGTGATATAGAAGGGGGGGATGAATAGATCACTCCCAGTTTGCAAAGTTTAGGCGAGAAAATAAATCTACCGCTTATGCCCCTTCTAAACTAGCACACAAATAATTGCAAATGCAGGTACCAATCAAGATCGAATAAGAAAATGATGATAAGAGCTGAACACACAACTGGTCGAAGAGACAAGCAGATAGAGAGCGCTGATAAAGATCGCAAACCATAGAGAAGACAACCGATTTTTAGGTGGTTCGACTGCAGTCTGCAATCTACATCCACCCCTCACTCCAACTAGAGTGAGGATTCCACTAGCCACTGCTAGAGCACAGCAGACTCAGTCTGCGAACAACTTGCTGCCAAACAGCTTGAAAACCCAAGGGAGACAAATTCTTCAACCAAGCTTTGCTACCCACAGAGCTTGTAACCTGTTCTAGCACCCAGCATGAACAGAACCGGAGAGTGCCTCTCCCTACCTCCACACACCGGAGGGAACCTGCTAATGACAACCCGTCACTAGCAACACCAGAGATCAGCGATCTCTCTTCCTCTGCAACCCAGAGGGAAACCGGAGATAGACTCCCTTCCTCCACACACCGGAGGGGAACGGATCAGAAATAGACGAAGAACACAAAAAGAAAATCAGAAAAGGAACTAAAGACTGATCGAGCAAACATTCGATACTGAGAGTTAATACAAATGTAGCTTCCTGGGAAGCAATTTCAGAAACCCGATACTGCAAACTCTCTTTCTCTCTTCACTGCTATCTCTCTCTTTTTCTTTCTCTCTTTTTCTTCCTCTTTACTGGTGGATCGAGCTCTCTGCAATACTGCCTTTTCTTTCTTGGCTCTGATCACCTTCATCGGTGGACGAATGTTTCTATTTATAGCGGCAGCAGGTGGATAGGGCACAAAACGCGTGTGCCTCCCACGCTCGATCCAGAACCTTCCGCCACGTGACCTTATTGAATTGGTTCCTTTTTTCTTGGATCACGTGCGCCCCCTTTATTAGGGAATAATCTTCCTCGTACCTGTAAGAAGATAAGAACCATTAACACGCAGTATAGCCACTAAAACTAAAGCTGCATGAGGTATATGATAACAGCACGACGTGACCAGTACACGAGATAGGAAAAGAACGACACGAGGTACACTGTAACAGAACAGACACAACGAGGAGAACGATACGAAGTGAAACAAGAACGACACGAAGTACATACGATGACTACAGCACGAAGTAAGAACATCATAATATAATAACCAGTAATGAGAACGGCACGAGAACAACATGGAGACAAAACAGTAACCAACACGAGTTGAAAATAACACGAGGTAAAAAGAAGAACGACACGAAGTGGTTGCAACAACAAGCAAGACATAAAAGATGACACGAGATGCAACTAGAGGACAGAGAGAAGCGACACGAGGTTCACACAAAAACGACACGAGGTGGCACAGAAAGCAACACGAGGTGCTGCAATGTTCTGCACTCAGTGGAACAAAAAAGACACGAAGACACAGAAACAACAGTGACCGACACGAAGTGTGGTTACTAAACAGGAACGACACGAAGACATGATACGGAATGAGACGGAGTGTGGTCAAGGCGAGAAGGACACGAAGTCTAAAGAGTAAAACAACACGAAGACCAAAATTGAAACCTACACGAGGTGAAAACAACACGAAGACGAAAACACAACACGAAGACATAGACACTAAAACAACACGAAGATGAAACACAAGAATTGACACGAGGTGAAGTCACAAAGCGACAAAGAGAAACGACACGAAGACAGAGACCACAAGGATAAAACAACACGAAGTATTACCTCATACGAGTTTTCCTGTCAAGCATGAAAATCAACACGGAGTGTTGTACGCTCAGACGACACGAAATCATTTCGTGTTGGTGAGGGAAAGCAACACGAAGACAATGATGCTACAGTGCAATGTCTAGACATGAAGTTCAGTTGAGTGTACAGACTTCACCAATGAATCACTCACTGTACATACTTACTATAGCAATCTGATGTACAAACTTTGATGAACAGTCCAATGTATGGACATTGAAATCGAAGACCAATGTGCAGACTTGACAGTGAAGACTAGTGTGCAGACTTCAAGTTTAACTGAGGATGTATAGACTTGAAGAATAAGCCAGTGTATAGACTTGAAGATTGAAAGCGATGTATAGACTTTGATGACCAACACCAATGTATAGACTTAGGAGCATAAGGCACGGCTATACACACTTAGCCTAAGACAATGCATAGGCTTGAACGAGAGTCCAATGTATAGACTGCATGATGCACAATTACAGAGTCCAGTGTATAGACTTTGCTACCCAGACATGATATATGCAGAGACATGATATCTGACAGAATGCAATGCACATATATAAAGAGCAAATGCCATCAATGCTAGACATCATCATTCATGTTGCTATCAGTGTGCAGAATGCTCAAGAATAATACTGCATAGAAATGCACTTATAGTGTGAGACATCATCAAAATCATAGGGACACAACAATCTCCCCCCTTTTGATGATGGCAACACTATGAAACAGGCAATATCAAGGTTTAACAAGATTTAACATGAAATCAATGCCAGCTGCAACAATAGATTAACTTCAAGGCATGCTTATGCAAAAGAATTAGACAAACCCTACAACTCACTCTCATTAACTCACTTTCATTTCCCCCACAACTCATAATCAGGAACTTCCCTTAGGCGACTAGCCACAACCAACTGATTAAATCATTGATATAGCAGAACCTCTCTCCCCCTTTGACATCAGCAAAAAGAAATGCAGAAGACATAACAATGCTGGAGACATGAAGAAGAAGTGCAGTAACGATCTTAGTGCAGAAAGTCACGAATAGGTCTTAAGAAAATAAGTGAGGTTCTAACATCAAGAGAAGATTCTTTAAGCTTCAGTACTCAATGGAGAGATAGAATTATGAAGAGTATATCAGCATACATAGTGTATGACGTAGAGCAGGAGTTGACAAGTATGGCCAAATGGAGCTGATCATTCAACTATTCCACAAGACAGCAAGAGTCAACATCAGAGAGGTGTTCTCAAGGTATTGAGGACAAGCAATCCATTAGTTGCATAACAACAAGGAGTGTTAGTTGGAGATGATTTCCAAGTAGATCAATGAGTAAGTTGGTAGATCACTTCTTTTGACATTAGGGAGACACCTTGATCAGAGGCCTGAATCCCCAGTTACTCAGAGTGAGTTCCTCATTACTTCCCCCCCCCCTTTTTTTTAAAGGAACAGAGTTAGTAACTGTGGCTTTTGACATGAGGAGACACCTTAATTAGAGGCCAGAGTCCCCAGTTACTCACCAGCAAGCCACCATTGCTCTGTCATGACTTTTCATTTATTTTAAGTATCTGACACCTCATGACTTGGGAGAAATATTCATTTCATTGATGAAGCTCCCAGTTTCTCAGTGATCAAAAACAGAACATGTTTGTTCAGTTAAGCCCTTGAGTTAAAGAGATAGAATGATTGAAGACAATACCAAAAGAGAAGGACTTTTCTTGTATTGAGTCTTGAAGTCTAGATTTCAAGTTGATTGGGTCAGATATCAAGACATACGTGTTTTTGGCCTGAACCATAATCAATGACAATGTAGGAAGATATACTTTATGCAATTAGTCCAGGTCTCTGTGTGAGTGCCAAAGAAAAGATTTTAATTGGATTTTAGGGACACTGACTTATTGACTTAAGAGATAAGTGACACTCTACTGTCTGAGAGAACTACACTAGATTAGTCATGAAAAACCAGCAGAGATACACATCTGGACACTCCTTTTGAATTTGTCAAAGAACTTCTCTTCTCACATTACAACTTAGCTCCCCCTAAGACATAGCATACCTCAATAAAACATTTCAGCAAAAACTCAAGGCATCCCTCAAATTAGAGCATTCCTGAAAGCTAACCAGTGAGCATTCCGAACTCCCCCTTAAACCAGCAAGCAAGAAGGCTAACCAACAGATAGACAAATCTCCCCCTCACAACAGGAACAGGCTTCATAATTAAGACACTTTGTATAAGCCTAACTCTCTTCTTAATGTAGTGAACTTTTCATTATCTAGAGGTTTTGTGAAAATATCAGCAATCTGATTATCTGTTCCTACATGAATTAGTTCAAAGTTATTCTTAGACACCTCATCTCTTATAAAATGATGTCTTATCTCTATATGTTTTGTTCGAGAGTGCAAAACAGGATTTTTAGCAAGATTGATGGCACTTGTATTATCACAGTAAATAGGTGTGCACCCCAGGTCTACTTGGTAGTCCTGAAGTTGGTGTTTAATCCATATTACTTGTGTTCCACAACTCCCTGCAGCCACATATTTAGCTTCTGCAGTGGAGAGGGCCACAGAATGTTGTTTCTTGGAGCCCCAAGATACTAAACACCCACCCAAGAATTCACAATGGCCACTTGTGCTTTTCATGTCTAGTTTACAGCCTGCATAGTCAGCATCTGTGTATGCTACTAGATTCAATGTGCGAGAAGCAGGAAACCATAAACCAAGGGAGTGACTAGATGACAAATATCTGAAGATTCTTTTAACTGCAGCTAAGTGTAGTTCAGTGGGTCTAGACTGATATCTTGCACACATTCCTACACTGAATTGTATATCAGGTCTAGAGGTTGTTAAGTAAAGAAGTGATCCAATCATACCTCTATAAAGTTTGGCATTTACTTCTTTACCTGTCTCATCTGCATCCAATGATGTATTGGTGCCCATGGGTGTAGTAATGTGCTTTAAGTTTTCCATGCCAAACCTTTTGAACAATTCCATTGTGTATTTGGATTGGTTGATGAAGCACCCATCTTCTAGCTGCTGTACCTGCAATCCAAGAAAATATTTTAGTTCACCAACCAAGCTCATCTCAAATTCAGCAGACATCATGGTAGAAAATTCATCACATAGTTCATGGCTAGTTGATCCAAATACAATGTCATCTACATATACCTGAACTTTGATGAGATCTTTACTCATGCCCTTGGTGAATAAAGTCTGATCAACTTTACCTCTTTTGTAGCCCTTGCTGATCAGAAATTCAGATAATCTTTCATACCAAGCTCTTGGAGCCTGCTTTAGACCATACAAGGCTTTGTTTAACCTGAAAACTTGGTTAGGTTGAGGGGAAAATTGAAATCCAGGAGGTTGTTCAACAAAGACTTCTTCTTTAATAACTCCATTTAAAAAGGCACTTTTAACATCCATTTGTTGGAGTTTAATGTTCTTTGAGCATGCAAAGGCAAGCAACAATCTTATGGCTTCCATCCTAGCAACTGGTGCATAAGATTCATCAAAGTCTACACCGAATTCTTGATAGTAGCCTTTGGCTACTAGTCTGGCCTTGTTCCTCGAGATGATTCCATCTTCATTTATCTTATTTTTGAACACCCACTTGGTTCCTATTACATTAATACCATCTGGTCTTGGGACAAGCTCCCAGACATTATTCCTTTCAAACTGACCTAATTCCTCACTCATAGCATTTACCCAACCTTGATCAGCTAAGGCCTCTTCTACTGTTTTGGGTTCAATTTGTGAGACTAAAGCAATTAGGTCGTCATTATTCACATTTCTAAAATGAGATCTAGTCCTTAGAGGTTCTTCAGGATTGCCTATGACATTATCTAACTGATGGTCTTTAAGGAATCTGATGTTTGTTGAAGACTCACCTGTTTCTCTTTGACCTTCCTGATTTTGGGAATTTGTTTCTCCATTCTGCTGAGTCTTCTCTTCTTCTTGTTGGTTTTCCAGAAAATCTCCACCATGATTGGAGTCCCTGTCAAGATTTTCAATATTAGAAACATCTTTCTTTTCACTAAAAAGAATGTGTGGAGATTCTTCCACTTTCTGATCTGAAACATTAAATACCCTATATGCCCTTGACACTTTTGAGTAACCCAAGAATATTCCAGGTGAACTCTTGGCTTCAAACTTGTCTAAATCTTTCTTATCATTGTTATGAATAAAACATTTTGCTCCAAAAATTCTGAAATGAAACAAGTTTGATTTCTTACCTTTTAGAAGCTCATAGGGTGTTTTCTTGTGTATGGGTCTTACCATGGCCCTGTTGATTATGTAGGTTGCTGTATTGGCCGCTTCTGCCCAAAACCTTCTAGGTAACTTACTTTCAATCAACATGGTTCGGGCCATCTCCACCACTATTCTATTTCTTCTCTCCACGATCCCATTCTGTTCAGGTGTCCTGGGAGAGGAAAACCTGTGAGTTAGTCCTTCTTTGTCACAAAGTTCAGTAAACATGGAATTTTCAAACTCACCTCCATGATCAGATTGAATAGAACTAACCTTGAACTTTCCTTCTTGTTTGACCTTATTGAAAAATAGATTAAACTTTTGAAATGCATCACTCTTATTTGCTAAGAAAAATATCCAAGAGTATCTGGAGAAGTCATCTATGATGACATAGCCAAACCTGTTACCATTAAGACTTTGAGTTCTGGTTGGACCGAAGAGATCCATATGAAGGAGTTCCATTGGTCTAGAAGACAATGGCTCAGATCTTAATTTGAAAGAGTTTCTGGTCTGTTTGCCTAGAGCACAGGCATCACATGATTTTGAAATGGAATTAAATTTAATTTTAGGCATGCCTTTAACTAAATCAAGTTTGACCAGTTTATTTAAAGTAGAAAAGCTAGCATGACCTAGACGTCTATGCCATTCAAAAGCATCAATTTCAGAGTTAGCAGACAAACAAATAGTAGAGTCAGATTTCTCATTTAAGTCTACAATGTAGACATTATTAATCCTGTTGGCTACAAATTTAACCTCATCAGAATTTATTTCAAAAATTTTGCATGAAGTGTCATAAAAAACAACCTTGTGACCCTTGTCACATAACTGACTGATGCTGATCAGATTATGTTGTAGCCCTTCCACAAGTAAGACTTTTTCAATGGAGTTTGTGGAAGACTTACCTACTGTGCCAACTCCAATTATTTTACCTTTGTTCTTTCCTCCAAACTTGACCAGACCTCCTGGCTTCATCTCTATCTTACTGAACTTGGATCGGTCTCCTGTCATATGCCTGGAGCAGCCACTATCGAGGTACCACTTGTTGTCTTCAGCTGCCAGGCCGACCTACACAAGTATATCAAGCAGAGTGATTTGGAACCCAAGATGAGTTGGGTCCAAGTACATTGTTTAAATCTCTGATCAAGTGTTTGGGTACCCAGATTTGTTTCAGCATGGTTTTCTCTGGCACCCTCCTTTCAGGTTTATTAAAGTTCGATCCAGCTAAACTGGAGAAATGAGTTCTATTCCTTTCATCGGTCTTCCTATTCCTAGGAAATTTCCTGTAGGCTTGTTGATTGGTATATCTTTGACCATGAAAGTTGTTCCTCCAGTAGGTCTTGTTTGGACCCATCTGATTGTTATAATTCCAGCTTTTATTCTGATTTGTTTTCTTGGTCCAGCTACCATTTGTGTTCTGGTGAATGGACTTAATGTTATTCTTCATAAAGTTCATTCCAATCTTGAATGGTTGTCCAGAACTGGTTGTTGTGTTCTCTTTAGGACTTTGAGTTTTCTTAGAGCTATTTGAGCTGGATGGTGTGTCCAACTTTTCTTTTCCCTTCTCCGGACAGAAGGTGATAGTCTTGAATTGCAAGGGTCTCTTGTTGGTTGGGTCATAGCCTAGACCTTCCTTATTGAAATTGACCCTAGTTCCTAGTATAGCATCTAGGCTAGTCTTTCCTTGGACAAACTTCTCTACGACTTTCTGTTTGTCTTCCAGCTCCTTTTGAAGAAACTCTAGCAAGTCACCATAAGCATCCTCCCAGTCATCAATTGAGAAATTTTCAAAAACGTTTATTACCTCCTCTTCACTGTTTGCCATAAGACAAATTCCTTCTTCATATTCCTCCGAGGAAGTGTCTTCGGGATTCTCTTCTTCCTCGCTCCATGTGCAGACCATCGCCTATGGCTTTTTCTTCTTCTGCACCTTTGTGAACTTCTTCTGAAGATAGGGACCTTTCTTCTGGAGTTCTGGGCATTCGCCTTTCATGTGTCCCTTCGAGGCTTTCACTTGAGCTGTACCTTCATAAATTAATTGCAGCTCATCCCACATTCGCTTGGCAGTTCTGTATGCAGATATTCGAGCATATTCCTCTGGATGAACAGCACACTGGATTATGTTCAGCGCCGTCCAGTTGAGTGACGAGAGCTTCACATGATCATCTGTCCAAGCATCCTCGTTTGGTGGCAGCTCATATGGCCCCACCGTGATTACTCTCCACAATTTATGACTCTGAGCTCTGATGAACACTTCCATCCTGTTCTTCCAAAACAGATAGTTGCTACCATCGAAATAAGGAGGGCGACTAATGGATTGACCTTCGGCCATGAAGGTTCTAGGACCACCACCATTTCCTTGACCGTTTGTCCACATGGCATAAACCTGCTCTGATACCAAATGTTAGCGCAGCGAGAGTGATATAGAAGGGGGGGGATGAATAGATCACTCCCAGTTTGCAAAGTTTAGGCGAGAAAATAAATCTACCGCTTATGCCCCTTCTAAACTAGCACACAAAGAATTGCAAATGCAGGTACCAATCAAGATCGAATAAGAAAATGATGATAAGAGCTGAACACACAACTGGTCGAAGAGACAAGCAGATAGAGAGCGCTGATAAAGATCGCAAACCACAGAGAAGACAACCGGTTTTTAGGTGGTTCGACTGCAGTCTGCAATCTACATCCACCCCTCACTCCAACTAGAGTGAGGATTCCACTAGCCACTGCTAGAGCACAGCAGACTCAGTCTGCGAACAACTTGCTGCCAAACAGCTTGAAAACCCAAGGGAGACAAATTCCTCAACCAAGCTTTGCTACCCACAGAGCTTGTAACCTGTTCTAGCACCCAGCATGAACAGAACCGGAGAGTGCCTCTCCCTACCTCCACACACCGGAGGGAACCTGCTAATGACAACCCGTCACTAGCAACACCAGAGATCAGCGATCTCTCTTCCTCTGCAACCCAGAGGGAAACCGGAGATAGACTCCCTTCCTCCACACACCGGAGGGGAACAGATCAGAAATAGACGAAGAACACAAAAAGAAAATCAGAAAAGGAACTAAAGACTGATCGAGAAAACATTCGATACTGAGAGTTAATACAAATGTAGCTTCCTGGGAAGTAATTTCAGAAACCCGATACTGCAAACTCTCTTTCTCTCTTCACTGCTATCTCTCTCTTTTTCTTTCTCTCTTTTCTTCCTCTTTACTGGTGGATCGAGCTCTCTGCAATACTGCCTTTTCTTTCTTGGCTCTGATCACCTTCATCGGTGGACGAAGGTTTCTATTTATAGCGGCAGCAGGTGGATAGGGCACAAAATGCGTGTGCCTCCCACGCTCGATCCAGAACCTTCCTGCCACGTGACCTTATTGAATTGGTTCCTTTTTTCTTGGATCACGTGCGCCCCCTTTATTAGGGAATAATCTTCCTCGTACCTGTAAGAAGATAAGAACCATTAACACGCAGTATAGCCACTAAAACTAAAGCTGCATGAGGTATATGATAACAGCACGACGTGACCAGTACACGAGATAGGAAAAGAATGACACGAGGTACACTGTAACAGAACAGACACAACGAGGAGAACGATACGAAGTGAAACAAGAACGACACGAAGTACATACGATGACTACAACACGAAGTAAGAACATCATGATATAATAACCAGTAATGAGAACGGCACGAGAACAACATGGAGACAAAACAGTAACCAACACGAGTTGAAAACAACACGAGGTAAAAAGAAGAACGACACGAAGTGGTTGCAACAACAAGCAAGACATAAAAGATGACACGAGATGCAACTAGAGGACAGAGAGAAGCGACACGAGGTTCACACAAAAACGACACGAGGTGGCACAGAAAGCAACACGAGGTGCTGCAATGTTCTGCACTCAGTGGAACAAAAATGACACGAAGACACAGAAACAACAGTGACCGACACGAAGTGTGGTTACTAAACAGGAACGACACGAAGACATGATACGGAATGACACGGAGTGTGGTCAAGGCGAGAAGGACACGAAGTCTAAAGAGTAAAACAACACGAAGACCAAAACTGAAACCTACACGAGGTGAAAACAACACGAAGACGAAAACACAACACGAAGACATAGACACTAAAACAACACGAAGATGAAACACAAGAATTGACACGAGGTGAAGTCACAAAGCGACAAAGAGAAACGACACGAAGACAGAGACCACAAGGATAAAACAACACGAAGTATTACCTCATACGAGTTTTCCTGTCAAGCATGAAAATCAACACGGAGTGTTGTACGCTCAGACGACACAAAATCATTTCATGTTGGTGAGGGAAAGCAACAGGAAGACAATGATGCTACAGTGCAATGTCTAGACATGAAGTTCAGTTGAGTGTACAGACTTCACCAATGAATCACTCACTGTACAGACTTACTATAGCAGTCTGATGTACAAACTTTGATGAACAGTCCAATGTATGGACATTGAAATCGAAGACCAATGTGCAGACTTGACAGTGAAGACTAGTGTGCAAACTTCAAGTTTAACTGAGGATGTACAGACTTGAAGAATAAGCCAGTGTATAGACTTGAAGATTGAAAGCGATGTACAGACTTTGATGACCAACGCCAATGTATAGACTTAGGAGCATAAGGCACGGCTGTACACACTTAGCCTAAGACAATGCATAGGCTTGAACGAGAGTCCAATGTATAGACTGCATGATGCACAATTACAGAGTCCAGTGTATAGACTTTGCTACCCAGACATGATATATGCAGAGACATGATATCTGACGGAATGCAATGCACATATATAAAGAGCAAATGCCATCAATGCTAGACATCATCATTCATGTTGCTATCAGTGTGCAGAATGCTCAAGAATAATACTGCATAGAAATGCACTTATAGTGTGAGACATCATCAAAATCATAGGGACACAACAACCCCCAGGCGCCAATTCAGTGAGGTAGCCTGTTAGCTGCCAATTTTGTTCTGATTCCTAATTTGTCTCGTGGTTTATACCGACATAACACTCATTCATCTCTTGCATGATATATGCTTTTGAACTCCATTCATGAAATCTACCTTATGTTCTTACAATAGTCAACCCTTGAAATTCCATATTGACTATAAATGAGAGTGGAATCCAAAAGAAATACATGAAAATGCTATGCATATAGGGCCCTGTCTGGTCCTGGGAGGAGCACCCGAAGGTACTTGTGCCCATGGGAGTTTATTGACCACGGTGTCTAGCATTGCACCTAAGTACTTGCTTGACTTAAGACATTCCACACGTACTCTCTCTACTTGCTTGACTTGACTTGCGTGGCCCAGAATGGGCAATACTTGACTTGCGTAGCCCGAAAAAGGGCAAGGTACTTGCTTGATTGAAATAGCCAATTCCATTGACACGTACTTGATATTACTTGCTTGAACATGAATTTTACTTGCTTGAACATGATTCTTACTTGCTTGTACATGAGTTCTTGCTTGCCTAAAAAGTGGCATCAACATCTAATTATTTATTGATATCCTGGTTGTCGAATACTTGAAATCATACGATACTCTCTCTATACAGTTCTTGGTCTCTTACTTGTTCATCATGCATAGATATACCTGCATATCTGATTTTCTTACTTGTTCATCATGCATAACTATACTGCACTACATGTAACATGTAAACCACTTAAAGATTGCTCGAACTTGAGATGTAATTCCTACTGAGCGATTCACTCATCTAGTTCATTCTAATATTTTTCAGGTAATTCGGATAGTGACATCCACATGAATGGGAATGAGACCGAGTGAAGAGTGCTAGAGTCACCGATCGTCTACTGTCAGCTAGTCGTGTCTTTTAATTTTCTTGAGTCCCCTTTTTGTATTTCCAAATTATGTCAGTCTAGTTGATTGAAGCTTGTTAAGACTTGTAGCCTAGTATTGGATTTGAATAAGGAAATGTCATGGATTAGAATTATCACTAGTTGGTTAATTGGATAATTGTCACCTTGGACATTGGTGTTATTTTGGGAATTTAATCTTAGTTGTGATTTAGATAAATTATGCACTCTGTCTTTTGTGAAAAAAAATATGTATACTGCTCTGATTGAATGGTTCTATATAAGCTAGCCACGACCTCGGGTATCTTCTACGCTCGGGGCGTGACAACTTTCGTGGTATCAAAGCCTAGTTTTCAATTTCCTAGGGAATAAGAGGTTAGGAAAATAGAGGTCGTGATCGAAATCTAGGCAAAACCCAAGTTTAAGGATAGGTTTACACCTTATATCCGGTGAGATGGGTAGAGAGCCATGGGTTAAGTTTTATGATGACATTCGACCTTATGAAATAAACATGATACTTAGAACACTTAAATTCTCTAGTAGGATCATGGCCGCTGAAAGAGCACAATAGCGCGAGATGCAGCGCACCATGCAAGGTCTTACGCAGGCGCTTTAGCAAGTGGCGCAAGGCGGAGCTAACCGTGGAGCTGGTGATCTCCATAGAGGTTTTCGCAACATGAACCCACCAAGATTCGCGGGCTCGTCTGAACCCGAACATGCTGAAAACTGGTTGAAGGAGATTGACAGAATTTTTCATGTAATGCAATGCATGGATGAGGAAAGGGTCTTACTGGCTATATTTCAACTAGAGCGAGACACTCAAGGCTGGTGGGAATCCATAGAAGTAACATTGCCTGATGACCATGTCACATGGGATGACTTTGTTGAACATTTCAACAACAAGTACTTCCCCGACCGTATTCAGGAGAAGAAGGCCACGGAATTTGCCGCACTGAAACAACGGACCCTGAAAGTGGCCGAGTATGAGGCCCAGTTCTCAAGACTGTCCAGGTATGCACCTCACTAGGTGTGCACTGAAAAGATGAAGGCTAGAAGGTTCCTTAACGGGCTTCGGCCCCACTATATTACACAACTTGCACCGATGGACATCCAAGTCTATTTGGAGATGGTTCGGCGTGCCCAATTGCTAGAAGACGCCACCAAATTATCTGAAAGGATTCGAGGAAAGGAAAAGAAGGAACCTGTCACAAGCCCGGGAAATTTTAAATCATCATTCAACAAGAAGTAGTTCTTAAATGGAGGGGAGTCCTCCAAGGGAAAGAAGTTTCAGAATAATGACAAGCCATTCTCCACCACTACACCTTCTAAGGAAGTTTGTAAGTACTGTGAAAAAGCTAGCCACAAGACTGAGGAATGCTGGAGGAAGCTAGGAGCTTGTCTCCGATGTGGGAGCCGAGAGCATCGAATCCCAGACTGCCCATTGATGAAGGAGCAAGCCACTAAGGACGAGAAGCGACCGGCGAGGAAACAAGGCCGCCTGCAAGCTCTCCACGAGACAGAACCCACAGAAGGTGGAATTGTGGAAGGTACTCTAACTATTTGTTCTAAAACTGCACAAGTTTTATTCGATACCGGAGCAACTCATTCATTACTTTCCAAGAAATTTGCTGTTTCATTTTCTAAGAAACCTGAACTGTTAGATTTGGTCATATCTACACCTCTTGGGAACGAGTCCGATATCATGCATCACTACCCAAGTTGTGAGGTTATGGTTAAAGGATATAATCTACCTGTCGGCTTGATATGCCTTGAAATGAAGGGGTATGATGTCATACTAGGTGCCGACTGGTTATCCACATACCAAGCAACTGTAGATTGCCGACATGGCAAGGTAACTTTCATGGATTTCTCAGAGCTGGTTTACACTAGCCCCCGGAATAGATCACCTCTTATATCAGCTCTCCGAGCTAGCAAACTTGTAAGTAAAGGATGTATGGCTTTCATAGCATTCGTGACTGCCACGGAAGTCGAGGAGTTTAAACTTGAAGAGATCCGTGTAATTCAAGATTTTCTTGATGTTTTTTCAGAAGAATTGCCTGGCTTAACCCCAGAAAGGGAAGTGTCGTTTACAATCAACCTTGTCCCTGGTGCTGGTCTTGTTTCCAAGGCACCATATAGAATATCCCCCGCTAAGTTGAAGGAGCTAAAAGAGCAGCTAGTGGAGTTATTGAAAAAGGGTTTCATTAGGCCAAGTACTTCCCCATGGGAAGCACCCATGCTATTCGTCAAAAAGAAAGACGGATCGATGAGACTATGCATTGATTATCGACAGCTAAATCACTTCACAATCAAGAACAAGTACCCGCTGCCGAAAATTGATGAGCTGTTCGATCAATTATCTGGAGCTAAATACTTCTCCAAGATTGACCTTCGTTCTGGTTACCACCAAATGAAGATCAAAGAGGAAGACATTTATCAAACTACATTCCGAAGCAGGTATGGGCATTAAGAATTTAATGATATACCTTTCGGACTAACAAATGCCCCTGTAGCTTTTATGCAGTTAATGAACAGCATATTCAGGCCTCACTTAGACCAATTTGTTGTGGTCTTTATTGATGATATTCTGATCTATTCAAAGATCGAAGAAGATCATGAAGTACATCTCGAGAAGGCATTACAAATATTAAGGGAAAATAAATTATATGCCAAATTCAGCAAGTGCAAGTTCTGGCTAGAAGAAGTATCCTTCTTGGGCCATGTGGTCTCGAAGAACAGAATTTCTGTCGACCCTGCAAAGGTTGAAGCTGTGAAGAATTGGGAACGACCAACGAATGCAACAGAGATTCGAAGCTTCTTGGGTCTAGCTGGTTACTATCGGCGTTTCATCAAGGACTTCTCCAAGATTGTTGTTCCTCTCACAGGTTAACCCACAAGGAAGTGCCTTATGAGTGGAATGAAGACTGTGAGAAGAGTTTCCAAGCTTTGAAGGATCTCTTGACCATTGCTCCAGTCTTATCATTGCCAATTGAAGGAGAGAAATATGAGGTATATACCGATGCTTCTGGTATTGGCCTCGGATGTGTATTGATGCAAAATGGAAGGGTCATTGCGTACTCTTCCCGACAATTAAAGAAACATGAAGAGAACTACCCGGTGCATGACTTAGAGCTAGCAGCGGTGGTGTTTGCCTTGAAGATCTGGAGACACTATCTCTACGGAGAATAATTCACAGTATACTCCGATCACAAAAGCCTCAAATATTTATTCTCCCAAAAGGAGCTGAACATGCGGCAAAGGCGTTGGCTCGAATATCTCAAGGATTTCGACTTCACTATACAATGCCATCCTGGTAAGGGTAATTCCGTAGCTGATGCCCTTAGTCGAAAGCTGAGAGCAATTTTGCCCAACTATATGATACAAGAATGGAAGTTGCTAAAGAAATTCTCAGAACTCAATATAAGCACGGATGAGACGAACAAGTGTATCACTCCATCCCACATAAGTCTACACCCGGATTTGCTACTTGAGATTAAGAAGCTACAAGAAGAAGATTCTGCACTAGTGGAGATAAAAGGCAAACTAGACGAGAGACTTGATTTCAAGCTAGCACCTGATGGTAGATTGCTATTCCATGACGGACATGTGTACCCGACTATCCTGAGTTGAAGAAGAAGATTCTTGAAGAATGTAACGACCCGAGAATCTAATTACCGGGGGAGGCCCGATAACCCGAGACTCGAACCACCGCCCACGAGCCGGGAGGGCTCGGAAGGGCTAAAAGGAGTGTGGAGGCACAGAGAAATAGGAAATAAAGCAGGACAATTAATAGAAATAAATAAACAACTACAGCTACAACAGAGTCCAGTCCAACAGAAAGTACAGTCTAAAGCAGTAAAAACATACCACATGCCGAGTGAACAGTCGGCCCGGTGAGCTAGCAACTGAGAACCTCCGCACCGCGCCCTCGAACCTCGAGGAAGAAGAACTGCCACACCTGAGAAGCAGGGAATGAGTCTCCAAAATAGAGACTCAGCAGGGATCCCGCGGAACCCCAACCGGAAACAACGGCGGTAGCGGAAAGGAAGGCTACAAGAGCAACCGCAATAGTAGGAACAGTAAACCCGGTGGC
This sequence comes from Amorphophallus konjac, assembly GCA_022559845.1. Lineage (NCBI taxonomy): Eukaryota > Viridiplantae > Streptophyta > Magnoliopsida > Alismatales > Araceae > Amorphophallus > Amorphophallus konjac. Next base: position 239,037,182 of record CM040120.1, read on the forward strand.
CGGTCAAAACCTGGCACTACAACTACTCCTACTATACCGGAAACACACCCCGAACTCACGGTCGGGGGCTACCAAACTACACTAGTACCGCTTACCGAAGTAAAAACCCATGGCAACCACACCGTAGAGGCATGTCTCCCAGAACACGGCCAACCTGGACACACTGTCCAAAGTGCAACCCTGACACCTGGTCACGGGTACTGCACGACAAGACGCAACCACGGTAAAGCCACTAGCACTAGTCTCACGGTGCGAAAACCAACACGCGCCACGGTGAAACAACCGAAAACTCAACGGTCGACACAATCGAAAACCTGAAGGTCAAAGTCATGGAAACTGACAGTCTGTCACTCCCGACTGGACAGGAGTATGGTAGAACCAACAAGCTAAACCAAATAAATGAAAAAGCCGTATACTCTAACAGTACCGTACTACTGAACCTCGGTCCAACAAAACTCGAGTCCACACCTGCCAGCAAACAGGAGCACCACCCACTAGAAGAACGACCAGAAGCGTCCCCTCACATCTTACACCGCGTCACAAGTGTCTAGCTATAACGCCCCGGGCGTGAGCCTCAGACACGCAACAAGTACCACAACAAGGACTAGCTGGGGTCATGCTCGTCAGCGCGTGTCCTAAGCCCCCAACTACATGTGCACACACAGACCATTTGCTCTAGGTCGGGTCCTCTAGCTAATTTTCCCCCCCACCGGACTCTGGTGGCAAAGGCAAGGGGCCCTACGGTAACCAGCCTAAAAACTGCCTCTCACCGGGTCTCGCTCTCCACCACTCCCAGGTGGGTCCGCACCCGCGTGCGTAGGGAGCTACGACTAGTGGATAGGTCACTGAAAGTAAGGACTAACTCACGGAAGCCACCGTCGAAGAAACGAGACTGCACACACTCGGTCATGCAGAAAGCGCAAAAGCACGATTCCCAGCGCAGCATACAAGCCGCCACGCCGATTTCCCATCCTAGGGAAAGCGGAAAACCTCCAGCCCTAGGCTGGATAACTAGACTCGCAGTCCAAGGCCAAACACATGGCCCACAAGGGAATCACCTTCCAAAGAAACTCACAACATGTGGGGGAGACCCCACCGCACACACACCGATACACGGTGACTCGATCGAGCGCAACACAAAAGCCTGGAATACGTGGGGTCACCCGGACCCACCATACCTATGGGCATGCTAATCGAAGTAACACGATCCTCTCGACACCCTCAAAACATGAACACAGAACTCTCGGGGTGTCTGGGATACCCACGAGACCGCAAGTCGACCACTGGGTCACGACCGGGTCAACTAGGGACCAACACAACGCGAAACGATCACGGAGAACACGAAAATACACCTCGGTACAACACAGAGCCTGACAGTCTAACCTTGGGCCGTCACAATCTGTAACGGTCAATGCTGGGCCGTCACAACACTCTAACGGTCCAACATAGGAGCGTTACGCAAGAGGGGCAACACCGGCTGTGACGCGCCAACCCTGGTGCGTCACATGCCCTGACGCACCCAACATAGTGTGTCAGAAGGCAAGAAGAAACTGGCTATGACGCACTCCACTCAGGGCGTCACAGTCTCTGACGGACCAACACTAGCTCGTCAGAAGAATGGGCTACGTAAGCTCTAACGCTCCCATTCCGGGGCGTCACAGTGCTCTGACGGTCCTACCTAGGCGCGTCAAAGACTCGTGACCCCAACGGGAATAAACCACGATCGAAACCCTATGACGGTCTAGCACCAGGGCGTCACAGCCCTGTGGCGGTCTATCGTGGGACCGTCAGGCCCACGAACGCCAACACTCAAAACAAAGGGAGCGTAACGCACCTGCCCAGGCACGTTACACACTGTGACGGTCACTGGAACGACCGTCACACCGTCCCGAGAACGCTACAGCGGGAAACGACCCAAAAACTTCCCCACGCCCCCATACCTCCACGGGAGAGGGGGAAAACAAGGGGGAAGCCCCCAAATAGCCCCTAGCATGCATCTATGGCCTCGGATCGGCCAAAAACGTGATGAAACGGCGGATCGACGCTCAACTCCAAAAACATGGATTTTTTTACAAAATCCCGAAATACGCCCTCTCGGCTCACCACGGCCTACCAAACTCACGGAAAAGGAAGCGCACGAGCTGGGGGTCCATCTCCCTACCTCCACCGAAGAAATGACGTGCCGTGGACGGCGATCCACGAAGAAATCGCCGCGAAACCCTCGCCGGCTCGCGATCACGCCACCAAGCTTCGCCTCGCCTCCACCTCCTCGATCCTCGCCTGTCCTTGCCCGCATCCTCGCCCACGCCGCCTCCACCTCGCCCCTGCCTTGCTCCGTCGGCCGTCGGAGAAGAGAGGGGAGAAAGAGAGCGTGAGAGAAGAGAGAGGGAGGGAAGAGTGAAATGAGAGGGGGGAGAGAGAACAGGTTAATATATATAGAAAAATCCAAAAATTCTAGAAATTCAAAAAATTATGAAAAATTACCTCCCCGATCCTCGGGAGGAACACAATGCTCTGGTACAGTTCCGGAGTCGGGGAACGCCACGGTTTGCCCTGCACAGAGTTCCGAAGGCGCATCAGGGAAAAACACGTGTAAAACACAAAATACGCTCCGAGACCCACTAAAATGATCCGAAAAAGATCCGAGAAAAAAAAATCCGGGGCATTACAAAGAAGCTCATCGATCAAGATACACAATCCACCCTAGAGCCACCAAGATGTACCAAGACCTGAAAAGAACTTTCTGGTGGCCTAATATGAAAAGGGAGGTAGCGGACTTCATGTCTCGTTGCCTGACATGCCAACAAGTGAAGGCAGAACATCAGAAACCGATTGGAAAATTGCATCCGCTAGACATTCCCATGTGGAAATGGGAAGACATCGGCATGGACTTTATCATGGGCTTACCCAAGTCAAGGGGCGGACATGATGGAATTTGGGTAATCATTGACCGTCTAACTAAATCGGCTCATTTCTTGCCTATCAAGAGCCGATGGTCAGTTGATGTACTTGCTGCCTTGTATATCAAAGAGATGGTTAGCTTGCATGGAGTCCCTGTGTCAATTGTATCCGACCGAGACCCACGCTTTGCCTCTCATTTCTGGAAAAGTCTACAACACTCTCTAGGGACGAAACTCAACTTTAGCACTGCTTTCCATCCTCAGACAGATGGCGAGATAGAGACATCAAATCAAGTTGTTGAAGATATGTTAAGGGCATGTATTATAGATTTCGGCGGAAGCTGGCATGACCACTTACCCCTAGCCAAATTCGCATATAATAATAGCTACCAGATGAGTATACAAATGGCACCTTTCGAAGCATTATACGGAAGGAGTTGTCGGTCACCTATATGCCGGGAGGAAATTGGCGAAAAGCAACTATTAGGCCCAGATATGGGAAGAGATTCTACCGAGAAGATACACCTTATTCGAGAAAGACTCAAGATAGCACATTCCAGGCAGAAGTCATATGCTGACAATAGAAGAAGAGATTTGGAATTTCAAGCTGGAGACCATGTTTTTCTCAAGGTCTCTCCTGGCCGAGGTATTAGAAGATTTGGTGTTAAGGGTAAACTTACACCAAGATTTATTGGTCCATTTGAAGTGCTGGAAAGAGTAGGCGAGGTGGCTTACCGTATTGCCTTGCCTCCATAACTATCGTAAGTGCACAACGTATTCCATCTTTCTATGCTGAAGAAATACGTGCACGATCCATTCCACGTCATTGGCCACAATGACTTAGTGATACATAAGGACCTTACCTATGAGCAAAAGCCAATGAAGATCCTCGACTGAGAAGTTCGAGTTCTAAGGAACAGGACGATCCCTATGGTGAAAATCTAATGGAATCGATGCTTAGAACAATAAGCTACATGGGAAACTAAAGAGTCAATGCAAAGGAGATTTCCGGAGCTATTCTAGTCTGCAAGTTCTCCACACCCTTCCTATCTCCGTATATGCAGTTGAATTTGGGGACCGAATTCTTTTAAGTGGGGGAGGGTGTAGCACCCCCGATAAAATGAAAAAGAAGTTGAACTTCCTCCTAAATAAACAATCCTACATGAAGGCCTTATATAAATAAACATACCTTGTGAGGACTACTATATAAATATACCTGCATCTAGAAGGCCAACATCACTTAAATGCCAACACATGGATAGTACGTAGTGGGGTTTTCTCCTTTTCCAACCCAAAAGGAATGGGCGCCCCTTACAAGGGTGCCATTCACTAAATGGAGCCCCTACACAAGGGGGCCATTTACTTGCAGGGCCTCCATCCCACACCATACAGGTAACCAATTATATACAATTATATACACACGTGAAGGTTGCAGTTTTGTCTAAAGCCATGAAGAATGGATGCCCTTATGCAAAAGCGTCATTTACATGAATAGGGTCACCCATTTAAGGGGTGCCCCTATACCAGGGCGCCATTTCCAAAGTGCTTCTAGAAGACTTGAGACACGAACAACCTCATTTAGCTAGCAAAGCACCATCCTCTGACCATGGACAGCAATGATCTAGGATCTTGTTCCCCAACTGGACCCGCAAGACAATAAACCAATGCTTTGCGTTGGCAACAAGATTTCCTATAACTATTTTCTCTCTTGAGGGCGGAGACTACTGCCGTCGTCCTGCTATCTGCAGAAGGGAATATCTCCCTTCTTTTCTTTGGAAGACGTGAAGGAGCGTCTTTTCCTACACTCTACGTCCTGCTACTGGAGCTTTGCGGTGGTGGAGAACGTGTGGCTCTCTTATTGTTTATTTTCTGAAACTCTCCTGCAGAGACCAGAAGTGCTTGGCTTGTATTTCTTCTTCCTTCTACTTCCTATACCACGTGTATCACTCCAAAAAGGTAGGTGTTCTCAAGATCTAGCCCAACCAGTAGCTAAAGTAGGGTAACATCACACACTAGTATAATCCATCTGTCATGCCATGCAGTCTGTTCCTATAGCATGTTATATGGGTTTTAAGTAGAACAACTATAGCCTGTTACACCAGTTTTTACATAGTCTGTTACATAGTCTGTTATACTGATTTCATGGGATTCAAATATATCTCATTACACCAGTTTTTACAGCCTTAAAATATCATGTTTAGCCCTAGTATATAACCTGTTTTACAATAGATACACATATGTTTTAAAAACCCAGAAAATCCAACCTTTAGGTAAAGGGCGTCCCTGACCAGGGCGCCATTTCCTGAAGCGGCGCCCCAAGCCAGGACACCATTTAAATGGAGACTTTTCACAGTGTCGTCAATTCATTTCCAGCAAATAATCATCAACGCATTCAAAAATTTATATCTATGAAACTAAACCATAAAATTATTGCATGAGTATGATTCTGTGATCCTGATGATTTTCTCTGCCTATACATGTATTCCGAAAAACTTTGGGAATGTGAATAGTGCATGACCCAACTGAATAGGCGCCCCTGACCAGGGCGCCATTTACTTTAATTGATGACCCTCTAGAGGGTCATCATTTAAATGAAGACCCCCTGGGGAGGTGTCATTTCCTTTTCCAGCAATTTATAGACACCCTGTTAGAAAAATTAAAATCTATGAAACTGAAACCCAACAAATCTGCATGAACATAATTCTGAACTCCCGATAATTTTCTTTGTCTATCCATATCCTTGGTTCCTGATTTCGTGAAACTTTGAGATTATGAATAATGTTATGAGTCTAAAGATGTACCTGCCCGGTGTAAATAAAAGCCAAAAGAATTGGCGCCCTAGCGAGGGGCGCCAATTTGTTGAATAGTGACCTCCTGAGAGTCGTCATTTAAATGAAGACTCTCTGCCGGGGCGCCTTTTTCCATATATATATATATATATATATATGTATTTAATTGCTGAAAGACTGGGCAACCCCAAGGCGCCAATTTCATAAAAGACAGCCTGACCCCTAGGCGCCAATTCCATGAGAGACAGCCTGACCCCCACGCGCCATTTCTTGAAAGCCTGAAAGTAGGGCTAACCCCCAGGCGCCAATTCAGTGAGGCAGCCTGTGGCGACCCGGATTTCGGATACCCGGTGCACCCGGTATAAATACCGAATACACGTGATACTGCATGGGACCCGCGAGGCCTCCCAAGCGCGGAAAAGCGCCGAAGGGAAAAAGGAGTGTGTGGAATACATTGAAGCCAGCAGATATAACAGTAAGCAATTAAATTTTATTACATTGGATTGCTAAAGTAACAGAAATAAAATTACGTTTTCATTAATAATTTCAATAATTTCAATTATACACCAGAGTCCAGCCCAAAGGAAAGACAACAAGTCTAACACAGTACAGTCTGACAGAAAGAAACATACACTGAAGTCGGGGAAAACCCGATGCAGGTACAGCTGGCAGCTACAGCGAACGCGCTCCACGAGGAACAACAGAGGCAGACGGCGAAACTCACCTGAAAAGTAGCAGGGGTGAGTCTCTAAACAGAAACTCAGTAGGGGTCACGCGGATCCCCACTGGAAAATGCACAGTGCAACGGAAGCAACAGAAACAACGAGTGCAGCAAAGCAGGAAAGGCTACATTACAAAGTTGTAAACAGACAAGGTACAGCATGAGTAGGGAACATGCTAAGAGCAAGGGGAGCTCAACAACAAAGAAGAGCGAGGCCGTAAAACACGGAACACGGCCACCGAGGAGAACTCGACACCCTAAGCTACTCCAAACGGCAACAGACGGTCAACCCCAAACTCACACAGTAGGGTAACCCAGTCCGTCAGCCAAAGCAAAGGCGAAGGCAAACACCGACGCTGAAAATACAGACAAACACGACTGGAAACGTCGTGGACATAGCCCCACGCATGACAAGAACGTCATGCAAACGACAGAACACTGACCTCGAGTACAGCCACAAGCGGGCAACTCGAAAAGGTCACAGCGCGCAAGAAAACGCCGAGAGTCACCACACCAAGTGATAGGAGCACTCTCCTCCCAGAAGAACAGCCAGATGCGTCCACTGACATCTTACACTGAGCCACAAGTGTCAAGTCACTCAAGGACAAGACACACCAAGAACCAGGTCCGAGGAACAACAGTTCCAAGGAAACAAGGTACCACAGCATGAAACTACAGCACCAACTACGAGTGACTAGTCAGGGCCACGCCTGTCGGCGCAAGTCCCCAGTCCCTGACCACGTGTGCACACACCGACCTCTACCTAGGTCAGGCCTCTAGCTAGTATTCCCCTCAGTAGGATGCTACCGTTGGCCGGGGCCCACGGAACTAGCTTAAGAACCGTACGTACCAAACGCAACAGGAAAACCCCTCCACCACTCCCGGTGGGTCGGCAAAAGCCTAGGGCTACAACTAGTGGAGGCTCACAAGGCACAGACTCTAAAACACAGGTGCTAAAGCACAGACAGCTAAGAAAAGCTCTGTCTCGTGCACCACAAAGCACCAAGGCAGCCGAACAATCGCCAACCGACTCAGGGCCAGGCAACTAGACCTACAACGTAACGATCCTTGAGTCAGACAACTCAACGGCAAGATCGTCACAAACAGCAGAACAAGCCGCCAATCGGTCTAATCCTAAGCCAGAAGAAATCACGCTCCGCAGAAAACAACACACGGAGACCTGAGGGAAACCCCAAGAACCCTCAGCACACCTGGACACGCAAACCAAGGTAAGGCAACACCTCGAGGCATCCAGAAGTAGTGTCTCGAGCTGGGCACAACCACCGAGACACACACACACAAGGTCACATGTCAACCACTGGGTCACACCGGGTTGACCGGAACCAGACCAAAACACAAGCAAAAGTAGGATAGGAAATCCTACCTCAAGCAAGAAGACTCCTGGCTACCTTACAACATAGTCCTAGCCCTCATAGGATGTCGGGAGACATCCATGGGACAACGGGCAGACCACAAGGACAAGCCAAGACAAGCCGAAACCGGAATCACGGAAATCGGAGCACAAGGGATGTAACGCACCACCCCTAGACCGCTACAAGCATGTGACGGTCTAGACCACGGCCGTTACACACCAAGTGACGGTCGGACGATAGGCCGTCACTCACACACCACCCTAACCACTCTAAAACACAAACACAAGAAACAAGGCCAAGTAACGCACAAGGCCAAGCGCGTTACAAGCAAGCAACACGGCAGGGGAGACGCGCTAGAACCAAACGACGCACAGGGGCAGGTGCGTTACTAACACAACCCGAAGACAGAAACACGGGGACTCGAGCCATGTAACGCGCTAAGGAAAACGCGTTACACCCACCTGACGCGCAGGGGCAGGCGCGTCAAGGCCACTGGCACAAGCCCGAAAAACAAAAGGTTAAGCTAGGCCATGTAACGGTCCCACGAGGACGCGTTACATCCAAATAACGCACGGGGGCAAGGTCGTCACACACAAGACAGCACACATCCACCCAGCCCTCAGCCAAACAGCATGTAACGGCCTAAGCACGTCGCGTTACAACGCTGTGACGCACGGGGACACGACCGCTACATCAACCGCCTTAAACGGTCAACGCCCAGCCAAACTCGATCAAACACAATGTAACGGCCCAACCTGGGCGCGTTACAACACTCTGACGCGCCAGGACCAGGCCGTCAGAGGAACCGCCATACTCAATCCGCAAAACGTCAAAACGGATGTAACGCGTCAAGCCATACGCGTTACAGGGCTTGTGACGCGCCACCATTGGGCTGTCACACGCCCAAAGCCAGAAGAACCCAAAAATGCCAACCAATGTAACGGCCAATCATGGGGCCGTCAAAGACAAGTGACGGTTGCTGGCACGACCGCTACATTGATCACGGCGGGAAAACATAGGAATGTCCAAACCGGCCCGTTCCATGCCCCATTCACGCCGAAGCGCAGGGGAAACAAACCCAAATGCTGGAAAACAACACAAGCGGGCCAAAACGGCCACATGCAAGCTCAAAAACGCAAGATTCGGACGATTTCATCAAATCCACCCAAAGTGGGTCACCGAGGTTCTCGGGCTTCAACCGGCCTCGAATGAACACCAAACGACACGAAATCAACGTGGATGGGATCCTGACATCCCAGCGGTCAGTTAGAAACTAACTACGCTGCAAACAGTCGCCGTTTACCGGCCGACCCTAAAAACCACGAAAATCATGGTTTAGGCAAACCAAGCCCAAACTCGACCGTTTCCTAGCCGAACAACGTGCAATGGCAGGGAAAACGGAGAGGACAAAGTAAGGATCAGTCACCCTACCTCCACCGAAGAAACCATGCCCCGAAGGGACTAAACCATGCCGAAAAACACTCGCAAACCGATTTCACCGGCTTTGAATCCACCGTACGGGATCGCGCCAGAATCGATCCGATCCTCGCACCATCGCGCACCTCGACAGCTCCGCCACGTCGCCACCCAGCCCCTGCACCGCTCCGTCTGCAGCCGGAGGCGAGAGGGAGGGAGAACGAGAGAGAACGGGAGAGAGAGGGAGGAACGGCGAGAGTGAGGAGAGAGAGAGGAAAAGAAATAAAAAGAAGAAATTAGGAATTTTTCCTAATTTCTAAAAATTCCGAAAATGCGCCGAAAATGCACAAATTCAGAAAAATACGCAAAAATAGCCGAAACGACCAGCTCGAAGAGTACATCGTCGCTGTAGCATCCACGGGTTCGAGAATTGACAAACAAACTCACCGTAGGGTTCCGTAACTAGTACGTGAGAAAAACCCACACGGCTCGTCAAACTCACTCGGAAGCTACAAAAGTAAACCAAAACTCAACGAAACCAATCCGAAACAGATCCGAAAGATCCAGTAGAGATCCAACAAGACCTGTAAAAGATCCATCAAGATCCAGGGCATTACATCCTCCCCTCCTTTAAGAAATTGCGCCCTCGAAATTAAGGACTAATAAAGGAGAAGCAGGGAAGAACAACCCAACCGCACAATCACGATAAAACGACACAAATCTTGAAAAACACAGCTCAGAGGAACACCGTCAGACCACAATTACAGGTACACGCTCTGCTTCCAAGACAACAAGTCCACAGCACGAGCATGACACCAAAGTGAACACACCTGACACCTCCGAAGCATAGGCAACGTCGCTTACGTCTCACCAGAAATGAGACACGACTGCCACAACAACCGATAACCAACACCGAGAAACCAACAACAACACGGCAAGCAGCAGCTTACACCAGGAGACACAGTCCTCACAGCTGACAGCTCGACCACATCATCGGCTCCAATGCCAAAGGTAACAGGGAACACCTAGCACACAGGACACCAACGACAACAACAACACTGGACCACAAACACAATCAAGTCAGCACTCACTCAGATATCTCATCTGATCAAGTCGCAAGCTAACTCTACCAGGAAAAGAGAGCACATCAAGCCAACTGACAAGACAAGACCATGGTCCAAGGCAGAGACACAAAATCATAAAGAAACAGTGCCAAAATAACACAACGGCAACACCTGCAGAATTTCGGGTCTACAGAACACACAGAACCATGGAACACACTGCAAGTAGGGTCACATCAAGGCACAGAAACAGCTGAGCACACGACCACAAGGAACGGGTCACGCATCAGACTGCTCACCAAGAAAAAGACCCACAACAACGAGAAACGACAATAATCTCGGGGAACGCAACTCAAGGACTACGAACACGCCTTGAGAGCACAACACCCAAGAAAGAAATGTAGAGCAAAGGGTACTCAATCAGCAAGGAACGCTGATAAATTCCCCAACACTCGCACAATGCCGATGCCAACACCAGAAAACGACAAACAAAGGCACGGCAACAACCAGTGTCGAGGCACAAAAAGCCAAGATGAAGACACATCGAAAAGGGACAAAAACCTCTCGACCAGTGGGTAGCCAACCCACACATTCAGCTGTACTCTCAACAACGTGCACAAGCAACAGAACAACATCGGTAATCGCATCTCAGCACACACCCGGTGCCATTGCAATCAACAAAGATCGCAATTAACACGCCACGAGCACCGATCTCGCGAACCACCGATCACAAAGAGCCTAAGTGCAACAAAGGAAGAGCACCAGCTTCAGCACAAAGCACGCGGAAAGCAGCAATCTCAGCTTACCTTTACGTCCTGGAACGACAAATGAGCCTTTACAACACATCGGCCGTCAGACACAGCACAACAAATACGGTGCACAACAGCTCTTAACACCATCATGGAGTCCAAAGCCAAGCAACCGTAAAACAAGGAGCAGATCAGGCTCAAAACAATGATGTCTACACTTAAGCAGACATAGGACAAAAGGCACCACTAAGACAGCAATTCCAAGGCTCACCTCGAAAAAGCTTCACCAAGAAGAATGAGAAGCAACAAGCTCAACAACATAAGCTCACCAGGAAAGGAAGATCCTAGCTCGCCTGAGCAACTTCTCAATCGAGGCAACACGACAATCGAGACAACCGAAACAACAATGCATCAGGAGCTGAACAGACTTAAGCTGGGACAACCAAAGCAACGTAAGAACGTGCATGGCCATCACACCAACGCTAAAAGTCATAAGCCACCTGAGCAAATCTTAGAAACAGCTCGAACAATGCACTGCAGGTTCATGCCAACCGACAAACACTGCCAAGTGCAACACGATCGAGACCAACATTAAAACCGAAACGAAGCACCTCGTCCCACCCAGACGAGAGCAAAACCATCTCGTACAGTGCCAGCAAAGCACGCACAAGACCACACATAGAAAACACCGCGATAAACATCGCAACACCTATGCCAGCAAGAGACTGTACTAGACCTCAAGGACTCTGGTAACTGTATATCTGGATTTCCATGTATCTCACATGACAATGATCTGATAGCTCAGAAAAGAACTCCGAACATCTCAGAACACTTCTCTGATACTAGCTGTGGCGACCCGGATTTCGGATACCCGGTGCACCCAGTATAAATACCGAATACACGTGATACCGCATGGGACCCGCGAGGCCTCCCAAGTGTGGAAAAGCGCCGAAGGGAAAAAGGAGTGTGTGGAATACATTGAAGCCAGCAGATATAACAGTAAGCAATTAAATTTCATTACATTGGATTGCTAAAGTAGCCGAAATAAAATTACTTTTTCATTAATAATTTTAATAATTACAATTATACACCACAGTCCAGCCCAAAGGAAAGACAACAAGTCTAACACAGTACAGTCTGACAGAAAGAAACGTACACTGAAGTCAGGGAAAACCTGACGCAGGTACAGCTGGCAGCTACAGCGAATGCGCTCCACGAGGAACAGCAGAGGCAGACGGCGAAACTCACCTGAAAAGTAGCAGGGGTGAGTCTCTAATCAGAAACTCAGTAGGGGTCACGCGGATCCCCACTGGAAAATGTACAGTGCAACGGAAGCAACAGAAACAACGAGTGCAGCAAAGCAGGAAAGGCTACACTACAAAGCTGTAAACAGACATGGTACAGCAGGAGTAGGGAACAGGCTAAGAGCAAGGGGAGCTCAACAACAAAGAAGAGCGAGGCCATAAAACATGGAACACGGCCACCGAGGAGAACTCGGCACCCTAAGCTACTCCAAACGGCAATAGACGGTCAACCCCAAACTCACACAGTAGGGTAACCCAGTCCGTCAGCCAAAGCAAAGGCGAAGGCAGACGCCGACGCCGAAAATACAGACAAACACGACTGGAAACGTCATGCACACAGCCCCACGCATGACAAGAACGTCATGCAAACGACAGAACACTGACCTCGAGTACAGCCACAAGCGGGCAACTCGAAAAGGTCACAGCGCGCAAGAAAACGCCGAGAGTCACCGCACCAAGTGATAGGAGCACCCTCCTCCCAGAAGAACAGCCAGATGCATCCACTGACATCTTACACTGCGCCACAAGTGTCAAGTCACTCAAGGACAAGACACACCAAGAACCAGGTCCGAGGAACAATAGTTCCAAGGAAACAAGGTACCATAGCACGAAACTACAGCACCAACTGCGAGTGACTAGTCAGGGCCACGCCCGTCGGCGCAAGTCCCCAGTCCCTGACCACGTGTGCACACACCGACCTCTACCTAGGTCAGGCCTCTAGCTAGTATTCCCCTCGGTAGGACGCTACCGTTGGTCGGGGCCCACGAAACTAGCTTAAGAACCGTACGTACCAAACGCAACAGGAAAACCCCTCCACCACTCCCGGTGGGTCGGCAAAAGCCTAGGGCTACAACTAGTGGAGGCTCACAAGGCACAGACTCTGAAACACAGGTGCTAAAGCACAGACAGCTAAGAAAAGCCCTATCTCGTGCACCACAAAGCACCAAGGCAGCCGAACAACCGCCAACCGACTCAGGACCAGGCAACTAGACCTACAACGTAACGATCCTTGAGTCAGACGACTCAATGGCAAGATCGTCACAAACAGCGGAACAAGCCGCCAATCGGTCTAATCCTAAGCCAGAAGAAATCACGCTCCGCAGAAAACAACACACGGAGACTTGAGGGAAACACCATGAACCCTCAGCACACCTGGACACGCAAACCGAGTTAAGGAAACACCTCGAGGCATCCAGAAGCAGTGTCTCGAGTCGGGCACAACTACCGAGACACACACACACAAGGTCACATGTCAACCACTGGGTCACACCGGGTTGACCGGAACCAGACTAAAACACAAGCAAAAGTAGGATAGGAAATCCTACCTTAAGCAAGAAGACTCCTGGCTACCTTAAAACGTAGTCCTAGCCCTCATAGGATGTCAGGAGACATCCACGAGACAACGGGCAGACCACAAGGACAAGCTAAGACAAGCTGAAATCGGAATCACGGAAATCGGAGCACAATGGATGTAACGCACCACCCCTAGGCCGCTACAAGCATGTGACGGTCTAGACCATGGCCGTTACACACCAAGTGACGGTCGGACAATAGGCCGTCACTCACACACCACCCTAACCACTCTAAAACACAAACACACGAAACAAGGCCAAGTAACGCACAAGGCCAAGCGCGTTACAAGCAAGCAACGCGGCAGGGGAGACGCGCTAGAACCAAACGACGCACAGGGGCAGGCGCGTTACTAACACAACCCGAAGATAGAAACATGGGGACTCGAGCCATGTAACGTGCTAAGGAAAACGTGTTACACCCACTTGACGCGCAGGGGCAGGCGCGTCAGGGCCACCTAACGAGCAAGGGCAGGCGCGTCAGGGCCACTAGCACAAGCCCGAAAAACAAAAGGTTAAGCTAGGCCATGTAACGGTCCCATGAGGACGCGTTACATCCAAATAACGCATGGGGGCAAGCCCGTCACACACAAGATAGCACACATCCACCCAGCCCTCAGCCAAACAGCATGTAACGGCCTAAGCACGGCGCGTTACAACGCTGTGTCGCACGGGGACACGACCGCTACATCAACCGCCTTAAACGGTCAACGGCTAGCCAAACTCGGTCAAACACAATGTAACGGTCCAACCTGGGCGCGTTATAACACTCTGACGCTCCAAGACCAGGCCGTCAGAGAAACTACCATACTCAATCCGCAAAACGTCAAAACGGATGTAACGCATCAAGCCATACGCGTTACAGGGCTTGTGACGCGCCACCATTGGGCTGTCACACGCCCAAAGCCAGAAGAACCCAAAAACGCCAACCGATGTAATGGCCAATCGTGGGGCCGTCAAAGACAAGTGACGGTCGCTGGCACGACCGCTACATTGATCACGATGGGAAAACATAGGAATGGCCAAACCGGTCCGTTCCACGCCCCATTCACGCCGAAGCGCAGGGGAAACAAACCCAAACGCTGGAAAACAACACAAGAGGGCCAAAACGCCCACATGCAAGCTCAAAAATGCAAGATTCGGGTGATTTCATCAAATCCACCCAAAGTGGGTCACCGAGGTTCCCGGGCTTCAACCGACCTCGAATGAACACCAAACGACACGAAATCAACGTGGATGGGATCCTGACATCCCAGCGGTCAGTTAGAAACTAACTACACTGCAAACAGTCGCCGTTTACCGGCCGACCCTAAAAATCACAAAAATCACGGTTTAGGCCAACCAAGCCCAAACTCGACCGTTTCCTAGCCGAACAACGTGCAATGGCAGGGAAAAACGGAGAGGACGAAGTAAGGATCAGTCACCCTACCCCCACCGAAGAAACCGTGCCCCGAAGGGACTAAACCACGCCGAAAACCACTCGCGAACCGATTTCACCGGCTTTGAATCCATCGTACGGGATCGCGCCAGAATCGATCCGATCCTCGCCCCATCGCGCACCTCGACAGCTCCGCCACGTCGCCACCCAGCCCCTGCACCACTCCATCTGCAGCCGGAGGCGAGAGGGAGGGAGAACGAGAGAGAACGGGAGAGAGAGAGAGGAACGGCGAGAGTGAGGAGAGAGAGAGGAAAAGAAATAAAAAGAAAAGAAATTAGGAAATTTTTCTAATTTCCAAAAATTCTGAAAATGCGCTGAAAATGCACAAATTCAGAAAAATACGCAAAAATAGCCGAAACGACCGGCTCGAAGAGTACATCGTCGCTGTAGCATCCACGAGTTCGAGAATTGACAAATAAACTCACCGTAGGGTTCCGTAACTAGTACGTGAGAAAAACCCACACGGCTCGTCAAACTCACTCGGAAGCTACAAAAACAAACCAAAACTCAACGAAACCAATCCGAAACAGATCCGAAAGATCCAGCAGAGAT
Source organism: Amorphophallus konjac (assembly GCA_022559845.1). Lineage (NCBI taxonomy): Eukaryota > Viridiplantae > Streptophyta > Magnoliopsida > Alismatales > Araceae > Amorphophallus > Amorphophallus konjac. Next base: position 239,052,834 of record CM040120.1, read on the forward strand.
CCAACAAGACCTGCAAAAGATCCATCAAGATCCAGGGCATTACACAGCCTGTTAGCTGCCACTTTCGTTCTGATTCCTAATTTGTCTCGTGGTTTATACCGACATAACCCTCGTTCATCTCTTGCATGATATCTACCTTATGTTTCTTACAATGGTCAACTCTTGAAATTCCATATTGGCTATAAATGAGAGTGGATGTCAAAAGAAATACATGAAAATGTTGTGCATATAGGGCCCGGTCTGGTCATGGGAGGAGCGCCCGAAGGTACTTGCCCATGGGAGTTTATTGACCACGGTGTTTAAGCATTGCACCGAAGTACTTGCTTGACTTGCTTGACTTGAGACATTCCACACGTACTCTCTCTACTTGCTTGACTTGACTTACGTGGCCCAGAATGGGCAATACTTGACTTGCGTGGCCCGAAAAAGGGCAAGGTACTTGCTTGAGTGAAATAGCCAATTCCATTGACACGTACTTGATATTACTTGTTTGAACACGAATTTTACTTGCTTGAACATGATTCTTACTTGCTTGTACATGAGTTCTTGCTTGTCTGAAAAGTGGCATCAACATCTAATTATTTCTAGATATCCTGCTTGTCGAATACTTGAAATCATGTGATACTCTCTCTATACAGTTTTTGATCTCTTACTTGTTCATCATGCATAGATATACCTGCATACCTGATTTTCTTACTTGTTCATCATGCATAGCTATACCGCACTACACGTAACATGTAAACCACTTAAAGATTGCTCGAACTTGAGATGTAATTCCTACTGAGCGATTCGCTTATCTAGTTCATTCTAAGATTTTTCAGGTAATTCGGATAGCGACATCCACATGAATGAGAATGAGACCAAGTGAAGAGTGCTAGAGTCACCAATCGTCTACTGTCAGCTAGTCATGTCTTTTGATTTTCTTGAGTCCCCTTTTTGTATTTCCAAATTATGTCAGTCTAGTTGATTGAAACTTGTTAAGACTTGTAGCCTAGTATTGGATTTGAATAAGGAAATGTTATGGATTAGAATTATCACTAGTTGGTTAATTGGATAATTGTCACCTTGGACATTGGTATTATTTTGAGAATTTAATCTTAGTTATGATTTAGATAAATTGTGCACTCTGTCTTTTGTCAAAAAAAAATATATGTATACTGCTCTGATTGAATGGTTCTATATAAGCTGGCCACGACCTCGGGTAACTTCCGCGCTTAGGGCGTGACATACTGAGCTCTCGCTCACCCTATTTTTCCCCACCTTTTCAGGTAGTTCGGATGAGGAGACTCAAAGGGATGGGAATGGGCAAGAGTGATGGCGGGAGTGAGCCAGTTAGCGTCGGTCGTGTCTTTCATTAGAATTGATGTAGTCATTTCAGCAGTGAATATATTGAGTCATAATAGGGATTATGTTCTCTTTCTTTTCATGTCGCTTGATGTAAGATTTAGAAGAGTCCACAAGTTGTCGATTGTAATGAGTACTTTTCATCTTTATTATCAATAAAATTTTAGTTATTTGCCTTTAATTGTTGGCCTTTTGATGTATGGTCTCTTGTGGCAATGTATGCTCTGATTGACATGAATGTTATAACTGCTGCGTTCTGATTTTCCGCATCGGGGCATGACAGTTTTGTGATATCAGAGCCTAGGTTTTCTTTAGACCCTAGGTTTCTAGAAGTGTCATAGAACCCGTGACATTGGTAAGGTCTAAAATCCAACCCGGTGAGATGGGGTAGAGACTTGGGTTAAGTTAATTAACCAACTCTAAGAAAATGGATTCGGTAGAACGCTCTTAATTAATTCTCTTTATGTTGTAGGAATTTCTCGCAATGGCGGCTGAGCGCGCAGTGGCAAGATATGCAACGCACGGTTCAGGGCCTGACCCAGGCCTTATAGCAGGTGGCGCAAGGCGGCGTGCATCATGGAGCCGGTGATCTCCACGGGAACTTTCGAGGCTTAAATCCCCTATGATTTGGTGGTTCTGCGTACCCAGACGAGGCCGAGCATTGGTTGAAAGAGATAGAGCAAATCTTCAGAGTTATGCAGAGCGGTGACCAGGATCGAGTCCTTGGCCACTTTCCAGCTGGAACGCGATGCACGTGCTTGGTGGGAAGCCGTGGAAGCTACGCTTGGCAATAGGCATGCGACGTGGGATGAGTTTAAGGAGCATTTTAACGGCAAGTATTTTTCAGATCGTGTGCAGGAGAAGAAAGCGGCGGAGTTCACTGCTCTAAAGCAGAGAAATTTATCTATTGCTGAATATGAGGCGCAGTTCGCCCGATGGTCTCGTTATGCACCACATTTGGTATCTACGGAGAAGATGAAAGCCAAGCGGTTTTTGAATGGGTTGAAGCTTCAGTATATTAACCAATTGGCACCTTTGAAGATCCATACTTATGCCGAGATAGTAAGGAAGGCCCAAGTCCTTGAAGATACCATGGAGATGACAGAACGAATCTGAGGGAGGAACAAGAAGGGAGAGCAAACAACCAGTTCTGGGAACTTCAAGCCCACTAATGGCAAGAAGAGGCCCATTGGCGGGTCGAGTTTTACGAAAGACAAAAAGTCGAAGGAAAGTGATAAGAGGGTAGGATCGACTGCTCCATCCAAAGTAGTCTGCAAGTACTGTGACCGTCCGCGTCATAAGATGGAAGAGTGTTGGCGCAAGTTGGGTGCTTGTTTGAGATGTGGTAGTAGGGATCATCGAATCCATGATTGTCCCCTGATTACTGAGCAGGCAACATCTGACAAGCCGCAGGGGAGTCAAAGGCAGCAAGGCAAGCTCTAAGCCCTCCAAGATGTAGAGATCGAAACTAAGGCTACCGAGGAAGGAGGTATTGTCGAAGGTACCCTTACTATTCTTTCCAAGCCAACATTTGTACTTTTTGACACCGAAGCTACTCATTCATTTATATCCCAGAAATTTGCTAAGACTGTATCTGTGAAACCGGTATCATTGGATTCTCATCTTGTAATATCAACTCCTATTGGTTCGGGGTCAGAGATTAAATATTATTACCCCTCTAGCGAAGTTTTGATTAATAATTATAATCTGTCTGCCGATTTGGTATGCATGAAGATGAAAGATTATGATGTGATTCTAGGAGTAGATTGATTAGCTAGACATGGAGCTAGTGTTCATTGTAAATCAGGAGTAGTGTCTTTCCCTGGGCTCCCTGAGCTTTTCTTTTCAGGCTATAGGCAATCTAGGTTCGTGCCACTTATTTCGGCACTCCGAGCAGATAAGATGTTAAGGAAAGGGTGTCAGGCATTCTTGGCCCTAGTCTCTTTGACGAATAAGAAGGAAGTGGAGTTGAAGGACATCTCTATTGTCCGGGACTTTTCGGAACTATTTCCTGAAGATTTGCAAGGTCTTCCTCCTGAAAGAAAAGTGGTTTTCTCTATTGATTAATTCTTGGCACATCACCTGTTTCTAAAGCTCCGTACCGTATGTCCCCTGCTGAGTTAAAGGAGTTGAAGGATCAGTTGTTGGAATTGCTAGAAAAAGGGTTTATTCGTCCGAGCACATCCCCGTGGGGTGTCCCTGTGCTTTTCGTAAGAAAGGAGGATGGTTCGTTGAGGCAGTGTATTGATTATCGCCAGTTGAACCAGCTCACCGTTAAGAACAAGTACCCGTTGCCGAGGATCGATGAGCTGTTTGATCAGATATCTGGAGTCTAGTATTTCTCAAAAATCGATCTCAGATCGGGGTATCACCAGTTAAGGAAAAAGGACGAAGACATTTACAAAATGGCGTTCCGTAGCAGGTATGGGCATTTTGAATTTGTTGTGATGCCATGTTGACACCTGAAATATAACTGAGAACAAAGATGAGACCAAAGAGAAGATTGAATCAGACACGAAGCTCTCAGGAATTCCTGCAAAGCCAGAATTACAGAAGAGTCGTCACTAAAGTTATCACCCAGCTAGACCCTTCCCGGTCAAGCTGATGTCCGGTATTGTCGTAGCTCAGACGGCAGTACTGATGAAGAATTGCAGTCTACTGACTGATGAAAATCCCCAGAGATATTCTGATAAGACTGTGTCAACCCATCAACTAAGAGACCTCCACCTGTTCTAACAGATTCGAGGGACTGATAAATGAAAGGGCAGGTTAGGCAGCTTTGATAGCTCAAACCTACTGATGAGGAAGGGTAAAATATTAAAAAAAAACTTAAATGGGCTCACTAGTGTGACGCTGGGAGTTCCTCACCAGGGCCCAAAGCCCATGTGGGGCGGCGCCGGGAAGCCCCATCCTTTGGCGCCGAGAGGCCTCCCGCTTTCGATTAGGGCGCGCCGGGAGCTCGTGGTTTGCGCGCCGCGGTGAGCATGCCGAGAGGGGAAGGGTTTGTGCTATAAAAACCCCTTTTCTCTCAAGAAAAAAGACGACGGACGACAAAAAAAAGGGGAAAGAGAAGAGAAGATAGCCACAAAGAGAAGCCAGAGAAAGGAAGAGAGAAGTCCATACCCAGCTCCAGGAAACCGGCGGCTGCTGAGAGATCGTGTGAAGACAAAGAAGGTCTGCTGAAGGGGGAGGGAGAGGAGTCAATGCTCCGCCCTCCCCTGTCTCTCTTGTATTTCTTCCCCCGATGCATACTGTTTTCGTCTGTGTTCTCTTTGAACATGCTATCTCCCATCTTTCTGCTGTTTTGAATGGGCTTCATTTCGCTATGTCATGTGTACTCCTTCTACCACGTTTATGTGGGATCTGTATTGATGCTAAAGGTTCCTTATTCGTTGTCATTTGAGGTGTACCTCTGTAGCCGATGATGTATAAGCAGTAGAACCGATTAAATGGATGGAAGTTTGGGTTTCCCTTTTCTCACCCCTCTCTGATGACAGTGGTGGTCACCTTTCCGATTGCGAGTTTCGATCGATGAATGTGTGGTTCTGGGTGTTTGTCGTTAGCCCAGGTTCCTGTGGGTTTTAGGAAGCTGGTACAGAGCCCCAATCCTTGCCTCCATGGATTCTTGGGTTCTGTCCCTTCTCTCTTCCGCGACAACATCGATGATTTAAACGTTGCTAAGTCCATAGTCCTCTCGAGTTTCCCAAGCCATTGGGGCCATTACAGGGATCAGAGACAGTCATCTCTTGATCTCCTGGATGGCTGGCAATATAGACGGCATAAAGCCTGTTCCAGAGGGTTCTAACGCCTGTGACTTCAATCCCTCGAAATCTCTTCTATTCATGTGACTCCTTGATGTTAATCTGGCAGCTTGACAGGGCCCTCTGTCCCTTCCTCGTTTGCATCCTAAAACCCCCTAGCCGTTATCTAAATCCCAGGAAAAATCCCCAAAATAGAGCATCGTAGAACCCCCACGAACCTCCACTAGCCATCCCGGCGCCAGAAGAGCTCTCGGCGCGGCCCGCGCCGGGAACCCCACGCCGAGAGCTGCCTCTTCCTTCTAAAGCCATGCCGAGAACCCATTCCCCCGCGCCGGGAACCCCACGCCGAGAGCTGCCTCTTCCTTCTAAGGCCATGCCGAGAACCCATTCCCCCGTGCCGGGAAGCCTGCCTATGCTCGTTATTGCTGCACCGAGAGCCTCTCCTCCTCTGCCCCATCTTTGAGCACTCTGCCATACTAACTTGAGGGATATCTACAAGTCACAGGGTACACCCCATGGAATAAATAAACGGGGAACCATCCTCAACATCACACCGTGCCAGGGCCCGGTGCCTTTCTCTTTCGGTTTTCATCCCGGCACTCCGTGGATGATCACCTATTTCCCCTTGGGCATGTTTCGAGTCGAGGGGAGATGCTGCCGAAATCTAGTCCAATGTCATCAACCCGTCTCTGATACACTTCCCACCCGACTCCATCTTCGGGGGAAACGAACCCATTTGGAGCGACCGGTCAAGTGAAAGTGTCAAAAGGGGAATACCCCAATGATTAACCGAATTCCGTCCCGCCACTGTGTGGATGGTCTTCTATCCTTACCCGGTACGGCTCAAAGTTAAAGGTTGTGCCGCCCGATTCAGTCCGCTGAACTAAATAAATCCGCCCTCCATTCATAAGCATGAAACCTTTATTTCGCACATCAGTATTTTGACTGCCTTCTGAGGCCTCCTATTTCGGCGTTTAATCAAGGGTTGTCCTTCTTAGGAAGGGCGTAATTAACGTCATAGCCTTTATGGTATGGCGGACTTTTGGTCCCGACTCGGATTTCACAATCGACTGACCAAGTCAAGTCGAGCGCACGATGAAATCGTCACACATGTGACTGGCACGCCTAACAAACCAAATAAAAAATAATAATAAAAACAAATAAATAAATAACAATAAGATAAAAAGATGATTAAGAAAAAAAATCCCCGCGTCCACAAGTCTGGCACGCCCGGTGGGACCTAGTCTCCCTTCATCTCTACGCCGAAATAGGAGGCCCAGTGGGCCCCCCCTCAAATTTCTGATTCCGTGCTTTCTCTATTTTCAGGAAACTACAATGACAGCTGGAATCATCTCTGTACACTTTGATCAACAAGTGGTCGATGCACATGTGCGAGAGGGCTACCTGGCGGTACCTCTTGCGTTCGGATCGATGCCGCCTGCTGTCGGGATGCCCAACTGCTTGGGCCTCATCTTCACCGACTTGCTCGAGATCGACAACCAGGAACAAAAGACTGTTGTCGATACATTGCCATAAGCTACCATCCCCAAAATAAGCCGGGGGATGCAGGATACTCCTGAGGTCGTGGCCTGCTTCGTCCATCACGAGGCGAAAAGGGGTGCACCCTCTACTGCTAGAAGGAGGAGGAGATTCGACAGGAATGCCCGATCCACTGTGGCGGGACGCCGGATATCCAACTCAGGAAAGACAATGATGATCGGAGGAATCCGGACGAACCTCAACGGCCGCCCGAGGGGGGTCAACCCAGATGTGGTCGTCCCGAGAGTACCCACCACCAACAGATTCCAAACTCTGGCTACTAGGAGGGCCGACGTCGAGAAAGAGGATCGAAGGCCGGTGGCACCAAAGCCGCCCAAGTTCAGGCAGATCTGGCGGCCGAAGAAGATCCAGAGCTGGGTCCCAGCTCGAGAAGAAGAAAACATTATTGATACCACTGTTGCCCGCTTCAGGGCGGGAAGCAGAAGAGAAGAAGGAAGAGACATAAGAAATGATGCTGCTGTTCACCCCAGGGCTCGGGGTAGGAGAGATGAGGAAGAGAACGAAGGAAGAAATCTGACTACTATTCGCCCCAGGATGTGGGGCAGAGGATACGAGCAGAAGGAAGACCTAATGGTCACTCACCCCATGGCTGGGGGCAAAAGATGGGAAGGAAAGAACTATGCTGCTGCTGCCAACTACTGCCAGGATGGGAGTAGAAGGTTCAGGGAGATAAAGGAAATGAGAATAAGCAAACCAGTCGCTGCTGCCACTCCAAGAAGACCAAGAGCCTGTGCCAGACAGGCTGATATATTCAAATACTGTAGAGCCGAGCATTTGAATGCTCAGGTGGCAATACTGGCTTATCAGCAGAAGAGCCAGGAAAGATTGATGCTCCAACCAAAGCCACGAAGGCACAATCAAGAAGAGATGAAGCAAGTGGCTCAAGACTACTTTCACTACCTGGGGAACTCCGCCCTCGGGCAGCAAAGATTATCCCGTGCCTTGGGCACCATGGATGAAGAAAAAGAAGAAACCCTTCAAGAAATGATGATCGGAGTCTCCTCCTCTGACTCCAATGATTATGAAGAAGGCCACAGAGCCTGGTATGGGAAAGAAGACCTGCATAGGGAAGAAGCCAGAGAAAGAATATCAGTCTTTGACCGGCTCAAATACCCCGATCAGATGAAAAGGAAAGTCTACAGGCAGAGGGAAAAGATGCAGATCTTTGCCTGCAATATGGCCGGGCTTGTCAAAGGGCAGGATATGTTACCGACACAGTCAGATGAACTGCTCAGACTAGCAACCAGACCAGGCCCCGTCACAAGAAGAGGCCAGGCGGCAAAAGATAAGATGAAGACTAATGATGAAGCCTGCAAGATCACCTATGACAGTTAATGTGGTGACAACGGAAGAGGAAGACAATCCCTTCGTTGATGATGCTGAAGGGACTTCAGAAGATCTACAGATCCCGTCAACCCTGGATCCCATGATCCAGATGATGTTTAGAAGATATCAACAAGAGATCAATGCTCTCAGAAGACAGTTAAATGAGAGGCACGAAGTTACACTGGTCTCCAAGCAAGCCGAGCCTGTGGGGCAGACTGCCAGTTCAACAGAAATGGCTATTCCAGCTAATCCTCTCCCGGCTGATAAGGGCAAAGCACCGAGCCAACCCGTTCTGCAGCAGACGGTAGCTCAGCCCTCTGTATCTCAGACGCAGCCTGCTGCGCCTGCCTTGCGCGCAACTGTGATGACAACTCCTTACGGTCAGCAACAAGCTCACTTCTTCCCAGAAAACATAGATCCGGCCATAGCCCAGAAGCTGATGATTGAAAAGATTGTGGAGATGAAGCTGTCTGAAAAGACTGGTGATGATGCTAGTACCTACGATGTATACAAGGTACCATATCCTCCCCAGTATGCTGCTAAGAGACTACCTCCAGGCGTCAGTAAGCCGCCAAAGTTTGATAAGTTTAATGGCCAGGGCTCTCCCAGGGAGCACATAGCTTACTACACCATAATCATGGGTGACTTGGCAGCTGATGAAGCTTATCTGCTTAAGTTCTTCGGCTCATCCCTCACCGGGATAGCCTTTGAATGGTATTCAAGCCTGCCGGCTGGGTCAGTGACCGATTGGCCTGATATGCAAAGAAAGTTCCGCGACAGATTTCACGTCACGGAAAGAGAAATTACAATAGCCGAACTATATGCAACCAGGCAAAAGCAAGATGAAACAGCACTGGACTACATCAAAAGGTGGAGGAACTTAGCTATGAGATGCAGAAGACCTCCTCATCAAGAAGATGCAGTGCAAATATGTAAGCAGAGCCTCAGGAGAGAGGTACTGGAAAAGATGATTGGTGTAGATGTCAGAACATTTGACCGATTGAACAATATAGTAGCGGAGGTCGAGACGTTCCTGTCTAAGCGTCCGATCGCCAATGCTCCAACTGTGCCGAAAGGGAAATCTAATGATCGACGACCAACGCACTCTGAGGCCAACACCGTCGATTTCAGAACCTTCGAGCAACAGAAAGGGAAGAAGGGGGCAGATGAAGCTCCCCCACCAGCAGACACAGCAGAAAGAAAAGATAAGGTCTCTCTGAGAAACAAAATGAGAAAGCTGTACTCTTTCCCGAAAGATAAGACAGCCGCACTATTCAACTGGGCATACAAGTTCAACAAGGTAACATTGCCTGAGCCAAAGAGACCCGATGACGCGCCGAAGAAAGGTGATCCACTGTTCTGTCCATATCACCGTGCGCTGGGGCACGCAATTGAAGATTGCTACGTCTTTAAAGATATTATGGAAGGCATGGTCAAAAAGGGCGAGCTACAGCTGGGAGATTACCAGGTAGAGCCACCTCGTCCACATGAGCCTCCGGCATTAAAAATGGCCGCCAATATGATTTCAATCTACCAACAGCTGCCTAAAGAGGCCATTGAAGAATGTACCAGGCATACTTATGAAGCTTGCTTCCTCACCCCACTGAAGGATCAGGAAGGATGGTAGATGAAACCCATAAAGAATAGAAAGAAGACTCCCGCAGCCAAAACCAATGGAGCGATTATCCGCGGTGTCACACCAAGGCCTGAACCGCCTCCAGTAAAGCCAGTATGGCGCACAGCTGAGACAGGGCCAGTCATCCGAATCCCCACTCATAACCGAAGAAGACAAGTCCCCCTACCTGTGCATAAGGAAGTAAGTCCTACAGCCAGGCGTTTACAGCAGTATATTAATGGGCTCGATGAATATGAACAGAAAAAGCCCGGGCACCTGCTGGTGAAAGACTGTATACTCTGGGAACAGCTTGAAGAATTGAAAATTAAAGAGCAGTCAGAGGCAGAACAAGAAAAAGCTGAGACTGAACCCTTCTGGGGGCAGGGGCCAATAAAGCCAAATTCCCAGAAAAAGAAGAGACGGCCCAAGTCCAAGAAGGGAAAGAGGGTCGTGATAGTACAATGCAACACCCTGTCAGCACTCTTTACCTCACCCGGGGAGGATGATGAGGATGAAACATCAAATGCCCCGCTAGAAGCCAACCATGCCAAGGCCTCAACCTCGGCACATGCAACACGCTCCGAAAGAAGGTGGGGGCGCCCACCACCAGCTAATCATAACATTATGTTCAGAGGGGAACAGCCCTACCAGATTCCCGAACCGGAGGTACGAGGTGTCCAGGTTCCTCCCCCTACCGGCTTGTACCAAGAGAAGAAGAAAGGAGGTCAAACTCCAACATTTCTGGAATTTCTGTCTAGTCTAGAAGATGGGCAATCGATACAGGCTGGGCCAGATAAAGGCAAGGGACCCCAGCAATCGGCGTCTGTAGCCTACAAGCAGAATGAGAAAGAAGGGGATAACCCTCTGACGGCACCAGGGGCCATTGCTATAGAAGAATCCTCCCAGGAAGTCAGTCCAGAGGTTGAGGCCAGCACTGGTCAGCAGAAGGCACGGGCACCACATGAACCTCCAAAGCCCCGATGGGTAGAGGAAATGAGACTGTCTAATGTCAGGGTGGGCAGCCGGATCATGAAAATGCTAAAGAAGCTCCCTACCAGATTCTCCATTTGGGAGATTCTCTCTCTGAGTGAGGAGGCTCGCCAAGCAATTGTTGATGCCCTGCAGTCGCCGGCACAATATGAAGCACTCTTGACATAAGTGAATTCTGGGCCGTCGGTTACATTCACAGAAGATGACATGCTGATTCCGAATTCCTGTCATAATAGACCGCTGTATATGAGGGGCTCCCTGAACTGTCAGCCACTGAACAGGATACTGATAGATCCCGGGGCTGCCGTGAACATTCTCCGATACCCCATCTACCAAAAACATTACTTTGATCTGCAGCTTACCAAGGACAGAGACATGAAAGTTGCGGGATTCAACCAGAAATGTGAGACACCCCTTGGGGTGGCTGATTTTAACCTCACATTGGGGGATCTCACTACCGTGGTACGATTCTATGTAATCGACTCCAACACCACATATAAGGCCCTACTGGGGAGACCGTGGCTGCATGAATATCAGATAGTGCCGTCCACGCTACATCAGTGCATTAAATACTGCCATGAAGGAAAAGAAGAGAGGGTGTTTGCGGATCTGCATCCCTTCGAAGTATTCGAGTGCCATATGCTCGATGCATCCTACTACACAGAGGTGTCACAAAAGGGTGAAGAAAAAGAGGCTGGGGTCGATCAGAAAAAGCCGGCAACGAAGGTAAGAAACTGGTCTCCACCGCCACCAAAGGGCTATATTAAAAAGCATGAGGTATCGCACATCTCTTATGCCGGTGACTTTGCTCGGATCACTCCTCCTAGCATTCACCCGGATGATATCAATGAAGAAATGAAAGAAAAGTACACACAAGTGGAGGTGCCGCAGGGTTTATTTAAACCCATCGTCAGCCTTGAGTACCAGACGGTGCTACCACTAAAGACTATGGAAGTCCCTCGTGATGCGGGACAATATGCTCTGATACCAATTTGATGCGGGACGGGACTGAAAGGGCTAAGACCTACGACTACAACGAAGTGCGGCCAGCACTCGCACGCCAAAGGCAAGCCGGGCGGCTGACCTCCGTAGCGTTCCTCCGGGTGGAGGCGTCTCTCAACAAGAAATCCAAGCCCAACGACCGTCCCTAAGAGGGAAGCGCGGGGATCTCAGCGGCTAAGGAACCGCCATACGACTAGAGGAGTCTAGTTCGAGCTTGGTGCTCATTAGGGGCACGGGACGGGTGCTCTCAACTCACATTCGCACGGTGAATTACAAAATAGCTAGGATCCTACACGCTCACGCGACATATAGAATAGCATACTAGTAAAGCAAAGCAACAGAGTAGGAGCGTCGCGCGTACCTCCACGCCTAGGCGTGGGGAAGAAACCCCGGCCGAGATCAACAACCCCTATACACACGACACATAATAATACAATGCCAACCAAAATGCCCACTCCTCGCAGGGAGATAATAGGATACAACAGTAGAATTTGGGGCTGCCGATGCACGGGCTGACGGGCGGCACTCGGTGAAGGGTTGGCCGCGAGGAGGTTCCCGAACAGTAATCTGTCGGTTTGCAGCAGCGCGCAGGTCACCGGCGAACTCTACCACGAGCCGGTCCGGAGTCCGAATGGGACGCCGTCAGTGGGAGTGCGAAGCCAGGTCACAGGAAGACGCGTCGGCCAAAGCGGGTGTGCAGATTCGCACCGTGGTGGCCGTGAGGTCATCTGCAATCCGTGACTGGTTTCCTACACACAGAACAGCGCGCTCGAGCGAGAAAATTTATAACTTAATGCTCCGACATGCGAACGTGATTCCGCCTGTGGGAGGACGACGGGGACTCGTATCAGAAACTTCTGATCAAAGGGTTTGACCAGATTGCGTCGAGGTAAGCCGTGGTGGCTTCTGCAACATGTCGCTGGTACTGGGGTCGGACTGCACAGGATCAGTCTGCGCGGTCCCACGAGAATGAACGCCACGCACAGCACGATCGTCAAAATGAGGCGAGACTTGCGGCGTTGGAAAGAGGACGAAAAGTTGTTCAAACCATCAGAAGATGACCCTCATCACGTCACCAGGCTGGGCGCAGTCGCAACAGTGGTAAGCTTCTGTCCTCTGGGCGAGCAGTCGGACAGAGGTACGATGGCCATGGTGAAATTTTCTGAAACGAGGTCGGAATCCGATGAAACAACCTGGGTTGGTTCCGGGACGCCGAGGGCTACAACGTTGAAGAAGAAGACTTGGGCATAAAACTGATGTAGAAATCGTGACAAGAACAACACCCAACTGCACCCTCTGGGCGGGTTGATTCGAATGGATTCTGCGCAGTCGTGGGAGAACGGATGCCACGAACAGTGCCGAAGTCGAAACAAGGCGAGACCACCTTTGGATCGAAGAGGACTCGGGGAGGAACAAACTCACAGAATAACTCTTGGCCTGATTCGCACTGTGGACGTCGGGGTCGCCTCTGCAAGTAGGGATTCAATTCTGCCTCGGATCTGCAGGGTGCAGATTATCTTGATCTTCAAGCTTGATGGTGGAGATGAAGACGAGGGCTTGCGAGGGCGGCGTGGAAGAACATGGAGGATGGATGCCTTGGCGTCGCACCAAGGGGATGGGGAGTCGCACCCCAGGTTGATCCCATCGCAGGAGCAAAGAGGAAGAGAGGGGGAACCTCGGCGTCGCACCGAGGGGTGGGGAGTCACACCCCGGGCTTGCTCCCGTCGCAGGAGCAAGGAGGAACAGGGAGGAGGGCGCAGCCACCTTCAAGGAGAATCAGCAATTTTTTTTCTTTCATTCATAATAATCCTCCAAAGAAAAATACAAACCTTTTATATGGGGAGGGGGAATGCTAGGGTTGAAACCCTAGCCAAGAGGGAAAGGGGGGGTGCGCAAGGTGCTTGGGGGAAAGGGGGGGTGCGCACCACTCCTAGATTCTAGGAGGAGATTGTGGATGGGGGGCGGCCAAAGGAGGGAGGGGGTGGTCGGATGGGGAAGGGAAAGGGGGGGGCTGCACCCCTCTTCCTATAATCTAGGAGAGGGGCGGCTGCCACCTTCCAAGAAGAGGGAAAAGGGGTGGGGCGCCCAAAACCCTAACCCTAGGGAGGGGGGCGCAATTCCCCTGTTGGGCCAAGCCTTGGTTGGCCAGCCATGCCAAATGGGCCAAGGCTTGAACCAAGAAAGTGGCCCAGTAGCCCTATCTCCTACCTAATAAGCATAAAAATGACCCAACTAAAGCCTAATTGGCCCCAATTGGCCTACAAAGGTCCACAAATAATAAAAGTGTCCACGCAGGGACTAATCCAAGGCCCAACATGGCCTAAAGTATAGAATAAGTGAAGATAACTCCGCTAGTCTGCCAAGTGATCGCCGAGCCAAAGGGATGCCGGCGTGCTCCGTGTGCTCCGTCGAGTAATGCGGCGCGTGTCCTCACCACCTCGCTTCTGCGAGCCTCCTACCATATTCTACACTGGGGAGTCAGTCGAGGAAGATGATCAAGACTGCATGGTCCCTGAAGAGGCTGCAAACCAGATGGTGCCAATTACATGCTTAGATTATACTACCCGATGGGTTTCGCAGATGTTCTCTAAGATGCAGATGACATCACTACAACCTCTTGCCCAAAAGAAGGCGTTCCAGGAGCTATGGGATCTGCCTCGGGATAATAAAGAACTGAGGAAGATCACTCAGCACCCAGGATTGGGTTATACCCTTCAAGAATACTATGAAGCTGAGGTGGACGTCATATCTATCTCCTACCAGCATGAAGACCCTCCTGAGGTGGGATATGACAAGTACCCCTCGGAAGATGAAGAATCATTTATCAATCCATAATGAACAATGAAGCCCCAGACAGTCAGCCGGAGACGGGGACGTCTGATGAAGCAAAGAAAGATTGGTGCTGGGAAGACCTACCTTGCAAAGAAGATCTGTTCCATGCTGAAGCAAAGTTCGACACGGGAATCCCGGATGAGGATCAAGCAGCCAAAGAGCTGAGGGAATGCCTGGAGTTTGAGCGCATCCTAGAAGAAGTCTGGGCTCTACAGAATGATGATCTCTCAAGGGAGTCTACATCAGAAGAGCCTCTAAGGGCGGAAGACTCCGTCTTCGAGTTTCCTGCTGATCCAGTTACGTCCTCGGGGCATACTGAACAGAATACAGCAATATTGGCCGTATATGATGAGCCAGCAACCGCTGATGACCAGTATGATGAAGCAGAAAATCATGAAACTAAAGAAGATTGTATCCCGAGAGGCTTCATTGACTTACAAGAAGCCCTGCCTGAGGTCGAAGATGGAGGTCAGGCCACCGTCGATGAGCTTGTGGAAATAAATCTGGGGACCGCAGATGAGCCAAGGCCGACATTCCTCAGTGCACTGTTGGAGCCAGCTACCAGGGAACAGTATATACAGTTTTTGAAGGAATTTCGAGACTGCTTTGCATGGACATATGATGAAATGCCGGAACTGAGTTCTGATGTGGCACAGCACCGATTGGCAATAAACCCAGAGGCTAGCCCTGTAAAGCAGCCTTCCAGGAGAATGCGCCCTGAATTAATAAATCAGATTAACAAAGAGGTTGACAAGCTAATTGATGTAGGCTTTGTTGAAGAAAATCAATACACTACGTGGCTAGCCAATATAGTGCCCGTAAAGAAGAAGAATGGGCAGATTAGAATATGTGTTGATTTCCGGGACCTTAATAAGGCTTGCCCGAAAGATGACTTCCCAGTACCAATCACTGAAGTGATGATCGATGCGACTACTGGTCATGAGGCCCTATCATTTATGGATGGGTCGTCCGGATACAACCAAATCTGGATTGCTGAGGAAGACAGAGTGCACACTGCATTCCGTACCCCGAAGGGGATATTCCACTACAAAAGGATGCCGTTTGGTCTCAAGAATGCCGGCGCTACCTACCAAAGAGCTATGACCAAGATCTTTGATGATTTGCTCTTCAAGAAAGTAGAGTGCTACATTGATGATTTGGTAGTAAAAACTAAAAGAAGAGAAGACCATTTGCAAGACTGAGGGTAGTATTCCAGAGGTTGCGCAAATATGAACTCAAGATGAATCCCATGAAATGCGCCTTCGGCGTGTCCAGTGAAAAATTCCTCGGGTTTATTGTCCGTCATAGGGGCATTGAAATTGATCCATCCAAGATTAAGGCTATCCAGGAGCTCCATCCACCAAGGAATCTATCCGAACTGAGATCTCTACAAGGGCGTCTGGCCTATATTCGTCGGGAAGATGCCACCCCTTTCACAAGCTCATGATGAAAGATGTGCCGTTCCTCTGGGACGATGGCTGTCAGGAAGCCTTTGAGAAGCTGAAAGAATATCTCAAGACCCCTCCAGTGCTGGGGGCACCAATTAAGGGCAAGCCCTTGATACTATATGTCACAGCCACGTACTGTTCCCTGGGGGCAATGCTGGCACAGGTAAATGAAGAAGGTAAAGAACAAGCCTTATACTGTCTGAGTAGGAGGCTAATTAGAACTGAAGAAAGCTACAGCTACATAGAAAAGACCTGCTTGGCACTAGTCTTTGCTGTCAAAAAGCTCCGACACTATATGTTGTCACATGAAGTCAGATTGATATCTGCAGCAGATCTGCTCAAATATATATTGACTCAGCCAGTACTGAAGGGCCGGTTGGGCAAATGGGCAGTGATCCTGATGGAATTCGATATTACCTATACACCCCAGAGGGCAATAAAAGGATGGGCCGTGGCTGGTTTCTTCGCAGAGCATCCTGTGCCGGAAAATAATATGCTAGGGACTGAGTTACCCGATGATGAAACACTCGAGGCCTGCCAGGCTCAGTCAGTTATGTGGCAACTATTCTTCGATGGAGCATCCAGAGCAGAGACAGACTCCAATGGAAAGACCAGAATACGGGCTGGAGCCGGTATTGTGCTGAAATCACCAGAAGGGGAGGTCGTGCATACTTCCTGTTCTATAAACAAGCCTTGCACCAATAATGAGGCCGAGTATGAAGCTCTGATAATTGGGCTATATATAAGCTTCAACATGGGTATCCAAATGCTCCAAGTATTCGGCGATTCGATGTTGATAATAAAACAGATCCAAGGGGAGTTCGAAGTGCGGAAGCCAGAACTGAGTCCCTACCACCAAAAAGCTGTGCGCCTCATGGCGAAATTCTACCATATGGAGCTCTAGCATGTGGGCCGTGGACACAACACCCAGGCTGATGCACTGGCAAAGCTGGCCAGCTCACTAGCAGTTCCGCCAAATAAGACACTGAACATTGTCGTCATGAACCGGCGGCAAGTCCCCAGTATGCTTGAAGGGTGCCCCGAAGAAAATGAAGTTGCCACCATCAGCACAGAACAAGCGCCTGATTGGAGACAGCACCTGCTGCAGTGGTTTCTACACCAACAACTGCCGTAGATAAGAGAAGAAAAGATGAAACTCCTAAGAATCAAAGATTCTTATGAACTCAGGAATGGAATTTTGTTCCGAATAATGGCAGATGCACGCAAGAAGATTCTACTCCGCTGTCTGTCCACTGAGGAAGCCTGGCAAGCGATGAAAGAGATACATGCTGGGACAGCAGGTGCCCACCAGGCTGGTCCCAAGATGAAGATAGAAATCAAGAAACTGGGCTACTATTGGCCCACCATGTTTGAAGACTGCTGTAAATTTGCAAAATCATGCCAGAAATGCCAGGAGCATGCTACTGTGCCTAGAAGGCCTCCTACAACTCTGCACCCTACAGTTCCCAGCTGGCCATTTGCACAATGGGGAACTGATGTAGTCGGGCCACTGCCGACTTCCTCGGCCGGACATAAGTACATACTGGCCATAACAGATTACTTCTCCAGATGGGCGGAGGCTATAGCATTAAGAGAAGTGACTGGTGAACTGGTCGCCAGATTCATCAAGCAGAACATTATCTTCTGGTTCGGGATCCCCAGCCGAATAATATCTGACAATGGAAGTCATTTCAGAAATCAGAAGGTCTATCGGCTTGCTGAGAAGTATAAGATCGAATGGAGGACCTCCACTCCTTACAATCCACAGGCAAACGGATTGGCGGAAGCTTTTAACAAGACTCTCTGCACCTTGCTGGCCAAGGTCGTCGGTTCCAATAAGAAGGACTGGGAAGAGAAAATGTATGAAGCTCTTGGGCATACCGCACCGTCTTCAAGACACCTACAGGGTGCTCACCGTACTCGCTGGTATATGGCTCGGAGGCAGTGGTTCCGCTAGAGCTGGAAGTCCCGTCACTCAGAGTGGCAGTCCAATATGGCCTGGCCCGTGGCGAACAGACCAATGCAGAAAGAAGACTAGAAGAACTGGCTGAATTGGAAGGGAAGCGCCTCCAAGCCCAGAAGTGTATCCAAATGTATCAGGCCCGCATGGCCGCTGCATTCAACAAACTCGTAAGAGCACGAGAATTTAAGAAAGGTGACCTCGTCATGGTCAAGAAAAAAGAAGTCATGGCGTCCAACCCAAAAGGAAAGCTGAATGCTAACTGGGAAGTTCCTTATGTAATACAGAGGGTCTACGAAGGAGGGGCCTACGTGGTTGTTAACCATCGAGGGGAAATCCAATTCTCACCACTCAACAGAAGACATGTAAAGCTATATCATGCGGCACAACCGGCATTCCCCAAGTGATCAAGCCGAGCTGCACCCTTTTCCCGGTTTAGCGGCACTCCGCCCTAGCCGAGCTACACCCTTTTCTTGGTCTAGCGGCACTTCGCCCTGGCCGAGCTACCTTCCTTGGTCTAGCGGCACTCCGCCCTAGCCAAGCTGCACCCTTTTCCCGGTTTAGTGGCACTCCGCCCTAGCCGAGCTACCCATTTCTAGGTCAAGTGGCACTCCGCCCTAATCGAGCTACACCTATTTCTTGGTCTAGCGGCACCCCGCCCTAGCCAAGCTGTACCCTATTCCCGATCTAGCGGCACTTCGCCCTGGCCGAGCTACCTTCCTTGGTCTAGCGGCACTCCGCCCTAGCCAAGCTGCACCCTTTTCCCGGTCTAGCGGCACTCCGCCCTAGCCGAGCTACACCCTTTCCTTGGTCTAGCGGCACTTCGCCCTGGCCAAGCTACCTTCCTTGGTCTAGCGGCGCTCCGCCCTAGCCAAGCTGCACCCTTTTCTCGATTTAGCGGTACTCCTCCCTAGCCGAGCTACCCATTTCTTGGTCTAGTGGCACTCCGCCCTAACCGAGCTACACCTATTTCTTGGTCTAGCGACACCCCGTCCTAGCCAAGCTATACCCTCTTCCCGGTCTAGCGGCACTCCGCCCTAGCCGAGCTACACCGTTTTCCCGGTCTAGCAGCGCTCCGCCCTAGCCGAGCTACCCATTTCTTAGTATAGCGGCACTCCGCCCTAGCCGAGCTACCCCTTTCCCGGTCTAGTGGCACTCCGCCCTAACCGAGCTACCCATTTTTTTTTGGTCTAGCGGCACTTCACCCTGGCCGAGCTACCTTCCTTGGTCTAGCGGCACTCCGCCCTAGCCAAGCTACCTATTTCTTGGTCTAGCGGCACTCCGCCCTAGCCAGGCTACCCTTTCTTCGTCTAGTGGCACTCCGCCCTAGCCGAGCTACCCATTTCTTGGTCTAGCGGCACTCCGCCCTAGCCAAGCTACACCCATTTCCCGGTCTAGCGGCACTCCGCCCTAGCCAAGCTGCCCTCATCTTAAGCTTGTGGCATTCCCACCTGTCACCTTCTAAAAAGGGAGGGAAAGAAAAAGAAAGTAAAAAAAAAATGGGGTTAAAAATAGAGATACCCCGCCAGACTTGCTCCTATATTAGGGACAAGTGCAAAAATGGCCTAAAACCCAGCTGTGGTGAAAACCCGAAAGGGCACTGCAGGCAAAATCGGGTACCCCGCCACGTGAAAACCCGAAAGGGCGCGTGGGCAAAAGTAAGAGGGGGCTGACTCCGGTGAAAACCCGAAAGGGCGCTTGGGTCGGTAATGTGGTGATTCCAAAGAAAGCCTCACCTCCCACCATAAAACTCCTCGTCGATCGACCGGCGCCTTGCCCGATCAACGATTAAACCCATCCGAAATGGACCTTACGTCTATTCTGTTGAAGCCGTCATGCATTGCTCGAGAAAAATTCCCTCGATAATAAGCCCACCTCGGGATAGACCTTCCGTCTATTCTGATAAAACACTTCTACTTGTTTCTGTCTAAGACCCACCACGATGAAACCTACCCGATTTAGACCTTATGTCTATCCCAATGAAATCTATCCTACGTCTCACAGTGATGAAACCTGCTGTTGACCGATTGGCACACTGCCCGATCAATAATGAAACCCTGTCCAGTTTAGACCTTACGTCTATCCCGATGAAACCTATGAAATCCTTGCATTGGTATAAACCCAATACTAATGATGAAACCTGATACTGATCGACCGGCACTTTGCCCGATCAGCGATGAAACCTTGTCCGGTTTAGACCTTGCGTCTATTCCGACTAGATCTACAGGTCTCTTTACGTCCCGCCGTGATGAAACCTGCTGTTGATCGATTGGCACACTACCCGATCTATGATGAAACCTATCCAGTTTAGACCTTCTGTCTATCCTGATGAAATCCATGAACTCCTTGCATTGGTATAAATCCAATACCGATGATGAAACCTGCCATTGATCGATCGGCATCTCGCCCAGTATCAATGATAAAACCTTATCCAGTTTAGACCCTACGTCTATCCTGATGAAACATATGAAATCCTTGCATTGGGATGAGCCAATATCGATGATGAAACCTGTTATCGATCGATTGGCACGTTGCCTGATCGACGCTAAAATCCATCCAGGGTGGACCTTCCGCCCGCTCTGACATAGCACAACACTGCTCTTTGAATCTATTCAGACCCTCCATCTGGATAGATCATGAAACTCTATTCCCTTGCGTTAATGTTAAACCCCACATTAACGATGAAACTCATATTCTCAGCAAACGGCCTCGTGCCCGAGCTGCTACTTATATCCTCTAAATCGATTCGGACCTTTCGTCCAGATAGATCATGAAACCCTACTTCCCTTTGCATTGATGTTGGCACCCACATCAATGATCGTGTGTCCACAATAAACATATGGCGCCATGGTCCATAGGATGAAAGTTCTGGTCCCAGAAAAGACAATGAAAAAGAAAAAGAGAAAGAAAACAACAAAAAGTATATATATAAAAAAAATGGGGTTGAAAATAGAGATACCCCGCCAGACTTGTTCAGGCATTCTGGACAAGGGTAAAAATGGCTAAAACCCAGCTGTGGTGAAAACCCGAAAGGGCACTGCAGGCAAAATCGGGTACCCCGCCATGTGAAAATCCGAAAGGACGCGTGGGCAAAAGCAAGAGGGGCTGGCTCCGGTAAAAACCCGAAAGGGCGCTTGGGTCGGTAATGTGGTAATTCAGAAGTTCCATGCCAACCGGCACGTAGCCTTTACCTCCCCTTCACTGATGAGGCCTTCCGTCGGTCATCTGGCTCTATGCCCCGCCGATGATAAAGCCTTTCCGGGGTAGATCTTACGTCTACCTTGATGAAATCTACATACCCTCTTTTCACATGTCCCACCGACAATAAAACCGGTCACCAGTCTGATAAAGCTTGGCCAGTTCAGACCTTACGTCTGTCCTGATCAAACTCCTAAAACCATCCCTTGACCGATCGGCTCCTTGCCCGGTCAATGATAAAACCCTACCAGGATAGACCCTACGCCTATCCCGATGAAACCTACGTATTTCTTGGCAAAGTCCGACCCGCAATAGAACCTGTTAGAATAGACCTTACGTCTATCCTAATGAAACTTGTGAAATTCATTTGCATCGATATAAACCCAATATCGATGATGAAACCATCTATTGATCGACCGGCACCTTGCCCGATCAATGATGAAACCCTGTCCAGTTTAGACCTTACGTCTATCCTGATGAAACTTATGAAATTCCTTTGCATCGATATAAACCCAATATCGATGATGAAACCAGCTATTGATCGCCCGGCACCTTGCCCGATCAATGATGAAACCTTATCCAGTTTAGACCTTACGTCTATCCTGATGAAACTTATGAGATTCCTTCGCATCGATATAAACCCAATATCGATGATGAAACCAGCTATTGATCGACCGACACCTTGCCCGATCAATGATGAAAACCTACCCAGTTTAGACCTTACGTCTATCCTGATGAAACTTATGAAATCCCTTGGCATCGATATAAATCCCATATCGATGATGAAACCAACCATTGGTCGATCGGTGCATTGCCCGATCAATGACGAAAACTTGTCCAGTTCAGATTTTACGTCTGTCCTGATGAAAACTACATACCCTTTTCACGTCCCACCTGTGATCAAGTCTACCCAGTTTAGACCTTACGTCTATCCTGATGAAACTTATGAAATTCCTTTGCGTCGATATAAACCCAATATCGATGATAAAATCCGTCACTGGTCGTTTGATACATTGCCCTGACCAGCTTTGAAACTTGTCCGAGATGAACCATCCGTTTGTTCCAAACGATGTTCTAAACCTCTTTTATTCAGCTACCCCCAGGATTGGGTTTAGGCACCCTCCGGATACCGTCGCGCGGTGGAGCGAGTTCCCCATCCTTTCTCTGAAAGGGTGGACGCTCTCCTGCTAGGTACGGGCTATTCCCATAGGGACCGCTGAAATCGCTACCAAATCGTCGTATATTGACGGTGCGATAAGTTAAGAACAAACCACATATGAGACTGGTATAAAGATTCCTTTTCATTGAATAAAAAAAAAGGGAATACAAGAAGGGCCCCTGAGGGGGAATTGTATTACAAAAAGGGGAAAACAGATATTCACGGGCGCCGGAATATGTCTTCGAAGGCCAGAAGCCCTACATGCGGAGCAGCCCCCAGCTCATGAAGTCGAGCCTCCTCCGCCTGCAACCGAGCAGACTCATCCTGAAAGGACGCCACCTGCCCCTCCAACAGGGCTACCTCCTCTGCAAGCTGCGGCCGAGAAGTTGTTATCTGCGGCAGTTCAGCCCGGAGGTCAAATAGTTCAGCCACCAGGATGGCTATCCGGCTGCGCACGAACTGCTCCCGCTGCGCTAGAGATTGCAGTTGGCATTGGCACTCCTGGAGAACAGAGCCCACCTTCTCCAGCTCAGATTTGCACTCCTTCCTTTGCAACTTCAAAGCTGCCAGTCTGTCAGACATAATATGTGCCAAGAAGTCCCGGCGATGTATAAACTTTAACAACAATATAACCCGCTGGGTCCATATTTCCATGGGACAGCCCATCGCCTGTAGACCAGCGGTGAAACGCTCGGCTATCTCCTTCAGCCGTAGATAACTCAGTCCAGGCTGGGACTCCACCAACTGGCGCAGCATGTCAAGATTTTGCCAGACAAAACTCTCAGAGGAAGCGAAGCCAGGAGAAGGAACTGGAGCTACTTCGAAAGTCACCTCACTGTCAATGTCCGCCCATGGTGTAACATCAGGTTGGGAAGAGGAAGACGGGAGGTCTGCGGAAGGTGCTAGCTGAGCTCTCTCTGCAACCCCTGACGAGACCAAGAGGCCTTCCACCTCCTTCTCCTCGGGAGTTGCTATTTGAATGCTCGTAGGGGCAACTTTAATAAGTGCTGGAGCGGCTGCTTCCTGGGTCCCCAATATGATACCCGCATCTTCAGCATCCTCTTCTCGGGGCACCTCCTCCTCAGATTTCGAGAGCAAGGAGATCGATTCTGGGTCGATTATGGACAATACTCCGGTCTCTGTGGCAGCTACCCCCCCTTCTTCCATCTCTACTTCAGCAGCCAGTTCCTTCAATGACAAGGCGGCAGGGGCTACGGACCGTAAAGGCAAAAGTTCAGTTTCCATAATTACTGTTACGGGAATTGCTAACTCCGGCGCAATGGTCATCACTGCGGCCGGTATAAAGGCAGAACCCCTAACGGGGTCCGTCTCAGCTCTGAAATCCAAGACCCGGATGAGGGCCAAACTCTCCCCCGAGGTCCTCAAGTCCAGCAATGCTAAGTCCGTAGAAGACTGTACCCTCACCGGCACAGGGCGAATTATCTCAGAAACGCCTGCGCAGGTGGCTGACGAAGCAGGAACAACAGCCAGGGTGTCAGATAGAATGGCTTCAAGGGCTGCAGTCGCTACCGGGCTAGCAACAGGGGATTCCTGTGAACAGATCAATGCAACATCAAGCAGCAGATAAGAAAAATGATAATAATGACAGTGAGGAAAAGGCGAGAGACCCACTTCTAATGTGATGGCGATATCCTCAAAGGAGTGCAAGGAAGAGGAAAGCTCCGCTGCTGAAGCAGCAAAGGGAGGAGTTATATCTGCCTCGGTATCCAAGCCAGCAAATTCTTCCGGTAGTTCCTCCTTAGAAGATGGCACCAGCAGTTTGGGGGGGGGGTGAACAGTGGGACAATGGCAGTACATACGAATGGGGCCTCTGATTGGGAGATATTCTCCGACTCGCTCTCGCTGAAATCTGCTCCTTCTCCCTCTACCTCGGAAGCGGTCGCGGAACTGCTAGAAGAGATTTCCACACTATCCACGGGCGGGACTTGCGTCCCTAACGTCTGCCTGGAGGAAGACCGGGTAACTTTGTGCCTCACAGGGACAAGGCCCCCTTTCGTCTGGGTCTTATGACCCTCTTGTGACTGAGTCATACCGCCAGCTGCTCCCATAACTGCAGCCCCCTCGCCGGCCGTCACTGCAGGGAAAAGCTTGTGAGCAAGATAATAAAAAAAACAATTGAAATGTGCAAGAAAAGATGGGAAAGCACACTTACCCTCCGCCTCGCTAGCCGGCGTAGGAGAAGGCAATCTGGTCTCCACCAAAGAAGGTGTCACAACTGGCTCTTGGGCTGTGCAAAAAGGGGGGGTCAGATTCGAAGACTTCTATAAAATTCAGCAAAAGCCGATGAAAGATACAACTATGGGCTGTTGATGTTACCCTCGACTGACGTCTGGGCGCCCTCCCTTTGAGATTCAAACTCATCAAAGGAGGGGATATCAAGAAGAGGGGTCCCAGGGTCCGTCACTGCTGAAGCCGACTGCCGAGCATGGGCCTTCTTGGCCTTCCTGGCCTTCCCAACTGCAGTCTTCACTGCAGAAATCTTTCTCTTCTTGCCCGGAGGCAGGGGAGTGGTCGTCGGTGCTGCTGCAGGGACTTCAAAATAAGCAGGCTTCTCAGCTTGCGCAATGATTTTTCTGTAAAGCCCCTGTCGCTTTATATCTGGCCTGTCTGTCGAAGACATCAAAGAAGCAATGAGATCAGTGGATGCAGAGTTTAAATACTAAACAGAAAGCACTACAGTCAGAAAGAAAAGATCATACCTGCTGGGCCATCATAAAAGACAGAAAGTGGCCAGTACAGATAAGCTACCTCCTTGGAGTGGAAAGCAGCCTCCTTGACAAGCCAGCAGACATCACCAAATGTCTGGCACTTCTCCACTAAAGATGCCAGATCGCTATGACCATGAAAATCAAGGCATCGAAATAAGTCGAGGTGGTCCATGCCCCAGCCGTCGACATAATGAAAAGAAACAAACAATGGCTTATTCAGTATGCCGGCTATTGGACTCTCTGCAGATAGCCCATGTACATTCAGCAGAACAAACAGCCAGGACGTGTGCTTGTAGTATGTCTGAGTCCTATCTTCCCTGCGCACAAACGTCCTGTAGGGATGAAATCTATCTGTCGGACCCTTCCAAGGGACGACCGTCAGGAGTGGCTCTTCAACAGGGAAAGGGTACTACTGCGCCTCCAGACGAGCGTCTCCTACATGACACAGATGTTTCAAGCTCCTCATAAAAGTATCTTCATTAATGGCAGCAAAGACAGGCGCGGGCGGCTCGGAGCCTCCTTCTTTTAAAACCCGGTGCTGAGTCAGATAGTTCTCGGCCTCCCTCGGATGTTGTGAATAAATCCTTTTCAGGTGGGCCTCGGGGATGTCAAATACCGGCCCGGGCTGTTGTTTCAGGAAAGAACGCTCGGCCACGTCCCAGAATGCACCCCTGCCATCCCTGTAAAAGCTGGTCCGAATGTTCCACCATTTGATATACTCGGATGTGACACGGGGAACACGGTTGGAAACAGTGGGAACTCTGAAAACTGCACCATCCTGGCGATGATAGAAATCCCACCACAACCGGCCATCACCAACAATGGTGGACCCATGCTTGGCTCGGCTATCCAGGGGAAACTGAGCAATTGATGTAGGGATGTGTTGATCATAGCCAAAATTTTGCCCAAAGCGGAATGGGTAGTATGGTTCCAGGAGAAGCAGACCACCCTTCCTGAAGACTAAAACACTGGGTCGAATGGCCATGGCCCATCTAACCAGCTCCGGCTCCAGAATAGACCGAACAGCATTAGCCCCTGAAACGGGGTGAACATAGGTCTCTACTTCTTCCATCTTGCATTCTCTTTGAGAATGAACCAAAGGAGCTGAACCTGCTGCCAAGCTCCAGAAATGAATGCTGCCAGGGGCATCCACTGGTATCCTTGTCAGTCGGCCCCTTATTTTAAACAACTGGTCAGAAAAAGAGCCAGGTTCGGCACTGGCAAATTCAATCATTCTGGGCAACACTGTATCTGCCTGCAGAGTTCTAGGGGCCAATTCAGGAAATAGACTATAGACCCAGGCATTGAAGAAATGAAAGGGGCCCACGGTCCTCAAAGAGCGGGGAGTCCGATGCTTGTACAGATCTCCCAAAGATTTATAGATTAAACACAAGGCCACTGGGCAAAGTGACAGCCTCATCCCCCAGGCCATCTGGCATGCCGGGTATATGGCTTCGGGCCGAATGATTGTCTCATCCCCTTGAGGGAGAGCGAAAGTGCACAACCAGAATGTGAAATAAGCCGCACAATGTGTGATAGGGTCCACCCCTGCTAGATTTGGACCACCTTTACCTACACGATGCAGTGAAGATGGCAACGCTGACTTATAGCGAGGAGCCCTTATCTGCTTGCTGGCCGTCGGACCCATGGAAGGGAAGTCTGCATATTTCAAGGGGCCGTCAAAGAAATACTGAATCCACTGCCCTATCCGGACCCTCAGCTTGCTGCCTTTCTCTCTAGGATGGTAACTCTTGGAGGATCCTCTGCTATACGCCAAACAGATGGAGCGATACACCTTCATTAAATACCGGTAGGAATAGCCAAGTGAATACTTGCCTTCGCCATCTGAGCTATCCTTCTCGGAATCTGCCAAGCAGACCTCTTCATACGGCTCGCCGTCAATAGGCAGACCAGAAAGCTGTGACAAACTCCATAGGTCGAGAGATGTTTCGCCCTCTGCTGTATAAAATATGTTGAATAGAGGGCAGAATACTTCAAACATTCCACAGCATAACCCTTGGGATATAGGGTAGCGGAATCTAGAAGCAAAGACACTGTGATATACCACGGCTCTGATCAGCAGAGGGGCATATTCCTTTAAAACAAACTCGGTGAACTCCACCGCTCCCACCCGGAATAAGTGGGCGTCAGTGATCTTGGTATCTCCAAACCAACCGGCAGCTAGATGATACTTGAACTGGACGGCCGAACAATTCAATACAAAGGGCTCTTCACGGTATCCCCACTTTATCGGTGCCAGGAATAAACCATAGCCAGGCTTTTCCCTATGAACCCGGCCGCTAGCATTATCCCACCGGGCAGGTGTGAATTCCGGGGCCCGAGTCAACATCTTCTTCTCCGATTCCAGCTCCGAGATGCCGAGGACTGCACCCCAGTTGCGCTTCTCCCTGGGAAGATAGATGACTTTTCCACGATACACTGAGTCTTTCAGACTGTCCCTCTCAGCTAATATAGCAGCTTCAACTACACGAGCTATCCAATAGTCTCGCATGCCACCTACGGTAAAGGTTCGGATGAATGGCATCAAGTGGCGGTCTTTCGGAAGATCTGGCCGATAGTCATTGCCCCGTCTAAAGCATGTCTCCATTGCAGTGGAGTATACCCTCGATGTTGATACTGTATCCGTCTCAGAATCAGACGATTCGTCAACGGCAGCAACTTTGTCATACCCGAAGTCCAGGCTATGCACGTTCAGCCAATTTACTACAGCCCGTGATATATCTGGCTGCGCTGACGAGCTCGCCCCAACAGCTCCAGAAGATGTAGCAGCAGAGCTAGAAGCCATTGTAGTGTCTGCAGCCGAAGAAAAGATGTGAATAAAAGTCCTAAAAAAGAAACAGTCTTATAAGGATTGCAACGTGAAGCTCTGTGAAAATTTCGGCAGCATCTCCCCTTACTCGGGGTCTGCCCAAAAGAGAATAGGGAGTCACCCACCAAGAGGGGGTGATCCCGTAAAAAGTAGGGGTTTAACCCCCAGATGATGCCCTATCCGGGTGCAAAACCCACCGAGACTGGAAGCGGGACGGCCGGGAGGAGGAAGAAGCTAGCGCCGAGATGAGAAGCGGGTGAAGAGAGAGAAGAGACAGGAAGAAATGAGCAAGGAAGAGGCGCTCGGCGCCTTAAAAAGGGGCCACTGGAGGAGGGGTTCCCGGCGCGATAAGAGGCGCGCCGAGAACCCCCCTATTTCAAAAATCCCGTCGAAAACAGGCGGGCCGAGAGCCCCCTTCGACCAAGAAGCGCGCCGAGAAGTATGGCGCCGAGAAGCCCCGTGCCGGGAAGCCAGGCGCACCGAGAACCCCCTCGTCTCCACTCCGGGGAGATTTTCGTGCGCCAAAAGCCAAGACCTGTGCAGCAAGAAACCACCTGAAACTATTGATGAAACATGAAATTGCCAGAAAATATGAAAGAAGAAAACAAAGAGAAGAATACACTGAGGCCATTACGGTAGAGTTTTCAAGATAAAGACCAAAGAAAATTGACATACACCTGCAGGCACCGTGTCATTTATTCTGCACTCCCGCTACCTACAGGTGGGGGGCATTTGTTGACACCTGAAATATAACTGAGAACAAAGATGAGACCAAAGAGAAGATTGAATCAGACACGAAGCTCTCAGGAATTCCTGCAAAGCCAGAATTACAGAAGAGTCGTCACTAAAGTTATCACCCAGCTAGACCCTTCCCGGTCAAGCTGATGTCCGGTATTGTCGTCGCTCAGACGGCAGTACTGATGAAGAATTGCAGTCTACTGACTGATGAAAATCCCCAGAGATATTCTGATAAGACTGTGTCAACCCATCAACTAAGGGACCTCCACCTGTTCTAACAGATTCGAGGGACTGATAAATGAAAGGGCAGGTTAGGCAGCTTTGACAGCTCAAACCTACTGATGAGGAAGGGTAAAATATTAAAAAAAACCTAAATGGGCTCACTAGTGTGACGCCGGGAGTTCCTCACCAGGGCCCAAAGCCCATGTGGGGCGGTGCCTGGAAGCCCCATCCTTTGGCACCGAGAGGCCTCCCGCTTTCGATTAGGGCACGCCGGGAGCTCATGGTCTACGCGCCGAGGTGAGCATGCCGAGAGGGGAAGGGTTTGTGCTATAAAAACCCCTTTTCTCTCGAGAAAAAAGATGACGGACGATAAAAAAAAAGGGGAAGAGAAGAGAAGATAGCCACAAAGAGAAGCCAGAGAAAGGAAGAGAGAAGTCCATACCCAGCTCCAGGAAACCGGCGGCTGCTGAGAGATTGTGTGAAGACGAAGAAGGTCTGCTGAAGGGGGAGGGGGAGGAGTCAATGCTCCGCCCTCCCCTGTCTCTCTTGTATTTCTTCCCCCGATGCATACTGTTTTCGTCTGTGTTCTCTTTGAACATGCTATCTCCCATCTTTCTGCTGTTTTGAATGGGCTTCATTTCGCTATGTCATGTGTACTCCTTCTACCACGTTTATGTGGGATCTGTATTGATGCTAAAGGTTCCTTATTCGTTGTCATTTGAGGTGTACCTCTGTAGCCGATGATGTATAAGCAGTAGAACCGATTAAATGGATGGAAGTTTGGGTTTCCCTCTTCTCACCCCTCTCTGATGATAGTGGTGGTCACCTTTCCGATTGTGAGTTTCGATCGATGAATGTGTGGTTCTGGGTGTTTGTCGTTAGCCCAGGTTCCTGTGGGTTTTAGGAAGCTGGTACAGAGCCCCAATCCTTGCCTCCATGGATTCTTGGGTTCTGTCCCTTCTCTCTTCCGCGACAACATCGATGATTTAAACGTTGCTAAGTCCATAGTCCTCTCGAGTTTCCCAAGCCATTGGGGCCATTACAGGGATCAGAGACAGTCATCTCTTGATCTCCTAGATGGCTGGCAATATAGACGGCATAAAGCCTGTTCCAGAGGGTTCTAACGCCTGTGACTTCAATCCCTCGAAATCTCTTCTATTCATGTGACTCCTTGATGTTAATCTGGTAGCTTGACAGGGCCCTCAGTCCCTTCCTCGTTTGCATCCTAAAACCCCCTAGCCGTTATCTAAATCCCAGGAAAAATCCCCAAAACAGAGCATCGTAGAACCCCCACGAACCTCCACTAGCCTTCCCGGCGCCAGAAGAGCTCTCGGCGCTGCCCGCGCCGGGAACCCCACGCCGAGAGCTGCCTCTTCCTTCTAAAGCCATGCCGAGAACCCATTCCCCTGCGCCGGGAACCCCACGCCGAGAGCTGCCTCTTCCTTCTAAGGCCATGCCGAGAACCCATTCCCCCGCGCCGGGAAGCCTGCCTATGCTCGTTATTGCTGCGCCGAGAGCCTCTCCTCATCTACCCCATCTTTGAGCACTCTGCCATACTAACTCAAGGGATATCTACAAGTCACAGGGTACACCCCATGGAATAAATAAACGGGGAACCATCCCCAACATCACACCGTGCCAGGGCCCGGTGCCTTTCTCTTTCGGTTTTCATCCCGGCACTCCGTGGATGATCACCTATTTCCCCTTGGGCATGTTCCGAGTCGAGGGGAGATGCTGCCGAAATCTAGTCCAATGTCATCAACCCCGATGAGTCGAGGGAGTGTCTCCGATACACTTCCCACCCGACTCCATCTTCGGGGGAAACGAACCCATTTGGAGCGACCGGTCAAGTGAAAGTGTCAAAAGGGGAATACCCCAATGATTAACCGAATTCCATCCCGCCACTGCGTGGATGGTCTTCTATCCTTACCCGGTACGGCTCAAAGTTAAAGGTTGTGCCGCCCGATTCAGTCCGCTGAACTAAATAAATCCGCCCTCCATTCATAAGCATGAAACCTTTATTTCGCACATCAGTATTTTGACTGCCTTCTGAGGCCTCCTATTTCGGCGTTTAATCAAGGGTTGTCCTTCTTAGGAAGGGCGTAATTAACGTCATAGTCTTTATGGTATGGCGGACTTTTGATCCCGACTCGGATTTCACAATCGACTGACCAAGTCAAGTCGAGCGCACGATGAAATCGTCACACATGTGACTGGCACGCCTAACAAACCAAATAAAAAAAAATAAAAATAAATAAATAAATAAATAACAATAAGATAAAAAGATGATTAAGAAAAAAAATCCCCGCGTCCACATGCCATTTGAATTAACAAATGCTCCTGCAGCTTTCATGCAGCTGATGAATAGTGTGTTCCGGCCCTACTTAGATCAATGGGTTCTGGTATTTATTTACGATATTCTTATATACTCCAAGAGCAAGGAGGAGCATGAGGATCACTTGAAGATGGCGTTGCAGATACTAAGGGATCATCAGTTATACGCCAAGTTCAGTAAGTGTGAGTTTTTGCTGCAAGAAGTGTCTTTTCTGGGGCATATTATTTCTAAAGATGGAATTTCGGTAGACCCTTCTAAAGTAGAAGCAGTACATAATTGGGAAAGGCATGTAAATGCAACTAAAATCAGGAGTTTCTTAGGCCTAGCGGGTTACTATCGGACGTTCATTAAGGATTTCTCCAAGATTACAGTACCCTTAACTAGATTAACTCGTAAGGAGAATCGATTCGAGTGGTCGGAAGATTGTGAGAAAACTTTCCAAACTTTGAAAGAGTGTTTGACCATTGCCCCGATATTGGCCTTGCCATCCGGAGAAGGAGGTTTTGAAGTATATACTGATGCATCAGGAATTGGCATAGGATTTGTATTGATGCTGCGAGGTAAAGTGATAACTTATTCTTCTAGGCAGCTGATCAGAGGAAGCACGAAGAGAATTACCCTGTTCATTACCTGGAGCTAGCAGCAGTTGTGTTTGCTCTAAAGATTTGGAGGCACTACCTATATGGAGAAACTTTCATAGTGTGCTCTGATCACAAGAGCCTAAAATATTTATTTTCCCAGAAGGAGCTGAACATGAGGCAGAGAAGGTGGCTCGAGTACTTAAAGGATTTTGACTTCTCTATTGAATATCATCTTGGAAAGGGGAATGTTGTGGCAGATGCTTTGAGCAGAAAGCCGATGGCCAGATTAGCAAGTTTGTTGCTTCAAGAATGAAAGTTGTTAGAGTAGTTTGCAAGCTTAGATCTTAATGTCGCAGAGAAGGAAGATCGGGTTATGATTGCTCATGTCCAGCTTCATTCAGAGTTACTGGTAGAGATTAAGCAACTACAAGATAATGACCCGTTGCTAGTGGAAATTAAAGAACAGATGGCTAGTAGACCAGATTTTCTATTGGCCAATGATGGTAGATTGTTGTTCCGGGATAGAACTTATGTCCCTGATTTTGCGGAGGTGAAGAAAAAGATTCTCGAGGAAGCCCATAGGTCTAAGTATAACATTCATCTAGGAGTAACAAAGATGTATCGAGATTTGAAGAGGACCTTTTGGTAGCCGAACATGAAGAGAGAAGTGGCCGAATTTATAAGCAAATGCTTAGTATGTTAGCAAGTCAAGGCCGAACATTTTACGCCTGCTGGAAAATTAAAGCCCCTCGAAATACCACAATGGAAGTGGGAGAGTGTCGGCATGGATTTTATCATGGGCTTACCTAGAACTCGTAGTAGTTTTGATGCA
Organism: Amorphophallus konjac; assembly: GCA_022559845.1. Classification (NCBI taxonomy): domain Eukaryota; kingdom Viridiplantae; phylum Streptophyta; class Magnoliopsida; order Alismatales; family Araceae; genus Amorphophallus; species Amorphophallus konjac. The sequence goes on from CM040120.1 coordinate 239,085,296, forward strand.
ATTTAGGTGGTTGTTGATAGTTTGACTAAGTCCGCGCACTTCTTACCTATTAAATCTAACTGGACTGTAGATGTTTTAGCTGCCCTGTTGGTGACGTGCATTCTTTCCCTCTCTCTTTAAAAGAAAGAAGAAGAATTAAAATTAAGAAATGCATAGGCGTGCTAGTCACATGTGTGACGAGTTAATTGTGCGCTCAATCTGACCCGAGTCGGGCGAGAGTGAAGTTAGTGTCGGGACCGAAACTCCGCCATACCATAAAGGCTATGACGTTAATTACATCCTCCAATAAGAAGGAAAATCTCTGATTAATTGCCGAGATAACGAGCCGTTCGAGGCTGAAATAGAATGCAAGAGAATGCAGGTGATGATAAAGCCTTTAAGGCCACATGGGAGGATTCATTGGTTATTTCCTTAGTCATGCGAAGCAGACTTAATTCATTAAGTTCGAGCCCTCGATACAAGGTGGAGGACGTAGGTCTAGAGACCACCATCGCGCATAGCCAAGACTTCCGATCGGGCGTGACCCGGCCATCCGTCGAGGCCATTTGATATACTGAGGTCTCATTCAAGCAAGCATGCATTAATGAGGCACATAAGAATACATATCTATGTCTAATGCCTGAATTGGGGGAATGCATAATGACAGATGATTTCAACTTGAAGAGTTTCTTTTTGTTTGATTTATGGTTAATTACGTCAACCGACACAAGCCGTGGAAGGCGAGGGTTGGTTCAAGAATGAGAAAGGAATTAAAACGGCACGACAAACGCACTTTTATTCAAAACCGATGCGGGGTAGCGTAGGTATAAGGGTTATACGGCGTGGGGTAGCGTAGGGATAGGGTTTAAAATGGCGCAGCCAAGGGAATGGCTTTAACCAGCGCGCCCCGCCTAGAGCGCGCAGGATTAGGGCGCGTCGGGTGGTGGCCAAATGAAAAATGGTGAGTTTGAGTCTAAGGTTAATCTAGCATGGGGGGGGGGGGTACCGCGCCATATTAGGGTGCGTCGGATTAGGACCGCACTGGGTTAGTTGATTTTTAGGTATTTTTGAGTTTATTTAGTTTATTAAGATGCATTGAGTTGATTGATGAGTGAATTGAGGTCCAGGATGCCCTTGAGACAGGGTTGAGACTCGTGCGAGGTTCATACTCGAGACAGAAGTTAATTGTTTTGAAAAACATATCTTATTAAGCCCGAATTATGAGGGCAAACAGTCAAACATGTCTGACCAAATTTTGGCAGCATCTCCCCATCTCCAGAGAGTTGCAGGGGGAAAGCGGAGGCATACCCACATAATGGAGTAAGCTCCTTAATACCGGGTGGCATAACGGCGGTCGGTAGACCCGAATGGATGGAAGACCCCGAGGGCTAGCCTACGAGGGGCACCAGTATTCCATGGGCCAAAACATGATTAAAAGGGACGACCAGTGAGGGAGGAAACCCCGAGGGCTAGCCTACGAGAGGCACACAACCGATGGCCACCACTATTCCCCTGGGGATAGTGGATTCGATGTTAGAGCGAAGCCCTGTTGATATTCGCCCGATGGCTCAAGTAGATGCATGCCATAAAGAGACATGATCTTATGATCCACTGGCGATTCAGAGGTATCAATGGGGAATGTCCCCTCTCCCCGGCCACTGGACTCTTCGAGAGGAACGATCACACACAATGCATATGCAGAACACGCTCGGCTAATAAACTGATTACGACCAGTCACGTCTATGGATATATATATATATATATATATATATATATATATATATATATATATAGGGGAGGTTAATTAATTAGCAGGTTAGCAAGGGTGTTAGTGAGTTAGCATTCGAAAGGCAATGGTGCCAGAAAACCATGCGTTCAGTCTATAGGGGCAGCCTCATCCCCCTCGGTTCATTATTGAGAACGGAGGTGCGACAGGAGACCGGCCTCAGGGTCAACCAGTAAGGCACACATAGGTACACCTCTGGCGATGAAACCCCTGATATAGTGATTGAGACATGATACAAGCATTCTATTGGAACGAAAACCCCAGGGAGAGGGGGGGTGATTTTTGTAGCCCCTTTTGGGATAACCCAGGGCGTATTCAAAACCAGCGAGGAAGGAATCCACACGGTGATATACGGAATGTTAGAAATCGAATACAACCTAAGGAAGAGAAAAGGGGGCGATGAAGGGTGCAAAAAGATATTATTTCATTTAGCATCGAGCATTGCTAACAAGAAGGGGGCATTACAGCATACATTCACCACGGTATGGCACGGTCAGTCGGAGGCCGGTCAAGCTTACACAGATAGGTATAAACCCAACTCCAGAAGAAAAAAAAGACAGAGGGACGAAGAAGAAGATGGGCTCATGTCATCGCCCCCTTCGACCCTATTTATTTACAGGAACAATGCCAAATAGAAAAGGGGGGAAGACGGGAAAACGTCGGAACTCACCTAAGCTTTTCAACATAGAAAACAGAGTATCAGAAAAGGGCCTTCCCCTCAAACTTCGAGCTTCTTCAGGCAGACGGACGGGGGCGAGGGTGGCTCTCTGGCTCACTCTCAGAAACCCTACTTATTTACCAAGGATCTCCTCTTTCTTCTTTGATTCTATTTGATCCCTTCTCTCTCTTCCCGTTTCGACTCTGCCTCTTCTATTCTCTCTTTCTTTTCTCCTCGGCCGCTGGTTGGCTTATATAGCCTCGCCAGGATGTGATCCTTCTCTGGCGTGAGAAGAGCGCGTCGGGAAGACATGAGGATTGGGTTTGCACGCTAGGAAGAGGGCGCACCGGGAAAGAGGGCACGCCGGTAATGGGCGTGCTGGATTAACGCCGTTCATCATGCTTGCTTGGCATGGGCTGGACAGCGGACCCCGGACTGGCCCCGGGAGTGACTCTGATCTTTCATCTGGACCTGGTCTCGTAAAACCACGGCGGGAAGTACTGGCCAAGCTTTCAAGCTGCTGAACAGCCGCATTTGGAATCCCGTGCATCTTTAGCTTAGACCCGCGGGTTTTCCACTGACGCGGCCTTCGGCACAGTGGTTTGTGCTGTTGGTTCGACTTAACCTATCTCAGTAGCTCTCTCGGGGAGTGGTATACTACCCGGGGTGCATTCGCCTTGACTGGGTGGTCATTCGGTCACTAACGGACCTAATTTACTGAGAAGCCATACCCGTGATAGGTTGTCTAGGACTTCTACCGACGGAGCCTCTGGTTCCCTATTCTGAAGGGCCAGAGACATTCTATTACCTCAGGAGGGTTTCTTGTCAGGTGGCAAACCACCGGGTGCATTCTCGTCCTTGGTCGGATGATGAATATTTGTTTATGCGGCATGACTGAGTCGATATCGATTCATTGGACAAGCCTGACGACACTGTCGGTTTGTTGTGAATTCTTCCGCTCCTCCTAAGGTGACATCCCCGGCGATCATGTCGGGTGACCTGAGGCACCAGCAGCTTGGGCAGACCCTTGTGTATTGGCTTTCTTCAGCTTCTGCGCTCTAATGGGCCGCATCATTCTTATCTTCTAGGCTTGATCGTCGTTGATCATATTTTAAGTGCCAACAAATGCCCCCCAGTTGCGGGTGCTGCAAGCAAGGCACGCGTGAAGCGGGACCCGCAGATGAGCTTCGTGTGGGCAGATTTCCCATCTTGATGACAAAAGCTTGGAATGGCTGTTAAACAGGCGCGGTGGCTAAAACTGGCATGGTCTGAGGGTTGTAAATACAGTGCGCCCAATCTGGCGCGCCCTTTTATCATAGGTTAATACGGCGCGACCCTCATTGACGCGCCCTTTGATGAAGAGTGGGTTAAAACGGTGAGCTATTTAGCGCGCTGGATTAACCCAAAGGGGGGCGCCCTATATAAAACCCTTCCTTTGTTTTTTTTCTCTTATCCTTCTCATTTTCACCCGAACTTTCTCTCTCTTCCCTTTCTTCTTCCCGTGGCGCCGAGTGAGCTTGAGGGTGGCGTCCTTCGACAGGTGAGGGAGAGCCTTTGCTCTTCTGTTCTTGGGATTTAAATCCCTCTTCCTGGGCCCCAGGAGGCTCCTAGTAGGGCTTGCCCTCGGAGCTATTCCCCTGGGTGTTCCATTTCGGCCTCAGTGCGATACCCACGGCCTATTTTAGGGACCGTCTCTTGATGGACGTGTTCCGCTTCTTTCTGGCAATCTCCCGGACTGGGGAGACTCTACCGAAATTTTGTCAGAAATCTTGTTTCTCATCAACTGTTTCTGACTTTGTTTATTTTTCTTGTCATGCTTTTTGTAGATAAGATGGCATCTGTTTCTTCTTCTTCTGCTTCGCGCGCCGTGGTGACATGGGAAAATGTGAACTCCCTGGATCGGGGGCATGACCAGCTTGCTGTGGTCGCGGAATCCTCAGACTCCGAGACCGATACAGTGGACACTAGCCGCCTTCTCATCATGGGGGGTGATTCCTTCAATTATGACAGCGGCGATACCGTCAGGAGGGATCACCCCAAGGATAAGCACTTAATGTCCTTCCTCAGGTGGTTTAACCTTCAAGGGAAAAGGGACTTGTTCCTTGTTCAGAAAGCTGAGCAGGCACTGCTTGTTGAGAGAGACAGTCTGACTGACTTTGTAGTGCGGGGAAGGCCTATTTATCTGCCTAGTGAACCCCGGAGATGGAGTGTTGTACTCAGACTACAGGACTTGGTTCCAGAAGACGGGTTGCTGACCAGGGTGCCTGAGTTCATACCCGCTCATTGGAATGACACTGCGGGTCGTGTCGACCGAGAGAGGCCCGTATTTAGTCTATTTCTTGCCTCGCTGAAATGTGGATATAGAGAAGAATCTTTCCTACTGGACTGCCTGGCAGTCCGTTTCAAGCATCAAATCTCGGTGGGGTGGTTTGCCGAGTTGAAGGTCACCGATGCCCATGCATTTAGACCCGAAGCAGTGGAGTTCACGGACTACATCCTTCAACATTACACTCCCATTCTGGTCAAGGGTGGCGTATATCATAGTGTGTACGCCTCAAGGTATCGCTACCCTATCTCCAGGGGTTTATGCTGCGGTATGATCGTGGTATTCTGTCCGGAGTATAACACCTTCTACACTTCAGAGGGAGAGACCTCTTTGGACCTTTGGAGTCTTTCACAGCTCAGCGGCTTGCCGATTGATGGTGAGCCATATGAAGAAGTCTGCTGGTCAGATTGGCTAAAGGATCAGACTGACGGTGAGGGCCGATATCTAGTGGGCCTCGACTATCGGTACCTGATGAAGGCGTACCGCATGCTTTGCCGCTCATCATATGATGCCAAGGAGGCACGCAAGCCCGGGGAGAAAAGGCGTGTGCGGATGGGCGCTTGGCTTTAGTATTTCTTCAGCGGGGAGCACAAATATAAGGACTTTCCCACAGTAGCACTGACTGCTTTGAAGCGGAAGAAGAGAGTCCGGCGACAAGACGCTTTCCCGCCTGTCTTGAGAGAAGGGTAGCAAGGAGGCCCAAACCCCGCTGGTGTTGACGCAGTCATGCACTGTGCTACATATCTAACCTATTAGATTTGTTCATTCGCTCTCCCACAAGGCAACGAGAGTGTAATTAGGGCGGAAGCCATCTGTCCCGCTTGCCTGATGGCTTGGGGAACGAAGCTGTCCCTCTGCCCAATGGCTTTATGCCTCATTTACAAGATGCTGGGGGACTTGCACCGGAACCGTCTCCCCAGGAATTTGTGGACGGTCGGTCCACTACACTTTTTTAATGCATGGGTGTGCACCCTATTTCCAGAAGCTGCTCCTCAGGGGCTACAGTTTGCACTCCTTGTTCCGAGGATGATCGAGTTTGCTAGCGCCGAACCGTCATCGACAGCGGAACAACTCTTTGCCATTCGGGGGAAGTTGACGAAGGTCCCCAAGGATGCGCTTGGGGTCCTGCACTTTTGGAGCCTGGCTACCCATTCTAGTCTGCTGGTAAACACGACGCGGAAGTGCAGCCTCTTCGAGGTGGAGGAGTTCATCCATCCAATCTTTGGCGCCAAGTGTACACGGCCAATCCTGGAGCAGGAATTGGTTGATTGGGCGCTGTTGGCACTCAAAATATGATTAACGGAAATCAAGCCTCAAAGATGAATGACACGGCCCACTGAAGCACAGAAGTTGATAGATATCAACATATTGAAGCCCTCTCAAGCTGTCAGAGCCTCAGGTCACCCTATATGAACACCGGGGACTTCACCTCAGGAGAATCGAGATGAATTCACAACCAACCGGCAGTGCGACCATGTAAGACCCCGAATTATTTAATTGAGCCCAATATATTTATTAAGCTTTTATTAATTAAGAATTGAATTCTTATTGAATTAATAATTGAATTTCGGATTTATTAATATTTAATTTGTTAGAAATAGAATGAGTGAAAATCCAACCACCTTATAAAAATCCATAAAAATAGTAAACAGGTTAAGGTTGATGTAGACAACAACTTTATCTTCTGGCATTAAGCCATTATAAATCCGTGGTTAGATCTAATTGGAGATTAAGCCCAAAAGTGCACACTTTTTAACCCTTACCTAACCTTAGTTTAAAACGCGAAATTCGGGCGTAATACTCAACCAAATTAGCTCAAATCAGAGGCAAATGAACGGCCATGAGCTAAGGATTAATAGCCCTCAATCAATTCGACACAAACCTAACCCTAGGAGGCGCAGCCGGCCGAGTGTGGTTGAGTCAACCATTTCGGCGCCGTTTTTAACACGTCTCTTGTTCCGTCGAATTCTCACAGCTCAGAACTCTCCAGAAGATGTGTGAGCTATAGATAGAAAGCTCTTCGAGTCTAGTTTCTTTTGGTGGCTGTGGGGTTCACTGAAGTTTCAGATCTAGGAAGATCTTGCTCGATTTGTGGAGGTGTGTCGGCAGGCCATCGGCTTCCTTCTTCCTTCTTTGTTTCTTCAATTGAGGTAGGAATTCTCAACCAAAATTCAATCATGAATATATGATTTTGTTCCTCTCGATGAGATCTATCCAGTGGGACTGAAAGCCCCAATTTTTATCAGGTATCTAGAGAGCTATCGTGGGTTTTGTGAAGGGTGATCCAGTTCGTTCTTCATTCTAGATTTTAAGTTCTCTCTTCGATTGAGGTAGGTTTAACAGGCCAAACTCTAATTAACTTATATGATGTAATCAGCATGTTGTTAGCTTTCATTTAACATAGAAAGCCCCAATTTTCATTGAGCATGCTTGGAGAATTTCAATTTTTAGTGAGAGCATGTCTAGAACTTGATTTATATTGTGACCCTTTGAGTTAGAGCTTGATTGCGGGCTGATTTTGAGTTAGATAACTTGACCCATATATAGCTTATCATATATGGTTGGATTCAGCATCAAGTTAGCTTTCTTTTGACATGAGAAGCCCCAATTTGCGTTATGTATATTGAGAGAATTTCGTGATTTAGTAGAAGCATGTCAAGAATTAGGTTTTTATGTGTTCATCATAGAATAGGTTAAGATTTAATTGATTTCTGTTGAAATTAGTGTTTCAAATCGCTTGTTTTATGACCCTATTATGTATATTAATGACCCTAGATCATGTGGTTAAGATCCCAACTCAATTGGACCTCAATTGGGTGAGTTTTTACGTTTTTCGGAGGTTAAAACCGTTTTTGTTCTTGCAGGGGTCGACCCCTGGGGTCGACCCGTTTTCTGGGAGCCCTGGCAGGCCCGAGGGTCGACCCCAGGGGTCGACCCATCCAGCACCCAGCAAGGGTCGACCCCTGGGGTCGACCCATACAGCCAGAGTGTCGGGGTCGACCCATTCTGCAGAAATTGTAGGGGTCGACCCCAGGGGTCGACCCATCTCACTGGCAGACCCCATTTTTACAGGGGTCGACCCGTGTACCAGAAACCCAGTTTTTGTCTTTCTTTGACCCGAGGATCGATCCGGATCATTGGGGGATCGACCCATTTAACTTAGACCAATTGAAAAGTATATTCTTGAAGAACCAGTAACCTATTCATGTACCCCTTTGATTTCAATTAACATTGGTCCCTACATGCAAACGTAGTGTAAAAACATGCCATTTATCATCTTCATACAATGGTTAAATAGAAACCCACATAATTAGTGGTTAATGGTGGAACTAAATCTCTGTTAATGCATGCTATTTCATTCATGTACGAGCTTGTTCCTTTACCTTACCATCTTGAATCATCCTTTGGCAAATTGGTTTAATGCAAATGATAATGGATAATCCTTGATATATTAACTTGGTAATTAGGATTAAATTGATTGTTAAGTTGCTGTTTTAGTCCCTATTACTCTAGTAGAATGGATTACTTACACACTTGAACGGTATACTGTCAGCCGTTCTTTCTTGACCCCGTGGACCGAGTTTTGGTCCAGTTCTTGTAAAGCGGCACCGAGGTGACCGTATCAACCGAGTTTTTGTCTGGAATCCAAGGACATGTTAGTCCTTAAAAACTCATACTCTTGACAGAAATTCCTCTGATTAATTGGCCATTAAAATTGACTGAATGTCTGGACGTGTGGGACTTTGGGCCCATAAAAATAAATGCCATCGCATCATAAGGGCCCGGTCTGGTCCTGGGGAGAGCGCCCGAAAAATTACTGAGCCGATGGGATGCTAATGACATGTTGGGGCATTACATCGAAATACTTGCTTGCTTGTTGCGTCTATGACAAACATCTCTTGTTACTTGTTACTTGATCGTGAATGAATTGATATTACTTACTTGTGGCCAATTCTTTACTACTTTCTGATGGAGGCATCACCCACGATTCCCTTTGGCTTGGGTCCACTTCTTCACATTCAGGAGCTAGTTGAGTTTGGGCCTCACTCTATTAAGGCCCCTTATCCATTTTGTAGTTTTCCTTTGTGTCATTTTGATGTATTTTCATTTTATTGGAGTCATTTCCCTAGGTCTAGCACTTACTTTCCTATGTTTTTGTATCATCATGCTGTCTAATGAGGCTATTGGGCCCAATTCGTTGGGCTAGGCCCATTGGCGCCCCCACCCCCCCTTGGTTATTTGTAGTTGCTTATTTTGTCAGGGACTTATTGTAAAGAGTGGGTTGCCTATAAATAGGACCCCACTCCCCCTGATTTTAAGTTAATGAATGAATGAGTTAAAATTACCATTTGAGTTCAAATTGGAGTGATTCCTCTAGTTTTTTGGGTGAGAGACCCTAGGGGAGAGATTCCCCACCTATTCCCCTCTTAATCTCTCTATTTCACCCCTCTTTCTCTCTCCTCCAACCCCAATTTCAAATTTTATTCTCCCTCCTCCCCTCCCCAACCACCTCCACTAGCTACCCACCTCATTCAATACCCCTCCACTTCCCCAAGTTGCCATTACTCCACTCCCATTGTCCCAAGGAGGCATCTCCCACTTTCCAACACAATCCCACCCATTCCCATACAATCTCCCCTAGTTCCCACACAATCCCCCACTCCCAAGACCATTTCAAATTTGAAATCCATCTCCCTCCACTTCTTTTGGCCACCCCCCCCTCTCTCCCCCATAGCTAGGTCCGCCCCCCTCCTCTATTCTCCACTCCACCTCTCACACCATCTCCTCACCCTACCCTAACTGCAACCTGCGACCCCAACCCTCTTCCTCCTCACTCCCCATCACCATTAGCCCCCTCCATCACCCCACAAGAACCCCCCTTCACCATTAGGCCGCCCTACATCAACCCTCCACCAAAAGAAGCCCCTCTCCCTCTCCTTTCAATTTCAGGTTGTTGCAGTGCAGGCCTGCAGATCAGCACCAAGTTGCAGCATCGTCCACGTCTTCATCTTGGAGCTTCTGGGGGTGTTTCCTACATCACTGGAAAGGCCCCTCTGTCTTCTTCGCAGGCGAGGTGGAACCAACTCGTTCTGAGGTCGGGGCCAGCCGTAGGAGCCGTTCTCCCATGATTGCGCAGAGAGGTCTTCATCCTGGACCAGAACCAGAAAGATCATTGTGCCACGACATACCCCAGCGGATTCAGGCTGAAGCCCCTTCATCAAAGTTCTCCCCCTGCCAGTCCTCTTCCAAGATCAGGAAACAGAACCTCGTTCGGCCACCGGAGGAAGGAGTTACAAATTTTCTCTCCCGAGCTCTCCAGTCCTGTCTTCTACAGTCTGCTCCGACCAGTGCCCACTCTTCAGGGTACACCGACCGCTCTCGACCTCTGAATGCAGCCCCGTCACCTCCTGCTGAAAGCGACTTTGACCAAGAAGACGTCGCCGCCAGTTTCGTGCTGTTCGGAGCTCAGGAGTGCGAACGGTGATCTCTGCAACCTGCTGTTCCAGTCCAGGCAGAGCCTGCAGCCAGATAGAGAGGTGTCCTCCCAGCTGCTGGTGCTGCTACCTCCGACCCACTGAGCATCCCCAAAAATTCTGGAGTCAACCTCTTCAAGTCAGGAAGCTTTAGGAGGTGGTCTCGCTCAATTTGGAGTCCGGACAAGTCTGTGGTGACCACAACATCATCACCCTGTCCTGCAGGCCAGAACAAGGCTCATATCGCGCCGGACGCCACTTAGTGATTGAGAGCTTTTCTCCCCTCCCCGCTTGGCCGGCTGAAGGCCCCACCCTGCGTGGTGGTAGTTTTGGTTGTAACACTTTAACCCCCACCCCAAGATCCCCCTCCTGCGTGAGGTGTAGTCTTGTACTTCTTTGGGCAGGTCAAGCGACACCGCCGCGGCGTGTGGGGAGCCACCGCCTCCCCGCTCGCCCTCGTCTCCGACCGGGACCGGTTTCCTCAAATCGGTCGAGTAAGTGTCTCATCCTAGCTCATTAGTGTTGCTCTTTCAATATTTACTTCATGCACCGCTGAATTTGTGAGGGAGCGCCCGATCCTCAAGTCCATGACTTAGAGTGTCGCCGTGGGGTAGTGTGAACCGGTGCCTTTGCGCACTTTGTCGGCCCCAATTGAATTGGGCATCCAACCCTTGGGAGTCAAACCTTGGCCTTGCTGGCCCTCTACCAGCAAGGGCCCATTCCCATACTTCACACTTGGCATCGCCAAGTCACTCCGGGTATAGAGTGCGACGGGAGAGCGGTGGTCCATTAAGGCCCATTTGAATGCTATTTGTGATTGCTTGCCTAAGTCCGAGGTTGTGTCACGTCACTTTCTCTTGTTATATCTCATATTGTAAATTCTTGTACTTGTTATCTTGTTAATTCTTGACATCACATATTTCTTGACCTTGCCAGATCTTGTTATTACGTTGTTTCATTATATCATTATCGTCATTTATTTCTTTCTTAGTATTGCATATGAAAATGTAATTAACTTGTTAATCATGTAAATTGCCTGTTATTTCTTACTGAGCGTCAGCTCATAGTTGTGTTTTCCCCCCCTTTCCAGGCTTTTCAGGTGACGCGCTTACCGACAGGGAAGGGCAAGAGTGATGTCATGAGTGTGTCAGTTCTAGTGTGTTAGCAGTGTGTTATCTTACTTTTAGTTGTGTTTTGGAGAGCATTTAGTTTCAGTTATGTTATTGAGTTTTAGTGGTTGTAATTCCAGTTGTATTAAGTTGAATTTAAGGTTATTGTATCAATTGTGGTTGGTTAATGATCATTTAGTATTTCCATCTTGTAGCATTGTGTATTATTTTAGATAGATCTCTCTCTTGCCAGCTCGTTCCCGACTGTACGTCCCGATATTCCGCGTCGGGGCGTGACAGTTTAGTTGGTATCAGAGCCCTAGGTTTCACATTCCTAGGTTTCCTAAGTTTAGGTTTTCTCGCATTGCATCCCAATAACCGGTGTATCAAAAGGTGCTGTCCGAACGTTAGGCTACGCCTATCGGGAAGGTCGCATACTTGCGCGAGTGGTCTTCGGATCGATTATCTCCGCCAGGTACCAAGTTTTTGGTTGTGTCTAGGTGCATTAGATCCCTAACCTTGTAAAAGTCTAGAAACTACCTGGTGAGATTGGGTAGAAACTTGGGTTAAGTTCATTCTTAATCGTGTAATTACCTATCTTATTAGACCTAAGTAATCTATTTCTCGTGTAGATGGCAGCTGATCGTACTGAATGGAGGAATTTACAGCGCACGGTTCAAGGCCTTACGCAGGCTTTACAACAGGTAGCTCAGGCAGGAGCAGCACAGCATGGCACCGGTGATTTATACCGGAATTTTCGTGGGATGAATCTGCCTAGATTCACTGGTTCGACCGACCCCGACCAAGCCGAGCACTGGCTAGATGAGATGGGGAGAATCTTTGAAGTTATGCAATGCACCAACCAGGAGCGTGTCCTTTTGTCCACATTTCAACTGGAACGTGATGCACGTACTTGGTGGGATTCTATCAAGGCGACTCTCGGTGACCGGCAGGTTACGTGGGAAGAGTTCGAGGAATTCTTTAACAACAAGTATTTTTCTGATAGGGTGCAAGAGAAGAAAGCGACGGAGTTCGTGACCCTGAAACAGCGAGGGTTGTCCGTGGCAGAGTATGAGGCTCAATTTGCACGGCTTTCTCGTTATGCTACACATCTTATTTCCACCGAGAAAATGAAGGCGAAGCGTTTTCTCAATGGTCTAAAGCTACATTATATTGATCAACTGGCACCGTTGGAGATTTCCACTTATCCCGAGATGGTAAGGAAAGCATAAGTTCTGGAGGATACTCTTGAGATGACGGAGAGGATCCGTGGCACAGGCATGAAGAAGGAACGACCTACGGGTTCCGGGAGTGTCAAACCCGGGTATATCAAGAAGAGGCCCGCGAGTGGGTCGAGTTTGTGGACCGGAGTAGGATCATGGAAGGGAAAGATGCCGAAGCATGAAGATAAGAAGCCTGGCCCTATCGTTCCATACATGGGCGTTTGCAAGTTTTGTAATAATCCTGGCCACAGGGTGGAGGATTGCTGGCGCAAGCTAGGCGCATGCCTACGATGTGGAAGCAAGGAGCACCGTATCTCTGATTGCCCTCGTATGTCTGAGCAAGCTACCCCGGTAAAACCGCAAGTCTTCAAGAAACCACAAGGCAAGCTCCAAGCTCTGCATGCTGAGGAAGCGGGAATAACCGAGGATGGTGGACTCGTCGAAGGTACACTTATTATATTCGACAAGCCAGCATTTGTTCTTTTCGATACTGGTGCAACACATTCCTTTATTTCTCGGAGATTTGCTAAGTCTTTAGCTGTGGAACCTGTTTTGATGAATTCTCCGTTAGAAATATCAACCCCTATTGGTACTAGATCAGCAATCCAGTATTTCTATCCCTCTAGTACGGTTATGATTGTTGATCAGAACTTACCAGCAGATTTAGTTTGCATGGACATGAAGGATTATGATGTAATCCTAGGAGCAGATTAGTTGGCTCGATATGAGGCTAGTGTTCACTGCAGTTCTAGCTCAGTGTCTTTTACTAGGCACCCGAGACTTTCTTTTGTGGGTGTTAAGCATCACAACTCTGTGTCACTTATTTCGGCTCTTCGAGCTGATAAGCTGATGAGACGTGGATGTGAGGCTTTTCTAGCCTTTGTCTGTGCAACCCCTGAGCAGTAGATTGAGATCAAGGACATTCCTGTTGTCCGAGATTTTCCTGATGTCTTTCCAGAGGAACTACCAGGACTTCCGCCTGAGCGGGAAGTTATCTTTTCTATTGATCTTATTCCTGGCACATCTCCTATTTCTAAGGCTCCTTATCGTATGTCTCCTGCGGAACTGAGAGAGTTAAAGCAACAGTTGATGGAATTACTCGAGAAGGGCTTTATTCATCCTAGCACTTCTCCGTGGGGAGCCCATGTATTATTCGTCAGGAAGAAAGATGGTTCGATGAGGTTGTGCATTGATTATCGACAAATAAACCAGCAGACTGTCAAGAACAAATATCCATTGCCGAGGATTGATGAGTTATTTGACCAGATAGCGGGAGCTCAATATTTCTCTAAGATCGATCTTCGATCTGGATATCACCAGTTGCGAATTAAGGAAGAGGATATCTATAAATCAGCTTTCCGCAGTAGGTATGGTCATTTTGAATTTGTCGTTATGCCTTTTGGTCTAACGAATGCTCCAGCAGCTTTCATGCAGTTGATGAACAATGCATTTCGGCCCTATCTTGATCAATGGGTCGTGGTCTTTATTGATGACATCTTGATCTATTCCAAGAGTGAAGTGGAGCATGCTGAACATCTGAGGATGGCATTGCAGTTATTGAGAGATCATCAACTTTATGCCAAGTTCAGTAAGTGTGAATTCTGGCTGCAAGAGGTGTCCTTTCTCGGACATATCATTACGAAGGACGGTATTTCTGTTGATCCTTCGAAGGTTGAGGCAGTGAAGAATTGGGAACAGCCTACCAGTGTGACAGAAGTTAGAAGTTTTCTAGGCCTGGCAGGCTATTACCGAAGATTTATCCAGGATTTCTCTAAGATTGCGGTACCTATGACAAGATTAACCCGCAAGGAGAACAAGTTTGATTGGTCTGAAGATTGTCAGCGAAGCTTTCAGACTTTGAAGGAGTGTTTGACTACTGCACCTGTATTGGCTTTACCTTCTGGTGAAGGAGGATTTGTCGTATATACTGATGCATCAGGTATTGGCTTAGGATGTGTGCTCATGCAGCATGGGAAGATGATTGCCTATTCTTCTAGGCAGTTAAGGAAGCATGAAGAGAATTATCCTGTTCATGATTTAGAACTGGCAGCAGTCGTGTTTGCTTTGAAGATTTGGAGGCACTACTTGTATGGAGAAACCTTCACGGTGTTTTCAGAACATAAGAGTCTGAAATATTTATTTTCTCAGAAGGAACTCAATATGCGGCAGCGCAGATGGTTGGAGTATTTGAAAGACTTCGACTTCTCGATTGAGTATCATCCTGGCAAGGGTAATGTTGTGGTAGATGTATTAAGCCGGAAGTCGGTAGCTAGACTGTCAAGTCTCATGTTACAAGAATGGAGATTACTGGAACAATTGTCCAGCCTAGATCTTAATATTGACAATGTTCGGGTTATGATTGCTCAGATCCAACTTAAGCCCGAATTGTTGATGGAAATCAAGTCCTTACAAGATAATGATCCCGAGTTGGTAGAGATCAAGGGAAGCTTGAGCAGCAGACCTGACTTCATGTTGGCCGATGATGGAAGATTATTATTCAAGTGTAGAACTTGTGTACCTAACGAAGCCGCAATAAAGAACAAGATTCTAGAGGAAGCTCATAGATCCAGATATACTATTCATCCTGGCGGCACTAAGATGTACCGAGATTTGAAAAGATCCTTTTGGTGGCCGAATATGAAAAGAGGAGTTGCAGATTTTGTGAGTAGATGCTTGGTATGTCAACAAGTTAAGGCCGAACATTTCAGACCGGCAGGGAAACTGAAACCACTCGACATACCCCAATGGAAGTGGGAGAGCATTGGCATGGATTTCATTATGGGTCTACCTAAGACTCGTGGTGGATTTGATGCGATATGGGTGATTGTCGACCGATTGACAAAGTCATCTCATTTCTTACCAATTAAGTCCAAGTGGACGATTGATGTATTGGCTACTTTGTATTTGAAGGAAGTGGTGAGACTCCATGGTATTCCAGTCAGCATTGTGTCTGATCGAGACCCCAGATTTACTTCACATTTCTGGAAGGGACTGCAAGAGTCTCTAGGTACTCGTCTGAATTTCAGTACTGCTTTTCATCCGCAGACAGATGGACAGACTGAAAGAACCAACCAGATAGTGGAAGATATGCTGCGAGCTTGCATGATTGATTTCGGTGGTAATTGGAGTAAGCATTTGGCATTAATTAAATTCGCCTACAACAATAGTTACCAATCCAGTATACAGATGGCTCCTTTCGAAGCATTGTATAGTAGGAGTTGTCGTTCCCCGTTGTGTTGGGACGAGGTAGGTGAGAAACAGTGGCTTGGACCGGAGCTTGTCTCAAAATCTTCACAGAACATCCGTATTATCCGAGACCGGTTACAAGTAGCCCAATCCAGACAGAAGAGTTATGCCGACAACAGGAGAAGAGCATTGGAATTTCAGGTTGGCGAGCATGTGTTCTTGAAGGTCTCTCCTTCGAGTGGGATCCGAAGATTTGGCATTCATGGCAAGCTGAGTCCGAGATACATTGGTCCATTCGAGATTCTAGATAGAGTGGGAGAGGTGGCATACAGACTGGCTTTACCACCGCATTTGTCGGGCGTACACAATGTTTTCCATGTGTCTATGTTACGGAAATATGTGTACGACCCCACTCATATCATTCAGCAAGTTGATTTTGAACTGAAGGAAGATTTGACCTATGAGGAAAGACCTGTCAAGATTATGGACCGGAAGGAACAGCAACTCTGGAATCGTTCGATACCGATGGTCAAGATTCAGTGGAGTCGGCGTGGGACCGAAGAAGCTACATGGGAGTCTGAAGAGACTATGCGGAAGCGGTATCCCGACCTATTCTAGGTGAGCAATCTCATTCCCTACTCTCAGTTTTAGTGCAGTGAATTTGGAGGACCAAATTCCTTTAAGTAGGGGAGGGTATAAGACCCCGAATTATTTAATTGAGCCCAATATATTTATTAAGCTTTTATTAATTAATAATTGAATTCTTATTGAATTAATTATTGAATTTCAGATTTATTAATATTTAATTCGTTAGAAATAGAATTAGTGAAAATCTGACCACCTTATAAAAATCTATAAAAATAGTAAACAGGTTAAGGTCGATGTAGACAACAACTTTATCTTCTGGCATTAAGCCATTATAAATCTGTGGTTAGATCTAATTGGAGATTAAGCCCAAAAGTGCACACTTTTTAACCCTTACCTAACCTTAGTTTAAAACGCGAAATTCGGGCTTAATACTCAACCAAATTAGCTCAAATCAGAGGCAAATGAATGGCCATGAGCTAAGGATTAATAGCCCTCAATCAATTCGACACAAACCTAACCCTAGGAGGCGCAGCCGGCCGAGTGTGGTTGAGTCAACCATTTCGGCGCCGTTTTTAACACGTCTCTTGTTCCGTCGAATTCTCACGGCTCAAAACTCTCCAGAAGATGTGTGAGCTATAGATAGAAAGCTCTTCGAGTCTAGTTTCTTTTGGTGGCTGTGGGGTTCGCTGAAGTTTCAGATCTAGGAAGATCTTGCTCGATTTGTGGAGGTGTGTCGGCAGGCCGTCGGCTTCCTTCTTTGTTTCTTCAATTGAGGTAGAAATTCTCAACCAAAATTTGATCATGAATATATGATTTTGTTCCTCTCGACGAGATCTATCCAGTGGGACAGAAAGCCCCAATTTTTATCAAGTATTCAGAGAGTTATCGTGGGTTTTGTGAAGGGTGATCTAGTTCGTTCTTCATTCTAGGTTTTAAGTTCTCTCTTCGATTGAGGTAGGTTTAACAGGCCAAACTCTAATTAACTTATATGATGTAATTAGCATGTTGTTAGCTTTCATTTAACGTAGAAAGCCCCAATTTTCATTGAGCATGCTTGGAGAATTTCGATTTTTAGTGAGAGCATGTCTAGAACTTGATTTATATTGTGACCCTTTGAGTTAGAGCTTGATTGCGGGCTGATTTTGAGTTAGATAACTTGACCCATATATAGCTTATCATATATGGTTGGATTCAGCATCAAGTTAGCTTTCTTTTGACATGAGAAGCCCCAATTTTCGTTATGTATATTGAGAGAATTTTGTGATTTAGTAGAAGCATGTTAAGAATTAGGTTTTTATGTGTTCATCATAGAATAGGTTAAGATTTAATTGATTTTTGTTGAAATTAGTGTTTCAAATCGCTTGTTTTATGACCCTATTATGTATATTAATGACCCTAGATCATGTGGTTAAGATCCCAACTCAATTGGACCTCAATTGGGTGAGTTTTTACGTTTTCCGGAGGTTAAAACCGTTTTTGTTCTTGCAGGGGTCGACCCCTGGGGTCGACCCATTTTCTGGGAGCCCTGGCAGGCCCGAGGGTCGACCCCAGGGGTCGACCCATCCAGCACCCAGCAAGGGTCGACCCCTGGGGTCGACCCATACAGCCAGAGTGTGGGGGTCGACCCCAGGGGTCGACCCATTCTGCAGAAATTGTGGGGGTCGACCCCAGGGGTCGACCCATCTCACTGGCAGACCCCATTTTTACAGGGGTCGACCCCAGGGGTCGACCCGTGTACCAGAAACCCAGTTTTTGTCTTTCTTCGACCCGAGGATCGATCCGGATCATTAGGGGATCGACCCATTTAACTTAGACCAATTGAAAAGTATATTCTTGAAGAACCAGTAACCTATTCATGTACCCCTTTGATTTCAATTAACATTGGTCCCTACATGCAAACGTAGTGTAAAAACATGCCATTTATCATCTTCATACAATGGTTAAATAGAAACCCACATAATTAGTGGTTAATGGTGAAACTAAATCTCTGTTAATGCATGCTATTTCATTCCTGTACGAGCTTGTTCCTTTACCTTATCATCTTGAATCATCCTTTGGCAAATTGGTTTAATGCAAATGATAATGGATAATCCTTGATATATTAACTTGGTAATTAGGATTAAATTGATTGTTAAGTTGCTGTTTTAGTCCCTATTACTCCAGTAGAATGGATTACTTACACACTTGAACGATATACTGTCAGTCGTTCTTTCTTGACCCTGTGGACCGAGTTTTGGTCCAGTTCTTGTAAAGCGGCACCGAGGTGACCGTATCAACCGAGTTTTTGTCTGGAATCCAAGGACATGTTAGTCCTTAAAAACTCATACTCTTGATAGAAATTCCTCTGATTAATTGGCCATTAAAATTGACTGAATGTCTGGACGTGTGGGACTTTGGGCCCATAAAAATAAATGCCATCGCATCATAAGGGCCCGGTCTGGTCCTGGGGAGAGCGCCCGAAAAATTACTGAGCCCATGGGATGCTAATGACATGGTGGGGCGTTATACCGAAATACTTGCTTACTTGTTGCGTCTATGACAAACATCTCTTGTTACTTGTTACTTGTTACTTATTACTTGATCACGAATGAATTGATATTACTTACTTGTGGCCAATTCTTTACTACTTTCTCTTGTTATATCTCCTGTTGTAAATTCTTGTACTTGTTATCTTGTTAATTCTTGACATCACATATTTCTTGACCTTGCCAGATCTTATTATTACGTTGTTTCATTATATCGTTATCGTCATTTATTTCTTTCTTAGTATTGCATATGAAAATGTAATTAACTTGTTAATCACATAAATTGCCTGTTATTTCCTACTGAGCGTCAGCTCATAGTTGTGTTTTCCCCCCTTTCCATGGTTTTCAGGTGACGCGCTTACCGACGGGGAAGGGTAGGAGTGATGTCATGAGTGTGTCAGTTCTAGTGTGTTAGCAGTGTGTTATCTTACTTTTATTTGTGTTTTGGAGAGCATTTAGTTTCAGTTATGTTATTGAGTTTTAGTGGTTGTAATTCCAGTTGTATTAAGTTAAATTTGAGGTTATTGTATCAATTGTGGTTGGTTAATGATCATTTAGTATTTCCATCTTGTAGCATTGTGTATTATTTTAGATAGATCTCTCTCTTGCCAGCTCGTTCCCGACTGTACGTCCCGATATTCCGCATCGGGGCGTGACAGACCAAGCTTGCCCAATGAACCGGCATCGACTCCATCATGTCGCATACACTATACCCATTGTCCGACCAAGGACAACGGTCTACCCGGTGGCCCGCCACCCCATGAAAGACTCTCCTGAGATGGAAGAACTCCCTTGGCTCTTCAGAATGGAGGACCGAGGGCTCTGTCGGTGGAAGATCCCGATTACCCGGCACAGGTACGGCTTCTCGCCAAGTTGGGCCCGTTAGTGGCCGAATGATCTCTCGGCCTGGGCGGAACTATCCCCGGTGTTACTCCATCCTCCAAGAAGCTTTGAACACAAGCCAGACCAAGCTAGCAGCACGGATCATAGTGCCGAAAGCCGTGTCAGTGAAAAACCTGCGTGTTCAAACCGAAGACACTCGAGGTTCCGAGAAGGGTCATACGTCATCCTGAGAGCTTCGACAAGGCTTCCCATCAAGGTTTCGAAGAACGGCGGCAAGATGAATGTTCACGACGACCCCCGGAACCATCCCCGGACTCACCGGCTAACCCACAACAAGCGGGAGGTGTTAATACGGCGCGCCCTTAGCTGGCGTGCCCCCCCTATTCGACGCCCTCCTATTCCGACGCGCTAAAGGTTGTGGAGTGCCCTTCCCCGGTGCGCCATTCTCCGCGCCGGATTAAAGCTTCTAACCTGCTCCTATATATGTGTGGCTGCTCGACTGAGTAAAAAAGAAAAAAGGGGGTTCGAGGAGGTGAATTAAGAAGAGCAATAGAAAGAAAAAGAGAGAGAGAGAGCTGGAGAGCCAATCAGACTCCAGTGAGAGAGGGTTTCCTTGGGGAAAATAGGGTTCTCACTGAACATTCTTCGCGGCCATCTTCCTTTCTCTGCCTGAAGCCCTCCGGAGCCGGAGAAGAAAAGGGGAGCCCGATACTCTGTTCTGAGCATAGGTGGGTCGTCTGCGTTCTCCCGGCCGCTCTTCGATTTGTTTCCTCTTGATCGAATGTAAGCGAGAGGGGGGGATGGCGATGATATGAGCCAATCTCCCCCCCTTCCTTGCCATCTCTTTGAGTTCTTATCCTTCTATGAACCTCTCTGTAATTAGAAAACGGTGGCCATGCCACGTGTTGAGTCTTGTTGAATCTTTACATGTTTTGATGATGACAACACTATAAGTCTTAGTGGTGTTCAAAAATATTTCTCTGTGAAAAATTAACAAAAATATTTTTCTGTGAAAGTGAACAAAGAATATTTTTCTGTGAAGAATAAACCTTCATTTCACTTCAGTTATTTTCAGGGACTATCTTCGTGTTGGTTGGAACTTCGTCATGTTTGTGTATAACACCTCGTGTTGTACTGTTTGCCTTCGTGTCTTTTTAGTTTTAGTACTATTTGTGTTTTCAACACGCCGTGTCATCCTTTCGTACCTCGTGTTGTGTTAAGTTGTGTGCTGATTGACTTCGTGCTGATTCTTCTGAAGCAGCTCGAATTGGTCTGATGAACTTTGAGTTGCTTCTGTATGAACCTCGTGTCGTTAGCACTTAGTTGCTCATCTCGAGTCAGTCCTCTATGTTTGCTCTTGTGTCTTCATGTCAATTACTGTAGTTCCTCGAGTTGTTCTTCGGCTTCCACCGTTTCATCACGTGTTGTTGAAGACGTGTCTATCTCATGTCTTCGTGTCGTGTTTCCTAGATCTCGTGTCCTTCTCGCCTTGACCACACTCCGTGTCAATTCCTGTGTTTCGTCTTCGTGTTGTTTTCAGCTCGTGTTGGTTTCTATTTTCATCTTCGTGTTGTTTTCAACTCGTGTCAGTTTCTTTTTTCATCTTCGTGTTGTCTTCAACTCGTGACGGTTTCTGTTATTTGTCTTCGTGTCGTGGTCAGCCCGTGTCGCCTCGTCTTCGAGTCGTTCATTCGAGCTAGTGTGTGCTCGAGTAGTTTTTCTTGTGTTTTCAAGTGTTGTTTCACTACGTGTCTTCGTGTTATCTTTTGTATTCGTGTCTTCGTGTTTCTTTTATATTTGTATCTCCGTGTTGCTTCCTTCTATTTTCGTCCTGGTCTCTTCTGATCGCGTGTCTTTCTATTGCTTCACTCTGTGTTATCTTCTTCTCACCTCATGCTGTCTTCATCTGACTTCGTGTCGTCTTCGTTGTTGTGTTAGCTGTATTCTTGTGTACTTTGTGTTATTCTCGTGTTATCTCGTGCTAAACTCATCTAACGTACCTCGTGTCAGTCACAGTATAGTGCACCTCGTTTTGTTATCATATATCTCGTGCAGTTCTTTGTTCTTATGGCCAACCAACTTATCTCAGCTACATATAGCGAACCCTGAGCATTAATGTAATTAATCTGCTTGCAGGGATCCGAGGAAGATTACTCCTCAGTGTCTGGGCAGCACGTGATCCAATGCTAGAGGAACCAATCTGATAAGGACACGTGGCAAGAAGGTTCTGGATCAAGCGTGGGAGGCACACGCATTCTGAACCAGATCTGCTGCTGGTGCTGATATAAATAGAAACCTTCGTCTTCAGATGGAGGATGATCGAAAAAGAGAAAGATATAGAAGAAAGAGCAGAAAAGCAGAGAGTCCTTCGATCCAGAAAAATGAGAGAAAGAAGAGAAGAAAAAGAGAGAGCAGAAACTGAAGGAGAAAGAAGAAGAAGAAAAGAGGTCTTAGACCTCTGGTTTGCTAGTGACAGGGAGTCACTGGTGGGTTCCCTCCTAGTCTGGAGGAAGAGAGGCTAGGCCTCTGGTGGGTTGCCGACAGTAGGTTGCTACTGGCTGGTTCACTGGTAGTGGGACTGCTACCAGTGGGGTTCCCTCTTGGTATAGAGGAAGAGAGACGTGAGTCTCTGGTTTCTAGTTACCGTGGGTTGCTAGTGGTTCCCTCCGAGTAGGAGGAAGAGGAGAGGTTGTTCCCCTGGGTAAGCTGTGTATCAGCGTTTGTTGGCAAGCTGTGTTGCCCAACTGTTAGTGAAGCCACACTCAGTTTGAGTGTGAGGTGGATGTAGGTCTGGAAGACCGAACCACCTAAAAATCTCCATGCCGTGTGCTTATTTTTTCTCTTCTGGGCTTGGTTATTCGGTAGATGCTTGTTTAGGCCGATCCTTCCCTATCCTCCAAGCAGTTCGTTCTGCGGTTAGTGTTTGACCATTGTGCTCTAATTCGGAAACTCCTGTTTGAGATCTAAACTTAATTTTTAATCCTTAATTTTTAACGGGTAAAGGTCCATTCACCCCCCCTTTGGACCTATCAATTGGTATCAGAGCGGTTCCCTATATCTCCAGATTCAACAATCTGTAGGGGATCCTGCTGGTCTGATAGGTGCATTTCTGTTTTGGTCTTACTGCTTGGTTTTACTCCTGAACTGATTTCAATGAAGCACCCACCGATCTTTAGTGGTTCTGGATTTAAGTTGTGGCTTAGAAGTCTGCGTACCTTTGTTAAACAACGTGATCCGGATATGTGGAAGTTGATTTCACATGGTCCACATAAACTGCCAAAGAAAATGTCCAAATGGACTGACAATGATAGATACATGTGTGATCAAAACGAGAAGGCTATGGAAATTCTGAAGGCTGTCACTGACAAAGCTTTACATTCATGTTTTTATCATTGCAGGTCAGCCACTGAAATTTTGGACCAACTGAAAATAGCCTTCGAGTCAAAGAAGGACGCCTGCATGATAGCCAATGGGACTGATCACAGCAACAATCAAAGTAATGAAGAGGACAATGATGATCAGGTAAACCCTTTTCAACATTATACTATGGATGATTAGGAAAATAGCTATGCTGACTTGTTGGGGTTATATGAAAATTTAAAAAGAGAACATAAGAAACTGAGAAAGGGTACTAGGTTAACCAGTGCAAATTCCTCTTCATGTCAAAACTGTTTAAAATTGGAACAAACAAATGATGCTTCCATAGCTGAGATTCGTAAGCTTGAGAGTCAAATTAAATTGTTAAAGAAAAAGAATCAAGAATCTGTTAATTCAGAACTGAATGAACTTAAATCTGAAAATGACTCTCTCAGGAAAATCATTGAAGAAAATGTTCTGAAAATTAAAAACCTTGAACAAGAAAACAAACTGCTAACTAAAAAATCTGAATCTAATCAACAATTTGAACCACCGTGTGAAGATCAGATTTTAATAAATGAATTGGTCCAGAATGACAAGCTCAAGGGAGAAATTGAAAAATTGAAAATGTTGAACAGTAGTATGTCTGAGAGACTTCTAACCTTAGAAAAAGGAAAAACTGTTTGCATTGAAGATTCTGATAAACTGAGCAATCTGGAAAATGAAATTGAGGACTATAAAATCGCAAACAAGGTGCTAAGTGAATGTGTAAACTGCAATGAACAAGAGATTGCCAGTTATGAAATACACATTGTTTCTCTGGAAAATGAAATAGAAGACTTGAAGAAATCCTTGTCAAAATTTGTGGAAGGACAAGAAAATCTGGACAGATTGTTAGGTGTTAAAGTCAATTTTCAAAAAGAAGGGTTGGGCTATAACTCAACAAAGAAAAAGAGTTTTGAAAATAAGATTCAAACTTCTGCTGTTTCAGATGTTGCATCTGCTAGCCTAGCCAGTCCTTCTGTATTTCAATTCACTGCTCAAAGAAGTCTGAAGACAACTGTAGAACAAAAAGGGAAGAACAAAGTGGATTCTACTACATACATGCATCCTGACTTTAAATCCCACGCTAACAAGAAACCTATGTCATGCCTTAATTGTCATAAAGCTAATCATCAAATGCATGAATGCAAACTGAAAGGAAAAGATGACATGAATACTAGTAAAATGCATGTTAGGAAAACTCATGACAGAAATCATGAGGTTCAGAAAAAGAAAATGTCATGTTACTACTGCCATAGAATTGGCCATTTGATGCATGAATGTAGATTGATGGAAAAGGATGATATGGATGCTAGGAAATATCGTGATAGGAATCCTGATGTTCATTCAAAGAAAAGGGAATGTTCGCATTGTGGTAGATTAGGCCACACCCTTGCTCAATGTTGGTTTGCTAATGGATAGAAAAAACCACTCCCACATCATGCTAAATTTTATGCTAACCAACATGCTCTTAATATCAACAAAACTGCTTCTCCGAACCAGCATGTCAGATGTTTTAATTGTAACAAGCTTGGGCATAAGGTCACTGAATGTTGGGCAAGATATTATAGGAGAGAGTCTCCTTTCTGCTCCCATTGTGGGAAGCATGGCCATGCAGTCAAGGACTGCTGGCATGCTCAGGGTAGAAAACTCAATTCTAAAACTGTTAATCTCCCTGCGAATAAAAATGCATTTGGTAGAAATGTCTTTAGAGGCAAGCACAATGAGTGCTTCAAATGTGGGAAGCCAGGTCACAGGATTGCAACCTGTTGGCTGGCAGGATATCAAAACCAAACTGGTTTTGGCAAACAAAATGTTTATTCTGTTAACAAGGAGTCTCATGTTTATGCGCATAGGATTCATGCTAACAAGGATATGCATAAATCAGTACTGAAAGCTGCTGCTCCTTGCTATCAAGTTAAAAATGTGCTGAGGAAACTTGCTAGAAGTAATACTGTCATGTCAGGACCCAAGACTTCTTGGGTACCTATTTGTGCAAAATAACTTTGCTTTGCAGGTGTGCCTTGGATGGAATAAAGGGGTAATAAACCAGGGCACATAAAAGGACCCCATGTCTGAATGCTCCAGGTAAATTTACTGCTTCCTTCCTAATCTGAATTCAATCTCCAATCCATCAGAATGATGTTTGTTGTTGTTCATATAAACTGCCTATTTTGAACTAGACAGAATTATCATGATTAGAACAACCTCTCTAGTCTGCCATGCCCGTTGATTATCATGTTTGACCACTATGATATATCAAATAGTAAGCTATCAAAAGGCAGGGAAATCTGTCCGGAGGTGCTTACTATGTGTGAGGTGGTCTTTCAGACCAAGTGCTCTGCCTAGTACCATGGGTCATTCTGCTGATTCAGGGGAGCCTGTATCTGCATGATTCACAAACTCACATGTTTAATTTTCATGGCAAACACTGCATTCAATAAATAATTAATACTTCCAAGAGTCGTGTGTGAGATGTCCTTGAGTGGGCTGAAAAGGAGTTTGACAGGCCATTTGGTTTCTGAAGAATTTTGTCAGCCGATGCAGTTAATGTGGTGTTAAGATCTGTCATCTCATGAGGTTGCAATTTATTGTCCAAGAGCTTCTCTGGATGTGAGACAGAACTTCTTCAAGAATATTATATTTGTAAGCATCCTTGGTGCTTAATGTCTTGAGTGATTTCTCACTTGTTGGCTTGCTGATAGGAGTGCTGCTCATCTCATCTCTCTCCATTCGGTCTGCCACCTTCTTATCTCTCTCCTATCACTTTTGGTTCATAAATTCTCTCAAAGAAATTTTTTTTCTTACAGTCTTCTTGCTCTTATCAGATATGATCTGTATACCTTAAACCACCCAATATCTAGTGTAACAACTTACACCTGTTAATAAAGAACTTCAATGTATGGGGGTTATATTTGGTCCTTGATCCTTCTAAGTTATCCTCTCAAGTGTTGGTCAACATATTATAAAACTTCCTGTTAAATGAGAAAAACTTGTTGAGGATCTCGATTTAACTGAAACTTATGTGAAGAGAGCTGTGAGATAAAAATTGTGTTAAGTAAGATATTTGTCTTTTGTCTAAAATCATGAGAAGTGCCACCAGGGAATACGCCATTCTTTGTGGCAGAGCAATGGCTTTTGTGGAGAAATAGACACTCTAGATCAGAGAAGTCCAGAGTTTCTGTCATGATACAACTAGCTATCTCTGTATAGAAATGTTAAAATAATACAAAAAAAAGGGAAAAGTCAACAAAGAAAAATTTCATTGGCTTTGATTGGCATAAAGGTAGTCCGTCGTGAGTAACCAGGGTTTCTGGTGTCTGATAAACATGTCTCCTTGTATAAAAAGGGACTATTCTACCTTGTGCTCAACAAATTGGTTGACCCTGTATGCCTTCTCTTGTCCATTAAATGAAGAAATGATATCTGCTTGACATCGATGTGTTATTTCTTTGCTTGACAAACATAAGGAGTAATTTAATCGTGACTCTCTCTAGGTTAAGCAACTTTAACAGCTAATTTTGTGATCATGTTGATTTAATATCGTGAGGTAACTGACCATGGAATTTGGAAGAATATAACTAGTCCATATATTGAAGGGCAAACTTTAACAAGCAATGGCTGTATTACATCATGACTGAGGGTAGTTTGGGTATTTCCAGAAAAAGTTTGATAAGAGTGAAAAGCAACCCGACAAAACCCTTCTTGTTTCACACGCCTTCATCCACAAACCCTCGTTTCCCCTTGCCGCTTCCTATTCATCTTCGTGCCGCTCCACCTTGAGTGTTCCTTCAAACTCATCTCTATCTTTTCCCGCTCACTTCCTTTCCCCACAGAGATCGCTTCCTCTCTTGGGTCTAGCTTCACTTCCAGTAGCAACCAGCAAGAGAGAGTTGATACTCTAGGAGTCTTGGCAAATGGATCAGCAAGCATCCGCCGCTCAGGTTGAAAGGAAGAGGAAAGGAAAGGAAACTGCTGAGGAGCCTCCGTCCAAGCAGCAACGTTATCTAGAATCAGAAGCTGCTGCGGGAATATCTTCAGAGCAAGGTGCCAAGCCTTCCCAGACTACCGTATTTTTAGAGAGTGGTAAAATCATTCCTCCGAGGATAGTTGATTTCGGTGATGAATCCATGGTCCTGAAGTTTCCAGAACTCTTGAAGATCTTCGAGTTTCAGGAATGGAGGAAATTTTTGGAAGATCACAGGGTATTCTACCCTAGCCTGGTGATGGAATTTTACAACAACTTGTTGTTGAGCCGAGATAAGTCTGCATTGATTTCGACTGTTAAAGGGGTTGAGATAACAGTGACACGCAACTCTCTCCATGAAGCTCTAAGTATTCCAGAAAAGGGAGAGGTGGAGAGAGGGTACAGATACAGTCTGCATGAGGCGTTTTTGGTTATTACTGATAAACCCAGTAACATTCTTGACAAGGGGCAAGTGAAGCTGAAAGCTTTCCAAACCTCGTCATTTCCTCCTCTTCACAAGCTCCTTCAAAACATAATTGCTTCTATAGTCACACCACAGACTAGAGCTAGGGGTAGAATCACAGACACACAAAGGTTTCTACTGTTTTGTCTGATTCAGAATGTAAAGATATGTTTGCCAGAAATCATTTTTACTGTCATGAAGGGATGTATTGGATCCAAGAGACACCTTCCCTATGCCGCCCATCTGACAGACATCTTCAAGTTTTCAAAGATTTTCTTGGATGGAGAGGCTGCATCTAAAGTTAAGGCCCGAAACATATTTAATATGAATTTTGTTTCAGTGTTTTTGGGCTTGGAGGGCTCTTCAATGGTGGGGCAAGTTAAGGCCCAGAAAGTCAAGGAATCACAAACTCAGGGGGAGCATCTGGAACAATCTCAAGACTTAGCTCAAACTGGTGTGCAATTAGTTTCTGAGATTGCTGTACAGGATACACCAGCTGAACAACCATAGTCTATTACGTCTGCTGCACTCCCTGAAGTATCTTTTTCCTTTTAGAGGCTAGTTGAGGTTGCATCTTAAGAAATCAGGTTGTCTGAAGAAAGTATTCAGATTGATCTAGATGCAAATATTGATGGTCTGTTTGATTTTTTTGGGAAGACATCTGAAGAGGTGATATTGCCCGTGGAACAGCCAGCTAAAGAGCAAGAAAGTAATGATCAAGAACTTGCTGATTTTGTTAATGTGATTCTAAGAGAGACTGTAGAGAAAAGCTTGGAAGAGGCTACCAACTTGGTTTCATCTGAAAGTCTTGAACATGCACCTGTTGACAGCCCTGCAGATCATGATCTCATGGAAGATAGAGGGGATAACAGTCAAGAAAAAGTTCCTGTCATAGAATTGGATACAGAATCTTCAAATGAGGAAGAGGAACCTGAAATTGTAGTTCCTGTCAAAGACACACAAGCTGAAGTTGAAGATCAGGCTCCAGCAGTAGACAACCAACCGCCAGTGCAAGAATTTTTTGGTACACCTCTAGGTCCACCTAGACTTCTATCTGCTCGGGCACCCAACATTGAAGAACTCCTCATAAACTTGACTCAGCAGATGCAGAAACAAGATAAGAAATTAGATGATCTGCTCAAATATGTCACTCTCAACATCAATCAAGTACACTCCAGGCTACTGAAGCTTGAGATATCTCTCCTCACTGAATGGAAAAGGTTCCTACTCAACAAAAAGGCTTCAGATGATGCCAACAGATCCTTGATGCAAGGTTTGTAGGAGGTTTGTTCAAAGATAGCAAAAGCACTGCGTGAGTTACAAGATGTTCAAATTTCCTCCTTCAAACAATCAACCAACATTATAGATCACTGCTTTGAGATCAGAACATCTTTAGAAGTTTTGAAGAAGTCATCCAGTGCCCTAGGTCCAGGTGTTCAGCAGATCTATGATAAATTGGTCGCCTTCTTAACAGAAATGACAATTCTGACTGACAGATATGAAACTGTTAATATTCGCCAAGACGACATCATTTCTGAAGTGGCACATGTCAGAAGCGCTGTGGTGTATTGGCTAGCTGAACTGTCAAATGACCTAAAGGAATTTCAGTCTATCTTGGGTTCAGCACCTGGTCAAGCTTCTTCTAGCAGAACTCCACCTCAAGAATACACCTCTGCTTCTCCAAGGGGGAGACCACCACATGGCAGGCCGCGTGGCCCTTCTAGCAGACATGCCAGACTTTTTTCTTGAAAAGACAATGCTCTGTATCTTGTTGCCCATTTTGAGGCTTTCTCTCTCACACTCTTGGACTTATTAATTAAATTTCATATCATTTGCATTGTTACATCCTTATTGTTTCCTTCTTTTTGATGATGACAAAGGGGGAGAAATCAGGCCTTTGCTAGCTCGTTGAGAATGTTTGTTATTCATTGAGAATGGTTATTTGACACTTTAAAAATGTTTAATAATGGTGCTAATGTTTGTTTAGCCTTGGAAAGGCTGAAATTCTTTTTTCTGCAAAGACTCAAGACTCATAGTGTTGCCATCCATCAAAAAGGGGGAGATTGTTGAGTCTTGTTGAATCTTTACATGTTTTGATGATGACAACACTATAAGTGTTAGTGGTGTTCAAAAATATTTCTCTGTGAAAAATTAACAAAAATATTTTTCTGTGAAAGTGAACAAAGAATATTTTTCTGTGAAGAATAAACCTTCATTTCACTTCAGGTATTTTCAGGGACTGTCTTCGTGTTGGTTGGAACTTCGTCATGTTTGTGTATAACACCTCATGTTGTACTGTTTGCCTTCGTGTCGTTTTAGTTTTAGTACTGTTTGTGTTTTCAACACGCCGTGTCGTCTTTTCGTACCTCGTGTTGTGTTAAGTTGTGTGCTGATTGACTTCGTGCTGATTCTTCTGAAGCAGCTCGAATTGGTCTGATGAACTTCGAGTTGCTTCTGTATGAACCTCGTGTCGTTAGCACTTATTTGCTCATCTCGAGTCAGTCCTCTATGTTTGCTCTTGTGTCTTCGTGTCAATTACTGTAGTTCCTCGAGTTGTTCTTCTGCTTCCACCGTTTCATCACGTGTTGTTGAAGACGTGTCTATCTCATGTCTTCGTGTCGTGTTTCCTAGACCTCGTGTCCTTCTTGCCTTGACCACACTCCGTGTCAATTCCTGTGTTTCGTCTTCGTGTTGTTTTCAACTCGTGTCGGTTTCTATTTTCATCTTCGTGTTGTTTTCAACTCGTGTCGGTTTCTGTTTTCATCTTCGTGTTGTCTTCAACTCGTGACGGTTTCTGTTATTTGTCTTCGTGTCGTGGTCAGCCCGTGTCGCCTCGTCTTCGAGTCGTTCATTCGAGCTAGTGTGTGCTCGAGTTGTTTTTCTTATGTTTTCAAGTGTTGTTTCACTACGTGTCTTCGTGCTGTCTTTTGTATTCGTGTCTTCGTGTTTCTTTTGTATTTGTATCTCCCTGTTGCTTCCTTCTATTTTCGTCTTGGTCTCTTCTGATCGCGTGTCTTTCTATTGCTTCACTTTGTGTTATCTTCTTCTCACCTCATGCTGTCTTCATCTGACTTCGTGTCGTCTTCATTGTTGTGTTAGCTGTATTCTTGTGTACTTTGTGTTGTTCTCGTGTTATCTCGTGCTAAACTCATCTAACGTACCTCGTGTCAGTCACAGTATAGTGCACCTCGTTTTGTTATCATATATCTCGTGCAGTTCTTTGTTCTTATGGCCAACCAACTTATCTCAGCTACATATAGCAAACCCTGAGCATTAATGTAATTAATCTGCTTGCAGGGATCCGAGGAAGATTACTCCTCAGTGTCTGGGCAGCACGTGATCCAATGCTAGAGGAACCAATCCGATAAGGACACGTGGCAAGAAGGTTCTGGATCAAGCGTGGGAGGCACACGCATTCTGAACCTGATCTGCTGCTGCTGCTGATATAAATAGAAACCTTCATCTTCAGATGGAGGATGATCGAAAAAGAGAAAGATATAGAAGAAAGAGCAGAAAAGCAGAGAGTCCTTCGATCCAGAAAAATGAGAGAAAGAAGAGAAGAAAAAGAGAGAGCAGAAACTGAAGGAGAAAGAAGAAGAAGAAAAGAAGAGGAGAGAGAGCTTTACTGAGGATCTGATCAGTCTGTTCGTGGATCAAATCCAGAACGACTATGCTCATTGAGAGCTATATATCTTGCGTTTTATTTTCAGCTTCTGTCGCTGTCATTTTCATGTTTTCTTATTTTTCCTTTTGCTACCTTGTTTAGTCTTGTTCTTCCGATTGCCTTGTTGGGGATCGGGTTTCTCCTGGTGGTACAGGAGAAGGGAGATCTGATCTCCAGGTTGCAAGTGGCAGGTTGTCACTTGAGGGTTCCCTCTGGTTTAGAGGAAGGGAGGCTTGTCCTCCGGTCCTTGGCTTGTGGCTTACAAGTCAAGGGGTCCCTCCGGTTGGAGGAAGAGAGGTCTTAGACCTCTGGTTTGCTAGTGACGGGGAGTCACTGGTGGGTTCCCTCCTGGTCTGGAGGAAGAGAGGCTAGGCCTCTGGTGGGTTGCCTACAGTAGGTTGCTACTGGCTGGTTCACTGGTAGTGGGACTGCTACCAGTGGGGTTCCCTCTTGGTATAGAGGAAGAGAGACGTGAGTCTCTGGTTTCTAGTGACCGTGGGTTGGTAGTGGTTCCCTCCGAGTAGGAGGAAGAGGGGAGGTTGTTCCCCTGGGTAAGCTGTGTATCAGCGTTTGTTGGCAAGCTGTGTTGCCCAACTGTTAGTGAAGCCACACTCAGTTTGAGTGTGGGGTGGATGTAGGTCTGGAGGACCGAACCACCTAAAAATCCCCGTGCCGTGTGCTTGTTTTTTCTCTTCTGGGCTTGGTTATTCGGTAGATGCTTGTTTAGGCCGATCCTTCCCTATCCTCCAAGCAGTTTGTTCTGTGGTTAGTGTTTGACCATTATGCTCTAATTCGGAAACTCCTGTTTGAGATATAAACTTAATTTTTAATCCTTAATTTTTAACGGATAAAGGTCCATTCACCCCCCCTCTGGACCTATCACCACGATGCCGGCGCCGGATTTGTAATATATATGTGTTAGCCTCCCCCCCGTTTATGGGATGATGGTATGCATATATGAATGTGCTGGTGGATTGAATGCTCGACTCCTTGTCTCTTTCTCCCACTTTTATCTCAGTCGGTGTATATGTCAGTTTCCTCCCGCGCACGATTTCTGATTCTAGTTTCCCCAACTCTGAATATGCCCTGGGACGCCATGGGCTACAGAGATGACCCCTCCCCGGGTCCTTCACGTCGATGCCGTAGCCGTGTCTTACCTGATGGTCTCTGCATACTTTGTGGATAGAGTTGTGCCTGTGCACATGTCTCTTCCCGCTTTGATACGAGGTCCGATCTCCATTCCCTTTTCTCTTTGCACTGCTCTATTGCTCAGAGGAGTTGGAAGTCATCTCCAGAACAGTAGGATCTGTCCGGTGATTACTGCATTCCAGCCACTCGAGCATATGCGTATGCAGTTAAATCATCCTATCTACATACCGGCTACCTCTCTCTCTGACTGCTACTCGCCTCCTCCTCCGTGAATGGTAGTCCAATCTCGTGAGCATCAATACCTTAACTCTGTGAGTGGTAATCTGTCAATATCGAATGTCTTCTTTCCTCTCGTCGATGGTTGGCACCCTCCGAACTATCCTAGCTCCGTCGGCTTTGTCCCATTAATCCGGGGAGGGGGACATTCCCCCACTGTTTCATAGAACTGCCAATTGGTCAAAGGGGCTCCACCTGCAAGTGATGGATGGTCCTAGCGGACCATAGGGTGAACATTAATAGGGGCTTCAGCCCAATAATCCAAACCCACAGCCCTTCGGGACCCTGTGGTGACAAAGGGATGCGTGCCCCTAGTAGGCTAGTCCTCGGGGCTTCTCTCCCTAATGGTCTCTCTCTTTCTTGGATACAACGCAGGCTGTGGGTTGCTCACCCCTCGTAGGCCAGCCCTCGGGGTCATTGCTTCCGTCATTAGCTGCCTTATCCACCTGCTTCAATCCACGGAGCTATGGTGCCCCTTGTAGGCTAGTCCTTGGGGTATCTTGTCCGATTGGGATTTGTTGGCTACCACCATGCAGACCGGCTGATTAGGGGCTTACTCCACAAGTGAGTATGACCCCGTTTCTCCCCTGTAATCATTCATGGACGGGGGAGATGCTGCCCAATTTTCGACAGAACTCTTTTAACTAATATGATCACTTATGAGAATTGGCTCCAATAAAACACGTGTTCTCAAGTAATAAACCCTAGTGCTCGAGTATGAACCTCGCACTAGGTCATAACTTTGCTCCTGGGGAGCTCTGGACTCCAAATGAACAAGCAATCAGCTCAATTAACTTCAAAACTCTCATTAACATCTTAATAAACCTAAATAGCTTTAAAAGTCATAAAAAAAATCAGTTAAAACGGCGCGGTCATAATCCGGCGGGCCTTAATACGGCGCGGTACCCCCCCGTGCCAGAATAGCTTTACACTCATAAAATTTTATTTTCAAATGGCTCATTCCCGGTGCGCCCTAAATCCGCACGCCCCAAGCCTACCGCGCCGGATTAACGTTTGTCAAGGCCGCGCCGGGTTAAACTCCTTTACCTACGCTTGGCCACGCCGGGGAAACCTATCCCTACGCTTTGTCACGCCAGTTTTAAACCATCATGCTGCTCTAATCACTCACTCATCCTCGGAGCGATCTTCATCTCTCACGGTCGGGATTAATAACCCTAATCAATAATAAATTGAATGAGGAAAGGGCTATTCAAGTCTGAACCATCCTATTAACATGCTTTTACTATCATGTCTATTAGCGTCTTGCTATCGTTATCATTGGCGGAGATTAATAAATTTGATGGATCACTGTTGATTTTCATAACTCTATTGCCATGCTTAGCATAGCCATAAATATCGTGCATGCACGCTCGCATAGACCCTCAGGTATATCAAATGGCATTGACGGAAGACCGGGTTATGCCCGATCAGAAATCTTTGCTATGCGCGACGGTGGTCCTCGGACCTATGTCCTCCGCCACGTATCGAGGGTCTCCAACTTAATGAACCATGCCTCTCTTGCATGATAGATAAAATCATTTCATGTGACCTCGTCACGTCTATCCTTTTGCATATTGTTTCGGCCTCGAACGGCCCGCTATCTCGGCAATTAATCAAAGGTTTTCTCCCTTATGGGGGATGTAATTAACGCCATAACCTTTATGATATGGCGGACTGCTGGTCCCGACCCAAATCTCACTCTCACCCCGCAGGGGTCAAAATGAGCGCATAATAAATTCATCACTCACGTGACTGGCATGCTTGCGTGGTCAACTAATCTGTTGGTTATTTATTAATTAACTGGTTGATTGACCCCACAAAATAAAACAATCAAACAAGTTTGGCACGCCCTGTGGGACCAGTGTCACCTTTCATCTCTTTACCGAGATATGCGGGCTTCGAGGCCCTCCCAAAGACCGCTGATCATTTGTTTGTCTTATATGGCAGGCACACAATGGCATCATCAGGTCTTGCTGCTGTTACCTTTGGCCCCGCGATCGTCACCGGCCATGGTGAGCACGGGTACCTGGCGGTACCCACTGTCTTGGGATAATTCCCTACTGCTGTAGGCTTCCCCAACTTTTTGGGGTTGGCCTTTGTTGATATGCTTCAAGTGGAGACCTCGAAACCTACCGAGGAGACTGCGAAGAAGGTCGAGACCTTGAAGGCTCGATGCTGCGCGGGCTCGCCCAAGAGTCCTGTTCCGGTCGCCAGCTACCTGGTGCACCACATCAACTATGGGGCCTGCCCCATTCCTACCAAGAATGCTGGAGGACACCAACATAGAGGCTCCCGGTGAAACACTGCTCCTGTCACCGGATGTCTCTCTATATCCGACAAGTCTATGCTAGTTGGTGGAGTTCGCGTCTTCCTAAATAGACGTGACGCTCAGGTGGTCCCAGATCGGGTCGTCCCTGCCGTGCCTGTCCACAACTCATACCAAGCCCTCTCCGGAAGGAGAGCTGAGAAAGAAGAAGCCGGCCACCATGGCCGTGAGAAGCTGGCCCCCAGGCCGAAGAAATTCAAGCAGGTTTGGATCCCTAAAAAGACCCAGCCCGCCTACCAGGTCACACCAACCCGTCACCACCCTGTAGGTGATGGAATGAGAATGAAGAAGGAGAAGGCCCCGGCCCCAAGGAAAGAAGAGACGGTTGTGGACCCTCCACGTCGTGAAAGCTTCAGGGCCTACGTTCGACAAGCCACCATCCCTACAGTGGGAAGAAGATTCCAGCAACTCGTCGGACGAGCCCGGCTTGCTTATATCCCTCCCATCGGAGGTCGACAGCTATCCCCAGCCCTACATCAGGGACTTTGGCAAGAAGAAATGACCAACATGGTCAGGAATTACTTCAGGGGTCTAGGCAACCCCTCGCTGGGCCAACAACGGCTACTACAAGCAGCCGCGGATGAAGAAGACTACTGCCCACCAACGGCAGTTGAAGAAAAAGAAGAAAGAAGAATGATGTCATCGGTCGACGACAATGGATACGAAGATGCCTTCAATGTCGAAGCCGATGAGACCACCCCTCGGCGGGAAGAAAGAAAGAGAATCTCTGTATTTGAGAGACTGGCCTTCCCGGAGCATGTAAGAAGGAAGGTTCATAGACAAAGAAGGAGAATGCAGATCTTCACCTGTAACATGGCTAGCATACCCGGCCAATATGGAAGGCTTCCAGAAGATCCTTGCGAGCTGGCTCGATTGGCCGGTAGGCCAGGGCCGAACACTCGGAGGGTAGAAGCTGCAAGAGAACTGTTGGCAGTAGCTAGAGGGGAGCAAACCCTAGCCCATGTCCAACAATGTGATGAGCATGTCGTCATGACCGCCAATGTGGTGACATCAGAAGAAGAAGAAGATGTCATGCTCGACATCCTGCCTGAGGGTGCATCCGGGGAGACAACAGAAGCTATTCCCAGCACTGCGGCTATGGATCCGGCAGTACTCATGATACTACAAAGGTACCACTAGGAGATAGAGCCGCTAAAGAAGCAACTGATGGAGAAGATAGAGCAGTCTTTAGCCTCTAAACAGCCCGAGATGCAGGGTGAATCATCACGGGGAGCCGTCAACTGAAATGACCCCTCACCGCTCCATGTCGTACCCCAGTCGGCAGAACCGAGCCTGGCAACGACTGAGCAATGCCCACCACAGCCATTGATGCCATCGGTGCTACCACAGGTGCACCAGACACCTCCATTACTGCGTCCCCCTCCGCAGGCGACCACCCTGGTCACCCCGTACCTGCAGCCAGCGCATTTCTACCCAGAACCGGTTGATCCGACCGTCATGAACAAAATGATGGTGGAGAGAATGATTGAGCTGAAGCTCACTGAAAGAACTGAAGGCGACTACGTCGCATTTGATGCATATAGGGTCCCATGCTGCTAAGCGGCTCCCTCCTGGGATTAGCAAGCCACCGAAATTCGACAGGTTCAACAGGAAGGGATCCCCGAAGGAACATGTCGCCTACTACATGACCGTCATGGGTGATCTGGCCACTGACGAGTCATATCTGCTGAAATTTTTCGGGTCCTCACTAACGGGGCTCGCTTTTGAATGGTACTCCAGCCTCCCGACCGGGTCGATCAGCGACTGGTCGGACATGTAGAGGAAGTTCAGAGAAAGATTCCATGTTACAGAGCGGGAAGTCATAGTGGCCGAACTCTACTCAACAAGACAGAGGGCAGATGAAACAACCCTCGATTATATCAAGAGGTGGAGAAACCTCAGAATGAGGTGCAAGCGGCCCCCGCATCCGGAGGATGCTGTAAAATATGCAAACAAAATCTCAGGAGAGAGGTCCTGGAGAAGATTATAGGAATGGAGATCCGGTCGTTCGACTGATTGAACAACATCGTGGCTGAGGTCGAAGCTTTTCTGGCCAGACCTGCCCCTGCGTCAACTGCTGCTGCTACACAAAAAGGCAAGGCAGTAGAGCGGCGCCAGGCGCCTAAAAAGACAAATGCCCTTGACATTAAAGCATTTGAACAACAGAAGGATAAAGGCAAGAAGGCAGACGCCCCGCAGCCTGTTAAAATCGGAGATGGCAAAGAAGGTCCCTCACTAAGGGATAAAATGAAGAAGGCCTATTCTTTTCCAAAGGATAAGACCAGAATTCTGTTTGATTGGGTAATCCAATACGATAAGGTCACCTTACCTGAGCCAAAGAGGTCGGAAGACCTGAAGAGAAAGGACAGTCCAAGATTCTGCCCCTATCACCAGATGCTGGGGCACTCAATTGAAGACTGCTATGTCTTCAAAGATATTATTGAAGGCATGGTGAAGAAAGATTAAATCGACCTGGGAGAGAACAGGGTCGACCCTCCATAACCTCATGAGGCTCCTTTAAGGAGGGCCGCAGCCAATATGGTCTCTGTGTACCAGGCTCTACCTGAGGAGATCTCTAAAGCCAGCACTCGGCGCACTTATGAACTCTGTTTCGTGGCGCCCATAGAAGAAAAATAGGGATGGTTGCAAGTCCCTGTGAAGAATAAAAAGAAGGCGGCTCTTCGCCCAAGAGTGGGAGCACATATTCATGGCATCACACCACGACCTACCCCTCCGGTGGCAGCACCTGTGTGGACCAACCCACCTGCAGTCATCAGAATACCTACACACAATCGGAGAAGATAGACTCCCCTGCCGACGGTCAAGGAGATTAGTCTGGAAGCCCCGCAGCTGCAAGAATACATCAATGGGCTAGATGAATATGTACAGCCCGAATTAGAACCCCTAATGGTACAGGATCATGTCCCGTGGCAAGAGCTGGAACATCTTTCACTCAAGCAGGAGTAGCAAGCTGACGCAGCGTCTGATGAAGATGGCAGCCTGTTCTGGGGGCAGGCACCACCTGAAGAAAAGAAGAAAAAGAAACAAAGGAAGAAAAGAAAGGCTGCTAAGGCCAACAAAGAGCAGATTGTGTCCTGCAATACTCTCTCAGCTCTCTTCAACCTGCCTGATGAAGAGGATGAAAAAGAAATATGCTTTGCACCCGCCACCGGGGCAGGCCAGGCCGAAGCAGCCTCCGCAGCACATGCAAC
Organism: Amorphophallus konjac; assembly: GCA_022559845.1. NCBI lineage: Eukaryota > Viridiplantae > Streptophyta > Magnoliopsida > Alismatales > Araceae > Amorphophallus > Amorphophallus konjac. Next base: position 239,123,449 of record CM040120.1, read on the forward strand.
CCGATCAGGCCAGAAATGGGGGAGTCAGCCGCCAACTAACCATAACATCATATTTAGGGGAGAGCAACACTACAAGATACCTCCCCCGTGTAGACACGCCATTCCTGACATCTCCTGAGAAAGTCTCATATTACTATACGACGCCCCGCGACGGCTTACGCATTTTGAATCACTTGAGTGCTTCCTTTTCTTGGGTATTCTTCTACCTTTTTCGGCATCCGGAACCGTCTTGTTGCGGCATTCGAACGGTATCAACACCAATCGGACGCACCGGAAGGTTCCAGAACTAGGAAGATGGTCTGGCGGGTGGCTGCCGTAGCCTTTTTTAGGGGACCCGGGGGGTCTTCATGGGGGCGTCCAGGACCCTGGACGCCCCCACTACTTTAATATATACAAAACGCCAAAAAACACATACAAATAATAATAATTTATGGAGGCGTCCAGGCTCCTGGACGCCTCCATGAAAACAAAAATAAAAAATATATATAATGCCAGCTTTGGCATAAAAAGACAAAACAAAAAAATAATAATAATAATTTATGGAGGCGTCCAGGCTCCTAGACGCCTCCATGAAAACAAAAATAAAAAATATATAATGCCAACTTTGGCATAAAAAGACAAAACAAAAAATAAAAATAATATATTTATGGAGGCGTCCAAGCCCCTGGACGCCTCCATCAACTCCCTCACGGGCGCCGCCCACCGATTGACGGTTTGTCGTGTATGAAAAAATCCAAATTATGGAGACGTCCAGGCATTTCGATGCGCCCATTTCTAAATCACGAGACGCCGCTCACAGAACCACGCGTTGTGCCAAACCGCGTGCGGCTTTCGGTGGAATTCGGTGGGCGTCGTGGAGGCGTCCGGGACCCTGGACGCCTCCAAGAATATATTCAAAAAAAATGAATAAAAATAGATTAAAATATTAGTTCAGCCCTGATGGAGGTGTCCAGGGTCCTGGATGCCTCCACCCTCCGGAGCTTTATAAATAGAGGCCCACCCCCTCTGTTCCGGGGGAGCCAAGCAGAGATCCGATAGGCTGTCGGAGCCCAGAGGCTACCGGAGTCATTTCTAACCCGTGGGGTCTTTTGTAGGTGGAGGTTCTGCCGACTTCTCGGGTGTCCAGGCTCGCGAGAGGAAGGCTATCTTCGTCCACCGCACTTCCACGTCGTCCCTACGGTGCCGGAGCTCCGCCGGATCTCACCCTCGGCTCCTCCAATAAGCCTTTTCTTCTCCTTTTTCTCCATAGTTCTTTACATTCATCATACTGCATCATCTATCTCCCTACATAAGGGCACCGTCTCTTGCATACTTCTTGCATTCATCATCACATTCTCCTCCTTCTCGAGTCCGAGAGGGGTTTAAAACCACACCAACCAGGTGTGTGTCAGGTCACGATCTCGTTACTTTTATTGCAAGGAATTGTTACTACACTGCCATTTTCTAATTCCGTTCGTTTATTGTCTACTGTTTTGCAAGGGTAACCAAGGAAAGCCCTCTCCGTCGGTCGGCCGAAGGGGGAGGAAGAAGCAACCCGCCATCTCCCGCTCTTGAGGTAGGCGCGATCACTTTCTTTATTTTGGGGTCTTTTGGCCCCTGGCGATTACATCTTGTTCTCGAGGCCGCGGCGAGTCACTTCCCCAATGGCCGTTTAAATTTCCGTTCTTATATTCTCTTTATATTCTGTTATATTCTGCTCATATTCTCGAGGCCGCGGCGAGTCACTTCCCCAATGGCCGTTTAAATTCCCGTTCTTATATGTTATATTCTTATCTATTCATATTCTCGAGGTCACGGCGAGTCACTTCCCCAATGGCCGTTTAAATTCTCGCTCTTATATTCTCTTTATATTCTGTTATATTCTTATCTATTCATACTCTCGAGGCCGCGGCGAGTCACTTCCCCAATGGCCGTTTAAATTCCCGCTCTTTATATTCTCCTTATATTCTGTTATATTCTTATCTGCTCATATTCTCGAGGCCGCGGCGAGTCACTTCCCCAATGGCTGTTTCAATTCTTGCTATTTAATTTCCGCACCATTCTCGTCCCCCCGAGGTCACGGCGAGTCACTTCCCGCTATGGCCGTTTAACCCCCATATCTTGCTATATTACATGTGTCCTGCTCGCCCCGCCGGAGCAATCTCCCGTGGTGGCCCCTTCTCTCTTATCTTATTTCTGTGTTGCAGCAAACAAAAAGGAGCCCGCGCGCTCCGCGTCCTCTTCGCTCCCCGAACCGCGTGACGTCGCTCACAGATTGGCGATCACGGTGGGACCACTACTGCTTCCTTTTGGCTACCCTTGCAAGTTCGGCACCGTCCGTGCCTCTCCACCTTGGCGCCCTCGCGCGCCCCCGTTGTGCTCATGGCAACACTATCAGTTGTGATTGGTTGGGTGTTTATTATATGTTTGTTATTTATGTTGTTTTCTTACTCTATATCTCTGTCAGCATTCCATTGCATACATCCATCCCTCTTTTATATCCTTTTTCATTTTTTCTAAGGATCACCCTTTCCCGGTGAAGGAAGGACTCTCCGTTTGAGAATTCCTCTCAACGGACTAGAATCTCCTCCACTGGGACCTCCGTAAGTCCCCGACATCGAAGAATCTCCTCTTCGTTCACTGGGCTGGTTGAACCATTGAAGTTCCCCGGAGTTAGTCATCCCATTCGTGGTGAGACTAGAGACCCTAGCTGACATGGCGGTGAAACAAAAATAAACTAGGGTCCCTATTTTGTGTGAACTTCGGATCTCGCTAAAAACACAAAAAAATCATCAAAATCAAAACACAAAAAAGGCGTAAAGGCATCCACTTGTTTGATAATCTCTGCTACCTGCTTGCTAGTGTATGTTTTTGCGTTCTGGGAAAACTGTGAGCATGGCTCACGAGTCTTTTGAGGAGAACCACCCTAGTCGTGGTTTGTCAGCCGACCCGCGAGTCTATGCTATGGATTCGGGTCCTTCTCATCAGCCCTCGCATGAGGTGCAGGTTATTGCCGGGGACACGTCCCCACCACAGGATATCTCTTCCTTACTGGGCGTCCTCGCCAACACGGAGCTTACCTCTGAACAGCTCCGGGCCTTCCAGACCATTCTGAAGGGGAAATCTGTTTCCCCCACGCCCCAGGAATCAACTCTGGCCATCACACCTCTCCAAGAGTCCGTGTAGGCCATTCCATCTCCTTCAATGGCACAAGCCATCCAGTCTCCCTCGCTTCAAGGACAAGCGAGCCAACAACCACCCTCATTCCAGTTCCCGTCACAATCTCAAACTCCCGTTGTTCCCCACATACCGCTTCAGCCGGGGCCAACTGTCGACGGTCCGACAGCTCCCTCTCATTCGGGGTTCCCCCCTCAAGTCTCCGGGAGACAGTTTCTCCCCCAGTGGCAAGTGCCACCTTCACCTCCAGAGGAGCTCGCCCAATCGCTCCTCAATAGGTTCAATCGCATGGACGAGCAGTTTCAAAATCTGAGAAGAATGGTGGACGTGAAAGCCACCCCGGAGGTTGCTTTGCCAATCCTTCCCGTCATTCATCTTCCTCCCTCTGAAATACCCACGTACCGCAGATACAATGGTACCGGCAACCCCTTCATTCACCTCAAGGATTTCATGTATGAGTCCTCCTATTGGCAAAACGATCAGAGGTCCCTGGCATACCTCTTTCGGAGATCATTGGATGGTCCCGCGCTTGAGTGGTTCTATTCCTTGGAGCCCCGCGAGGCCGAGAATTTTGAAATAGTCCAGAGAAGGTTCTTGCAAAAATATAGGGATAGGGTCGGTCCCTCACTCTCCATTACCGACCTAGTGGCCGAAAAGATGAAGCCCGACGAAGATTTTATCCGCTATGCTGATAGATGGAGGTCTCTGGCAGAAAGAATAAGGGATACCCTCTCCGAGCCCGAACAAGTGAAGATGATTGTGTCTAATGCAACCCCACAGTTCAGACACATCCTGGCCATGAATAAACTTACTACAATGGAGGAACTCTATGAAAGGGCCCGGTACATCCAAACCCAGTTAAAAGACTCCCCCATTATGAACATGTTTGAGTCACCGAAGCCCAAAGTGGTCAGAAAGACAGGCGCTGGTGTCCCGGGCGGAGCCACAGAAGGGGTCGTGACAAATGAGCAAGTGGGTGCGGTCAACAATGCCAACTATGTAGTCAACCCAAGGCCTCCACAAATGCCCCGACTTCCCCTCCAACCAGGTCCTTTCCCTCTTCGTCGTCCACCCCAAAATAATCCACCCCAGGATAATATGCCTCCATTACGTCAACCCCAGCAACAATAACCACAACCTCAGCAACAACAACCACAACCTCAGCAACAACAACCACCGCTTCAGTACAACCAAGTTCCACCCCCGGGGAACTATGGTCCCCAATAGCAACAAAGGAGGCCGGTCGGTCCCAAGAGAGCCTACTATCCACCATTGGCAGAAACCTTAGCAGACATTTTTAATGCCCTCATGGCATCAAACCAACTCGCCCTACCTAGAGAAAGACCCGTGTGACCCCCGAATGTTGATACCTCCAAATACTGCGTCTACCATAGGCAGCCAGGACACACAGTAGATTACTGCTTCCATTTCAAAGATTACATCCACGATATGAATGATGAACATCAAATAGATTGGGATGAAATGAGACGATACGTCGCTGCTCTCAAGGCTAGGAGACCTCCTCATAGGCCACAGCAGCAGTTACAACAGCAACAGTTACAACAACAGCAGCAGCAGCAACCACAACAACAACAACAGCCTCAGCAGGCCCCACAACAACAGCCCGACATGGGCATAATCCAGAATCCATTACCGGAGCACCAACAGCCCAATCATCAGGTTAACCCCATCTCCTCCTTCCCGGAAGTCGGGAGAGAGCAGGTGTGGCACCTAGAAAGTACCTCCATTCTTTCTACCGCCAATCCTATCATCACGCAACACCCTTGCCTTGCCCGGGTAGCACCTCTCTCTCATCAACCCGCGTCAGTATCGCCTTCACCATTTCCACTACCATTACGCCCTCTCATCCGTACCCCGATCCCCTATCAACCGACACTCTCCACTACGCCTTCACACCCTCTCATCTTCTCCCACTCCCCCACTTTACCATCCACCTCTACCACATTTACCCCTACGCCTTCTAAACCCCTTATCATCCGTCAACCATACATAACCCCGTCTTTCTCCACCGTATCACCACTAATGCCTTCAAAACCACTCATTACCCATCACCCACCTCAAAATCATTGCCCGCTTCAAGCCCTACCCACTTCTACTTCGTCTCCACCTCCACCTTCCAGACCCCTTATCCTTCATAATCCGCGCGATATCCCCTCTACCTCCACCATGCCTCCACCTAACAAACCCCTCATCAGAATCCCTGCTCCCGTCATCACCCCTGCTTCATCAACCATTCCTCCACCACTACCCCTCAAATCCCTGTTAAAACACACTGCTACCCCCACAGAGGTACAAAAGCCGTAGGCAATGGTGCTCCGGAGTGGAAGGATTTTCTACAGGGTTTTCCCCCACAACAGTCAGAATCCTGAGCGATCTCAGCCAGAGAAGGATGATGGAGAACAACCAGAAAGAGCTATCCCTGGAACACAGTATGATCTATTGAAATATTTGGACAAGACGCCTGCTCGGATCTCCATCCTGGAGCTACTTCAAAGATCCACATCCCACCAGACAGCCTTAATGGAGTACCTTCAAAGGGTCATGGTGAATGAGGACCTCCCTGTAGAAAAGATCTCTACCGTCCTGACCCCAACGGACACACAACCGGCCATCATGTTCCACAACTACGAGCTCGCTCCCAAGGAGGCTCGAAAATATGCACTGTGCATTTCAATAAAAATTAATGGGGTATCCATAAACCCGTGTCTTGTGGACACGGGTGCGTCCATAAATGTGATCTCCATGAGCACTCTTCAGTTGTGTGGGGTCGACGAGGAACAAATAAGACCTTCCTCGATCACGGTCACGGCTTATGACAATAGCAAAAGGCCACCGCAGGGGATGATTATTCTGAAGGCAGAACTAGGCCCCATGTCAATTCTCACAGAATTCCATGTTCTCGACATGGACCCCACATTCAAGGCTATACTGGGTCGCCCTTACATCGAAGCCATGGACGCTGTGCCTTCCACCAACCATCAGTGCCTGAAGTTTCCTTACAATGGGAGGATTATTAAAGTGGTCAGTACACCTGTCCTTCACACAGTGGATGCTATCAACACCTCTCTGCCCTCTGTTTGGCCGTCTCATCGGCCCATATTGTCACTACTGGACGTACGTGATTCATCTCACGTTCCACTAGCACTAAAGGAGCCGGTCAGGACAACCGCAATATCATATCTCCCTTTTCACTCCAAAGGGTGGGAGATTATGAGGAACATCGGCTACCAACAGGGTAAAGGTCTGGGTGCACAGTTACAGGGTAGGCTCAAACCGCCAAAGGAAATTAGGCCGAACCGTAGGTTTGGCCTAGGCTTCAAAGGACCGTTCAAGGCGGATTGGAAGCCCCTCACATGGACTCTATCAAACCACTTCAACAGAGGGCCCGTTGTTCAGAAGGGAGATTACCCACGAGAAGCATATGGGAGATCACATGCTGTATATTTGGCTGAAAAATGTCCGAGGATCACCAAAAGAGGTAAGATCAAAGATCCGGAATGCGAGTGGAACAAATGGTTCGACATACGGGACATTTACGTTGCACTGGAAAGGATGTTCTCGTCTCCGCAGCTTGAAGGACCGCCATTGATCTCCAGAATGCTAGAGAATATTACCACTCTTCCCAAGGTTCCAAACTATCATCGTCCTCGCCAGAAGGACCCTGTCATTGACGGATCTTCATCCGTCCTCAACATTGCCATCGACGGCTCATTAGCCGCCATATTCTCCATCCGCTCGTCTCAGCCTTTGCTGATATCTTCTTCCTGGGCTAGACAATTGTCTGATGATCTTCCCAGATCCCCTTCTCTGCTTACATACTTACGCGGGCTTCTCAACCCGCGCCAGGTCTTCAACCATGATCTGCTCTATGAGCCTCACAATTCTCTAGCCATAATCACTTTTCTCTCTCCTCAATCTCTTTTCACTGCTTTGTCATTAAAAATAAAAACGAAAAAAAAACGTCAATTTTCAAACTCCCCAACAACACATCTTCATTGAGGAAACCTCCTACATCTCCCACGGGTGCGTACCGCCCTGCGGACCACCCGTCCAAGGTCCGATGAGCGACCTTTTCTACCCCTCCTCTGAGGGGTCTTCTCCTGTACATTCTACACCATCCTCTTCGTCTTCCTCTTCTTCTATAAATATTGTCAGTCAATCTAGGAATGATAGGCCAAGGGTAGTACCTAGGAAGAAATCCAAGGGTAGGCAGATCCCTCGTCGATTCCTTCTAGATTTAGCCGCCAGGTGTCAAGCCCTCCTTGCCATCCCCCAATTGTTAGAAAATCCCATCCGGCTACCGGAAATAGAATGTGAGGGCGACTGTGCATTTGATGAAGGGTATGGAGTCTAGGAGATCACGGATGAAGAATGCCCCACTGAAGATGAGGGTGAAGAATATGAGGATGCGGCGGGCGCATACGCTAGTGGAATGAGGAGATTCGACGAGCCGTCAACCGCCGTAGAAGAATCCACCAAAGAAGTCAACTTGGGAACTGAGGAAGACCCTAGGATCATCCTCATAAGTGACAACCTACCACCCTTTGAAGAAAAGGCATTAATTGAGGTTCTCAAGGAATATAAGGACACGTTTGCATGGAGCTACGAGGATATGCCGGGTCTAGATTCAACCTTGGTCGAACACCGTTTAACCTTAAAACCAGGGACCGTCTCGGTAAAACAAAGGTTAAGGCATTTCCACCCTCAGATGGCTTTGAAAATGAAAGAAGAGGTCGATAAGCTCCACAAAGCCAGGTTCATTAGAGTCATCCTTTATCCTCAATGGGTGGCGAACATTGTCCCGATCATGAAGAAAGATGGGAAAGTCAGGATTTGCATCGACTTCCGGGACCTTAACCGCGCGTGTCCAAAGGACGATTTTCCCTTGCCTCACATTGATGTGTTGATCGATAACACAGCAGGATATGAGACCCTCTCATTCATGGATGGATTTTTAGGATATAATCAAATTCGTTTGGCAGAAGAGGATCATGAGAAGACGTCATTCACTACCCCTTGGGGAACATACTGTTACGTGGTCATGCCGTTTGGGTTAAAGAATGCTGGAGCTACTTACCAAAGAGCTATGTTGGCCATATTTCATGACATGATGCACATATATCTGGAAGTATATGTGGATGACTTATTGGTGAAATCAAGGACCAGGATGGAACATCCAGAAGTTTTGGCTAAGGCCTTGCAGAGGTCAAGGGAGTTCCAATTGAAAATGAACCCGAAGAAGTGTGTGTTTGGTGTGTCGTCGGGTAAATTGCTGGGGTTCATTGTGAGCAAAAGAGGGATCGAGATAGATCCTGACAAAGCCAAGGCTATCAGGGATATGCCGCCTCCCAAGAATTTGAGGGAAGTCCGAGGTTTAATCGGGAGGTTGCAGTTTATTCGTCGGTTTGTGCCCCAACATTCACAAAGGTGTAGACCTCTCTACGAGTTGACCAAGCCAGGAGTAGAATTCCACTGGAATTCTAAATGTCAGAAAGCTTTTGAAGGGTTGAAGAAATATCTGGCTAGTCCACCCGTTCTCATTCCACCCAAACTAGAAAAACCTCTGATCCTTTACGTCTCAGTCTTGGATGACTCCGTGGGAGCCGTCCTCGCACAAGCTGATGAAGAAGGCAAGGAACGGGCAACCTATTACTTGTCCAAACTTCTCAATCCCTGTGAGCAGAAGTACACCATCATGGAGAAAACATGTGCTGCCCTCGTTTGGGTAGTGCAGAAATTGAAGCACTACTTCTTGGCTCATGAAGTCCACTTGATTGTTCGAATGAATCCTATCAAATTCCTTCTGGAGAAATCTGTCCTTACGCATAGGCTAGCACGCTGGCAAAGTTTTTCCTCTCAGTTCGACATCACCTACATCCAGCAAAAGGTGATTAAAGGCTATGCCATAGCCGAGCATCTCGCTCACCATCCTCTTCCCAAGTTCGATCCCGTCCAATCAGAGTTTCCAGATGAGGAACTAATGTCCTTAAATCAATCAAATGAGCTAATGTGGACGCTATATTTTGATGGAGCTCTGAACTCTCAAGGGAGAGGAATCGGCGTCGCCCTCCTGTCGCCTGAAGGCCTCACATTCTCATTGGCATACCAGCTCAAATTTTTAGTTACCAACAATATAGCCGAATATGAAGCTCTTCTAGCTAGCCTAGAACTCGCTCATTCTTTTCGTATCACTGAGTTGCGAGTCGTAGGTGATAGTCAACTTATCCTTCGCCAGCTGCTCACTAAATATCGCACTCGCGATCCCAAACTCAAGCCATACCAAGAACTCACTGCTACCTTTGCCAAACTGTTCACCAAACTGATCTTTTTTCATGTCCCTCGTCATCAGAATATTCTCGCCGATGCCCTCGCCTCGTTGGCATCATCCATAAGGTTCCCTCTAGGAAGATGGTTTGAGTCCATTTCCATCTACAAACTTCACGCCCCTGCAATCGATGATGCTTCCTACGTAAACATCAAAGACAGGATAGCAAGAAAGATCCTGCAGGAAGATATCCTTGAGAAGAGGGAGATCATGTTGGCAGAGGTTGAAAAAGAACTGGCTGATGAAGAGAAACCATGGTTCTATGAAATCGTCAAATACTGTCAAGATCAGTCTTATCCTGAAGGGGCCACCACAGAGGACAAGAAAGCCATAAGAAGGGTGGCTCAGAAATATACATTGGTTGGAGGTCTACTCTATAAGAGGAGCCTTACTGGTATTCTGTTAAGATGTCTTGGTGACGATGAGGTTTGGAAATGTGTAGAGGAGACGCACTCGGGTGTGTGCGGTGGCCACGTGAATAGTCAGATGCTCGCCAAGAAGATCATTCACCAAGGCTTTTATTGACCCACTATAGAAGAGGATTGTGCTGTCTATGTCCGTAGGTGTGTCAAGTGTCAACTTCACGCCGATAAAATTCATTCACCATCTTCCTCACTTCATCCAATATCCTCCCCGTGGCCTTTCTCCATGTGGGCATTCGACATCATTGGTCCCCTAGGTGATCCCAATTCCCACACCAAGCAGAAATCTTTCATCCTTACTGCGACGGAATACTTCACCAAATGGGCCGAAGCTGAAGCTTACGCGGAAATCAAGGCGTCAATAGTCTGCAAATTCATCATGAAGAATATCCTCACCAGATTCGGCATCCCAAGCACAATCGTCACCGACAATGGGCCACAGTTCATTTCTCAGGACCTACAGGACCTCTGCAAAAGGTACGCAATTGTATTGCATCATTCATCGCCTTATTACCCACAAGGTAATGGCCAAGCGGAGGCCACCAATAAAATATTGCTCAAAATCATCAAAAAAACCTGCGAGTCTAGTAAGTTTTCAGACTGGCCAGAAAAACTTATCGAAGCCCTATGGGCCTATCGCACTTCAATCCGTACCCCCACCGGGCAGACTCCATTTGCCCTTACTTATGGTATGGAAGCGGTAGTCCCGTATGAGACTCTGATCCCTTCTCTCAGGGTACAATTGGACGAGGAATTTCCGCTCGACGATCGTCGTAATTCGCTCCTCGCCCAGTTGGAACTCTTGGATGAGAAGCGGCTGGCCGCTGCCGAACACGCGCGTGTGTATCAAAATAGACTCGCTCACTTTTACCAAAAGAAAGTCATTGAGAGAAAATTCAAAGTCGGTGAGATGGTCGTAAAAAGAATTTTTGTCAAACCTGGAGGGCCGCGTTCTAAGCTCCAACCCAATTGGGAAGGACCATTTGTAATTCAAGCCGTGTACCCTGGCAACGCCTATAAGCTAGTCAACGCCGAAGGGACCGAGTTATCCCACCCTTGGAATGGGCTTTATCTTAAGAAATACTACCCTTAGCACAAAACAAACAAAAAAATGATGAAAAGATAAAAAACATCAAAAATAAAGAAATACCAAAAACCACTAAAAATATGGAAAATTCAAAACGCCGATGCCTGGTGGTCACCATGTAGTCAAGTCACTGCATCTAACCTTCATGATAGGATAGGGCCCATTAAGACTTGGTAGGCACCAGGTCTTGGTTTGCCAGAACCGTGGAGATCCCTATCCGGCCACGTCGGCCTATGCTCGCTCGAAGGAAGCTAACATGTGCTCACTTATGTATTTTATTCAAAAAAGTCGGTAGCATCACCTACGGTGGGGCCCCACCCAGAAGATCTCCGGAAGCTGTAATCTTTATTCTTTTCTCTTCGACCAAATGAGACAGTCGGCGCCCTTAAAATACTGAGCATGAGAAACCGAAACTCAAACCCCAAGGGCAAGAGTAGGATCCATTTCCTCGAGCATCGATCAGAGCACGAGAAGAGGGCAGTGTCCCCGCAGGCATACGAAAAGGGAGCCCACAAACGTCAAACGACTATATCTCCCTCATAAAAAGAAATACAAAATCAAAATCAAGAGAAAAGCCTGGTCGTGACCGTGCCTGTTGCGATAAACGGAACCCCTCAAAGCAAAAGTCTGAATCCACAAAAGGGGCCGTGGAATGTAAATGCTCGAGATTTGGTCCAAAGTTGTCCGAAAGGAAAGAGTTAATGGGCCCTTATTCGCTCGTCGGGTTAACGGTTTTGCCGATCCTCTCAGGAGGTTTATCCCCCACGCTCTTCCTTCTTGCTCTAAAGATGAAGGTTCAATGGAGTTTCTGAAGGGTGAAAACTGCCCAGGGTCTGCGACTTTATTTTAATATACACATTTGGTTGCCTACTTTGAAAAGCAAAAGCTATCACTGCGAAGGAGTCTCTGTGTTTCTGGCTGGTCAAGACCCATGTTTACCACCTTGATGTCTTCTTGCTTAACCTTGGGCTTAGGCCAATGCAAGCGCGTCACCTATGGGTGCGACGACGTCTGATTCCGGGTCAGCGTCGCGCGGTTGGTCGTTAGGGTTCTAGGGTGTTCCATCATATACCATCTAGAGTTGTGAGGAAACAGACCTGGGTCGGGCAAATCTCTTACCTCAAACACCTTTTGGGTGAATCCCTGTGGTCGGAAGCGACTGGGAGCCTAAGCATGGCATGACGGTATTGTCATCAGGGTAAGTCTTAGCCGGTGGGATCATCATTCGAGAGGCCTAGAGGCCCAAATCAACCTAGATGTGCACTTAGGATACTGGGAGGTTAGTAAGAAACCCCTGTTCTCACGTAGGTTAGGTGCCATTTGGGTGCTTACCTGGCGTTAGCAACAAAAAATTGAAATGATAAAAGCAACAAAAAAAATGGAAAAGAGAAAATGTACATATTTGCAAACAAAAAAATCTTTTTTATGATAAAACAAAAAAAATGCCAATTATAAAAAAGAAAATAAATCAATTTTACATGATTGCATTTGCGTGCAGCATCTCACTTTTAATACCGCTTGCATTCGTGTGCTTGCCTATCGCATTTATCATCATCATATCTTTATCTTGCCTTTATTAATAAAGGCTTGGCCCCTTGACCAGTTATCAAGGACAGTCACAGTGACCATTTGCTTATTGAGCAAGGGGCCAAGTCAGAACAAAAATTCTGATTTGTTTGTTTCAGTGATGTGTGCAGGGATTCAGGCAACAGAAGCAAAGGTGAAAAACAAACAAACCGAACCTTGTATTTTATTCCAAAAACCAAAAAAAAGTTACATCAAGTTCCGCCCTCTCTCTCTACATTACTCGTCCCACTACTCTCCGGGCAAAACGCTCTCAAAGGTGCTACCCAACTACGAAAAGCGGTACTCCTACCGCTCTGTACTCCCCTTCCTATTCCCACACCCCGACATTGATCCATGGGACCAGCAGAGAAGCTACCAACACGAAAGCCATGCTCTCGTGCTCTTCAGTAGCGCTCCTCACCATCTCTCAGCCACTGTTCAGCAAGATCAAGGCTGATTCGGAGTTCGAATAGTTAGGCCTCCATGGCCCTTCGTTCCTCCCTTTCAGTCAATCTGTTGGCTCTTTCTCTCTCTGCGTCTCTTTCTCTCTCTGCACGTTCTCTCTCGCGGTCTCCCCTCTCCAACTAGAGAGTGATCCTCAGTTCCACGGCATCCCTAGAGGAGTCATCATCAGGATGACGCCGCAGTTCCCTCTCCAGTTCTGCTATCCTAGCCTCCTTCTGCGTAGCTTGGGCAAGCGCTTCTTCTGTCTCCTTTTCCTGCCGAGTGTACCATCTCAGATACGCGATAAGGCGTAAACAAAGAGAACTCAACACTGAAACTTTTACCTGTATACAGAGCATCCCTTCTGCCTCCGTAGCACGCTGCGTGGTGTGAGCAAGTTGCTCATGAAGCAAGTCAAGTTCTGAGGTGGGAATCCACAAGCTGGAAGAGGCACCACCTACTCCCATCGCTAAGTCGCGCCAATCTGAGCATGCTACGACCGCGTGAATTAGCAGCCAACATCTGGAATCTGCGGTTCTAATTAGGAACGCACTGTACACCTACCAAGGCGCTCGTAGCTCCGCGGGCATCGCCCAACCGTTGCTCCATCTCTGCCAAGCGAGTTCGTAAATTCGCTATCATGGTATCACGGATATCCTGCAGCCATACGAGTCAGCATTTCCACCAGAAAACCAAAAAGGGAGAAAGAAGAAAAGAGAAAAAGGGGAAACCTACCTCCACAAGTCCCCGGGGTTGGAGCCACTCTGCGTACTTTATCCTATATAGACGCAAGTAGTCCTCGCTATCCTGCGCATGCGATTCTACAATCGTGCCACCCCGTTGCCAGTCTTCATACTGTTCAGGGAACCGCACACGCCAGTCAATGCAGGTCACCGGTCCTCGCGTCTTTCTCCCAACACGAGGTGGCGCAGCCGTATCCACCCATTCCTGAGCCAGTCCTAAAGTCCTCATAACCAATCATAGCCGAAGCGGCTCGATTTCATTCAGGCAGTGCATCCACAATTCCCGTCCGAACCGGGCACGACTTGCTAGAACCCACGACTGGTCGACATCGACCATGTCTGAGTAGGGTCTCCAGTTTACCATCGCTGCAGGGAACTCCTGTAGCTCCCGCCTTAGCACCATCAGTTGGTAGGTTAGGGGTGCCGCACTCATGATGGGTTCCCACCGCCTGGCTAGCGGCACCATCGCGGGTCGCCAATGCCGAGCTCTCCCCATGGGGAGGTAATAATAGCTCCACAGCTGCTCGGCGCAGGTCATCAGTACCTTGCAAAAACACAAAAAAAATACAAAACAAGCAAAACCAAAAATACCTGGATGAATGGTGTGAAACCACTCACAGTCATTTCACGGTCCGCTTCTTGGAACAGGCCTGCAAACAAGTGCGCCAGCATGGCAGCCCCCCAGGCGTAGTATCCTACTCTTTCAAGGTCTGACAGCAGCTCCAGGAAGCGACATTGGATACCGTCCCCTTTCGAGCTCAGTACCAATCTCCCCAAAAGGAAGAGGAGAAATCTCCTCAAATCTATGTTGCATCTTTCCCAATTGCCGAAATCTGTGCAGTACACAGCACGACATCCTCTTTCCATTCTTTCCATGAATTCTTCTGAGGATTCATCATCCCGTCGACGAGTGTCAGTGAGCCCTAATGCATCCATGAGGGACGCCCTGGCTACCGACCTATTTTTCCGACCATCTAGGTCCAAACCCAGTAACTTCTGGGCACATTCTCGATAGTCCACGTAAGTGACTCCGGTCACTGCCTCGCCATCCACCTTGAGGCTCGTAATTCGGACCACATCTTCCAGGCTGGGCACCATGTGCCCCCAAGGCATCAAGAATGCCCGGCTCACTAGGTCCCATCTCTCACACAAGGCTTGGATCAGGACCAGGTCGAGCTGGATCGGCTTGATCCGAAGAAAGGTGCCAAATCCCATCACGTCTAGCCTGGCCTTCTGAAAATCCGGGAGACCCCTGTATGCGGCCACTGCTAACTCCCATGAAATTTGTGATTTCATCACACTCTACGCATGCAGGGAATGGAGAGGAGGTTTGGTCAGAAAGAAAGGAAGAAGAAAGAATGAGAAAAGGGCAGGAAAGCTCAGCTTACAAGTTGTGATTGGGCCCTTTCGCTGAAGTTCCCTTCGAGGTCCGAAAGCCTCCTGGAACTACTACCACTGGACCTGCTTCTCTTCGAGGAGTGGGAAGATTCGCCCTCCATCCAACTCTCAGAATTTTGAACTCCTCCTCTCCCGTGAGAACTTGGGCTCCTCGAGTTAGCTCTCGATACCTGGGAGGATAAAAGGGACAAGAATTTATAGAAATGGAAGGAGTGCAGGCCAAGATTGCCTCCATCACCTTTAATGATAGCCCTCGCGATGAGGCACCTACCATGCGGTCCTGTGTGTCACTTCACCGCTCGCACAGGGTGATTGATTGGACGAAGAATATGACGACTAGCCCCTTATGTTGTCTAGGGATACCCTATCATGTTTTGGAGGACGCCTGCAAAATTTGACACAACATCCGGGAAAAGGGACTAGGGCCGTCATTATTGACTTCGACGGCAGATTCCCGTAAAAAATGGTCACAACAAGACGCGATTCTCCGCTCGGGGTGGAGTCTCGACAGACCCATCACATGGGAACAGTGCAAAGGAGAAGAAGTGTAGGGAAGAAGGAACGCACAAGAGAACAAATGAGCAGCAGAAAATCAAATCACTCCATTCATAATTCTACATAAGCTGTCATAAACACTACAATCATAGAGAGGTGGCGGGTCCACTAGCTCGCCAACTCTTGCCATTATTTTCATGCTCATCCCTCTAGGCGTCCCTCTCCTCTCCCCTGAGGTGAGGGTCCCTCAGAAGCCTCCGGGATCCCCGTGCAGTAGCACCCGCCTCGCCTCGTGGCCCTGGCTCCACAGCAATGACTCGCTGCTCCTCCCCTAGCGTGGCAAAGAAGCCACTAGCGGCAAAGCGACCAGACTGGCGCAGTCGCTCCCCGAACTCTCGCGCTCTCTCGTAGCGCGTCTCCATCCCTCCTAGCCTCTGCACGACGGCCTGAAGGCCCAGCTGGAGCTCCCTCACTTGGGCCTCCAAGGCCCTCCTCTCGGTCAGATCCCGCTGTCGCTCGGACCTTCTCTCAGCTTTCTCTCTCTCTGCCTCTCTCCTCATCATCTGCAGAAGAACCCTTAACTTCAGGATGTCTGGAGAAGGTCTCTCCTCACCGCGATGTCGCAGCTCTACTACAGTCGCCACCCAAGTATCACGCTCCTCTTCCGCCCGGGCAGCCCGAGCCACTGCACTAGCAAGTTACTCCCGAAGGGAGGTAATCTCGAGAAAAGGGGCCGAGGAACTGGAAGATGCGCCGCCAGTCACTCCCACCATCGCTGTCTGCTGGGCACGCTGGAACGAGCAAACAACAGCCGTCAGCTAAGCTCCACATTTAAAAATAGAAAATGCAGCACTTAGCTTACCAAGAGCGACAGTTCCTGTTGAGTGGCGGCCAGCTGCCGCCTGACCTCGGCTAATTGGGCACGGGACCCGTCGACGTCGCGCGTATCCCCGGCTTGGGGAAGCCCCACATAACTCTCTCTCTGCCGCCGCAGGAAGTCGACACTATCCTGCACCAATACGCTCCCTTGCTGTCCAGGGAGACGTATGCGCCAATCCTCGAGCTTCGCCTTGCCGCGGCTCTTCTTCCTGACGCGGCTCGGCTCGTCTGCACTCGCCCACTCATCGGCCAAACCCGAGATTCTTGCCGTACCCTGCATCAAAAGGCGTCCCACATCAGTCAAAAAGAACGCGTCCCCTGTCTAGGACGCGTCCATCATTTAAGTGCAACACTCGCCGAACCCTTTCCCCCCTCGCACGGCTTGCTTCAAAACTCAAAATGGATCAAAGAGGGGGAAAACCAAGAACTCACCGAGCCGTGTTCACCTCCTTCCGCGCCATTGGGCCCCTCGGGTCCCTCGGGGGCACGAAGTGGCCCTTCCTCCTCCATGGACGCCGTTTCGTGCTCTTGCGCGTCCCTCCTCGGACGAGGGGTCCCGCGTCCCTCCCCACCTTCACCGTGGTCGAGACCACCGAACTCCATCGATCAAGAGAGGAAGGAGATGAAAAGGGGGACGAGCGGATTTTGGCGGGGGCGGGCTCGTTTGCAAGTAAGGCACGGACGAAGAAAGGCCGTCCGACGCTTTAAATTTGAATTCAAAGGTTAAGACGCGTCCTCGCGCTTGGACGCGCCCAAAAGAAAGTGAAAAAAAAAAGGAACAAAATCCCTTCATGCAAAGTAGTTCCCTCCTGTCCAGGGTAAAGTCCCGTGAAGCGTAAACAACGTGGTGTGAAAGAAAGTGCAGGAAGGAAAAGGGCACACGACAAAAGGAACCACACGAAATCCATTTCATACAAACAGTCAAAAGTACATCATACAGTGAGGAGGGTGGGGTGTACAAACAACTCTCTAACTCTCGCCACCACCCTCCTGATCATCTCCCTCCTCTCTCCTCTGACGAGAATCCCTAGGGGGCCTCTGCGAACCCTGAGAAGCCGTGCTCGCCTCTCCAGGTGGCACCATGCCGGCCTCCAAGGTGCGGCGACGCTCCTCGGCCGAAGAAACTAGAAAGCTGCCCACAGAAAAGGAACCGGACTGACGAAGTCGCGCCCCGCGCTCCTTCGCCCTCTGATACCGCTCCTCACTCTCCCGAAGTCTCCCCTCCGCCGTGCCAAGACTCAGCCGGAGCTCCGACACCAGGGCCACCAGAGCTCTCCTCTCGTCCCAATCTCGATGTCGCTCTGCCATCCTGTACTCCCTCTCTTTCTCTATGGTCTCCCTATCCCTCTCCCTCTCTCTCTCTCTAGGGTCTCCCTATCTCTCTCCCTCTCTCTCTCCACGCTCTCCCTATCCCTCTCCCCCTCCTCTCTCTCCCTCATCGCCTCTCTCCTCGACAGCTCGAGGGCGATCCGCAGATCCACTACGTCGCGAGGAAGCTCCTCAGCCTCTCGTCGCCGCTCCTCCTCTAGCTCCGTAATCCGGGCGTCACGCTCTGCCACCCAGGCATCGCGCTCCTGCTCAGCACGAACAGCACGGGCCAGGGCCTCCCGAATCTCGGCCACCTGTCAAAGCACGCATGCACCGTAAGAGAACAGTAATAGAAGGAGAGCAGCCAGAAGGAGAGTCGAGGTCAGGCAAACACTCACTCAAGCCTCGCGGTCATGCTCGGCCTCCTCAGCCCGAGCCACCGCATACGCCAGCTGCTCCTGGAGGGTAGAAACCTCCGGAGGAGGGCCCCGCGAACTGGAACCCGCTCCACCAGCCATCCCGGCTGTCGTTGCCAGGTGGGCCCGCTGAAACACGGGGCAAACGTCGGTCAAAGGCTAAGCATCAAAAATCCAGGTCACAAAAAATGCATTGCATAGACTCACCAGGATCTCCAACTCCTGTCGGATGGCCACTAACTGCCGCCTGGCGTCTGCCAGCTGGGCCCGCAGGTCGGCAATCATGTCGTCACGAGCATCCTGCATTTCATATCAGTTAGTATCACATGCATATACACATAGAAGCATGAAGCATTTTCATTTTACACTTACCCCTGCCATACCACCCAAGGAGAGGCGGTCCCCGTACGTAGCTCGGTACCATCTCATGTAATCAGCGTTGTCCTGTACATGGGACACCACTGGGACCCCGCCCTGCTACCAGTCCTGGTACTGTGCTAGGAAGCGCATACGCCAGTCCACAATCTTTGCCTTCCCCTTGGTCTTCCGCCCGATGTGGGCCGGCTCATCTACATCAACCCACTCCTGGGCTAGCCCCAACGTCCTCATAACCAGCCTCAGCCGAAGCTGCTCGATCTCGTTCAGGCAATGGACCCACACGTCTCGCTCGAAACAAGGAAGACCCGCTACAACCCAAGGCTGGCCAGCGTCACCCATGCCCAGGTAGGGCCTCCACACCACCTACATCATCATACATGCATCATATTAGTTGCCATTCAGTCACATAAGAAAACACAAAAAAATCATACGCATCATACCATGGCCTCAGGATACTCGCTCAGCTCCCGACGAAGCGACGCCAGCTGGTAGCCGTGGGGTGCTGCAACCACGACCGGCCTCCACTGTCGGGCTAGAGGAACGGCCCTCCTGTTCCCATGCCTAGCCCTCCCCATCGGGAAATAGTAATAGCTCCACACCTGCATCCATCATACATCATTAGTACAATAATTACATATTTAACTGTGGGAATGCATAAATAAAATGTTTACCTGGAGAAAAGGTGTGAAGCCACTGACTGTCGTCTCCTTCTCCGAAGTCTGGGAGAGATCGGTAATCAGATGGGCAAGCAGAGCCGCTCCCCACGCGTAGTGTCCCACTCTGTCCAGATCCGCCAAGATCCCGAGGAAACGGCAGTGGATGCCATCCCCCTTCGTCCCCAGCAGAAGGCGGCCCAAGAAGAAGAAAAGAAACCTCCGGAGGTCTAGATCCACCAGCTCCCGCTCGCTCGGGTCCTGGGTGAAAGTTGCACGAGCGTCTCCCTCGAGTCGTGCCAGAAACTCCGCTCCAGTCTCGCTAACCCGCTGGCGCGGGTCAACGAATCTGAGCGCCTCCATGATCTCCACTCGGCCAACTACCCTGCTGTCCCTGTCAGTCACGCTCGTCTCTAACCACAGCAGGTCCAAGACACTCTCTCGGTAGTCGGGGTAGGTGACCCCGCTCACCGCCTCTCCGTCAACCCGTAGCCCGGTGATCTGAGCCACGTCCTCGAGTGTCGGCACCATGTGCCCCCAGGGCATCAGAAACGCCCGGCTCGGTGCGTGCCACCGATCCCTCAATGCCTGGATAACAGGAAGGTCGAGCCGAAAGGGCTCGATCCTACGGAAAGCTCCGAAGCCCATGGCGTCCACACGCGCCCTCTGAAAGTCTGACAGTCCACGGTATGCCGCCACCACTAGGGACCAGCTGATCCGGCCCTTCATCACGCCCTGCACACCACAAAATCAACAAAGAACACATCAGCATCATGAATAGTAATAAACAATAACACTATATATACTACTTATTTATTTTATTTTATTTTTATTTTTAAAAAAATATTTATGTTTTTTTGGAGGCGTCCAACACCTTGGACGCCTCCTTTACATTTTCTTTATTTTATTTTTAGAAAAACCCAAAAACCAAAACAAAAATAAAAAAAAATATATATATATTATCATGGAGGCGTCCCAAGCCCTGGACGCCTCCTTATTTTTAATTCTATTTTTATTATTTACGTAAATAAATAAATAAAAAAAGAAAAAAAAAGAAAATGTGGAGGCGTCCAGGCCCCTGGACGCCTCCTTCCCTCACTCACCGTCCCTCACCACACGGCCTCTCGTCCGCCTATCTAGCCTATTAAACCAACAGATTGAAGTTCCGAAGGGCTTACCGAGTCGTGATCGTCCTCTCCCGCGTCGCCAGCATCTACTGCAGCCTCTACGGCCAAAGGAGGAGCCTCCTCCTCCACGGCAATCTCCTCCGCCGCAGCAGCCTCCTCGGCATCATCCCTCAGCCTCCTCGGACGACGAGCCCGTCGTTTCCGCTTCTCTCCACCCTGGCTCGGGCCTCCTTGCTCCATTGGGACTAAGAATGGGTCGTCTGGTTTGACTGGGTCGTCTGAATGAACAGTAAATGAGCTAGGGGGTAGGCCCCCCATATATATAGGGAATCCACCTTCTTTGGGGCGTCCAGGCACCTGGACGCCCCCACGTTTTTTATTTTTTTTCAAAATTCAAAAAATTAGGGGCGTCCAGGCGCCTGGACGCCCCCAAAACAAAACTAAAAAAAAATTAAAAAATAAAAAAATAGGGGCGTCCAGGACCCTGGACGCTCCCAAAAATTTTTTTTTTTCAAAACGAAAAATAAAAACGTAGGGGCGTCCAGGCCCCTGGACGCCCCCATAATAAAAATTTCAAAAAAAAAAAATAATAAAAGAGAAATAAGACAAGATTATGTATATAATCCAAACAAAAGCACAAAATAAAAACACAAAGAAAAAGAAAAAATCACCAAAAAAATAATAATTAAGGGGACAAGGGTCCAAAACATCCAAATGCCAGATTTTATTCCATCAGAAAAGCAGAATGAGCTACATCAGGGGCTTAGGCGCCTTAGGCCTTAACTTCCCCAGTTCGGTTATATAAGCTCTCCACAGCTCACATTCTTCCACCACGTGCGCTAAGGCCTTTCCCGCAACACTTGTCTTCCAGGGAGCTTTAATGGCTTTCGCTTCCCTCGCATCCGCCTCCGTGCCCAACTCCCTCTTCTTCAAAGGGACGATACCAGTCGGTAGTGAGAACGAATGGCGTGGGATGCCGATCTGGAGACAACACCGATGCGCATTATAAAGGACGAACTCGGTCGCGCCAATCAGTTGAAGATCAACTTCGGGGGAAGGCCTCATGAGGAGATCAAGCGAAAGCAAACATGCCGGTGCGCAAGTAAAGAAGCCTTGTGTCACGGTGCGGAAGTGAGACCGCCAGTCTTCACGTTTCTTCAGCCACGGAACGCGGTTCACTACAGTACCACCGAAGCCTAACACGTCGGCTATGTGATGAAGAGGGCTTTGTTGGAAGAGCTTCGAAGCAGTTGGCATTCCCTCACGGTGGTCGAATTTGAAGTGCAAATCAAGCCAGCAATTCAAGACAAGTGCGCAACCAAAAGGAGGCTTACCCATGCTCGAGGCAGTAAGGCCGCTGTAAAGATAGGCAAGGACGGCGGGTCCCACCCTCTTTCCACTCCAGATTCCGTGAATGGGACTTAGTTGATCCTCCTCCACTATGTTGTCGGTATGAGGAAACAAGAGAGAACCCGCCAGACAGATAGTGAACCCCTTCATGATTCCTTCTAAGTAGTCATCATCTGGTGCCCCCCTCAGGGCGTCCATGACCCACTCCGCGAGCTTTTGCAAATCAATCCCCTTTTGATTACGCACCTTCCTGGCCGCGTCAGGCAGCATGAAGCTTCCAAGGATACTTTCGGAAGTCCCCCGTGTCAGCATCCGCATAGCCTTCACTTTCCCGTCACTATTGAATTTCTTCAATCCAAGCAGAAGTTCCACCTCCTCGAGGAGGATGGTCGCTTCGAAGGTCGGGATGATAAAAGTGTGGGTCTGGGGATGCCAGATCTCCACTAGTACGCCCATAGCCGCCCAGTCCATACGAATCTTCTCGTAGTGTTTGGAGTGAATAAGGAGCCCCTGCAGATGCCACTTCGAGAGTATGGCCCTCATGCCGATGGAGATGTTGGAAGTTAGCTTTGAAAGCCATGGCAGTTTGGAAAACTTCCTCGGGCCTGGGAAGAGTGGATATGGCTGGAAGAGAAAAGAAAAAGAAAGGAAGGAAGTAAGAAGAAGGTTCACGTGGAGAAATTTGAAATGAATCAGCTTACCATATGCGACATGATCATCCCCCTCAGATGACCCTCGAGGTCGGAGAGTCGCCTGATCTCGCTGCTAGGCCTGCTCCTCTTCATAACGCGGGAAGACTCTCCTTCCATCCTGAGATCTCTAGATTCCCCTCTCCTTCCTCTCCTGAGCTTCCAAAACCCACCTTGGTGCATTTGAATGAACTAGCCTAAGGGGAGTTCTTATAGGAAGGAAAGATCGCTACATGACAAAACATGTCACATCAGTGGTCATTGTCAAGATTTTGTCTGGATCTCCTTTGTACTGTGGTGCGATTCTGCTATGATTCTGCTACTTTCTGATGTTGCTAACCTTTGCTAGTCTGTGCAAGTTTTACTAACGGACGTCTTTGTCCTGTCTCCTGTCCCACCTTTCAATGGTTGGTCCCACCATGTCATGCATCGTAGTATATGATACCTACGCTACTAGAACATGTCAAGGACCTCGCGGCCCGAATGAATCTGGGATTTGAGTTCCCCTTCAACAAAAATAGTGATGATCCTGGAAGAATTTGGGTTGTGCGGATAGGCCGTTAACTTGTGGTAGCGTGGGGACGGCGATTCCATTCAGTGAGTTGGTGCGCGGATAAACAGGCCGCAGCCCAGTGTCGGCTCACCGGATCGGTATCCTGACCCATTCTTAACAAGTTGACAATATTATCCTTGGCTATTTTCTATTTTAGTTTATTTTAAATTTTTCTTTAAGCCCAGCATGCATTCATATAGGACTTTGAATTTATTACGGAAGATCATCCAGGTGATTCGATTGCGAAAGCCGCTGTGCTTCAATTCTTACAAATATGAGATATTCTACTCCGAATGAAATACTGAGTTTCCTTGAAACGGCCCTACGTTGCTCTTCCAAAGGAGACCCTTGTTTGGACAGACTCTCAGATATTTCTTTACTTTTTACCTTGTTTGACCCACCTTGGCCGCAGCACTTCCACATCGGCTGGTAACCGCTCACCAAAGGTGAAACATGTGGGTTTATGACCCAGGTACTTCCACATTGAGAAGTTGGTCTCCTTTATTTTTCGTGCCTTAGCACATATCTCACCCTCCCTTATTTGATCTCCGTCCAAGCAATCGTCAATATTTGAAAGACCTTCTTCAAAGTCGCCTCATTGAAACTTCAGGAAAGATTCCAAACAGTAACGTCAAAAGCGTGTCTCATCACACCTTGGCATCAACTTATCAGTCCGCTCCCACTTCATTTCACTCCACTTCGAAACCATTCCACTACGTGTCGCTCCCTTGCAAAGCAGACGCCAAGGCGGGACAGCTGTAGACACGCCATTCCTGACATCTCCTGAGAAAGTCTCATATTACTATACGACGCCCCGCGACGGCTTACGCATTTTGAATCACTTGAGTGCTTCCTTTTCTTGGGTATTCTTCTGCCTTTTTCGGCATCCGGAACCGTCTCGTTGCGGCATTCAGACGGTATCAACACCAATCGGACGCACCGGAAGGTTCCAGAACCAGGAAGATGGTCTGGCGGGTGGCTGCCGAAGCCTTTTTTAGGGGACCCAGGGGGTCTTCATGGAGGCGTCCAGGACCGTGGACGCCCCCACTACTTTAATATATACAAAAGGCCAAAAAACACATACAAATAATAATAATTTATGGAGGCGTCCAGGCTCCTGGACGCCTCCATGAAAATAAAAATAAAAATATATATAATGCCAGCTTTGGCATAAAAAGATAAAACAAAAAAATAATAATAATAATTTATGGAGGCGTCCAGGCTCCTGGACGCCTCCATGAAAACAAAAATAAAAAATATATAATGCCAGATTTGGCATAAAAAGACAAAACAAAAAATAAAAATAATATATTTATGGAGGCGTCCATGCCCCTAGACGCCTCCATCAACTCCCTCACGGGCGCCGCCCACCGATTGACGGTTTGTCGTGCATGAAAAAATCCAAATTATGGAGACGTCCAGGCATTTGGACGCGCCCATTTCTGAATCACGAGACGTCGCTCACAAAACCACGCGTTGTGCCAAACCGCGTGCGGCTTTCGGTGGAAGTCGGTGGGCGTCGTGGAGGCGTCCGGGACCCTGGACGCCTCCACGAATATATTCGGAAAAAATGAATAAAAATAGATTAAAATATTAGTTCGGCCCTGATGGAGGTGTCCAGGGTCCTAGACGCCTCCACCCTCCGGAGCTCTATAAATAGAGGCCCACCCCCTCTGTTCTGGGGGAGCCAAGCAGATATCCGATAGGCTGCTAGAGCCCAGAGGCTACCGGAGTCATTTCTAACCCGTGGGGTCTTTTGTAGGTGGAGGTTCTGCCGGCTTCTCGGGTGTCCAGGCTCGCGAGAGGAAGGCTATCTTCGTCCACCGCGCTTCCACGTCGTCCCTACGTTGCCGGAGCTCCGCCGGATCTCACCCTCGGCTCCTCTAATAAGCCTTTTCTTCCCCTTTTTCTCCATAGTTCTTTACATTCATCATACTGCATCCTCTATCTCCCTACATAAGGGCGCCATCTCTTGCATACTTCTTGCATTCATCATCGCATTCTCCTCCTACTCGAGTCCGAGAGGGGTTTAAAACCACACCAACCATGTGTGTGTCAGGTCATGATCTCGTTACTTTTATTGCAAGGAATTGTTACTACACTGCCATTTTCTAATTCCGTTCGTTTATTGTCTATTGTTTTGCAAAGGTAACCAAGGAAAGCCCTCTCCGTCGGCCAGCCGAAGGGGGAGGAAGAAGCAACCCGCCATCTCTCGCTCTTGAGGTAGGCGCGATCACTTTCTTTATTTTGGGGTCTTTTGGCCCCTGGCAATCACATCTTGTTCTTGAGGCCGCGGCGAGTCACTTCCCCAATGGCCGTTTAAATTTCCATTCTTATATTCTCTTTATATTCTGTTATATTCTGCTCATATTCTCGAGACCGCGGCGAGTCACTTCCCCAATGGCCGTTTAAATTTCCATTCTTATATGTTATATTCTTATCTATTCATATTCTCGAGGCCGCAGTGAGTCACTTCCCCAATGGCCGTTTGAATTCCCGCTCTTATATTCTCTTTATATTCTGTTATATTCTTATCTATTCATACTCTCGAGGCCGCGGCGAGTCACTTCCCCAATGGCCGTTTAAATTCCTGCTCTTTATATTCTCCTTATATTCTGTTATATTCTTATCTGCTCATATTCTCGAGGCCGCGGCGAGTCACTTCCCCAATGGCCGTTTCAATTCTTGCTATTTAATTTCTACACCATTCCCGTCCCCCCGAGGCCGCGGCGAGTCACTTCCCGCTATGGCCGTTTAACCCCCATATCTTGCTATATTACATGTGTCCCGCTCGCCCCGCCGGAGCAATCTCCCGTGGTGGCCCCTTCTCTCTTCTCTTATGTCTGTGTTGCAGCAAACAAAAAGGAGCCCGCGCGCTCCGCGTCCTCTTCGCTCCCCGAACCGCGTGACGTCGCTCACACCCCGGAGGTCAAAGGGGTCCAGATCCCTCCTCCGTCAGGCCTTTATAACTAGAGTAGGGGCAGCACTGCCACCCCTTCCTTCCTGGAATTTCTGAAAATGTCCAAGGGAAAGCAGCCACACTAGGATTCCGAACTTGCAACCGGGGATACCTACCCGCAGCCCCAGCAGTCCTCCGAAGATCCGGATGCAGATAAAGCTTGCCCGGCAATAGCCGATGAAGGGCAACAAGAAGGCTGCACTAAGCAAAAGGGTGCAGAATCTGGACTCGATGAAGCGGGTCCGTTAGGGACCGCAATCCAAGACTCCTCCAAGCCCAGGTGGGCAGATGAGATGAAGTTGTCAAATGTCCGAGCAGGAAGCCGTGTAGTTAAATTGTTGAAAAAGCTTCCGGCAAGATTCACTGTTTGGGAAATTCTCTCTCTCAGTGAAGAGACCTTACAGGCGATTATCACTGCTCTGCAGACGCCTACTCAATATGAAACCTACTTGGCGGAAGCACTGCCAGAGGCCAGCATGACCTTCACTCAGGAGGACATGTTGCTCCCTACTATCAGCCACAATAGGCCGCTCTACATGAGGGGGCACCTAAATGGACAGAAGCTGAATAGAATCTTGGTTGACCCAGGCGCAGCTGTCAACATTCTGCCATATAGAATATACCAGAGGCAACACTTTAATGTACGCTTCAATAAAGCCGGAGAAATGTGTATCACTAGCTTCAACCAAAAGTGTGAAGTGTCGTTGGGAGTAGCAGAATTCACACTCACTCTGGCAGACTTGACCACGAAGGTGCAGTTTCATGTCATTGACTCCCGCACCTTGTACAAGGTGCTGCTTGGCCGCCCCTGGGTGCATGAAAATATGGTGGTGCCGTCCACACTCCACCAGTGCATCAAATACAGCCTCGAAGGGAAGGAGGAGAGGATATTTGCCGATCTCCACCCATTCGAAGTGTCCGAGTGTCACTTGGCAGACGCTCATCTATATGCAGAACGGTCCCAAGGGACCCTTGAAGCCAAGACCCCTGCAGGGGCACCCAAAGGCACATCCGGCGACAAATGGCTCCCACCACCACCGCGCAGATATATCAAGCCCAAGGCGGTCTCTCATATCACCTTCACTGGAGACGTGGGCAGGCTAGCACCTCTCGCTATATACCTCGAACCTAATGAAGCCAAGGTCGATTAGCAGCATGACCATATAAGGGTCTCGGAAGGCCTTACCAAGCCAATTCTTGGCCTCGATAATGCAACTGTCGAGCCTTTCAAAGCTTGGGAAGTGACGTAGATAGATGGTCCCAGCAGTTTGTTCTACACTGCTGAAGAGCACCCTACCCGAAAGGACACTGATTGTCGTCTGCCCGAAGGCATAGAGAATCCGCTAGCTCCCGTTCAGGGTCTGGCATTCACGACGAGTCGGATGGCCAGGATGTTCCAGAAGCAGCACATCCCCTCTAACCAGTCGCTCAAAGACAAGGAAGCATTCCAGAAGATGTGGTATCCCATGAGTCTGGACAAAGAAATGAGACGTGTTTCTCAGCATCCAGGGTTGGGCTTTACCCTTGAAGAGTATTACTACAATGGGCGCTATGAGGTGGATACCATCTCCACCTTCTTTCCTGCTGAAGGCAATCCGCTGGGGGCAACCTTTGATGAATACCCAGCAGAAGCAGAATATACTGAACCGGCTTAACCAAGAGACTTAGAAACAGAGACGATGACTCCTTGCTGATGTTGGGAGCAAGTCTATCCTGAGGATGCGGCCCTTCAAGCCAGATTTGATACGGACAGTAGCAGCAAAGCCAAAGATATTGAAGAAACAGGGACGTCCCCCTCTGGCGGGTCTCCGTTGATGATGATTCTAGCACCTCTCATGCCGAGCGGAGGGACTTCCGTCGAAGCCGAGCAAGAGATGCATGCTACTAAACGGGACGGTGTCACCCCTACCGAGGACACGGCAACCCAAAGGGGGGATGAAGCTATTAATTCACCCCTCGAAGCTGCGACGGCAATGGGTTCGCTGATGAAACCATTCACACAGCCGCTTCTTGCCGAGGCAGAGATCCTTAATGAAGTTCAAGTAGAATCGAATGAAGAGATCGAGGTCCTGGACCTTGAAGATGATATTCCAGACTTCATCGACCTTCAGCCGGCGCCCTCGGAAATAGAAGATGGAGGCCAAGCCACAGTCGATGAGCTGATAGAAGTCAACCTGGGAGATGAGGACGACCATAGGCCGACCTTCCTCAGTGCCCAGCTATCTACTGAAGAACAGAAGCTGTACATCCAACTACTGCAAGAATACCAGGATTACTTTGCCTGGACCTACAAGGAGATGCTAGGACTGAGCCCCGCAGTCTCACAACATGAGCTAGCAATAAGCCCTGAAGCCGAGCCGGTGAAGCAGTCGCCACAGCGCATGAGGCCAGAGCTCATCACTCAAATATGCAAAGAGGTGGACAAGCTCATTGACGTGGGCTTCGTTGAAGAAAGTCAATATACCACGTGGCTGGCCAATATTATGCCCGTGAAGAAAAAGAATGGACAGATTCGGATATGTGTTGACTTCCGAGATCTGAAGAAAGTCTGCCCCAAATATGACTTTTCGGTGCCAATAACGGAGGTCATGATAGATGCAACAACCGGTCATGAGGCCCTATCATTCATGGACGGGTCATCCGGCTACAACCAAATATGGATCGCAGAGCATGACCGGATCCACACTGCCTTCCGAACTCCCAAGGGCATTTACCACTACAAGAGGATGCCGTTTGGATTAAAGAACGCCGACGCCACCTATTAGCGAGCGATGACTAGAATATTTAATGAGCTGCTCTACCATAAGGTCGAGTGCTACATAGATGACTTGGTAGTCAAAACCAGAAAGAAAAAAGACCATCTGCAGGACCTCCGAGTAGTCTTTCAGAAGCTAAGGCAGTATGAATTGAAAATGAACCCTATGAAGTTTGCGTTCGGAGTGTCGAGCAGAAAGTTCTTAGGCTTCATTGTCAGATACCGGGGAATTGAAATAGACCCCGCAAAGATCAAAGCAATTTAGGAATTACCTTCACCAAGGAACCTCTCCGACCTGAGATCTCTTCAAGGCCACCTGGCTTACATCCGGCGGTTCATATCCAATTTTTCGGGGCGATGCCAGCCCTTTCACAAGCTGATGATGAAAGATGTTCCCTTTTATTGGGACGAATATTGTCAGACAGCCTTCGACAAGCTCAATGTAACACCCTCAAATATAGTTAAGTTGTACTCTATATCATCGAGGCGCCTTTTCGAGTATCGGCTCAGTTCTTGGAAAGAACTCCGAAGTTAAGCGTGCTTAATGGGTAGTAGTACTGGGATGGGTGACCTGCCCGGGAAGTCCCTCATTCTGGAGCCGATCACCCTTAAAAAGGGATAAAACCGTAAGGCCGGTAGGCCAAAGCGGACAATACCTCGACGGTATAGAGTACGGGGCGTGACAGAATGGTATTAGAGCTATATCCCAGCCGGAAGTGTGGGAACTAAGTGCCATGCAGGGTAAAGTGCTACGCTATGGGAGCCACCTCTTGAGTCCGTAATGGAGCAAAGTGCTACATAGTGGGAGCCACCTCTTGAGCCTGTAGGGGCCACCTCTAGAGTCCTACCTGCTTGGGGGCTTGATTGCTTGATTGCGTGCTATATGTGCCCAGCGACGAGGACGTCGCCTATATAAGAGGGGTAGATTGTAACACCCTCAAATATAGTTAAGTTGTACTCTATATCATCGAGGCGCCTTTTCGAGTATCGGCTCAGTTCTTGGAAAGAACTCCAAAGTTAAGCGTGCTTAATGGGTAGTAGTACTGGGATGGGTGACCTGCCCGGGAAGTCCCTCATTCTGGAGCCGATCACTGTTAAAAAGGGATAAAACCATGAGGCCGGTAGGCCAAAGCGGACAATACCTCGACGGTATAGAGTACGGGGCGTGACAGAACTGTCACGTCCCGACGCGGAATATCGAGGGCGCGACGAGTCGTAAACACGCGTGTCGATCAGAGCATGTACAATTTTATTTCTAAAATCAGAAATGAACGGGAAAATGATACTTTTATTCCATCAAAATGAAGTTTACAACACTAATTGATAAGCCATAAAGACAATTACAACTTCCAAATCCAAATTACAACATTCTTGTAAAATCACTAGTTGATCTACATAAACCTAGGTAAAAAGGAAAACACTCTTTCACTCTTGTCCATTCCCTTGTTCAATTTCATTTCCTGCAACAATTAATCAAAACGTAGGGTGAGCTAAAAGCTCAGTAGGATTTTATATCTCTATGAACCAGGCAATCTTTAAGTGTTAGCAATTTAAACAACTTTCTAACTTGTATCGGGAAGTATATAAATATGAATAGAATTTCCAAGTAATTGAGATGATATGATATCAAGATGAATTTCCAAGTAATGACTTTGAACAAATAAGGAATTTCATGTAATTGGCCATTTTCACGCAAGTCAAGTAATTCCTGTAATTTTCAAGTAAACAAGTAACAAGTAAACAAGTACGAATAGTGGAATGCCGTATCAAGTAAATCTATCATGCACTTCGGTGCAATGCCACACCATTGGTCAATCAACTCCCATGGGCACAAGTACTTTCGGGCGCTCCCCCCAGGACCAGACCGGGCCCCATTAATGCCAGGCATTGAGTCATATGGATCCGAAGATCCCAAGTATGTCTAGACATCCACTTTAATGTATATGGCCAAGAATTTTCAAGAATATGCTGTTTGTAATAAGCACAGATTTGACACAATTTCAGAAGTTGCAAGAAAAGTGGATAACAATTTAAGGCATAATGTTTAACGACATTAAGTCGTGGAGTTCAAAAATGAACGGTAAGTAGGAAGAAAATCAAGTAATTAGAGTTTAATAGAATTAATTTGATTCCATGGTTTAATCTTATGTGCATTTGATTTACAAGTGTTTAGACATGTTTACAGGAAGTTTTTGTTCATTAAAAATGCATTAGTTAGCCAAAACGGTGATTTATTATAATAATCAGAATTTTATTATGAAAATAACTTTTTATGTTAAAAATAATTCTAACTTGCTGAAAATAATATTAACATGCTGAGAATGATTTTCATATGTTACCTTACTGGTAAGATGATAAAAATAATTTTTTTCATGCTGGATTTAATTTTTACATGCTGAAAATTAATTATTAACATGCTAAAATTAATACTTAACATGCTAAAATAATCAACTTACTGATAAGATGATAAGATAAGTTTACCATGCTGATTACAGAAATTTTCTGATAACAACATAATTTTTATCATGCTAAAAATCATTTTTCTCTATTTATTTGCTAATTATTTGATAGGAAAATAGAATTATCATGCTGAAAAATAGTTTTAATACACTGAAAATAATTCTAACATGCCAAAAATAATTTTAACATGCTGGAATAATTTTACTATACTAGAAGAATTTTTATCATGCTGGAAGTAATTTTCATGCATCAATTTACTAATTATTTAATAGGAAATTAAGTTTTATATGCACAAAAATAGCTTTAAATAGATTTTATCATGCTGAAAATAATTTTTTTATCTCAGTATGTATAAAATAATTTTATCATATTGGAAGTCACTTTTAACATGCTAGAAATAGTTTTAACATGTTGGAAACAATTTTTAGTATGTATAAACTAATGTGGTGAAAATTAGATTTTTACATGTAAAAATAATTTCATTCTACAAAAATAAATTTTTAACATGCTGTAAGAATTAAAACATGCTAATCTTACATTTTCTTACTTTTGGTGACTAATTACGTACAATTAACGTGGACTTCCAACAGATATAGTTCCTATTGTAAAGTGACTTAAGTTTAGTCCCACATTGGAAGTTACAAAAAACTTGCATAGCTTTATATGTTGGAGAACTCACCCTTGGGTCAGGACCCAAGGGGCATAGGATGTGGGCTTGAGTTGTGAATTGTTTGACCCCAGAGGGGCGGGAAAAACACTGTGTGAACGCGCTATGTCGGGCCAGCGCGTTCAGAACGCGCTACTGAGGTATAGCGCGTTCTAGACCTGATAAAAAAAACGGGAATACACCTCCAATAAAATGACCATAACTTGCTCATTTCAAAACGGAATTTAATAAATGAGCTATCAATGGAAAGAGGACAGAAAAATGAACAAGATGACATAATTTAATTGAAGTTTAGCCTGAGAGACACCTACCTTTTGACGGATCTAAGATTATCCCCAAATATATAAAGAAAACCCTTGATCTTCCAAATCCTCCTTCAAATCTCCACGAATCTTCGCAGCAGCATAAACTTAACTCCCAGGGATGGTTTGAGGGTCGAATGGGGTTCTATTTATAGCCAAAACTTGGCAAAATGGGTCAAAATTTTCTTACCTAAATCCACCAACCCCATGAACTTGTTTTAGAAGAAAAATACAATTTCTCCTCTTAATTTAGACCATCTTAAGTGTGAATTCAGTGTAAAAACGGCTGGTCCAAGGTGGCTGGTAGGTAAGGGTCTATTTTTGAGTCAAATCTTCTAGAAATGGGGTTATTATAATCTCTTAAATATCATATTAAACACATGTTACGAATTTAAGGTTAATTTAACCTTTATTGAATCCTTTAACCATTAATTCAGCCCATTATGCATTATCCAATGGGCCAATTGTAAACCTAATCCATTACTTAGACTTTTATTGGGCTTACTATTGATTTATCTAAGGTGCAAAGCATTTAATCTCCATTTACTTCTAGTTGATTCAAGTAAATTCAATAAACTAGCTTATTTCATATAGTAAAAATGAAATTTGATTATTTCATGAAAATTTTAATTACATAATCAAATTGAAATTTTTTTTTCTCATTTTTAAATTTTGGGTTTCTACACTCAAAGACTATCTGAAGACTCCTCCAGTGCTGGGCGCACCAGTGATAGGACGGTCGCTGGTTTTGTACATCGCAGCCACATATAACTCCCTGGGGGTAATGCTAGCCCAGAACAATGAAAAAGGGAAAGAGCAAGCCCTCTACTACCTCAGTCAAAGACTAGTTAGAACTGAGGAGAGATACACCCACATTGAGAAGATCTGCTTGGCACTGGTCTTCGCTGTCAAGAAACTCCGACACTACATGCTGTCACATGAGATTAGGCTGATCTCCAAGGCAGATCCGCTAAAGTATATCATGTCCCAACCGGCACTCAAAGGTCATTTGGGCAAATGGGCGATGATCCTTATGGAGTTTGATATCTCCTACATATCACAAAAGGTCGCCAAAGGCCAAGCTATTACTTACTTCTTTGCTGAGCATCCAGTACTTGAAGACTACCCGCTGGAACCAGAGCTTCCTGAAGATGAAACCCTAGAGGTCGGCCAGGTACAGCCCTCTCTATGGCAGCTGTATTTTGACGGCGCTTCCAGAATTGACACCTCAGCTACTAAGTCAGCCAGAGTTAGGGCGGGGGTATGCATAGTCCTGAAATCTCCAGAAGAAGAAGTTATATATACATCTTGCTCAATAAACAGGCCATGCACAAACAATGAAGTAGAATATGAAGCCCTCATCATCGGGTTGCAGATTGCTCTATCTATGGAGATCCAGATGTTGGAAGCATTCTGAGATTCCATGCTAGTCATAAAACAGCTGGAGGGAGAGTTCGAGGTGCAGAAGCAAGAGCTCCTCCCGTATTATCAACTGGCCCTCCGATTGATGGCGCGATTCTATTTCATCAAAATCAAGCACATTAACCGAGGACAGAATGCTCAGGCAGATGCCCTCGCAAAGCTGGCTAGTTCTTTGGCAGTCCCACCAGACACAAGCCTAAATATAGTCGTAATCAACCATCGCCAGGTCCCCAGTATGACGGAGGTTCTGGCTGATGAACAAGAGAATGAAGCGGCAGTTGTAGAAGAAGTTCAGCAACCCTACTGGCGGGAGCACCTTCTGCGTTGGTTCCAGTGCCAACAGCTTCCAAAAGAAAAAGAACAAAGAATGAAGCTCCTAAGGGTCAAAGACTCCTACGAGATGAGAAGCGGAACCTTGTTCTGAATAATGGCCAATGCCAGAAGGAAAGTTCTACTCCGCTGCTTGTCTCCAGCAGAAGTCGGGCAGGTAATGCAAGAGGTCCATGCCGGGTCAGCTGGAGCGCACCAGGCCGGGCTGAAAATGAAAATTAAAATAAAGAAATTGGGCTATTATTGGCCCTCATGTTTGATGATTGCTACAAGTTTGCTAAAACTTGCCAAAAATGTCAAGAGCACGCCAACGTGTCCAGGAGACTATCGGTGCCGCTACACCCCACCCTACCAAGTTGGTCGTTCGTCCAATGGGGCACGGACGTGGTAGGGCCACTGCCAGCATCCTCGTCAGGGTGCAGATATATCTTAGCAGCCACATATTACTTCTCCAGGTGGGCAGAAGCCGTTGCACTAAGAGATGTAACAGGAGAACTGGTCGCAAGGTTCTTCCGGCAGAACATAATATTCGGTTTGGGGTCCCCAGCCGAATTATCTCTGACAATGGCAGCCACTTTAGAAATCAGAAGGTTTATCGACTTGCTGATAAATATAAGATTGACTGGAGGACCTCGTCCCCCTACAACCCTCAAGCCAATGGACTTGCAGAAGCCTTCAACGAAACACTATGCACACTATTGGCAAAGACTGTCAAGTCTAATAAAAAGGACTGGGAAGAAAGGATGTACGAAGCGCTTTGGGCCTATCGTATGGTCTATAAAACCCCAACCGGCTGTTCGCCATTCTCCCTCATATATGGGTCGGAGGCTGTGGTGCCGATTGAATTGGAAGTCCCCTCATTGCGAGTCGCCATCCAGCATGGTTTGGCTAGTGACGAACAGACCAATATAGAAAGAAGACTGGAAAAGCTTGCCGAGCTCGAAGGAAAGCATCTCCGCGTGCAACAAAATATTCAACTCTACCAAGCTCGCATGGCCCGTGCTTTCGAAAAGCTAGTCAAAGGTCGAGAATTCAAGAAAGGTGACCTGGTAATGGTTAAAAGAAGAGAAGTGATGGCCTCCAATCGCAAAGGGAAGTTGGTTGAAAATTGGGTTGGACCGTATGTCGTCCGCCGAGTATATGAAGGGGGTGCGTACGTCCTTGTAGATCACAAAGGAGTCGTCCAGTTCTCTCCCCTTAATGGAAAACACTTGAAGCTGTATCACACAGCTCAACCGGCATTCTCAGAATGACCAGGACCTACCTTAGCCTAGTGGCACTCTGCCCTAGCTAAGTCTTACCTACCTTAGTCTAGTGGCACTCCGCCCTAGCTAAGTTCTGCCTACCTTAGTCTAGTGGCACTCCGCCCTGACTAAGTTCTTCCTGTCTTAGTCTAGTGGCACTCCGCCCTAGCTAAGTTATATCTACCTTGGTCTAGTGGCATTCCGCCCTGGCCGAGCTCTGCCTGCCTTAGTCTAGTGGCACTCTGCCCTAGCTAAGTTCTACCTACCTTGGCCTAGTGACATTCCGCCCTGGCCAAGCTCCACCTACCTTAGCCCTAGCTAAGTTCTGCCTACCTTAGTCTAGTGGCACTACGCCCTAGATAAGTTCTATCTGCCTTAGTCTAGTGGCACTGCGCCCTAGCTAAGTTCTACCTACCTTAGTCTAGTGGCACTCTGCCCTAGCTAAGTTCTACCTACATTAGTCTAGTGGCACTCCGCCCTAGCTAAGTTCTACCTGCCTTAGTCTAGTGGCACTCCGCCCTGACTGAGCTCTACCTACCTTGGCCTAGTGACACTCCGTCCTGGCCGAGCTCTAATATATATATATATATATAAATAAATATATAATAACATATAAAACGACATCGCTGTTATGGGCCTTCTGCCCGAATCGGCACAGATCTATCCTTTGCGTTAGCATTGCCTTCTTTTTTTTTTTATAAGCCAAGTCATCAAGCAGGAAGAAGGGAGAGTGCACCCCAATTCCAGAGGAAGGGAATGTTCTCACTCCACCAAATCACCACTTGATGCTTTATTTTATTGATTTTCCAAATATGAACAAATTCATAAGAGGCCAAGCCTCTAAAAATACAAGGAGATATAAAATGTAAAGAAAGCTGTATAGTCCTCTAGAGACTAGTGCATTCAATGTCGGCTTTGTGAAGTCTGTACATTGTGAGGTCCATACACTGCACGCCCTTTCGCTGCTGAAGTCGGTGCATTCAAAGTCTGAGCTTTGTGAAGTCTGTACATTGTGAAGTCCATGCACTGCACTACATTCAAAGTCTGAGCTTTGTGAAGTCTGTACATTGTAAAGTCCATGCACTGCACGCCCTTTCACTGCTGAAGTCAGTGCATTCAAAGTCTGAGCTTTGTGAGGTCTATACATTGTGAAGTCTATACACTGCACTCCCTTTCGCTGCTGAAGTCTGTACATTGTGAAGTCTGTACAATGTGAACTTCGTTCGCTGCTGAAGACGGTGCAGAGTTTGTGAACTCTGTACATTGTGAAGTATGTACATTGTGGTGCATACAAAGTCTGAGCTTTGTGAAGTTTGTACATTGTGAAATCCATACACTGCACTGCATTCAAAGTCTGAGCTTTGTGAAGTCTGTACATTGTAAAGTCCATGCATTGCACGCCCTTTCGCTGCTGAAGTCGGTGCATTCAAAGTCTGAGCTTTGTGAAGTCTGTACATTGTGAAGTCTATACACTACACTCCCTTTCTCTGCTGAAGTCTATACATTGTGAAGTCTGTATATTGTGAAGTCCGTTCGCTGCTGAAGACGGTGCAGAGTTTGTGAAGTCTGTACATTGTGAAGTCTGTACATTGTGTTGGTATACACTCAAACGAAGTCTGTACATTGTGCTGGTATACACTCGAACCCTGCCAGATCTACAAACCCAAAGGTCATCTGTTACAGGTTCGAACAGCAGGAAGACCTATTTTATCCACTCGGAGAGCACCCCTAGCCAGCTGAGGGAGCCCACTAGTTCGAGTGTATATGTTGTTGCTGTGAGTGTTACAAGCAAAGGAAGCTAGTGCGTCAACAACTTGATTACCCTCTCTGAAGATGTGCTGAACGGAGCAACCACATATGGTTACTTGATCAAGAATTGCCTTTCACCAAGGGAGGATGGTCCAATTTGGGGCCACTCCTTTTTGAATAGCATTAACAAGCAAAGCACAGTCGCAGTAGATAGCACCCACCTGAATGTCACTGTGTAAAACTAGGGCTAGACCATCATGTAAAGCCCTTGCCTCGGCTAGAATGCTGCACCCAAAGCCATAGTGAAAAGCAAAACCTACTATCAGGTTGCCCGCAGGGTCATGGATACATCCTCCTCCACCACTCATTCCAGGATTTCCTTTGGAGGCCCCATCGACATGTAGAGTAAAATTGGAGGAAGATAATTTGCATTGCACAAGGATTGGTAGGTTTTGGACTATCCTCGGATAAAAGTGAAATAAAGCCATGCTATGTTTATGCATAATGGAGAGGAATCCAGGGAAGTGGATTTTGTCCAGGGAGATGTTGATAGCTTCACAAACTCTCTTCTTTATGCCACTAATGTTTGGCCTGATACAGTCAAATCTTGCTATGCATCTAATCTTCCATAATTCCCAGAGCATTAAAATTACTGCATTCAGTCCAATATAGCTGTAGGCCGAGGATAAACTGGAACCAGCCAATATATTCCAGCATCGAATGGTAATATGTTCACTGAGATGTACCTTTACATTGATGAGAGGTGTGATCCAGGCCCATAGATCAGCTGCTAATTCCCCTTTGATGAAAAGGTGGTTGAGGTCTTCAACTTTAGGTGTGGTACAACAGCTGCATTTGGAAGCCATAGAAATGCCACAATCAGTCACCCTGCTGTCTACAGGCACTGCACGGTGGATGATTTTCCAAAAAAAATTGGCAACCCTCGGAGCTATCCTCGGATGCCAAAGTTTGGCCCAATGACCTCTTGTAATACCTGAAGTCCTCCAGAGTTTGTTTGAAGATTTGACTATAAATAAGCCTCCAGCAGTGGCCATCCATATGCATTTGTCCCTCTCATCATTTAATTGAAGAGTTGGGAAGCATTGGCTATTGTTGAGTAGGGCCCTAGCTTCATGAAAGGGATTAAGAAGTACCTCTCTGACAGTTAGCTTGGGTTTGTTTTGGATACTGCTAAGCTCAGGCTGCTGGACCTTATTAATGAGCGGCCCTTGCCCTGTCCAATTGTCCTTCCAGAAATCTGCTTCTATCCCATTTCCAATGATCCACCTGGAATTATGTATAATTAGTTTCTTCACCTGCTGAAAAATATTGGAAGGCATGCCTGCTGGGAAAGGTTTCATACAATCGAAAATATTGGTTTTGATGAATCTGCTCCTAGCATATATAGCCCACATAGATGAGCCATGAATGATGTTCCACAAATTTTTCGCGGCCAATGAGACCTGAACATGATTTAGGTCCCTGATAGAGAGGCCTCCTTCCAACCTCGGCTTAAGAATGTGTTGCCAATTAACCCAATGATGACGCCTTTGCCCTTCAGAGCCCTGCCAGAAAAAATTGGCACACATTTTATCGATAGCTTTGATTATTGTTTTCGGAATGAAGCAAGCCGAAGCCAGGTAAATAGGCATACTTCGGAGGACTGAATTGATAAGTATGACTCTCCCAGCCTGAGAAAGAAATTTGGATTGCCAGCCCTCCTACTTCTTCTGAACTTTGTCCAATAGAAACTTGAAATCTGAGCTTTTGTATCTACCTTTCTTCACCAAGGTAGTTAAAGCCAGAACCCAGAAATTTATAGCCAGTCATGGAATGAATGGATTGCTTGAAAGCAGTTGCTGCTTTAGCAGAAACTGCAAAACTGCTTTTTTCCTTATTAACTTGTTGGCCAGAAGCAAGTTCATATCTGTTGATAAACTACTGTAGGACACTTATATTGTGTTTATTACCATTCAGGAAAATTAGGGTATCATCAGCATAAAGAAGATGGGAGGCTTGCACCACATTTCTAGGCCCACTGAAACCTTTCAGTTCTCTTGACTGAAATCTGGCTTTGAGGCCTCTACTTAACACTCCCGAAGCTAAAATGAAGAGGTATGGGGCTAAAGGATCACCCTGCCTTATTCCTCTACTAGACTTAAAGAAACCTGCCATGGTCCCATTGAAATTGACTGAAAACCAGCAATTTGAAAGAATCATCCCAATAAGAGAATTGAATATATTGCTAAAACCAAACTTCCTCAGGGTTGCATGGATAAAGTCCCATTCCATTCTGTCATAAGCCTTTGCCATATCTAGTTTGAAGATGGCATTATGACCTCTTACCTTCATATCAATATCCGACATCATCTGTCTAGCCAGAGCAATATTATCCAGAATGGAGCGGCCCTTTACAAAGGCTCCTTGTTCAATTGAGATAATGTCTGGTAGGATAGATGCAAGCCGCTTGGAAATGATATTAGAGATTATTTTATAAGAGAAATTGCATAGACTTATAGGGCGGAAGTCACTGAAAGTCTTAGGCTCCTGCACCTTTGGAATAAGGACAATAATAGAAGAAGAGATACCTTTAGGAATAGAAAAACCCATGAAGAAACTTTGGGTTGCTGCTATAACATCTTCACCAACAATGTCCCAAGCTGCAGTGTAGAATTCTCCAGAAAGTCCATCTGGTCCTGGGGAGCTTGAACTCTTAAGGGACCACACTGCTGCCTTGATTTCATCTTTATCCGGGATAGAACTGAGAAATGAGTTCTGCTCTTCAGTGATAGTTTGTGGGATGCAATCCAAGAGAGAAAGATCCACCGAGTGCTCCTCAGTGGAAAAAATTCCTTGAAAGTATTTAACAGCATGAACCCTGAGGATATTCTGATCTTCGCACCATTGATCTGGTTCGTCCAACTTAAGTCTGCCAATAAATCCCCTTCTTCTATTATATTGAGCAACAGTATGATAAAAGGTGGTATTCATGTCTCCACTTTCAATCCAGTCCATTCGGGACTTTTGATTCCAAAAAAATTCTTCCCTATGGAGAGCTTGTCACAGATTGGCATTGGCTGCATTCAAACTAGTCATGTTCTCCAATGTGGGATTTTGATCAAAGGCAAGTTGTTTAATCTCTACAGCTGATTCTGCTTGTCTGACATTCTGTGTAACATCACCAAAAATCTCTTTATTAAATTTACGAAGCTAAATTTTAACAGACTTTAGCTTACTAGAAAGCCTGACAATAGCATTCGAATGATCATGAACCTGTTCCCATGCTTGAGAAACAACTTGCCTAAAGGAATTATGGGAAGTCCACATTTTTTGGAAAATAAATCTGGAAGGTCTAGAAGAGTAGTTACAATTAGTCAACAGTAGTGGACTGTGGTCAGATGGACCCCTTGGGAGATGCTTGACTTGCAGGTGAGGCAATATAGACAGGCACTGATTGTTGATAAAGAACCTATCTAATCTAGCTCTGATGTTAGCTGAACCTGTTCTATTATTGGATCATGACATGCCCAACCCTGAGAACCCAGCATCCAACAGGCCAGCCGAGCTAACAAAAGCATTAAACTCAGACATTGGAGTTAAAGCTGGGACAGTCCCACCAATCTTTTTTGAAGGCCTCATTACACAGTTGAAATCACCACCTATTATCCAAGGAACAGAAACTGCAGCAGCAAAAGAAAGAAGCTCATTAAACAGGTCCATTCTGAGGTGTGGATCACATGAAGCATATACAAAGGAAAAGTAAGCAGTGATGACTGTTCCAGTTCTCAGGCCAACAGTGATTTGCTGGGTTGAAGAAAAAATTAACTCCAGATTGCAGTTGTCATTCCAAAATAACCAAATTTTAGAATCTTCTACTGAATTGACTGCACACTTAGGCAAACAAATGTATCTACCAAGCTTCAAGGCTTTATTGGAGGCTATCATAGGCTCACTAATAGCCACTAGAAGTGGCTTATGGCTGTTCACTAGTCTCTTAAGACTTTCCCGGGAGCCAGAGTTTCCAACTCCTCTAATATTCCATACCATTATGGGACTGATCATTGAGATGGCTGTCTTTGATTGTCTGCAGATCTAGCTCTAGATCTTGTCTCCATGTATCCTTTTTTGTCCTCCCGCCTGATAACATTCCTCCTTCCTATATCACTTGTCAGCATCAGAGTATTGTCCATTTCCACCTTATCAGTCACAATTCTAGCTGCTTCATGTATCTTAAGCAGATCAACTTTAGCTTTGGCCACTAAAGGTAGATTTTGCACAACTTTAACAATTGGCACAGATATATCACAATCCTGATTACTATGGCATTTAGTACCACAAGGTTGTTCTATCAGACCATTGGTAGAAGGCATAACTTCATTATGACTCGGCAATTGCTCCTCAATTGCATGCTGAAAAGGCTCAGAATCCAGCAAGAGCTCTCCTAAATTCTTGACATTATGAGATGTAGCAGCTGTAGAAAGTTTTCCAACTAAGAAACCCACTGCATCTATCGGACTGGGAATCTTGGGAATTTCTTTTCCTTCTGATTGGATATTATTTCCAATAACTTGCTTCTCCTTAATAAAGCATTTCTTTATCATTTCAGTGGTCACTGGATCGACTGGAAGAGGCAAAGTTCTCACTTCCTGATCGTCAGAACTCCTCCCTGCCGGAAGCATTGGACCCTGAGCAGACTCAGATTGCAGATGGACTTCTGAATTGGCTTCCCCCAATTCCTGTAAATCTACTACCTATAGCAGAACCTCAAACTGATTTTCCATAGCCACATTAGATCGAGCAGTCGGAGGGCCTTCTGGCCGTGGCTTTATTACCGGTTGCATCTTGGGTGCTGGCACCTGAGCAGCTTGAGTTCGACCTGACCTTCCAGATTTCCTTTTGCAATCATCTACAGAGTGACCAAGTTTATGGCAATGAGAGCATAGGAGAGGAACACGGTGATAATTGACTGACTGCCAATATCCCACTCCATCCAAATCAATCCATAATCACTCCCTGCGATGTGTTGACAGGTCCATCTCTATACAAACCAGAGCTTCCGACATATCAGTCATAGCTGAGGTCCTCTCATGAATGCAAAGAACAGTCCCAAAATTGCCAGCAATGGATCGCAAGTAATCCTCATGGTAAAGATTCACCGGCAATGCAGGGAAACCAATCCAAACAGGTACCATCGACGGATCGGCATCAAAATTGAATTCAGGAGTCCACCAAAAGAATCGAAACAAAAAGCCTTTTATATACAAATTTTTCTGACTGAGGAGCTTCATAAAATCAGCCTCACTGTCAAAGCGAAAAAGAAGATGCCGTGGGTTCAATTTATTGATGATGAAGCTCGGGTAAATCGCTAACCTCTGCACTAGACAGTTCTTGATGTCGGGGATTGCAGGTCGACCATAGGAACATTTGGCCACTATTGCAAACGGCAGGAACTGCATAAATGCCTGGAGGTCGGCCTTGGAGAAGAAAACTGCCAGCTCGCCAAGATCTGTAAACGCCGGCTTCTTGATCGATATAACAGTAGATGGTCTTTTGTTGGACTCCATAAGAGCCTGTGCAAAAGACCGTCGAGGAGCAGCAGCTATGGTGGATGAGGACGCTATCTCCGGTGACACTCGCGGACCCCCCGCCGGCGCTTGGGGAACCCCCACCACGCCGGCCATTACCGGCGGGGAGGGGGACAAGCCGAAGAGGAACAGAGGAACCCTGGCGGGAAGGAATCAAACTGGAGTTTCTCTCTCTAGAATCTAGAGAGAGCCCTCTCATTAGCATTGCCTTCTTGCTAACGAATAAACCCTCTTTCTCGGCGCAAGACTTCGTGCCTTAGCCGACCCTTTTTACAACAATGCCATTACGGGCCTTCTGCCCGAATCGACATAGATCTATCCTTTGCGTTAGCATTGCCTTCTTGCTAATGAATAAACCCTCTTTCTCGGCGCAAGACTTCGTGTCCTAGCTGACCCTTTTTACAACAATGCCATTGTGGGCCTTACGCTCAAATCGGCACAGATCTATCCTTTGCGTTAGCACTACCTCCATGCTAACAAATAAACCCCTTTTCTTGGTGCAAGACTCCGTGTCCTAGCCGACTCTTTTACAACATTGCCATTGCGGGCCTTATGCTCAAATCGGCTCAAATCTGCCCTTTGCGTTAGCACTGCCTCTTTGCTAACGAATAAACCCCTTTTCTCGGCGCAAGACTTCGTGTCCTAGCCGACTCTTTTATAACATTGCCATTGCGGGCCTTACGCCCGAATCGGCTCAAATCTACCCTTTGCGTTAGCATTATCTTCTAGCTAACGAATAAACTCTCTTTCTCGGTGCAAGGCCTCGTGTCCTAGCCGACCCTCTCAACGTCCCCCCGTTATGTGAATCAAAAAAAAAAGAGAGAAAAATGGGGCTTAAAATAGAGGTGCCCCACCGGGCTTATTCCTACATTGGGACAAGGGCAGAAACGGCTATAACCCAGCTATGGCGAAAACCTGAAAGGGCGCCGCAGGTAAAATCGGGTACCCCGCCACATGAAAACCCGAAAGGGCGTGTGGGCAAAAGCAAGAGGGGGCTGGCTTCGGCGAAAACCCGAAAGGGCGCTTAAGTCAGTAATGTGGTAACTTAAAGTCCTTTTTCACCCCATCCCAATGAAACTCCAGAAAGGGTGATCACCCTAGACCCTATCGGAGATCTTTTCATCAATATCCTTCCGACCATTGCCATCATCGGCAAGACCGGTCAACCACTCCCCTTAACTTGGACCTTCTATCCTCGTTGATGAATAAACCAATCCTATGCTTCAAACACTTAACCAATGTCAATAAATAAACCCACTTTCGACCCACGCCACCATCGGCGGGGCCGGTCGACATTTTCCCGTAACTTGGACCTTACGTCCTCGTTAATAAACATGTCCTTTGCTATGGCATTTGGTTCAATGCCAATGAACCTCCTCTCGACCCTTGCCACCATTGGCAAGATCGGTCAGTATTCCCTTAACCTGGACCTTCCATCCTTGTTAATGAATCTACTTTTGCTTCGACATTCAAACTAGTGTCGACGAACAAACCTATGATCGGCCCTTGCCACCATCAGCAAGGCTAGTCGTCATCTCACTAACACGGAGCCCTCATCCGTTGTCAAGAAGCGAGCGCGTGCTCATCCCAGATTCGTTCTGTGAACCAAAAAATAAAAGAAAGAAAGAAAAGAAAAACAAATAAGGCTTAAAATGTTGAGTGAAGGGCCCGGATTCAGAGGGGGGTGAATGAATCCCAAAAGGAAATTTTCCCAATTTGAAACTTAGATCTTGATTAACACTGAACTTACAAAATCTTGTGGAAATAAAACTTTGATTCAGTAATGCAGGTGTTCTAGTAAGATCCA
This sequence comes from Amorphophallus konjac, assembly GCA_022559845.1. Classification (NCBI taxonomy): domain Eukaryota; kingdom Viridiplantae; phylum Streptophyta; class Magnoliopsida; order Alismatales; family Araceae; genus Amorphophallus; species Amorphophallus konjac. Next base: position 239,167,739 of record CM040120.1, read on the forward strand.
CACTCAAGCACTCAATGGGTCAGCCTAATGCGAGCACAAAAAGTGTTCTAGAAGAATGGAATGCAGTAAATCAGCTTGATCTTAAACAGATGTTCTAACGAGACACAAGATAGAACACTTAACCTGCATGCCCAGCAAACCCGGCGATTCTAGGCGATCAAACTGATCTTAAGCATTCATTTACCATGGCAGAAATGCAATTAGGTCGCGATCCTAAACATGCACTTAATAACCTCAGAAAAGAAATCAGATCACAATGCACAAGGGGTTTTAGGTGGTTCGGTCATCAGACCTACATCCACCCCACACTCCAACCAGAGTGTGGCTTACTGCTGCCTCACAGCTTGAAACCGCTGGGCACCACAGCTTGCCTACAAATGCTGCCTAACAGCTTGAGCCAGAGGAACAAACTCCTCTCTTCTTCCAACCCGGAAAGAACCGCTAGTGACACCCATTCACTAGCAACCAGAGACCCAAGTCTCTCTTCCCTTGAATCTACAGGAGGAACCCCGATCCCAAACAATGGAAACGGAAAACACTAAGAATATGAAAAAGAACAAATGAAAGGACAAAAGAAAAAGAAATTAGAATATATCTCCAATGAGCTTGATGGCTCTGGATTTGATCCACGAGGCCAATCTTGAAACATATCTTCAATGTGCTTCAGCCACTTCTTCACTGTCCCTCCTCTCTTCTCTACACTCTCTTCCTCTTTCTTTCTTCTTCTTCTCTTAGTATGCTCTCTCTTTTCTTTTTCTTCTCTGTTCTTCGCATCCCTGTGGACGCACTTTTTATTTAACAAATCTTTCGTTTATTATTTATTTATTGGCGTTTATTAAGTGCGTGGGCGTGCCAGTCACAAAGTGACGATTTATTGTGCGCTCGATCTGACTAATCAGACGATTGTGTGGTTCGTGTCGGGACTGGAACCCGCCGCGCCATAAAGGTCACGGCGTCATTTACATCCCCTCGGAGAGGGGAACACCCTTGATTAATCGCCGGGAAAAGGGGCCTCATGGCCAGGAAACTATATCGAGAGAAACAAGCCGATAGCGGTCTCGAATCAGTCGGAAAGCCCTATGTCTAGGGAAACAGGCATTCGAAATATGTCGGTCACTCAAGGGACCATTTTGGTATTCGGACGAGCGTCCGGCTTTAGAGAATCGTGATCATCACGGGGAAAACGGGAGCATATGTATGCCGGGGTACGGCGAGTTTATTGTTGGAAGGGATAGGAGACATTCGGTTGAATCCCGATTAGAGCGGTCGAAAACCGATAAGTTTGTTCGCCCGGTGCAAGACCAAGCTACGACCATACTGCAGTGGGCCCCCCGCGGTCGAAGTCAGGCTCGCGTGGGCATCATTATTATTTCCGATGTCGAAGGGTAGCGGGAAAGTGTCCCGGGACTAGATTCTGAAACAAAGATGTGTACAGAGATAGCCGGCTATAGGCCTAGGATGTGGGTCAGGCGATGACCATGGTTGGGGCAAACCCGAGGTTCGAGCATGACTCACGACGGTCTTATCGATGTTCCTATGCGTAGGGTTCGGGGGGGACGAGAGCCGCCTCATTCCATTCGGATTTTGTCGATCACTCATGGACCATTTTATGTTCGGACGAAGGTCCGTGTAGAAAATAAGACGGTGACGGGAGCGAATCCGTGCAAATGTCTGCCGTGAGTACGGCAAGTTCAATGCAAGTGTGATATTAGATCCCGGTATATATATCGGTCACTAACGGACCATTCATTATTCGGACGGAAGTCCGTATTAGTGGCGTCGAGGACGACGATAAAATCGTACGGATGTCTGCCGTAGGTGCGGCAAGTTTAATGTGGGTGCGGGATCGGGTCCTGATAAGGACGGGTCGAGCTAACTAACGAACTATCGGCCCATGATGAGTTCGGATCATGGTCACGTCTGGGCGAGGGCTCCCGAGATCCAAGTCCAACGCCATGGGGCGTCATTGCTTTTCTCTTCACACAGAGTCCGGGGAAACGAAGGTTCCAAGATATGCGTGCATGTTGGTCACGTCGGACCCTTCATTGCTCGGATGCGAGTCCACGTTTGAAGCATCGAAAACGACGATAGAGACAAAAGGATGTCTGCCGTAGACACGACAAGTTTAATGTGGCGTTGCGGGATTAGATCCCGGGAGCAGCGGGTCGAGTTAATGAACTATTGGCCCGGACTGTGTTCGGATCATGACCATGTGGGGGGTTCCGAGGTTCACGTCCGATACCACAAGGCATCATTGATTTCCTCTTTACACCGAGCCCGGGGGTGTGAATTGTTAAGTGCGAAGCCCGAACTCACCAACGTGCGCCCTCGCACGCGGATCGACCTGCGCGGTCAGGTCGCGGGGTTCGGGGGTTTCCGGGGGCAGCGCCCCCGGAACAAAATTTGGATTATGGAAAGGGGAAACTTTTTATTAGTTTTATTCATTAGCTTTAAGTCTCTTCTCTCATTTGATTAATCATTTTCTCCCTTTCAGGCACGCCGGTTTAAGGGAAGCAAAGAGGGGAGCGCGCCGGTTAATGGATGCCCAAAAGGGCACGCCGGAATAGGTGGTGCAAAGTTTGGGCGCGCCGGTTAATGGCCAATGGAGGAGGGCGCGCCGGAATAGGCCCAATGAGGGGGGCGGAATAGTGTAGCGCGCCGGTTAGTGGCAAGGAAAAATGAAAGGGGTTTTGAGTGTAAGGCTAAACCGGCGCGGGGGGGTACCGCGCCGGGTTAGCCCACGCCGGATTAGGGCGCGCCGGGCTAAGCTTCTATGAGGTTTCTTTCATTCTTTTATGCTCTGTTTCTTGTTTCTTTCACCTGTGGGTTGATTTGTTGATTAGTTTATTTATCGAACTGATAGATTAAGTTTGTGGAGAGGAAGTTTAAGTGTTTTAGTTGTTTGTTAGGGTGAATTAGCATGAAGATATGAATGTTTTATTAGAAGAGTTAGTTGCCGGAACTCGAAAGTTCAGTCGTGATCAGAGGCTTCAAGCATGTGATGTTCTGGCCCTCAGAGAATAGCTTGATTTGTTTGTTCCTGGCGAAAAATGGGCAGCACCTCCCCCGGACTGAGGCTTGCCAGACATAAATAGGGGAACACCAAACAGAGCAAAGCTCCGGGGTGAACCTCAAAACTCAGAGTAAGAACTCCGTTAACCCGTAAGTGCATGTGGAGACTCGAGGACAAGCCTTCAAGAGTTCCAGCAACTCAGGGTGATGATCTCGTAGGTGGGACAGGTGTATGCCGTAAGAGGCCATGGATATTCATCCGTCGACGAACTCCTTCGAAAGGCCATGCTACGGAGGAGCATGCTTCGAAGGGCCCTGGATGAGGAGGAGGAGGAAGGGGAAAGAAGAAGAAAGACAAAAGATCGTGTTTGCCAATAAGGGGCCTTCTGTTTATTCATCCACCAAAGGGGGGAAAAACGGCTCAAGCCCAAGAAATTTCATCTCCACAGAGGAGAAATACATTACAGAGGGAGAAAAGGGGGGAAGAGATACATGGACGGGGGGAACAGAGCACAAGATCTTCCCCCCTCCCAGCTCACCTCTCACTCTCAACCTCACTCTCTTCTTCTTCACCTCACGGGCACAGGGACGGGGGGCTTCTTCTCTTCGGATGGCATTTTCTTCTTCTTCTCTTCGATGGCCAGCCATCAGCCGAATGAACCAACCGAACCTGTTCCTTCTTCAGACTTGCCATTTTATAGAATGGGCATTCAGGAGTGTTCCCGCCACTTTCACCTCATCCGCGTCGAGGTCTGAAATCGACGTGCTACGCTGGACGCTGCTGGTTTGTGCCGTACGCTGTCGTTCATCCGAGGATGGGATATTCATAGATTTGTCGGGCGATCTGCTGCTACTGCTGCCACCGTCGATGCATGCCTTCGCCACTGTGCTGTCGAACGGATGTGGAAACACGGCTTTAGAGCATTGAATGCCCATGGAGACAGAGCTTCAGAGCATTGAATGCCCTCTAGGCACCAGGCTAATGCGAAAACAGGGTATCGACTGGCGGATGGGATGTTATTTGAGTTAAACCGGAGTGGTGTTGAGCGCGCCAGATTAACAACATAGAAAAGGGCATGCCGGATTAGCATCAGCAAGGGGGCGCACCGATTTAAGGCCAAGCAAAGGCACGCCGGTTTAAGTGCAGGCTACGCCGGTTTAGAATTTTTCTTGGCTTCGCGGCTATTCAGACGGATGCTTGTCCTCCCGTGCTGCTTTAGCTGTAATGCACCACCTCCGGGGTGTTTAGTTCGGGGCCTCTGAATCCCGATTCTGAGCTTTGAGTGATCTCCGACGCATGCTAGACATGTTTTCGAATTCTTGAGTTTCTTTTGATTCGGCCTTTGGGAATGCCGACTGGAGAGCGGGGGCCATCTCTTCAGCACGAGGGGCTTCTTTGTTGGGTGGCAGAGCACTGGGTAGGTATTCATCCTTCTTGGAGGAAGCATAGGGTTTATTCAGCCTTCCCGTCTTTGACTCACTCTTGAGTGCTAAGATGTGCATGCTATATGATCATCATCATTTTTTTTGACGTCCACAATCCCCCTCTATCTCTTCAGAGAGAGGATTTTTTATATGACTTCAGTCTCGGACTTACATGCTCACACATTTGGTGAGTGGAGGGGACACTCCCGCCCTAAAGGCTGGAGTATGTGTTGGAACATTCTGGAGCTCTATCTTCCTCAGATCATGTGCCCATCACCCTGGTGAATGCACAGACAAATTGGCAGAAAAGAGATAGTAATTTTATCACAAACTTAGCACAATTCGTATCAGTGTAATGAGTAAGAAGCCAGAAACTGCACTGAGTAGAAGTTCCCAAATCAACAGTTGTAGTGACTTGCAACAAGGTGAACAAGAGGTTGCACCGAGTTGAAGTGAGCAAAAACGAGAGATGCACTGACTTGAGAAGATGCATGACGTCATTAGCACAGACCATAGACTCTAGACTCTGATCATACAACAGATATGCACGGACAGGAAGCAACGAAATGTAAAGTTGTACTGACTTGATTTTGCTAGAGAGAAAAATTTACACCGAGTCAAAGGAATAAGCATCGACTAAGATGGACAAGAAAGGCACCGATGTGAAATGAAGCAAACGTTGCACCAATCCACTTAGCTGTCTACAGGACTTTCACCGAGTCTAGAAGACATGAAACAGGAACTGCACCGACCTCATTTCTAAAGGGATTTGAATAGGCTTGGTGTGCATGGAGCAAAAACATGCACCGAAATCGAGTATTTCAAAGAGAAAGAGAATGCACCGAGATAAGATGAGCAAAAATGAGAAAAGCACTAAACAAGTGAAAAGACGACAAAGAAAGGATTGCACCGACTCAGGTTAGGCTGTCCAAGCAAGATCTGCACCGAGATGCCAGATAGAGATGCAAGACACAGCTTGCACCGAGTCAAGATTTCTTGTCCACGTAAGAACTTGCACAAAGATGGCAGAGTGAAATGCACTGGACAAAATGAGGAGACTAATACAGTGCGTGCTGGTCAAGAATTGCACTGACCCATAAATTGCACCGACCCCTGGAGGTAAGATGCAAGGGCAAGGAATGCACCGATCTTGCGGCGCATGATGCATTTGGATGCACCGAGAAAGAAGCTAATCGACAGTATGTGGGCATCAACAGAGACTTGCACAGAGGCAAGCACTTATGCGTAAAGTGCAGAACTAAGCGAGAGATGCACCGAGCAAGATTATGAGCGAGACACTGCATGCACTGACTATGACTTAGTCTATGAAATAGCATGGACCACATGGACCATACACAACAGATAAAATTGGAGAATTAAAGCACCAACAGCTAAGCATGATTCATCAGAAAGTCACTATCAAGACTAGGGTTTCCAGACATGAGCAATCCACCATGCAAATAGTTCACATGAATTAATCAGATATTCTAGTCAGATGCACTGACCACAATTGTATCACACATGACTCAGAAATTGTCATTATCAAAACCAACGATCCAACAATCTCCCCCCTTTTGATGATAACAACCTAATGAGTCATGTATGATAATTCACATAATGAATTAAGTAAAATCAATTTCTGTCATACATATAGCAACCACTCTTTCAACACAAAAAGCAATAAGAATCAGGTGTAAACAGTTACCCACCAGAACTCTAAGCTTCATCCAAAAACTTAAAGTCATGCATAAAGAATATTTAAAGTTATCCACAAAAAGAAGTTTAAAGACATCCACCATCCACACAACAAAAAATTTAAAGTCATTAAAAAACATCATCAAAAACCATCATCAGCAGATCATAACTACATGACATTTTCTCTCCCCCTTTGTCATTATCAAAAACCGTGGGAGCTTCTGGGGTCTCTCGGATCTCTGGGAGGAGCAGAACTTGAGCTTCCTCCTTGAGGGGGTCTGTCCAGGATGGAATTCTGAAGAGACTGTAGGGAGTTGGACAGCTGCTCAAAGCAGTAGAAAATAGTGCCGCTAATACTGGCCGAGAGAGAGGACATATCTGCTTGCTTTGTTAAGACATTTTCAAGTCTGGCTACAACAGTATCAACTGCAGATTGAGCTTTTTCCAATGCTATACGGATCTCCTGTTGACCAGTGAGGAAGGGATCATCCAGAGTCCTCATCTTCGCAAGCTCAATGTTGATATCATAAGTTTTGTCAAGGATAGTGACAAGGGTCTTGTAAGAAGTGGTCTGAGTGCTTTGAACACTGCTAACCGCCTCTCCTATTCTATTAATCAGACCTAAGAGCTTTCCTAAGAACTCTTGCATCATATCATCTGCCCTCCATTTGTCAGCCACAAATTGTGTCCACTGCGTATTCACTCTGTGCTCTAGGAGATGTCGTCTTGTGCTCATTTTGTTCAGATAAAGGTTTGTGTACAGAAGCTGGGAAGACATCATCTTACACTAATTTTGAACCAAAGTTGTCAGATTGTTGAGCAGATCAGAAATATTTGGCTCACTATTGGCCTCAGTTGAACTTGCAGACGGAGTGCTTGATTCAGGATACTCAACATTGTAAACCGGATGTTCTTCCTCAAAAATTTATGTATCCTCGGAAAATGGTTCAGCTGGTTCCTTAGACACTATAGAGCAATAAAGATCGATCAATATCAATGCTTTCCCAAAAACTTTTTCATCTCAGAGACCCCTAAAAAAATTTTACCAGTTCAGAATGCTCTGCGGTCAGCTCAATATCATGAGTATCCACTAAAGGCAGAAGAGCAAACTTCGGTTTCCAGAAAACATATCAGCTTTATGAGGGGATTCTGTGTACCTTTGTTTCCAGAAGATTCACCCACTATCTCTTTTCCTTTTCTTTTCTTTCCTTCGGGGACTTCTTCACTTTTCTCAACCCTTGATTCCTCGAGAGGGACGAGCTCATCGGCCTTCCTTTTTCCTTGGGCATCTCCAGTAGGCCCCTCCTTGCTTTTGCTCTCATAATCATTTTCTCTTTCGGACATGCTGATGTCTTGAGTTGGCGGCAGCTGCTCCTCTGACACCTCTTCCTTCCCCTTGTTCTTAGTTGATGGAGTAGACATCACAGAAGTTTGTGATTGAGACGAGGACGTCCTCTTTCGAGAACGACAAGGGTGGATGTTGAACCAGGTGATTGGCACGTGAAAAGGCGAGAAGTAGAAACGGCGGAGAAGAAGAACTCAAGCGGGAAACTAGAGAGATGCTTACAGTGGGAAGTCATGAGAGAGGGTACGACCTGGCTTGTAAAAGGGCGGAAGTTCAATCGACACTTTTAGGGTTAAACAATGTATAAAATACATTATCCCCTTTTTTGACGTACACTTTATCCCCAAACTGCCCCTCTCATGTATAAAAAATCTTTCTTCACCTCCTTTATGGTCTTTGGCGTATTAAACTTATATCTTATATGTTTATCGCTCAAAGGTTCATCTTTTAATGCATACCCAATGGAGAAAAATACTTTTAGTCACAGATCAATGTCCAGTTAATAAAAAACACCAAAGTAACTCATTATTTTCATAAGATAAAACTGGTTTTCAGACATATGTCTTATATTGTGTTTTAAGTTTAGTTTCAGCCCCTGAGGTAGAACCAGAGTCAACCACATCTATTCTTACTTTTGCCCCCCCCCTTTTTTTTAATTTTTAAAAAAGTTCTTTTTATTGGAACATTCCAGTAAGACTGGCCTTTTTACACAAGGAGACATGTTTATTAGACACCAGAAACACTGGTTACTCAACACAGTCTACCTTCTTGCCTCTTTTTATGAACAGAGATAGCTTATTTCTTCATGACATAATTTCTAGATTTCTTTGATCTAGACGACTAGTTTCTCAGAAATTTGCCATTGCTCTGCCATTAACGTTTATTTTACTTGATGGTGTATTCCCTGGTCTACTTCATATTAGCTTGGAAGCATGATTTAAAAACACTTTATAAGACATTTTCTTCTACCAGATTATCCCAAAACTCATGAATTTCAGATTGATGATATTTATTAGGTTGGACTTTTCCAGTCATTACGAGTGTTTTCAGCTCCAGTGAAAATGCTTTCAAGAGTTCTCTTGAACAATTAACCATAAGATATAATCTTTATAGGCCGAAGATCACTCAATAGGGAAGACCAACATTTTCATACACTATTGGGAGTGGTTTTTGGTCATAATAATGCACGATGGACAAGGATAATAATGTTCCATATATTGCTCCCCCTAAGTGTCAGCCCATGGGAAAGGAATTTAGATGAGAATAGATGGATCATATGATGATAATAAAGATGAAGGATGAAGAAGTGAGCTTTCCAACGACATTAGAGTAGAGGTCCAAATTGGTGTAGAGTTGCAGACTGCTTTAATCCAAAGATATCCTCAGTCAATTCTTGACCCAAACACTTCTGATCAGACCTGACAGTTTCAGCTCAACATCTCATCTCAAACACCACTAGCTTTCAAACTCATAATGTGCACCAACTACTTCATTTCCGCTCAGAACAGTTCAGCTCCCCCTCACTGAGTGCTAAGATCCATAATTAGGCATCACTTTGTTTTTCTTGCAGATAGAGAGAGGTATATACAAGTATTATTTCTAGACTCTTATGCAAACATTCAAGTGACTCCTTTTAGATTTTCATAATAATGTTCTGTGCGAAGAGCTAACATGCAGAAAGTGTGACAATTCATGTAGTAACAATTCAGAAACACTCTTATTATTTGCACGCATTTATCTAGATCATATAACTTTAGTACGATTGGAAGACTGACCTGAATAGAAATCCAGACATGGGGTTTTCTCCTTCGAATGCCATGGCTCAGTTACCCCTTTATTTCATTCCACGGCATACCTGCAAGTTAGCACTCTATTTGGCATGGGCAGGTACCCAAACGGTCTTGGGTCCTGCATGGTTAATAGCACCTTTGATGGGTGCTTTCCATAACTTTTGGGCCTCTATATCATCATGTATCATTAAAGAGTAATCATTCATCATGTGTCCAATTCGCCCATAATAATAACAGAGAGCATCATGCTTTGATTTCTTATTGTGCATACAATTATTTGCATGGAGTTTTTGTGCAGGTGCATACTGGTTTCTGTTTTTATCATGGAAGTTGTTCCTGTTGATCTTACCAAACTTGTTTTCCTTAACAGGATGTCTAGCATGTTTAAAATTTGCCCGCCTATTTTGAAGGTGCCAACAGTCTTTGACTGTATGGCCATGCTTTCTACAGTGAGAGCATTTGAGAGAATTTCTTTTGAACGAGTTTGACCAGCATTCAGTGGCCTTGTGACCAATCTTGTTACAATTAAAGCAAGTGATGTGCTGGTTCATTGAAACACATTTGCTCTTATTAAAACCATGTTGGCTTGGAGGGAATTTAGCATGATATGAAAGAGATCTTTTCTTACCATTTCCAAACCAGCAATGAGCAGCAGCGTGTCCTACTTTACCACAACTAGAACATGTGACACTCTTTTTCTGAGTGACAGGGAACTTGACCTGAGGGTCCCTAGCATGCATTTTTCTAGCATTCAGATCATCTGATTCCATTAAGTTACATTCATGCATCAAGTGACCAATCTTGTGACAGTAATAACATTTCATGAGTTCCCTTTTATGTGCATGTCTAGGTGTATCAGTGTGTTTTACAGCATGCACATTTTCAATATGAGTGTGATTCAATCCTTTCTTCACATGACTGGCCTTTTCCATTTTTCCAGTTTGTTTCTGATTTTTCTGAACATTGGGTTGTTTATTTTGTGAGGTGGTGGCTACATTTGATGCTTTGATAAAGGATGTAATTAGCTTGTTTTTAAAAACCTTTTGTTGACATTGTTGTAGCCTAACCCTTCCTTTTGAGCATTCACTATAACTCCTAGCAACCTCTCCAGATTCTTTTGTCCATCAACAAATTTAGACAAAACTCTGTTCAAATCCTGAATTTTATTTTCAAGAGATGCAATATGTATTTCATAACTAGCAATCTCTTGATCACTACAATTAACAACTTCATTCAACACTTTGTTGGTATTTTTGTATACTTCGATCTCCTTTCTCAGCTCATCAACTTTTTCAGTTTCGTTTGTACAGATGATTTTCCCTTTTTCCAATGTAAGAAGTCTTTCAGATATGGCATTGTTCAACAGTTTTAATTTTTCAATTTCTTCTTTAAGCTTATCATTTTGAACCAACTCATTTATTTGGAGCTGATCTTCTGAATTGACCTCATGCTTTCTACCATTTTCAAATTCCTTCATTTCTCTTTGCTATTTTTCAACCTTTTTCTGCAACTCCATGTTTACAGATTTGATGGCTTCAAAATTTTCAACTAACAAATTCTTCTCTTGCTCAAGTTTCCCAATTTTTTCTTGGTTTTCTTTAACAGATTTTCTAAGAGAATCATTTTCAGATTTTACCTTGTTTAAATCTGAGTTAACTTGTTCAAGATCCTTCAAAAGTTTCAGCAACTTTTGATTATCAGACTTACACGCATCATGAGATTGTTCCAGCTCCAAGTAATTATCATCTGTGAGATCAGAGATATTCTGACTAGTTTTCTTTTTCAACCTTTTGAATTGTTTTCTAAGTTTTTCATGTGACTCTAGCAGATCACCATATGCATTCTGCCAATCATCCAGAGTGTAATTCTCGAAGGGGTTTACCTGATCATCATCCTCGTCTTCATTTTGGCTGCTACTTTCACAGCTTCCATTAGCCATCATGCAACTGTCCTCCCTTTTCCTGTGAGCTAGCTTTAGCTTCTCCAGAACATCCTTGGCAGACCTGCAGTCAAGAAGGGAAGGTTGTAAGACCTTGTCAGTAGCTACTTTCATCAGATTCAAAACTTTCTGATTTCCTCATGCTTTAATCTGTGACTGTCGGTCCACTTGGACATTTTCTTTGGTAATCTGTAAGGACCATGTGAAATTAATTTCCACAGATCAGGATCAGTTGAGATTACACTTCTGCGCAGACTTACTAACCACGAATCAAAATTCGAACCGTTCAAGATCGGTGGGTGAGCCATGGATCTAAACAGCAACCGGATACGTACCACACAAACGCAGGATCTACTGAGAATCGTTAAATCTGGGCAATAAGAACCTGCTCTGATACCACTTGTTGAGTGAAGGGCCCGGATTCAGAGGGGGGGTGAATGAATCCCAAAAGGAAATTTGCCCAATTTGAAACTTAGATCTTGATTAACACTGAACTTACAAAATCTTGCGAAAATAAAACTTTGATTCAGTAATGCAGGTGTTCTAGCAAGATCCACACTCAAGCACTCAATGGGTCAGCCTAATGCGAGCACAAAAAGCGTTCTAGAAGAATGGAATGTAGTAAATCAGCTTGATCTTAAACAGATGTTCTAACGAGACACAAGATAGAACACTTAACCTGCATGCCCAGTAAACCCGGTGATTCTAGGCGATCGAACTGATCTTAAGCATTCATTTACCGTGGTAGAAATGCAATTAGTTCACGATCCTAAACATGCACTTAATAACCTCAGAAAAGAAATCAAATCACAATGCACAAGGGGTTTTAGGTGGTTCGGTCATCAGACCTACATCCACCCCACACTCCAACCAGAGTGTGGCTTACTGCTGCCTCACAGTTTGAAACCGCTGGGCACCACAGCTTGCCTACAAACGCTGCCTAACAGCTTGAGCCAGAGGAACACACTCCTCTCTTCTTCCAACCCGAAAGAAACCGCTAGTGACACCCAGTCACCAGCAACCAGAGACCCAAGTCTCTCTTCCCCTGAATCTACAGGAGGAACCCCGATCCTCAACAATGGAAATGGAAAACACTAAGAATATGAAAAAGAACAAATAAAAGGACAAAAGAAAAACTAATCAGAATATAGCTCCAATGAGCTTGATGGCTCTGGATTTGATCCACGAGGCCAATCTTGAAACAGATCATCAATGTGCTTCAGCCGCTTCTTCACTGTCCCTCCTCTCTTCTCTACACTCTCTTCCTCTTTCTTTCTTCTTCTTCTCTCAGTATGCTCTCTCTTTTCTTTTTCTTCTCTGTTCTTCGCATCCCCCTCTATCTCTTCAGAGAGAGGATTTTTTATATGACTTCAGTCTCGGACTTACATGCTCACACATTTGGTGAGTGGAGGGGACACTCTCGCCCTAAAGGTTGGAGTACGTGTTGGAACATTCTGGAGCTCTCTCTTCCTCAGATCACGTGCCAATCACCCTAGTGAATGCACAGACAAATTGTCAGAAAAGAGATAGTCATTTTATCACAAACTTAGCACAATTTGTATTAGTGTAATGAGTAAGAAGCCAGAAACTGCACTGAGTAGAAGTTCCCAAATCAACAGTTACATTGACTAGCAACAAGGTAAACAAGAGGCTGCACCGAGTTGAAGTGAGCAAAAATGAGAGATGCACTGACTTGAGAAGACGCATGACGTTATTAGCACAGACCATAGACTCTAGACTCTGATCGTGCAACAGATATGCACGGACAAGAAGCAACGAAATGCAAAGTTGTACTGACCTGATTTTGCCAGAGAGAAAAATTTACACCGAGTCAAAGGAATAAGCATCGACTAAGACATACAAGAAAGGCACCGATGTGAAATGAAGCAAACGTTGCACCAATCCACTTAGCTATCTACAGGACTTGCACCGAGTCTAGAAGACATGAAACAGGAACTGCACCGACCTCGTTGCTAAAGGGATTTGAATAGGCTTGGTGTGCATGGAGCAAAAATGTGCACCGACATCGAGTATTTCAAAGAGAAAGAGAATGCACCGAGATAAGATGAGCAAAAATGAGAAAAGCACTAAACAAGTGAAAAGATGACAAAGAAAGGATTGCACTGACTCGGGTTAGGTTGTCCAACCAAGATTTGCACCGAGTTGCCAGATAGAGATGCAAGACACAGCTTGCACTGAGTCAAGATTTCCTGTCCACGTAAGAACTTGCACAAAGATGGCAGAGTGAAATGCACTGGACAAAATGAGGAGACTAATACAGTGCGTGCTGGTCAAGAATTGCACTAACCCACAAATTGCACCGACCCCTGGAGGTAAGATGCAAGGGCAAGGAATGCAAAAATCTTGATGTGCATGATGCATTTGGATGCACCGAGAAAGAAGCTAATCGACAGTATGTGGGCATCAACAGAGACTTGCACAGAGGCAAGCACTTATGCGTGAAGTGCAGAACTAAGCGAGAGATGCACCGAGCAAGATTATGAGTGAGACACTGCATGCACTGACTATGACTTAGTCTATGAAATAGCATGGACCACATGGACCATACACAACATATAAAATTGGAGAATTAAAGCACCAACAGCTAAGCATGATTCATCAGAAAGTCACTATCAAGACTAGGGTTTCCAGACATGAGCAATCCACCATGCAAACAGTTCACATGAATTAATCAGATATTCTAATCAGATGCACTGACCACAATTCTATCACACATGACTCAGAAATTGTCATTATCAAAACCAGCGATCCAACATAAAATAGAGGTGCCTCGCCGAACTTGTTCCAACACTAGGACAAGGGCAAAAATGGCCATAACCCGGCTATGGCAAAAACCCGAAAGGGCACCACAGGCAAAATCGGGTACCCCGCCACGTGAAAACCTGAAATGGCGCGTGGGCAAAAGCAAGAGGGGGCTGGCTTCGTCAAAAACCCGAAAGGGCGCTTAAGTCAGTAAAGTGACGTTTTAAAAGTTCCCAATCTACTTCTGACCCCTGTCATCATCGGCAGGATCGGTCAGCCTCCTTGCGACCCTTGTCATCATTGGCAAGATCGGTCGACCTACTTCTGACCCCTATCATCATCGGCAGGATCGATCATCCTCCTTGCGACCCTTGTCATTATCGGTAAGATCGGTCAACCTACTTCTGACCCTTGTCATCATCGGTAGGATCAGTCAGCCTCCTTGCGACCCTTGTCATCATCGGCAAGATCGGTCGACCTACTTCTGACCCTTATCATCATCGGCAGGATCGGTCAGCCTCCTTGAGACCCTTGTCATCATTGGCAAGATCGGTCGACCTACTTCTAACCCTTGTCATCATCGGTAAGAGCGGTCAACTTCCTTCTGACCCTTGTCATCATCGACAAGATTGGTCGACTTCCTTCTGACCCATGTCATCATCGGCAGGATCGATCATCCTCCTTGCGACCCTTGTCATCATCGGCAAGATCGGTCAACCTACTTCTGACCCCTATCATCATCGGCAGGATCGGCCAGCCCTTGTGACCCTTGTCATCATCGGCAAGATCGGTCAGCCTCCTTGCGACCCTTGTCATCATCGGCAAGATCGGTCGACCTACTTCTGACCCTTGTCATCATCGGCAGGATCGGTCAGCCTCCTTGCGACCCTTGTCATCATTGGTAAGATCGGTCGACCTACTTATGACCCTTGTCATCATCGGCAGGATCGGTCAGCCTCCTTGCGACCCTTATCATCATCGGCAAGATCGGTCGACCTACTTCTGACCCTTGTCATCATCGGCAGGATCGGTCAGCCTCCTTGCGACCCTTGCCATCATTGGCAAGATCGGTCGACCTACTTCTGACCCTTGTCATCATCGGCAGGATCGGTTAGCCTCTTTGCGACCCTTGCCATCATCGGCAAGATCGGTTGACCTACTTCTGACCCTTGTCATCATCAACAGGATCGGTCATCCTCCTTGCGACCCTTCTCATCATCGGTAAGATCGGTCGACCTACTTCTAACTCCTATCATCATTGACAGGATCGATCAGCCTCCTTGCGACCCTTGTCATCATCGGCAAGATCGGTCGACCTACTTCTGACCCCTGTCATCATCGACAGGATCGGTCAACCTCCTTGTGACCCTTGTTATCATCGGTAAGATCGGTCGACCTACTTCTGACCCTTGTCATCATCGGCAGGATCGGTCAGCCTCCTTGCGACCCTTATCATCACCGGCAAGATCGGTCGACCTACTTCTGACCCTTATCATCATCGACAGGATCGGTCAGCCTCCTTGCGACCCTTGTCGTCATCGGCAAGATCAGTCGACCTACTTCTGACCCTTGTCATCATTGGCAGGATCGGTCAGCCTCCTTGCAACCCTTGTCATCATCGGCAAGATCGGTCAGCCTCCTTGCGACCCTTGTCATCATCGGCAAGATCGGTCGACCTACTTCTGACCCTTGTCATCATCGGCACGATCCGTCAGCCTCCTTGCGACCCTTGCCATCATCGGCAAGATCGGTCGACCTGCTTCTGACCCTTATCATCATCGGCATGATTGGTCAGCCTCCTTGCGACCCTTGCCATCATCGGCAAGATCGGTCGACCTACTTCTGACCCTTGTCATCATCGACAGGATCGGTGAGCCTTCTTGCGACCCTCGCCATCATCGGCAAGATCGGTAGACCTACTTCTGACCCTTGTCATCATCGGCAGGATCGATCAGCCTCTTTCTGACCCTTGTCACCATCGGCAAGATCGGTCAGCCTCCTTACAACCCTTGTCATCATCGGTAAAATCGGTCAACTTCCTTCTGACCCTTGTCACCATCGGCAAGATCGGTCAGCCTCCTTGCTACCCTTATCATCATCGACAAGATCGGTCAACTTCCTTCTGACCCTTGTCACCATCGACAAGATCGGTCAACCTCCTTGCGACCCTTGTCATCATCGGTAAGAGCGTTCAACTTCCTTCTGACCCTTGTCATCATCGGCAAGATCGGTCGACTTCCTTCTGACCCTTGTCACCATCGGCAAGATCAGTCAATATCCTTTTGACCCTTGTCATCATCGGCAAGATTGGTAAGCCTCCTTACGACCCTTGCCACCATCGGCAAGATCGGTTAACCTCATTGCGACTCTTGTCATCATCGGCAAGACCGGTCAACACTTCCCTTGGCCTGGACTTTTCATCCTCGTTGACCAATAAGCCCCCTTTGCTTCGACATGTAGCCTATGTCGATGAATAAACCCTACCCTCAGTTTTCGTCACCATTGGCGAGTTTGGCTGACAAGCCTTCTAACCTTATTTCCCGGTCCTAGGAGGCCTCTACAATTTCGTCCTTCGAACTTTTTGGCCTACTTTAGCCATTGCTTGGCCCCGAGAGTAGTTACGATGAGGTGGAGCGGACACCTCACCCCTTCGCTGAAGGCGTGAGCGCTCTCCTGCCCTAGTGACTTACATACTCGGACTAAGTTAACTGGCAAATAAAAAAGAAAGAGTGATGAGGACATCACCAACACTTTCATATGATCGAGGATCCCGATGCTCGCCACCTATGCTACATCTTGTTCACCACTTTATTTCGAGTCATATGATGTAATTTTCATTTTCTTATCATGTACTTTTCCTTTTATTTGAGTCCAATACCTACGTTAGGTAGCTATTTACCTAAGTCTTAAGTCATTATGTGTGTTATTGGGCCCAATTATATGGGCTAGGCCCAGGGGCGCCCCCTTCCCCTTGGTTTAGTGTTAGAAGTCCAAAAGTTAGGGACCTAAGTTAAATTGTGGGATTCCTATAAATAGGACCCCAATCCCTCATTTGAGAGGTAATGAAGATTTGATAAAGTTTGCCAAAGCAATTGTGCATCTCTCTCTCTCTCTAGCTCTCTCTCTCTCTTCTTCTCTCTCTCACTAAAAGGGGCGAACCCCTCTCTCTCTATCCCTCTCTCTCTCTCCCTTGGGCGCACCTGCCCCTTCACCTCCCTCTCTTGCCACCTCATCTGCCACATCAACCTCTCACCCCTTCACCTTCCCAAGGCCCTTAACTCCACTTCAATTTCCCCCACTTCCCAAGCAACCCTTCTCATTCCCTATACACCCTTTCACCTTCCCAAGGAAGACTCCCCTA
This sequence comes from Amorphophallus konjac, assembly GCA_022559845.1. NCBI lineage: Eukaryota > Viridiplantae > Streptophyta > Magnoliopsida > Alismatales > Araceae > Amorphophallus > Amorphophallus konjac. The sequence continues at coordinate 239,185,069 of CM040120.1, forward strand.
TCCTAGGCAACCTTTCCCATCCCCAAGAAACCCCTTCCTATTCCCTAGACTTCCATTAACACCACCATTAACCCAACTCACCAATTCCAAAGGAAGCCCTCCCTATTCCCAAGCTACTTGCGCCCCCATCACTCCACCACCTCTATCCACCTCCATCCAAGCCCCACAGCCATTAGCCCTCTCCCCATTGCAGCCCCTTCACCCCTTCCCACCATTATCAACTTCATTTCACCAACCTACTCTATCCAGTTCGCAGGCAGTAGTGGAATCTCCACTTGCAGAGACTGCGCCGGTGCTGTCCGACGTCATCTGGAGGTGCACCATACATTGCCGGAAAGGTCTTCCAGTCTTCTTCGCAAGCGAGGTGGAATCGTCTCGTTCCGACTTCGCTACAGATCGTGGTGCCCATTCTCGTGCGGCTGCGCCAGATGTGAGCCAGAACCTGAGGTCCGTTTGGCAGAGGCTGCACCGACGTCAACATCGCGATTCAGCCCGAACTCTCTTCTGAGAGTTGGTTCTTCTCCAAGTCCTCAACGCTCCCGAGGTGGAATCGTCTCGTTCTGACCTCACTACAGATTGTGGTGCCCATTCTCGTGCAGCTGCGCCAGATTTGAACCAGAACCTGAGGTCGGTTTAGCAGAGCCTGCACCGACGTCAGAAGCACGAATCAGCCTGAACTCTCTTCTGAGAGTTGCTTCTTCTCCACGTCCTCAACGCTCCCGAGGTGGTCTCGCCTCGTTCTGACTTCGGCACAGTGTGTGGCGCCCGTTCTCGTCAAACTGCACAACCAGGACCAGAACCTGAACCAGAGCTGCAGTGCAGAGGCTACCACGGCCACACCCCTCAACTTCTGAAGGCGCCACTTGGCCAAGAGCTGCTACCACAAGGCACCCACCATCACCAACAAGCGGCGTCCCGTTCGGCATCAGGAAGAGCATTTTCCAAATTTTCTCTCCCAGGTGCGCAGACAGTTCATTCAGGTCCTGTCCTGACCCCCCCACGGTCAACGGGCCCCTCCTCGCCGCCCCAACATCTTCCAGTGTTCTGCTTGCTTGCTGCTCGAAGAGGAATCATCCACGGACGTCCTTGACTTGGTCCCGCCTCAATCAGACTCCGGGAGCAGCCGTGGCACCAACGGCAAGCAGCTGCAATTCCCTGGGATGGCCAGAACCAGAGCGCAGGGTCCCTGTTCCAGAGATCGCCCCAGCCGGTGACGACGTCGGGACCACCCACAAACATTCACAAGCTTTCTTGGGTCTGTCAGCGACATTTTGACGCTGGTTTCGTCGACTTCCAAGTTCGGAGGAGTGCGTGGCAGCGTCTACATCAACCCCCTGTCCGAGTATTCCAGATTGGGGCAGATCATTCGGCACTAGCTAGTTCACCACCCGACCCCGCCTGGCCGGCTTAACGCCCCTCCCTGTGTGGAGGTAGTTTTGGTTGTAAATCAAGTTAATCCCCACCCCGAGATCCCCCTCCTGCGTGAGGTGTAGTGAGTGTACTAGCAGGTCGCCATCCGAAGCTACATCGGCGCGGCGTACGGGTGCATACCCACGCCTCCCCGCTCGCCATCGTCTCCGGCCGGGATCGGCGTCTTCACGCTAATCAGGTGAGCTTCAGGCCCCCTCTCTCCTTGCTGGTTCAACTCTGCTTAGTTTTGTATTGTTTCTAAGTTACCCGTCGGTGGTGAGGTGAGCGCCCGATCTCAAATTGCCATCTAATTGAGTGCCCCGCGGAGCGAGTTGTGAGAGAGCCACTACATCCCACGCCCTTGGCGTGCTGGCCGCCCACGGAATTGGGCATCCCAGGCCCCTAGGGGGTTCAGCCCAAGCTGGTCAAATCCCCGGATAGGCAAGGTCCAACCTCGGACCCTCACCACTATCGCCGGTCCACCTGCGGACCCAGGTGTGCGCGACGCGGGTGAACCCGCTTGAGTGGGTCCGCCGTTCGGTTCGATTGCTTGCAAATCTAGGTCCGAGGGGTCGTGTCACATCAAATTGGTATCAGAGCATCATCATCCTTAGGCGTGTCACATCAAAGAGGAAAAGAATAAAAAAAATGATGAAGTCGTCATTTGGCAGCAAGTGAAGATATTTCATTCTTGTAAAGCAACAAGATACATGTTACGCGGGGCATACCCCGGGGTACATGAAGTCCACTAGACAAAAAGGCAAATGGAAGAGACTACTGCAGTGGGCGTCAGAAGATGTCCTCTAGCTCTAAAATACCCAAGGAAGGGTGGCAGGTCAGCTCTTGCAGTCAAGACTCGACGGCCTCCAGCTGGGATAGCTTCTCTTCGAGAGAAGCGGCTCATCCTTCGGCCATCTCCGCTTCCTTTATACTCTGGGCTTCCAGACACCCGATCTCCTGAAGCTTGGCCTCGGCCTTGGAAAGCTCAGCTTGCAGCTCTGCCATCCGGGCTACAAGGAAAGTTTGACGCTGTGAAGAAGTACTGGCGACATCTCTCATCTGCATCGCAGTCCCTCTCAAAGAGGCGAGAGCAGTCCGGTATTCAGCCCATTCCAATGTTATGGCCGTCAGTTGATCAGCTACCTCTCGGCCTAGAAATTCCGTTCTGTTTGCATACTTCAACAGCAGTAGTACCCGTGGCATCCAGTCGTCCATGGGGCAGCCAAAAGCTAACAGTGAGCGGGACAGGTGCTCTACCAAGCCCCGCAGTTGAACATAAGTCAAATCTCTGCTGGCCACTATAGCCTGCTGAAGGGTCCCCAAGAATTGCCACACTAGGTCGCTGGATGTCCGAAGACCAAGTGGTGACATCTCGGGAAGCTCGAAGCCTACTCTGCTATCCACGGCGGCCCAGATATCGTTGCTCACCTCAGAAAATGATGACGGCATGATCTGCAAGGCGCTCACACTGGAACCGACTGCAGTAGCTGATGCCACAGCCAGAGTCTCGATGACGGCAACCTCCCTACCAGTCTCTAGAGATGGAGCTGCAATGGGAGCATCAATAGTCGAGGATACCTGCTCCTCGCCCCTGGCCTGGCCGACCTCCATTTGGCCAGTTTCGGCAATAAGAGCCAAGGCCCCTGAAGTCTCGGCTTCTTCTTCAACAATTTCTCCCGCCTCGACCTCGGGAGGGCCACTCTTTTCCAGGGCCAACTGTCGTCTGGCTACAAGTGGCTGAGGTTCCACGACTGCCGCCGACTCGTCGGTCCTCACAAGTGCTCCAGGTCCTTCTAGACCCGCTGCTGTCGCATAGTCTCTGGGGTATCGCAGGGCGATAGGCCGCAAGACTGGCAGAATAGTTGGGTGACCCGCACCTAGAGCCAGGAGAGGTATCTGCACCATTATGGTCGGCAGCACCACCTCAGTCTGCGCCAGAAACATATATATGTCAAACAGTTGATATGAAAAGGAGGGAAGAGCAACAACGTGTAGATAGTAGGATATTTCTCACCTCAGCCGGCACTAAGCTCAATCCTCCAAGGGCGGCCTCTGTGGCTCCAGCCCCTTCACTTACAAGTGACCCTGACGGCCCAAGACCACTCCATGCCAACCGGGGTGGGCTGAAGGTTATATGATCACTTTCGTAAGCCGAAGACGCCCCGACATCCTCGGTCTCCGTATCCACCGGTGGGAACTCCTCGTCATTGGAGCCGCCACCGTAATCAACTTGCTCAGAGGAAGAAGAGTCCTCTGCTTGTCCCTGGCGCTCCACCATCGGAGCGAACACCTTGCTGGAAGGGATATCACCCTCAGTGGGGGCTTCCTTCATCGGCTCCACATTGGGAGCATTAGTTGAATGAATCTCGGGGACAAGCTCGCCTTGCTCCCCAACGACAGTTTCCTCCACAGCCCTGGCTTCGGGAAGCAATGTCGGATGCATCTCGACTGAAATTTAAGGCAAGAAGCAGTCAAGCCAACTGAAGACATGGTGGTTCGCAGAGTCCTCGTGAATAAATTACAAATTACCTTCCATCTCCTGCCTGGGCGTCGGAGAGGGTAGATCCCTCTCCACGGGAGCTATGGGGACTTCCGCTGCCCCTTCTCCAGTCACGGCACCTACTGCTGCCTCTAGCCCGACGACCGGAGCAACTGTGTCGGCAACTGCTAAGAAGGATTAGCCGAAGTGGCTCGAATAAGCAAATGAACTACAAAAGAATGAAGAGCTTACCTTCAACTTCAGGCTCCTGCGCACGAGAAGCCTCAAACTCTTCAAAAGATACAACTGGAGGAAGGACGGTTGCTGGTTCCTTTTCTGCAGCCTTCCTCCTGCGTGCCCGTGTCACTCAGGGCACTGCCGCTTTGGCCTTCCCAATAGCCTCTCTCAATTGGGATCTAGTTCGCTTCGGGGAGTCACCAGGAGGTAGTGGTGTCGTGGTCGGGGCCGGCTTGGGAGCCTCGAAATATGTCAACTTTTGAGCTTTTATTATTAGCTCCCTAAAGTGCCGAGTCTCCTCCAAAGTGGGTCGGACTGCATACGTACGAAGGTGAGAATGATATATGCCAATGAAGAAAAGAAGCTGGCCGACGGGCCGGAATAAAGAAATAGAACATACTTGCTGGCCCCGTATAAAAAATGAAAAGAGGCCAATAAAACAGCGATGGCACTTTGTCTCTCGAAGCTGCCTCGCGAATAAGCCAACATAAGTCTCCTATCTTCTCACACTAATCGGCCAGCAACGCCAAGTCCGTGTGGCCACGAGAAGACATGTGATAATACAAGCTCATATGGTCCAATCCCCATCCATCAGCATACTTGAAAGAGATATGAAGGGGCCGGTCCAGAATAGCTTCACTGGGGCCTCCCACTGAAAGTCCATGCAAGCGAAGGAGCGCGAACAGCCAAGGGGTGTTGTCATACAAGGCATCCCGCCTATCCTCCCTACGGATGAAAGTCCGATAAGGATGCAATCTATCAACCTCGGGACGCCAGTCGGCTATGACCGAGATGGGCTCTTCCACCGGCAGAGGGAGTTGCTGAAGAACCACCCTCTCGCTGCTTACACGACATAATCCCCGAAGCATCTTTACAAAGTCGTCCCTTCCAATTGCAGGCAGTTTCAGATCGACTTTGGTCGAACGGCTGTTCACAGCTTTTCGGGCTTCCAGATAAGCCCTCACCTCTGTGTTGGTCCAGGACTTCAGCTTCTTCAAGTAATAGGACTCAATGCCAAGGGCTGGCTCTGGCTGGGAATCCAGAAATATGTGCTCCGCAATGGCCCAGCACTCTCAGCGGGAGCTCCGGTAGAATCCCGTTCGCGCATTCCACCACTTGATATACTGAGGGGTGACGCGGGGAAAGCGAGCAGGGGTCGGCACCCTGAAAGAGACAACTTCTCGATGGTGGAAGAAGTCCCACCATATCCGGGCATCGTCGTTTTAAACTTGCTCGGCTCTGTGCCTATTTGGCAATGAAAATTGTGAAGAGGAATGAAGAATGTGCTGATCATAGCCAAAGTTCCGTATGACGCGGAACGGATAATATGGCTCTAGCCACAGAATGCCACTCTTCCGGAATACAAGGACGCTTGGTCTAATAGCCAGCGCCCAGTCAACCAATTCCTGCTCCAGAATGGGCCTTGTGCACTTGGCCCCAGAAATCGTATGGATATATTCTTCTGTCTCAAAAAGCTTGCACTGCCTTATCCTGTTCATCAACGGGCTTGAATGAGCAGCCAGGCTCTAGAAGTGAAGAACCCCGGGTGAATCCATGGGAACACGGGCTAGCTTGCCTCGAATGGCGTAGAGTTGTTCCGCTACCGATGCTGGTTCAGCACTCGCGAACTCTATCATCCGCAGAATAAGATGAACCGATTGCAACGCCCGAGGAGCAGCCTCCGGGAACAGGGTGTGGACCCAAGCATTGAAGAAATGTAACGGACCAACCGTCCACAGATTCCTGGGGAGACGCGTCTTGTGCAGATCTCCCAGCATCTTGAAGATGAGGCACATAGCCACTAGGAAAAGGGACAGCTTCGTGCCCCAAGCCATCAGACAAGCGGGGTAGATGGCCTCCGCTCTGATCACGCTCTTGTCGCCTTGCAGGAGAGCAAAAGAACAAATCCAATAGGTCAAATACGTAGCACAGTGGGTGACTGCGTCAACACCGGTGGGGTTCGGGTCCTCCCTTTGCCCTCCCCTCGAAGATGATGATGCGGCGGCCTATCGTCGGACCCTCTTATTCCTCTTCGAAGCCATTGGCGCTACTGTGGGGAAGTCCTCATACTTCTTCTTCCCGCCGAAGAAATGTTGAAGCCAGCTGCCCATCCGCACTCGCCACTTCTCGCTGGGTTTTCGGGCCTCCCTCGTGTCATACGACGAGCGGCAAAGTGTGCGATACACCTTCATCAGATAACGGTAGGCGTAACCTGCCAAGTATCGACCTTCACCATCGGTCTGATCCTTTAGCCAGTCAGGCCAGCAGACCTCCTCGTACGACTCTCCGTCGATGGGTAGACTGCTAAGCTGTGAGAGGCTCCATAAATCCAAAGATGTTTCTCCTTCCAAAGTATAAAAAGTGTTGTACTCGGGGAAGAATACTTTGATCATGCCACAACATAAACCTCGGGAGATGGGGTAGCGATACCTTGAGGCGTACACAGTGTGATATACGCCACCCCTGGTTAAGATGGGAGCGTAGTGCTGCAGCACATAATCTGTGAACTCCACCGCTCCAGGTCTGAACGCGTGGGCGACGGTGGCCCTCAGCTCGGCAAACCACCCCACGGATATTTGATGCTTAAAGCGGACCACCAGGTAGTCCAACAGAAAAGATTCTTCTCTATAGCCCTATTTCAACGGGGCAAGAAATAAGCCAAAGACCGGCTTCTCCCGGTCTACCCGGCATGCGGTGTCATTCCACCGAGCAGGCACAAATTCAAGGGCTCTAGTCAGCAGCCCGTCTTCTGGAGCCAGATCTTGCAGTCCAAGCACGGCACTCCATTTCCTGACTTCTCCGGGGAGATAAATAGGCCTTCCCCGCACCACACAGTCCGTCAAACTGTCCCTCTCCACTAGCAAGGCTTGCTCGGCTTTGCGAACAAGGAACATATCCCTCTTCCCCTGAAGATTGAAGCGCCGGAGGAAGGACATCAGATGTCTATCCCTGGGGTGGTCCTTCCTGACAGCACCTTCCTGGTCATATTAAAAAGAATCACCCCCGAGGATGAGGAGGTGGCTAGTATCCACAGTGTCAGTTTTCGAATCTGAGGACTCTGCAACTGCGGCAAGCTGATCATGCCCCTGATCTGGGGAATGAACGTTCTCCCTCGTCACCACAGCACAGGAGGCGGAAGAAGAAGAGCCAGATGCCATGTTAAGCTGCGAAATGCACATCAAAGAATAAGCAAGGTCAGAAAATAGCTGATCAAGACAAATTTCTGATAAAATTTTGGCAGAGTCTCCCCAGCATGGGAGATTGCCAAAGAAAAGCGGGAACACGTCCACTAAGGGAACGATCCCTAAAAGCAGCCATCGGCATTACACCAAGGCCAAATAAAACACCCGAGGGAATAGCTCCTAGGGCAAGCCCTACTAGAACCCTCCCGGGGCCCAAAAGATCGGTTTCAAAACTTGAACAAGCAACACTCCACTCACCCCTAAGAAAACTCGCCCACGCCCTCAGCTCACTCGGCGTCGCAGGAGGAGAAGAAAGGGAAGAGAGAGAAAATTCTTTTGCAAATGAGCAGCAGTGAAGAACACTCGAAGGGCGAAAGCCTTATATATAGGGGGGTTTCGGATGTTAATCTGGCGCGCTATTTAGCGCGCCGAATTAACGCCCTCCAAAGCCAAAAGGCGCGCCGAATTAGCTTTCTTCCAAGCGCCGAGGCCGCGCCGGATTAATGTCCAATGCCCAGGGGGCACGCCGGATTAACGTCCAATGCTCAAGGGCACGCCAGGTTAAACTCCATGCCATATTAACATTCAAATCACGCCGGATTAGCATCCGCACCGGATTAAGGGCCGTTCCGAGCTTTCGTCAATCGAAGAGGAGATCAATCCGGGTGAAGCTCATACATCGGTCTTGCTGCACTCGTGCCTCGCTTGCAACACCCATGGCTGGGGGGCATTTGTTGGCACTCAAAATATGATTAACGGCGATCAAGCCTCAAAGACGAATGACACGGCCCACTGAAGCACAGAAGCCGATAGATATCAACATATCGAAGCCTTCTCAAGCTGCCAGAGCCTCATGTCACCCTATATGAACACTGGGGACTTCACCTTAGGAGAATTGAGATGAATTCACAACCAACCGGCAATGTGACCAAGCCTGCCCAATGAACCGGCATCGACTCCGTCATGCCGCATACACTATACCCGTTGTCCGACCAAGGACAACGGTCTACCCGGTGGCCCGCCACCCCACGAAAGACTCTCCTGAGATGGAAGAACTCCCTTGGCTCTTCAGAATGGAGAACCGAGGGCTCTATCAGTGGAAGATCCCGATTACCCGGCACAGGTACGACTTCTCGCCAAGTTGGGCCCGTTAGTGGTAGAATGATCACCCGGCCTGGGCGGAACTATCCCGGGTGTTACTCCATCCACCAAGAAGCTTTGAACACAAGCCAGACCGAGCTAGCAGCACGGATCATAGTGCTGAAAGCCGTGTCAATGAAAAACCCGCGTGTTCGAAGCAAAGACACTCGAGGTTCCGAGAAGGGTCATACGTCATCTTGAGAGCTTCGAAAAGGCTTCCCATCAAGGTTTCGAAGAACGGCGGCAAGATGAATGTTCACGGAAACCTCCGGAACCATCCCCGGACTCACCGGCTAACCAGCGACAAGCGGGAGGTGTTAATACGGCGTGCCCTTATCCGACGCGTCCCCCTTATTTTCCGCCCTCCTATTCCTGTGCGTTAAAGGTTGCGGAGTGCCCTTCCCCGGCGTGCCATTCTCCATTCCGGATTAAAGCTTCTAACTTGCTCTTATATATGTGTGGTTGCTCGACTGAGTAAAAAAGAAAAAAGGGGGTTCGAGGAGGCGAATTGAGAAGAGCAATCAAAAGAAACAAAGAGAGAAAGAGAGCCGGTGAGCCAATCAGACTCCAGTGAGGGAGGGTTTCTTTTGGGAAAATAGGGTTCTCACTAAACATCCTTCGCGGCCGTCTTCCTTTCTCTGCCTGAAGCCCTCCGGAGCCCGAGAAGAAAAGGGGAGCCCGATACTCTGTTCTGAGCATAGGTGGGTCGTCTGCGTTCTCCCGACCATTCTCCGATTTGTTTCCTCTTGATCGAATGTAAGCGAGAGGGGTGGATGGCGATGATATGAGCCAATCTCCCCCCTTCCTCGCCATCTCTTTGAGTTCTTCTCCTTCTGTGAACCTCTTTGCAATTAGAAAACGGTGGCCGTGCCACGATGTCGGTGCCGGATTTGTATTATATATGTGTTAGCCTCCCCCCCCCGTTTATGGGATGATGGTATGTATATATGAATGTGCTGGTGGATTGAATGCTCGATGCCTTGTCTCTTTCTCCCACTTTTATCTCAGTCGGTGTATATGTCGATTTCCTCCCGCGCACGATTTCCGATTCAGGTTTCCCCGACTCCGAATATGCCCTGAGACGCCATGGGCTACAGAGATGACCCCTCCCCGGGTCCTTCACGTCAACGTCGTAGCCATGTCTTACCCGATGGTCTCTACATACTTTGTGGATAGAGTTGTGCCTGTGCACATGTCTCTTCCCGCTTTGATATGAGGTCCGATCTCCATTCCCTTTTCTCTTTGCACTGCTCTATTGCTCAGAGGAGTTGGAAGTCATCTCCAGAATAGTAGGATCTGTCCGGTGATTACCGCATTCCAGCCGCTCGAGCATATGCGTATGCAGTTAAATCATCCAATCTACATACCGGCTACCTCTCTATGTGACTGCTACTCACCTCCTTCTCCGTGAATGGTAGTCCAATCTCGTGAGCATCAATACCTTAACTCTGTGAGTGGTAATCTGTCAATACCGAATGTCATCTTTCCTCTCGTTTGTGGTTGGCAGCCTCTGAACTATCCTAGCTCCGTCGGCTTTGTCCCATTAATCCGGGGAGGGGGACATTCCCCCACTGTTTCATAGAACTGCCAATTGGTCAAAGGGGCTCCACTTGCAAGTGATGGATGGTCCCAGCAGACCATAGGGTGAACATTAATAGGGGCTTCAGCCCAATAATCCAAACCCACAGCCCTTCGGGACCATGTGGTGACCAAGGGATGCGTGCCCCTAGTAGACTAGTCCTCGAGGCTTCTCTCCCTAATGGTCTCTCTCTTTCTTGGATACAACGCAGGTTGTGGGTTGCTCACCCCTCGTAGGCCAGCCCTCGGGGTCATTGCTTCCGTCATTAGCTGCCTTATCCACCTGCTTCAACCCACGGAGCTATGGTGCCCCTTGTAGGCTAGTCCTCAGGGTATCCTGTCTGATTGGGATTTGCTGGCTGCCACCATGCGGACCGGCTGATTAGGGGCTTACTCCACAAATGAGTATGACCCCGTTTCTCCCCTGCAATCCTTCATGGACGGGGGAGATGCTACCCAATTTTCTGTAGAACTCTTTTAACTAATAAGATCACTTATGAGAATTGGCTCCAATAAAACACGTGTTCTCAAGTAATAAACCCAAGTGCTCGAGTATGAACCTTGCACTAGCTCATAACTTCGCTCCTGGAGAGCTCTGGACTCCAATTGAACAACCAATCAGCTCAATTAACTTCAAAACCCTCATTAACATCTTAATAAACCTAAATAGCTTCAAAAGTCATCAAAAAAAAATAGTTAAAACGGCGCGGTCATAATCCGGCGCGCCTTAATACGGCGCGGTACCCCCCCGCGTCGGAATAGCTTTACACTCATAAAATTTTGTTTTCAAACGGCTCGTTCCCAACGCGCCCTAAACCGGCGCGCCCCAAGCCTACCGTGCCGGATTAACGTTTATCAAGGCCGCGCCAGGTTAAACTCCTTTACCTATGCTTGGCCGCGCTGGGGAAACCTATCCCTACTCTTGGTCGTGCCGGTTTTAAACCATCATGCTGCTCTAATCACTCACTCATCCTCTGAGCGATCTTCGTCTCTCACGGTCTGGATTAATAACCCTAATTAATAATAAACTGAATGAGAAAAGGGCTATTCAAGTCCGAACCATCCTATTAACATGCTTTTACTATCATGTCTATTAGCGTCTTGCTATCGTTATCATTGGTGGAGATTAATAAATTTGATGGATCACTGTTGATTTTCATAACTCTATTGCCATGCTTAGCATAGCCATAAATATCGTGCATGCACGCTCACATAGACCCTCGGGTATATCAAATGGCATTGACGAAAGACCGAGTTATGCCCGATCGGAAATCTTTGCTATGCGCGACGGTGGTCCTCGGACCTTTGTCCTCCGCCACGTATCGAGGGTCTCCAACTTAATGAACCATGCCTCTCTTGCATGATAGATAAAATCATTTCATGTGACCTCGTCACGTCTATCCTTTCGCATATTGTTTCGGCCTCGAATGGCCCGCTATCTCAATAATTAATCAAAGGTTTTCTCTCTTATGGGGGATGTAATTAACGCCATAACCTTTATGGTATGGCGGACTGCTGGTCCCGACCCGAATCTCACTCTCGCCCCGCAGGGGTCAGAATGAGCGCATAATAAATTCGTCATTGACGTGACTGGCACGCCTGCGTGGTCAACTAATCAGTTGGTTATTTATTAATTAACTGGTTGATTGACCCCACAAAATAAAACAATCAAATAGGCACTGGCGATTAGGTCGAGCGTCCTTGTCTTTCGGAAGAGCAGCATTTTATGGTTGGAGCCGTATCACCCATTCCGATTTAGTCAGAATTTTGGCTACGACCAGCATATCCCTCCTTCTTCTTCGCAGTTTACATTGCTGAATAGGCATAGAGCCGGCCAGGTATCCAATGATGATGCCCGAATATGGTGGGATTACTTTCACCGCCGAGAGGAAGTTTCATTTAGAGTCCCGGCTCCTGCTCGTTTTCCCCGTGTTACCCCTGAATATATCAGATGGTGGAACGTGCGGAAGAGATTTTACAAGAACTCCCATTGAGACTGTTGGGTTGTTACTGAGCACAGATTTCTAGACTCTCAGCCAGAGCCGGTCCTAGACATTGATCCTTCTTACTTGAAGAAGTTGCGATCATGGACCAACACAGAGGTGATGGCTTATCTGGAAGCCCAGAAGGCTGTGAAACGTCGCTCGCCTAGGGTTGAGCCGAAGTTGCCCAAGATCCGCAGGGATGACTTTGTAAAGACACTTCGGGGGCTATGCTGGGTGAGCAGTGAGCGGGTGGTTCTTCAAGAGATCCCTTTACCAGTGAAGGAGCCTATTCCGTCCATGGCCGACTGGGGGCCTGAGCGCGATAGCTTGCACCCTTACCGGACTTTAATTCAGGGGAAGACAGATGGGACGCATTGTACAACAACACCCCCTGGCTGTTTGCACTGCTTCGCTCCCATAAGCTCTCAGTGGGTGGTCCGAGTGAGGCTATTCTGGACCAGCCCCTTTTCATCTCCTTCAAGTATGCTGACGGATGGGGGTTGGACCATCTAGGCTTGTATTATCATTTGTCTTCTCGCGGCCATGCAGACTTGGCGTCGCTGGTCGAGCAAAGCGAGAATATAGAAGATGTGTGTTGGCTTGTTCGTGAGGCGGCCTCAAGAGACAAAGTGCGCTCGCTGTTCTATTGGCCCCTTTCTTCTTTTTATACGGGGCTGGCAGGTATCTTTCATCTCTTCATTTCAGCCTTTCGGCCTGTTTCCTTTCTTCATTGTAGCATGTGTCATTCTCACCCTTGTACTTGTGTAGTTCGACTCACTTCAGAGGAGACCCGGCACTTCAGGGAGTTGATAATAAAAGCTTAAAAGCTGACATACTTCGAAACTCCTAAGGCGGCCCCAACCACGACGCCACTGCCCCCTAGTGATTCGCAGAAGTGAAAAAGGTCCCAGGTGAGGGAGGCTATCGGTAAGGCCAAGGTGGCGGTCACGTGGATGACGCGGGCTCATCGGAGGCAGGCCGCAGGGCAGGAACCAGTAGTTGTCCCTCCATCGGCAGTATCATTTGAAGAATTTGAAGCCTCTCATGCGCGGGGGCCTGAAGCTGAAGGTATACCCCTCCTTCTTTGTATTCTATTCTCTACACTGGCCACATTGGCTGATCTCTTCTTTGCAGTTGCCGCGACTCCTGCTACCATGGTTGTGCAAGAAGCTATGACCGATGTCACCGTCGAAGAGGTCGAAGGGGACGTGCCCATGGCTCCCGTGGAGGGAGACCTGCCTTCTCCAACACCCAGCCATGAGACGGAAGGTAATTTGCAGTTTATTCATAGGACCTTACGATCCGTTATGTCTTCAGTCTGGTAGACTATTCCTCATTTGAATTTCAGTCGAGATACAACTGCCCTCGCTTCCTGCTGCCGGGATTATCGAGGAGGCTTCGGCTGGGGAGAAAGCTATTCTGGGGAGTGAGCCCACCCCCGAAATTCATTCGACTGGTGCTCCTGCCGCAGAATCGGCTAAGCAAGCCTTCATTGAGGGAGATGCTCTTCCTGTGGGTCTTGAGGCTGGGGAAGCGCCCTTTCCGACGGAGGAGCATCGGGCGCCGGCAGAGAGCTCATCTTCTTCGAAGCAGGTCGACTATGGTGGCAATTCCAGTGACAGGGAGTTCCCGCCTGTGGAGACAGAAACTGAAAATGTCAGGGCGTCTTCAGATTACAAAAGTGATTACACGACCTTCAGTCCGCCCCGGATGGCCTGGCGCGGTCTTGGGCCATCTAGTCCACTTGTGAGCGAGGGGGGCGGGCCTATAGAGGCCATGATTTATACTGCTGTAAGCTTGAGCTTAGTGCCGGTTGAGGTAGGGGATCCTCTACCGCTTTCACTTCGTAGCTCTTCTCATTATTTTCTATATCAGATGCCTGACGCATGTTGTATTCACGGTGCAGGCCGATGTGGTATTGCCAACTATAACTGTACAAATACCTCTCCCGACTCTGGGTGCGGGTCAATCGACATTCCCACCAGTCTTGCGGCCCATCGCTTTGTGATACCCCAAGGATTATGCTGCGGCAGCCAGCTTGGAGATTTCGGGGGCACTTATGGGCGTTGCTGACTCGACTGAAGCTGCGGAATCCCAGTCATCCCTTGCTAGTAGAGGACTGCTCCCGGGGGAGAAGAGTCTTCCCGAAATAGAAGCGGGAGAAATCGTTGAAGAGGAAGCTGGAGCTCCTAGGGCGTTAGCCCTTGTTATAGAATCGGCCCTGGTGGAGGCCAGTCAGGCTGGGCGCGAAGAACAAGCATCCTCCGCTGTTGAGATTCTAGTGCAGCTGCGTCGCAAGAGGCCGGCGGGGAGGTTGCTGTTATCGAGACTTCCCCACTATGCTAGCTGCGGGGGTAGGCTCCAGTGCGGGCGCCTTACAAACATTGCCGTCATCATCTTCCGAACCGAGCGATGACATCTGGGCTACCGTTGATAGTAGACTAGATTTTCAGCTTCCCGACACGTCACCACTTGGCCTACAGTCGTCGAACGACCTGGTGTGGCAGTTCTTGGGAACCCTGCAACAGACTATAACAGCCAGTCATGATCTAACCTATGTGCAGCTGAGGGGCTTGGTAGAGCACCTTTCCTGTTTGCTACTTGCTTTTGGCTGCCCCATGGATGATTGGACGTCGCGGGTGCTCTTGTTGCTAAAGTATGTGAACATGAGGGAATTTCTTGGCCGAGAAGCGGCTGACCAGCTGACGGCCCTGAAGCTTGAGCGGAGAGAGTGTCGGGCCGCTCTTGGGTCCCTGAGAGAGGTAGCGCAATCAATGCAAACTATGGGCGACACATCTTCACAGCGTCGGACCTCTTTGATAGCCAGGATAGCTGAACTTCGTGCCGAACTCTCCAGGGCCGAGGCTGAGCTGCAGGAAGCCGAACAGCAAGAAGTCCAGAGTGTTGAGGAAGCAGAATTGACTGAAGGACGGGCCGCCTCGCTTGAAGGGAAGCTTTCACAGTTGGAGGCCGCCGAATCTCGATTGCAGGAGTTAACCCGTCACCCTTCGCTGTGGATTTTGGAACTCGTGGACATCTTCCGACGTCCGTCACAGTAGCCCCCCTTTCTCTTCCTTTTTTGTGAACTTCTTATGTATCTTGTGTTGTGTCCCCTGTGGTTCTGAAGTTTTGATGACAAATATTATGTCTCTTTATATATGACTGTGATCACTTAATTGTGATGCATTCATTGATGATGTCATCACTTATAAAAAGTATGAAATATGTCAGAACAGGTTCTAAAGGTAATTCAAGAAGACATAAAAAGAAAGTCAACGGTCAACTCCAATTGACAGCAAGTCAATCTCTGGTAAAATGTGAATCAGCTTATGACAGGTAAAGTCAATGAACATCCAAGTCAGATACATGTTCAGGTCAGTACAGATATCTCAGACTTCCATTTGGTTGCATATAAAGTATGTGTTAGCTTTGTGTGAGGTCTATGCAACGTTTTGGGTCTGTGCATGCTGAAGGTCCATGCACATTCCATTTCTTCATGAAGACAGTTGTGTGCATTTCATCGAACAGTTGGTGTGCATGTCATTACTCTATGCATCAAGGTCGATGCTAGTCAAGTAAGGCAACTGTGTCTCATGCATCAGGTCTGTGTTAGTATGCTGGTATGTTAGCTAAGGTCAATGCTAGTATGGCTACATCCTAACTAAAGTCCGTGCATATGATCATACGGTCGGTGCAACTTTCGCCATTGCACTAACCTTAGTCGGTGCACGTTTGTAATTCATGCATATAGGTCGGTGCAATGTGCTCTTTGGTTCAAGCAACGTCAGTGCATAGCTCAGTGTTTCATGCATTCAACGTCTGCGCATACCGTGTTGTTAAGCAGACAACATCGGTGCATACTCAGTTGGTTTGTATATGAAGTCTGTGCACATCTGAGTTGTGCTTGCATTTGGTCTGTGCAAGTTTAGGTGTCCAAGGACTCAGGTCAGTGCAGCATCTGCTTTTAGCATTAAGTCGGTGCATATGTCCACTAGGCCGCATTGTAGGTCTGTGCATATGCCGCATCTCCAACGAACCAGGTCTGTGCATATCTAAGTCTAAGGGTGACGTAGTCAATGCATATCGTGCACAAGTCACACTAAGTCAGTGCAACATATTATTGTACTTCGATCAAGTCGGTGCAATCTACTGTATGTTGCACATGAAGTCTGTGCAATGGTTGTTCTGTGCATGATATCATCGGTGCATACCTTTACATAGTGAGAGTGAAGTCGGTGCATCTTTACTCTGCATGCCATCAAAGTCTTTGCATATATCACTGTACGCACTTCACGATCGGTGCACATTTTTCTCAGGCGCATGGAGGGCATGTGCCTGTCTTGGCTTGTGCACAATCAAAGTCTGTTCATTGCTATAAAATCTGTGCATATCCTACAATACACGACACATGGTCTGAGCATTGTTTGGGATACGTTCTATGCATATGTCTAAGTCTTTAGCTTTAAACTATGTGCTTGTCATGTTATAAAGTCTGTGCACATTAGTCTTATGCTATTCAAAGTCTGTGCAAAATCTACTCCTCCTAGTCAATAACACTGACTATTATGCTTGGTCTTTGCCATGACAGGTAAGGCCCATGATCAAACACTTTGAGAGCAGAACTAAAGAAGCACGTGAGCTCGAACTGAGATAAGAAGGGCACGTGATCCAAGGTAGGCTGATACCAGGGGATCTTGCCATGTGTAAAGTAGCGGCAATGTGATGGTGACACATGAAAAGTTATGGATCAGATCTGCGTGAATTTTAGGTGGGAATTGTGGCAACCACGCGCCTAGTTCCTGTAGTCTATAAAAGGAGAGCCGATCGCCCAGTTCGATGATGATGAAGCAGTAGAGAGCTTGAAGAGATCGAGAGATAGAGAAGATAGAGAAGTAAGAATAGAGCAGCCAGAGAGAAGTGTACGAGAGCCAGCAGTAGAAGAAGAAAAAGGGAAGTGAAGAAAGAGCAAGAGAGCTGAGAAGTGAAGAGAGAACGAGAGAGAGCTGAGAAGAGAGGTCGAGATCGAAGCAGCCGATTCTTAATGTGAAGATCTGTAGTCATTGCTCCAGGATCAAATCCTGAACAGTCCTACTCCAGTTGGAGCTACATTTTCTTTCCTTTGTTTGCATTTTCCTTTGTTCATTTTCTTATTTCACTTAGTTCTTTCGATTCTATGGTTTGAGGTCGGGTTCCTCCTGTGGTCTCAGGAGAAGGGAGATTGGTTCTCCGGTTGCGAGTGTAGGCAATTCGCTCGTGTATACCCTCTGGTTTTGAGGAAGGGAGGTTGGTCCTCCGGTTCTCTCTAGTTTAGAGGAAGGGAGGTTGGTCCTCTGGTTTCCTTTGGTTTAGAGGAAGGGAGGTTGGTCCTTCGGTTTCCTCTGGTTTAGAGGAAGGGAGGATTGGTCCTCCGGTTTGCAAGTGACTGAGTGTCACTTGTGGTTTCCCTCCGGTTTGGAGGAAGAGAGACTTGGGTCTCTGGTTGCTAGTGACTGGGTGTCACTAGTGGTTCCCCTCCGGGTTGGAGGAAGAGAGGAGTGTGTTCCTCTGGGTCAAGCTGTTAGGCAGCGTTTGTTGCAGACTGAGTCTGCGTCTTGCATTTTACAAGGGAAGCCTCACTCCGGTTTGGAGTGAGGGGTGGACGTAGGTCTGGAGGATCGAACCACCTAAAAAATCATATCTATCGTGGTTTGCTTTGTGCATTCTTCCATATCATCTATCTCCCCTTTACAGGTTTTGTGTGCTTGATTATATGTGTGATCTTGGGGAGTTATTATGAATGTGAAGTGTTTGTTCATACGCTCAGTAGAATTACAACTCATGTGTGAGCCAGAGTTTCTTAGTTCACGGTTGTGAAAAGAGAGAAGCTCAGTTGTCTCATTAGTTTATATTGAGTTCTGTTAAAAGTTTCCTCTGTGTGTCAGCTTGCGTTTGGGTACTTTAAGGGTTGGCAGAGTGCTCATCGTTTCATCAGCCTGGTCCTCGATTAGTACTCGATACTGTGTCTGTCAGATTTACGTTTTGTGTGAGCTAGTCTTTCAGCATGTGCCTTCATGTGTCAACTGAAGAGTGCTTAATTGATTAAGCAATCTAAGATTTTAATTCCGCAATAGTTTTTGAACGGGGATTCATTCACCCCCCCTCTAAATCCATGCTTTGCAACCCAACATCTTGGGGGATGCCCCGAGTAACATGTATTTTGCCATTTCAATGAAATGTTTTCATTTGCCGTGATCACAACCTCGTCTTCCTTCTTTCTTCTTAGCCAATTGACTTAGCCCGAACATACGAGTTACTAGGGCAGGAGAGCGCTCACGCCTTCAGCGAAGGGGTGAGGGGTTCGCTCCACCACAGCATAACTACTCCCAGGGCCCAATTTTGGCTAATACAGGCTGAATGCTCAAGGGCGGAGGTGTAGCGGCCATGCGGACCAAAGGGTAAGGTCAGAAGGCCTATTGGTAAGCTTCGCCGATGGTGACGAAGCTGCAGGGAGACCAATAATGTATTCATTCCTCGACAAGGGCAGAGAACCCAAGTGAGGGGTAGGTTTGCTAATTTACCCGAATAACGAAGAAAGTGAAGAACAGGTTTACTTATTGATGCGGATGGAAGATCCGGACCAATGGTTTGCTTGATGATTTCGCCGATGGTGACGAAACATGGAGGTAGGGTTTATTCATCGACATGGGTTGAATGTCGACGCAAAGGAGGTTTATTTATTAATGGGGATGAAAGGTCCAAGTTAAGGGAAATGTCGACCGATCTTGCCGATGATGACAAGGGTCGAACACGGGGTTGTTCATCGACATTGGTTAGACGCCGAAGCAAAGGAGGTTTATTCATTAACAAGGACGAAAGGTCCCAGTCAAGGGAAGCGTCAATCGATCTTGCCGATGATGACAAGGGTTGAACAAGGGTTTGTTCATCGACATTAGTTAGACGCCGAAGCAAAGGAGGTTTATTCATTAACGAGGACGAAAGGTCCCAGTCAAGGGAAGCGTCAACCGATCTTGCCGATGATGACATGGGTCAATAGCGGTTTATTCATCGGTGGGACTTGGAAGGATATTCTACCTCGCCCCTGAAGAGAGTGTGTCATAATCATTGATCATTCCTTTTCTTTTCTTCTTCTTTTTATTATATCACATTACAGGTACAAGCGCCCTTTCGGGTTTTCGCTTGAACCGGCCCCCTCTTGCTTTTGCCCATGCGTCCTCTCAAGTTTTCAAGTGGCGGGGTACCCAATTTTACCTGCGGCGCCCTTTCGGGTTTTCACCGCAGCTGGGTTATAGCCGTTTTTTCCCTTGCTTGGAACATCCGAGCAAGTCTGGCGAGGCACCTCTGCTTTTAGCCTCTTTTTTTCTTTCTTCTTCTTCTTTTTTTTTGAACTTGATTCACGGCACGAGGCTGGGATGGATGAGGACTTGTTCGTCAGCAGTGGCTGACTGTCGAAGGTAGGAGCATTTTCTAAGATGGACGGGAGGTCCGGTTTAGTGGAATGCCGACCGATCTTGCCGATGATGACAAGGGTCAGGACTAGCTTATTCATCGACATTGGTTAAATGTCAAAGCAAAGAAAGTTTGTTCATTAACGAGGATGAAAGATCCAAGCTAAGGGAGAATTGACCTTCCTTGCCGATGATGACAAGGGTCAATAGTGGTTTGTTCATCGGCATTGGTTAAACGCCGAAGCAAAAAAAAATATTCATTAACAAGGACGGAAGGTCCAAGTCAAGGGTAACATCGACCGATCTTGCCGATGATGACAAGGGTTGAAAACGGTTTGTTCATCGACATTGGTTAAATGCCAAAGCAAAAATATATTCATTAACAAGGATGGAAGGTCCAAGTTAAGGGGAATGTCGACCGATCTTGTCGATGATGACAAGGGTCGAACACGGTTTGTTCATCGACATTGGTTAAATGCCGAAGTAAAAATATATTCATTAACAAGGATGAAAGGTCCAAGTAAAGGGGAATGTCGACCAATCTTGCCGATGATGACAAGGGTCGAACACGGTTTGTTCATCGACATTGGTTAAATGCCGAAGCAAAAATATATTCATTAACAAGGACGGAAGGTCCGAATCAAGGGGAACGTCGACTGATCTTGCCGATGATGACAAGGGTCGAACACGGTTTGTTCATCGACATTGGTTAAATGCCGAAGTAAAAATATATTCATTAACAAGGACGGAAGGTCCAAGTCAAGGGGAATGTCGACCGATCTTGCCGATGATGACAAGGGTCGAACACGGTTTGTTCAGAGAAAAGATCTCCGGTGGGACTTGTGGTGATCATCCTTTTCGAAGTTTCATTAGGATGAGGGTGAAGAGGAACTTTAAATTACCACATTACTAGCTTAAGTGCCCTTTCGGGTTTTTGCCGAAGCTAGCCCCCTCTTACTTTTGCCCACGCGCCCTTTCGGGTTTTCACGTGGCGGGGTACCCGATTTTGCCTGCAATGCCCTTTCGGGTTTTCACTGCAGCTGGGTCATAGCCATTTTTGCCCTTGTCCAGAGAATCTGAACAAGACTGGCGGGGCACCTCTATTTTAAGCCCCATTTTTATTACATATTTTTTTATTTATATCTTTTTTGACAGAGGTAGGAACATGATGATGGGTCGATGTGCGACGTTCGACCCTGAGTGGTGGCATATGACCGTTGGCTGGGACATAGAGCCCTGCGCCGATAAGAAAGGGGGTTTATTCGTTGGTAAGGACAAATACCAATGCAAAAGAGTTTTCGCGCCGATTCAGACGTAGGGTCCATAATGGCGATATTGTATGAAGTTCGGCTAGGACACGAAGTCTTACACCGAAAGGGGTTTATTCGTTAGCAGGATGGTAATGCTAACGCAAAGAAGGATTTCTGTGCCGATTCGGACGTAAGGTCCAGAATTGCGATATTGTATGAAGGTCGGCCAGGACACGAAGTCTTGCGTCAAAAGGGGTTTATTCATTGGCAAGAGGGTAATGCTAACGCAAAGAAGGATTTCTATGCCGACTCGGGCGTAAGGCCAGGAGTCGCAATATTATATGCAGGTGGTGTCCGTGATGGATGCATACGGGTCTCCAAAGGATCCCGAGTTTAGTGCTTGTTGGGGACGTTCCCGGAATTACAGACCAATGGCTTGATAATCAGTCTGGGTTGACTGGATATTTCAAAGAGCTCGGCCAGGGCGGAGTGCCACTAGGCCAAGGTAGGTTTCGGTCATTCTGGGAATATTGATGGGACTGCATGGTACAGCTTCATATGTTTCCCATTAAGAGGGGAGAAATGAACTACTCCCTTGTGATCTACCAAAACGTAGGCACCCCCTTCATATACTCGACGGACAATATACGGCCCGACCCAATTTTCAACCAACTTCCCCTTGGGGTTGGAGGCCATCACTTCTCTTCTTTTAACCATTACCAGGTCACCTTTCTTGAATTCTCATCCTTTGACTAGCTTATCGAAAGCGCGGGCTATGCGAGCTTGATAGAGTTGGATATTTTATTGCGCTCGGAGACGCTTTCCTTCGAGCTCGAAGAGCTCTTCCAATCTTCTTTCTATATTGGTTTGTTCACTGCTAGCCAACCCATACTGAACGGCGACTCGAAGCGACGGGACTTCCAGTTCAATTGGCACTACCGCCTCTGACCCATATACAAGGGAAAATGGTGAGCAGCCAGTTGGAGTTTTATAAACTGTACGATAAGCCCAAAGCGCCTCGTACATCCTTTCTTCCCAATCCTTCTTATTGGACTTGATGGTCTTCACCAACAAAGTGCACAGCATTTTGTTGAAGGCTTCTGCAAGCCCATTGGCTTGAGGGTTGTAGGGGGACGACGTCCTCCAGTCAATCTTATATTTATCAGCCAGTCGATAAACCTTTTGGTTCCTGAAGTGGCTGCCATTGTCAGAGATAATTTGGCTGGGGACTCCAAACCGAAATATTATATTCTGCCGGAAGAATCTGGCGACTAATTCTCCCGTCACTTCTCTTAGTGCTATTGCTTCTACCCATCTGGAGAAGTAGTCTGTGGCGGCTATGATGTATCTGCACCCTACTGACGATGCCGGTAAGGGTCCTACCACGTCCGTGCCCCATTGAGCAAACGGCCAACTAGGTAGGGTGGGCTGTAGCAACGCCGGCAGTCTTCTTGACATGTTGGCATGCTCTTGACATTTCTGGCAAGCTTTAGCAAACTTGTAACAATCATTGAAGATAGAGGGCCAGTAATAGCCCAGCTTCTTTATTTCGATCTTCATTTTAAGACCGGCCTGATGTGCTCCTGCTGTCCCGGCATGGACTTCTTGCATTACTTGCCAGGCTTCTGTTGGGGACAAACAACGGAGTAAGATTTTCTTTTGGGCATCTGCCATTATTCGAAACAAAGTTCCGTTCCTCATTTCATAAGAGTCCTTGACCCTCAGGAGCTTCATTCTTTGTTCTTTTTCTTTCGGGAGCTGTTGGTGGCAAAACCAACACAGGAGGTGTTCCCGCCAATCGGGCTGTTGGATTTCTTCCACAGCTGTCGCTTCATTTTCTTGTTCATCAACTGGGACTTCGGTCACGCTGGGGACCTGTCGTCGGTTAATTACTGCTATATTCAGGCTTGTATCTGGCGGGAGCGCCAAAGAGCTGGCCAATTTTTCGAGAGCGTCTGCCTGGGCATTTTGTCCTCAGTTGATGTGCTTGACTTTGATGAGATAGAATCTGGCCATCAAGTGGATCGCCAGCTGATGTTAGGGGAGGAGTTCTTTCTTCCGCACCTCGAACTCTCCTTCTAGCTATTTTACCACTAGCATGGAGTCCCCGAATGCTTCAAGCATCTGAATCTCCATAGACAAGGCAATTTGTAACCCAATGATTAGGACTTTATATTCTGCTTCATTATTTGTGCAAGGTTTGTTTATTGAATAGGATGTATATATGACTTCTCCTTCTAGAGATTTCAGGACTATGCCTGCCCCTGCCCGGACTTTGGCCGATCCAGTTGCTGGGGTGTCGAATCTGGATGCGCCATCAAAGTACAATTGCCACAATGAGGGCTGTACTTGGCTAACTTCCAAGGTCTCATCTTCAGGAAGCTCTGGCTCCAGCGGGCAATCTTATGGCACGGGGTGCTCGGCGAAGAAATCTACGATGGCTTGGCCCTTAACGGCCCTTTGCGGCACGTAGGAGATATCATACACCATGAGGATCACCGCCCATTTGCCTAGGCGGCCTTTGAGTGCCGGTTGAGACATGATATATTTAAGCAGATCCTCCTTGAAAATCAGCTTAACTTCATGCGACAGTATATAGTGTCGAAGCTTCTTGACCGCGAAGACCAGCGCCAAGTAGATCTTCTCGATATAGGTGTACCTCTCCTCAGTTCTGACCAATCTTCGACTGAGGTGGTAGAGGGCTTGTTCCTTCCCTTCTTTATTGTTCTGGGCTAGCATTTCCCCCAGGGAGTTGTACGTGGCTGCTATGTAGAGGACTAGCGGCCTTCCTTTCACCGGCGCATCCAGCACTAGAGGAGTCTTCAGATAATCCTTCAGCTTGTCAAAGGCTGTCTAGCATTCTTCGTCCCAATAAAAAGGAACATCTTTCATCATTAGCTTGTGAAAGGGATGGCATCGCCCTGACAAGTTAGATATAAATCACCGGATGTATGCCAGATGGCCTTGTAGAGATCTCAGCTCATAGAGGTTCCTTGGCGGGGGTAACTCCTGGATTGCCTTGATCTTTGCGGGGTCTATCTCAATCCGCCGATATCTGACAATGAAACCCAAGAACTTTTCACTCGATACTCCGAATGCACACTTCAAGGGGTTCATCTTTAATTCATACTGCCTAAGCCTCTGAATCACAACTCAGAGGTCCTACAGATGGTCTTCTTTCTCTCTGGTCTTGACTACCATGTCATCTATATAGCACTCAACCTTGTGGTAGAGCAGTTCATCAAATATTATGGTCATCGCCCGCTGGTAAGTTACGCCGACGTTCTTCAATCCGAACGGCATCCTTTTATAGTGATAGATACCCTGGGGAGTTCGGAAGGCAGTGTGGACCCGGTCATGTTCCGCGATCCATATATGGTTGTAGTCAGAAGACACATCCATGAATGATAGTGTTTCGTGGCCGGTTGTGGCGTCAATCATGACTTCTGTGATCGGCACTAGAAAGTCATCCTTGGGACATGCTTTATTCAGATCTCAGAAATCATTACATATCCGGATCTGCCCATTCTTCTTTTTCACAGGCACAATATTAGCTAGCCACGTGGGGTATTGGTTTTCTTCGACAAAACCCACATCAATGAGTTTGTCTACTTCTTTGCATATCTGAGTGATGAGCTCTGGCCTCATGTGCCGTGGCGACTGCTTGACTGGCTCAACCTCATGGTTTATAGCAAGCTCATGCTGTGAGACTGCGGGGCTGAGTCCTGGCATTTCCTTGTAGGTCTAGGTGAAACAATTCCGATATTCTTTTAGCAGTTGGACATACAGCTTCGGTTCTTCAGCAGACAACTAGGCATTGAGGAAGGTCGGCCTAGGGTCGGCCTTATCTCCCAGGTTAACCTCTATTAGTTCATCGACTATGGCTTGGCCCCCATCTTCTATTTCCGGGGGCGTATGCTGAAGGTCAACAAAATCTAGAATATCATCTTCAAGCTCGAGTGTAGACACGCCAAAATTGACGCTATGTTAATCAAAACTCATGTCACCATGTTGACGCCCCAAATTGAACTTCAATATGTCTATAATATGATGTTTTTCTATTTTTGTGTGTATTTTTGATTTATTCTTGCGTTTTTGTGATTCGCGACCTGAAGAGGGGCGTTATTTACAAAGCGGCCTTACCTAGGGCGTTTTTCAAAGAAAGGACGACTAAACTTCAGGGCGTCAATTCCTGGTATTATCTGGTTTTAAAATAAATTACAATTAAAGAGTAACGTCCTATCTCAGGGCGTGTTTTCAAGTAACGCCTTTCTCTCAGGCGTCTTTCCACAATTTTCAAATAAAGAATGCTTTATCTCCAAAATTTAAATCCAGGAAGTGACGCCTTTGACCAGGTCGTGTATTTGAGTAACGTCCTAAGGTAGGTCGTCAATTATGATTTGACGCCTTTCTAAAGGGCGTGTTTCATTCTTTAGTGTCCTGTTCGAGTATGCCTTTCCTGAAGAGTTCCTTGCCTCCAATGGTCTCCTTGCTCGAATTGGAACTAGAGTCCGGCCTTTGATAACCATTGCCCGTTCTTATCTTCCTAATTTTGAGATTATCTTCGATTAAAGCCCTATATAAGAGGGCTCTGGTCAATCTTGTGAGGGGTTACAAAAAAAAACAACAACAACGAATAACGTGCTGACCATTAGATAAAGTTACAGATATACAAGAGAAAGAAGCAGAGAGCGGTTTTAACTTTGTGCGTGCAGAGAAGAGTCTTTCTCTTCCCTCTGTGCGATCTCTTCCCTCTGCTTCCTCCTGCTGTTTCAGGCGAACCAAAGCTTCACCGTGATTCTCCCCTTTACTGTTGTCAGGAACAGCAGGGGCTCCTTCTTTTGTTTGTTTATTTTCATCATACCATCACCGTCGATCATCATCCACGGTTTTTCTTGCATTAGTATCATCCTTCCTCTCCCTAGTCCTTTAGGGGTTTTAACAAAAAACAATAGAAAGGTCCGCATGTTATGTTCTCTTTATCATCATCTTGCTTATTTGGGATTGATACTACTTCCACTCTTGGCTGATCCACTTTGCCTTTGCTTGTTTTTTTTTGTCTTTGTGTAAGGGTAATCAACAAGGAAAACCCCCTTCATCGGCCGGCCGATAGAAGGAGGAGGAGGAATCTACATCCATCCCGCGTCTTATTTTCCACCAGGTATTCGCGATCATCTTTTGTTCTTCTTGAGGTAACCCCTCTGGCGATCACTCTCCTTGGTAGCACCACGTGCTTTCTTTTGGCTTTATTATCATCTCCCATCATTATTTCTCTCCCAATATTATTATTCTTGCTTTTTCTCCATGAGTAGATTTATCATGATCAACATATTGGCGATCACGGTGGGACTTCCACTGTTTTTCTATTGATTACCCTCTCCTATTGGCACCCACGTGTGCCATTTCCCCTTTGGCACCCACGCGTGCCCTTTCCCCTTTGGCACCCACGTGTGCCCTTTCCCTTTGGTACCCACGGTACCCCTCCTTTGTGCCCCACGGGCACCCTCCACTGTGCACACTGCACACTCCCCGGGATCAGCTGAATTAACGCCTTACCCAGAGGCGCGTTTCATTTTAACGCCTTCCTCCAGGGCATCTGCTTTCTGTTTAACAGCTTCTTTGAAGGCGTCTTTCATCATATTTCCTGCTTTTATTACGCTGTCTGTGAATTCACGCCCTTCTCCAGGGCTTCCCTTTATTGCATAGCACCTCCCATCAAGGCGCGTTTTTACATTTGACGCCCTCACCCAGAGGCGTCCTTTTCACATATAGCGCCTCACACTAAGGCGTGCTTTTCTCACTGCTGCCTGTTGGCTCCCATAGTGATTCACGACAGTCACCCTGTCGTCTCTTTCATTAATAGTGACCGTTCCCAGGTCGTCTCTTTCCTATGTTTTTACAGAACCCTGCTATCTGTGCTTATTCGTGCTGCATTGATTCTTATATTGATTATTTGGCTATATTGCTATGATCTGCTCATATTGCCTTGCATCTTATGGCATTTGGTTGAGAGACCTCTTCTCTCTACACTAGGATCCCACACACCTCTCTTGGAATCGGGACAACCCTCCATTGAGCATTCCGTCTCTTTGGACCGGAAATCCCTTTTCCAAGACCTCCGTAAGTCCCCGCACCCGTGGATTCCCTCACGGACGCCAGGCTGGTTGTACCCTTGAAGTACCCGGAGTATAGAAAACCTATCGTTGGTGAAGAGAGAGAAAGAACCTAGTTGACCCGGAGGTCACACTTGGATTCAAACTAGGTTTCACTTTGCAAAAGAGGGAATTACTCTATAATCAATCCACTCTAATCTCAAGCATAACATTAAAATCTTACGTCCATCTCAACTTGATTGCATAAATTTGGTTGGGTTGATTTGATTAAAGTTTGCTTGGATTGAGTGCTTTTGTGTCATAACCCCTTTTATAAAGCTTTCTCTCTTCTTAAACATGAAACTCCGTTCAGGTAAGATCATCAACATGGCAAGCTACGGGTACACTTATGATGATGTGGAAGAAAATATCTTTGGACAATCTTATGAGGTCCCCCACCAAGATTTCATCTATCATGAGGGGAATTACCCTCCTCCTCATTCTCATTATCCACAAGTTCATGTGGTTGACACCACTTCCCAAGAGGTTGAGCCCTCCTCTCAGGCTTTACCTTCCAATACCTCGGGGAATTCTTCCCCATCCATTAATGTCACCGATTTAATTCAAGCTTTGTCTCAGTTAGATGATTCCCAGTGGCAGGCTGTCCAGGCCGCTTTGAAGGGGAAGTCCGTTCCCTCTTCCTCCTCCAATCCCCCTCCGACCGAGAGTGGCCATCACACTGTTAATGACCAGGCGGTCTTGCATAAACCTCCTTCCCGTCCACCAACACCCGCTGCGGCCATGCCGGCCCAACAGGCGAGCTACTCTGCGGTTAGGCACCAATTTCTCCAACCTCCTCAAATTCTACGGACGCCTATACCGCATTCTTTTGTTCAAAATCTGGCCCCGGTCGAGTCAGACACTAATGCTTTGCTACTTCAGAAATTGGCTAGCATGGAAGAAAAACTCAACAAGGTTACTGCAGCCAAGAATGCCCCAGAAATCTCCCTTCCTACATTGCTAGTTTTTCATTTACCACCTTCTGAGATGCCGAACTTCCGGTGATATAATGGCATTGGCAATCCTTTTATCCATCTGAAGGATTTTATGTATGAAACGTCCTTTTGGCAGGGCAACAAAGCCTCATTGGCTTATTTGTTTAGAAGATCTTTAGAGGGGCCAGCCCTCGAATGGTTCTATTCGTTGGATCCTGCTGATGCCAGCGACTTTGATATTGTTCAGAAGAAGTTCCTGTAGAAGTATAGGGACCGGGTCGGGCCCTCCCTCTCAGTCACAGATCTGGTTGCAGAAAAAATGAAGCCCGAGGAGGACTTCATCATATTTGCTGATAGGTGGCGTTCAATGGCCGAGAAGTTGAAAGACACTTTGGCGGAACAAGAACAAGTTAAGATGATAATTTCCAATGCAACTCCTCAGTTCCGGCACATACTGGCCATGAACAGATTAACAACCATGGAGGAGCTCTATGAAAGAGCTCGTTATATTCAGACACAGATGAAGGATTCGCCCATTATGGGCATGTTTGAGCCGAAGCCACGGCTATTTAAGAAAACCACAAATGTCAACAACAGCGGGCCCACGACTGAGGGCACTATTGCAAATGAGTAGGTTGGCGTAGTTGGCCACCCCCACCACCAAGCTAACCTACGACCTAACCCACCTCCACAACAAAACCCCCATTTCAACTCCACTCCACAACACCAATTCACACCTCAACACTCTTTTGCTTCACCGCAAAACCAAGCACACCGCGTTGACCCTCCAGCTCCGCAACAGTACCACCACCTACCAGCTATGGCCAACAACAACAACAACGGAGACCACCACTTGGCCCCAAAAGGGACCACTACCCTCCACTACCAGAAAGTCTCCCGGATATTTTCAATGCTTTAATGGCCGCCAACTTGCTCGTATTACCGAGGGAAAGAACAGCGTGGCCCGCTAATGTTGACACATCTCGTTACTGTGCTTTCCATCGCTCCCCTGGTCACAACCTTGATCGTTGCTTCCACTTCAGAGATTATATTTATGATCTAAATGACCAGGGCGGCATCAACTGGAATGAGATGAGGCAGTTTATTGCCACCATGAAAGAAAGAAGGCCTCCTCGGTAGCAACAGGCTCAGCAGCCGCCGCGACCAGCTCCACAGTAGCAACAACAAGCTCCAGCGCCTCAGCAGGATATGGGGATTGTCCACAATCCACTGCCGGAGCACCCTCCAAACCAACACGTAAACCCTGTCACGTCTCTCCCTGAGGTGGAGAGAGGGCAGGGATGGCATGAAGAAAACGCCTCTGTCGGGGCATTTAATCACAATCAAAATCAACCTCCGCACCTCTTGCGCACCCTTTCTTCTTCTTCTACCCCCCAATTGAGCCGATCCCTTCTGCGCCCCGTTAATCCACCTACCCCCACCTATTCTCTGACCTTGCCGGTTCGCCCCCTTCTTACCCGCTTACCATCTCCATAGCCCACACCACAACAAACCCCATCCACCACCAACCCTTCACCACTGCCATCTAGGCCACTCCTTAACCACCCGTCGCCAACGCCCGTTGCACCCGCCACCACTACTCCTCCACCGGCAAGGATCCCTCCACCATCGGCTCCCCCACCTTTTATGCCCGGATCTCTCCTCGTTCCACCCACCAATTCCCCCCACATTCGGGTATCCCTTTCTACTCCTACGCCTCCAACGGGGGCATCTTTATTGAACTCTTCATCAACACCCCCCGTGGGGGCTCCTTCTTCAAACACTCCTCCACCGCTTATCAACACTAACACACCCTCTTCTTCTTCTAACCCTCCTCCCACACTTGCCCCTACAGAGGCGCGTCAAGGCGTGGCGCCGCTCCGCAGTGGATGGATGTTCCACCGCATTTTTCCACAGAGAGAGTTAGAGCCCGCGCAGGGGCCGCAAGAATAGGAACAAGAACAGGGGTCCATACCAGGCACAGAATACGACTTGTTAAAGCATTTGGACCGGACTCCGACAAGAATTTCAATTCTAGAACTGATCAAGAGGTCGACCACTCATCAGATGCCTCTAAAGGAATATCTGTAGAAAGTCATGGTCAATGAGGATATTCCGGTCGAGCAGATAACCGCAGTCTTAACACCTACTGGCAGTCAACCAGCAATCACGTTTTATGAGCATGAGCTGGCACCAATCTCAGCAAGAAAATATGCTCTATGCATCACAGTTGATATCAATAAGGTGGCTGTACAACAGTGTTTGGTGGACACTGGGGCATCCATCAATGTCTTGCCGCCAAGCACTTTGAAGATGTGCGGCATTCCCGAGAATCTGATTTGGCCATCCACCATAACAGTCACTGCATACGATAACACTAAGAAGCCTCCTCTGGGCATGATAACACTAAAAGTAAGTTTGGGTCCTGCCGCCATCACATCAGATTTTCACATTCTGGATATGGATCCGACATTTAATGGCATTCTGGGATGCCCCTACATCCAGCAGCTCGATGCGGTGCCCTCGACAAATCACCAATGCCTTAAATTTCCACACAAGGGCCGCATTATTAAAGTCACCAGTATGCCAATTTTGCCAGAGGAGGATATTCATGTGGCTTCATCAGTTCCTTCTATTTGGCCTGCCAATAAGCCATTGTTATCTGTATTGGACGTCCCTCGCCCACAGTCGATGCCATCCGAGACTATCACAACAGTTGCTATGACACCCCTACCTTCCAAGGGGAAGAAGAAGAAAACGGTGATGAACACCCATGGCAGGAACATTTTAATGAAAATGGGGTATCAAAATGGCAAAGGTCTGGGTGCCAATTGTCAAGGCAGGATTCAGCCTGTAAAGCCTCAGAAATTGATTACAAGAGGGGGTTTGGGCTACAAAGGGCCAAGCAAAAATGAAGATGAACCGTGGGCAGTTATGACATCTACATTGAAGATAGATCGCCAGCCGCTTACCTGGACATTGCAGACACATTTTGTCACGGGTGGCTTTCAGAATAGTGAGCAAACTACAATAATCACTTCCATACTAGACTGTCAGGATGTTCATGCTAGACAGTTTGCTCGTCATATTGCCCCGCTGGCCACATATAAAGCCCTGGAATCCTTAAGGCCTGACAAGAGAAGGAAAATGGATGATCCGGAATGTGACTGGTACAGGTGGTTTGATATGAATGATATCACTATTTCCTTGAGCCGCCTCTTTATGCCGACTAATCCGAAATGGACGCCACTAATACATGAATTGATTGAAATGCCTGCTGTGATTACAGACAAGAGGCAGTTGCTGAGTGATTACACAGACACTGGGGAGCCAGATATTCCGTTTGAAGAAGGTTTCACTGTGGACAGGCCGTGGGCCGGCCTCTTTTCCCTCACTTCCATGCATCCGTCTCTTCTTGCTTCCTTACATTCTCACTGGTTTGGTCGCGTGCCGAGACCGCCACCGATTATGATCAATTTCTCTCCAAGTTCAATCCAAGTTTCTCTCCCGATTCCTCCTTTGCTCCTCGAGCAATTCTCCAGACTCTCCATCACACCCCCACGCGGGCCATCACTGATTCAATCTTTCTCCAAACTTTCAATTTCCACTCCTCCTGTTGTTCTCCCTTTACATTGTTTTCTTCTAGAAAAGGAAAATAAAAATAAGGATAAAAATAAAAATGAAAAAAAAAATGTCAAAATTCTAACTTTCCAGTCCTCCATCTCCATTGAGGAGACTTCTTATCTCTTTTCCGAATGTGTCCCGACCCAGGGGCCACTCTTCCATGATTCATTAATAAATCCTTTCTCCCCCTCTGGTGAGGGGTCTTCATCTGTATCTCCTTCTGTATCCACTTTTTCACCTCCTTCTTTCCCTCCTACTAATCAAGCTAGTTGTTCTTCTTCTTCTAATAAAATTCATGGGGTAGGTTCTCATAAGAAATCCAAGGGTAAGCTGATTCCGCGTAGATTTCTATTGGAGTTAGCCAAAAGGTGCCAGGCTTGTTTAGCTCTTCCTGAATTTGTAGAGAATCTGATTATCCTGCCAGAGTTGGAATATGAGGATGCTAATGCTTCTTATGAGGGTTTGGGTGTCTACGAAATCATGAATGATGAAGACCCTATTGAAGAGGGGGATGAAAGTTATGAAGAATATGAGGACGAGGCTGATACTTTTGCCAGTGGCATGAGAAGATTCGATGAACTATCAGCCTCCGTAGAAGAGCATACCAAAGAAATTAATTTGGGTACAGAGGAAGACCCTAGGATTGTCCTCATCAGCAAGAATTTGCCGCCCTCCGAAGAGGAGGCGCTTATTTTGGTACTTCAAGAATACAAGGACACGTTTGCGTGGAGTTATGAGGATATGCCTGGATTAGACCTTGCGCTTGTTGAACACCACCTTACACTTAAGCCAGGGTCTGTCCCGGTCAAGCAACGGTTGAGGCGTTTCCACCCTAATATGGCTTTAAAGATGAAAGAAGAGGTCGACAAGCTCCATAAGGCTAGATTTGTTAGAGTTGTCCTCTACCCTAATTGGGTGGCTAACATCATCCCGGTCATGAAGAAAGATGGAAAGGTTCGGATTTGCATAGACTTTCGGGACCTCAACCGTGCGTGTCCTAAAGATGATTTTCCCCTCCCTCATATTGATGTTCTGATCGATAATATGGCAGGATTTGAGACTCTCTCTTTCATGGATGGGTTTTCAGGTTACAATCAAATTCGTTTGGCTGAAGAAGATCAAGAGAAGACATCATTCACTACACCATGGGGTACATATTGCTATGTGGTCATGCCCTTTGGACTCAAGAATGCTGGGGCCACCTATCAGAGGGCTATGATGGCGATTTTTCATGACATGATTCATATTTATATTGAAGTGTATGTGGATGACCTGGTAGTAAAATCAAGGACAAGGATTGAGCACCCTGGGGTTCTAGCTAAGGTCTTGCAGAGATCGCGAGAGTATCAATTGAAAATGAACCCCAAGAAGTGTGTATTTGGCGTATCATCAGGGAAGTTGCTTGGATTTATTGTCAGCAAAAGAGGAATTGAAGTTGATCCCAACAAGGCGAAGGCCATCAGAGGCATGCCTCCTCCCAAGAATTTGAAGGAAGTTCGAGGATTAATCGGGAGGTTACAATTTATCCGCCGCTTTGTCTCCCAGCATTCACAAAGATGTAGGCCGTTTTACGAGCTTACTAAGCCGGGGGTCAAGTTCAATTGGGATGACAAGTGTCAGGCAACCTTTGACAGATTGAAGGATTATCTGGCCAATCCTCCTGTCCTGAGGCCGCCAATTCCAGGCAAACCGCTTATCCTCTATGTTTCTGTCCTGGATGACTCCGTAGGTGCTGTCTTAGCTCAAGTGGATGAAGAAGGGAAGGAGAGGGCAGCATACTACTTGTCTAAACTTCTTAACCCTTGTGAGCAGAGGTACTCAACCATGGAGAAGACTTGCGCTGCTCTAGTCTGGGTAGTTCAGAAAATAAAACACCATTTCTTAGCTCACGAGGTTCACCTCATTGCATGCATGAATCCGATTAAATTCCTTCTTAAAAAATATGTCATCACTGATCGATTAGCACGTTGGCAAAGTTTCCTTTCTCAATTCAACATCACTTACATTCAACAGAAAGCTATCAAAGGTTACGCCATTTCCGAACATCTTGCTCACCACCCTCTTCCCCGATTTGATCCTGTCAATTCGGAGTTTCCAGATGAGGAACTGATGTCCATCAATCAACCCCATGATCCTATGTGGACATTACATTTTGATGGAGCTCTAAATTCCCAAGGAAGAGGGATCGGCATGGTTCTTTTAACACCAGAAGGGGTCACCATCCCGTTTGCTGCTCGGCTCACTTTCCCTGTCACAAACAACATAGCTGAGTATGAGGCTCTTTTGGCCGGTCTTCAAACCGCTCATCGATATGGTGTTACTCATTTGCGAATTGTGGGTGATAGTCAGCTTATTCTGCGCCAGGTGCTTGTCAAGTGCCGCACTATCAATCCTAAGCTTAAACCCTACCAGGAACTTGCTTCAGCTTATGCCAAACTCTTCACCAAGTTAATCTTCGTGCATGTTCCTTGTAGCCAGAACATCTTAGCCGACGCTCTTGCCTCTTTGGCCTCTGCTTTGGTCTTCCCTCCTGAGCGTGATTTTCATGTTCCTCTGATTCATCAGCGTGACACTCCAGCTATTAAGGATCGTGCATTCCTCGATGTTAGGGATAAGGTGCTTGAGAAGGACAGGCAGAAGGAAGCTCTTAAAGGCAAAGAGGTCATGCTTTTGGACTGGGAAGAAGAGTTGGCTGACGAAGAGAAGCCTTGGTATTATGAGATTGCCAGATATTGCAATGATCAGTCTTATCCCGAGGAAGCCACTGTGGAAGAGAAGAAAGCAATTAGAAGAGTGGCTCAGCGTTATGTTTTGATTGGAGGTGTGCTCTACAGAAGAGGGCTCACAGGTGTTTTGTTAAGGTGCCTCGACGATGATGAATCTTGGAAGGTTGTGGAAGAGGCGCATTCTAGAGTATGTGGTGGTCATGTGAATAGTCAGATGCTAGCTAAGAAGATCCTTAGGCTAGGGTTCTATTGGCCAACTCTAGAAGAGGATTGCTCCATCTATATTCGAAGGTGTGTTAAGTGCCAACTGCACGCCGACAAAATTCATTCTCCTGCTTCTTCACTCCATCCTATGTCCTCCCCATGGCCTTTCTCCATGTGGGCTTTTGATATCATTGGACCTCTTGGTGATTCGAACCTCATGACCAAGCAAAAGTCGTTCATCCTGATGGCAACGGAATACTTCACCAAGTGGGCAGAAGCAAAAGCTTACGTGGAGATCAAAGCATCAACTGTCTGCAAGTTCATAATAAAGAACATCATCGCAAGGTTCGGCATCCCAAGTACCATCGTCACCGACAATGGACCTCAATTCATCTCTCAAGAGCTCAAGGATCTCTGCAACAGGTATAATATTGCATTACATCATTCTTCTCCCTATTATCCGCAGGGCAATGGCCAAGCAGAGGCAACTAATAAAACTTTGATCAAAATCGTTAAAAAGACGTGTGAGGCTAATAAATTTTTGGATTGGCCAGACAAGCTAGTTGAACCTCTCTGGGCCTATCGTACTTCCATTCGTACCCCCACTGGGCAAACCCCTTTCGCCCTTACTTATGGAATGGAGGCGGTAGTCCCTTACGAGATTCTCATTCCCTCTCTGAGAGTACAATTTGACAAGGAACTCTCTATTGATGAGCGTCGTGATTCACTCCTTGCTCAATTGGAACTCCTAGATGAGAAGCGTCTGGTCGCCGCTGAGCATGCGCGCGTATATCAAAACAGGCTCTCACGTTTTTATCAAAAGAATGTAATTGAGAGAAAATTTAAAGTCGGTGAGATGGTAATCAAGAGAATTTTTTTAAAACCTGGAGGCCCCCGCTCAAAACTCCAACCAAATTGGGAAGGACCTTTTGTTATAAAAGATGTTTATCTTGGCAATGCTTATAAACTGATTAATGCTGAAGGAGAAGAGTTAAATCACCCTTGGAATGGTTTGTATCTTAAGAAATACTACCCTTGATTTCCAAAATCCAAAAAAAATATATAGAATTTCTAAAATCCAAAAAAAATGAATATTGAAAATTTTCAAAAGGGCTGCCATGGCACACGAGGGCCTAAAATCCGAAAGGTCAAAATTCTGAATTCATTTATCAGTCTTGATTAACTTAAAATGGGGTTGACACCCGCACACACTAACACGCTTTATTCTTGAACTCAAGCGGTGCAAGATCCGATGGAAAGTCAAAACCTGACTAAAGGTGAAGATAATACCCATTCTTTTCCTCTTCGGCCCATAAGGGAGGAAGGGAGGCCTCGGGGTAGATCCACCAAGCCTATCCGCCGCCCTAGTAGGTGGAAGTCAGGGCCCAAAAGGGAACGAAATGCCGCAAAAAGCCCAAGTACAATTAGGTTGCTCAATGCAAATCAATTTCAAAGTGAAAGTCAAGTGGTTAAAAGAAAAGCATGTCAAGAGGGGAAAGTCCCCGCAAGGAAAACCTTGGGCGTATGCGTGCAATATAAAAGAGGCAAAAGGCAACAAAGTTTCCCTACGCCAAAGACCGAACCCCAACGGGCATAGGGCAGGGGAGGTAGCTTTGCTTCTGGCATCTCAGAATCCCTTATGGGCTTCCTTATATCTTCTTCCATCCCTTCCTTTGTGGTAAATCATAATCCGACAGAATGGTCGAGACGGACCTAGGAGATTGCACCATGCAAAATCTCGAATATAAGTTAATCATTATCACGTCAACTCCCTTTTAATTATTCAAGAAAGGTTAATGAATTTTAATGGTGACCGTGTAGGACCCACGGTCTGGGTAGCCTTGTCAACCTAATTTGGAAAATAAAAACAATTAACGCCTTCACTTAAGGCGCTTTTTATTTAATAACGCCTTTGTTCAGGTCGTCACTCTCTCAAAATTTGAAATCTTTGTCAAAATTCACGCCGTCACCTAGGGCGTCTTTTGTTTGAAGAACGACCTTATCTAGGGCGCGTCTTTCAGGAAAATAACAAAAATATATATAAAATAATAAAAAATGCATTTCTTCACGATGTATGCTTGCATTCTTTTGCATGGGCATCTTTTATTTATCGTCTACATATGAGTGCTTGCATGTCGCATCTCCCCTTTTATCAGTTATTTCATTTACCTTATTTGATTAAAGGCTTGGCCCCTTGACCCGTCATTAAGGTCAAAATATTGATACCCCTTGCTTATTGAGCAAGGGGCCAAGTCGAACAGATGAATTAACATGTTTGTTCAAAGTGTGGATTACAGTTGCAGGAACAGGGCAAAGCGAAGCAAAAACGAAGAACGTGGAAAGAGAAAAGTACACAAACACAAGTCCACAACCACACAAAGTGCTCAGGTAAACAAAAGCTCAAATCTCATATATATATATATATATATCTCATGTACAGGTGTGAAGGTGGAGGGGTACAAGTAAGTCTCTCAGCTCTCGCCTCCACCCTCCTCTCTCCTGCTCTCAACCTCACCCTCGGCATCCCGAGGTGGTGCTGGTGGGGGGGGCATGGAGCCCCGTGAAGCCGCTGGACCTCGAGCCTAGTCCCCTGTCTCACTCCTCGGTCGAAAAGAGGAGCCCGCCATGTAAGAGGAGCCGCCCAAGCTAAACCCTGCCGCTCGCGCCCGCTCCCGGCCTCGCTGCAAACGCTCCTCCGACACTCGAAGCCGCTCCTGAGAAAGGACTAGCTGAGTCCTCAGGTCCGCCAGCTCCTCGTGCTCACGAGCACGCTCCTCGCGCTCCCGGGCCCGCTCCCTCCTCTCCAGCTCGAGGGTGACCCGTAACTCTGCCACATCCTGAGGCAGCTCCTCCCGACGCCTCAAGGTCCTCTCTAGCTCTAAGATCCGCTGATCGCGGATCTCCAACTCGGTACGTACCGCCTGAAGTTGAGTAGCCTGCAAACAGGTAAACAAATCATCAATTCCATAATTAATGTAATGATTCAGTAATCTAGCAATTCAAGCAACACATGATTGAACCACTCACCTGTGTGCTCGTCACATGGAAGCCCTCATCAACGCAAGCAAGCACGGCTCGGAGCTCCTCAGTCTGCAAAGCAACTTCATCAGTACACAATGCTATATATAATCAATATTTGAATGAGGTTTGAGTTTAGAATTTACCCGTGAGGCGAGGTCGCGCTCTGCTGCCTCAGCCCGTGCCTCTGCTCCTGCCAGCTGCTCTGCCAGTGCAGTCGCCTCGGCATTGGGTCCCCTCGAGCTAGAGGCCTCCCCTGGATCTCTCTTCACTGCTCCCTGCTGTGCACGCTGCATTCATTAAGATCGTCAGTGGCTAATCATCAATAATTCAACAAAAAACACATTTGCATTAAACACTCACCAGGGTCTCTAAGTCTGCCCGTGTGGCAGCTAGCTGGTCCACCAGGCTGTATAGGTAGGCCTGTGCATCCATCGCTGCAATATCACGCGCGTCCTGCATTCATTACACCTTAGTTGCATAATAGATATACATAAGCATTTGCATTTAAAATAATTGCATTCATACGTACCCCTAGGACCCTCATCTGTGGCCGTCCGGCGTAAACCTCCCAGTAGCGCCGGAGGTACTCGGAGCTGTCAGTCGCCCGAGAGGTGACTCTGGTCCCGCCTCGCTGCCAGTCGGCGTACTGCTCCTCGAACCACACTCTCCAGTCGATCGCCTTTGTGCGACCGTGTGTGTTCTTCCCGATCCCTCGTGGCTCGCCGACCTCTACCCACTTCTGGTGTAGGCCCAGGGTCCTCATCACCAACCTAAGCCGTAACGGCTCGATCTCGCTCAAGCAGTGAACCCAAAGCTCACGCTCAAAGCGAGGACGGCCCGCCGTGACCCACGGCTAGTCATCGTCCGTCATACCCTGATAGGGTCTCCATCGCACCTACATCCATAAACATGCATATCATCATCATTCCATCATAATCATAATAAATTCAAATAAATACAAAAAAAATGCATTCATACATACCAGCGAGGGAGGGAAGTCGCAGAACTCTCTCCGCAGAACCCACAACTCATAGCCGAGTGGGGCGCCGAATACCACTGGCAGCCAGCGCCGTGCTAGAGGGAAAGCACCCTCACTTCCTAGCCGTGGGTCAGCACGCCCCATGGGCATGTATGGATGGCTCCAAACCTGCATCCATGCATAGCATTAGTGAGGCATTCACATGCATAATAAAAAGAAGAAAAAAGAGGAAAAATACATACCTGAAGAAAAGGTGAGAAACCACTGACAGTCGTCTCTCGTCCTGTCCCCGTGGACAGGTCGGCCATTATGTGCACCAACAGCACAGCTCCCCAGGCGTACCTGCCAACTCCCTCTAAATCCTCGAGGATGCCCAGGAATCGGCAGTTGATGACATCTCCCTTCGTCCCCAGCAATAGCCTCCCTAGTAGCAACAGTAGAAACCTCCTCAGGTCAAGGTCTGCTCTCTCCCTGTCTGCCGGGTCTTGGCAGTAGACCGCCCTAGCCCCGTCAGTCAGCCTCTGCGAGAACTACTCTAGGGTCTCCCCGGACCTATGCCTAGCATCCCCTAAGCCCATCACCGAAGTCAGGTCTGTGCGGAAAATAGTCCTACACTCGCTGGGTGTCTCATAGACCATCTCCAATCCTAGCAACCTCTGGGTAAGCTCGGTGTAGTCTGGTAAGGTGATCCCGCTCACAGCCTCTCCGTCTACCCTCAACCCTGTAATCCTGGCTACATCCTCCAGGGTAGGAACCATATGCCCCCAGGGCATCAGGAATGCCCGGCTAGTCCTGTCCCATCTCTCCCGTAGAACCTGGATAAGTGGTAGGTCTGGCCTAACTGGCTCTATGGATAGAAAGGCCCCAAACCCCATGGCATCTACCCTCGCTCTCTGAAACTCAAGGAGGCCGTGGTATGCTGCCCGGACCATGACCTAGGAGATGCGCGTCCTCATCAACCCCTGCATGCATAAAGAAAATAATTTTCGCTTAATTATTTTGATTATTCACGCTGAATCTCATTTTGATTGCCCTGTGTTATGTTGATGTTTGATTTTAATTAGCGACCACCCTTGGGTCGTGGTTTGTTGAATTAGCGCCCCTGGGAGAGGCGTGGTTCTTAAGTGTGCTTTGAATTCACGACCTACCCTAGGTCGATGTTCATCTAAGAACGCCTCTGTATTGGGCGTGGTTTGGTGGTTAATTTCTAATTTCTTAAGGTTTTTTTAGGAGACGCTCATCCCAGGGTCATCTTTTGCTTAAGTCACGCCCCTGTGTGGGACGTTGTTTTCAAATGGGAGTTTTGGGGCCTCATAATGATTTTTGAAATTAATGATTTGACGTCCGCTGGTTTGGTCGTCTTTCATTGAATTAACGCCCTGGTGGGGGGCGTTGTTTTCATGACTTTCAGAAAATGAAATAAAAATAACAGCATGCGAATAATTCATGGAAAAATAATTAAAAGCATGAAAATTAATGGAATTAACAGCATGATATGAGAAATGATAAATTTTTAATGGACGACATGCTGCAGGGCGTGTTTTATTGGGGTTAATTATTTTTCAGAAAATTAATTGAATTAACGCCCTTGGGTTAGGCGTTTCATTTCTAAGTCACGCCCCTACGGGGGGCGTCTTTTCTCTGAGTTACAGGGATTATACCCCGAGGGCTAT
This sequence comes from Amorphophallus konjac, assembly GCA_022559845.1. Classification (NCBI taxonomy): domain Eukaryota; kingdom Viridiplantae; phylum Streptophyta; class Magnoliopsida; order Alismatales; family Araceae; genus Amorphophallus; species Amorphophallus konjac. The sequence goes on from CM040120.1 coordinate 239,225,089, forward strand.
GAAAATTGCATAAAAAATGGAAATAAAATATAGAAAAACGGAAATAGGGTTGGGGGCCTACCTTCTTGTGCTTTGGTCCTTGTGGCTGAGGTCGTGTTTGCCTGGGTCGCCGTAGTTGGCCGGCACGGGGAGGAGCCGCCGCCGTGGGCGGTGGCTCATCACCACCTCCTTCTTCTTCTTCACCACCGTGTTCCTCACCACCTTCGCCTTCTTCTTCTTCTGCTGCTTCACCGGCATCATCCTCACCTTCCTCATTTTCTTCTCCTATGGCCTCGTCGCCGTGTTCATCCTCGCCGCCGGCCACCGCCACTGGGATTTCTTCGGCCACCACGGGAGGGGCTTCCTCTTCGGCCTGATTGTGTTCGCCCTCCAGGTCAACGACCTCGGGGGCGGCCACCCGTTGTCGTTTCAAACCACCGCCGGCCATCGTTTAGGTTGGAGAGGGGGAGGTATAAGAGAGAGAGAGAGAGTAAGAGACGGGGGGGAAAGAGGCTTCGGTTAGGTTTTTTGCAGAAGGGGGGGAGGACTGAATGGAGGGAGGAAGAAGAAAGGGGGAAAAGGCCTTTTGGCATTCGAAAAGAAGACACGCCTTGAGGAAGGGTGTGTTTTGTGGAATTGACGCCCATAAATCTGGGCGTGTTTTGATAATGGACGACGTTTCTTGAGGCGTTATTTCCGTTTGCATGGGGAATCATAACCGTCGTCAGACGCATTCAATATGGGTTGATTAATGTGATGGAAGTAATAATTGTTGTTTATGATTAACGTCTGAGCTTGAGGCGTTATTTACATGATCCGTGGCTTAGCTAAGGGCGTTACTTTTGAGATTTCAACCAATATATTTTGGGAATTTGAATCAATTCACGCCCTATTTTAAGTCGTTATTCAGTTAACGCCCATTCGTGGAGGCGTCAAATTTGTGAGCTGGAATATGGAAAGCGGCGTATGCTGAGGCGTCCTTTTATGAATTCATGACATTCCTTGAGGCGTTATTTTAGAAGATTTGATCCGAAATACTATGAAATTGGCTCAATCAGGTATCATCATTGTTATTCATTAAAAGGGAAGATCACAGTACATTCAATGAGCCCCTTTGGGTCTCAAGTTTCTCAAAGCAATAACATAAGATTTCCACTGGTCTTTATCTTCTTCCAAGATTTCAACAGGTTGATGAATCTTATTGCTTTTCCACAAGGCTTGGATTGTGGTACATTCTTCTCCATCTTCATTGCTGCCAAGGTCCCGTGTCTTGATTGGAGGGAGATGAGATGGATCTTCAAACACTTGCCGTGGAAGCCCGAGTTGAGGAAGGCACCGATATGAATTGTATAGCACGAAATCTGAAGCGTCGATGAGTCTAAGGTCCGTCCCGGGAGAGAACCTTGCACGGAGCTCTTGAAGTTTGAGTATTCCCGGGGCGCAAGTAAAGAGATTCTTTGGCATCACCTTGAGGTGTTCTCGCCATTCCACTCTCTTCTTGATTTGAGGAATTCGGTTCATCACTCTATTGCTTATCCCAAGTGAACCGGTCATGTAAAAGAGTGGGCTTTTTGAGAAGATTCTTGAGGATTGTTGGGCTTCATCACATGGATCAAACTTGAAGTGAAGATCTACCCAACTAGAGAGAGCTAGCATGCATCCGTAGATGGGCCTTCCCATTGCTGCTGAGGTTAGCCCGCTATAGAGATAGGCTAGAATAGCCGGTCCCACTCTATCTCCTTCCCATAAGCTCACCACGGCGCTTAATTGGGCCTCTTCTAGGAAGTCCTCCGTGGATGGAAATAATATCACTCCTGCCAAACACACCACGAAGGCCTTTGCTATCCGTTCTATCTCCTCATCTTCTTTGGCTTGATCTGCTCTCTTGTACACCCACGAAGCAAGCTTCAGGACATTGATTCCCTTGGTGACCTTGATTTGATTCATTAAGTTCGGGCTAGGTATCAATGTGGTTAATAGTTCATGTGAGGAGATTGGTTTTGGCATGATGGCCATCTTTTCCTCATCCCCTTGCTTCATTCTCTTCAAGCCCAAGATTATTTCTAATTCTTCTAATAGGATGGTGGCTTCAAAGGTTGAGAAGAGGAATGTATGAGTGGAAGGGTGCCATATTTCAATTAGAGCTCCTATGGCAGCCCAATCTAAGTGGATTTGATCATAGTGTTTTGCATGGGTTACTAAGCCTAGTAGATGCCATCTAGACACATAGACCCTCATATCTGAAGAAAATTTGGAGAGAATAAGAGGCAGCCACTTAATCCTTGTGAATCTCCTGGCACCTGGGACATTTGGATAGTCCTGAGGAAGAAGGAAAAGAGAAAAACAGAGACAGACGTGAGCATACAGAAGAAATATGAAGAAGCAGTTTGAAAGAGCAGTAGTTCGGAGAAGATATAAAAGAAGGAACAGAGAATCAATCATTACCTGATTCATGAAAATTCTATTGCTGATGTGCTCGTTGATCTCAGTAAGCCTGGGAGTGGAAGTTTTGGACCTTTTGAGCGCTCTCTCCATCTTCGGTTTGCAGGAAAAGCTTAGACAGTTGCAGTGCCTGCGAGAGGAAGAACACGAACAACAGAAGAAACGGAGAAACTCTGAGGGTTTGCTTTGATTGATCTAAGGGAAGTATTTCCTTTTATAGGAGGATGAAGGGGTTTAAGGCTGTTCGGAGTTAGAAGGTGGATGGCCATTAGGACTGGGTTTAGCTTTCGAATTGGAAACGGGAGCATGAGGTTAATTAAGGCCTTCTGTTGGGGCGTCAATTTCTTAATTGATGACTTGGCAGAGGTCGTGTTTTATTTAACGCCCTTTCCTGGGTCGTTTCCTTCTTGGCCTCTCGATGCTTTTCACGCCTTAGTGAAGGGCGTGTTTCATGATTTTAACGCCGTTACATCCGGTCGTGTTTTGTGGGCTTATGAATTTGGTTCTCCCTGCGCTTTGATGAACTTAAGTGCTATTACTTTGTTTGAATTATTAATGATTAAGCACTTATGATCATGTCATGCTTTATTGAGGATTATTTCTGATTATGTGGACTAATGAATTTTCAAGTGTAGGAGAGTGCAGGTTTCGGGACGCTTGGATCCCTATGAGAGCAACATCGTCTTGTATTTGTTTCCAGTGAGCATTGTTACTATATGGTATTCTACGCTATTATAGTATATCAAGGACCTTGTGGTTCTGATGAACTTGGAATTTGAGTTCCCCTTCATCAAAAATAGTGATAGTTCCAGGGGAATCTTGATCACACGGATAGGCCGTTGAGTCATTCAAGGTTTGGGACGATGGTTCCACCTTCTGGGTTGATGCGGGGAAAAACGGGCTTCGGCTTAGTGTCAGCTCAGAGACTTGGATTATTGACTAAATCTAGATGGCTTAACAATATTATCCTTGATTATTTTCTATCTTTTAGTTTATTTTATCTTTTCCTTTTAGCCCAGCATGCATCATGTAGGACTTTGAGCTTCATGCTGAAAATCTTCATATTATGGCAATAATGAAGGTCACTCACTCTTGATTGAGTTGACATGAGATATTCCATTCCAAATCAAGTACTTTATTCTCTTTGAAGCCGCTCAGGCTGATTCCTTGAAAATGTCCCTTTGCTGGGTCTCAATTCTCTTTATTTTTTCTGCAAATCTACCTTGGTTGTAGCACGTCCACGTTGGCTAGTAACCGCTCTCCAATGGTGTCTTTCTGTCATGCCCACGCGCACATTTTTCTTAGTTTAGTCTCCTTTACACTACCAGAAAAAGCGGGATTTTAGACGGAATTTTCAGACGGAAATTTCAGACGGAAATTTCCGTCTGAAATTTGTGACGGATTTTTTTCCGTCAGAAATCCCGTCTGAAATATGCAATTACACACCGAATTTCAGACGGAATTTGGGACGAAAAATTTAATCTGTCAGAAATTTATGACCAAGAATTTGTGACGGCCACATTTGTGACGGATCCGTCTGACAATCCGTCACAAATGTGTCTTCTCACGGATTTTCAGACGGAAATTAATCCGTCACAAAATTTTTGCGCCCCCAATCCGTCGCAAAGGCACATTTGCGACGGATTTGGGGCGCAAAAATTTTGTGACGGATTAATTTCCGTCTGAAAATCCGTGAGAAGACACATTTGTGACGGATTGTCAGACGGATCCGTCACAAATGTGGCCGTCACAAATTCTTAGTCATAAATTTCTGACAGATTAAATTTTTCGTCCCAAATTCAGTCTGAAATTTGTGACGGAATATTTTCCGTCACAAATTTTCGTCTGAAATTCGGTGTGTAATTGCATATTTCAGACGGGATTTCCGACGGAAAAAAATCAGTCACAAATTTCAGACGGACATTTCCGTCTGAAATTTCCGTCTGAAAATTCCGTCTGTAATCCCGCTTTTTCTGGTAGTGTTATCCAGCAAATCGATGCTTCCTTGGAATTACTCGGAGTTGTTTCACTTTGAATCTTGGAAAGATTTTCCGATGCTTAGTGTCTGAGGCGTGTCACATCACACCTTGGCGTCTACTTATCAGTTTGCTCCACTTCATTGCGCTTTGTTGCTCTCCATTCTGTCTCACTCCCTTCCAAAGCAGACGCCAAGGCGGGGCAGCTGTAGACACGCCAAAATTGACGCTATGTTAATCAAAACTCATGTCACCATGTTGACGCCCCAAATTGAACTTCAATATGTCTATAATATGAGGTTTTTCTATTTTTGTGTGTATTTTTGATTTATTCTTGCATTTTTGTGATTCGCGACCTGAAGAGGGGCGTTATTTACAAAGCGACCTTACCTAGGGCGTTTTTCAAAGAAAGGACGACTAAACTTCATGGCGTCAATTCCTGGTATTATCTGGTTTTAAAATAAATTACAATTAAAGAGTAACGTCCTATCTCAGGGCGTGTTTTCAAGTAACGCCTTTCTCTCAGGCGTCTTTCCACAATTTTCAAATAAAGAATGCTTTATCTCCAAAATTTAAATCCAGGAAGTGACGCCTTTGACCAGGTCGTGTATTTGAGTAACGTCCTAAGGTAGGTCGTCAATTATGATTTGACGCCTTTCTAAAGGGCGTGTTTCATTCTTTAGTGTCCTGTTCGAGTATGCCTTTCCTGAAGAGTTCCTTGCCTCCAATGGTCTCCTTGCTCGAATTGGAACTAGAGTCCTGCCTTTGATAACCATTGCCCGTTCTTATCTTCCTAATTTTGAGATTATCTTCGGTTAAAGCCCTATATAAGAGGGCTCTGGTCAATCTTGTTAGGGTGCTAGGCCCGGATACAGAGGGGGGGGTGAATGTATCCTGCTACGAAATATGCCCAATTTAAAAACTAGGATGCTAAGCAAGTTCCGGAGTTAAGCTAATACGATTAGACAAAATAACAAGCAGGTGGAGCGAACCTATCCAAGCATCCAGCAGAAGCAAATCAAGCAATCTGATGAACCAGTTGAAAATCCTTTTAAACAAAAGAGCAAATATGTAACTGGCCCCCAAACAATCAACTAGCGGAAGCAGCACAAATGAGAATAAGAAATCTCAAGACAATCTGTGAAGGGTGCTAGGAGATATGGAAGAACACACTAAAAGCAAACCACTGCTCAAAGATTTTAAGGTGGTTCGGTCCTCCAGACCTACATCCACCCCTCACTCCCAACCGGAGTGAGGGTTCACTAGCAAACGCTAGAACCAAGCAGACTCAGTCTGCAAACAGTTGCTGCCACACAGCTTGACTAGGGGAACAGCCTCCCCTCTTCCTCCCAACCGGAGGGACACCCAAGTGACTCCCAGCCACTTGGAAACTAGAGGTCGCAGACCTCTCTTCCTCCAGACCAGGAGCGACACCTGGACTTGCAACCACAGGCCCAGAACTGGAGGACTAGCCTCCCTTCCTCTAACCAGAGGGAACCCACAAGTGACAACCTGTCACTTGCAACCCGGAGATCAGATCTCCCTTCTCCTGAACCAACAGGAGGAACCCGATCCCCAACAGGGCAATCGGAAGAACAAGATAACCAGATGAAAATGGAAAAACAAAAACACGAAATGAAAATAACTTCAGCAAACAGAAAGCTGAAAAATGAAATACACAATGTGGCTCTCAACGGAGCTGACTGGCCTGGATCTGATCCACGGTCCAGTGAAGATAGATCTTCAAGCATCTTCTTCCTTCTTCTCCACGAGCTCTCTCGCTCACTCTCTATCTCTCTTTCTTTCTCTTCTGCTCTCTTTTACACTTCTTCTTCTTCACTCTTTCTTCTCTCTTCACACGAGCACTATCTCTCTCTCTTTCTCTTTTTCTGCTCTCACTCTCACTCTCTTCTCTGCTCTCTTCTTTTCTTTCTTTTCTTCTTTTTCTGGATCGAAGGGCTTTCTACTCTTCCGGCTTTCTGCTTCGATCGATCTTCTTCTGTGGAAGAAGGCTCATATATATAGCAATAGCAGCAGCATCACCCCCGACGTGTGACCTCCACATTTCCAGCCCTAAGTATTCGGACCACGTGGCAGTCTCTCAGCCAGCTTCATTTCAGCCTCGGATCACGTGCTGCCCAGTCACTGGGGAATATTTCCTCGGACCACCTTTGTCACGCCCCGGGCCGATAGCAGCGGAACGTGTCGTTTGCTCGGAACGTGGCAGTTAAACAGTCGTGAATGATCAAGAGCAATCGCATAAGACCAAGATAATTTTGAACAACAATAGAAATTTTATTTCTAATATGAATCTCTTACAAGAACTTGTTGTCCATCTTGGAGACTTCAACATAATGGAAAAGAAGATAACGACATACTAACAAACTTAGACCAGATAACTGAATAAGAGACGATAAGCTAACTTAGCTAGACAATACTATCTAGACTCAAGAAAAAATAAAAGACTCGGGTTCACTAGTTTCCACAGCTCGCTTGCACACTTGTCCCGCCCGTGTGGGTCTCGGTCTTGCTAGCTACCTGCTTACCTGAAAATGTTGGAATAAAACGGAGTGAGCGAACGCTCAGTAGGAAATTATATCTCAAGCACTAGCAATGGGTTTAAGTAATTACAAGTTTCATGAATGCAATAAAGCTATGCATGCTCGCATAAAACGACAAGATAGAGAGAATGTAATATCAAGGAATAAGATGAACTAATCATGAACTTTCAACAAGATACTTAAGTTATTCAAGCAAGTACATTTAAGAAGTCATGTCAAGAATTTTGGCTATCATGTATCAAGCAAGTAAATTACCCTTTTTCGGGCCACGCATTTCATGTCAAGGCAAGTACGATTTCAAGCACAAGATTTATGTGGAATGTCCAATCTAGAAAGTAAAGTACTCGGTATAATGCCAGATACCTTATCATTTTAACTCCCATGGGCACAAGTACTTTCGGGTGCTCCCCCCAGGACCAGATCGGGCCCTATATGCGCAGGCATTTATCATGTATTTTGACATCCACTCTTGTTTATAGCCAACATAGAATTTCAATAATTAAGCTTGTAGACACGTATGACAACTTTGATAGAATAGAGTCCAAAATATGACAAAGGACATAGATTGGCGATAATAACGGTATAATCACGATATCGATAAAACTAGGTAGAATATGGTTCCCTTAACTTGGGTACCATGACAAATCAATATGGACATTCTTTATATAGAATTGAGGTCCACATGAACAATATATCAAAGGTAAGATGCCCTCATTCTTATCATAGAATTGAGGTTTACAAGAATGACATGATATGGCATGATATCATCATCCCATTAAGAATTTCTTATGATATACTCTTTGTATAATCATAAGTGCCGGTATACCATGTTTCTTTAGAGTGACATGGCATCAATGGTGTAATGGGTTTTTAGGGTACAACCAGCTCAGTCGGCCTTGAGGGAATCCAAGGCTACGAGGAGTCTTACGGAGGTCTCTATGACTAACTCGCTAGTCCAAAGGAACGGAATGTCCAATGGAGAGCTTGTATGTCAATGAGAATTGAGTGTGATCGATAAAACAATCGTGAAACGTGGGACTATACTCACGGAATGGAGAATAGTGCCGATATATATATTATATAACATATGAAACCATCGGTTAACAAAAACAGTGAAAATCAGTTTACAGTAAAATAACGACTTAAGTATAGTCGTTTCTCAAGTAATTAACGCCTAACAGAAGGGCATTTACATATGTTTCCATTTTGGCAGATTTTTTTTCAATAATTCAGAAATTTATCTAAAACACGCCCTAGACAGGGGCGTTTCTTTGCAATGAGACGACTACAGTAGCAGGCGTCTTTTTATTTACAATATTTTACAGAACATATTTATTTTCAGAAATTATCAAGAACACGCCCTTGGAAGGGGCGTTAATCATTAAATTCTTATTTTTACAGAACATATTGTTCGGGATTTTAACAGAAACGCGCCCTATGAAGGGGCGTTACTTTTTAATTCACGCCCTAGCATCGGGCGTTAGTCCAGTGAAAGACGACCTAGCCACGGTCGTGAATTCAAGAAATACCCTGAATTTTCATGGGCAGTAATAATTTCAGGATAATAGAATTCATGAAGAACGAATGTATGGTCATGACAATAGAATTAACAGGTTTGAAGACATATGATCATGCATTATTGTAGAATCATGATTTCATAGATAAACAATTCTTAACGTGGGTGATTAATCAGTAAATGAAATTAACGCCTGTGTACAGGGCGTCAAATCTAAAATTGACGACCTTGGCAGGGTCGTGACTTGTAAAACAGCGCCCTAGTCTGGGGCGTTTATTTCATAATCACGCCCTTGCTAAGGACGTTTCTTTCAAGAAATTAACAGAAAATCGTTCAGAAACTATAGTAAACCAAACCATGTATATGCATGATGATTATTGTACTGTATCAATTTAGTTTGGGCTACAGTGACTTGAGAAAATCCTACCTTAGTATGGTCTGGATGAAGGACATGTGAAGAACTTGATAGGGAACAATACTCTGTTTGTAACAGAGTCTTCTCGGAAGAAGAAAAGTTGATGCTGATGAAGGCTTCCCTAACCTGTATAGAAGAGAAAGAGATGAAGAGTCAGTAACTCTTCATATGATAGAAAGAAAAGAACGTTCAGTTCTTTACTCACCGTAGCAGACGATCGATCAAATAGGTTTAGGGTTTGACTGTCAAGGGTATTTATAGGATCTAGGGAAATCCTAATGGGCTAGAGTTATATTGGGAGTAATATATCCCTATTAGAGTCCTTGCCCTAGTAAACACTTACTAGATTAACATAATCCTTCCCTGGATAAGCTCCCGTGTCGAACGGAACTCGAATGAAATTAACGACTTTGGTCAGGGCGTCGATTCTTAAATTGACGACCTGGTTCAGGTCGTTTATTAAGAAGCGCCTTTAGTTAGGGCGTTCCTTTGTTTAAAACAGGCCCAAGATAGGGGCGTTTCTTGGCCTTACCATTTTTGACGTTGGAATTTGACGACGTGTGGTGAGGGCGTCACTTCTTGAGTCACGCCTTAACTAGAGGCGTTTATAATTTAAATAGCGCCTTTATCCGAGGCGTTATTTCCATTTCACTCTTTTATTTGTTCATTCGTATATAATATATACTTTCCTTTTATTTCTAGGTATATATACATATATACAGGTTTATGTTATGTACTTATGTATATATATATATATATATATATATATTGCCTATATGGGAGAAGATAATAAAACGTGTTAAAAAGCCCATTAAGCGTAAAATGCTTGGGGTTGAGTTTGGGCCAATGGAGCTTAGCATTAAAAATGTTAATCCTTTATCAAGGCCTAATAATTATATTTGTAACTAGTTATTTCTATTTGTTCCTTTACATAAGTTTACTTTGTTTGGAAGTCTTACTTGTTTATTTGTCAAGACCTTACACATACGACTTATATCTTTTAATAACTTGCATGTATTTCCGTCTATGCATAAATAAGGCTCTTAAGACTATCTCTAAGGTTCTATACCTCATTGATTTGGTGTGGCTAGTTCTCACTTACATTGAGATCTTAGTAATCTTCTATTTAGAGATTTTATTGCTCATAAGTTCTTTAACTTTTATTAGTCTTTGTCCTAGGTATCAGAGGCAGGTTCGATCTGAGCAACCCCTTGGGAATATCACTTGACCATTTATTTATTTGAATAAACATTTTATACTTATAAGAGTAGGTATATCATTATGTATATTTTTATTCCTGTTCCAAAAATTACCGGGTGTTACACCCTCCCCCACTTAAAAGAATTTGGTCCCCAAATTCACATCACCTTTCATTCCTAATAGAGAACTTATTATGAGCTTATACATAAGAAATCTTCAGAATGAAAAAGGGCTAGTTTAGGATTACGGGTGAGGGATTCCTTTCGCATCTTTCCCTTTGGCAAGCAGGGTTAAATCTTGAACTCCTCTTGGAGGCTTCTTGGGACATTCTGCTATCTTGTGATTTAAGTTCCCGCAACGCAGACATGCACCCGAACACCACCAACACTCTTTCGATTGGTGACCATATCTCTCACAAGATCTACACTTATCTTTCGAGTGATCCACCGAAGCTTCTTTCTTATTACACTTCTTACATTTCTGACATTTCTTACACCTTTGTGAAATATCATCCTCATTTATTCTTTTCTTGGTAACGGCGAAACTTTCGGAGTTATTTGTTTGATCTTTCCCTTCAACTCTTTCTTTTTCTTCCACTACTTTCTCTAGTTCTTGAACTCTCCTGACAAGGCTCGCGTAAACTTGGACATCCACCAAGATCATTTCATGAACAAGGCTCGGCTTAGAGGCTTCCATTTTATCTAGGTTCCTACAAGGATGAGTGGAGGGATAATTTATTGACTCAAGATTTAGTGTTAATGAAATGTAAATACTTTATCTTTCTTTTATAACTTTAACCCCAAGTTCTACCCATCTCTCACGGAATTCCTATAGGACGACTGACAAAGATACTCAACCTATAATCTGGTTTCAACAACCTAAGGATTTTGGAAAGTTGAATCCAAATATGACCGACCGGGATACCGGACCTATCACGAAAACTTAACGATTGCGACAACCAAAGCTATGATATGACTAACAAGGATATCTGACCTATCACTGAAACCTAATAACTTGAGGATAAGAAAGCCGAAGCTCTGATATGGCAGACAAGGATTCTTAATCTAGAGGATACGAAAGCCGAAGCTCTGATACCACCTCTGTCACGCCCCGGGCCGATAGCAGCGGAACGTGGCAGTTAAACAGTCGTGAATGATCAAGAGCAATCGCATAAGACCAAGATAATTTTGAACAACAATAGAAATTTTATTTCTAATATGAATCTCTTACAAGAACTTGTTGTCCATCTTGGAGACTTCAACATAATGGAAAAGAAGATAACGACATACTAACAGACTTAGACCAGATAACTGAATAAGAGACGATAAGCTAACTTAGCTAGACAATACTATCTAGACTCAAGAAAAAATAAAAGACTCGGGTTCACTAGTTTCCACAGCTCGCTTGCACACTTGTCCCGCCCGTGTGGGTCTCGGTCTTGCTAGCTACCTACTTACCTGAAAATGTTGGAATAAAACGGAGTGAGCGAACGCTCAGTAGGAAATTATATCTCAAGCACTAGCAATGGGTTTAAGTAATTACAAGTTTCATGAATGCAATAAAGCTATGCATGCTCGCATAAAATGACAAGATAGAGAGAATGTAATATCATGGAATAAGATGAACTAATCATGAACTTTCAACAAGATACTTAAGATATTCAAGCAAGTACATTTAACAAGTCATGTCAAGAATTTTGGCTATCATGTATCAAGCAAGTAAATTACCCTTTTTCGGGCCACGCATTTCATGTCAAGGTAAGTACGATTTCAAGCACAAGATTTATGTGGAATGTCCAATCTAGAAAGTAAAGTACTAGGTATAATGCCAGATACCTTATCATTTTAACTCCCATGGGCACAAGTACTTTCGGGTGCTCCCCCTAGGACCAGATCGGGCCCTATATGCGCATGCATTTATCATGTATTTTGACATCCACTCTTGTTTATAGCCAACATAGAATTTCAATAATCAAGCTTGTAGACACGTACGACAACTTTGATAGAATAGAGTCCAAAATATGACAAAGGACATAGATTGGCGATAATAACGGTATAATCACGATATCGATAAAACTAGGTAGAATATGGTTCCCTTAACTTGGGTACTATGACAAATCAATATGGACATTCTTTATATAGAATTGAGGTCCACATGAACAGTATATCAAAGGTAAGATGCCCTCATTCTTATCATAGAATTGAGGTTTACAAGAATGACATGATATGGCATGATATCATCATCCCATTAAGAATTTCTTATGATATACTCTTTGTATAATCATAAGGGCCGGTATACCATGTTTCTTTAGAGTGACATGGCATCAATGGTGTAATGGGTTTTTAGGGTACAACCAGCTCAGTCGGCCTTGAGGGAATCCAAGGTTACGAGGAGTCTTACGGAGGTCTCTATGACTAACTCGCTAGTCCAAAGGAACGGAATGTCCAATGGAGAGCTTGTATGTCAATGAGAATTGAGTGTGATCGATAAAACAATCGTGAAACGTGGGACTATACTCACGGAATGGAGAATAGTGCCGATATATATATTATATAACATATGAAACCATCGGTTAACAAAAATAGTGAAAATCAGTTTACAGTAAAATAACGACTTAAGTATAGTCGTTTCTCAAGTAATTAACGCCTAACAGAAGGGCGTTTACATATGTTTCCATTTTGGCAGATTTTTTTTCAATAATTCAGAAATTTATCTAAAACACGCCCTGGACAGGGGCGTTTCTTTGCAATGAGACGACTACAGTAGCAGGCGTCTTTTTATTTACAATATTTTACAGAACATATTTATTTTTAGAAATTATCAAGAACACGCCCTTGGAAGGGGCGTTAATCATTAAATTCTTATTTTTACAGAACATATTGTTCGGGATTTTAACAGAAACGCGCCCTATGAAGGGGCGTTACTTTTTAATTCACGCCCTAGCATCGGGCGTTAGTCCAGTGAAAGACGACCTAGCCACGGTCGTGAATTCAAGAAATACCCTGAATTTTCATGGGCAGTAATAATTTCAGGATAATAGAATTCATGAAGAACGAATGTATGGTCATGACAATAGAATTAACAGGTTTGAAGACATATGATCATGCATTATTGTAGAATCATGATTTCATAGATAAACAATTCTTAACGTGGGTGATTAATCAGTAAATGAAATTAACGCCTGTGTACAGGGCGTCAAATCTAAAATTGACGACCTTGGCAGGGTCGTGACTTGTAAAACAGCGCCCTAGTCTGGGGCGTTTATTTCATAATCACGCCCTTGCTAAGGACGTTTCTTTCAAGAAATTAACAGAAAATCGTTCAGAAACTATAGTAAACCAAACCATGTATATGCATGATGATTATTGTACTGTATCAATTTAGTTTGGGCTACAGTGACTTGAGAAAATCCTACCTTAGTATGGTCTGGATGAAGGACACGTGAAGAACTTGATAGGGAACAATACTCTGTTTGTAACAGAGTCTTCTCGGAAGAAGAAAAGTTGATGCTGATGAAGGCTTCCCTAACCTGTATAGAAGAGAAAGAGATGAAGAGTCAGTAACTCTTCATATGATAGAAAGAAAAGAACGTTCAGTTCTTTACTCACCGTAGCAGACGATCGATCAAATAGGTTTAGGGTTTGACTGTCAAGGGTATTTATAGGATCTAGGGAAATCCTAATGGGCTAGAGTTATATTGGGAGTAATATATCCCTATTAGAGTCCTTGCCCTAGTAAACACTTACTAGATTAACATAATCCTTCCCTGGATAAGCTCCCGTGTCGAACGGAACTCGAATGGAATTAACGACTTTGGTCAGGGCGTCGATTCTTAAATTGAAGACCTGGTTCAGGTCGTTTATTAAGAAGCGCCTTTAGTTAGGGCGTTCCTTTGTTTAAAACACGCCCAAGATAGGGGCGTTTCTTGGCCTTACCATTTTTGACGTTGGAATTTGACGCCGTGTGGTGAGGGCGTCACTTCTTGAGTCACGCCTTAACTAGAGGCGTTTATAATTTAAATAGCGCCTTTATCCGAGGCGTTATTTCCATTTCACTCTTTTATTTGTTCATTCGTATATAATATATACTTTCCTTTTATTTCTAGGTATATATACATATATACAGGTTTATGTTATGTACTTATGTATATATATATATATATATATATTGCCTATATGGGAGAAGATAATAAAACGTGTTAAAAAGCCCATTAAGCGTAAAATGCTTGGGGTTGAGTTTGGGCCAATGGAGCTTAGCATTAAAAATGTTAATCCTTTATCAAGGCCTAATAATTATATTTGTAACTAGTTATTTCTATTTGTTCCTTTACACAAGTTTACTTTGTTTGGAAGTCTTACTTGTTTATTTGTCAAGACCTTACACATACGACTTATATCTTTTAATAACTTGCATGTATTTCCGTCTATGCATAAATAAGGCTCTTAAGACTATCTCTAAGGTTCTATACCTCATTGATTTGGTGTGACTAGTTCTCACTTACATTGAGATCTTAGTAATCTTCTATTTAGAGATTTTATTGCTCATAAGTTCTTTAACTTTTATTAGTCTTTGTCCTAGGTATCAGAGGCAGGTTCGATCTGAGCAACCCCTTGGGAATATCACTTGACCATTTATTTATTTGAATAAACATTTTATACTTATAAGAGTAGGTATATCATTATGTATATTTTTATTCCTGTTCCAAAAATTACCGGGCGTTACAACCTTCTTCTTCTCCTGCAAGGAATTAACACGATTAACACTAAGGGCCACAATAACTAAAACTGCATGAGGTATATGAAAGCAATACAAGATACACTGTACTGAGAATGACACGAGATACACAAGATTACTTCAGTACGAAATAAATGGAGAATGACACGAGGTCAGATGAAAACAGCACGAGGTAAAAAAGAGAACAACACGAGATACACAATTAACACAACACCGAAGACGACACGAAGTCAGATGAAGACAACATGAGGTGAGAAGAAGATAACACAGAGTGAAGCAATAGAAAGACACGCGATCAGAAGAGACCTGGACGAGGTTAGAACGAAACAACACGAACTAACAAACGGTAACAAAAGACGACACGAAGTGAAACAACACTTGAAAACATAAGAAAAATAACTCGAGCACAAAATAGCTCGAATGAACGACTCGAAGACGAGGCGACACGGGCTGACCACGACACGAAGACAAATAACAGAAACCGTCACGAGTTGAAGACAACACGAAGATAAAAATAGAAACCGACACGAGTTGAAAACAACAGGAAGACGAAACACAGGAATTGACACGGAGTGTGGTCAAGGCGAGAAGGACACGAAGTCTAAAGAGAAAAATAGCACGAAGATAGAAGAGTGACACGGCTATCACGACACGTGATGAAGCAGTGACACTAGTAAAAAAATGACTCGAGGAACAACAGTAAGTGACACGAAATTAAACAAGCAGACATAAAAGATGACACGAGATGAGGTCACAAGGTGACAAAGACACGAGGTCTAGAAAACACGACACGAAGACATGAGATAGACACGTCTTCAACAACACGTGATGAAACGGTGGAAGCAGAAGAACAACTCGAGGAACTACAGTAATTGACACGAAGACACAAGAGCAAACATAGAGGACTGACTCGAGATGAGCAACTAAGTGCTAACGACACGAGGTTCATACATAAGCAACTCGAAGTTCATCAGAACAATTCGATCTGCTTCAGAAGAATCAGCACGAAGTCAATCAGCACACAACTTAAAGTAACACGAGGTACGAAAGGACGACACGGCGTGTTGAAAACACAAACAGTACTAAAACTAAAACGACACGAGGTAAGAAAGAAATAACACGGACATAAACACAAGAATAACACGAAGTATGACAGAAACAGTACGGACATACAATGTACTACCTCATAGCAGATTTCATGTTAATCAATATGCATGAGACGACTGTGTATGGACTTGAAGACCCTTAGCCAATGTATAGACTTCAAAGTAGAGACCGATGTGTAGACTTCACGTGAAAGCCCAATGTGCAGACATGTCGAATGGTTCAGCAATGTATAGACTTGGAGAACCACGGTCCAATGTATAGACTTGATGCCTGTAGTAGTGTATAGACTCTACATATACAAGCAATGCAGCAATGTATAGACTTAGCCTAAAAATGCTTAAGACGCTGAGAGAGACGGTGAAGTCTGTAGAGAATTACTATAACAGTCCGATGTACAGACTTTGTCTTAGACTCTAAATGAGACTGACAGTGTATACACTTAGCCAATGCAATGCACTGTATGGACTTCCAAGAGACGCTCAATGTACAGACTTACTGCCAATCAATGTATAGACTCTGTAAATGCATATGAATGCTTTATGCAGCAGATAAAATAGTCTGAACTTCAATTGCAATGACTCACAGTGTAAGAACTTCAATTGCAATGACTCACAGTGTAAGCAGATAAACTGACTGAACATATGAAGGACAATGACTCATTTCAGCAAGATGACTCACAGTGACTCACATCAAACACCAATCATCAAAACCAAATCAATCATCAAAACAGAACATCAATGCATGGTGACTCACAGTGATTAAGTCACATTAAAACTAATCATCATAAACCCCTAAAGTCAATCATCAAAACCACAAAGCACAGGGGCCAGGGGCACAACAATCTCCCCCTTTTTGATGATGACAACAATACTCAGTGAGTCATTCTGATGATGTAAGTCATTCTAATGAAAGTCATTCTGATGATGTGAGGCATTCTGAAGATTCAAATTATTCTCCCCCTTTGACTTCATCAAAAAGAAAATAATTTGAGAAATTAAAGTATGTATAAATGTTCAGTCAATTTCTCCCCCTTGCAAGAACATGATTCTCCCCCCTTTAATAATTTCAGCAAAAGCATGAATTAGAGAAGATCAAAAGAAACCTGCATGCACTGATTGAATGATATTCTCCCTTTTTGGCAAACAATCTCCCCCTTTGATATAAACAAAATAAACCATAGGAAGGGGTATGAATGTAAATTCAGATACCAGAAATATGAATGCAAGAGCACAATTCTTCTCCTTCTATGCAGCATGATGCATATGACAAGGAATGCTCCCCCTGAATAGATGCCAATTGATGTGCAAGTGATGCATGACATGAAAGCTCCCCCTCAATCAGTGGAATCTTATGAGATAGATGAGAGGGTGCAAGAGAGGGAGACCACAGGGGCAACTAAGGAGAAGTTCAGGTCAATGAACCAAGGACATGAGCAGAAGAAATTCAGTTAACAGATTTTTCAAGAATGCTCCAAACACAAGAAATTCAGCCAGATTTTCAAAGAGATATCAATCTCATAAATCTAAAACATAAGTTTTCAAAGTCTTCCATCATAAGGGCTTATGAATGACATTTATTGAACAGCATGGTTTAAACATGATGTATGCAGAGTTTATCAATAAAATTCTGTATTGATATCTAAAACCATGGTTTAATAAAAATGAACCAAGCCCTCATATTTATCTTGATAAATCTCCCTTTCTCTTACACGATCAAAATTATTGACTTCTTTCGCAATTACATGCATCTGTATTGAAATCAAGCAATTATGAAGTCGTATGATTTTGTCTAGGGTTGTAGAAATTTGATTTTAGCATCAATATTCAGATATTTCAATTTGTTCAACAATTTTCCATGCTACAAATTTTACGAGCACTCTAGTTCAGTTCACACCTTGTAACTAGAGGATATACCTTGATCAGAGGCCAATATCCCTAAGCACTTAGTGTGACTAACTGTCATGCTATATATATGAACAGAGTTAGCATTTACACATCATGACACACTAAAAATCTTTTTTTTTTATGAGTGAGTTGTATTTCTCAGTGTGCATGCCATTGCTCTGCCTGATTTTCAATGAATTTTATCAAAGTTAACTAAGGCACCTCATGACACAGTCCTTTGGACTTGTGTTTCTCAGTGACCAATGTCATTGCTCTGACAGAAATAACCCTTTAGACATTTCAGAGACATTCATTTGCTTCAAATCAATAATAGTTTCATGTACTTAACCAATTAAAGTCATATATTCAAAAGTGCAGATTTCAGAAGATTTTACAAGACATAGCATGAAACAGATGGTTAAGGTTTATTAAATATGCTTCAGATATTTTTAAGAGATTTTAAAGCCAAACTCATTGAATACATTAAACTTAAACCACATGAGTTATTTCAGTCATTCATAAAAACGTATAATAGAAGATTTCTAGTTCAAGAGTTTTCAGATTTATGATCGAGATAGCCCATTGAAATCTTCATGAAAGACTGATAGAATTCTGAAGCCAAATGATACCAAATTGATAGTAGAAATACCAATTGTTAAGAGAGATTGTGAAGCTAAAAGTTTTCAGAATATGATTAAGGTTTGTCAACAAAATCAGTAAGAGAGGATATGCAATGAGTTCTGACCCATGTATGCATTTGACAACCTATATGCAATGCAATGACTCCCCCTCACAATATGCATTCAAACTCCCTTTTTGGCATTTTCAATGTAAGGAAATGCAACGCACTATATGTATGCAGAGACATGCAAAGACTCAACATTGAATGCTATGCAAGTATATGCAACTTACTCCCCCTGAAAACATGCAATGTTTGCACTGAAAATTGAACATATGATTTTGATTCATGCACATTCAGACTATCCTAACCAGCAAGGTGACCGATAGTACTAGGCGGAGCACTTGGTCTAAAAGACCACCTCACACATAGTAAGAACCTCCAGACAGACTTCCCTGCCTTTTGGTACCTTACCATTTATATACCATTGTGGTCAACCATGATAATTCAACATGGGCAGCATGCATGGATCAAATTTCAGCTAATCAGATTTTTCAGAATGCAATGGACAGATTTCAAACAGCATTCAAATGGAGTTCAGATTTAAACAGACAACACAGTATGAGCATTGAGAGATGTGAATACTCATAGTGTCCAAAGCATAGATTTCAGTTGTGGAGAGTTCAGAAGCTTCAATTTAGACAATGCAGATGAAGAGTGAATATGCTATGCAAAAAAAAAAATAGTAATTATGCATGGACACATCAACCAAGATATGTACTGAGTTTCAAAATAGGAATTACAGAGAATTTACCTGAACAGTTCAGAAGGGGTTTTCATTCTTGAGTGCCTTGGATTAATACCCCTTTTTATTCCATTCCAAGGCACACCTGCAAGGTAATGTTATTTTGCACAAACAGGTACCCAAGAAGTCTTGGGTCCTGACATGACAGTATTACTTCTAGCAGGTTTTCTCAGCACATTTTTAACTTGATAGCAAGGAGCAGCAGTTTTCAGATCTAATTTATGCACATTTTTGTTAGTATGAGTTCTATGTGCACATACATGAGATTTTCTGTTAACAGAATAAAAATTCTGTTTACCAAAACCGGTTTGGTTTTGATATCCTGCTAGCCAACAGGTTGCAGCCCTGTGACCTGGCTTCCCACTATGATGGCATGTGAAAACAGAATTTAGGTTCTTTTTATGCACATCATTATGAACATGAATTGTATGTGCATTAGCATGGAAATTTCTGTTATTTGCATGACCAAACTGGTTTCCATAATCAACACATTCAAAGTTTTTCTTTTTGAAAACTACTTTGTTCCTTCTGAGAGCATTTGTACTAGCAGGGAATTTAACAATTTTAGAATTAAATTTTCTACCCTGAGCATGCCAACAATCAATGGCCATGTGGCCATGCTTTCCACATTCAAAGCATGAAATAGAATTTCTTTTAAAAGAGCCTAACCAGCATTCAGAGGTCTTGTGACCCATTTTGTTGCAGTTAAAACAGATGATATGCTGGTTCATTGAAACATATTTGTTTTTATTAAGAACATATTGGTTTGCAGGGAATTTAGCATGATATGAATAAAATATTTTCTTACCCCTAACAAACCAACAATGAGCAATTGAGTGTCCTAATTTCCCACAATTAGAACATGTGACACTCCTTTTCTGAGGTGAAGGATTTTTATCATGAGATCTCCTAGCATTCTTATCATCCTTCTCCATCAGCTTACACTCATGCATCAGATGTCCAAATTTATGACAGTAATGACAGATCATTTTCTTTTTGGATGCTTGTGAATGTGTATGAGGACTGTGATCAATATGCACTGATGAACTCTTTTCATTTATTTTCTAATTTACAGTCCTTTTCTGATTTTTATCATGTTTTCCTATTTTCTTAGCCTTGTACTGAGTTGGAGATGAAGTAGAAGGCTTCTCCTGTTCAGAGGATTTAACAAAGACAGTTTTCAGGTTGGCTCCATCAGCCTTCCTCATGACTGGACTGTAACCCAGTCCTTCTTTCTTAAAATTAATCTTTGTTCCCAGTATTTTCTGAACAATGGGCAGTTTATCTTTTGATGTTGTGGCTACGTTTGAGGCATTTACAAAGGATGTCATTACTTTGTTCTGCAAAGCCTTTTTATTTAGATTATTGTAGCCCAACCCTTCCCTTTTGACATTGACTTTTACACCTAATAGCTTGTCTAGGTTTTCTTGCCCATCAACAAATTTTGACAAAGAGACTTTCAAATCCTGAATTTCATCTTCCAAAGAGGAAATATGTAGCTCATAACTGGCAATCTCTTATTCACTGCAATTCACACATTCAGTTAACACATTGTTAGCAGTTTTATATTTTTCAATTTCCTGTTCCAGATTGCTCAGTTTATTAGAATCTTCAACACAAATACTTTTTCCTCTTTTCAAAGCTAGAAGTCTCTCTGACATAGTGGAATTCAACATTAAGCTTGTTCTCAGGGAATTGAAAGTTTTCTTCCTTAATTTTGACTTTTTAATTTTTTATTTTCTTCCTTAAGCTTATCATTCTGAATTAACTCATTTATTAGAGTCTGATCTTCTGAGTTAATTTCAAGTTTTCTTTCAGCCTTGAATTCCTTCAAATCTTTTTCCTTCTTTTCAATGTTTTTCTATAATTCCACATTCACAGATTTGATGGCTTCCAGTTTTTCAGCAAGCAAGTTTTTCTCCTGCTTGAGTTTCTCAAATTTGTTATCATTTTTATTAGCAGTTGTTCTCAGGGAATCATTTTCGGATCTCAGCTTGTTTAAATCTGAGTTTACACTTTCAAAGTTTTTCAGCAATTTTTCATACTGGTCATGATAGTTAAGAACAGTCTGATTATCATTATCTGAGTTCAATTTTTCTTTGAGTTCAGATATCACATTTATATGTTCTTGATTTTCAGTTTTCAATAATGAAACTTGTTTCTTCAGTATTTGAAAGTCAGACATACAAGCATCATGAATATTTTTCAATTCAACACAATTTCTACAAGGAAAGCTTGAACTATCTAAACCAGTACCCTTCTTCAATTTCTTATACTGTTTTCTTAACAGCTCATGAGATTCAAATAATTCAGCATAAGCATTCTCCCAATCTTCTAGAGAGAAATTCTCGAAGAGATTTACCTCATCATCATCATCTTCTTCAGTTTGATTGCTGCCTTGATCGCTTATGTTGGCCATCATGTAGCTTGTTTGATTTCCTTTCCCGGCTCTCTTCATCATTTCCAACATATCCCTTGCAGATCTACAATCAAGGAAGCATGAGTGAAAGGCTTTGTCAGTGGCTGCTTTCATCAGATTTATAGCTGTCTGATTCTCCTCATGCATTGCTTCGTGACTGTCAGTCCATTTGGACTTTTTCTTTGGCAATTTATGAGGACCATGTGAAATCACTTTCCACAGGTCTGGATCAGCAGATTTAACATAAGCACGTAAGGCACTGTGCCACTGGTTGAAATCAAAACCACTGAAGACGGGTGGACAAGCCATTGAAGCAAATAGCAGATAAATTCAATGCAACAGGAATATTGATGCACTAAAAGCAAATTATCACCTAAGACTGCAAGATCGATCTGTAGGTCGCTGGACCTTGTATGCAGAAACCCGCTCTGATACCAACTGTTAGGGTGCTAGGCCCGGATACAGAGGGGGGGGTGAATGTATCCTGCTACGAAATATGCCCAATTTAAAAACTAGGATGCTAAGCAAGTTCCGGAGTTAAGCTAATACGATTAGACAAAATAACAAGCAGGTGGAGCGAACCTATCCAAGCATCCAGCAGAAGCAAATCAAGCAATCTGATGAACCAGTTGAAAATCCTTTTAAACAAAAGAGCAAATATGTAATTGGCCCCCAAACAATCAACTAGCGGAAGCAGCACAAATGAGAATAAGAAATCTCAAGAGAATCTGTGAAGGGTGGTAGGAGATATGGAAGAACACACTACAAGCAAACCACTGCTCAAAGATTTTAAGGTGGTTCGGTCCTCCAGACCTACATCCACCCCTCACTCCCAACCGGAGTGAGGCTTCACTAGCAAACGCTAGAACCAAGCAGACTCAGTCTGCAAACAGTTGCTGCCACACAGCTTGACTAGGGGAACAGCCTCCCCTCTTCCTCCTAACCGGAGGGACACCCAAGTGACTCCCAGCCACTTGGAAACTAGAGGTCGCAGACCTCTCTTCCTCCAGACCAGGAGGGACACCTGGACTTGCAACCACAGGCCCAGAACCGGAGGACTAGCCTCCCTTCCTCTAACCAGAGGGAACCCACAAGTGACAACCTATCACTTGCAACCCGGAGATCAGATCTCCCTTCTCTTGAACCAACAGGAGGAACCAGATCCCCAACAGGGCAATCGGAAGAACAAGATGACCAGATGAAAATGGAAAAACAAAAACACGAAATGAAAATAACTTCAGCAAACAGAAAGCTGAAAAACGAAATGCACAATGTGGCTCTCAACGGAGCTGACTGGCTTGGATCTGATCCACGGTCCAGTGAAGATAGATCTTCAAGCAGCTTCTTCCTTCTTCTCCACGAGCTCTCTCGCTCACTCTCTATCTCTCTTTCTTTCTCTTCTGCTCTCTTCTGCACTTCTTCTTCTTCACTCTTTCTTCTCTCTTCACACGAGCACTATCTCTCTCTCTTTCTCTTTTACTGCTCTCACTCTCACTCTCTTCTCTGCTCTCTTCTTTTCTTTCTTTTCTTCTTTTTCTGGATCGAAGAGCTTTCTACTCTTCCGGCTTTCTGCTTCGATCTATCTTCTTCTGTGGAAGAAGGCTCATATATATAGCAGCAGCAGCAGCATCACCCCCGACGTGTGACCTCCACATTTCCAGCCCTAAGTATTCAGACCACATGGCAGTCTCTCAGCCAGCTTCATTTCAGCCTCGGATCACGTGATGCCCAGTCACTGGGGAATATTTCCTCGGACCACCTTCTTCTTCTCCTGCAAGGAATTAACACGATTAACACTCAGGGCCACAATAACTAAAACTGCATGAGGTATATGAAAGCAATACAAGATGCACTGTACTAAGAATGACACGAGATACACAAGATTACTTCAGTACGAAATAAATGGAGAATGACACGAGGTCAGATGAAAATAGCACGAGGTAAAAAAGAAAACAACACGAGATACACAATTAACACAACAACGAAGACGACACGAAGTCAGATGAAGACAACATGAGGTGAGAAGAAGATAACACAGAGTGAAGCAATAGAAAGACACGCGATCAGAAGTGACCTGGACGAGGTTAGAACGAAACAACACGAACTAACAAACGGCAACAAAAGATGACACGAAGTGAAACAACACTTGAAAACATAAGAAAAACAACTCGAGCACAAAATAGCTCGAATGAACGACTTGAAGACGAGGCGACACGGGCTGACCATGTCACGAAGACAAATAACAGAAACCGTCACGAGTTGAAGACAACACGAAGATGAAAACAGAAACTGACATGAGTTGAAAACAACACGAAGACGAAACACAAGAATTGACACGGAGTGTGGTCAAGGCGAGAAGGACACGAAGTCTAAAGAGAAAAATAGCACGAAGACAGAAGAGTGACACGACTATCACGACACGTGATGAAGCAGTGACACTAGTAAAAAAATGACTCGAGGAACAACAGTAAGTGACACGAAATTAAACAAGCAGATATAAAAGATGACACGAGATGAGGTCACAAGGTGACAAAGACACGAGGTCTAGAAAACACGACACGAAGACATGAGATAGACACGTCTTCAACAACACGTGATGAAACGGTGGAAGCAGAAGAACAACTCGAGGAACTACAGTAATTGACACGAAGACATGAGCAAACATAGAGGACTGACTCGAGATGAGCAACTAAGTGCTAACGACACGAGGTTCATACAGAAGCAACTCGAAGTTCATCAGAACAATTCGATCTGCTTCAGAAGAATCAACACGAAGTCAATCAGCACACAACTTAAAGTAACACGAGGTACGAAAGGACGACACGGCGTGTTGAAAACACAAACAGTACTAAAACTAAAACGACACGAGGTAAGAAAGAAATAACACGGACATAAACACAAGAATAACACGAAGTATGACAGAAACAGTACGGACATACAATGTACTACCTCATAGCAGATTTCCTGTTAATCAATATGCATCAGACGACTGTGTATGGACTTGAAGACCCTTAGCCAATGTATAGACTTCAAAGTAGAGACCGATGTGTAGACTTCACGTGAAAGCCCAATGTGCAGACATGTCGAATGGTTCAGCAATGTATAGACTTGGAGAACCACGGTCCAATGTATAGACTTGATGCCTGTAGTAGTGTATAGACTCTACATATACAAGCAATGCAGCAATGTATAGACTTAGCCTAAAAATGCTTAAGACGCTGAGAGAGACGGTGAAGTCTGTAGAGAATTGCTGTAACAGTCCGATGTACAGACTTTGTCTTAGACTCTAAATGAGACTGACAGTGTATACACTTAGCCAATGCAATGCACTGTATGGACTTCCAAGAGACGCTCAATGTACAGACTTACTGCCAATCAATGTATAGACTCTGTAAATGCATATGAATGCTTTATGCAGCAGATAAAACAGTCTGAACTTCAATTGTAATGACTCACAGTGTAAGAACTTCAATTGCAATGACTCACAGTGTAAGCAGATAAACTGACTGAACATATGAAGGACAATGACTCATTTCAGCAAGATGACTCACAGTGACTCACATCAAACACCAATCATCAAAACCAATCAATCATCAAAACAGAACATCAATGCATGGTGACTCACAGTGATTAAGTCACATTAAAACCAATCATCATAAACCCCTAAAGCCAATCATCAAAACCACAAACCACAGGTGCCAGGGGCACAACAAATCTTGTGAGGGGTTACAAAAAAAAACAACAACAACGAATAACATGCTGACCATTAGAGAAAGTTACAGATATACGAGAGAAAGAAGCAGAGAGCGATTTTAACTTTGTGCGTGCAGAGAAGAGTCTTTCTCTTCCCTCTGTGCGATCTCTTCCCTCTGCTTCCTCCTGCTGTTTCAGGCGAACCAAAGCTTCACCGTGATTCTCCCCTTTACTGTTGTCAGGAACAGCAGGGGCTCCTTCTTTTGTTTGTTTATTTTCATCATACCATCACCGTCGATCATCATCCACGATTTTTCTTGCATTAGTATCATCCTTCCTCTCCCTAGTCCTTTAGGGGTTTTAAAAAAAAACAATAGAAAGGTGCGCATGTTATGTTCTCTTTATCATCATCTTGCTTATTTGGGATTGATACTACTTCCACTCTTGGCTGATCCACTTTGCCTTTGCTTGTTTTTTTTGTCTTTGTGTAAGGGTAATCAACAAGGAAAACCCACTTCATCGGTCGGCCGATAGAAGGAGGAGGAGGAATCTACATCCATCCCGCGTCTTATTTTCCACCAGGTATTCGCGATCATCTTTTGTTCTTCTTGAGGTAACCCCTCTGGTGATCACTCTCCTTGGTAGCACCACGTGCTTTCTTTTGGCTTTATTATCATCTCCCATCATTATTTCTCTCCCAATATTATTATTCTTGCTTTTTCTCCATGAGTAGATTTATCATGATCTACATCGAGTACCTCGGCCTCTTCATTCTGTTCCACCTGGGCTTCATCAGGGATTTTTGAGTCAGGTAGTGGCGATAGCCTGAGCTGTTCTGTTGGCAGATCTGTAGCCGCCATGTTTTTGAGAGAGGAGCTGACAACCTCGGCCCTTGTAGATGTGTTTACAGCCCTGACGGACTGGTGGTTGTTTGTCACCGTGCTAGAGCAGCATCGTGGCTTCGCAGCAGAAGACAAGAGTGCCCCGCCTCCCTGGGTCACCATGTCTTCAGTGGAGGTAGCCTTTTTTTTCCTAGCAGCATTCATCCCTTGATCAGGCTTGGAAGAAGCTTCCCTGATCGTTTCGAGAGGTACAGACATTATCATCAGAGGAGGGTCACTGGAGGGAGGCAACCCTACTTCTTCAGTATCTTCAGCTTAGCTACTGCTAGCCATGTCGAATTTGGCCTGAAGAGCCGCTTCTTCAGGGTATACTTGCTCTCATCATTGGCAAGGTGTTATAGCCTCTGATTCTGAGTCTCTTGGTTGAGCAGGCTCAGTATGTTCGACCTCCGCTGGGTACTCATCGAAGGTTGCCCCCAGTGAGCCGTCTTCAGCAGGGTAGAAAGCGGAAATGGTATCCACCTCGTATCGCCCGCTATAGTAATATTCTTCGAGGGTGAAGCCTAACCCTGGATGTTGAGAGACTCGCCTCAGTTCTTTGTCCAGGCTTGCAGGATACCACAGCTTCTGGAATGCTTCTTTCTCCTTGCGGGACTGGCCGGTAGGGATGTGCTATTTCTGGAACATCTTGGCCATTCGACTTATTGTAAACGTCAACCCCTGAATGGGGATTAACGGGCTCTCCATATCTTCAGGAAGATGGCAATCCGTGTCTTCCCGTGTGGGATGCTCCTCAGCTATGTAAAACAAACTGTTGGGGCCATCAAACTGCCTCACCTCCATGCTTTTGAAAGGTTCAACAGTGCTATTGTCGAGGCTTAGAATTGGCTTGGTAAATCCTTCTGGGACCCTGATGTGGTCGTGCTGCTGGTCGACCTTGGTTTCATTGACCTGAGGATAGTTGGCAGGAGGTGCTGTTCTGCCCACGTCTCCAATAATGGCAATATGTGAGACCGTCTTAGGATTGATGTACCCGAATGGCGGCGGTGGGAACCAGTCGTCGCCGGAAGTGCTTCTTGTTGCCCTAACAGGGGTCTTGGCTTCAGAGGTCTTTCGAGACCGTTTCGCATATAGAGGAGCATCCAGTAGGTGACACTCGAATACTTCGAATGGGTGGAGGTCGGCAAATATCCTCCCCTCCTTTACTTCCTGGGTGTATTTGAGGCACTGGTGTAGTGTGGAGGGCACCACCATGTTCTCATGTAGCCAGGGGCGGCCAAGCAACTCCTTGTACAAGGTGTGGGAGTCAATAACATGAAATCGCACCCTTGTAGTGAGATCCGCCAGAGTGAGTGTGAATTCTGCTACTCCTAGTGGTACTTCACATTTTTGGTTGAAGCCGGCGATACGCATGTCTCTAACTTTATCGAGGCACACGTTGAAGTGGTACCTATGATATATTCTGTAGGGCAGGATGTTGACAGTTGCTCCGGGATCTATCAGGATTCTGCTCAGCTCCTGACCATTCAGCTGTCCTCTCATGTACAGCGGCCTATTGTGGCTGGTAGTGGGGAGTAACATGTCCTCCTGAGTGAAGGTCACATTGGCTTCTGGCAGTGCTTCAACCAAACATGCTTCATATTGGGCAGGCATCTGCAAAGCAGTGATGATCACCTATCGGGTCTCTTCACTCAGGGAGTCGATTTCCCAAATAGTGAATCTTGCTGGGAGCTTTTTCAATAACTTGACTACCCGACTTCCTGCTCAGACATTGGACAGCTTCATTTTCTCTGCCCACCTGGGCTTGGGAGAGTCTTGAACCGCGGCCCCTGATGGGCCTGCTTCATCGGGCTCTGAGGCCGCACCCTTCTATTTGGTGTCGTCTTCCTGCTGTATCTCATTGGCTACCGTTGGGCGGGCTTCATCTTCATCTGGAACTCCAGAAGGCTGCTGGGGCTGCGGGTGAGTATTCCCGACCGCGGGGTCGGCGCCCTAACATGGCTGCTTTCCCTTTGACATTCTCAGGAATTCTAGAAAGGAAGGAGCGGTAGTGCTGCCCCCACTTTGACTGTATAGGACTGATGGAGGAGGGATTTGGACTCCCCTGACCTCCGAAGGGGGTATCTTGTAGGGTTGCTCCCCCCTAAAGGTGATATTGTGGTTGGCGGGCGGCTGACACCCCCATCTTCGACCCGATCGGGTCGCATGTGTAGCGGTCACTGCTTCGGCCTGGCTTGCCCCGGCGGCGGGTGTAAAACATATTTCCTCCTCATCTTCCTCACTGCGCAGGTTGAAAAGGGCAGACAGGATATTGCAAGAGAGGACTATGTCCTTTATGGCCTTGCTGACTTTTCTTTTCTTCGACCGGCACTTGCCCCTAGAACATGCTTCCGTCCTTGTCTGACGCTTTGTCAGCTTCCTGCTCCTGCTTTAATGAGAGTTGTTCTAATTCCTGCCATGGGACATAATCCCGTACCAGTAAAGGTTCCAGTTTGGGCTGTACATATTCATCTAGCCCGTTTATATAGTCTTGCAGTCGTCGGGCCTTCGGACTAATTTCCTTGACCATCGCCAATGGAGTCTGTCTTCTCCGGTTGTGTGTAGGTATCCTGATGACCACAGGTGGATTGGTCCACAGAGGTGTTGCCTCTGGCAGAGTGGGTCATGGTGTGATGCCACGGATCTGCACTCCAACTTTTGGGCGAGATGTGCCTTTCTTCTTGGTCTTTGTAGGGACTTGCTGCCATCCCTCTTGTTCTTTTATTGGTCTCAGGAAGTAGGCCTCATAAGCATGTTGAGTGCTGGCTTCCATGATCTCTTCAGGCAACGCCTGATACAGAGAGACCATGTTGACCGCGGCTCTTCTCAGAGGTGCTTCATAAGGTTGTGGAGGGTCAACCTTGTACTCCCTCAAGTCTATTTCTTCTTTCTTGACCATGCCTTCAATGATGTCCTTGAAAACATAGCAGTCTTCAATCGGGTGCCCCACCATCTGGTGATAGGGGCAGAACCTTGGGCGGTCTTTTCTTTTCAAGTCTTCTGGCCTTTTTGGTTCGGGCAAGGTAACCTTATCATATTGGGTCATCCAGTCAAACAGAATCCTTGTTTTTTCCTTCGGGAAGGAATAGGCCTTCTTCATTTTATCCCGGAGTGAGGGACCCTCTCGGTCGTCTCCGGATTTAGCAGGCTGAGGGGCAACCGCTTTCTTGCCTTTATCTTTTTGTTGTTCAAATGACTTGATGTCAAGAGTGTTCGCTTCTTTAGGCGTTGAGCGCCGCTCTGCTATTTTTGCCTTCTATGCAGTGGCAACAGTTGATGTAGGGGCAGGTCTTGCCAGAAAGGCTTCCACCTCAGCCATGACGTTGTTCAAACAGTCGAATGACCGGATCTCCATGCCGATCATCTTTTCTAATACCTCTCTCCTGAGGTTTTGTTTGCAAATTTGTACAGCGTCCTCCTAGTGCTGGGCTGCTTGCATCTCATTCCGAGGTTCCTCCACCTCTTAATGTATTCAAGGGCTATTTCATCTGCCCTTTGTTTTTTTAAGTAGAGCTCGGCCACTATGACTTCCCTCTCAGTGACATGGAATCTTTCTCTGAATTTCTTCTGCATATCCGACCAGTCACTGATCGACCCGGTCGGAAGGCTGGAGTACCATTCAAATGTGAGCCCTGTCAATGAGGACCTGAAAAACTTCAACAGATATGACTCGTCGGTGGCCAGATCGCCCATGACGGTCATATAGTAAGCGACATGTTCCTTCGGGGATCCCTTCCCGTTGAACTTGTCGAACTTAGGTGGCTTGTTTACCCTAGGAGGGAGTCACTTAGCAGCATGATGTGGTGGGTATGGCACCCGATAGGCATCAAATGCGACGTAGTCGCCTTCACTTCGTTCGGCAAGCTTCAGCTCAATCATCCTTTCCACCATCAGCTTGTTCACAGTGGTCGGATCGACCGGTTCCGGATAGAAGTGCGCCGACTACAGATAGGGGGTGACCAAGGTGGTCGCCTGTAGAGGAGGACGCAGTAGCGGAGGCGCTTGGTGCACCTGTGGTAGTACTGGCGGCATCATAGGCTGTGGTGGGCGCTGCTGAGTGGTCGCCAAGCTGGGCTCTGCTGGCTGGGGTATAAACTGGTGGGAAGTCACTTGGGTTGAAGGCTCCTCGTGACGATTCGGTCTGCATCTCTGGCTGCTTAGAAGCTGAGGCTTGCTCCGTCTTCTCCATCAGCTGCTTCCTCAGAAGCCCTATCTCCTGTTGATATCTCTGGAGTATCATTAACACCGACGGGTCCATGGCTATCGTAGCGGGGATAGCTTCTGTTGTTTCCCCTGATGCACCTTCAGGCGGGGTATCTATCAGCACGTCCTCTTCTTCTGCTGTCACCACGTTTGCAGTCAACACGGTGGACCCATTAGTTAGGACTTGCTTTCCTTTTGCCACGGCCAGCATTTTTCTTGCGGCTTCTCTTCTTCGAGTGTTCAGCCTGGGCCTTTCGGCCAATCGAGCCAGCTCCTGAGGTTCATCAGGCAGTCTTTCATATCGGCCGGACACTCTAGCCATATTGCAAGTAAAGACTTACATTCCTTTCATCCGACGATGGACCCTCCTCTTTGGATGTTGAGGGAAGTTCAGTCTCGCGAAGGAAGAGACTCTTCTTTCCTCCTGCATATGAGGAATGGCTTTTTCAGCTTTGATTTCTAAGCCGTCTTCATATCCATTGTCGTCAACTGACGACATCATTCATCTTTCTTCTTCTTCGACTGCCATTGGTGGACAGTAGTCTTCTCTTACCATGGCTGCTTGTAACAGCCATTGTTGGCCCAGTGATGGGTTACCCATACCCCTGAAGTAATTTCTGACCATACTGGTCATCTCTTCTTGCCCTAGTCCCTGATGCAGGATTGGGGATGGTTGTCGACCTCCAATCGGAGGGATAAAGGCCAGCCAAGTTCTTTCGGCAGGTTGTTCAAATCTTCTCCCTGTTATGGGGATCTCAGCTGGTCGGGCACACGCCCTAAAACTTGTGTGGTGAGGAGGATCCGTAACAGCTTCTTCAATTCTTGGGGCTAGCACCCTCTCATTCTTCTTCTTCACCTGGACGGGCTTGGAGTGGTAGTAGACAGGCGCCTCTCGACTGTTGACACCCGTTTTATGACCAATAAGTCGGGTCATCTCCTTGTTCATTTTATATGATGCTTCGAGTTGTTCATCCTTTATTGAGCCTTCTTGGTCAATTTGAGGTCGATTTCATGGGTCATGTCTCCTTGGTTGGGTCTCGTTCCTTATCTCTTTCCGCTGGACGAAGCTTAGCAAGCTCTTATTTCATTTGCACTCTATTGTCTCTAACGCATCTCTACTGGCATGTTACAATCCTCTAACGCATCTACCTTGGTCCGTTACATCATGCCAGAGTCCTTAAGCTTATGGCTTCTTTCAAGCTTATCTTTTTAGCCTATTCGTTGGGTGTGATGGCTTATCGTGCGGCCGTTACATGAATTGTGACGCATCTACCCATGACCGTTACATTCATCTAGAGTCCTATGTCCGTAAACTTCGCCCGTTGATCTTATCTTTCAGTGGATAAGGTTGTGTGACGATCCATCCTTGGGGCGTTACATCCTTATGGCGGTCTATCGTGCAGCCGTTACATCAAACAGAGAGTTCTAGCAGAACTGCTCTTTCTCTACTACTCCGTGGTCGAATTAAGAGTTTGATCTGAGGATTTCTCCTTCAAATCTGATCATCAGAACCTTCTGTTTGTTTTTATGGACTCTTGGAAATATTATCTTCAAGAGTTTACCAAGAAACGTCCTACTTTCTAGTTGGATTATCCTCAACTCGAACCTAGACTTTGAGGGTCTATAAATAGAACCCTTGACTTCATGGCTTGAGGAGGAGACATCTGGAGTTTGCGTCGAAGTGCTGCCGCATCCTGGAGCTAGAACCAACCAAGGAGAGCTGCTTCCCACGTCCATCTGCTTGCAAAGTTTAGGGAGTATTAATGTTTCCAAGGGTTTAGTTCAGTCAAGTTTTCATCTTAGTGTCTTTTCCCTCATCCAAGCATCATAAGCATTGTCCCTCTTCTTCTACCACGTTCTTACATCTTCTGCATCCATTTAAAACATCCTCCCATCTTTTAAAACGCCCCAGAGGGGTTAAAAAAACTAACCTCCCCGGTATTTCCTTTTCCTTTTGCATGTTCTTAAGTTCTTTGATCTATTGATACTACTTTGTCCAAGGGCTCATCTAGGTTATTTTTCTTGTGTTCTACACTCTTCTGCAGGTTTACAGAGCCCATAGCACGAGGCCCAAGCTCTCTGGCCGGCTAGAAAGCTTAGAGATCAAAAGATTCCCAGCTCTTCTTCTGCAGATTCTCTGACGGTCTATCAAAGGTGCGTTAGAGTCTCGTAGCGGTCTATCGTGGGGCCGTCACACATCCTGTGGCGCATCAGTCTTCGACCGTTACATCTGACGGAGCTACAGTTTCCTGGTTGTTTTCTCTCTCCTATGGGCGGGTGCATCATCCTCCTATTCTAAGGTACTTACCAGGTCTTTGACTTATTTTTACCTTAGTGGCGATCACATCTTTTCTTAGTTTGGGCATTAGCTTTCTCTTTCATCATATCCCCTCTTTACTATGCTTGTTCCACCTACATGGTGTGTTTTTCCTTTATTCCTTATTCCACGCCCCGGTGTGTGTTTTTCTTTATTTGCTTAGCTTAGTCTTGATTGAGATAGCATGCCCATGCTAGAGCTTATGCTGGTTGCCTAGGTTCATGATTCACATGTTCATAGGTTGAGTGATTCTATCATTTGATTCATACTTCATCATAGTTGGCATCATAGCCCATCTTGCAAAAGAAGGGACACATTAAAACCAACAGAATTTTTGGCGATCACGGTGGGACATCTAGTGCCAATCGTGCTTTGAATCTATATTAAACCTGCTCCCCTTTGTTTGCCCTTGTTGCTCTGGTGTTCCCCGGATTTTCCTTTTATTTCCTGATGTTTCTGGTTCTCTGGCTCTTCTGACGATCTCCTGTGCACGTGTTACGTTACTGTGACGGCCCGATCTTTGACCGTCACACTACTCTTACGCAGGTATTATAGACCGTCACACACTCCAGATAGGTACACATCCCGAGGTGTAGTTCAGTTCCACGATTTCTGCTGTGATTTTCATACTTGGGTGCTATCTGATTGTCTCCACAGTTGTTTTGCATATTTATCTTACTGTGTGCATATTTTATTGCTAGATTTTAAGCTAGAATTTGCATGCACCCTGGTACACATAGGTTCATTCATATATTCACACTTTAGATTGCATCTTCCTACCTTGGTGTGTGGACCTCTCGTCTCCATATTCCTTGGTGCCGACTAGGAAATCACATCAGGGACCTCCATAAGTCACCGTGAGCTGTGGATTCTCACACAGACACTGGGCCAGGTGTACCTTTCCTACCCCGTGTCTAGGATTGCATAAGCGAAGGAGTGATTACATTTAGAGTCAACCAAGCTATATATCTTTCCCCTATTAGAAACCTATTGTG
Source organism: Amorphophallus konjac (assembly GCA_022559845.1). Lineage (NCBI taxonomy): Eukaryota > Viridiplantae > Streptophyta > Magnoliopsida > Alismatales > Araceae > Amorphophallus > Amorphophallus konjac. Next base: position 239,258,834 of record CM040120.1, read on the forward strand.
GAGAGCACATCTTAATCAAATCACTAAGGTTCTAAAGGAGGAAATCATAAAGATCTTGTTGCATCATCTAAATAACTTGGTTGACCTTAAGTGTTGTTATCTCTTTTCACTTACATCTATGTTTAAAGCATCTAAGTTTAGTCACTCATTGTGTGTTTGTTGTGTGTTGTTTGCATTGTTTTAAGGTCTTTCGTTGCATGTGGAGTTGCTTCCATCCTTTAGAAGCTTCATCACCTGGGGGCGATTCCCTTTCCTCATCCTACTTCAATCCACTCTTTGAATCCACCATGGCTTCTTTCAATCTTCCCCGTTCCCAAGAGGAGTCTCTTCCTCAAGGGCTTCTAGAGGATCCCTCTAGGGTTATCTCATTTCAACCTAGAGAGGGGCCCATCCCTCCTTCGTCCTCCATCCCTATGGAGGGCGCCCAATCCACTCAAGCTCTTCTTCCTCCTTCTGCTAATTCTATCCTTCAGATGATGGCCCAATTAGACCCGACCCAACTTCAGGCGGTTTATCAGGCCATGCAGGGGTCCAACACCCCACCTTCCCCGATTATGCAAGGTCAGACCAATCCTTCCATTGCTCAGCCTAGGGCCGATGGGTCCGCCGTACAGCCCATTCCCATTGACCTCACTCCAGTCTAGCCCAGGACCCTCAGATTCTCTAATCTAGAGATGGGTCAGTCTTCTGGTTTGGCTCAGCAATTTTTGGATAAGGGAAACACTGTTGTCCCTCGTTCTTTTTCAGCGGATAATCATATGTCCGGCCCATCTATGCCACAGGTTCTTATTGGCCCGAATGATTTCATGTGCCCTCAGCAAGGGGCAGCCCAAGTTCACACCAACATGGGTCTTCCTTCGACCCAATATCCTTCTTATGGGCCGCCCCCTCCATCTGCTTACCCCTCTGCTCCTCAAATTCCATCCTTCACTATCCCTACTCCGTCCAGAGAGCAGGAATTACTCAATAAATGGGCCGCCATGCAACAACAACTTGACTTCCTCCAGAAGCGGTTTGGCCCACAATCCTTGGCAGACATTCCAGTCCCAAGCTTCCAAAATATCTGATTCCCTCCGCAATCCGAGCTCCCCAATTACCGCAAGTACGACGGGAACAGCAATCCCTTCATCCATGTTAGGGACTTCTTATATGAATCGGCTCAGTTTCAGTATGATGATCGCCTCATGGCATACCTATTCTGCCGATCATTGGATGGTGTTGCACTGGAATAGTTCTATTCTCTGCCGCTAGAGGATGCCGAAAGCTTCAAGATAGTGAAGGACAAGTTCATTCAACGGTTTCAAGACAGGGTCGGTCCAGAATATTCCTTCACAGACTTAGTGGCCGAGAAGATGAAGCCGGACGAGGAGTTTGCTGCATATGCTGATAGATGGAGGTAGATGGCCGCCAGGGTGCCAGGTCACATTCCGGAGGAAGAGAAGGTCAAGCTACTCATCTCTAATGCTACCCCGACCTTCCGTAACATCCTTGCCATGAATGATATAGCCAACATGCACCAACTATATAGCCGGGCATGGTTTATTCAAACACAATTTAAGGACTCCCCCATCCATTCGCTCTTTGAGAATCAAAAGCCTAAATACCACAAGAAACCTCAAGGGCCTGTCATCGAGGGGGTCCAAACCAACGAACAAGTTCAAGCCGTTACCATCCCCTTCCAAGCCGCTCCATTCCGCTTTCCACAAAACCCTCGTACTCCTCAAAACCCCGCTCCACAAAACTTTCCACCCATTCTACAAAATCCTCCGCCTACCTTCACCACTCCACAAAACACCTTTGCCGCCCCGCAACAACCTCCACAGCCTCCGCAATACCATAATGTCCCTCCACCTAACAGCTACAACAATAACAAGCGCCCGGCTCCAAAGAGAGCACAATACCCACCTCTGCCAGAAACCCTCACAGATATCTTCTCGGCTCTCATGTCAGTTAGTGCTATACAACTCCCTCCAGAACGGCCCAACTGGAACCCGGTCGTTGATCAGACAAAGTATTGTATGTTCCACAGGCAGCCGGGACATACTATTGAAGGGTGTTTTCAGTTCAAAGACTTGGTCTACGACCTCCATGAAGGACAAAGGATTGATTGGGTCGAAATGCATAGGGCCATTATAGAAATTAAAGAGAAAAGAAGGTAGCCGCCGAGGCAGCAAGTGCAGCAACAACAGGCACCACAGCCGCAGCAGCAGCCGCAACAGCAACAACAGTCGATTCAAGACTTGGGGAACAATTAGAACCCAATGCCTAACCATCCTCCTGCTCCGCAGCCTCAGTCGCCGGCACCGGCTCAGGTCAATCTAGTTCAACCCCCAGCTCTCAATGCTGGGTGGTCCTTTGATGATGACAGCTCAGTACGCCAAGTCTCGGGCCTCCACCACAACTACCCCGCTCATTCCACCCCCATCGTCCTTACACCCACATACTAAAACCCTCCTCCGCCCGCTAGACCACTTGTCCTTCCATCCACCTCCACTCCACCACCCGTCTCTCACACATTGCTCACCCCCGCTATCACCACACCTCCATCTAACCCTCCACTCATTACACCTCCGCCTACCTTTATAACCCCGCTTCCGCTCGCACACGCTACCCCCTCTCCCACTCCCATCATTTCCACCACACCCTCTTCCGCGCCACTCATCCACCCCACCGGGCCTACTAAGTCACTTATCTTGAGCCCATCAGAGGCCGCGGCAGCCTATAACTTCACCCTATGGAGCGGGCGCATGTTTCACCGCAATTATCCTTCTACCTCCAATCCCCAGTCTTCCCAACCGACTGTTGAGTAGGAAGAAGCCGAACCGTTACCAGGTACCCAATACGATCTGTTGCATCACTTGGATCGGGTGCCCGCCAAGATATCCGTGCTGGAACTCATCAAAAGATCTACCATTCACCAAGATGCTCTCAGGAATTTTCTTTAAAAGGTGATGGTTAGTGAAGATGTGGTAGCCGATAGGTTACCTACAGCAGTGGCGACTATTTCCAAGGGACCGGCAATTACATTCTCTGAGACCGAGCTAGCTCCTCCAGAAGCCTGGCAAATGTCGCTTTGCATCACCATTATCTTGAACAAAGTCAGTATCGATGCAGCATTGGTTGACATAGGGGCATCTATCAATGTATGCCCGCTCAGTACTCTCAGGGCCTGTAATCTGTCAGAAGAACTTCTACGCCCGACCCCCACTACCATAGCTACTTATGACAATTCTCAGAGAGCATGTCACTGGATTGTTACTATTCAAGCTGAGCTTGGGCCTCTCACTATGCCCATTGAATTTTATGTGCTGGACATTGACCCTATGTTTAAGGCTCCGTGCCCTCCAACGCACATCAATGTCTTAAATTCCCTTTTCATGGGAGGGTGGTTAAAGTAAAAAGCTTATCAACGGTCCAGTCTGTCAAAGCTATATCAGAGAAAATCTTGCCTACACTATGGCCCAGTAGTCGGCCCGTTATCTCTGTGCTGGATCTGAACTTTCCTTGGGCTTATGCACCTCGCAAGCCCGCCACTATACCCGTCAACATTAAAGTAAAACCCCAGATCCGAGATTCCAAGGGCTGGGATATTATATTAAAATTGGGCTATCAACCGGGGAGAGGCCTCGGTGCGCAATTACAAGGGTGAACCAAGTCAGTGCCCAAAGGTAGAAAAATGAGACGACGGGGTTTACCGAGAGTCTGCGCTCTCAATGATGGAAGATTCCGGGCCACTTACTTGGGACTATCGCCAACACTTTGTTAAAGGTCCTCTCTAGCTAGGGATGCTTCAGCCGCAGTCGACACAGTCAGAGAAGGAAGATACAGCTTGCATAATTGCCGATCCGCCTCTGCTGCCAAAGGGGCATGTTGATGATATGCCGGATTTCAGTCAGTCATTTGCCAGAATGTTCAGCGAGCCAGATAGTTATGGTCAGAAGAAGAAGTAGGAGGTACGGCTTGTTCAGTGGAAACCGAAGCCAGCATGCCATCCGCGGGAAACAGTGAGCTCTCTAATTGTTATTTCTTTATCTCCTTCCCGCCTGCGCACATTGTTCCATACACTGGACTTTATTCCCCATCCTCCTTCAATTATGATTGATCCACTTTGTCCAATATCTCCGTTCCGGTACGACCTGCCGACGGAATTCTTAATAAGTCACTATCCTTGTAGGTATTCCCCACCTCTTAATTCTCTCTCTTCTATCTTCTCCTCATCCGATTCTCCCCTCAACCTTCTCTATTCCTCACTCTTCTTTCTCCCTCCACCATCTCCTCCATCCTGCTATGTGATCTCCACTGATCTCCAAAAAAAATGTCAAATTTGAAACGGAGATTTTGATGGAAGATTACGCTATCTTGTCTCCATCCTCCTCCCAAGGGCACGAGTCCCCTGCTCCTTCCTTTCCACAAGATTTCCTTTCTCCTAGGTTAGGCGTAGGGTCCGTCGAGTCTAGGGAAGTAGGGTCAATTAGAACTAGAGAAGTAGGGTCCTGTTCTAGGTCGTCAAACCCTTCCTCTTCTGAGCCGCGCCCGCTTGCGCGTCATTCCAAGTCCATTCCTAATAAGTTCTTGCAAAATCTGGCTTAGCGATGTCATGCTCTTTTGAAGTGTCCAGAGTTTGTCGCTACGACGATTGTGATAGAAGATGAAGAGGAAATAGAAGGGGTGTGGAGCGACGACAGACTAGGTGTATATGAAGTCCTGGATGAAAAAGACCCGATTGATGAAGAGGATAGCAACGTAGATGACACTGCCGATCTGTATGCGTAAGGATTAAAGAGATTTGATGAGCCATCATCAGCAGTGGATGAACCTACAAAGGAAATAAATTTGGGAACTGAAGAAGACCCAAAGCCCATTATTATTGCCACTAACCTTCCTCCGCAAGTAGAAGAAGATCTAATCAAGGTTCTAAGGGAGTATAGTGATTCGTTTGCCTGGTCTTATGAGGACATGCCGGGTCTTGACCCCTCTTTAGTGGAACACCGACTAGTGCTTAAACCAGGGGCAACACCTGTAAAACAACGGTCAAGAAGATTTCACCCTCACATGGCCTTGAAGATTAAGGAAGAGGTCGATAAATTGTACAAGGCTAGATTCATTAGAGTCATCCTATATCCTCAGTGGGTGGCAAACATAGTCCCTGTCATCAAGAAGGATGGAAAGGTGCGCATTTGCATCGATTTTAGAGATCTTAATAAAGCATGTCCCAAGGATGATTTTCTGCTGCCTCACATAGATGTCCTGGTGGATAACACTGCCGGGTACGAAGCTTTATCATTCATGGATGGTTATTCTGGCTACAATCAAATCCGTCTCACTCCCGAGGATCAAGAGAAAACCTCCTTCACCACGCCCTAGGGCACGTACTGCTACGTGGTTATGCCGTTCGGTCTGAAGAACGCAGGTGCCACTTATCAAAGGGCGATGATGGCTATTGTCCACGATATGATGCATATCTACATGGAAGCCTACGTGGATGACATCTTGGTGAAGTCGAGAACTAAAGAAGAACACCCCGCTATTCTGGCAAAGGTGCTGCAGAGAGCTAAGGAGTACAAGCTTAAAATGAATCCGAAGAAGTGTGTTTTCGAGTCTCTTCAGGGAAGCTGCTAGGCTTTATAGTTAGCAAACGAGGGATCTAGATTGATCCTAATAAAGCACAGGCCATCATGGACATGCCTCCGCTAAAGAACATTACGGAACTTCAAGGACTGATTGGTAGATTGCAATTCATTTGAAGATTCATATCCCAATATTCTCAGAGGTGCCGCCCATTTTATGAATTGCTAAAGGCGGGTGTCAAATTCGAATGGAATCAAGATTGTCAAAAGGCCTACGAGGACCTAAGGGAATATTTATCCAATCCCTCGGTTTTGCAACCTCCTGTCCCTGGGAAACCCCTAATCCTATACATCTCGGTCATTGAGGACTCCCTAGGGGCGGTTTTAGCACAAGTAGATGATGAATGGAAAGAGCGGGCATCTTATTACCTCTCTAGGTTGTTCAACCCGGCTGAGGCTAAATATACCGCTATGGAGAAGACTTATGCCACCTTAGTGTGGGTAGCTCAGAAGCTCAAACACTACTTCCTAGCCCACCCAGTTAGGTTGATCTCTAGAATGGACCCGATCCGCTATCTCTTAGAAAAGCCCATCCTTTCTAGTATGTTAGCTCGCTGGCAGAGCTTCGTCTCTCAGTTCGATACCATGTTTGTCGTTTAGAAGGCAGTCAAAGGATATGCCATCGCTGAGCATCTTGCCCATCTCCCGATTCCCTGCACGGACTCTATTCAGGATGACTTCCCTGATGAGCATCTTTCTGTCCTGACTCATCATCCCTTCTGGTCGGTGCACTTTGACGGTGCGCTCAATTCTCAAGATCGAGGGATAGGCACTGTTCTGCTCACTCCGGAAGGGGTGACGATTCCTTTTACTTATCAACTTTGATTTCATGCTACCAACAACATCGCTGAGTATGAAGCTCTCCTAGCGGATTGAAGCATGCCTACCTTCTAGGCGCGCGTTACTTGAATATCATAGGGGACTCTCAGCTCGTCCTGCGGCAAGTTCTGTCTACTTACCGCACCCGTGACCCTAAGCTCAAACCATATCAAGATTTGGTCACACTCCTTGCTAGGCAATTCTGCAAGCTAATCTACATCCACACTCCCCGATCTCAGAACATTCTAGCCGATGCTTTAGCATCCCTCACTTCCTCTCTATCTTTCCCTCTCAGTCGGAGTACTGAGACTATCGTCGTTCAGAGATTGGACGCACCCTCTCTTCAGGATCCTTGGTATGCTAACCTTAGGAAAACTATAGAGGTGAGGGCTGAGAAGGAAGAGTTGAAGGAAGTATCTTTGATGGAGTTAGAAGAGATCCTGGAGGAGGAAGAGATGCCTTGGTATCATGAAATTGAGCTGTTCTGCAAAGATGGATTGTTCCCGGAAGGGGCAAATGCCGAGCAACGCAAGTCAATAAGAAGAGCCGCCTCAAGGTATACTATCGTTGCTGGAGAACTATACAGGCGCGCTACCAACAAGATGCTCATGAGATGCCTAGACGACGATGAAGCTTGGAAGGTGGCCGAAGTAGCCCATTCTAGTGACTGTGGAGGTCATGTTAATGGCCAGGCTCTAGCAAAGAAAATCCTTAGGCAGGGCTACTATTGGCCCACTCTAGAGGAAGATTGCTCCCTCTATGTCCGGAGGTGTCTTAAGTGCCAACTCCACGCTAATAAGATCCATGCTCCAGCTTCATCTCTTCATCCGCTATCTGCTCCTTGGCCATTTTCTATGTGGGCATTCGACGTTGTCGGCCCGCTCGGTGATCCCAACTCTCAGACCAAGCAAAAATCCTTCATCCTTACCGCCACTGAGTACTTCACCAAAGTGAGCTGAAGCCGAAGCATACGTAGAGATTAAAGCTACCACGGTGTGCCGCTTCATCATGAAGAATATCATCTCGCGGTTCGGAGTGCCAAGCAGCATCATCACCGACAACGGACCCCAGTTCGTCTCTCAAGAACTTAAGGACCTATGTAAGAAGTTCAATATTACATTGCATCATTCATCTCCATATTACCCGCAAGGTAACTGCCAGGCTGAGGCCACTAATAAAACCCTTCTCAAAATCATCAAGAAAACATGTGAATCTCATAAGTTTTTCGATTGGCCAGAACGATTAGTGGAAGCTCTATGGGCTTACCGCACCTCCGTCCGTACTCCCATGGGGAAAACACCCTATGCTCTTACCTACGGGATGGAGGCGGTGCTCCCATATGAGATCTTGATCCCTTCCCTAAGGGTGCAGCTTGATAAGGAACTTAATCTCGATGAACGTCGAGAGGCGTTGCTCGTCCAGCTGGAACTCTTAGACAAGAAGAGGATGAATGCAGCCGATCATGTATCCATTTATCAAAAGTGAGTTTCGCGTTATTTCTAAAAGAAGGTAATTGAACGCAAATTTCAAAAGGATGATATGGTTTTGAAACGTAAATTCATACGGTCTGCATGTCCTCGGCCTAAATTACAACCTAACTGGGAAGGGTTGTTCGTTGTCAAAGAAGCTTATCTAGGGAATACTTACCGCTTAGTGAACGCCGAAGGTGAGGAGCTCGCTCACGCTTGGAATGGGTTGTATCTTAAGCGTTTCTTTCCTTAGAGTCTAAACCAGTGCCACCCCGGTAGTAAGGTGTCCTTTCCCTTTTTACATGAAAGAGGACCCCGAGTGCGGCAATCACACACTACACGTCCCTGGTCAGGTTTCTCACTTTGTAGACACCGTTTTCTCCTCGATCGTGCTTGGGGAAAGTCAAAGTCCCTGTCCGTTTCGCTCTTCGGCTGAATCTAGGGGCAAGAGGTGAATAAGGAGGGGGCAACCAATCTAGACACCCTAACGAGAGGAGGTCTCAAATACGGGCAGTCCGTTATGACCTAACGCCACAAGAAAAGGAAAAGAGCAAAGAAAAGGAACAATCTTCTTGACAAAAGTAAAAGTCTATCTCGAAAGTCCATCAATCATCATTCTAAAGCTCCAAGAAGAAAAAAGATAAAGCTAGGCATGGCAAGAGTGGCAGTACAGCTTCCCCGCTGGACGCATGAGCCCGGTCGTATGCGTGCCTAGAGTGGACAAAGGTTCGATGACGAACGCAAAGCTCCAGCGTAACAGACTGAATCTCTAAATGGGTTGTCTTGAGAGGAACTCAAGTCCTAAAAACTTCTATATCTGACCTAAGCTTACCGCCGTATTCTATTTTCCTTTTCAGGACTAAGACAAGTACCCTGGGTATGGCCGTGACAGAAGCACAGTCACGCAAGTTAGGCCCTGGCCAGGGGTTGTCACCTCCATTGCACGCCAACATCGGAAACTCTGAACGGAATAGGGAGGACCCACGTTCATAGGGAGGCACTGATATTTCAAAATCAAAAAAATTAGATATTTTCAAAATCCAAAAAAATCATATATTTCAAAAACCAAAAACATCAGATATTTTCAAAATCTCACAAAAATCCATATATTTACAAAATTCCCAAAATACCATCATGTGCATCGCATGTATTGCATTATTTCCATTATATTTTCCGCCTATGTGATAAGGCTCCACCCCTTGACCAAATATCAAGAAATGGTCATTCTCTAACTTGCTTTAGGCAAGGGGTTGAGTCTAAGAATAGATCTAACTTATTTCTTGTCTAAGTGTCTACAGAACGCAGGTTTAAGCCCAGGACTTAAAGCTCACAAATTTCCAGGTCCAGGTATGTAACGCTCTAGTATCAGATCGCTACATTCTTTTAACGGTCATCGTTCGACCGTTACCCTCTCCTGAAGGTTGAAACTCATTGGCTCTCAGCAAAACTCTCTCTGACGCGTCCGCGATGGACCGTTATATCACTCTAACAGTTGGATGTTAGATAGTTACTGATGGGGGCATCCCTCGTCCCCTCCACTTCTTTTGAGGCTCGGATTGCTCATCAGCGTGCGCCATTGTGTTCGTCATAATTTTTTGAGTCTAGTCATGTAAATTTTACATTTTATTTGAGTCATCATCATGTAATTTTCCTTTTATTTGAGTCATGTACCTAGGTTAGTAGGTTATCTACCAAAGTCTTATGTCATTGTGTTGGTTTGTTAGGCTATTGGGCCCAACTAATGGGCTAGGCCCAGGGGCACCCCTCCCTTGGAGTGCTTGGTCAATAGTTGTTTAGTCAGGGTCATTTTCATCCTAGGAAAAGTCCAATGCCTATAAATAGGCCGCCACTCATCTCATATGTAACAACTTTTGCATGAATATTGAAATCCAGAATTCTAAATCCCACTAGACGACCTCTCTCTCATTATCTCTCTCTCTATTGGGGTGGATTCCCCTCTCTCTCTCTCTATCTCTATTTCTCTATCTATCTCTCTCTAAAGGGGGCGAACCCCATTCTCTCTCCTCCCCACCCCAATTTTTAAATTCACTCTCTCTCCTCCCCATTCACCTCTCATTAAGACCCCTCCCCCTTCCCCATACCTCCCATTTAATTCCCCTCCAACCCCTAGGTGGAATCCCCTTCCCCTAGGCACCTCTCCATTCTCCCAAGCAACCCTTCCTCTTCCCCAAGCAACCAATCCTTTTCCCAAGCCACCCCTTCCCCTCCCCAAGGCAACCCTTCCCATCCCCAAGACCACCATTGATCACCCCCATCAAAGACAATTCAAACTCACACTCCCTCCACCCACTTGTGCCTCCCCCACCTTCCTCCTCTCCCTCCAAGTCCCAAATTCGTAGCTCCTCTCTCACCCACTTAAAACACCCCATTCCAGACCCCATTCTCCCTCTCCCACACCTTAGAACACCCCCTCCCAGGCCCCCTCACAACTAGAGGTCACTCCCACACCTATTCACCCCATTTCCACTTCCATTTACCCCATTTCTCCCACCACCTTCCACCTACAGTTCGCAGGTTGCAGGTGGCAGAAGTCCAGCGACTTGCAGAAGGTGTCACATCGTCATCCTGAGGCTTCTGAAGGTGATTCATACATCATCGGAATCGTCTTCGAGTCAGCTTTCCAACGGCGGTGGTTTCATCATCGTCCAAACACCGAGCTGCCCGGGAGAGCCGTTCTCCCCCGACTACGCGAAGCTGCCCTGACAGGAGACCAGAGCCGGAGTTGAAGCTCATCTGCGACGTTCCTGTTGGGAATCTGATCAAGAGTTCTTCAGTAAAATTCTTCTACTTCGAGTCTTCTACCATCCCCAAGAAGCATAGTTCATTTTGGAGACCGGAGCTGAAAGTTATCAATTTTCTCCTCCGAGCGCGCAGTTCTGCTTCCACTCTATCTACACCGACCCTCCTTCAGTGTTCAAAGGCTACCAGATTACTCCGACATCATTTGGCATCAGTTCGGCTTTGAAGTACACCCATCAACGGTTCCAACGGCTCTGACGGCACCTGATTCCGAGCTCGGGAGCATTCGTGGCACCCTCTGCTTCCTGCTGTTGGGAACCTACAGCTGTCCGAACAGAGGATCTGTTACCCTGTTCAAGCCCCTACCCCGACCAGCAGCGGTACCAGAAGAAATCAAGAAAATTCTGGTGTCTTCCCGGTCCAGCTACGAAGAGTTGCCCACTAGTTTCATCTTCAGAAAAAATCCAGAGTGGCCGCAGTGTCAAGAGAACCGACTGTCTATCCAGAAGCGCAGAGAATGGTCAGAATCGGCTTCGGCAACCTTTTCTTGTTTCTAGCTTGATTTTCCCCCTTTCGCTTGGCCGACTGAAGGCCCCTCCCTGCGTGGACGTAGTTTTGGCTGTATCAACAAAACCCCCACCCCGAGATCCCCCCCCCCTTGCAAGGGGTGTAGTTCATGTATTAATTCAAGTCGCAGGTTTGAAGCTCCGTCAACGCGGCGTGCGGGTGCATACCCACGCCTCCCCGCTCGCCCCCGTCTCCGACCGGAGTCGACGTCTTCACGCCGGCTAGGTGAGCCTCGGTCCCTCTCTTGGCTGGTTTCAATTCATTGCTAGCATAGTATTATCGCCATTGTTTCATCGGACGGTGAATGAGAGCTCGGCCCTAAATTGCTAGTGCCGTGAGTGACCACCGCGGGCGAGTTGTGAGTGAACCATTACATCCCACACCCTTGGTGTGATGGTCGCCCATGATTTGGGCATCCCAGGCCCATTTGGGGTTCTCCCCAAGCTAGCCAACCTTTGGAGCTTCAAGGACCCGCCGCGGACCCTCTCCATCATCGCCAAATTGCCTTCGGGCACTAATGTGCGCCAAGCGAGTGAGCTCGCTAGTGTGAGTCCGCTACCCAACTTGAATGCTTGAAAAATAGGTGCAAGGGTGGTTTCACATCAGTTACACTCTCTTGAGGACAGAACTCTTAGTTTTCTAAGTTTAACTATTCTAACGGCTCATCGTGAGACCGTCAGACTCTCGTGACGGCCCTACATAGGAGCGTTAAATCTTCCAGGAATTCTATTTTCATGGACATTCAGGCCAAATCAAGCAACAAACTCATGTTCCATTCAAACTTGGGCACTTCCATGTCATTTCATTAAAACTCAATAAAACGTTAAACTGGTTGATAAACTTCAAATTTAAAAGCATCATAAGAAAGTCAAGCTACTTTCAGCTTTTTGTCCGCAAGGGGCCTGATCTTGCATAATTCCTTCACATAAGCACGACGTTCCTCGTCGTCGTCTTCCACCTCTTCTTGCCACGGGCGCACTTTGCTGATCTCCCACATGGTCAGCGCGTTTCGGATCGCTCTCTCATCCTCCTCGGTCCCCATCTTTGTAGCTAAAAGGGGAGGGTAGTGTGATAGTGCGGGAACTTTGGTTCGGGGTAGCCCAATCTGAAGATAGCACTAGTGCGGGTTGTAGATCGCCAAGGTAGTGTTCCCCACTAGCTATATATCAAGACCTGGTCATCGTGGTACCATGAGCAAGGTGCTCCGTAGAACTCTTGGACGCATCATGAACTTCTCTATTGATAAGGTGTTGAGGAAGAGGCGCCAATTGTCCCGTGTTTTCTTGTCCGCCATCCAGCATTCAACCTATGAAGAGAATCCGAAGGCACCTCCAATAAAGAACAAAGGGTGGCTCCCGAAGATCCGTCTAGCTAAAGGTATGTCTTCTTTGGGTTGGAACTTGATTCTCACGCCCATCCAACACTCAAGGAGTATCATTGAGCTGAATAGAGGTCCTCCTAAGCAAGCTGAGCTAAGACCTTCATAAAGGTATGAAAGGACTGTGATGTGACACCACCTTGGGTGGCAATTACAAGGCCAATGAACCTTGGACGATGAAATTACTCGGGCGAGCTCACTCGCTTAGCGGACACTATTGCCCGTGGGAAAATTGGCAATGGTGGGGAGGGTCCAAAGTGGGACCTTGACGTTCCGAGGCTAGGCTTCACTATGGCTGACCCCCTAAGGGGCTGGGATACCCAATTTAGTGGGCTGTCAACATGCCCAAGGCATGGGTTGTAGGGTCGCTCTTACCTCACTCTGCGGTGGCCAATCAATTGGATGGAAATTTGGATCAAGCACTCACTTACCGTCCGACGGAGCTAAAGACAATACTAAATAAGCATGAATAAACCAGTGAGGGATGTGTCCCAGAACTCACCTGATCGGTGTGAGAACACCGATCCCGGCCGATAGACGAGGGCGAGCGGGGAGGCGTGGATACGCACCCGCACGCCACGCCGATGCCGCTTGACCCTGTTTAAGTGATTACAACACTACGCCTCTCGCAGGAGGGGGATCTTGGGATGGGGTTTAACTGTTAATACATCCAAAACTACCTCCACACAGGGAGGGGCCTTCAGCAGGCCAAGCAAAAAGGGGGAAAATCGGGCTAGAAACAAAGAATGGTAGCTGATGCCAATTCTATCCACTATCTGTGCTTCAGGACAGACAGTTGGTTCTCTGGATGCTGCGGCCACTCCAGAATTTTTTCGATGAAAAAACCAGTTGGAGATTGCTCGTAGCTGGGCCGGGATGACGCCTGAATTTTGGTAATTTCGTCGGGCACCGGCGCTGGTCGGAGTAGGAGCTTGAACAGGGGAACATGTTGACAATTCTGACTGCTTCAGGAACTTAGCAGCAGGAAGCAGAGGATGCCACGACCGCTCCTGAACTCAGAATGAGGCGCCGCTAGAGTCGACGGAACCGTATGTTAGTCCTCTTTGTAAAAAGTTTGACGGATATGCCGTTCGTTTTCGGAGCAGACCGGGAGGCTCAGAACACTGAGGAGGGGTCGGTGCAGACTGAGTGGAGGCAGAACCGCGCACTCGGGGAGTAAAAATGATAACTCTTAGGTACGGTCGTCAAACTGGGCTCTGCTTCTTGGGGATGATAGAATACGCTTAGTAGAATATTTTTGTAGAAGAACTCTTGATCAGATTCCCAACAGGTTCATCGTAGTCGAGCTTCCACTCCGGCTCTGGTCTCCTGCCAGGGAGGCTTTGCGCAGTCGAGGAAGAAAGGGCCTCCCGATCAGCACGGTGCTCGGATGAGGACGAAACCACCTCGCTTGGAAAGCTCTCTGGATGACCTTTCCAGAGATATATGCCTTGCCACCAGAAGAGTCAAGGAAATGCCGGAGATGACACAGCTTCTAGGACCAAACTTGCTGCCTGTGACCTGCAAATGAAGTTGCTACCTTGTAGTGGCAAATGGTGGTGGAATGAGGTGGAGGGAAGGGGAGGGCAACCTGACCTAGGGGAGAGGGGGTTTGGGCGACCAAGGGCTATGGAGGGAAGGAAATTTTCAAATTCAAATGTGTTGGGTTAGATGGATGCAGTCTATCTCCACTAAGTGTGGATCTAGAGGGGGGTGAATAGATCAACTTGCCTAATTTAAAACTATTGTAAGTTCTAGAGCGAAATTTAGGCAAGCATCAATAAATCTAAATGAAAAGAGCTAAGAAAAAGGTAGAAAGTTAGACATGATCATAAGCGAAGCAATCAAACAAGCTAAGCAAGAAATCCCATCGCACACAGATCACACAAAAACACAAACACACTGCACACACAATTTTTAGGTGGTTCGGTCAACGACCTACGTCCACCCCACACTCAACCGAGTATGGCTTCCTGCTGCACAGCACAGCTTGCGTCCGCTGGGCTTTACAGCTTGGCCAAACAACCCGCTGATACACAGCTTCGCTGGGCACTACAGCTTGCCGACCAGAGGATCTGATCCTCTGCAACCGCTGGAGAAATACAGCTTAACCCGTCCAGTGGAGACCACCACTGCAAAACCGCTGACACACAGCTTGAAGAAATAGCATTCGAAAATGAAAGACAGAATCAAAATGAAAAACAAAAACCCAAAAGCAATGTAGCTCTTAAAGAGCAAAGCTCAGCTCTGGTTTTGAACCACGAGACTGAGATACAAACACTCTCACTCTCACTCTCGATCAGCTCTCTCTCACCTCACTCTCTCTCTTTTCTCCTTCTTCTATATTTCTTCTTCTTCTTCTCTGTATCTTTTTCTTCTCTCTTTTCTCTCTGTGGATCAAAGGCTCACTGCTGCTGAGTGTATAGACTTTTTCTTCTTCTGCGTCGATCAGCTTTCTTCTGTGGAAGAAGGCTTGTATATATAGCAGCAACAGCAGCAGGCGTGTGCTCTCCACGTTTCCCGCCCAGCAATTTGGACCACGTGGTAGCATGCAATGGAGTGTCAGTACACGTGTCCTCATCTGGATACCTAGTCCTTTTCGGATCACGAGCCAGGTACCTGGGATCACGTGCCCCTCATTAGCTTCTTCAGTCCGATGTATAGAGTTCTTCGTTCACGTGCTCAAATACATCAATCTGACTTGCTGCGTCGACGCTTTCACTTAATGGCGTTAACGCAGTGAGGCATTCCAGTAGCCATTTGCCTCGTTTCTTTAGCTGCTGCGTCGACGCTGCTTCCTTGTGGCGTTGACGCAGTGGAATGGCCTGTGAAGACGAATGCTTCTTCAACTGCTGCGTCGACGCTACTTTCATGTGGCGTTGACGCAATAGAAGACATCGTGAAAGCTTCGTCTACTGATGCGTGGACGCTTTAAGCTCCAGGCGTCGACCCTGTCCCTTCAGCAACAAGAATAAAGACATAAGATTTAAGTATGTACATTGCATTGTATATACATCGTTGTATAGAGTTGTAAAGGCAGAATGCAACGTACAGACTTGCCCAAAGTGTTGACTTCAACAAGGGAGGTAACGGCTGTATAGACTTTAAATCCTAGTGGCATTGTATAGACATAATGCACTTAAAGGCTTCATGCGAAGGAAAGCATTGTATATACTTGAGGAGTTGACGCAGCATGAAGGATGAGTTGACGCTGCATGAAGCATGGACAGTGTACAGACTTTGCCCACTTATGGACTTCATGTTATGCACGCGAATGTGAAGACTTCAGTGTATAGACTTTAGAAGACGAGTGCAATGTATAGACTCCATGAGACTCTAGTGCAGACAGACGATGTATAGGGTTCTTAGTTCAGCCGTCAGTGTATAGACTTGAATAGCAAGGACACAGTATAGACATCAACTCTGCACATCGAATGTATGGACTTCAAGTGTGAAGACCATTGTATAGACTTTGGATTAGAAGATTAATGTTTAGACTTTGAGTAACACTGTGGATGTACAGACTTTGCTCAAGTGTATGAGACGCTAACTGAGACGCTGGACTCTGTACAGACTTTGAGCGATGTGTGGACTTGAAGCTCTTGAAGCAGTGTACAGACTTCATGAAGCGAAGCCAATGTATAGAGTTGAGTGTAGCTAAAGCCTTGATCGTAGGACTAGGCTGGACTGTATAGACTTGAGGCTTCAGAATCGAATGTTCAGACTTCGCCTAAGACACGTAGGGAAAAGACCCCAGTGTATAGACTTTGCCTTGAGTGAAAAGTAATTGATGAATGTATGGACTTTAATGTGTGAAGGCTACAGTGAATGAGTGTATACATTTCACCAGATCAAGGGCAATTCGGATGTACAGACTATGAGGTTCAAAGCCAACGGTGCGTTGACGCTGTAACATTGATGCGTTGACGCTGCACACACATAATCAACTTAATTGAGATGCAGTGTATGGACTTATGCGTTGACGCTGTAACATGATGCGTTGACGCTGTGCACACATAATCAATTTAATTGAGATGCAGTGTGTGTGGACTTATGATAGTAAGAATTGCAGACAGTAGTGTATTAAAAGTAAAGAACACATAGTCAATCTGATGGAACAATTTCATCAAATCAAACTCAGTTGCCAATCAATCAAAACAATGGAGCAATTTCATCAAATCAAACTCAGTTGCCAATCAATCAAAACAATGGTGTTGCCAAAGAATAGAGCAAGTGTCAACATCATCAACATAGAGGGGTCACAACAATCTCCCCCTTTTTGATGGTGGCAACCCCAGATGAAGTAGAGTAGCAACAACCTGTCATAGATATATATGTTTGATGAAAGACATGATGTGTTATGCAGATTGACATGCAGATGCTATGAATGCATGCAACTCACTGTCTCAAATTTAATTCAGAAATGACTTCAGAATTCAGACAGATATGTATTCTCCCACTAGACATCCCCTAGACAACTAGACATCCCCTAGACAATATTCTCCCCCTTTGCCATCAACAAAGAGGAGGGAAAAATTAAATAAAATGGAGGAATCAAGAGACGAACTGACTGGCATTCTGCACAGGTGGTTCATGAATAAGCATTCTAAAGCATAGAGTCTTCAGTCATATGAAATTAGAAACTGCTGTCAGAAAGAGTGCTGGTTTAAATATGAGAAAATTTAGAGTTCATGCACTACAACCAATGGATAAGTTCACTGTGCATGATAAAACAAAAAACCAGAATCACATTTACATGAAAGATTCAGTTTCATGATATCTTACTTTCATAGTCCAAAATTTTTTTTGAGAGAACCCAAGTCATGTATTGAAACTAAACAAATTGACACTCATGAACTTTTCTTTTGAGGGAGCAGCATTATCAATATTAGATCATTGTGAGCATTCAGGTACCACAAGTCTTTCTGCTTAAGGGTATACGTTTATAAGACGCCAATACCCCTAGATATTCAACAAGATGGACCATTCTGCCTATGATCAAATTCAACAGAGCTGAGTTACACCTTTTTGTGTGAGGGTACACGTTTATCAGACGCCAGTTACCCCCAGGTACTCAGTGAAACCAGCCTGCTGTTTTGAACATTTTAAACAGAGATAGCTAATACACTTCATGACATGAGTGTTGTCCACTTCTTTGATGAATCACTCAGTTTCTCAGTGATTACCAGTTATTGCTCTGCCAATATATATATTTTCAATGATTCTCAATGTTTTTCAGTATCTTTCTTAGTTGTCCTTTTTATGTTTCAGAATGACTTGTTTAAGAACAATACACATACTTAATCTCTCCGACATGATTTCAGATGAGTTTTCAGATTTCAGATATGAATAGCTTTGTCTGACATGAAATAAGAAAGAGGTTGAGAGTTTTATAAATTTTCAACTTACTTATATACTGATTGCAATCTTTAAACTCTAACCATTATAAGATTTAAACCATTACATCAGTCTTTGAACAATTCAAATTCTTATAAATGAAGAAGTCCATTTTCTACTGCTTAGAAATCAGAACTGACCAACAGATTGCCATAATGTCAGAGACAAGTATTCAGAGTTAAAGGTTGAATGACTTCAAGAAAGTTGAAACCACTCTGATTTTTCTTAGCAATACTCCCCCTGTCTATATGCATGCAGCATGGCAAGAATTAATTGAGAGAGAGCTTATGCATAGGTCATGAATGAATGATATGCAAACACATGCAAAGACACAACAAGCTCCCCCTGAATATATGCAATGCAGGACAGTTCTACATCCACATTCACATCCACATGATTTATCCAAGCAATCAAAAATAAGTCCACATCAGAGATTTTATTCACAGCAATTAAACAATCATTCATCATGCTGAAATTTACATAAGCCAAGTTCTCTTCTAAGAAACTTAAAATTTTCATTCCCAAGAGGCTTAGTAAAAATATCAGCAATTTGTTTTTCAGTTTCTATGAAGTTCATTTCAATCTCCTTTTTATTTACAGCATCTCTAAGAAAATGATGTTTTATCTCTATATGCTTAGTCCTAGAATGGTGAACAAGATTTTTAGCAAGGTAAATAGCACTAGTATTATCACATAAAAGTGGAATACATCCCAGATTTATCTGATAGTCAGCCAGTTGGTGCTTAATCCAAAGTACTTGGGCTGCACAATTGCATGCTGCAACATACTCAGCTTCAGCTGTGGATAATGCTACAGTGTGTTGCTTCTTAGATGCCCAAGACACTAGACAGCCACCAAGGAATTGACAGTAGCCACTAGTGCTTTTTCTATCTACTCGACACCCAGCATAGTCTACATCAGTGTAGGCTAGAAGCTCTAACTCACACTTAGCAGGATACCAGAGACCTAGTTCTTGGGTGCCTAGTAAATACCTAAAGATTCTTTTCACAGCCTTAAAGTGATTTTCTTTAGGACTGGCCTGAAATCTAGAGCATAAACACACAGCAAATTGTATATCAGGCCTAGATGCTGTAAGATAGAGAAGAGATCCGATCATACCTCTGTATAGCCTTTGGTCCACAGGTTTACCTTTAGAGTCTTCATCCAAACTGGTTGATGTACCCATTGGAGTAGCTATTTCCTTGAGGTTGTCCATTTTGTACTTCTTCAATAAGTTCTTTACATACTTGGACTGAGAGATGAAGATGCCATCTTCTGTTTGTGTAACCTGCAGTCCAAGAAATAGTTTGAGCTCACCCATTGAGCTCATTTCAAATTCATCAGTCATTATTTGAGAGAATTCCTCACACAATTTGGGGTTAGTTGACCCAAACACAATGTCATCCACATAAATCTGAATGATAAGAATATCTGGATGGCTTACCTTGGTAAACAATGTTTGATCCACTATACCTCTTGTAAAGTTCTTGTCGGTGAGAAATTTGCTCAACCTGTCATACCAAGCTCTAGGAGCTTGCTTTAACCCATAGAGAGCTTTATTGAGCTTGTAAACATGATTAGGAAAATCTAAACATTCAAACCCAGGAGGCTGTCTCACATAGACATCCTCATTAATTTCCCCATTTAGAAAAGCAGATTTCACATCCATCTGCTGAAGGTTTATTCCTAGGGAACATGCATAAGCCAATAAAATTCTTATTGCTTCTAATCTAGCTACAGGGGCAAAAGACTCTTCAAAGTCTATTCCAAATTCTTGATTGTACCCCTGAGCTACAAGTCTGGCTTTATTTTTAATAACATTCTCCGCTTCATCAGTTTTGTTTCTAAATACCCATTTAGTCCCTATGACTGTTTCATGATCAGGAGGTGGAATCAAATGTCACACCTTATTCCTGTCAAACTGATTGAGCTCCTCATGCATGGCATTAATCCAATGCACATCTTGGAGAGCACAGTCAATGGACTTGGGTTCTATGTTTGATACAAAAGCATACGCATTCAGTTCATGTTGAATTCTTCAGTGGCCTCTAGTCCTAGGGGGGTCATGCAGATTTCCAATAACATTATCTACAGGATGATCCTTGAGATATCTAATATTTGCAATTGGAGTATCATGAACTTGATTTACCTCCCCCTGAACTGTAGGCTCCTCTTCATTAAGCTCTTTATGTTCTTCTTCATCCTCGGATTTGTCTGCAGGATCTCCTTCCTTCAGGATTTCACCATTGGTTTCATTCCTGCATTTACCAGCATTAGAATTTGCCAAAGATTCATCAAAAATTATGTGTGGAGATTCTTCAACAGTTTTAGAGTTCAGATTGTACACTCTGTATGCTCGGGTGTTTTCAGAATAACCAAGAAAAATTCCTGGTTCTCCTTTAGGTTCAAATTTATCAAGGTCCTTTTTATCATTTATGTGAATGAAACATTTACAACCAAAAACCTTGAAGTGAGCAATAGAAGGTTTCTTACCTTTTAATATCTCATATGGTGTTTGCTGGGTAGAAGGCCTTACCATGGCTCTGTTAATTACATAGCAGGCAGTGTTCACTACTTCAGCCCAAAACTTCCTTGGTAGACCCCCTTCGACGAGAAGTGTACGACCCATTTTCACTAGGGTTCTGTTCCTTCTCTCCACAACTCCATTCTGCTCAGGTGTCCTTGGAGAGGAGTACCTGTGGTTGATTCCATTCGACTTGCAGAATTCATCAAATTGTAAGTTTTCAAACTCACCTCCATGATCAGACAAAATGTTTTCAATTTTCTGATTTGTTTTAACATAGAACTCCTGAAATTCTGAGAAAGCATCACTCTTATTAGATAAGAAATAAACCCAAGTATACCTAGAAAAGTCATCTACCATGACAAACCCATACCTCCTCCCTGATAGGCTGACAGATCTAGTTGGCCCAAAAAGGTCCATATGTATCAGCTCATAGGGTTTGGAAGATAGATTTTCAGTTCTAGACTTAAATGACTTTCTAGTTATCTTTGATTGAGTGCATGCATCACAGATTTTGTTTTCTTTCTTGAATGAGACTTCAGGAAGTCCTCTAACCATGCCATGCTTATTTAATTTGTGCAAAACAGTGTAGCTAGCATGACCTAACCTACGATGCCATAAAAATGCTATGTCTTCTCTACTGGCAGTAAGGCAAAGGTTAGTGTGTTGAATTTCATCTAAATTTATCATGTAAGTATTATTTATTCTTTTTCCAGAAAATTTGACAATATCAGAATCAGGTTCAAAAACCTTGCAGCATTGAGAATTGAATAAAACATTGTAACCTTTATCACATAACTGGCTAATGCTAAGTAAATTATAGACTAACCCTTCAACCAGCATAACATCATCAATGCAGCAGGTAGAACACTTACCTACCTTACCTGATCCGATAATCTTACCCTTTGTGTTGCTTCCAAAGGTGACAAGGCCTTCTACTTTCTCAGTCAGTATGCAAAATTTGGCCTTATCTCCTGTCATATGCCTGGAGCAGCCGCTATCCATGTACCACAAGTTGTTCTTGGCTGCCAGGCATACCTGCATACACAATTAGGTAGAGAAGTTTGGAACCCAAGACTGATTGGGCTCCAATGTAAATGAACTAGAAGCAAAATAGGAAAGCAAATGTTTCGGAATCCACATTTGTTTAAATGTGTTTTGTTTAGTGGATCCTACATATTTTCTTCTGTTGTTCTTTTTCTTATTGGCAGCAGCATAATTATTGACAGTATTGTTATTTTCGTGCCAGTGCCTTGGCCAGGGTGTGTTCACAAAATTTTGGCCATAGTAGTTCCTGGGCTGGCTATGAAAATATTGATTTCTAGATGTCCAGTAACCATACCCATTGACCCAATTTCTACTGTGAGGTCTTTGATATTTAGCACCCTGGTGTGCAAGACCTGTAAACCTATCCTGAGTTCTAGACCAATTCGACCTATTGAAGTAGGTTGGCTGTGCATTGTAGTGGGTCTGAGCTCTGGGTTGATAAAAATAATTGGGTTGACTCCTAGCAGCACTTTGTCTCCCCTGTACTTTGGACCCTGCTGACCTATACACAGGTTTGTATTGGGTCTTCTTCAGAGGTGGAGGTGTTGGTGGAGACTTGGTTACCTTGACCTGGGGTTTACCAGACTGTGTAGGTTGACCCCTAACCTGAGTCTGAGCCCTAGGATTCTGCTTAGATGTGCTAGCTCTACTAGGCTCATTAACCTTTCGTTTGCCCTTCTCCTCAGCATTGGGCTTTTTCAGATTAGCAGTTTTGTTCATCAAATTTGTTGAGTTCATGCTAATTAGAGGTCCCTTTTCCTTTTGAGCAACAAATGAAATTGTTTTCATTCTGAATATTTTTGTTGCACTAGAATTAAAACCTAGGCCCTCTTTTCTGAAATTAACCTTTGACCCTAACAAAGCATTTAAGTTATCTGTTCCTTGGGCCATTCTCTCAATGGTTTTCATTTTATCTTCATTGTCTTTCTGAAGTTCATCAATAGCCTTTTTCAGCTCATTGTTGACATTGAGGACATCTTCATATTTTTCAGAGATAATTTTGACTTCACTTTCACATTTCTGAATCTTCAGCTTCCATTCATCAATTTCATTTTCAAGCCTTAGATTCTCTTCCTTAGAAGCTTTTAACTCATTTTTGATTTCATCTTCTTCAGAGCATGTGAGTTTCAATTCATCAATCTCAGATTCCAAACACGCAATTTTATCAGTTAGTGTTTTATCATTTTGCATGGAATTGATTTTTCTTCTAAGATGCCTATTCTCTTTTCTAATATCATCAGCTCTATCAGCTATGTCATGATAAGCATCTACCCAATCAGCAATTGTGAAGTTTTCAAATCTAGTGATTACCTCATCTGTATCCTCCTCTCTATCTTCGGAGCTTGTTGCCATAAGGCAAATGGGCTGTTCAGATTCGGCTTCACTATCTGAGTTGTTGCTGAAAGAGCCTTCATCTTCATCACTCCATGTGGTGATCATATCTCTTCCCTTCTTGATTTTCTTCTTTGACCTGTCCTTATGTTTCTGAATGTCTGGACAGTCAATTTTCAGATGCCCTGGTTTCCTGCATTGATAACAAACATTAGCTTCATTTTTATTTGCAGGTTTAGATTTATACCTTTTATCCTTTCGGTCACCACTATATTTCTTCTGACCGAACCGTCCTGCTCCCTTTCTGAGAAATCGCCTGAACTCTCTAGTCATCATGGCTATCTCAGATCGAGTCACATCTTCCTCTTCATTTACGTTCTCTTCTGATGATGAAGAGCTGTTGGAGCTGGATCTTGTTGATTTGTTGGAACTAGCCTTCAGCGCTATCGGCTTCTTCTTCCTCTCGGCTTCATCTATCCTTGGCATGTTTATCTCATATGCCATTAGTGAGCCAATTAGCTCATCAGATTTAGTATTACGCAAGTCCCTTGACTCCTCCATCACAGTTGCTTTGGTGTGCCAATTTGGAGTCAGGGAGCGCAGAATTTTCCTCACTACATCATACTCTGCCTGAGGTTTCCCAAAACCTCTGAGGCCATTGGTTATTACAGTCAACCGAGCGTACATTTCGCTAATGGACTCGTTCTGCTTCATCTTGAAGGCTTCATACTCAGATACAAGAAGATTGGCCTTCTGCTCTCTTACTTGAGATGTACCTTCATGAATTACTTCCAGCGCATCCCACATTTCCTTAGCTGATTTGCAAGCAGACACACGGGAGAATTCTGTAGGATGCAGAGCGCACTGGATAGCATTAATAGCACTCCAATTCAGCGTGGACCTTCTGATCTCCTCCTTGGTCCATACATCTTCATTCGGGGACAGCTCATAAGGTCCCTTGCTGACAATCTTCCAAATCTCGTAATCCTTAGCCCTGAGGAACACTTGCATACGATTCTTCCAGTATGCGTAGTTTGATCCATCAAAGAATGGGGGCTTCGTTGTTGAGTGACCTTCGGCAGTCATCCCTCGAGCATCCATCTCTGCCTATTCTCTTCGGGCGATGAGTCCCTGCAGAAGAGTTAGGCTCTGATACCAAGTGTTGGGTTAGATGGACGCAGTCTATCTCCAGTAAGTGTGGATCTAGAGGGGGGTGAATAAATCAACTTGCCAAATTTAAAACTATTGTAAGTTCTAGAGCGGAATTTAGGCAAGCATCAATAAATCTAAATGAAAAGAGCTAAGCAAAAGGTAGAAAGCTAGACATGATCATAAGCGATGCAATCAAACAAGCTAAGCAAGAAATCCCATCGCACACAGATCACACAAAAACACAAATACACTGCACACACAATTTTTAGGTGGTTCGGTCAACGACCTACGTCCACCCCACACTCAACCGAGTATGGCTTCCTGCTGCGCAGCACAGCTTGCGTCCGCTGGGCTTTACAGATTGGCCAAACAACCCGCTGATACACGGCTTCGCTGGGCACTACAGCTTGCCGACCAGAGGATCTGATCCTCTGCAACCGCTGGGGAAATACAGCTTAACCCATCCAGTGGAGACCACCACTGCAAGACCGTTGACACACAGCTTGAAGAAATAGCATTCGGAAATGAAAGACAGAATCAAAACGAAAAACAAAAACCCAAAAGCAATGTAGCTCTTAAAGAGCAAAGCTCTGGTTTTGAACCACGAGACTGAGATACAAACACTCTCACTCTCACTCTTGATCAGCTCTCTCTCACCTCACTCTCTCTCTTTTCTCCTTCTTCTATATTTCTTCTTCTTCTTCTCTGTATCTTTTTCTTCTCTCTTTTCTCTCTGTGGATCGAAGGCTCACTGCTGCTGAGTGTATAGACTTTTTCTTCTTCTGCGTCGATCAGCTTTCTTCTGTGGAAGAAGGCTTGTATATATAGCAGCAACAGCAGCAGGCGTGTGCTCTCCACGTTTCCCGCCCAGCAATTTGGACCACGTGGCAGCATGCAATGGAGTGTCAGTACACGTGTCCTCATCTGGATACCTAGTCCTTTTCGGATCACGAGCCAGGTACCTGGGATCACGTGCCCCTCATTAGCTTCTTCAGTCCGATGTATAGAGTTCTCCGTTCACGTGCTCAAATACATCAATCTGGCTTGCTGCGTCGACGCTTTCACTTAATGGCGTTAACGCAGTGAGGCATTCCAGTAGCCATTTACCTCGTTTCTTTAGCTGCTGCGTCGACGCTGCTTCCTTGTGGCGTTGACGCAGTGGAATGGCCTGTGAAGATGAATGCTTCTTCAACTGCTGCGTCGACGCTGCTTTCATGTGGCGTTGACGCAATAGAAGACATCGTGAAAGCTTCGTCTACTGATGCGTGGACGCTTTAAGCTCCAGGCCTCGACCCTGTCCCTTCAGCAACAAGAATAAAGACATAAGATTTAAGTATGTACATTGCATTGTATATACATCGTTGTATAGACTTGTAAAGGCAGAATGCAACGTACAGACTTGCCCAAAGTGTTGACTTCAACAAGGGAGGCAACGGCTGTATAGACTTTAAATCCTAGTTGTCACGCCCCGAGCGCGGAAGATACCCGGAGACGCGTGACGAGTTTATATCAATCATGTCAATCAGAGTGGTCGTGTATTCGACACAAAGATAGAGATGCGCAAAATAGCAAGATAACCCAATCCTTTATTTCATAATAGACTATTACAAATCTAATACTCTGTTTAATAAAAAAAGAAAAGAATACACATTTGACTCAAGAAACTATAGAAAAGACTAGATGACACTTGAGCAGCTCTATCACTTTCACTCTTGACCATTCCCATCCGATTGACTTCCATCGTCGTCGGACTTACCTGAAAGTAAAAAGGGACAAACGGAATGAGCGAACGCTCAGTAGGAAATTATATCTCAAGTACTAGCAAGGGGTTTAAGTAATTACATTTTCATGAATGCAATGAAGCTATGCATGCTCGCATAAAACGACAAGATAGAGAGACTGTAATATCAAGGAATTAAGATGGACAAATCATGAACTTTCAATAAGCTAACAAGACATTTGAGATATTCAAGCAAGTACATTTAACAAGTCATGTCAAGAACTTTGGCTATCATGTAGCAAGTAAGTAAATTACCCTTTTTCGGGCCACGTATTTCATGTCAAGTCAAGTACGATTCAAGTACAAGATTTTGTGTGGAATGTCCAATCAAGCTAGTCATGCACTCGGTATAATGCCAGATACCTTATCATTTTAACTCCCATGGGCACAAGTACTTTCGGGTGCTCCTCCCAGGACCAGATCGGGCCCTATATGCGCAGGCATTTATCATGTGTTTTGACATCCACTCTTATATATATATATAGCCAATTTTTGAATTTCAATAATCAAGCTTGTAGACATGTATGACAACTTTGACAGAATGGAGTCCAAAAATATGACAAAGGACATAGAATGGCGATAATAACGGTATAATCACGATATCGATAAAACTAGGTAGAATATGGTTCCCTTAACTTGGGTACCATGACAAATCAATATGGACATTCTTTATATAGAATTGAGGTCCACATGAACAGTATATCAAAGATAAGATACCCTCATTCTTATCATAGAATTGAGGTTTACAAGAATGACATGATATGGCATGATATCATCATCCCATTAAGAATTTCTTATGATATACTCTTTGTATAATCATAAGGGCCGGTATACCATGTTTCTTTAGATTGACATGGCAAGGATCGTATAATGGGTTTTTAGGGTACAACCAGCTCAGTCGGCCTTGAGGGAATCCAAGGCTATGAGGAGTCTTACGGAGGTCTCTATGACTAACTCGCTAGTCCAAAGGAACGGAATGTCCAATGGAGAGCTTGTATGTCAATGAGAATTGAGTGTGATCGATAAAACAATCGTGAAACGTGGGACTATACTCACGGAATGGAGAATAGTGCCGATATATATATTATATAACATATGAAACCATCGGTTAACAGAAACAGCGGAAAATCAGTTTTACAGGAAAGTAACGACTTAATCAGAGTCATTTATCAAGTAATTAACGCCTAACAGAAGGGCGTTTACATATGTTTCTATTTTGGCAGAATTTTCAATAATTCAGAAATTTATCTAAAAAGCGCCCTGGACAGGGGCGTTTCTTTGCAATGAGACGACTATAGTAGCAGGCGTCTTTTATTTACAATACTTTACAGAACATATTTATTTTCAGAAATTATCAAAAACGCGCCCTTGGCAGGGGCGTTAATCATTAAATTCTTATTTTTACAGAATATATTGTTCGGGATTTTAACAGAAACGCGCCCTAGTAAGGGGCGTTTATTTTCAATTCACACCCTGTGATGGGGCGTTAACACATGGAAAATGACCTAGTCTAGGTCGTGAATTCAAGAAATACCAGGAATTTACAGGATCAACAAAATTTGCACGATAATCAAGGATAACAATGATATAGTCATGACAGGAAAATTGGCAGGAATTCAGATGCAGTATATTAGATTTGATGTTTCATGTTTATTGACTTTTAACCGTTAACAATTATTGATTTCATGTAATTTCATGGATAATAAGTTCTTAAGATAGGTGATTAACATTTACATGAAATTAACGCCTGTGTACAGGGCGTCAAATATGAAATTGACGACCTGGGCAGGGTCGTGTCTTATAAATTAGCGCCCTTGACAAGGGCGTCTCTTTCAAAATATTGCAGAAACGTATTAAAACTATAATAAACCAAATGCATGTCATGCTTATATATATGTATATCTTGCATTAATTTTGTTTGGGCTACCATAACTTGAGAAAACCTACCTTGATAGTTTGATCGAGGAGAAGCCTAAAACTCTGAAGCTTCAACTGCAACTCAAGAACAGTAGCAGCAACAGCAAGAAGAAGAACAATCGTTCTTCAGAAATCTTCACTCTACCGTCAACCTGTAGAGGGAAAGAAAGGAAGGAAGATGAAGATACTAATAATCTTCACAGATATAACCGAAGTTAGAAAAACGATGAAGAACATCACCTTGTTCTTTACGTACGCACTGGATCCCTTCACCTGTATTAGAGGAAAGAAGAGGAAGGACCTATTAGTTCTTCATGAACTACGTTCATAAGGAAAAAGAAACAGAAGAAGAAGAACTTGATGTTCTTCACGTACCTTGCAGATTCCGAACGCCAAATAGCGTTGAAGGGTTCGAGCAGTAGATTATTTATAGGGATTTAGGGGGTCCTATTAGGGTTAGAGTTCTAGTGGAAGTAATGTTTCCAATATAGAGTCCTTGCCCTATTAAATACTTACTAGATTAACATAATCCTTCCCTGGATAAGCTCTGGGTTGAACAGTTCACGAATGGAATTAACGACTTTGGTCAGGTCGTCGATTCTTGAATTGACGACCTTCTTCAGGTCGTTTCTTAAGAAGCGCCTAGTATGAAGGCGTTCTTTGTTTTAAAACACGCCCAAGATAGGGGCGTTTATTTTGCCTTATCCCTTTTTTTGACGTTGGAATTTGACGCCGTGTAGTGAGGGCGTCACTTCTTGAATAACGCCTTTGATAGAGGCGTTTATTATTAAATTAACGCCTTAATGGGAGGCGTTATTTGCATCTTGAGTTTTATTCCTCCATTTAACCCTCTTCTTATTATCTGTATTACTTCTGTAATATATATATTTTAATTCATTTCAAATATTCATTTATTAGGGTTGCTACACCCTCCCCCACTTAAAAAGAATTTGGTCCCCAAATTCAATTGCATATTATGTATACACGCGGAGAGTGTAGAGTATATACCTTTTAGAATAACTCGGGAAATTGTTTCTTCATAGATTCCTCGGTCTCCCATGTCGCTTCGTGTTCAGTATTCTTATTCCATTGTACCTTAAGCATGGGAATAACCTTATTCCTTAGAGCACGTATTTCACGGTCTAAGATCTTCATAGGCTTCTGTTCATAGGTGAGATCTTTCTGGATCACCAGATCTTCATGTTCAATAATATGCGATGGATCGTGCACATACTTCTTCAACATAGATATGTGAAATACATTATGTACCTCGGACAATTGAGGGGGCAATACGATGCGATAAGCAACCTCGCCAACTCTTTCGAGTATCTCAAATGGTCCGATGAATCTTGGCGTAAGCTTGCCCTTAACACCAAATCTTCGTATGCCACGTCCAGGTGATATCTTGAGAAATACATGATCTCCGATTTGGAATTCAAGATCTCTCCTTCTTATATCTGCATAAGCCTTTTGCCTGGTCTGAGCAACTTGCAATCTTTCTCTGATTACTTGTATCTTTTCAGTTGTATCCCTTACCATGTCTGGACCTAACAGTTGTTTCTCTCCAACTTCGTTCCAGCATAAGGGTGATCGGCAACTCCTTCCGTATAAGGCTTCGAAAGGTGCCATTTGGATACTAGCTTGGTAGCTGTTGTTATATGCAAATTCAACTAAAGGCAAGTGGTCATGCCAGCTTCCTCCAAAGTCAATGATGCATGCTCTAAGCATATCCTCAACAACTTGATTAGCTCTCTCGGTCTGACCATCCGTTTGTGGGTGAAAAGCAGTACTGAAGTTGAGCCTTGTTCCCAATGAATGTTGTAGTCCCTTCCAAAAATGAGAAGTAAAACGGGGGTCTCTGTCAGACACGATTGAGACAGGAATTCCAT
Source organism: Amorphophallus konjac (assembly GCA_022559845.1). Lineage (NCBI taxonomy): Eukaryota > Viridiplantae > Streptophyta > Magnoliopsida > Alismatales > Araceae > Amorphophallus > Amorphophallus konjac. The sequence continues at coordinate 239,288,492 of CM040120.1, forward strand.
GTATCCTGACTATTTCCTTGATGTATAGTGCAGCTAGCACATCAATTGACCATCGGCTTTTTATTGGCAAGAAATGCGTCGATTTAGTTAATCGGTCAATGATAACCCAGATTCCATCGTGTCCTCCTTTTGATTAGATAAACCCATGATGAAGTCCATACCAATATCCTCCCACTTCCACTTAGGAATATCTAGAGGATGTAGTTTTCCAGCAGGCTTTTGGTGTTCTGCCTTGACCTGTTGGCATGTGAGACAGCGTGATACATAGTCCGCTATTTCTCTTTTCATGTTGGGCCACCAAAAGTTCCTCTTTACATCTTGGTACATTTTGGTTGATCCTGGATGAATAGTGTACCTTGATCTGTGAGCTTCATCTAAGATCTTCTTCTTTAATTCTGGACAATCTGGTATACAAGTTCTATCTTTGAACAATAATCTTCCATCAGAAGTTAGTTGAAAATCAGATTGTCCTTCTAATCTGCCTTTGATTTCCACTAATATAGGATCATCATCCTGAAGTGCTTGTATCTCAGATAATAACTCTGACCGTATGCTTACATGAGATAATGTGACAAATTTGGCTTCCTTGTCCAAGCGAATATTGAGCTCGGAGAATTGTTCTAGCAACCTCCATTCTTGTATCATACAATTGGCTATCATTGCTCTCGGCTTTCGACTAAGGGCATCAGCAACATAATTACCCTTTCCGGGATGGTATTGTATATTGAAGTCGAAGTCCTTGAGATATTCTAGCCAGCGTCTTTGTCTCATGTTTAGCTCCTTTTGTGAAAATAGATATTTGAGACTTTTGTGATCGGAGTATACAGTAAACTGCACTCCATATAAGTAGTGTCTCCATATCTTTAGGGCAAATACCACCGCGGCCAGTTCTAAGTCATGGACGGGGTAATTCTCCTCATGCTTCTTCAGCTGACGTGAAGAGTATGCTATGACCTTTCCTTGTTGCATTAGGACACATCCGAGGCCAATGCCAGAAGCATCTGTGTAGACCTCGAATTTCTCTCCTTCTATTGGTAGAGCTAACACCGGAGCTATAGTGAGATGATCCTTGAGAGTTTGGAAACTTCTTTCACATTCCTCACTCCATTCATATCGGATCTCCTTACGAGTTAATCTTGTAAGTGGTACGGCGATCTTAGAGAAATCTTTGATGAATCGCCGATAATAGCCTGCAAGACCTAAGAAACTTCTGATCTCGCTAGCATTGGTTGGTCTTTCCCAGTTTCTAACAGCCTCTACTTTTGATGGATCAACAGATAAACCATCCTTTGATATGACATGTCCGAGAAAAGCCACTTCTTCAAGCCAGAACTCGTATTTGCTGAGCTTTGCATATAATTGATTTTCCCTCAATACTTGCAATGCGATCCTTAAATGCTCCTCATGTTCTTCCTTAGTTTTAAAATATATCAATATATCATCAATGAAGACTACTATGAATTGATCCAAGTAAGGCCTGAATATGCTATTCATTAACTGCATAAAGGCAGCAGGGGCATTGGTTAGTCCAAAAGGCATAACAACAAATTCATAGTGGCCATACCTGCTCCTGAACGCAGTCTTATGAATATCTTCATCCTTGATCCTTAACTGATGGTATCCCGATCTAAGATCAATCTTCGAAAAATATTTGGATCCTGAAATTTGATCAAATAACTCATCGATTCTCGGCAGGGGATACTTGTTCTTGATAGTAAGATGATTCAACTGTCGATAGTCGATACATAGCCTCATGGATCCATCTTTCTTCTTCACAAACAGTACAGGTGCTCCCCACGGGGAAGTACTTGGTCTAATGAACCCCTTTCGAATTAGTTCCATTAATTGCTCTTTTAACTCTTTGAGTTCCATAGGGGACATTCTATAGGGTGCCTTTGAAACTGGACCAGCACCAGGGACTAAGTCAATGGTGAAGGCCACATCCCTTTGAGGGGGTAATCCCGGCAACTCTTCCGGAAACACGTCCGGGAATTCTTGTACTACTGGAATGTCTTCTAGCTTAGTGTCCTTTGTTTCCTTAACTGTGACAAATGCAAGGAAAGATGTACATCCTTTCCTGATGAGCTTGCTAGCTCGGAGGGCCGAAATAAGAGGGGAATTGCTCCGACTCTTGGGGCGAGTAAAGACTAATTCTGGAATATCTTTGAAAGCAATTTGGCTATTGCGGCAATCAACCGTTGCCTGGTATTTGGATAACCAGTCCGCTCCTAGTATAACATCGTACTCCTTTAGATCGAGGCATATGAGATCTTTCGGTAAATTCCTACCTTGAACCATTACCTCACAGTTTTGGTAGTGATGAGTAATATCATTTTCACTTCCAAGAGGAGTAGTTAAAACTATTTTTATCCATTCTGGTTCTAACGGTAACGGGTCGGCAAACTTCTTAGAAATAATGGAATGCGATGCACTCGTATCAAATAAGACATAAGCACTTTTGGAACAAACTGTTAATGTACCTTCTACCAGTCCACCTTCTTCTTGCTCAGTCTCCTTTATTGCATGAAGTCGAGCGTTCTTTGTCACCGGGCGTTTACCATCACCGGCTTGGTCATTCATTAATGGACACTCGGGAATCCGATGCTCACGGCTTCCACAACGGAGACAAGCTCCTAATTTCCTCCAGCATTCTTCTGTCTTGTGACCAGCCTTGTCACAATGCTTGCATACTGTATTAGAAGGTGTAGTGGTGATAGAGAAGGGCTTGGATTTCTTGAACTTGGAATCTTGAGAGGATGAACCTCCATTATTGGGCCTCTTCTTGAAATTGGGTTTGAAAGAACCCGAACCCGTGACTTGCTCCTTCTTGTCTTTTCCACGGATCCTATCAGATAGTTCCGTGGCATCTTCAAGTAATTGAGCTCGACGTACTATTTCAGAATAAACTTGGATGTCCATAGGCGCCAGTTGAGTAATATAGTGGGGCCTAAGCCCATTAAGAAATCTACTGGCCTTCATTTTCTCCGTGCTAATCAAGTGTTTGGCATATCTGGACAATCTCGAGAACTGTGCCTCGTAATCAGCTACTGATAGGGATCGTTGCTTTAATGCAGCAAACTCAGTAGCTTTCTTTTCTTGGACTCGGTCCGAGAAATATTTAGCATTGAAGTATTCCACAAATTCTTCCCATGTTACTTGAGTAGGATCGATGGTTGCTTCAATAGACTCCCACCAGCATCTAGCATCTTTCTCTAATTGGAATGTAGCTAATAGAACTTTGTCCTGATCCGTGCATTGCATGACACGGAATATGCGTTCGGTTTCCCGAACCCAATGCTCGGCATCGTCCGGATCGGTCGATCCCATAAACTTCGGGGGATTCATGTTCTTAAAGGCTTGGTGTAAGCTTCCAGCTCGTGCAGCACCACCTTGTGCTACCTGTTGTAGCACTTGAGTCATCCCTTGGAGGGTACGCTGCATGTTGCGCCATTGAGCACGTTCGGCAGCCATTATCCTACAATTACAATAGCTACGTTAGTATTATATCACTGTGACCTTATTAAAAGACTCATTGACTCTTAACCCTTGGTTCTACCCAATCTCACTTGGTTAAACGTTCAACTTATCCTTGGACTTGGGTTTTTCCTAGGAATTGAATACCTTAGGCTCTGATACCACAAAAACTGTCACGCCCCGAGCGCGGAAGATACCCGGAGAAGCGTGACGAGTTTATATCAATCATGTCAATCAGAGTGGTCGTGTATTCGACACAAAGACAGAGATGCGCAAAATAGCAAGATAACCCAATCCTTTATTTCATAATAGACTATTACAAATCCAATACTCTGTTTAATAAAAAAAGAAAAGAATACACATTTGACTCAAGAAACTATAGAAAAGACTAGATGACACTTGAGTAGCTCTATCACTTTCACTCTTGACCATTCCCATCCGATTGACTTCCATCGTCGTCGGACTTACCTGAAAGTAAAAAGGGACAAACGGAATGAGCGAACGCTCAGTAGGAAATTATATCTCAAGTACTAGCAAGGGGTTTAAGTAATTACATTTTCATGAATGCAATGAAGCTATGCATGCTCGCATAAAACGACAAGATAGAGAGACTGTAATATCAAGGAATTAAGATGGACAAATCATGAACTTTCAATAAGCTAACAAGACATTTGAGATATTCAAGCAAGTACATTTAACAAGTCATGTCAAGAACTTTAGCTATCATGTAGCAAGCAAGTAAATTACCCTTTTTCGGGCCACGCATTTCATGTCAAGTCAAGTACGATTCAAGTACAAGATTTTGTGTGGAATGTCCAATCAAGCTAGTCATGCACTCGGTATAATGCCTGATACCTTATCATTTTAACTCCCATGGGCACAAGTACTTTCGGGTGCTCCTCCCAGGACCAGATCGGGCCCTATATGCGCAGGCATTTATCATGTGTTTTGACATCCACTCTTATATAAATATATAGCCAATTTTTGAATTTCAATAATCAAGCTTGTAGACATGTATGACAACTTTGACAGAATGGAGTCCAAAAATATGACAAAGGACATAGAATGGCGATAATAACGGTATAATCACGATATCGATAAAACTAGGTAGAATATTGTTCCCTTAACTTGGGTACCATGACAAATCAATATGGACATTCTTTATATAGAATTGAGGTCCACATGAACAGTATATGAAAGATAAGATACCCTCATTCTTATCATAGAATTGAGGTTTACAAGAATGACATGATATGGCATGATATCATCATCCCATTAAGAATTTCTTATGATATACTATTTGTATAATCATAAGGGCCGGTATACCATGTTTCTTTAGATTGACATGGCAAGGATCGTGTAATGGGTTTTTAGGGTACAACCAGCTCAGTCGGCCTTGAGGGAATCCAAGGCTACGAGGAGTCTTACGGAGGTCTCTATGACTAACTCGCTAGTCCAAAGGAACGGAATGTCCAATGGAGAGCTTGTATGTCAATGAGAATTGAGTGTGATCGATAAAACAATCGTGAAACGTGGGACTATACTCACGGAATGGAGAATAGTGCCGATATATATATTATATAACATATGAAACCATCGGTTAACAGAAACAGCGAAAAATCTGTTTTACAGTAAAGTAACGACTTAATCAGAGTCGTTTATCAAGTAATTAACGCCTAACAGAAGGGCGTTTACATATGTTTCCATTTTGGCAGAATTTTCAATAATTCAGAAATTTATCTAAAAAGCGCCCTGGACAGGGGCGTTTCTTTGCAATGAGACGACTACAGTAGCAGGCATCTTTTTATTTACAATACTTTACAGAACATATTTATTTTCAGAAATTATCAAAAATGCGCCCTTGGCAGGGGCGTTAATCATTAAATTCTTATTTTTACAGAATATATTGTTCGGGATTTTAACAGAAACGCGCCCTAGTAAGGGGCGTTTATTTTCAATTCACGCCCTGTGATGGGGCGTTAACACATGGAAAATGACCTAGTCTAGGTCGTGAATTCAAGAAATACCAGGAATTTACAGGATCAACAAAATTTGCACGATAATCAAGGATAACAATGATATAGTCATGACAGGAAAATTGGCAGGAATTCAGATGCAGTATATTAGATTTGATGTTTCATGTTTATTGACTTTTAACCGTTAACAATTATTGATTTCATGTAATTTCATGGATAATAAGTTCTTAAGATAGGTGATTAACATTTACATGAAATTAACGCCTGTGTACAGGGCGTCAAATATGAAATTGACGACCTGGGCAGGGTCGTGTCTTGTAAATTAGCGCCCTTGACAGGGGCGTCTCTTTCAAAATATTGCAGAAACGTATTAAAACTATAATAAACCAAATGCATGTCATGCTTATATATATGTATATCTTGCATTAATTTTGTTTGGGCTACCATAACTTGAGAAAACCTACCTTGATAGTTTGATCGAGGAGAAGCCTAAAACCTTGAAGCTTCAACTGCAACTCAAGAACAGTAGCAGCAACAGCAAGAAGAAGAACAATCGTTCTTCAGAAATCTTCACTCTACCGTCAACCTGTAGAGGGAAAGAAAGGAAGGAAGATGAAGATACTAATAATCTTCACAGATATAACCGAAGTTAGGAAAACGATGAAGAACATCACCTTGTTCTTTACGTACGCACTGGATCCCTTCACCTGTATTAGAGGAAAGAAGAGGAAGGACCTATTAGTTCTTCATGAACTACGTTCATAAGGAAAAAGAAACAGAAGAAGAAGAACTTGATGTTCTTCACGTACCTTGCAGATTCCGAACGCCAAATAGCATTGAAGGGTTCGAGCAGTAGATTATTTATAGGGATTTAGGGGGTCCTATTAGGGTTAGAGTTCTAGTGGAAGTAATGTTTCCAATATAGAGTCCTTGCCCTATTAAATACTTACTAGATTAACATAATCCTTCCCTGGATAAGCTCTGGGTTGAACGGTTCACGAATGGAATTAACGACTTTGGTCAGGTCGTCGATTCTTGAATTGACGACCTTCTTCAGGTCGTTTCTTAAGAAGCGCCTGGTATGAAGGCGTTCTTTGTTTTAAAACACGCCCAAGATAGGGGCGTTTATTTTACCTTATCCCTTTTTTTGACGTTGGAATTTGACGTCGTGTAGTGAGGGCGTCACTTCTTGAATAACGCCTTTGATAGAGGCGTTTATTATTAAATTAACGCCTTAATGGGAGGCGTTATTTGCATCTTGGGTTTTATTCCTCCATTTAACCCTCTTCTTATTATCTGTATTACTTCTGTAATATATATATTTTAATTCATTTTAAATATTCATTTATCAGGGTTGCTACACTAGTGGCATTGTATAGACATAATGCACTTAAAGGCTTCATGCGAAGGAAAGCATTGTATATACTTGAGGAGTTGACGCAGCATGAAGGATGAGTTGACGCTGCATGAAGCATGGATAGTGTACAGACTTTACCCACTTATGGACTTCATGTTATGCACGCGAATGTGAAGACTTCAATGTATAGACTTTAGAAGACGAGTGCCATGTATAGACTCCATGAGACTCTAGTGCAGACAGACGATGTATAGGGTTCTTAGTTCAGCCGTCAGTGTATAGACTTGAACAGCAAGGACACAGTATAGACATCAACTCTGCACATCGAATGTATGGACTTCAAGTGTGAAGACCATTGTATAGACTTTGGATTAGAAGATTAATGTTTAGACTTTGAGTAACACTGTGGATGTACAGACTTTGCTCAAGTGTATGAGACGCTAACTGAGACGCTGGACTCTGTACAGACTTTGAGCGATGTGTGGACTTGAAGCTCCTGAAGCAGTGTACAGACTTCATGAAGCGAAGCCAATGTATAGAGTTAAGTGTAGCTAAAGCCTTGATCGTAGGACTAGGCTGGACTGTATAGACTTGAGGCTTCAGAATCGAATGTTCAGACTTCGCCTAAGACACGTAGGGAAAAGACCCCAGTGTATAGACTTTGCCTTGAGTGAAAAGTAATTGATGAATGTATGGACTTTAATGTGTGAAGGCTACAGTGAATGAGTGTATACATTTCACCAGATCAAGGGCAATTCGGATGTACAGACTCTGAGGTTCAAAGCCAACGGTGCGTTGACGCTGTAACATTGATGCGTTGACGCTGCACACACATAATCAACTTAATTGAGATGCAGTGTGTGGACTTATGCGTTGACGCTGTAACATGATGCGTTGACGTTGTGCACACATAATCAATTTAATTGAGATGCAGTGTGTGTGGACTTATGACAGTAAGAATTGCAGACAATAGTGTATTAAAAGCAAAGAACACATAGTTAATCTGATGGAGCAATTTCATCAAATCAAACTCAGTTGCCAATCAATCAAAATAATGGAGCAATTTCATCAAATCAAACTCAGTTGCCAATCAATCAAAATAATGGAGCAATTTCATCAAATCAAACTCAGTTGCCAATCAATCAAAACAATGGTGTTGCCAAAGAATAGAGCAAGTGTCAACATCATCAACATAGAGGGGTCACAACAAAATGGTCTTGGGAGGTGGAGGGTGGCATGGGGGAGAGGGAAAGGTGTTTGGGAAAGTGGGTAGGGTAGTTGGGGGTTGGAAGGTGGGGAGAGGATTGGAGGAGTGGACCTAGGGGTTGGGGTGAGTTAATGGAGGGGGTGTGGGGACTTGGGATGGAGTTATTAGGGGAGGGGAAGTGAGAGAAAGTGGTTGGGAGGGGGAGGAGAGAGAAAGGGGCGCACCCCTTAGAGAAAGAGAGAGATAATGAGAGAGAGAGAGAGAGTGAAGAGAAATTTGGTGGAAGAGAGAAAGACTAGAGATTTTTTTCTATTCAAATGATTTTTCAAAAGTTGTTACATATGAGGGGAGTGGGGGCCTATTTATAGGCTTACATAATTCCATATGACCAAACTAACCTTGACCAAATGCACTAATGACAAGCAAGTCCAAGGGAGGGGCGCCCCTGGGCCTAGCCCACTAGTTGGGCCCAAAAGACTATCAAACTGACCCATTAACCTATTAACTGACTCAAATAAAGAAAGATTACATCTATGACTCAAATAAAAAATGAAAATTACATGATACTACTCAAAATTAAGTGATGGAGATGATGAAGTGCCGATGGCGAGCAATCGAAGTCTCGAAAAAAAGATGGAGTGACTGGGGATGTCCCCACCATACCCCCGGGGTGGGGAGAACTCGACCCTGTCGAGTGTGGGTCCACCGGGGTAGCAGCACACCAAAGCGGGTCCGGGTGCCGAACGTCTTCCCAACTCAACCCTGCCTCCGTAGCCGAGGGATGGCTCTTCCACTTCTCAGGATAGCGCAGGCACACCCTCTTCCTATTGATGGTATCTTGCTTATCCAGTATTGCCTCCATGTGCTCACGTCGGGCTCTCGAGCTGATATGTGGAGGCTCTCCGGTGGTGTCACTCACAAAGGTAAGTGTAGGCTCAAGATGCTTACTAGGTTCCACCGCGGGGCCCTTATAGGGTGCTAGATCTGCCACACGAAAAGTTGGGTGTGTCCCAGAATCCTTTGGTAAGTTCAGACCAAAAGCATGTTTGCCAATGCCACTCAAAACTCAGGAAGGTCCAAGTCCTTGTGCCCTCGGTTTGGAGATAGCCCTAGGGTAGAGCCACTCCAAGGTCACCATTACCAAGCCGCCTACTTGGAATCCCAAGTGCCACTTACAAGCTATTGCCCACTTTTTACGATCCTCACCGCTCGTTGCTAGATGCTTGCGAGAATGCGTATGCCATGTACTACGATGTGATGTTGATGTGAAAAGTATGGTGTGCCAAGGTGGACCGGGGTAGCCAAATGTAGACCGATCACACTTTGATGCCATGAAGACTGTGACAGACTTAGGAGGGCCGGGACATCCATAGATGAACCTTTTATGCATGGGTGTGACAAATGTCGGGGGATCCGGACATCCATATATGCTCCTTTCATGCTTAAGACTCATGATGAATGAAGGTGGGCCAATACATATGAATACGGTCCACTTATGCTTCCTACTTGTCATGTGGGTGATGTGAATGAATGTACCCGACTTATGAATCATGCCAAATGGTGTGGTAAGCCTAGACACATGCATGTTTATCCCAAAGGTGTCTTCCATGTGCATAGATGTGGGATGACTTTTGAACTTCCATGTGAATGGGTCGAAGGGATCTAGGAAGGTGGTTATGGGGTGGGGCATTTCATCAATCCCAAGGTGTTTGTTGCTTAAGGTCAAGGCTCTCATGGTGTAACCCGATTCTAGGAAGGGAGGAGTTTGGGTCAACATGGGCGATATGGGTAGGGTGAGGTGGGTGGTGAATAGGGGGAGTGGGCTACATGCAGATCTAGGCTCCCTTAGGAAGGGGTTAAAGGGATCATGGTAAGGGTCACCTAGATAGGGGTACTCCATGTTCTCAAGGTCCTCAAATGGTGAGTCATCCTCCTCCAAAATAATTGGGCCAATGTTGCTAATGGGTCGGCCAATCAAAGCACTTGGGATCTCAATGGTTGGGGAGTAGACTAGGATGGGTTCCTCCTCCATGGGAAGAAAGAGTATGATCTCACTCGTAAATTGGCCATTAGTGTAGATGGAAGTGATGGAGCCAACGGCGGGGTAAGCTAGGATAATGGTGCTAGGCTCCGACGGCCTCATGGCTAGCATATCGGTCAAGTGGACTTGCCAATGTAGGTAGGCCACTAAGTCTCCCAAATCTTCCACACAATAGGAGGTTTGATAAGTGACATGAGGCTGAGTGGGAATGATTTGGGATTGATGTCCCATGGGTAGGTGGCTTGGTTGTGAACTAGGAATGGTGAGGCCTCGCTTGAGCCATTGGAGTACGGACTCATCTATGGTGATGGTGTCATGGGGAAGGGTGTGTAGCTCTTGAGGAGCTAGGCTAGGAGTGGTGGGTGAGTTGTGTGGCCCTTGAATTTCCTCTATTTTGGGAGGTGGATCCGGATTGGTATCCCTCTCCACTTGGGTGGGTGTGTGGGTTGCAACTCCTAAGGACAATGGGGTAGGAAGGTCTATGGTGGGTGGGTTGGTGACAGTCGATGCATGGCGCACCCGAGGAGGTGAGCAAGGTCGGACGTGGGTTGGAATTGGGAGTGGAAGTAGTGGAGGCCTAAATTGGGGTAGGATTGGTGTGGGAAGTGGAAGGTGGGTTGGGTGAGGAGATTTGGGTTGATTGGTTTTGGGAGATGTGTCCCTTTTTGGGGATGATGGTGAGGTTGCGGTGGTGGCCAAGGGGGCTTGTGGGGTGCGAGTTTGGTGAGGGGATTTGGGTTTGTGGGTGGTGGCCATTATGGGCCTAGGTGGAGGGGTGGACATGGGGTCCAATTGGGTATGTGGACATATGGTTGTGGTGAGGACTTGGATGTTGGATGTAGATGTTGTGGTTGGAGTAGGAGAGGTGGGAAATGGTGGGGAATGCGTGATTAGGGTCTTGGGTTGGCCAAGGGGAAATGAAGGAGTTGAAATGCTCTTTGGGTTTTGGTGTTCGGAATGGGAGGGGAAAATATATCTAGTCCTAAGTTGTTCCTTCATGTCCCCCCATGTTGTGAGGGGAGCTTCCCTTCTAATTATCCTTAAGCCTTCAATTTTCAACCAATGAGTGTGGGCCCGTTTGGTAAGTTGCAATTTGGCAAATCGGACTTTCTCATCCTCGGACATGGGATACCAAGTGAAGTAATGGTCCATCGAGACTTCCCACTCTAAATAGTCAATAGGTTGAGTTCCATCAAATATGGGAGGTGGGGAACATGTCCTTCTATAGTCCGTCCTTGGGGCGGGCCCATTTTCTCCAAGTTGGTTGAGTCGACCCGATATGTTATCAAGCCGCTCATTGGCATGGGGCAAGGCCTTCATGAGATAGTTGACATGGCCAGGGAGGTTATGTGTTTTAGTGGTAGGCATCCCTTGGTGGTTTGGACTTATGGAGAGGGCCGATTGGTAAGGTCGGTATGAGGTGGCCATACTAGTGGACAAAAGAGATGCAACCGAGGACCCTAAATGCATAAACACGCCCTAGGACCAACTTGATAGAGACAAGTTGTGAACCTGGCTCTGATACCACTTGATGTGACACCACCTTGGGTGGCAATCACAAGGCCAATGAACCTTGGACCTATGATTCGCAAGCAAACAACTTGGACGATGAAATTACTCGGGCGAGCTCACTCGCTTAGCGGACACTATTGCCCGTGGGCAAATTGGCAATGGTGGGGAGGGTCCAAAGTGGGACCTTGACGTTCCGAGGCTAGGCTTAACTATAGCTTACCCCCTAAGGGGCTGGGATACCCAATTTAGTGGGCGGTCAACATGCCCAAGGCATGGGTTGTAGGGTCGCTCTTACCTCACTCCGCGGTGGCCACTCAATTGGAGGGAAATTTGGATCAAGCACTCACTTACCGTCCGACGGAGCTAAATATAATACTAAATAAGCATGAATAAACCAGCGAGGGATGTGTCCCGGAACTCACTTGATCGGTGTGAGAACACCGATCCCGGCCGATAGACGAGGGCGAGCGGGGAGGCGTGGATACGCACCCGCACGCCACGCCGATGCCGCTTGACCCTATTTAAGTGATTACAACACTACGCCTCTCGCAGGAGGGGGATCTTGGGGTGGGGGTTAACTGTTAATACATCCAAAACTACCTCCACACAGGGAGGGGCCTTCAGCCGGCCAAGCAAAAAGGGGGAAAATCAGGCTAGAAACAAAGAATGGTAGCCGATGCCGATTCTGTCCACTATCTGCGCTTCAGGATAGGTAGTTGGTTCCCTGGACACTACGGTCACTCCAGAATTTTTCCGATGACGAAACCAGTTGGAGATTGCTCGTAGCTGGGCCGGGATGACGCCTGAATTTTGGTAATTTCTTTGGGCACCGACGCTGGTGGGAGTAGGAGCTTGAACAGGGGAATAGGTTGACAATTCTGACTGCTTCAGGAACTCAGAAGCAGGAAGAAGAGGATGCCATAACCGCTCCTGAACTCAGAATGAGGCACCGCCAGAGTCGACGGAACCGTATGTGAGTCCTCTTCGTAACAAGCTTGACGGGGATGCCTTTCGTTGTCAGAGCAGACTGGCAGGCTCAGAACACTAAGGAGGGGTCGGTGCAGACTGAGTGGAGGCAGAACCGCACACCCGGGGAGTAAAAATGATAACTCTCAGGTCCTGTCGCCAAACTGGGCTCTGCTTCTTGGGGATGATAGAAGACTCATAGTAGAATATTTTTGTAGAATAACTCTTGATCAGATTCCCAACACGTTCGTCGCAGTCGAGCTTCCACTCCGGCTCTGGTCTCCTGCTAGAGAGGCTTTGCGCAGTCGAGGAAGAAAGGGCCTCCCGATCAGCACGGTGATGGGATGAGGACGAAACCACCTCGCTTGGAAAGCTCTCTGGATGAAATTTCCAGAGATATATGCCTTTCCACCAGAAGAGTCAAGGAAATACTGGAGATGATGCAGCTTCTAGGACCAAACTTACTGCCTGCGACCTGCAAATGAAGTTGCTACCTTGTAGGGGCAAATGGTGGTGGAATGAGGTGGAGGGAAGGGGACGGCGACCTGACCTAGGGGAGAGGGGGTTTGGGCGACCAAGGGCTATGGAGGGAAGGAAATTTTCAAATTCAAATGGTCTTGGGAGGTGGAGGGTGGCATGGGGGAGAGGGAAAGGTGTTTGGGAAAGTGGGTAGGGTAGTTGGGGGTTGGAAGGTGGGGAGAGGATTGGAGGAGTGGACCTAGGGGTTGGGGTGAGTTAATGGAGGGGGTGTGGGGACTTGGGATGGAGTTATTAGGGGAGGGGAAGTGAGAGAAAGTGGTTGGGAGGGGGAGGAGAGAGAAAGGGGTGCACCCCTTAGAGAAAGAGAGAGATAATGAGAGAGAGAGAGAGAGTGAAGAGAAATTTGGTGGAAGAGAGAAAGACTAGAGATTTTCTTCTATTCAAATGATTCTTCAAAAGTTGTTACATATGAGGGGAGTGGGGGCCTATTTATAGGCTTACATAATTCCATATGACCAAACTAACCTTGACCAAATGCACTAATGACAAGCAAGTCCAAGGGAGGGGCGCCCCTGGGCCTAGCCCACTAGTTGGGCCCAAAAGACTATCAAACTGACCATTAACCTATTAACTGACTCAAATAAAGAAAGATTACATATATGACTCAAATAAAAAATAAAAATTACATGATACTGCTCAAAATTAAGTGATGGAGATGATGAAGTGCCGATGGCGAGCAATCGAAGTCTCGAAAAAAAGATGGAGTGACTGGGGATGTCCCCATCAGACTGCTTGAGAAATTGATAAACCCCGCCACAACCTACTTATAATGCTAAGGTTTTGGATATCTAGGAGGCGGTCAGTGGTGGTGAAAAGGAAGACCTCGCATAAGCAACCCGACACGGCTTTGGCAATGGCTTCATATCTTTCCCACTTGTTCTTGCAATGAGAGACTATCCATTGAGCCATGGGTATCAAGTGAATATGACATGGGCTGATCATGGTCCTTACGTCCTTCGGGTTGTGTATGAAGTCACTTAGAATCAAGGATGGATCAATAGGTTCAATCGTATGGCACACTAGATCTTCATCCCCCACTTTAGTCTTAGCAAGGGCTAGGTAGGTCTCTACCTCCTCTAATAGGACTGTAGCTTCAAAGAAAGGGAAGAGGAAGGTGTGTGTTTGTGGATGCCATAGCTCGATGAGGGCTGAAATGCTTGCCCAATCTAAGGACAATTTCTGGAAGTTCTTGGCCAAAACTAACAAAGGTTGAAGGTGCCATGCCCTAAGGATGGATAAGACTTCTAATGGGAGTTCCTTGACCATGGGAGCCACCCACTTTAAGTTGGAATAACACCTTGGACCAGGGAGAGGCTAGAGAAAAGAGGAAGAAGAGAAAGGAGAAGATAGAAGAATCATGAGAAGCATAGAAAGTGCAAAAATTGATGAACTTTTGAAATCAATTGGAACTTACCACTCTTTGAGCACTTGAGCTCAGATGCTTGGGGATGGATGTCAATCTTTGCAGCTCCCCATGCTCCTTCTTAGCTACTTTGGGCCCGGTATAGACCCTCTCTTCCATGCCCATCTCTCCAAAGCTTCTCTTCATGATGTTCCTTGCCCTTTGATGGAGTTTTCAACCCTTGTAGTAGAGAATTAGTGAAAAGCTGTGATTTTTGGGCTTGTTCCTAGCTTATAAGGGCTTGATTCTGGTTCTAGAGTGATAAGATTTGGGTTAGAAAGCCTTATCCTAAGCTTAGGAGGGTTCTAGTAGGGATTAAGGTCTCCTTGCCTCGAGTTTGGGCTCTTACGGCAGAATCCATCTCGGAGTACAGTTTGTTCTCTGACGGTCTATCGTAAGACCATCACATATCTCGGACGCTCCATCTTTGGACCGTCATATTTCTTGCTACGCGTTGTTAGCTCAATCTCGCTCTGTCATGTCTGACGGTCTAACAGGGGACCATTATAGATCTCTGACGCTCCATCACTGGTCCGTCACCTTTTCTGCAACAAGTTTTCAGCCCAGTTGCGTTCTGTCATCTCTGACGGCCTGACCTTGATGCGTTACATGGCCTTAACGCCCCACCACTGGACCATCACACCTTCTGCTGTAGGGTTTTGTTCCTCCTTTTCAGCCCTCTTTGGTCTGACCTGCCGGACTTACACCCTGTCTCTACTTAACCTGTTCATTCACACATCCATTCACATGTCCATTCATGCATTCACACACTCATTGCATTCATTCACATCCACATTCACACATCCATTTCATCCGCATAAACAAAACACACACAAAAAGGAAATTTCATTCCGTTTCTATCATTCAATTCTATTAATTCACATAAGTCATGTACAAGTGTGGGTGTCACAAGAAGAAAGAAAATACAAGTCACTCGATCAGTATATCTCCCATGCCGTCACTATCACCAGTGCCCTCATGCCGCTTTGCTAGTGGCTCCTGGACGCTGCTCTCCTCCCCCCGCTGCCGTCTCCGATCTGCCTCCTCGTTCCTCCGATGGCCGGAGGAGCTGGTGAAGTAGTCTCGGAATCCGCTGCTGGGTGCAACGCTCTGGCTCCTGCTACTAGTCCCCGACTTCTTCCCTAGAAGTCGAAGGGCCTTTTTCATGCCCGCAATCACGCCCTTCATCTCGATGGTCTGCACTCGGAACTGATCTCGCTCGCCCCTCAAACGTGCGACATCAGCTCTAAGTCGCTCCACCTCCTCATCATCCGCGCGCCGACGGGTCTCTCTTGCGTTCAGTCTGGCAACCTCCGCCCGGAGATGGGCAGCCTCGGCTACCACTGCAGTCAGCTCTCTCGCCTGCATTTTTCATAATCAGTCCATTAGGCATTAGACATTTGCAAGCATTTAAGTCTAAAGGAGCATTTTAGATTCTTACCCGCTCCGCAAGGTTGGCCTCCTCCTCCTCGGCCTAAGCTACCGCTCGAGCAAACTCTGCATCCCGCTCAGCTCTGCCCCCGACAGGCTATGACGACGAGGACGGAGCATTCGGTCCCGCTCTTTGGGCTCCCTCAGCCCGCTGCATTTAGAGGTCAAAGTTAGTCATTTGCATCATAAGCATAAGCATTTAAGTCTTAAGTTTAGAAACTCACCAAAAGCTCCAAGGCAGTCCGGTACTCATCCCTCTGCTAGATGGTGGCATGGAGGAGTCCCTCGAGTTCGGCTATGCATCCCTGTGGGTCTAGCTGTATTTAGAAAGTAATGTTAGTGCATGTAGAATAGAAATTTAAAATAGACATGGTTTGAGTTTAGAAGTTCATACCGATCATCGGGTGCCTCTGAACACCTGGTCACCGTATCTCCGGGAGTAGGCC
Source organism: Amorphophallus konjac (assembly GCA_022559845.1). Classification (NCBI taxonomy): domain Eukaryota; kingdom Viridiplantae; phylum Streptophyta; class Magnoliopsida; order Alismatales; family Araceae; genus Amorphophallus; species Amorphophallus konjac. The sequence goes on from CM040120.1 coordinate 239,304,844, forward strand.
TTGAGGTAGGCCTCGTTGCTGTCCGCCCGATCTTTCATCGCCCGACCTTTCTTGTTCCAATCATGCACATATTTTGCCTTCCGGGCGCACCAATCAACATCTCCACTAATGCCCTTTGAAGACTTGCCTGGGCGCTCGTCATCTCTACGGGGTAATGTCACCTCTGGCTGATAAAGTCCCCGTGTCCTCAGGATCAGGCGGTAAAGCAGCGGCTCGATCACGTTGATGCAGTGTAGCCAGATATCTCGCCTGCTGTATGCCAGGGATGCCTTGACCCATGGCTGTCCCTCGTAGCCTTCATCTCGGTATGGTGTCTAGCGCACCTGAAAAAGGCAATTGAGTCCATGTCAACATTTTTAGCAGTATGTAGAAGCATTTAGCAGCATTTAGAAAACATACATTTAAGAAGCATATAGGAGGTTTATGTTTGGAGCTTACCACTGTGTGTGGGAATGAGTCAAGATCATCCTGGATGGCCCGGGTTAGCTTGTTGATCGATCCCGTGTCCCTCGCTACCACCCACCGTCTCGCGATGGGGATCCACTCGGGATGAAGCTGAGTACCTCGCCCGATCCCCGGGAGGTAGAGGAAGTTCCAAATATACATTTAGGGTCAAGTGTCAACATAATTGCATAATCATAATCATAATAGAAAGCATCTTAGATATCAGCATTTACCTGTAGAAAAGGTGAGAAGCCACCTAGCATCATCCGCCGGTCAGTCATGCTCAAAGACTCGAAGAGGAAGGCAAGCGCTGCCGCTCCCCATGCATACTTCCCCACTCTGCCCAAATCCTGTAGCAGTGGTAGTAGCCTGCAACTGATCACGTTGGCTTGGGTCGAAAAAAGTAGCTTTCCGAACAACAGCATCAGAAATCACCTTAGGACTCGGTCTCCCTCCTGTCTTGCCTCTGCCGCCACTCGCGGGCGTACCTGCTCTATCACCCGATCTATGTGCTGTTCGGGTAGCTCGCCTATCGCTATAGCTGCTCCTCTCAACCCTAGGCTATCTTGTAGTCTTGATCTCGAAAGCTGAGATGATGTGTGCCCTGGTCTGATCAAATCTAAGCCCAGTAGCTCCTGAGCTAGCACTTTGTAATCTCCATATGTCCACCGAGTCACGGCGGCTCCGTGGACTCGCAATCCTGTAATCCTCGCTATGTCTTCTAAAGTGGGGATCATGTGGCCTCATAGGAAGATGAAAGCTCGGCTCACGGGGTCCCATCTCTCGTGGAGTGCGTACAGGAGCGGCGTATCTGTCCTGGTCACCTCGATGCTCAGCACCTCGGCAAATCCCATAGCTGCTAGTCTCTCTCTCTGGTAATCGGGCAGTGCCTGGTACACCGCCCTGATCTGGAGCCAAGAAATCCGGGTTCTTCTTTTCCCCTGCACACATGTAGAACAAAAATTAGTCATCTCATTAGTCTAAATTCATTGCAAATTATATGAATAAAACAACAAAAAAATTGAACAAGCAGAAAAGCATAAAAATTAGTTCTGGCTCTGGTTCCTCTGGCGGTCGTTCCCTGGCGCGTCAGAGTCCTCTGACGCACCAAGGGTGGCGCGTCAGGGACTATAACGGTCACTGCAAGGACCGTTAGGCTCCCAGCACATGGGCATCGTCTCTTCTGTTTCCCCAACCTGTGGTAATGGCCACAATGGCCTACAAACTTCCCCAATGGGTCCCCAGACCCATTTTCCTTCCTCCAATCACACATGCATGAATTAAAAAATTAAAAATGGAATTCTAGGTCGAGGAACCTACCTCGCGGTCTCGCCCTCTTTTCCTCTTCTCTGGGGCTATGGCTTCCTCTGCACCACCTACAGCCTCTTCTTCTCTTTCTTCCTCGGCCGTGGGAGGGTCCTCCTCCGCCATTCTCTCCGCCGTCGCCGCCGCCGGTTGCTCGGTTGCTGCTGGGGGGACTTCTTCTTGGTCCACTCGAGCCCGGAACCGTTTGATCGCCATCGTCTTCTTCCCTTTCTCCCTCCTCATAGGTGGCCGGGGGAGCTCGTCGCCGGCCATCGTTCGTCGGTGGGGATGTATGGTGGGTTTCTTTTTGCTCGGTCCAAAAAAATGGACTGTTGATGTGTTTTTACTTACTCTTCATATACTCTCTACCAGGACTCCAAAGTCCTTCCTATCCCTTCTACTAAATCGATGTGAGAAATAAATGGAAAATAGAAGGGGGACAGAAGGGTGTAAACCTGTGATCACCACCAAGGTACCAAACGTGATGGACACGCCGTACCATGGAAAGAGGGTAGGTACTCGCCTTTAACCAGCACTACATGGGATGAGCGGCCCGTGAAGGACCACCTTAAGGGTAGTGCGGCCGCTCGATAGATCGCTTGTCAGTGCTAGGGTGGAACGCAGGATGAAGAACGAGGGATGATGAACGGTTCAGGATCGGCCGCGGGAAAGAAATGAACGGTGTAATATTGGCCGCACTTCCCTTAGAACGGACGGTCTGGAACCGCCCAACGTCACCACGCCCTAAGATGCAAAGGTCCAACCTCCACCCTTTCCGGTCGGCCAGAAAGGATGGGCCTCGTGTTTGTGTGTTGTTGACCTGCGAAAGTGAGTGTAGAACACAAAGAAAAACCCGATATCAGAACTATAGAATGTAGCAAATGCTCAAATGGAAGGAAATAAACATAACTAAATGAAGTGGGGGATACCTAGGGGGTTTTAAACCCCTAGGGGCACCAAAAACATAGGAGGGTGTGTGAATGACAGTGCAAGTGAAGAAAAACGTGGAGAATGGGTGTGAAGAAAATAAGCATGCAACTAGAGGAGACAGGACTATCAAATACAAAAAGACTCAAAACAGAGATTACTCCTTGGACCGGAGGCCTGTAGGGACGTAGAAGGCCTCCCTCCCTAGTGCTAGATCGCTCAAAGATTCGGCAGGGCTTCGCCGTCGACCAAAAATCCCCCCCCTTTCAAAGGTAGCCTCTGGGGTCTATTTATAGAGCCTAGGAGGCCAGCCCCGAAATTAGGGTTTTTAGGCATTTTCAGGTCGAGATAATCAAAGGAAAGTCATAGATAATCGAATTATCTTCCAACCAGAAGAAGCGGCACTCAAAATGACTCAATATCCATGGAGAAAATGACGGGAGAAGTTAGGGATAAAATCACGGATAGAGAGAGAAAATCTTTGAAATTCTCAGGAATCGAGACGATGAACGGTCGTACGATAGACCACCCAACGCGATGAGCGGCCAAATCCTAGGCCGTCCAACCCTCTCGGTGGAAATTTAATAAATCAGAAATATTATCCAACTATCCATCGAACCGACCGAAAACCTCACCGTTGGACTCTCATAGATGAACGGCTAATAGTAGACCTTACATCTACAAGAGCGGCCAAGAAGAAACCGCTCATGCCTATCAGTGGAAAATCAAGATAAATGAGATAAATAAATAATTATCTGAACAATCAATCAAACGTAGGACTCTGGGAGATAGACGGCTTAGTAGGTACCGCACAATGGTCTTATGCAGCTATGGCTAGGCCGTATATATGCTTGTAGGTGATAATTCAAAAAATCAGCTAAATATCCCATAAATATATGAACGTCCTAGAGTCAACCGCTTATAGGTTTGAATGGCTAGATGTTGACCACACATGTACATGGGCGCTTGAAATTCATAAAAAAACTCAATCAACCAAAACCAAGGCCCATTAAGCCCTGAATCAACTCGGACCTAGCCAGGGAGGGAGACTACCCATAATATTAGCCCAGAACGTGTCAGAAAATAGCCCAGCGAGTGATGGACAACTCGAGACATCAATAAATGAGAGTAAGAGAAATGACTCAACTTATCGGCAAAAAACGGGTGTCAATAGATGCCCCTCCTTAACGTCCTCTTTGCAGGGGAGCGAGCGGAGGTGAAGCGGAGGCGAAATGGAACATGGAGATGAAGCGAAAATGAAGCGGAGTGGACCGAAAAGTGGGCGTTAAGGTAAAATGACACCCGTTTTTACCAATAAGTGATGGGAATCTTCCGGAAAACTCCGAAACGAACACAAGGAATGATCAGACTAAAAGTGACGCCAATCTGGAGGAACTAAACTAAATAAAAAGAAACACACGATCAACCTCATGGGGGACACAATCCCGCGGACCAATGAGGAGACCGGAATAAGCAGTGAAAAATAAAGAAGCGGATTAAAACTCCAAATAGGGACCTCTTAATCAACCAAACCAAGTGAATCGACCAAAGTGAACCTTCCAACTCAGGGTGGAATTGTTCCTCTTACTCAAACATTGAACGCACAGCTAACCACCACTGATGGGACATTTCACAGGCAAACCATGGGTCATGAATACTCGAAAGATGCGTATGATGCATGTTGGGCTAAAATAAAAGAAACCGTTAAAATGAATGCAAAGAAATGATAAAATATAAAATACTCGAGAATAATATTGCTAAGCTGGGAGATTCAGAGTCAAGACATTATCCGCAACCACGGCGTGCAAAATAGAACCATCCTCCCCAGGCTTTCCCAACCCAACGGCCTATCCGGAGATTAAACACATGAACTTGGATCATCATCATTTTTGTTAAAGGAGAACATCAGATCCTGGAACACGTAGATAACCAACTGGTTCTCGAGATAATATAGCATAGTACCATATAGTAATGCAATAAGTGATGTAGGGACAGAAGGCCATACCCGACTTACCTGTGCAGGTGAAACGACGTATTTTTTGGATTTTCATTTTCAAATTTTTATGAATTTTCATGTATAAGACAAACAAGATCAGCATAATGAACATAACACAATGATTAACTGAACGACAAACAACATGACATAACATAACGATCAACATAACATAACAAAGGCAAATGAGCACATATGCAAGGGCATAAATAGACAATACACATGCACGAACACAGTGTGACAAGACACCAATGTGGTGGGACAACACACGGTTGGGACAAGAACATGATGGATGATCACGTGGGTTGGGACAACGGATCATCACGTGGTTGGGACAACATACGGAACATGGGGGACGACTATCAACATGTGCAAGACAACCAACAACATGCGGTGAGGGACAAAACAAAATGCGTGGGATGACATGGTGGGACATAGACACGAGACAAGGACACGGCGGGACAAAAGACATGAACAAAATACGCACTTCAGTCAAAACTCAAGATCAGAATGAAGCAGAACCGCCAGGTTCATAATCGTGAGACGAAGCCCTCTTATATAGATATGATCATTGTAAATAAAAGCTGAGAAGGATATGAGCTTCAGAACAGATCGAGAGAGTGGATCGAAGAAGGAAAGAACAGATCAAAGATGTGAACAGGAGGCAGATAGAACAAAATATAGAGCAAGGAATGCCTGAGTACTTGCAACCTGCACACTTGGCAAACAGATTACGTATCTGTCCTCAAAATAAATAGATAGAAAGAAACAAAAGACAAATATATTTTTGATTTTGCAATTTTTTTGATTTTTTGGATTTTTGAAAATATTGGATTTTTTTTGTTTTTGTTGATAATATTTTGTTTTTTTTTAATCTCATTTTTTTGGATTTTTGATAATATCTCATTTTTTTTAGATTTTTGAAATGGAGATCCGCAGCATCCAAAGACAGGCTCAAACTACTGGCCAAGGATCGTCGTTCCTCCCCCTTTCATTAAAGACTTCCCTTGAGCAGGGCGTGCATGTGAGGGTGGCTCGCCACAACCAACCGCTTTTAAAGAACGGTGCCCCTACTAAGGCCATACCCGGAATACAACCCAGCCTAAGAGGGAGAGACAGAAGAAGAATTGGAGATAAGCTTCGTGCAGGATGGGAAATATCAAGGCTTGAATTCCTTCCAGGGCACTACCACTCAAAGAGTAGATCTATTGCGCCGGGGCTTTGTGTCTTTGATTTTGAGACCCATATTTATTAGACACACATGCGATTGGGCTCATGACGTTCCGCGGGGAACTGTACTGCCACTCTTGCCATGCCTTCGATTCATCATTTTGCATTCGATTCATTTTCTCATTTTGATAGTCCTTATTGGCTAGATAAAGCATGAAAGCTTACTTTTCTGAGGGTCAAGACTACCCCTATTTGAGACCTCTCTCGTATTAGGGAGCGCCTAGGTTGGTCATCTCATCCATCAATCTCTTGCCCCTGCACTTGGCCGAGTAGAGAAGAGAAAAGGCCTTTGTGCATACCCATAGTATGGCTGAAGCAGCAACGATGTTGCTCTAGAGAGATCGGCTATGGCTTGCCGTGTAGTGTGTGAAAACCCATACTCAAAGGGTCACCCTCAACGATCATGGAAAGAAACTCAGACTCCTAGTGCGGAGCCATCACCAGCCTAAGGATGCTGTAGAAGCGAACTTGTTTAATTAAAATAAGCAAATCCCTAAAAGTCACTTAACCATGTTGAGGAATAACATTATAAGCACGTGCAGGTGTAAGAGAGATAATAGCAATGATAACATTTTTCGGCACAAAATCAAAGATACATTTGCAAATCGATGGCGTGGAAACCGGCATCCTGAAGCGATCTTGATCATCGAGCTTTGAGCAGCACGAGCTTTATATTCCTTGCTTGCTAGGACAAAATGGAGAGGATAGCAAAGTGTAGAGATTCCTTGACACGGAGGAGCGGCAGACACCAAACTGGACGAAGAAAGATAAAAAGGAAGAGAAACGAGGGCTAGAACTCCCTCGTTAAGGCACAGAGGCCCTGATAACAAGGAACCAGATACAGAATGAACAGAGATTAACTAAGATCAAGGTGGACTAAAGCCTCGAAAATAGTAAGAAAAAGGGTAAGAACCCGGAAAGGGTGAGGAGGAAAGAACAGAAAGACGACGAAAGGATAACTGCGAAGACAAGGAAGAAGGAAAATGATCATCCGACGTGGTCGGAGAAAAGGAATAGCGATCACCCGCCAGAGGCGGGGAAGAAAATGCATGAACACCCGATAAGGTCGGGGAAAAGAAATGGAAACCACCTGACAAAGTCGGGGAAGAATCAGAAAAATCACCTGACAAGTTCGGGGAACGAGCACAAGGAATCCTCAACAGGGTCGGGGGACAAGGATGAGAAGCGGAATCTGGATGTATCCGGGGAGAAAAACTAGGGGATGCCCCTGGACCAAGGGAAGAGGAAGACATAGGCCGAGGCCTAGAATGGTGAGGATAGGAGAAGATGGTAGAAATATGGTCAGGTGGTGGAAGGTGCACCACCCAAGGATAAGAATCGAGCAGAAGAAAAGATGAATGGATGGAAGAAGGAGAGGAGGAAGTGGACCCCCAAGTGCGTAACTGACGGCCCTTGAACTTATGCCGTCATCTCTTCTTAGCAGAAATCTTCTTGAAACAACTCCACCTGGTGCGGACTCGGGCCTTCGGGCTTCTTGTCTTGCAATGTTTTCTTAAATAACAGGCCCACCTGGCAGACGGCCTAGCCCGGTCATGAACATGCAGCTTCATCAGGACGGTTGTCCCTAGCTATGCGGTGCTAACCATAGAAGGACATTCCAGAATAGTCAACTCCTTGTGATGAACAATAGGAAGCAGTGGAGTTTTATCATTCGGCACTAGAACAAGGAGCTTTGGCATCTTCACTCGGCAGCTGGGCATGAAGCATAACTCCCTTGCTAGAAGCGCAGGACGAAACTGAGGGAGGGCGATGCGCGGCGTTGACGTGGCCGCCTCATCAATAAACCGAGGGAGATGGGACATAAAATGTAGAATGCCCCTGGTCAAACTCGAAGACACGACCAATTGTCCCTTGAATGCTGAATTGATTAAACTTCTGGCGGCCGTGTGGGTTAGCACCATCTGAGCAGAAAACTCTTCTGGGCCAGTGAACTGAATAGCAATCAAGCGAGAGGTGATAACAACATCAACAATGAATTCTCCAGCGAGCAAAGAGATTGCCATCGGCCTCGCTTTAGAAGAAACTGGCACCAGTGCACAGGAACTCTCCTTAGCAACCGTCTTCATAGCAAGTGCAGGCTCATTGTCCCTAGAATAGCCAGGGACCAGGACTCGGACTAGTATGCGGCAAATGAAATCTTGAATCTTATAATGCACAGTTAAAACCTGGCTCGGCTCTTTATCTCCCTGGGGACTAGACCCAAGGGGCACCAAGGGTAGCGTGTACCTGCTCCACGAAGTGGTAAGTGGTACAGGGAGGTTAGAAGGAGGCTTGGCAGGTGTGGGCGAAGGTAATGCGAGCGGCGGAGAGATAATGGCGATGATAGGCTCTGGTGGGGGTAAAGGTTTGTAAGGTGGAGGTGTAGGAGAGGGCAAAGGTGAAGATAGTGGCATGGGTGGAGATGAAGGAAATGGCGGGGGTGTGGGTTTAGGCTTGGCTTGCTCGGGCTCAAACGATGATGGTGAAGGAAGCGGCGTCGGTAGCGGGGATAGCTGTGAAGGTGACGGAACAGGGATCGTTGTGAGAGGAGGTGATGAAGACGGTGGTGGTGATGGCAAAGGTGATGAGGGTGGCAAAGGAGGTGATGTGGTTGATGGAGATGGTGAAGGTGAAGAGGAAGGAGGTGAAGGTAGGGGTGGGGAAGAAGGAGGAGAGGAAGGTAGTGGCGTAGTGGGGGAAGTGGCAGGTGGTGGCGCTCTTTGACATATCTTTACAACACGTCGAGAGGCATTGGGGACAGGTGTGGTGGTGGAAACGGAGGGTGAAAGAGAAGTTGCTCGAGCGGAGGCTGGGGTAGGTAAAGGTGGTGGAGGAGATGGGATGGAGGAAGAAGTGGGTAGCGGAGCAGGTATCTTATTAACTGAAGAAACACCAGGATGCCCCTGGTCTTGAAGTGGATACGGTTGCCTAGGCGGCACGGCTTGCTGCTGCTGCTGCTTGCTGCTGAGATCTGAAATAACTTTGTGCATAACAGCCTAATCAATCATCTTCTTATCTTTCAAACTGTAGACAAACTCCCGGAACTCGGGACAATCCTCAATCAAATGCCCCTGCTAACGATGAAATTCATAGAAATGGAGCAAGTTCCCGACCGCGGGTTGGCTAGGTATAATCGGAGAGAGTTGCAATGTATGGGTGGCCATCAAAGCCTTGAAAACATCTGTAAGAGATTCCGGTAACAAAGAGTGAGAAGCCCACTTCGGGCAAGGCGGATGCCGAGGGGTATGAAAAGGTAATGGGGATGGCAGTGGAGGTTGCGTAGGTAAGGGGGATTGCGTAGGTGAAGGCGGAGGGCCAGTAAGTGAATGAGATGGAGGCGTAGAGGGAGTGGGAATATAGTGGACGGCATCCACCAGCTCAGGGTATGACGTTTCCTTGACCGGAAGTGGAAAGGTGTGGGGAGATGAAATAGCGGAAGGCTGACTCGTGAAGGGATACGTAGTGGAGTGACATGGGAAGGCATGTGGGTATGTGGGAGCGGACGGCCGACTCATGGAGGGATATGAGGTGGAGGGTTGACTCACGGTGGAGGGCGGAGGGAAAGTGTATGTAGAAGGCGAAGGTGGAGGAGACTCGTGGTCAAAGGAAACTAGGAGTTGTTGGCTAATGAAGCGGGCTCGGCTGTAAAGCTGTTGCCATGAAGTGATATCATTTAGGGCTAAGATGCATCTGAGCTTGGGTGTTGCATTAGAAATAACCATCTTGATTTGTTCGCCCTCCGGAATATGCCCCGGGACTTGCGTGGCCAGGCGACGCCAGCGGTCGGCAAAGGTCAAGAATTCCTCGTCGGGCTTCATCTTCTCATGGGCCAAATCAGCCATTGAATATCTGGGCCCAACCTGGTCCTCGTACTGCTGAATAAATCTTGCTTGGATGGCTTGAAAATTCATCATCTGCTCTTGCGGTAACGTGAAGAACCAATCCTTGGCCGAGCCCTCTAAAGATAGGCCAAACAAATAGGCCATCAAGCATTGATCATGCTGGAACTAGGCTGACTCATATAGGAAATCCTTCAAATGGACGTAGGGGTCACCAATTCCACCATAGCGATGATATACGGGGATCTGTGAACGTGGTGGGAGTTGAAGACCGTGGAAGACAAATGGGATATCCAAAGAAGTTTGAGGATTGATTTGGCGTTGTAATTCATCAAGCTGGCGCTGGGCCTGAGCGATCATCTCCTCGGTAGGAAGAGTCTGAGAAGGATATGGGCCAGCCTGAGCAAGAGAGGATGAATTTAAACTAGGATAATGATGATGGGTCGGATAAGGGGACCCAGCCTGAGAAGAAGGAAAGCCCGTTTCGGGAATGGAGGAATACATGGGCCTAGAAGGATTGTGAATGTGGGGGTGAGAACTGATTGGGCTAACAGTAGCGCGGGTGGGATAAGAAGGCCCGTTTAAAGAATAGGGTCCAATAGATGAATAAGGAGATGGGCCCGCATGGGAAGAGGAATCCACACGGGGATAAGAAGATGGAAAAGTATAGGAATAAGGTACAGGGGAGAAATGCTCCATGGGGAGAATGGAGACTTTATACAGTGAATTTCAAAGGAATACAAGGAGGGAAATGACCCTAAGACAAATGCAACTAAATGGAGACATACAAAGATGAACTAAACCAAATGAGCCTAATCTGATAAAAAGATGCAAATGATGACACTGCAACATGCAATGGAGGGAAGAGATGGGAAAAGAATCAACCAATTGACCACCCAAGTTATAAATGATGCACGAAGAATCTTATAAGTTTCTCTTTAGGACCTTAGTGGATTAATTAAAATGTGAATTCACTCAACCATAAGGTACCTAACCAGGGTGGGGGACGAGAAACTGGCAGACCCTAAGGGACTCTCTCTCTCTCATGAATGTAGACCCTAAACTGGGGGGTGGTACGGTACAACCTGCCCAGCGTCCGTGTGGGAATCCACGGCTCACGGGAACTTACGGAGGTCCTTGGCAAGGTCCCCTAGTCGGCTCCAAGGAGTATGAAGATGAGAGGAAACCCTACCTCGGTAGGAATGCAACTAGATGTGAATGAAATGCATGAACCCTATGCGCACCGGAGTGCATGCAAGATCTAGCCTAGAAACTAGCAAGCAATGATCAAACAAATATGTAAGAAATGAAAACAAGTATGCAACAATGATATAAGAGTAGGGGGGAGATCAATAATCAGCACCAAATATCATGACAATCATATAACATGGCAATCGAAGTGAATCAAGGGTGCACTGCATCACGACAAGGATGGCCTATGGAGGACCGCTCAAGGAGATATACAGTCCTGCCTGAACCGTTCACACCAAGGAGTAACGACAAAGTAACTAAAAAATTAGGAGATGTTGGAATGAAAGAAGACGGAAATGGGAAAAGTACCAGGAGGCGCGGTCTATTAACAACCGTTTAAGAACTGGAGCGGACTTGTAGAAACCGTGCAACAGCAACCAAACAAACAGTATGAAGACATAGGCGTACCTGTGCCAGCACGGTGGACGGCCAAACACAGGCCGTAGAAATGATGAACGGGTGGTAGGAGACCGCTCGCGATCGCTGGCTGGGAGGAGAAGTGGCACTGTTCGCAGGGAAGGACGGTGGATCTTCAGCCGCACAAACGTTGGACGGCCCAGGGAGAGCCATTCAAGTTCCAGAGGACAGAGAACGCGACCCAACCTGCAACCACTTCAAGAAAAGGACTAACACAGTAAAAGAAAGGGTCAGCAAACACTAACACGATGGGCATTAGGCGTCCCACCGTGATCGCCAAAAAAATGGACTGTTGACGTGTTTTTACTTACTCTTCATATACTCTCTACCCGGACTCCAAAGTCCTTCCTATCCCTTCTACTAAATTGATGTGAGAAATAAATGGAAAATAGAAGGGGGACAGAAGGGTGTAAATCTGTGATCGCCACCAAGGTGCCAAACGTGATGGACACGTTGTACCTTGAAAAGAGGGGAGGTACTCGCCTTTAACCAGCATTGTAGGGGATGAGCGGCCCGTGAAGGACCGCCTTAAGGGTAGTGCGGCCGCTCGACAGACCGCTTGTCAGTGCTGGGGTGGAATGCGGGATGAAGAACGAGGGATGATGAATGGTTCAAGATCGGCTGCGGGAAAGAGATGAACAGTGTAATATTGGCCGCACTTCCCTTAGAACGGATGGTCTGGAACCGCCCAACGCCACCACGCCCTAAGATGCAAAGGTCCAACCTCCACCCTTTCCGGCCAGTCAGAATGGATAGGCCTCGTGTTAGTGTGTTGCTGACCTGCGAAACAGAGTGTAGAACATAAAGAAAAACCCGATATCAGAACTATAGAATGTAGCAAATGCTCAAACGAAAGAAAATAAACATAACTAAATGAAGTGGGAGATACCTGGGGGGTTTTAAACCCCTAAATGCACCAAAAACATAGGAGGGTGTATGAATGACAGTGCAAGTGAAGAAAAATGTGGAGGATGGGTGTGAAGAAAACAAGCATGCAACTAGAGGAGACGGGACTATCAAATGCAAAAAGACTCAAAACAGAGATTACTCCCTGGACCGGAGGTCTGTAGGGACATAGAAGGCCTCCCTCCCTAGTGCTAGATCGCTCAAAGATTCGGCAGGGCTTCACCGTCGACCAAAAATCCCCCCCCCCCTTTCAAAGGTAGCCTCTGGGGTCTATTTATAGAGCCTAGGAAGCCAGCCCCGAAATTAGGGTTTTTATGCATTTTCAGGTCGAGATAATCAAAGGAAAGTCATAGATAATCGAATTATCTCCAACCAGAAGAAACGGCACTCAAAATGACTCAATATCCACGGAGAAAATGACGGGAGAAGTTAGGGATAAAACCACGGATAGAGAGAGAAAACCTTTGAAATTCTCAAGAATCGAGACGATGAACAGTCGTACGATAGACCACCTAACGCGATGAGCGGCCAAATCCTAGGCCGTCCAACCCTGTCGGTGGAAATTTAATAAATCAGAAATATTATCCAACTATCCATCGAACAGATTGAAAACCTCGCCGTTGGACTCTCATAGATGAACGGCTAATAGTAGACCTTACATCTACAAGAGCGGCCAAGAGGAAACCGCTCATGCCTGTCGGTGGAAAATCAAGATAAATGAGATAAATATATAATTATCTGAACAATCAATCGAACGTAGGACTCTGGGAGATAGACTGCTTAGTAGGTACCGCACAATGGTCTTATGCAGCTATGGCTAGGCCGTATATATGCTTGTCAGTGATAATTCGTAAAATCAACTAAATATCCCATAAATATATGAATGGCCCAGAGTCAACCGCTCATAGGTTTGAACGGCTGGATGTTGACCGCACATGTACATGGGCACTTGAAATTCATAAAAAAGCTCAATCAACCAAAACCAAGGCCCATTAAGCCCTGAATCAACTCGGACCTAGCCAGGGAGGGAGGCTACCCATAATATTGGCCCATAACATGCCAGAAAATAGCCCAGCGAGTGATGGACAACTCGAGACATCAATAAATGAGAGTAAGAGAAATGACTCAACTTATCGGCAAAAAACGGGTGTCAACAGGTGGTGTTTGTGTGTTTTGGTGTTGAACGAATGAGGGTGAACGACCGTTCGGTTTGTTTTTTTGAACGCTCAGAAAATGTGACGGTCTATCGTACGACCGTTACAGACTCTGACGCATTATTCTTAGGCCGTCAGGTGTGAAAGTCCTCTATTTGTTGAAAAATGTGAACCAACGTTGTGTGATGCTCCTTTCTAAGACCGTTACAATGTTCTGACGCGCCTTCTATGGACCGTCAGAATGTTTGAAACATTTGATGAATGATAGAAGCCCTATTTTATGATTGGATGATCATTATGCTTTCAATGCCATATCTTATTAATAGAATTCATGCTTATGAATGGTTATGCCTCGTTTTTATGCTTGAAGATGAATAATTATTGTTGGCTAACCTCTCTCTTTGTCCATGGATGAAAATCATGAACGCCATAAGCCATCGTATCCGTTCGCCACACAGGTAAGTCAGGTATTGTATCTCGATCCCTTATCTGTTAATGCATTACTATATGTTGTGTATGATATATTATCTCGCCGGCTAGTCATTCATGTGTTCTAAGATCTGATGTTCCCCTTAAACAAAAATGATGATGATCTAAGTGCACATGTTTAATCATTGGATAGGCCGTTAGGCTAGAAAAGTTTGGGGATGATGGTTCTGTCTTACACGCCGTGGTTGCAGATGGTGTCCTGACCCTGGTTTCTCCAGTCTAGCAATACTATTCTCGAGTATCTTATTATTTTATCTTTCTTTGTATTTTGTTTTGACGATTTCTTTATTTTAACCCAGCATGCATCATACGCATCTTTGAGCATTCATGAGCCTCATCTGTCCAAGTGTCTCAGTAATGGTGAATAGCTGTGTTCATTGATCTCGAGTAAGGAGAGTCATTCCACTCTGAAATGAAAGGTTTCCTTTGGTATGCTCACTTGATCTGGTTAGCTAAAGATTCCTATCTGGAGTTTAATTGCTTGTCTCTTTCCTTTCCGTTGCTCCGGCCGCTGGCCGTGTTTTCCTTTCCTTAGTAGTTAGTTCCTCCAGACATGCGTCATTTGGTTGGCTATTTCTTTGTGGTTAGTCTGGAGTTTTTCAGAAAATTCCTATCGCTTGTTGGTTGAGAACGAGTGTCGTTTGCCTTAACGCCTGCTTTTCAATCCGCTCCGCTTCATCTTTGCTTCATCTTCATGTTACATTTTGCTTTCGCTTCACCTCCGCTCGCTCCTTTGTAAAGAGGACGTTAAGGAGGGGCATCTATTGACACCCATTTTATGACCAATAAGTCGGGTCATCTCCTTGTTCATTTTACATGATGCCCCGAGTTGTTCATCCTTTATTGAGCCTTCTTGGTCAAATTGAGGTCTATTTCATGGGTCATGTCTCCTTGGTTGGGTCTCGTTCCTTATCTCTTTCCGCTGGACGAAGCTTAGCAAGCTCTTGTTTCATTTGCACTCTATTGTCTCTAACGCATCTCTACTGGCGCGTTACAATCCTCTAACGCATCTACGTTCATCCGTTACATCATGCCAGAGTCCTTAAGCTTATGGCTTCTTTCAAACTTATCTTTTTAGCCTATTCGTTGGGTGTGACGGCTTATCGTGCGGCCGTTACATGAATTGGGAGGCATCTACCCATGACCGTTACATTCATCTATAGTCATATGTTCGTAAACTTCACCCGTTGATCTTATCTTTCAGTGGATAAGGTTGTGTGATGGTCCATCCCTAGGGCGTTACATCCTTGTGGCGGTCTATCGTGCATCTGTTACATCAAACAGAGAGTTCTAGCAGAACTGCTCTTTCTTTGCTACTCCGTGGTCGAATTAAGAGTTTGATCTGATGATTTCTCCTTCAAATATGATCCTCAGAACCTTCTGTTTGTTTTTATGGACTCTTGGGAATATTATCTTCAAGAGTTTGCCAAGAAACGTCCTACTTTCTAGCTGGATTATCCTCAACTCGAACCTAGACTTTGAGGGTCTATAAATAGAACCCTTGACTTCATGGCTTGAGGAGGAGACATCTGGAGTTCGCGTCGAAGTGCTGCCGCATCCTAGAGCTAGAACCAACCAAGGAGAGCTGCTTCCCATGTCCATCTGCTTCCAAAGTCCAGGGAGTATTGTTTCCAAGGGTTTAGTTCAGTCAAGTTGTCATCTTAGTGTCTTTTCCCTCATCCAAGCATCATAAGCATTGTCCCTCTTCTTCTACCACATTCTTACATCTTCTGCATCCATTTAAAACATCCTCCCATCTTTTAAAACGCCCCAGATGGGTTAAAAAAACCAACCTCCCCGGTATTTCCCTTTCCTTTTGCATGTTCTTAAGTTCTTTGATCTATTGATACTACTTTGTCCAAGGGCTCATCTGGGTTGTTTTTCTTGTGTTCTACACTCTTCTACAGGTTTACAGAGCCCATAGCACAAGGCCCAAGCTCTCTGGCCGGCTAGAAAGCTTGGAGATCAAAAGATTCCCAATTTTTATTCTCCAGATTCTCTGACGGTCTATCAAAGACGCGTTAGAGTCTCGTAGTGGTCTATCGTGGGGCCATCACACATCCTGTGGCGCATCAGTCTTCGACCGTTACATCTAACGGAGCTACAGTTTTCTAGTTGTTTTCTCTCTCGTGTGGGTGGGTGCATCATCCTCCTATTCTAAGGTACTTACCAGGTCTTTGACTTATTTTTACCTTAGTGGCGATCACATCTTTTCTTAGTTTGGGCATTAGCTTTCTCTTTCATCATATCCCCTCTTTACTTTGCTTGTTCCACGTACACGGTGTGTTTTTCCTTTATTCCTTATTCCACGCCCCGGCGTGTGTTTTTATTTATTTGCTTAGCTTAGTCTTGATTGCGATAGCATGCCCATGCTAGAGCTAATGCTAGTTGCCTAGGTTCATGATTCACATGTTCATAGGTTGAGTGATTCTAGCATTTGATTCATACTTCATCATAGTTGGCATCATAGCCCATCTTGCAAAAGAAGGGACACATTAAAACCAACATCGGCGAGCAGGTTGGACCCTCTGAGGGACCCAGACTTGTTTAAACTTCTTCGGCCTTGGGGCCAGCTCCCCCCGGCCTCGGCGGCCTTCTTCTTCTTTCTCAGCCCTCCTCCCGAAAAGAGCCTGGAAGGAGTTGCGGGTTGGCACAGCAGCAACCACCCGGTCTGGAATTGCTTGGGCCTCACATCCGTCCAGGAAGATCTGGACACCCCCAATCAAGACAGACTTCCTGGACACTAACAATCGTCCGGTCAAGGGAACATCAGCTCCTCAGCGGGAACTCCCCTGGCAGAGATTCTAGGGCCTGTAGTGGTATGTAGGGAGAGCCCCTTAGGTCACATGATGTACCATGCAGCTACTCAACTAAGTATGTCCTATGGCCAGACTCTTGCAGCCTCGGGCGTTGTGGGCCCTTGTCTTCATGGCAGCTTCTTGCTTGGTCGGCTCTGCGAGCTCGACCTCCAGTATGTCAGTGAAGGCTACCCCTAGGAGGTTGGGGAAGCCGACCACCAATGGGAAGGAACCAAAAATCATCGGCACCGCCAAGTACCTGTCAGCAACATGGTTGGCCACGATTTCGGGGCCAAAGGCTAACGGAGTGAGTCCAACAGCCATCGTCACTTTCCCTGCAAAATAGAATAATCAAACAATCAGGACTCCTTTGGGGGGCCTTGAGGCCCATTTATCTCGGCAAAGAGATGAGAGGGGAACTCGGTCCCATCGGGCGTGCCAGACTTGGTGACGCACATTCTTTCCCTCTCTCTTTAAATGAAAGAAGAAGAATTAAAATTAAGAAATGCGTAGGCGTGCCAGTCACATGTGTGATGAGTTAATTGTGCGCTCAATCTGACCCGAGTCGGGCGAGAGTGAAGTTCATGTCAGGACTGAAAGTCCGCCATACCATAAAGGCTATGATGTTAATTACATCCTCCAATAAGAAGAAAAATCTCTGATTAATTATCGACATAACGAGCTGTTCGAGGCTAAAATAGAATGCAAGAGAATGTAGGTGATGATGAAGCCTTTAAGGCCACATGGGAGGATTCATTGGTTATTTCCTTAGTCATGCGAAGCAGACTTAATTCATTAAGTTCAAGCCCTCGATACAAGGCGGAGGATGTAGGTCCGGAGACCACCATCGCGGATAGCCAAGACTTCCGGTCGGGTGTGACCCAGCCTTCCGTCGAGGCCATTTGATATACCAAGGTCTCGTTCAAGCAAGCATGCATTAATGAGGCACATAAGAATGCATATCTATGTCTAATGCATGAATTGGGGGAATGCATAATGGCAGATGATTTCAACTTGAAGAGTTTCTTTTTGTTTGATTTATGGTTAATTACGTCGACCGACACAAGCCGTGGAAGGCGAGAGTTGGTTCGAGAATGAGAAAGGAATTAAAACGGCGCAGCAAACGCACTTTTATTCAAAATCGGCGCAGGGTAGCGTAGGTATAAGGGTTATACGACGCAGGGTAGTGTAGGGATAGGGTTTAAAATGGCACGACCAAGGGAATGGCTTTAACCAGCGCGCCTCGCCTAGAGCACGTCGGATTAGGCCACGCCGGGTGGTGGCCAAATGAAAATTGGTGAGTTTGAGTCTAAGGTTAATCCGACACGGGGGGTACCGCGCCGTATTAGGGCGCGTCGGATTAGGACCGTGCCGGGTTAGTTGATTTTTAGGTATTTTTGAGTATTTTTGAGTTTATTTAGTTTATTAAGATGCATTGAGTTGATTGATGAGTGAATTGAGGTCCAGGATGCCCTTGAGATAGGGTTGAGACTCGTGCGAGGTTCATACTCGAGCACGGAAGTTAATTATTTTGAAAAACATATCTTATGAAGCCCAAATTATGAGGGCAAACAGTCAAACATGTCTGACCAAATTTTGGCAGCATCTCCCCATCTCCAGAGAGTTGCAGGGGGAAAGCGGAGGCATACCCACATAATGGAGTAAGCACCTTAATACCGGGTGGCACAACGGCAGCCGACAGACCCGAATGGATGGAAGACCCCGAGAGCTAACCTACGAGGGGCACCAGTATTCCATGGGACGAAACATGATTAAAAGGGACGACCAGTGAGGGAGGAAATCCTGAGGGCTAGCGTACGAGGGGCACACAACCCATGGCCACCACTATTCCCCTGGGGATAGTGGATTTGATGTTAGGGCGAAGCCCTGTTGATATTCGCCCATGGCTCAAGTAGATGCATGCCATAAAGAGACATGATCTTATGATCCACTGGCGATTCAGAGGTATCAATGGGGAATGTCCCCTCTCCCCGGCACTGGACTCTTCGAGAGGAACGGTCACACAAAATGCATATGCAGAACACGCTCGGTTAATAAACTGATTACGATCAGTCACGTCTATGGATATATATATATATATATATATATAGGGGAGGTTAATTGATTAGCAGGTTAGCAAGGGTGTTAGTGAGTTAGCATTCGAAAGGCAATGGTGCCAGAAAACCATGCGTTTAGTCTATAGGGGCAGCCTCATCCCCCTTAGTTCATTATTGAGAACGGAGGTGCGACAGGAGACCGGCCTCAAGGTCAACCAGTAAGGCCCACATAGGTACACCTCTGGCGATGAAACCCTCGATATAGTGATGTAGACATGATACAAGCATTCTATTGGAATGAAAACCCCGAGGAGAGGGGGGGTCATTGCTATAGCCCCTTTTGGGATAACCTAGGGCGTATTCAAAACCAGCAAGAAAGGAATCCACACGGTGATATACGGAATGTTAGAAATCGAATACAACCTAAGGAAGAGAAAAGGGGGCGATGAAGGGCGCAGAAAGATATTATTTCATTTAGCATCGAGCATTGCTATCAAGAAGGGGGCATTACAACATACATTCACCACAGTATGGCACGGTCGGCCGGAGGCCGGTCAAGCTTACACAGACGGATATAAACCCAACTCCATAAGAAAAAAAAGACAGAGTGACGAAGAAGAAAATGGGCTAATGTCATCGCCCCCTTCGACCCTATTTATTTACAAGAACAATGCCAAATAGAAAAGGGGGGAAGATGGGAAAATGTCGGAACCCACCTAAGCTTTTCACCGTAGAAAATAGAGTATCGAAAAAGGGCCTTCCCCTCAGACTTCGAGTTCCTTCAGGTAGACGGACGGGGCGAGGGTGGCTCTCTGGCTCGCTCTCAAAAACCCTGCTTGTTTCCCACGGCTCTCCTCTTTCTTCTTTGATTCTATTTGATCCCTTCTCTCTCTTCCCATTTCGACTCTACCTCTTCTATTCTCTCTTTCTTTTCTCCTCGGCCGCTGGTTGGCTTATATAGCCTTGCCAGGATGTGATCCTTCTCCGGCCTGAGAAGAGCGCGTCAGGAAGACATGAGGATTGGATTTGCGCGCCGGGAAGAGGGCGCACCGGGATAGAGGGCACGCCGATAAGGGGCGTGCTGGATTAACTCTATTCAACATGCTTGCTTGGCATGGGATCGACAACGGACCCCGGACTGGCCCCGGGAGTCACTGTGATCTTTCATCTCGACCTGGTCTCACAAAACCACGGCGGGAAGTACTGGCCAAGCTTTCAGGCCGTTGAACAGCCGCATTCGGAATCCCATGCATCTTTAGCTTGGACCTACGGGTTTTTCACTGGCGCGGCCCTCGGCACAATGGTTTGTGCTACTGGTTCAACTTAACCTATCTCAGTAGCTCTCTCGGGGAGTGGTATACTACCCGGGGTGCTTTCGCCTTGACTGGGCAGTCATTCGGTCACTAACGGACCTAATTTGCTGAGAAGTCGTACCCGTGATGGGTTGTCCGGGAGATCTGCCGACGGAGCCACCAGTTCCCTGTTCTGAAGGGCCAGAGACATTCTATTACCTCAGGAGGGTTTCTTGTCAGGTGTCAAACCACCGGGTGCATTCTCGTCCTTGGTCGGATGACGAATATTTGTTTATGCGGCACGACCGAGTCGTTACCGGTTCATTGGACAGGCCTGATGATAATGTCGGTTTGTTGTGAATTCTTCCTCTCCTCTTGAGGTGACGTCCCCGACGATCATGTCGGGTGACTTGAGGCTCCAGTAGCTTGGGTAGACCCTTGTGTACTGGCTTTCTTCAGCTTCTGCGTTCCAATGGGTCGCATCATTCTTATCTTCTAGGCTTGATCATCGTTGAACATATTTAAAGTGCCAACACCTGTACATGAAGGAAATAGTAAGGTTGCATGGAGTTCCTATATCCATCATATCTGACAGAGACCCCAGGATTACCTCTTATTTTTGGAAAGGTTTGCAGGCAGCCTTGGGAACTCGTTTGAACTTCAGGGCCGCTTTTCACCCTTAGACCGATGGACAGACTGAGAGGACAAATCAGATTGTTGAAGAAATGTTGAGGGCTTGCATGATCGATCTTGAAGGTAGTTGGCATGAACATTTGCCTTTGATCGAATTTGCCTACAACAACAGTTATAAGTCCAGCATTTAGATGGCACCATTTGAGGCTTTGTATGGCAGAAGCTGTAGGTCCCCTCTTTGTTGGGAAGAGATCGGTGAGAAGCAATGGTTCAGACCAGATCTTATTTCAGAGTCATCCAAGAACATTCAAATTATTAGAAACCGTGGTGAGGACACTAGAGCACGAGTACGGCTCGACTCGGCGAGCCGTCGGTACCGGACGCGCAGCACGACACGATCGACACCGACCTCTCTGTGGCTGGGGGACAGTTTGGAGTCGCCACCGGAGCACTGATACTTCAGTACGTATTTTTATATGTATTGGTATTTTATACATATTTGGCTGTATTTGGTGTGTATTTAGCTTGTATTTGGATTATATTTGGCTTGTATTATCTTAGGTTTTTATATTGGGTCAATGGTAGAATAAATGACCATGTATTTGTATTTTTATTTATTTTGATCTAAGGGGGGCAAATTGTGGTCCAAGGGGATTAATTAATGGAAGCCCCTTATATTGACTTAAGGGGAGGGGCACCCCCTCTTTTGTCCTTTATGGGGGGATTTGTTTATGTTGGTTTAATCTCCCTTCCCCATTATACCCCCTTGACCAAGGGTATTCCAAGTCTTTTGGTTAGGTCTAGGGTTTGAATACTTATAGTCTCTTGTGTGTTTTGGTGGAACTTAATGAAAAAAATTACAAGGAATATTGCTTGGTGCGCCCCCCCTCTCTCTCTTGGTGTTCTTGGTGTTCTTCCTCCTCCCACCTCCAATTCTCTTCAGATCTGATCCTAGATCTCTACCTTTCCCAAACTTCTTCATCCTCTTCTCTTCCTCTATCTTCTGTGATCGTTCATCGCCACCGCCGCCGCCGTTCGTGATGCCGTTGAGCCACCACAAGCCGGTCATCTTCTTGCTGCCCCGAAACTCAGAGTTGCAGGATAGCAGCTCGGTGTAGGATCTGGTACGGGCGATCTGACCGTTGGATCATTGCAAAACTTTGAGGGTAGGTTCCCCCCGTCATATTCCATTCCCAGTTCAATTTTTAGGTCGATCAGAGCCTGTTTGCCCACTTTCCCAGCCACCTATTCTTTCTTCTCAAAGTCTGCCTGTGTGCAGATCTGCGAGATAGATCTTGGCATCCTAATGTTGTCCAAATTTCAGGAAAGAGCTATGTGCGTCTCCGTCACCCTCCCCTCTACCCACCATAAAAATCCCAGGTCCTAATTTGGTCATTGGATCCTCGGTCAAAGCCCTTGGTCAGGGAGATTAGGTTCTGTCCAGTCAGTTCTGTATTTCGGGACAGTGTGCTCAGTCAACTTGCAGTCACTTCCATTTTTATTCCAACTGTTGGACAAATCTATAATTCTAGTATATTGTAGGATTTCGAGTCCTCTTTCCAACGGTATCTTTTGTGTCTCGATCCGACGTCGGAGCTGGGAGTACGAGCCATTCTCGTCGGAGCGCGCGGATCTGGACAGAAACATAGTTGCGGGACAGCCTTGGGAGATAATTCTCAAGAAATCGCCCGCCTCCACTCCGGTGACGGCCGCTCCCGGGGATCGACCTGGGACACTCCAGGAACGTCCCCGCCTGTCGCTGCAGCCAGGGGCCACCCCGGACGTCACCGTACCAGCAGCGGGTCCCACATGCCATCCTGTAGGCCCGAGTGAACCGAGCTGAACCGGCCGACCGCGTCCACCCGAGCGCCACCGACTGCTGCCCACCAACCCGAGATTGGTGCTCCCGGACCCCACGTGTCGCCTGTTACCTCCCTGCGTGGAGTGGGCCATAGAATTATTTTCTATAATTATTAATTGTTGCTGTACCAAAAGTTCCGGATCTCGGCCGGGAAGTCTTCCCCACGCCCCGAGCGTGGAGGTACACTTGCCACACTCCCTTTTTGTCATTTGCTTAGCTAGTATGCATTCTAGATGCCGCTGCATGTAAGTAGGATATTTTATTAGCTTGTTATATATTTAATCACCGCTGTGAGTTGAGAGTGTGAGACCTGTCCCGTGACTCGTTCCGAGCACGAGAGTGAGCCGACCACCCGAGTCTCAAAGCCGGTTTCCCAACCATGCAAGATCGTCACTTTTCCCTCACTGGGGACCACTCTGAGTTAGTGTTTCTTGTTTGGGGCATGATCACCTCTTCTGGAGCTCGTTCGGTGCCGCGTCATAGTGTTGTTGCTGGTCGCGTCGTCTTGTTAGTCGAGTCGTCCGATAGAGTCCAAGCTCGTAACCCGTCTGCGTCGAGTCTCATAGTTGTCCCGCATCAAATTGGTATCAGAGCCGATTTGAGTCTAGGGTAGTCGGTCCCAGGTGCTCCATCTCATATGGTATATTAAATGGTGTTGCCCGAACGTTAGGTTACGCCTATCTGGAAAGTCGCACACTTGCGAGAGAGGATCTTCGGATCCCACAACACCACCACGTATCGGATATTGGAGTGTAGGTTGTCCATCATTTGCATTAGTTCGTCCATATAGGTCCTAGTGAGTCCCCCCACCTTAGCTCCATCTAGGTCCCCACCCATTGCATGCCAACCCGTGGAGGTGCCCAGTACCATCGCCCTGACACTATGGGTGACCCCCGAGGTTCCAACCCGAGAGGCCGAACTCTAGAGGACTTGGTAGCTCTACTCATGGATCGCATGGACCGGTCCGATCAAACTCTTATGGAGCATATGGAAAGGTCCAACCAAACTCTTAGGGAGCATACCGAGCGCATAGAGGGCCGTTTCAAGGCCATGGAGGACCGAGCCAATGCTTCTGACTGATCTATCCAAGGTTTGGTTGGAAGGATGGAGAATGTGGAGAGAGTCCCCCGCCAGGGGCTCCCCAGAGCTGTCCCGGCCCCTCAGGCGGCTCCTCAGGTTCCCCCTCCGGCGCCTCCTCAGGTGCCCCCTCCGGCGCCTGTTATCCAGCCCGCCCCACTTAGGGCCACGGAGCAATAGCCATGTGCCCCCAATGTTGAGGACTACGGGTCCGAAAATGAGTACGGGGGAGATGGCCGACGCCATCGTGGTCACCGACCACAAAGGGATGATGAGGACGAGCGAGTCCTTATGACGGTACGAGCTGGCCCTCCCACTTTCGACGGGTCCTTGGACCCGAAGGTCTATCTTGATTGGGAGGCTGGCAGGACCGGTATTTCGAGTGGTTTGAGATGTTGGACCAACGAAAAGTCAAGTTTGCCAAGATGAAACTGCTAGGGCAGGCACAAACTTACTAGAGAAACATGGAGAACCTACTGTTTCACCGTCAGGAGCCCCAGGTAGATACGTGGGATGAGATGAGGTCCAAGCTTAGGAATAAGTATCTCCCGACCTCCTACCGCCATCGTCTCATAGACAGATGGCAGAGTCTCACCCAAGGAGATCGGTCCGTCTCTGATTACATCATTGAGTTCGATGAATACTTCTTGCGATGTGACACCACGGAGGAGAGCTCCCTTATTGTCTCCCGATTTCGGCGTGGTCTGTGGCCACACCTACAGTATGAGCTTTTCCGCCGCAAGGTGGACAAGTTGGAGGATGCGTACCAGGTTACTCTCGAGGTGGAGCAATTTGAGGCGGAGTTTGCTTCTACTCCACGCCAGGGGGTCCCATACGCGCGTGTGTCTGACCCTAGGATCACGCCTGGTTCCTACACTCAGTGGCCTACGGCCCGCCCCCAGGAACCTCCTCACCAGGACCTTGCTTCTCCTAGGTGCCCCCTCCCTCCGAGCAATCCCCTCCCTCCGAGCAATCCCCTCCCTCGCCAGCAGGCACCCGTCCCTGCCCCTAGACCGGCCCAACCCGCCATGCCGACTCGACCACCCCTACTTCCTACACCCCCAGTCCGTCCTGTGGACAAGGGTAAGGGGCCGATGGTTGGTGGAACATCCCAGGGCTTCGGGACTCAGGGAACGTGCTATAGGTGTGGTGGGGTTGGCCACTATTTGGCCAAGTGTCCCACTCGGGAGTCGCTCGTCATCTCTGATCCATATGCCGGCGACCCCACACCTGAGTTGGTACCGATCAGTTACGAGGCTGATCAAGATTTAGCGGAGGAGTTCTTTGATGAACTCATGGAGGGAGAGCCCGTTGATGCCTCGGGTACCCAACATCAGAGTGATGTATAGCTGGGAGTAGTCAGGTGCATC
Source organism: Amorphophallus konjac (assembly GCA_022559845.1). Classification (NCBI taxonomy): domain Eukaryota; kingdom Viridiplantae; phylum Streptophyta; class Magnoliopsida; order Alismatales; family Araceae; genus Amorphophallus; species Amorphophallus konjac. Next base: position 239,329,887 of record CM040120.1, read on the forward strand.
CTTACCCAGCCCCAGGTGAGTGACGACTAGCGTCGTACCACCATCTTCCACACATTTTGTAGGCTAGGAGGAAAGGCATGCAAGGTGATCATTGATAGCGGGAGTTACATTAACGCCATCTCTACGGGCACGGTTAAGCGTCTAGGTTTGACGCCCGTACATCATCCCGCACCTTATAGGGTATCTTGGGTGGATTCTACCTCCATCCCGGTCTGGCTGAGATGTCTGGTGCCACTGCAGTTCCAGGCTTACCATGATGAGATCTGGTGTGATGTGTTGCCCATGGAGGTGGGTAGCATTATCCTAGGTAGGCCTTGGCTGTTTGATCGGGATGCCACCCTTCAAGGTCTGTCGAACACATGCACATTCGACCACGGAGGCCATAGGATCACCCTCCATCCCACCCAGCCGAAGGATCCTTCTGTCCGAGGACCAGTCGGTCCCAGCACTTCCACCCCTCCTAGTCAGGGGACAGTTGGTCCTTCCACCTCATCCACGGCGCGGGCTACTACCTCTTCGACTACTCCTAGCATAGGAGGCCTCCCACCCCAGAGGTTAATGATGATTAGCCCGCGAGAGATGGAACAAGAGGTGACCAGGGGTAGCCCTATCCTTTCCATTGTTGTCTGAGGAGTGGAGGATGTCGCTCCTAGGTATGGTGATGAGCACCCCCCAGAGGTAGCTGCGATCCTCCGAGACTTTTCTAATGTCTTCCCGGAAGACCTCCCTGAAGGCCTTCCGCCTATGAGGGACATCCAGCATGAGATCGACCTTGTCCCGGGCTCGTCCTTGCCCAACCTCCCCCACTATAGGATGAGTACCACAGACCATGTCGAACTTCAAAGGCAAGTCGAGGAGTTGATGAGTCGGGGATCCCTTAGGGACAGCAAGAGCCCTTGCGTTGTTCCCGCATTGTTGGCCCCGAAGAAGGATGGCACTTGGAGGATGTGCGTTGATAGCCGTGCGATCAACAAGATCACGGTGAAGTATCGCTTTCCCATTCCCCGATTGGATGACTTGTTGGACATGATGTCGGGAGCCACTATATTTTCAAAGATAGATCTTCGTAGTGGCTATCACCAGGTGCTGATCAGGCCTGGGGATGAATGGAAGACGACATTCAAGACCAAGGATGGTCTTTATGAGTGGTTGGTTATGCCCTTTGGGCTGTCCAATGCCCCTAGTACCTTCATGCGGTTGATGACCCAGGTTTTACGCCCTATGATAGGGGTCTTCTTGGTCATCTACTTTGACGATATTCTTATCTACAGCCGCACTAGGGAGGACCACTTAGACTACCTTAGGCAGGTCTGTGTCATTTTGAGGCGAGAGAGCTTATTCACCAACCCGAAGAAGTGTGCCTTCATGATTGATCAGATCACCTTCCTCGGGTTCATTGTGTCTAGAGATGGAGTCTCCACTGATCCGGAGAAGATTAGGGCCATCTGGGAGTGGCCCGAGCCACGCACCCTCCACGATGTCTAGAGCTTTCATGGCTTAGCGACGTTCTATCACCGCTTCATTCGTGGCTTCAGTTCTATCACTGCCCCGATCACTGATTGCATTAAGAAAGGGGCATTCGTATGGAATAAGGCTGCAGTCACGGCCTTTCAGGACATTAAGGAGGGCATGACCCAGGCACCTGTTCTTGCTTTACCTGATTTCTCCAAGGTGTTTGAGGTCACATGTGATGCCTCTGGAGTGGGCATTAGTGGCGTGTTGAGTCAGGAGTCCCACCCCATAGCATTCTTTAGCGAGAAGCTTAATGATGCCAAACTGTGATATTCCATATATGACAAAGAATTCTACGCAGTTGTACAGGCATTGCGGTATTGGAGACACTATTTGTTGCATCAGGAGTTTGTCCTCTTTTCTGATCATGAGGACTTACGATTCCTTCATACCCAAAAGAAGCTGAATACTCGCCACAGTCATTGGGTGGAGTATCTCCAGGAGTATACCTTTGTGCTCAAGCACAAGGTAGGGGCGGAGAACAAGGTCACCGATGTGTTGAGTCAGCGGGTGATGATGTTGACAACCATGAGTGTTGAGGTGGTAGGGTTAGAGAGGCTGAAGGATGCTTATGTTGATTGTCTGGATTTCGGTCCGATCTATGCAGCCCTTTAGGCCTGTCCCTGGCGTGATTATAGCGAGTTTGTGCTACAGGAGGGTCACCTATTCCGGGGTGACAAGTTGTGTATCCCACTGACGTCTGTTCGTGATTTTCTTACGTGGGAGATACACGTGGGAGGTCTTGCTGGTCACTTCGGCCGGAACAAGACCATAGAGTCGGTTGAGCATAGATTCTATTGGCCTAGCTTGAAGAGAGATGTCGCTTGCATCATGGCCCAGTGCTGCACATGCGCCATGGCCAAACAAAGGAAAGAGAATACCGGCCTCTATACTCCCCTCCCCATCCCGGATAGTCCATGGCAGGACATCAGCATGGACTTTGTGTTGGGATTGCCCTGCACCCTCCGACAGTATGACTCTATCTTTGTGGTTGTAGATAAGTTCTCGAAGATGGCATTATTCACTCCGTGCTCCAAAACCTCGGATGCCTCTAGAGTTGTCGGTCTATTCTTTTCACATTGTGTCTCCAGGTTCGGACTTCCCCGCACTATAGTGTCTGATAGGGATGTGCGTTTTACTAGCTATTTTTGGATAACCCTATGGCACATGATGGGCACCCAACTGAAATTCTCCACTGCATACCACCCCCAGACCGATGGTCAGACTGAGGTTGTCAATAGGAGTTTAGGGGATCTTCTTAGGTGTCTTGTCCGAGATCGAGTCATGGGTTGGGATTTGGTCTTACCCTTAGCAGAGTTTGCATATAACGATTCGGTCAATAGGTCTAATGAGCCCCTTCGAGATTGTCACTGGCCGTAGACCTAGGAAGCCCATAGACCTAGTCCCATCTCCCATCCAGTCCCGTGTGTCCGAGTCAGCCGAGTCTTTTGCTAGTCATATTAGACAGTTGCATGAGCATATTCGTCGTCACGTTGAGTCCAACAACACACGATACAAAGAATTGGCTGACGCCCTGATGCGCTCGACACCCGTCGTTTAAAAATTCTGTGCTACACAAATTTCAAAATTTATACAACCGCACTCACTCACTTAAATGATTTTAAAAATACGAGTAAAGTGGTAAGAGCGGGTCGATCCCACGAGGAAGAAAATTTGATTATATATCAAGTTGAAAAATATCCTTATGTTTTGAAAACTAATTTTTATCTTTTGAGTGCGATTAAAACTAAAAGATGAAATTACAACTTTAAATAACAAGAGATAAGTGAAGGAAATTTTAGCCAATGGATGAAGAATGCCTTCGTTTCCTCGCCGAGCCTTGGATGAAGATCGCTCCGCCTTGGAAGTCGACGCCGTGAGATGATCGAAAGATGACTACCGCTTTGGGTGTGAGTGAAGAACTTGTGAAGAGAGGGGTTGGATAGAACTAGGAACAAAGCAATGTTGAAAACATAACCGAATTCTATTGAAAATAGAGGGTTGGAAGAAATAAAATAACTTAAAATCTAGAGGGAATTAGAAGAAGTGGAAGAAATGAAAGTTGTATAGAATGAAAAGTTGAAGAAGTTTTATGAAGAACACAGAGACAGAAAATGAGAAGAAGACAGTGAAAAACGTGAAAAACGCAAGAGCTATCAGTGCTGATGAGAGCTATCAGTGCTGATGAACAGTAATATGACAGAAATCAGAACAGTGAAAAATTAATTATAACTCTCAAAATAAGAAGATTTAGAAGACGTGGTAGAATAAGAAATTTTAGATCTACAAGAGAAGAACAACTTTCATGAATAACTCAGAGTAAAAAGAAGATTGAAAAGGCTTCAAAACAGAAGAATACTAAAAGGTATCACCTCGTATGAATAGTAATTATGTAGAATAGCACTTAAGAAAACGGGAAATAACTCACAAACTAGGAAGAATTACGGGAAATGATAGAAAGAGAAATTGAAGAACACTTAAAGATGAACAACTTTTGTGAAGACATGAAAATGAAATGGAGATCAGAATAACAAGTAATAAGACTAAGAAAGGACTAAATTCTGAAACAAACCATTCATTAAAATAATATCAACTTATAAAATTTGCATCAAAAGCTCTCAAAACATAACTCCTATGAAGCTCTACTAAGACCTACAAGCAAGAACTTCAAGAATACAAAGCAACCTCTTACAATTCTTCACAACTCCCTTAGCTAGCTACTTCCTAACAACTCTCTTTTCATTACATTTGAATCCCCTTTTATAGGGTTCACATAACCCCATTACCAATGTGAACATTCCTTACCTCTTTTGTTGAATTGCTGTATTTGTTGACTCAGAATTGTGTGCCAACATGTGTTGCACACTTGGGTATTTTTTTCTGATTTTTTGTATTTTTTTTTCATTTTTTTCTCCTCCTTTTTCCTTCTTCCTCTCTCTTTCTCTCTCTTTTCTCTCTCCTGGCCGGCCGCGTGCGCCCGTGCGCCGACCTCTTCCTTTACGCGTCTGTGCGCCCGCGGCACCACCGCGGTGCGCCGCTCCGCGTCGCCAACGCGGGTGCGCCCGCGTGTACCGGCCGGGCCCGCCTCCACCGCCGCTGACCGCGCTTGCCGACTCCCGCCGTTGACCGCGCCCGCGTGCGCCGCGTGCGCCGCGAGGCCCGCCTCCACCGCCGCTGACCGCGCTTGTCGACTCCCGCCGTTGACCGCGCCCCCGCCTCGTCGCCCGTGCCCACACGAAAGCGGGCACGGGGCTTCCTGCTGCCGACCGTATGCGAGTATATATATATATATATATATATATATGTATATATATATATATATATTGCGTTTATATCTTCTAAAGCCCCAAAAAAATGTCAAATAATTTTATTTTTTTTGTATTTTTTTATTTTCTTTTTGAACAACTCCATGGGCTTTTGGCCTTTAATATTTTTTTTGTATTTTCCCTTTTTATTTTTTTATTTTTTATTTCTTGTCGCTTCCCTCGTACCGAGTGCCTGCATAAATAAGTAAAAATCGTTATTAAAATTAGTTAATTTCAGAAAATTAAATATTTGACTCTAAATTAACAGTAAGTGTGATACGTGTATATTTATTATTATTTATGCTCATAAAAATGTGTATAATCATGACTTAATATGTAAAAACACACACTTATCACACCCCCCAACTTACTCATTGCTAGTCCCCTAGCAATGTAAATAATCTCAAAATGTAAGGACTAACAAGAGTTTAAAATATTCATGCTTCATTTCTAGATCATCGTTGATAGAATCTACTAAAGATTAGGAATCTGGAATCATTATCACATACTAGCCTTATGTAGGAAATTATGGTACATGATTAAGAATTCTAATCAAAATTCAGTAGCACTTGTGCATGTGAAATGCTAAGTCTACAGTGAAGACAATTGCGTCCCCCATTTACTATTCCAAACAAATATCTTTCAATCCTGCACTTCCTAGACAGAGCATTCAGCATAATAGCTTTGTTTGTCTGCCTTATTACTATGTCCCTTTTGGGATCTCTTTTCCTTTTTTCCTTTTTTCTTTCTACTTTTTTTTCTATACACACATGATGCTGCACTACCCTTCACTATTTTACGTGAACCTCAACACGTCTTAGGTGAAGTAGGCCCGGTTATACAGATCAAAGTTTCCTTTTCCTTTTGACGCGAACCTCAACACGTCTTAGGTGAAGTTGTCCCGGTTACTCAGAATCGGAGCATTTTTCATGGTGGTTTTCTCAAAATTTTATTTTGCAAAAGATAATATGGCAGAAAGCTTCTAAAAGATCTCTTCTTCAAGAAGTGCAGAATATCAAACAGTATGTCTAAAATAGTAGAAGGCTTGTCCTACTTGTTTCATTAGCGTGCAAAGTGATTGTATTTGTCTAAAGTGCACATGAACTTTAAAGAGATTCTTAAATTAATTTTCCATGGCTAGATTAAATAAATTGTCCATCATCCTTTTCCCTAGTCTTTTCTATTCTAGATTTCTTTTCAATGGAAACATGAATCATGAAAACTCAATTGGGTGTTTGTAGTTTAGTTGTTCCAAAAAAATTGAGGGGTGAGTTTAATTTTTTCCAAAAAAAAATTGAGGGGTGAAAAATTTAGAGGTTGTATATATGAATGTAACATGTGCAATGGCATGATTTTTGTCCCCCCAACTTAAATGACATTATCCTCAATGGCATGAACAATAGAGATTAATAGAACAATGTAGATGAGAAATGTGTGAAGGAACGGTACAACCTGACGGAAGTGAACTTCAATGGGCATCCTTGCTGACTGAAGGGGGTAGTTGGCTTTGAAAATCAGGGCAATAATGCAAGCAATCATCTCACTCGCCCACCAACTTATCTGTTATTCACACCTACAAAATAAAAACACACAAAAAATTTGGGTTGTCTCCCAAGAAGCCATTTATTAGCACACAAAGAAATCAAAAATCTTGGGTTGCCTCCCAAAAAGTGCTAAATTTAACGTCGTCAGCCAGAGGCATTACAGTTCATTAACCAACGGGTGGCATTTAGAATGAGCCACCATGTGATCTTGTCCTCCTTCAAATTCCAGCCCTTATGCCATTGGAAAATAAGAGTAAGCAGGTAGGGATTGGGGCCAGAAGTATGTGGGTCTCGCACTTTCTTGATATTAACTTTAACCATAAGTGTGAGCCAGTTTTCAACTTTCGGGATCATCAAAGGATCAATGGCCAAAAATCTTTCAAGATTGAGTTGGAACCTTTGCATAATATCGACCCAGTGCTCCCCTTGTTCTGTGTCGTCTCTCTTGATGAGTCCTTTAGGAACGACTTCCTCCATGGTAACTTGTTCATGCCCTGGTAGCTTAGGAATAAGATTGTCATCCTTAGCCACTTTCCTCTCAGTAACAGCCTCATGAACTTTAAGGGCATTGATCAACTTGTCTTCCTGAGAGGAAGTCAAATCAAAGATGAATGTGGTTGGCACATCCCCCTCAGGTCCTAGAATGTCAAATTGGAGAGGCTCAATTGGCAAGGGAATCAAAGTAGAAGGAAGCACGAGCCTAGTATCTAACGCATCCACAGATTCAGACTTTATTGGATAGGCTTCCGGGGTTAGATCAAATAGGAAATTTTCTAATGAAACCCCCTCATCACACTCATCACTCATCTGAGAATTATTAACCAAATTGCCCAACAATGGGGTGGATAGAAGAAATGTAAATGAGTCCAGCCTAGCCCTTTCATCATAGGTTAGATCAAATGTGAATTTCTCTAAGACGGGCCCATCATCACACTCATCACTCAACTGAAAATTATCAATCAAAATTTTAAGAAATGGGGTCGGTAGATGAAATGTAAATGTTTCGAATAAGGCCCCATCATCATGTTCTTCCTTCCCATCTTCAAAGAGAGTTTCATAAAATTCGGGGAGAGACATGTGATTAAAGATTTGAGGCTCAATATACTCTTCCGCTCCCCCTAACTGGAGATCATCCACCTCTCTAGCATTATCCTCACAAGAATAATCAAGCATAGGTTGATCATTCACTAAGTCATCACCGTCATCAATTTCTTTTCGAAAACATTCCTCATTCCCCTCAGAGTCCTTAAAGTTTGCATGTAAAATCTGCTGACAATTTCTCTCCATAATCCCTTCATCTTCAGAATCAAATGTTATTTGAGTGTTATGAGATTGAGGAATTAAGGATTGATTACAGTCAGTGCGAAGGACTTGATGAGTAAGATTGGATTCAGAGTAATCAAAGAATTGATCTCCCTCCATGTTTTTGACTTCTTTGGTAAGTCTATTGATTGGTTCTTGGAGGGATTGACGTTGGAGAATTAACTGAGTGAATTGATCATTTGGGTTATTATCTGAGGGTGGAAGAGATGAATAGCAAGGAGGGAAATAATTTGTATGTTGGGCTGGATCATAATAGTCATTAGAGTTTGGGGCCCAAATATGATTTTCATTATTCCCTTCTTCTCCCCCCAACTTAGACTCCTTATTATTTGCCTTGGCTATTACAAATTGAGATTCATTAGCTTCCCCCAAATATTCCTGATATGGCTGCTCCATATTATCCTCAGTATCAAAAAATATTGGAGAGGTGTTGAATTGAGGATTGATGGATAGATCAATCAATGTGATATTATCATCAGGAAATTGAATGTCAAAATTTTCCGTGGGGAGGCTAGTATGTTGGTCCATTTCAAGCTCTCTATCACATTGGTCAAGCTGGGCTTGAATGATTTGGCTCTGAGCTTGAAGGGATTGCTGATTGGCCAAGATGAGTTGAGTCATTTGATTGAACCTGTCCTCAAATTTAGACTTTGGAGGAGCTGGATAGGTTGGGTGGCACTCAGACTGTGGTAAGTAACAATCAGAATAGAAATCAGTCTGGTACTGAGGTGATGGAGAGTAGATGGGTTGTTCTTCATATGGTGCTTGATTGTAAGGATCGATTGAGTAAGAAGCCCGACCTGAGAAGTGTGGGTTTGAAGGACCTTGCATAGGGTCTTCACATGGTACCCAAGAAGAAAATTGCTGATTTTCCCACCGAGGATTTGGGTTTATGTAGGAGACAGAGGTGGAAAAATCTGATGAAAATTGGTGTGACTTTTGGGTAAGAGATGAATTGTAAACCTCATTGTGGAAGAGTGAATGATTTTGATGATAATAGGCAAATGAAGGAGTTGAATTCAAATTGCCCGCATGGTTGAACATGAAAGAATCTTTTAATGGGCCTGAACAAAATTGGATGTGGCCATGCAAAAGACCCAAGAAAGAGTGATATTTTTTTTAATGAATTTTTTTCTGTTTTGATTTCGTTGTTCTTTTATGCAAAGATAAACAAGTTATCACACAAATTACCCTAATGACCTAGATGTGTCCTAAACCTACAGATGAGATTTCATAAAATGATTAAAGTGAAACTTAAGTTCACCCTCAGTATTTCCACCAGCCAAGTAAGGGGTGGGGTAGTGGGAGGCTCCCCCTACTTTCGTAGGGACCTAATTATGTCAAACCACTAGCCCGCTTAAGGCGTTTACCGTCCGACCGTCTTGCCTTAGGCACCGATTTTCATAAGAGGGTAAACCCAAATAACACAGGAACCACAGTGTGATCCTAGGGTCAATGTCTACTGACTTTTATTTATGGCGTAGGTCATGCAGATATGCAAGGGAAATGTGGTTTGTGGGCTAAGGAAGGGTGATGAATTCCCCACCTTATGTTATTTAAAGGTAGTGCCCTTAGAATATTTTAAAAATGAAATGCACACCACAATTTCAAACAAGGGGTTCTTATGCAATATGCATGTCAGAATAGAATAAGTATAGCGTACCTTGTCCCTCGCAATCTTCAAAATACAATAACAGGAATTAAACAAAGAAAATTTCTATGCTAAATGATGCATGACCTAAAACATGATGAGTGTGGTTTCTAATCTCGGAATGAATTTTTTTTTATTTTAGTGCAAGTATTTTTTTTATTTTAGTTAATGAACCTATCTAACCAGTACAAAAATTTCTTTTGTTTTGATTTTTTTGATTTTTATAGATTTTTTAAGAATTTTTCAGATTTTTTTGTAGATTTTTCAGAAATTGGAAAAACAGAACCTGTTCCTACGTTTCTGCCCTATAGCGACGCTTGACAGCTACAGTACCAGGCTTTCAGCGACACTTCATTTTCTTGGAATTTCAGGTATGATTTTCCTCTTTCTTTGATTTTCTGATTTGTTTTCTTTTTCCTGTAAAATAAAAATAGAAAAATTAATATACAAGTATACACATCAAACACAAGAATATCCCAACATTCTAAAATTTCTCCCCGGCAACGGCGCTAAAAATTTGATGCGCTCGACACCCGTCGTTTAAAAATGCCGTGCTACACAAATTTCAAAATTTATACAACCGCACTCACTCACTTAAATGATTTTGAAAATACGAGTAAAGTGGTAAGAACGGGTCAATCCCACGAGGAAGAAAATTTGATTATAGATCAAGTTGGAAAATATCCTTATTTTTTGAAAACCAATTTTTATCTTTTGAGTGCGATTAAAACTAAAAGATGAAATTACAACTTTAAATAACAAGAGATAAGTGAAGGGAATTTTAGCCAATGGATGAAGAATGCCGTCGTTTCCTCGCCGAGCCTTGGATGAAGATCGCTCCGCCTTGGAAGTCGACGCCGTGAGATGATCGGAAGATGACTACCGCTTTGGGTGTGAGTGAAGAACTTGTGAAGAGAGGGGTTGGATAGAACTAGGAACAAAGCAATGTTGAAAACATAACAGAATTCTATTAAAAATAGGGGGTTGGAAGAAATAAAATAACCTAAAATCTAGAGGGAATTAGAAGAAGTGGAAGAAATGAAAGTTGTAGAGAATGAAAAGATGAAGAAGTTTTATGAAGAACACAGAGACAGAAAATGAGAAGAATATAGTGAAAAACGTGAAAAACGCAAGAGCTCTCAGTGCGGATGAACAGTAATATGGCAGAAATCAGAACAGTGAAAAATTAATTATAACTCTCAAAATAAGAAGAATAACTGCCTCCCTATTATTGAGAAGATCAAGTGAAGAATTGACTCCTGGAAAAATAGATTGCTTTCAAGTGCTGGTAGGCTAGAATTGGTGAAATCAGTCTTATCCTCATATTCTAATTATTGGGCAGCAGCTTTCTCTTTGCCAGCTGGGTTAACCGATGAGATTGATAAACTTTTAAGGAACTTCTACTGGTCGGGACATTCTTCAAAATCACCCTCACATATGGTCTCCTGGAATCAAATCTGCAAACCAAAATCTGAGGGGGGACTGGGCCTTAAAAATATGAAAGAATGGAATAGAGCTAGTTCTTGCATGTTGTTGTGGGAGATTCTTCAGAAAAAAGACTCTCTTTGGTTCAAATGGGTTAAGAACAAGTATCTTCATAAGAAAAATATCTGGGACTTCCAATTGAAGTCTTATTACTCTTCAACATGGAAGGGGATTCTACATGCAAGAAGCCTAATCAGGGAACACATCACATTCAAATTTCTAATGGCCGAGACACTAATCTGTGGTCTGATCCTTGGATTAATGGATGTAGTATTAATCAACTTTATGGTGATTATATCAGAGAAGACCTTGATCTTCCCAAAGATGCTAAAGTGGAGAGTCTTATTTCTGGAAATAATTGGTGTCTTCCTGCTGCTCAGTCCAGTGAAATGCTGGAACTGTGGGACAGAATTAAATCCATTCCAATTTACAACAGTGGCCGAGATGTCATCAAATGGACTCATCCTGTGCATGTTCTCAAGACCAGCAATATATGGGAAGTAACAAGGGAAAAGGGCCAAACTATGCTGATTCATGAGTGGATATGGAAAAACCCTACTGCTCAGATGGCATCACACTGCACTTGGCAAGCTGCTCTCCTTAAGTTGCCAACTGTAGATATTCTTCAGTCCAAGGGTTTTTGTCTACCCAGCATATGTGTCTTTTGTAGGAATGCAAGTGAAACACAAGAACATCTCTTCTTTGAATGCCCTTATTCAAATTGGATATGGACAAGCATTCTGCTTCGGTTTGATCTCCACAGGGATCCTCTAACAGGTATCCATCAGGAAATTGTGAAGTTACAGCAGGAATTCAAAGGATTCACTCCTTCGGTCAAGCTAATTAGGATCCTTCTTCGATTCACCATTTGGAAGATTTGGAGGGAAAGATGTTTAAGGATTTTTGAAGACATATCTACCACATCAAGAATAAAGTTGTTCTTAGAAATAATTGAGGACTCGAGAAGCTGTTTAGAATTCTTTGGGCTAAATAGCTTATCTAAGAGACAGAAAGAAATCTTCAGGAAGTTTAATTTTTTAGTTTAATCAACCTTCAGAGTCCACAGTCTGTGTGGTCCGAAGGTTATCATTCACATTGCTAGCTAGTCTAGCAATTTCCTGATGTACAGTTTTTTGCAACTTTAATACAATACACATTACTTACCAAAAAAAAAGATTAAGAAGAAGTGGTAGAAGAAGAAATTTTAGATCTACAAGAGAAGAACAACTTTCATGAAGAACTCAGAGTAAAAAAAAAGACTGAAAAGGCTTCAAAACAGAAGAATACTAAAAGGTATCACCTCGTATGAACAGTAATTACGTAGAACAGCACTTAAGAAAACGGGAAATAACTCACAAACTAGGAAGAATTACGGGAAATGATAGAAAGAGAAATTTAAGAACACTTAAAGATGAACAACTTTTGTGAAGATAGGAAAATGAAATGGAGATCAGAACAATAAGTAATAAGACTAAGAAATGACTAAATTCTGAAACAAACCATTCATTAAAACAATATCAACTTACAAAGTTTGCATCAAAAGCTCTCAAAACATAACTCCTATGAAGCTCTACTAAGACCTACAAGTAAGAACTTTAAGAATACAAAGTAACCTCTTACAATTCTTCACAACTCCCTTAGCTAGCTACTTCCTAACAACTCTCTTTTCATTACATTTGAAGCCCCTTTTATAGGGTTCACATAACCCCATTGCCAATGTGAACATTCCTTACCTCTTTTATTGAATTGCTGTATTTGTTGACTCAGAATTATGTGCCAACATGTGTTGCTCACATGGGTATTTTTTTCTGATTTTTTTGTATTTTTTTTATTTTTTCTCCTCCTTTTTCCTTCTTCCTCTCTCTTTCTCTCTCTTTTCTCTCTCCTGGCCGGCCGCGTGCGCCCGTGCGCCGGCCTCTTCCTTTACACATCCGGGCACCCGCGGCGCCGCCGCGGTGTGCTGCTCCACGTCGCCAACGCGGGTGCGCCCGCGTGTGCCGCGGGGCCCGCCTCCACCGTCGCTGACCGCGCTTGCCGACTCCCGCCTTTGACCGCGCCCGCGAGGGCGCGTGGACCGCGCCCCCGCCTCGTCGCCCGTGCCCGCTCGAAAGCGGGCACGGGGCTTCCTGCTACCGACCGCCTGCGAGTATATATATATATATATATATATATATATATATATATATATATATATATCTATCTATATTACGTATATATCTTCTAAAGCCCCAAAAAAATGTCAAATAATTTTAGTTTTTTTATTAATTTTTTTCTTTTCTTTTTGAACAACTCCATGGGCTTTTGGCCTTTAATATTTTTTTGTATTTTCCCTTTTTATTTTTTATTTTTTATTTTTTATTTCTTATCGCTTCCCTCGTACCGAGTGCCTGCATAAATAAGTAAAAATCGTTATTAAAATTAGTTAATTTTAGAAAATTAAATATTTGACTCTAAATTAACAGTAAGTGTGATACGTGTATATTTATTATTATTTATGCTCATAAAAATGTGTATAATCATGACTTAATATGTAAAAACAGACACTTATCACGCCCATAGGCACCACCGTGAGTTTCAGGAGGGTGATTCTATCATGATCAGGGTCAGACCTAAACGGTTTCCCTCGGGAGCCGTGAAGAAGTTGCATGCTCGCGATGCCGGTCCCTTTCGGGTAGTGAGGCGAGTCGGATCGAACGCATATGTTGTGGACTTGCCAGAGGATTACGAAATCAGCTCAACTTTCAACGTCTCGGATCTCGTCGCTTATAGGGACCCAGCGGCGATACCCAGTGAGCCCTTTGAGCCGTCTCCACCCATTGTGAGTGACACCATCCTAGAGTGTCCACCTCTAGCCTTGTTACCTCAGCAGCGAGAGCAGATAGAATGTATACTAGACGAGCAGGTGACGACTACTCGAGGCGGAGTGTACCAGCCCTATTTGGTGTGTTGGAGGGGACGGCCCGCGTCTGATGACACTTGGATCACCCAGGACGAGCTACAGAGGATAGATCCAGATCTGTTGGATCGATACCAGAAGTGACCCGGACCCTTACTCGACGGGGTCGAGCTTCTCCCACCCAGGGAGAATTGGTGAGGACACTAGAGCACGAGTACGGCTCGACTCAGCGAGCCGTCGGTACCGGACCCGCAGCACGACACGGTCGACACCAACCTCTCTGTGGTTGGGGGACAGTCTGGAGTCACCTCTGGAGCGCTGATGCTTCAGTACGTATTTTTATACGTATTGGTATTTTATACATATTTTTCCGTATTTGGTGTGTATTTAGCATGTATTTGGATTGTAGTTGGCTTGTATTATGTTAGGTGTTTATATTGGGTCAATGGTAGAATAAATGACCATGTATTTGTATTTTTATTTATTTTGATCTAAGGGGGGCAAATTATGGTCCAAGAGGATTAATTAATGGAAGCCCCTTATATTGACTTAAGGGGAGGGGCGCCCCCTCTTTTGTCCTTTATGGGGGGATTTGTTTATGTTCATTTAATCTCCCTTCCCCATTATACCCCCTTGACCAAGGGTATTCCAAGTCTTTTGGTTAGGTCTAGGGTTTGAATACTTATAGTCTCTTGTTTATTTTGGTGGAACTTAATGAAAAAAATTACAAGGAATATTGCTTGGTGCGCCCCCCCTCTCTCTCTTGGTGTTCTTGGTGTTCTTCCTCCTCCCACATCCAATTCTCTTCAGATCTGATCCTAGATCTCTACCTCCCTCAAACTTCTCCATCCTTTTCTCTTCCTCTATCTTCTGTGATCGTTCACCGCCACCGCCGTTCGTGCCGTCGTTGAGCCACCACAAGCCGGTCATCTTCTTGCTACCCCGAAACTTGGAGTTGTAGGATAGCAGCCCGGTGTAGGATCTGGTACGGGAGATCCGACCGTTGGATCGTCGCGAAACTTTGATGGTAGGTTCCCCCCATTAGAGTACATTCCCAGTTCAATGTTTAGGTAGATCAGAGCCCGTTTACCCACTTTCCCAGCCACCTGTTCTTTCTTCTCAAAGTCTGCCAGTGTGCAGATCTGTGAGATAGATCTTGGCATCCGATTTTTCTCACCCATCAAATGTTGTCTAAATTTTACAAAAGAGATATGTGCGTCTCCTTCACCCTCCCCTCTACCTACTATAAAAATCTCAGGTCCTAATTTGGTCATTTGATCCACGGTCAAAGCCCTTGATCAGGGAGATTAGGTTTTGTCCAGTCAGTTCTGTATTTCGAGACAGTGTGCTCAGTCAACTTACAGTAGGTTCCATTTACATTCCAACCATTGGACAAAGCTGTAATTCCAGTATGTTGTAGGATTTCGAGTCCTATTTCCAACGGTACCTTTTGTGACTAGATCCGACATCAGAGCTGGGAGTACAAGCCATTCTCGTTGGAGCGCGCGGATCTGGACAGAAACACAGCTGCGGGACAGTCTTGGGAGATAATTCTCATGAAATCGCCCGCCTCTACTCCGGTGACCGCCGCTCCCGGGGATCGACCCAGGACACTCCAGGAACGTCCCCGCATGTCGCTGGAGCCAAGGGCCGCCCCGGACGTCACCATACCAGCAGCGGGTCCCATGTGCCATCCTGCGGGCCCGAGTGAACGGAGCTGAACCGGCCGACCGCGTCCGCCCGAGTGCCACCGACTGCTGCCCGCCAACCCGAGATTGGTGCTCCCGGACCCCACGTGTCGCCTGTTACCTCCCTGCGTGGAGTGGGCCATAGAATTAATTTCTATAATTATTAATTACTACTGTACCGGGAGTTCCGGATCTCGGCCGGGAAGTCTTCCCCATGCCCTGAGCATGGAGGTACACTCGCCACCCTCCCTTTTGTCGTTTGCTTAGCTAGTATGCATTCTAGATGCCACTGCATGTGAGTAGGATATTTTATTAGCTTGTTATATATTTAATCACCGCTGTGAGTTGAGAGTGCGAGACTCGTCCCGTGACTCGTTCTGAGCACGAGAGTGAGCCGACCACCCGAGTCTCAAAGCTGGTTTCCCAACCGTGCAAGATCATCACGTATCCCTCACTGGGGATGACTATGAGTTAGTGCTTCTTGTTTGGGGCATGATCGCCTCTTTTGGAGCCCGTTCGGTGCCGTGTCATAATGTTGTTGTCGGTCACGTCGTCTTGTTAGTCGAGTCATCCGATAGAGTCCAAGGTCGCAACCCGTCCGCGTCGAGTCTCATAGTCATCCCGCATCAAACCATTTGAAGATTGCTCAGTTCAGACTGAAGAGCTATGCTGATAACATAAGAATGGATTTGGAGTTTCAGGTTGGCGAGCATGTATTTCTAAAGGTCTCGCCTTCGAGAGGAATTCGAAGATTTAGAATTTTAGGCAAGTTGAGCCCGAGGTACGTTGGCCCGTTTGAAATCCTGGAGAGGGTTGGCGAAGTTGCCTATAGACTGGCATTACCACCCCAGTTGTCAGGCGTTCATGATGTCTTCCACGTGTCTATGTTGCAAAAGTACGTGTACGACCCTTCACATATCATCCAACATAAGGACTTGGAATTAAAGGAGGATTTATCCTACAAAGAGAAGCATGTCAAGATTCTGGACTACAAATAGCAGCAACTCAAGAATCGATCCATACCGATGGTCAAGGTCCAGTGGAGTCAACGTGGAATTGAAGAAGCCACATGGGAATCTGAAGAAGGGATTAGGAAGCTGTATCCCGATTTGTTCTAAAGGTTGGTATCCGTTATATTCACTAACCAAGAATCGTATGAATTTGGACGACCAAATTTCTTAATGTGGGATAGGGTGTAGCAACCCAAAATTTTGAATAAGTAGAATGATAATATTTATATAAACCGAATAATATCTTCTTAACCCAAATTTTGAAAATTTTCAATAAAAATATGGAAAAATATTTATCTCGTAGAAATCAACATTTCCAACAACTTTGTCTTCAAAAAGAGGCCCAAATAAAATTTAGTTTAAGCCCAAATCAAAGAATTATGCAACAATCGGACTTAGAATATTCCCGCCCGAATCCAACCTAATTAGGCCTTAATTCGAACTCTTAGGGGCTGTAATCGATCCCAATCTCTCGGTTTAGGCTAGATGAGCATTTCCCTCGTTAAACCCTAGCCCTAGACCCTCCAATTCGACTCGGCGGCGGCGGATTTGATCGACCCCGAGTTTTTCACTATTTCCCTCTTTGGACTCTTTAGAACGATTTAATCTCTAGAAGCCTCCTTAGACCTTATAAGTAGATAGCCATCGATCCCTAGAAACCCTATTTGCTTTGACCGATGGTGGTGTGCTCGACAACGGGAGTATTTCAACGTGTTAGGGCGATTCGTGTTAGGGTTCTGACGACTTCTTCCCCTCACTTCTTGTTGATCTAAGGTAGGTGTATCTCAGGCTGAATCGATAATAAAACATGCTATTTTGATCGCCTGTCTGTTCTCTTTCATTTGATACTAATTTGCCCAATTTTTGTATACCATGTTGATCGAATTTCTCAGTTTACTCAGATGTATACCTGCAAGGTTGCCTTCACTTTACATCCTTTTATGTTGGTTTATCTTAGCCTAAACCCTAATCAAAGCATGCTATCTTATTTATCTTTGAATGCTCTTTTCAACAGTACCATTTTACCTAAATTTAATTCGATATATTGGTTGCCATCGCCCTTTTAGTCAAGGTCTGTCGGAGTTTGCCGTCAACAAATCTCGGGTTTAAAAACGGTCACACTAGCGACCGCTTGATGAATAAACGGTCACGCGATAGACCGTCTGGCCTCCCTAGTTTTTCAATATATATATATATATATATATTGATGAATTGGTCCCGGCTTGACCGTTTATGCCATAAAGTGGTCTCCCTCCTGACCATTTTCTGGCCTCCCACAGTAAGAACATATGCTGGTTTTCTACGTTTTTCGACTGACGGTTAGCCATTGTCCAGCATGTCTTTCTAACCAGTAATGATGCCAAACGCATTGTTAACTTAGTATAATGAAGCTGTAATCAATTTTTCATTATCTCCATGATTATTCCTCCTCGATCATCATCCTTAGACAACCATGTGAAAATTGGTAGAATAAACATATTTATTAATTACTTAGTCAATGTATTTAAATTTTTGCAACTTATAACTTGCTGAATATTGTTCATAACGTCACTGCTTGACAGTCATGCCACTTCGGTGGTATTGACTTACCGCACCGTTCACGTTTTCCGTGTTTCCTAGCCTCAATCTTGTAATAGTTGGGACTCTCAGTCGGATACTCCTTCCGTCGGACTAGGACCTCTATTATGAGACCTCCGTTAGTCCCCGTGAGTCTGGGATTCCCACCAGGATGCGGGACAGGTTGTACCACCAAGACCTGAACCCACCGACTTGCTTGACTCACGTTTTGGGCAGCCCCGCATCGGGACTATTCTACTTTATTCGACTACTAGCGGCCCTCCTGGGACCGCTAAAGCTCCTTAGCGGCCTTGGCTAGACCGCTAGGTTTCCCCTGACCTGGCTGTGAGCTGAATTGATTAGTCGACTTATTCTTGCTCCAAGTCGACCCTACCCTGGTCAAATCGACCGAAGTCCCCTCTGTCAAACTAGGTTGCGTGGGCTGGACCTTGGTTCGGTCCCACCCTGCCTTAGGCTGATTGAGGACCCGATTAAGTCAACTGAACCACCTTGTGATGTGGGACGGACAGCGGACTCGACTCCAAGTGGATATGAGATCCTTGGACTCTATGCAAACTCGCGATCGTCCCTAGCAAGGGAAGCGTTCAGACGTGCGCGGTTGAGAAATCAGCAAAGAGCTAGGGTGGTCAACTTATAATTTCGTACCCGGATCGGGTCACGGAACGGTCTCGCTCTCTCGCACAACAGTGATTAACAATATTTGGCGAGCTAATTATCATATCATGCTCTCTAGCAGCGGCATACAGAAATATATACGAAATAAAGCAAAATACCGAGTTGGGAGCGAATACGATACCTCCACGCTACCGGGAATGGGGAAGATGACCCCGGCCGAACGTGTACAGCCGGAACAGTAAATAATTAAATTACAGCAATGAATATTACTGCCCACTCCACGCAGGGAGGTAAAGGGCTACAAGGTGGGACCCGGGAGTAGCGGTTCGAGTTGACGGGCAGCGTTTTGTGTAGCTCCGGCGGGAATGTGTACCAACGAAAGTGGGGCCCAAGTACTGGTAGGACCTCCGAATAGAGCGGGGTTGGTCCCGCTGCGATGAGGACTGCTGGAGGGGCGGTCCCTAGGAGAGGGATGCCCTGGATCGCGTCGTGGAAGGCGAGGCGGCTCCGACCGTCACATGGAAGCTTGCTGTCCACGGACCTGAGTTTCTGTTTCAGACCTACGCGCTCCGACGGTAAAATTTGCTGCGACCAGCACGGATGTCGGATCGGCGAGAAACTAGTGCCGTTGGAAAGCGGACTTGAAATACTTCGACCCTCTGTCATTCCAGGAATTTTGTTGGGGCCGTATTTTTGATGGTGGAATTTTGAACAGGGCTGCTCTTAGTCTCAGATCTGGCCAGGTATAATTGGATCTGCTTGATAGTTGGTGTTGACCGTGACTCAGACTTAGGATCTGGGTGTTGGGATCTTCATGAAAGTTGGAGAGGGGGACGTAAGGAAGACGGGGATATTTTCTGTGTAATTTATGGTGGATGTTTTGTTGGGTAAACGGAATTTCTAACACTGGGTGGTCGGATCTGGACTACAGGGGGCAGCACAGATTTGTGAAAAGATAGAGATTTTTAGAAAATTTAAACGAGATCTAAAATTTTCAAAAAAAATCATGGAAGAGGGCTTAGATGGACAGAATCCGCAATAAGAGTTTCAACTCATTCAGACATGGGGAAGGTGGGTTCATGGACGAACTACTTGGTTGCTGTGGCACAAAACAGAACACTGGCAGATCTGGAAAGTTGGGGAACTTAAATGGAAAGGAATATTGGATGATGGCCTAAATTCGAGGAAAATTTACTGGAGGTGGGGAATCACGTGGGGAACCTACCCTGAAAATTTCAGCTCCAGAAGGTCTGGGAATAGGGAGCTTAAAATCTCGTAGTAGGCCTCTGTCTAGCAGAACAGCACCCTGGACAACACTTCGGAAGAAAGATCGTGGTGGCTCGTCGACGGCACGAATGGCGGCGGCGGCGGCAGAGATAGAACTCAGATAGAGGGCTTCACACCCTGGAAGGCTGGAGGAGGAAGAAGAATAGTAGGAGAGAGAGGGGGCCGCACAATGCTCTCTTGGCAATTTTAATAATTTTCTTTCATTAACTTCTACCAAATGGAAAAATACAAGTATATATAGAAATTGACAAAAGACCAAGCTTACCCCTAGATCTAGGATTGGGGGAGGGCAAATGGGGTATTATACATTGTTCCCCCATGTGGTCAAATGGCCACATTAATTAAAATTACAACACTTAATAAAAAACATTATAAGGGGGGCGCCCCCTTGACTTCATGCCATTTTTTTTGAATTTTTCCAATTTTTGTCCCCCCCATGGTCCAAGACTTCTAGAAGCCACCTAGGACATTTGACCAACCCCACATGAGCCCTAGGACATAGGTGGACCAATGGGGAAGAAGGTGGGGGGGCCCTACTGGACCAACTAACCTTTTACAAATAAACCCAAAGACTTCTATGGACTGACAAATTGGCTTATAAAGCCTTACAATTGCAAACCCATTTATCCAAGGACATAAATACAAACTAAAGGACATAAATGCAAATAAAAATACTAGTGTCTGGAGCTGATTCCTATCAATTCTCCCCGGGTGGGAAGAACTCGACCCTGTCGAGTAAGGGGTGCGGCTGCTCGAGTAGCTCCGGCGGATCCGTCAACGTACCAAGTAGCGTGGGTACGTTCCACTCCAATAATCGTCACCTGCTCAATCCGTATACACTCGATATGCGCACGTTGCTGTGGGAACGAGACTAATGGTGGACACTCTGGGGTGGGGTCACTCTCAAAGGGGAGGAGGCGGCTTGAAGACTCACTAGGAATCACCGCTGGGTCCCTGTAGGTGACTAGATCCGGGACATGGATGTAGAGCTGATCCCATACTCCGGCAAGGCTACAACGCACGCAATAGAGCCGAGTTGCCTCACACGCGCAAGGGACTGACATCTACGAGCTTGCACAAGACACATGCAGACTCATCATGCACTGACAAATGTATGCATAGACTCCTAACAAACCACACAAACAAACCACACAAAGAAGAAAATAGACTCATGCAGGACCCTAGACTTAATGTAGTGACATCACTCCTAGGTGGTCATCATCCGAGTGCTGCATCCTGGGTGTCGATGGGTTCTTCCGGGTCTTCCTCATAGAACTCATCAGCTAGTGTCGACTCGGCCTCATAGCTGACAGACACAATCCCAGAAGGTGGGTCCTCTCCAACCCTCTTGTCCCCTAGGGCTAGTGAGGTACGAGTGGGACATTGACTGGCAATGTGGCCAAACCCATGATAGTGATAACACTGCAATCGTGACCTACTAGTCTCTCCGATGAGTGGTCCCTTACCCTTATCCTCCCGACGGATAGGGGGTGTAGGTTACAAGGGAGGAGGTGTGGGTGCCAAAGGACGGGCAATAGGTCCCGGGGGGCGGGCAATGGGTGCCGGAGGGTGCGGTGGGGGTAGTTCTCGTGGCAGGAGAGGACGTGGCCTGGGAGAGAAGTGCTCCTGTCGGGCGAGCTCTTGAGGTCGATCCATGGGGGCCCTCGGGTATGGACCTAAAGAGCTACGGGGCTCGATACTATGGAGAGGGACGGGGCCCAACCGTTGGGTAGACTCGAACTCTCCCTCAAACTGCTCCATCTCGAGAGCAACCTGATATGTATCCTCCAACTTATCCACCTTGTGGCAGAAAAGCTCATACCGTAGGTGGGGTCGCAGACCATGCAAAAAACGGGAGACAATAAGGGAGCTCTCCTTCATGGCGTCACATCGCAAAAAGTATTCATCGAACTCGGCGATGTATTCAGAGGCGGATCGATCTCCTTAGGTGAGGCTTTGCCATCTGTCTATGAGACGCTAGCGGTAGGAAGTAGGAAGGTACTTTTTCCTAAGTTTGGACCTCATCTCATCTCAAGTCTCGACCTGGGGTTCCTGGTGATGAAACAATAGGTTCTCCATGTTTCTCCAAAAGGTTTGTGCCTGCCCTAATAGTTGTTCTTGGCGATGAAACAATAGGTTCTCCATGTTTAAGGTTTGTGCCTGCCCTAATAGTTTCATCTTGGCGAACTTGACCTTCCGTTGGTCCGACATCTCAAACCACTCAAAATATTAGTCCATGCCGGCCTCCTAATCAAGATAGACCTTTGGGTCTAAGGACCCGTCAAAAGTGGGAGTGTCTGCACGAACGGTCCTGAGGGTCCGCTCGTCCTCATCCAAATCACGGTTCCATCGTTGAACACGACGGTCATGACCATATCCCCTATTTTCATCCTCGGACTCATATTCATGCACCTCGGAGATTTGACGCCTCCTAACATCTATCCATTGAACCCTTAGAGCAGCAAGTTGTTGAACCGGCTCATGTTGACCATGTGTAGGTGGGGGGGGTGCCTCGACTGGGACTCTTGGGGGTGCCTCGACTGGGGCTCTCTCTAATGTGGCAACTCTCCCTACCAGGCCCTGAACGGACTGGTCTGACTCGATGGCCTTATCCTCGAAGGCCTTCACCCTTTCTTCCAGGCGTGTGCCTAGGCCATCCACCCGTGTACTCAACCCTTCCATTCTATCCACTCGAGTACTTAACACATCTATGCGTGTATTCAACCCATTAATTTGTCCCATAATGGCTCGGAACATTTTGGCCACTGATGGCTCATCGGGACTAGGGACTCGGTCTGCCATAGGTGGTGGTGGTGGCGAATATTGGGTACCCCTACGAGTGGGCATGCAATGGACACGGGGTTGAAATGCACCGACCAAAGTGAAGTGATGAACCTAGACTTAACCAATATCCGGTACGTGGCGGAGTTGCGGGATCCGAAGATCCTCTCGACGCGAGTGTGCGGCCTTCCCGATAGGCGTAACCTACCGTTCGGAGAACACCTTTTGATATACCGGGTTATTGGGATGAGATGCACACCTAGGACAACACTACCCTAGACTTAGACCGTGCTATGAAGACTACCCTAGACTCGACTCGCTCTGATACCATACTGATGCGGGAGGGACAGCGTACTCGACTCCAAGTGGATATACGATCCTTGGACTCTATGCAAACTCGCGATCGTCCCTAGCGAGGGAAGCGTTCGGACATGCGCGGTTGAGAAACCGGCAAAGAGCTAGGGTGGTCAACTTACAATTTCGTGCCCAGATCGGGTCACGGAATAGTCTCGCTCTCTCTCGCAGCAGTGATTAACAATATTTGACGAGCTAATTATCCTATCATGCTCTCTAGCAGCGGCATATAGAAATATATATGAAATAAAGCAAAATGCCGAGTGGGGAGCGAATACGATACCTCCACGCTACCGGGCGTGGGGAAGATGACCTCGGCCGAATTTGTACTCCCGAAATAGTAAATAATTAAATTACAGCAATGAATATTACTATCCACTCCATGCAGGGAGGTAAAGGGCTACAAGGTGGAACCCGAGAGTAGCGGTTCGGGTTGACGGGCAGCGTTTTGTGTAGCTTCGGCGGGAATGCGTACCAACGAACGTGTGGCCCACATACTGCTCAGACGTCCGAATGGAGCGGGGTTGGTCCCTCTACGATGAGGACAGCTGGAGGGGTGGTCCCTAGGAGAGGGACGCCCTGGATCACCTCGTGGAAGGCGAGGCGGCTCCGACCGTCACGTGGAAGCTTGCTATCCACGGACCTGAGTTTCTGTTTCAGACCTGCGCGCTCCGACGGTAAAATTTTCTACGACCAGCACGAATGTTGGATCGGCGCGAAACTGGTGCCGTTGGAAAGCTGACTCAAAATCCTTCGACCGACTATGATTCCAGGAATTTTTTAGGGCCGTATTTTTGATGGTGAAATTTTGAACATGGCTGCTCTCAGTCTCAGATCTTGCCAGGCAGAATTTGATCTGCTTGATAGTTGGCGTTGCCCGTGACTCAGACTTCGGATCTGGGTGTTGGGGCCTTCATGAAAGTTGGAGAGGGGGAAGTAAGGAAGACGGGGATATTTTTTGTGTAATTTATGGTGGAGGTTTGGATGGGGAAACGGAATTTCTAACACTGGGTGGTCGGATCTGGACTGCAGGGGCAGCATAGATTTGGGAAAAGACATAGATTTTTAGAAAATTTAAACGAGATCTAAAATTCTCAAAAAAATTCTTGGAAGAGGGATTAGATGGACATAATCCCCAATAAAAGTTTCAACTCATTCAGACATGGGGAAGGTGGGTTCATGGATGAACTACTTGGTTGCTGTGACACAAAACAGAACACTGGCAGATCTGGAAAGCTAGGGAACTTAAATGGAAAGGAATATTGGATGATGGCCTAAATTCGAGGGAAATTTATTAGAGGTGGGGAATCACGTGGGGAACCTACCTTGGAAATTTTAGCTTCAGAAGATCTGGGAGTTGGGAGGTAAAAATCTCGTAGTAGGCCTCTGTCCAGCAGAACAGCACCCTGGACAACACTTCGGAAGAAGAATCGTGGTGGCTCGTCGGCGGCAAGAACGGCGGCGACGGCGGCAGAGATAGAAATCAGATTGAGGGCTTCACACCCTGGAAGGTTGGAGGAGGAAGAAGAACAGTAGGAGAGAGGGGGGGCGCACAATGCTCTTTTGGCAATTTCAATAATTTTCTTTCATTAACATCTACCAAATGGAAAAATATAAGTATATATAGAAATTGACAAAAGACTAAGCGTACCCCTAGATCTAAGATTGGGGGAGGGCAAATGGGGTATTATACATTGTTCCCCCATGTGGTCAAATGGCCACATTAATTAAAATTACAACACTTATTAAAAAACATTATAAGGGGGCGCCCCCTTGACTTCATGCCCCTTTTTTTGAATTTTTCCAATTTTTGTCCCCCCCATGGCCCAAGCCTTCTAGAAACCACCTAGGACATTTGACCAGCCCCACATGGGCCCTAGGACATAGGTTGACCAATGGGGAAGAAGGTGGGGGGCCCATATTAGACCTACTGACATTTTACAAATAAACCCAAAGAGTTCTATGGACTGACAAATTGGCTTATAAAGCCTTACAATTGCAAACCTATTTATGCAAGGACATAAATACAAACTAAAGGATATAAATGTAAATAAAAATACTAGTGTCTGGAGTCGATTCCCATCACCTTGCTATACCAAACATGAAAGTGGTCCAGGTGAGACCGTCAGTATCTTCCTAGCGGTCTAGGTATGGTCGCAACCCTTGAGGCAGAACGTGATTTTCGTGGTTTTTTATGTGTTGAAGCAGCAATGCGGAGGATGGCCTTGGACTGCGAAATCTTGCCTAGATTCATGATCATTTTTCATGAACTTTGATTTCCAAGTCACATTCCTATGATTTCTCATCTCATCTTAACTTGGAATTTCACTTGATCTTAGAGATAAGTTACATAAAACTTAGCCTTGGTGGTGAGGACACCCGAGCAAGAATACAGCTCGACTCAGAGAGCTACTAGTACCGGACACGCAGCACGACTCGGTCGACATCGACCTATTTGTGACTAGGGGACAGTCTGGAGTCTCCCCTGGAGCTTTGACACTTTAGTACATACTTTTGTACGTATTTATATTTTGTACGTATTTTGGTTTGTATTATGTTGGGATCTCCAATGGGTTTGAATTCAAATTCCAAGGAGGGAGCCCATAGATTTGAAAGAACAAATGGGTTCGAATTCAAATTCCAAGGAGGGAAGGGGGAGCCCATAGATTCCAAATGGGTTCAAATTCAAACTCCAAGGAGGGAAGTTGGAGCCCAACTCTATATATTGTAATGTACTCCCCCCCTTGTGGGATTTTTTTTAATGATGAAGGAATGAATTGAAGAAGAAAGTTGTGAGAGCTTTGCTCCTCTCTCCCTCCCTCTTCCTCTTTCTCTAGGGTGTGATACCCTAGACCCTCCCCTCTCTTTATCTGATGCTCAAGCTGCTGGGAGGCGACCTCCCCATCTTCATCTCAAGCCCGGAGTTCGTCGGTCAAAGTTTTGCTACCGACGTGGAAGAGAAGGCCATTGCTGCCCAACGCTCCATCCATGGTTGTCTGCCTACAGAATTGGGCCGCAAAGACATGGCTGGCACCTCATATTCCAGTCCTCAAACCCCCTTCACGTATTCACGGCTTTTCTTACTTAGCATGTCTTCCATCTACCCTGAAAATCACATGCCCTAACTCGCTCTGTACGAAAAGTTTCTTTTGTAAGCCTTTTTTCTGCGCAGGCTGCCTCTGTGCAGACCTGCAGAAAACCTGAACCCTGAAGACCAGGTTGGGACGCCCCCTTCTCGACCTATGATCACTTTGACCTCTTCACAACATTTCTTGCTCTTCCTGTCCTCTACCTCTCCTAAACATCCCGCATCAAAATTCGCTTGGAAAAAAAACTTCGCTTTGGAGCCCTTTTGGTCACGCAGACTGCCCCTGTGCAGCCCTGTTGGGATAGTGTTCAAGAACCTCCAAAGAGACGACCCAGAAATCATCTCAGAATGACCGGGGACTTTCAGAACTGCTTACACACATCCTAAACCCCTCTCAATAATTTTATTGTGCCTGTCAAAACCCTGTTTCCTTGCTTGCCACGTCTACCTTCGGCCCCCTCAGTTCTGACTACACTGGACTGCAGAACTGAGTCTTGTCTGTCTCTACTCCCCACGCCCAAAAATCTCAACTGCACGCCACCCCGCCGTTGATACCCATTCACCCCACGACCCTCACCTTTCCACCAGAGAAAACCCCGCCCCGTTTGCCTCTAGGAAGCCCCAGTTCCAACCCTATCTTCCACCCCCTGTCCTGCTGCCGATAGAGAACCCAGACAGCATGAGTATTGCTACAGAATTCGCCAAGGCTCCGACGGTGCTCAGTTTCCACCGCCAATCCATCGGCGTCCCTGAGACATCCCCAACAGCACCCACGCAAAGTTTCGTGACCGGAGGACGCTCAGAAGGGGGGCGCACCGAGCTCTTCTTCCTGCTGCTTCCCAGCACCGGGCAGATTGGCCAGCAGTCTGCCCTCCCGTTCGAGGCCACACCGTAGCTTTCCTCCCGTGCCGACGGCGTCCGGCGTCTTCCCGAGCGGTCATCATCCCTTGCTGCATACCTCCATGGATCGTGCTTCTCCCCTGGAGCCCGGGACTCGCCTTCCTTGCTACGGGATTCAGACCGGTTCGTGAGTGCAGCGCAGTCCGCGGCCGAACGTGGCGACGAACTCCACCGACCCGGTACCCGTCACCCCATTTCGCACGACTCCGGAGAACACTTTGTAGCCTTTTACCTCCCTGCGAGGAGTGGGCATTATTTGGGGTTGTATCTACTTGGCTTGTACTGGGGATTGTGTGACTTGGCCTGGTTTCTTCCCCACGCCCCGAGCGTGGAGGTATGCGTCTGCTCCTTCCTTGGTTTAGCTTGCTTATTTAGTATAGTTTCTTGACGCCGCTGCTTGTGAAAACATAGGCGCCTAGCTCTTACATTTAATATGTCACTGTCACGGTGAGAGAGTGTGACCGTCCTATGACTCATCTGAGTCACGAGTGTGGAGTTGCCCACCCTAGACTCGCCGATTTCTCAACCGTACAGATCGGCGCGTTTCCCTCTCTTGGGACGCCTGTGAGCTATAGTTTCTTGTTGATTGGCGTAATTTCCTTCTAGGGAACGTCAGGTGTCGAGTCGATGCCGTTCGATCTATTGCCAAGTTGCTGGTCTTAGTTGTCTATTTAGTCACGTCTTCACATAGAGTCCTAGCTTGCATAGCGTCCCGCGTCAATTTTGGTATCAGAGCCATAGGTTGTCTAGGGTGCATTTGAGTCTGCGTTCTACCCCCTTTTGTCCCTTAGAGTGTTGCATTAGTTTTCATAAAAAAAAAAGAGAAAAAAAATTCCCTTGCATTTATTTCCATTACATGCCCACTCGGCGTGGTACCGATTACCAACGCCCAGTCCTGATGGCTGACCCTAGGAATGTTGCCCCTAGTGACTTCTCCCTTCAGGATATGATGCAGGCTCTCATGAATCGGATAGATCAGTCTGATAAGAGCTTTAGAGATCATGCTGCATTCATGGAGGGCCGGATGAAGGCCATGGAGGACCGGATGGAGGCTTCCGACCGGACCATTCAAGGTCTAGTTGGACGGCCCAACCAGGACAGAGCTCCGCGTGAGGATGTCCCCGGGCAGGCCCAAGGCCCACTTGACCCTACTCTTCGGCCCGCACACCCTAGGGCCGACGATCGGAGACGGCGTGTTCAAAAGTTTGATGATTTTGGGTCTGATAATGAGGTTGAGGGTTATGGCCGTGCTCGACGTGGCTATAGGCCCCATAGGGACGACGAGGATGACCGTCTCCTTAGGTCCGTGCACGCGGACCCTCCCACCTTTGATGGGTCCTTGGACCCTAAGATCTATGTTGATTGGGAGGTGGGTATGAACCGCTACTTTGAGTGGTACGAGATGACGGACCACCGGAGAGTCTGATTTACCAAAATGAAGTTGCTAGGGCATGCACAGACCTATTAGAGGAACGTGGAGAGCCTATTGATGTAGCGACATCAACCCCAGGTTGAGATATGGGATGATATGAAGGTAAAGCTCAGGCAAAAATACCTTCCTGCCACATACCGTCAGAGGCTTATTGACAGGTGGCAGGGTCTCAGCTAAGGGGATCGGACTGTGATGGACTACATCGCTTATTTTGATGAGTACTACTTGTGATGTAGGGTCACGGAGGAGAGTGCCATGACCATCTCTCGCTTCCGTCGGGGTCTACGACCGCACTACCAGTATGAGTTATTTCGCCGCCATGCCACGACCCTGGAGGAGGCTTATCAAGTCACACTCGAGTTAGAGCAGTTTGAGTCCGAGTTTGCTCCGGTCCAACGCCTGGGACCCACATATCCTCGTGGGTCGGACCCTCGTGCTATGACTAGACCTTACCCTCGGGGACCTGTGACCCGTCCATAGGAACCCGCTCATCAGGACTTCACTGCCCCTAGACCTCGTCCTCCCCCTCCGTGGGACTATCCCCCTCGACCCTAGGCTCCAGCCCCGGCCCCTCGGCCTCAACAGCCCACCATTCCTACCCGACCCCAGCTTCCACCACCCCCGGCCCATCGTGATGACAAGGGAAAGGGGTCGATGACTGGTGGAGCACCTCCGGGCACTGGGTCCCGTCATGAGTGTTATAGGTGCAGAGGGGTTGGTCATTATGCTGTTAGTTGTCCTACCCGATCTTCTTTGGTCATCAGGGATTCTTCGACCGGTGAGCTCACACATGGTATCGTATCCGTCAGTTATGAGGCTGACCAGGAGCTCGCGGAGGAATTCTTTGATGATCTACTTGAGGGCGAGCAACTAGATGTCCAGGGCATGCAGTGCCAGGATGACATTCAGCTGGGTGTTGTCAGGTGCATCTTGACCCAGCCGTTGGTGAGTGATGAATGGCATCGCACCACCATTTTTCATACCTTTTGTAGGCTGGGTGGGAAAGCTTGCAAGGTGATCATAGACAGTGGGAGATGTATTAACGCTATCTCCACGGGTACTGTGACACGCTTAGGGTTGACCCCCGTGGACCACCCTTCCCCTTATCGCGTGTCATGGGTAGATTCCACCTCTATATCAATAAGGCTGCGATGTCTGGTGCCATTGCAGTTCCATGCCTACCAGGACGGGATCTAGTGTGATGTGTTACCTATGGAGGTATGCAGTATTATCCTGGGAAGGCCCTGGTTATTTGATCGGGATGCTACCCTCCATGGCCGGTCAAACACATGCACATTTGACCATAATGGCCAACGGATTACCCTTCACCCGTCCCAGCCAAGGAGTCCATCCATCCAGGGTCCCACTGGGCCTAGTACCCCGACTCCTGCTATTCCAGGGCCCAGTACCCCATTGCCAGCTTAGGCTACGACCTTGCCTCCGGATGTCCCCGCCTCAAGTGTTCCTACGACTAGGAGGTTGATGCTAGTCAACTCCCGGGAGTTGGAGCGTGACTTTGTTAGAGGGGACCCTATTTTTGCCATTGTAGTCCGAGAGGTGGTTGGAGAGACGAAGAGTGATCTCCCATCTGATGTTGCTGATGTCCTTCGGGAGTTTACTGATGTATTTCCCGATGATTTACCCGAGGGTCTTCCACCCATGCGGGACATTCAGTATGCTATTGACCTGATTCCGGGGTCCTCATTACCCAACTTGCCACATTATAGGATGAGCCCCGCTGATCACGCTGAGCTTCAGCGTCAGGTCGAGGAGTTAATGATGAGGGGATCTCTCCGTGAGTGCATGAGTCCTTGTGCCATCCCTGCATTGCTTGCCCCTAAGAAGGATGGTACTTGGAGGATGTGTGTCGACAGCTGTGCAATCAATAAGATCACGGTAAAGTATAGATTTCCCATTCCCCGCTTAGATGATATGCTCGATATGATGGCGGGAGCCACTGTGTTTTCCAAGATTGATCTGAAGAGTGGCTATCACCAGGTGAGGATCAGGCCCGGTGATGAGTGGAAGACAGCCTTTAAGACCAAAGATGGTCTTTATGAGTGGCTGGTCATGCCCTTTGGGCTGACCAATGCTCCCAACACTTTTATGCGGCTGATGACCCAGGTCCTTCAACCTTTGATTGGGGTCTTTGTGGTGGTATATTTCAATGATATCCTTATCTATAGCCGCACTCGGGAGGCCCACTTAGACCATCTACGGTAGGTCTGTCTTATTCTGAGGAGAGAGAGTCTTTATGCCAACCCTAAGAAATGCGCTTTCATGACTAGTCAGGTCACATTCTTGGGGTTCATCGTGTCTAGCTAGGGAGTCTCCACCGACCCGGAGAAGGTCAGGGCCATAGTGGAGTGGCCCAAACCTCGTACACTTCATGATGTCCGCAGCTTTCACGGACTCACGACCTTCTATCACCGTTTTATTCGAGGCTTCAGTTCCATCATGGCCCCTATCACTGATTGCATCCGAAAGGGGACGTTTGAGTGGACGAAGGCCGCCTCGGCCGCATTTGGGCTTCTCAAGGAGCGCATGACCCAAGCACCTATTCTTAGACTTCCTGATTTCACAAAGGTGTTTGAGGTCTCTTGCGATGCCTCCGGGGTTGGTATTGGCGGTGTTCTGAGTCAGGAGACCCACCCCATTGCATACTTCAGTGAGAAATTGAGCGATGCTAAACTGCATTATTCTACGTATGATAAGGAGTTTTATGCAGTTGTGCAGGCCCTTCGGCATTGGAGACATTACTTGTTGCACCAGGAGTTTGTCCTATTTTCTGATCATGAGGCACTCAAGTATCTCCATGCCCAGAAGAAGCTCAATTCTCGTCACAGTCGCTGGGTGGAGTTCCTTCAGGATTATACCTTTGTGCTGAAGCACAAGGCCGGTGCGGAGAACCAGGTGGCCGACGCTCTGAGCTGTCGCACTTATCTTTTGACCACCATGAGTGTAGAGGTGGTAGGGACGGATAGGATGAAGGAGGCATATGCCGATTGTCCGAACTTCGGTCTGATTTATACCACCCTTCAGTCGGGGCCGTCCCAAGAGCACATTGATTATATGTTGCAGGATGGTTATCTCTTTCGGGGGAGTCGCTTGTGTGTTCCATGGACTTTAGTTCGTGACTTCCTCACTTGGGAGATGCATGCGGGAGGTCTAGTCGGTCACTTCAATCGGAATAAGACCATCGAGGCAGTCGAGCATCATTTTTATTGGCCTAGTTTGAAGCGTGACGTTGCTCGCAATGTGGCCCAGTGTCGTACCTTCACGGTGGCCAAGATGAGGAAGCAGGTTTCAGGTCCTTATACTCCTCTTCCTGTGCCTGATAGGTCATGGCAGGATATTAGCATGGATTTTGTTTTGGGGTTGCCACGGACCGCCCGCAAGAATGATTCAATTTTTGTGGTGGTTGATAGATTTTTGAAGATGACCCTCTTCATTCCTTGTTTAAAGACTTCAGATGCCTCTAGGGTTGCTCGATTGTTCTTCTCTAGTGTAGTGAGCCGATTTGGGCTTCCTAAGTCCATTGTGTCCGATCGAGATGTCTGGTTCACTAGCTACTTTTGGAAGACCCTTTGGCATTTGATGGGCACTCAGCTCAAATTCTCCACAATCTACCATCCCAAGACTGACGGGCAGACTGAGGTAGTCAATAGAAGTTTGGGGAACCTCTTGAGATGTTTGGTTAGGGAACGCGAGAGGGACTGGGATTTAGTTTTGCCACTTGTCGAGTTTGCATATAATGACTCAATCAATAGGTCCACAGGCATGAGTCCTTTTGAGGTTGTTACAGGATATAGACCTAGGAAGCCAGTGGATCTAGTTCCCTTACCCATGCATGCTAGAGTGTCGCAGTCTGCAGAGTCATTTGCCGAGCTTGTTAGGGGTTTGCATGATGGTATTCGTCACCATGTAGAGACCAGAAACACGTGATATAAAGAGTTGGCTGACGCTCATAGACACCCCCGCGAGTTCTAGGAGGGAGATTATGTCATGATCCGGGTCAGACCGGAACGGTTTCCTTATGGAGCCGTGAAGAAACTACAGGCTCGTGGTGCTGGCCCCTTTAGAGTTTTGAAGCAAGTTGGATCCAATGCATATGTTGTAGACTTGTCGGATGACTATGGTATCAGTTCCACATTCAATGTCTCGGACTTAGTCACATATAGGGACCCGACAGTGATCCCATGTGAGTTGTTCGGGCCTTCTCCACCCCTTGTGAGCGAGCCCTCCGCTGAGAGTCCACTTCCAATCCTGTCACCTCAGCAGCGTGAGCGGATAGAGTCTATAGTAGATGAGCAGGTAACCACCACTAGGAGTGGCGCGTATCACCGCTACTTGGTGCGTTGGAGGGGACGGCCCGCGTCCGATGATGCATGGATCACCCAAGCAGAGTTGGAGAGGTTAGATCCATACTTGCTAGAGCGGTACCAGAGCGACAAAGACCCTTACTAGACAGGGTCGAGTTCTTCCCTCCCGGGGAGAATTGGTTAGGACACCCGACCAAGAATACGGCTCGACTCAGAGAGCCGTTGGTACCGGACACGCAGCACGACTCGGTCGACACCGACCTCTTTGTGGCTAGGGGACAGTCTGGAGTCTCCCCCGGCGCTTTGACACTTTAGTACATATTTTTGTACGTATTTGTATTTTATACGTATTTTGGTTTGTATTATGTTGGGATCTCCAATGGGTTTGAATTCAAATTCCAAGGAGGGAAAATGGAGCCCATATATTTGAAAGTTCAAATGGGTTCGAATTCAAATTCCAAGGAGGGAAGATGGAGCACATAGATTCCAAATGGGTTCAAATTCAAACTCCAAAGAGGAAAGTTGGATCCCAACTCTATATATTGTAATGTACTCCCCCCTTGAGGGATTTTTTTTAATGATGAAGGAATGAATTGAAGAAGAAAGTTGTGAGAGCTTTGCTCCCCTCTCCCTCCATCTTCCTCTTTCTCTAGGGTGTGATGCCCTAGACCCTCCCCTCTCTTTCTCTGATGCTCAAGCTACTGGGAGGCGACCTCCCCATCTTCATCTCAAGCCCGGAGTTCGTCGGTCAAGGTTTTGCTACTGGTGTGGAAGAGAAGGCCATTGCTGCCCAGCGCACCATCCGTGGTTTTCTGCCTGCAGAATTGGGTCGCAAAGACAAGGTTGGCACCCCATATTCCCGTCCTCAAACCCCCTTTACTTGTTCACGACTTTTCTTTCTCATCATGTCTTCTACTTACCCTGAAGATCCCATGCCCTAATTCACTCTGTGCGAAATGTTGCCTTTGTAAGACTTTTTGCTGCGCAGGCTGCCTCTATGCAGACCTGCAGAAAACCTGAACCCTGCAGATCAGGTTGGGACGCACCATTCCCGCCCTCTGATCACTTTGACCTCTTCACAACATTTCTTACTCTACCTGTCCTCTACCTCTCCTAAACATCCCGCATCAAAATTCGCTCGGAAAAAAAACTTCGCTTTGGAGCCCTTTTGGTCGCGCAGACTGCCCCTGTACAGCCCTGTTGGGATAGTGTTCAAGACCCTCCAAAGAGACGACCCCGAAATCATCTCATAACGACCGGGGACTTTCATAACTGCTTACACACATCCTAAACCCCTCTCAAGAATTTTCTTGTGCATGTTAAAACCCTGTTTCCTTGCTTGCCACATCTACCTTCGGCCCCCTCACTTCTGACTGCACTGGACTGTAGACCTGAGTCTTGTCTGTCTCTTCTCCCCACACCCAAAAACCTCCACTGCACGCCACCCCGCCGCTCTTACCCATTCACCCCACGACCCTCACCTTTCCACCAGAGAAAACCCCGCCCCGTTTGCCTCTAGGAAGCCCCGATTCCAGCACTATCTTCCACCCCCTGTCCTGCTGCCAACAGAGAACCCAGATAGCACGAGTATTGCTACAGAATTCGCCAAGGCTCCAACGGTGCTCAGTTGCCACCTTCAATCCATCGGCATCCCTGGGACATCCCCAACAGCACCCACACCAAGTTTTATGACCGGTAGATGCTCAGAAGGGGGGGCGCACCGAGCTCTTCTTCCTGCTGCTTCCCAGCACCGGGCAGATTGGCCAGTAGTCTTCCCGCCCGTTCGAGGCCACACCGGAGCTTTCCTCCCGTGTCGACGGTGTCCGGCGTCTTCCCGAGCGGTCATCATCCCTTGCTGCATACCTCCATGGATTGTGCTTCTCCCCCGGAGCCCGGGACTCGCCTTCCTTGCTGCAGGATTCAGACCGGTTCGTGAGTGCAGCGTAGTTTGCGGCCGAACGTGGCGACGAACTCCACCAACCCGGTACCCGTCACCCCATTTCGCACGACTCCGGAGAACACTTTGTAGCCTTTTACCTCCCTACGAGGAGTGGGCATTATTTGGGGTTGTATCTACTTGGCTTGTACCGGGGATTGTGTGACTTGGTCGGGTTTCTTCCCGACGCCCCGAGCGTGGAGGTATGCGTCTGCTCCTTCCTTGGTTTAGCTTGCTTATTTAGTATAGTTTCTTGACGCTGCTGCATGTGAGATCATAGGCGCCTAGCTCTTACATTTGATATGTCACTGTCACGGAGAGAGAGTGTGACCGTCCCGTGAGTCATCCGAGTCACGAGTGTGGAGTTGCCCACCCTAGACTTGCCGATTTCTCAACCGTGCAGATCGACGCGTTTCCCTCTCTTGGGATGCCTGTGAGCTATAGTTTCTTGTTGATTGGCGTAATTTCCTTCTGGGGAACGTTAGGTGTCGAGTCGACTCCGTTTGATCTTTTGCCAAGTTGCTGGTCTTAGTTGTCCATTTAGTCACGTCTTCACATAGAGTCCTAGCTTGCATAGCGTCCCGCATCACTTGGAACTCTTGGCCATCATATAAGTGAATGTCTAGATTGGGATATATGATCCAACCCTTTAATGCCAACGCATCATAAAGGGTCCGGTCAGATCTTGGGAGGAGCGTTCGAAAGTAGTTGTGTCCCGTGGAGTTTGTAATGACAAGGTGTGGCATTGCATCGAAGTGCATGACTAGCGTGTTAATCTACGACATTCTATGTCACGCCCCGACGCGGAATATCGAGGCACGATAGGGGAGAAAACCCTCACTCAATCAAGACTAGAAATTCTAATTACATCACTTGATATAAAAATCTCCACTATAAAATTTTAATTTTTACAACTCTTCCAAAATTTCAAGGACAACACTAACTCTCAAGCAAATTACAAGAATACTCTTATAATAAAATAACTCTCAATTCTATACTGAGAAACAGGGTCTACTATGACATCTTGGTACACTCCAACACTCTTGCCTATGCTTGCTAGCTATCCTCGAGACAACCTGAAAAATATTAATTGACACTGAATGAGCATAAAGCTCAGTAGGAATTACATCTCAAGATTTAACATGCTTTAAGTGGTTTACAAGTTCTATTAATGTCATTAAAGCTATGCATGTAGATGAGTAGATATCAAGGATTGTAAAAAAATTGACAAGAGTAGTGAAGGAATAACGAGTGAGAGTATAAGGATTTCAACTTCAATACAGCAATAGCAGGAGATTCAAGCAAGTAATGACTGGAATTAACAAAATCTTTCCAAGAGAGTAAGAACTCATGTCAAGCAAGTAATAGAAAGTAATATAAATTCAAACATGTAAAACTGGAATTGGCTATTTATCAATTTCATTCAAGCAAAAACTTTACCCTTCTGCGGGTCTCAAGTCAAATCAATCAAGTAATATCACGAGAATGAGTGGAATGTCTAAAGCCTAGCAAGCAAGTACTCCGGAGCAATGCCAAACACCGTGGTCAATAAACTCCCATGGACACAAGTACCTTCGGGTGCTCCCCCCAGGACCAGACCGGGCACTATATGCATAGCATTTCATGTAATACCTTTGACATCCACTTTCATTTATAGCCAATATAGAATTTCAAGAATCTAGAAACGTAGTATTACAGACGAGATTAACTAGTCACTTGGTTATGGAGGATTCTAGAGGTGGCCCCTACAGGCTCAAGAGGTGGCTCCCGTCGTGTAGCACTTTGCGCCGTACCACCTCAAGAGGTG
This sequence comes from Amorphophallus konjac, assembly GCA_022559845.1. Classification (NCBI taxonomy): domain Eukaryota; kingdom Viridiplantae; phylum Streptophyta; class Magnoliopsida; order Alismatales; family Araceae; genus Amorphophallus; species Amorphophallus konjac. The sequence continues at coordinate 239,366,401 of CM040120.1, forward strand.
GCTCCCACAACGTAGCACTTTGCCCTGCATGGCACTTAGTTCCTACACTCTCAAATGGTAGTTTAAGAGTTTCAAGGTTTGACCATGTAGGGAATAGAATTCAAGAATTTGTGAAAAACTCATGATTATAATCAGGGTTTACGGGTGGCAGTTTTTGCCCATTTTATGTTTAGAACAAGTGTCTGTTGTATAGTTATTGTTATAGTGTCCGGGTCATGGGCACACTTCAATTAAAGCTGATTTATGTAAAATTGAGGACATGGACAGATAAGGAAATTTGTGCGGTTTACATGCATTCGTTTCATGCTTTACATATCAAATTTGTAACATTTCGTATCATACTAGTTTACATTTTACAGGAAACATAATGGAGACATAGTTTCTAGATAGGCATAACTCTATCTATACCAAATCTGGTGTATAGATTATGTAGACTAACAAGTTAATTAGGTATGCTAATTGATGAGTATATCAACTAACAGGTTAAGTATTACCCTGGGTTGAAGTTAATACATGCTGATTATTACGGGGTATGAGACTAAACTTGCTGGTGTTGACACAAATGTCGATATTAGTTTTATATATATATATATATATATATTTATCCAATAATTATATATATATATATATATATCCGATTATGAAATTCTGTCCAATATATATATATAATGGAGGTTATAGATATGTATATCTTCTGTCCGATATATATATATATATATATATATATATATATATATATATGAGTTAGCCAAAATGGTAATTTATTATCATAATCAGAATTTGATTATGAAAATAAGTTTTTATGTTGAAAATAGTTCTAATTTGCTAAAAATAATATTAACATGCTGAGAATGAGTTTCATATGTTACTTTACTAGTAAGATGATAAAAATAAATTTTTCATGCTGGATTTAATTTTTACATGTTGAAAATTAATTATTAACATGCTAAAATTAATGCTTAACATGCTAAAATAATTAGCTTACTTATATAATGATAAGATAAGGTTGACATGCTGATTACAGAAATTTTCTGATAATAACATAATTTTTATCATGCTAAAAATTATTTTTCTACATTTATTTGCTAATTATTTGATAGGGAAATAGAATTATCATGCTGAAAAATAGTTTTAATACACTGAAAATAATTATAACATGTCACAAATAGTTATAACATGCTGGAATAATTTTACCATGCTGGAAGAAATGTTATCATGCTAAAAATTATTTTTCTACACTTATTTACTAATTATTTGATAGGAAAATAGAATTATCATGCTGAAAATAGTTTTAATACACTGAAAATAATTATAACATGCCAAAAATAATTATAACATGCTGAAATAATTTTACCATACTGGAAGAAATATTATCATGCTGGAAGTAATTTTCATGCATCAATTTACTAATTTATTTAATAGGAAAGTAAGTTTTATATACACAAAAATAGCTTTAAATAGATTTTAACATGCTGAAAATAATTTTTATATCTCAGTATGTATAAAATAATTCTATCATATTAGAAGTCACTTTAACATGATGGAAATAGTTTTAACATGTTGGAGATAATTTTTAGTATGTATAAACTAATGTGGTGAAAATTAGATTTTTACATAAAACAATAATTTCATTCTACAAATATATATATACTCTGTAAGAATGAAGGAGTCCATTTTATATTATATTCTAGTTTCTATATGTTTTGTATATACAATTAATGGAGTATATATATGAATTTATATACATATATAGACATTTATATATTTACATATATGGAAGTGTCGACACTTCCATTAGGAGGTGTTGACACTTTTCTATGTAAGTGTCATGCAAGGTGTCGACACTTGCATATGCAGGTGTCGAACATTTGACTATAAATCTATATATATTGCTGTTATATATTTAGGTATGGAAGTGTAGGTGTTATATAAATAAGGTATAAATTGTTCACATTTTATTTCTGTTATTTTTCAACCTGTTTCTGCATGTGTCGACACCAAATGTCGACATTTACTGTTCCTTTTTAGTCTCTGTTGTACAGTGTAGTTACAGGTTAGACACGAAGTGTCGACACCTGTGTAGACACTTAACTATATATATAGACACGAGGGTATAGATTTGGTATATTAACAGGTTAATTAGGTGTGCTAATAGATTAGTCAAGGAAACTAATACTTTACTAATTTTACTACTTTTCTAATACATGCTAACTATGAGGTTTTTCTTAGATTAAAGCTAATACATACTAACTATGAGGCTAACACATGCTGTATAAAAATGAAATATCGCATGGAGATGAGCCTAAGACTAACTGCCTAGACTAATCATCCTACATTAGCTACTAGTTTAGTTAAAAATTGAGAACACCTACTAAGCATGCTATATAATTACCTAGATTAACTACGGTTTAGCCAAAAATTGAGAAAACCTACTAGGCATGCTATATAATTACCTAGATTAACTACGGTTTAGCAAAAAATTGAGAAAACCTACCTCTCTGAGACGACAGCTAGGTATAGATGGAAGAGAAAGGGCAGCTTTCTTCTACAACGTCAGAGGTTCCCCCTTCTCTGCAGCAAGTCTTCGGAAGAATGAAGGGAGTCTCAATATAGGGAGTATTTTATAACATTAGGATCTACAGGATGGGAGAGAAGATCCGATCTGAGTGGGATGACAGCATGTATAGGCTGTTAGGGATAAGACATGTCTAGGGAAGAATAATGGCGACGTGAGAGGATAATTTTAACAATGTTACATTATTTATCTCATCTAGAAATTTTTATATATAATGAAACATATTAAAAGAAATAGTAAATTATTTGGCAAAAGGTAAATGGTGGGTGCTAGGAATTGAACCCTGGTCACTAGGTTGAAAGGCACATCACTTAACCAACTAAACTAAGAAGTCACTTATTAAGTAAATAATCTTTACATATGATAACTCCGTGTTCCAACTTCTTACTTAAGCTTCCTATAGAGTTTATCTAATATTTTTTTTTCTTATTTAAGAAATATTATTAATAAGTTTTTAATCATTTTTTTATACGGGGTGCTACATTCTACCTTACTCACTACTTGGAACTTCTTGCGTGACAAGACATGCGTGCTTGATATGGCCATTTCACAGGGAAAAATTCGTGAAACCTCTGGAAAATACTTGTTATTCTTGTACTTGTACCTTTAAATTGTAGTCTATCTTTTCTTTCTCCTATCTGTCGGTTATCGCCTGTTATATGTTTATTATTGTTCTTTATCGCATTTTCATACACGGTAAAATGATTAATCACTTAAACTGTGCCTGATGATATTGATATAAAATCCTACTGAGCTCTCGCTTACCTGATGTGACACCACCTTGGGGTGGTAGTCACGAGGTCAATGCACCTTGGACCTATGACTCGCAAGCAAACAACTTTGATGATGAAATTACTCGGGCGGGCTCACTCGCGTAGTGGTCTCTATTGCCCGTGGGCAAATTGGCGATGGTGGGAGGGTCCAAAGTGGGACCTTTACGTTCCAAGGCTTGGCTTTGCTATGACTGACCCCCTAAGGGCTGGGATATGCAATTTTGTGGGTGGCCAGCACGCCAAAGGCGTGGGTTGTAGGGTCGATCTCACCTCACTCCGCGGTGGCCACTCAATTAGAGGGAAAATTTGGATCGGGTGCTCACTTACCGTCCGACGGAGCTAAAGACAATACTAACTAAGCAAAAGTAAACCAGCGAGGGATGTGTCCCGGAGCTCACCTGATCAGTGTGAGAACACCAATCCCAGCCGAAGACGAGGGCGAGCGGGGAGGCGTGGGCATGCACACGCACGCCGCGTCGGTGTAGCTTCGGATGGCGACCTGCTAACACTGTAGATCATGAATAATCCACTACTAAGAATAAGAATGGGAAGAGAGGGAGAAAAGGGGAGCATGCGAGGATGCTAAGGGGAATGTGATCGCCAGAGACGCGAGGGCCTCAAAGGATATAACAAATAATCAATGGAGGGATCGCGATATAAATACCTTAAATGCGGGGGAGATTGTGAGTGCACCTTCTCTTTCTATCGGCCGGCCGATGAAGAGAGTTTTCCTTGATTGATTACCCTTGCAAAATTAACAAACACCAATAAATAAACATGGATTAGAAACCAAGATGTGTAGCATCAAATCCAAATGTAAATATGGACATAGAAAGCATGGATATGAACACACCTTATTGGTGTTTGGCCTTTAAACCCCTATGCAAAAGGGTAGGTAAAAGATGATGTATGATAAAGAATAGAGGGAGATGTGCAAGTGTTGCACTATGGAGATGTGCTAGAGTGTACAATAGGGGAAGATCTCAATAAAGAAATAAAAGAAAAAATGATATGATGCATGCAATTAACTAAAGCAAAAATAAGAGATAGGAGGGGAAAGCTTAGTGGTTTTCTCCAATTTGGCTTCAAGCTAGGATGAAGATCTTTAATGGAGGAAGAAGAGGATGTAGAACTCCATGGATGTAGAGGCTTCAAATCTTCAATAGAGGAAGAAGAACTCCATGGATGAAGCTTTTAGGTGCATGGGAGTCTTCCTCCTTGAACCTTTGGTCCGGCAGCACCTCCTCTTGAATTGATCTTGATGATTTTTCACAATGGGAGAGAGAGATTCTATTTATAGGGTTGAAATTCGGATTTAATTCCAAGGGAAATTAGGAAAACATATTTTAGTGGGATTTGGAATGAGATAAACATTAGGCAAGTGTCCCTTCAACATTGGAAAGTCATAGGAACCCTTTCCCAAGTGGAAAAGGAGGTTAAATGAGGAAAGGAAGGGAAATTCAGAATTAATTCCAAGAGAAAACAAAAAACATGTTTTAGTTGGATTTGGAAGAGATAAACCTTAGGCAAGTGTCCCTTCAACCTTGGGAAAGTCATAGAAACTCTTTCCCAAGTGGAAAAGGAGGTTAAATGAGGAAAGGAAGAGAAATTCGGAATTAATTCCAAGAGAAAATAAGAAAACATTTTTTAGTTGGATTTGGAAGAGATAAACCTTAGGCAAGTGTCCCTTCAACCTTGGAAAGTCATAGGAACCCTTTCCCAAGTGGAAAAGGAGGTTAAATGAGGAAAGGAAGGGAAATTCGGAATTAATTCCATAAAAATTAGAAAACTTAGTTTTGGTAGGATGGAAAGGGGGATCCTTCCTCCAAGTGTCCTTTCAATATTAGGAAGCCATAGGAACCCTGTCGCAAGTGAAAAAGGAGTGTAAGTAAGGAAAGGAAGGGGTGCTGCTGGAGTTCGAAATTGAACAACAATTGACGACCTTGGTCAAGGCGTTAATTGAAATTACGACTGGGACAAAGGCGTTAATTCACGGATTTATTTTTAGCAATAAAAACTTTCTGTATTTAAAAATGATGAAGAAACGCCTGAGGGAGAGGCGTTATTTAAAAACACGACCCAAGGACGGTTGTTAATTCTTATTTTTCTGTTTTGGAAACCAGAAATTTCCAGAAACTAACGCCTTTGCCTCTAGTCGTCCTTTCTTCAAAACGCGCCTCAGACCAGGCCGTTAATTAAAACACGCCCCACTTCAAGTCGTGAATTCCAAAAAATAGAGAAAACTGCCCAAAAAATCCAGAAAAATAGGGAAAAATAAGAAGAGAGAAAAAATGGAGAAATCCAAGAAAATTGGGGAAAATAACTCAAACAAAGTTAATTGGAGGGTCAAATTGGGGTAGTACAAGGTAATACGAGATGCACTCACAGTAACGTCAATTTTGGCGTGTCTACAGCTGCCCCGCCTTGGCGTCTACTTTGCAAGGGAGCAGAGCAAACTGAAAAGTAGATGCCAAGGTGTGATGAGACACGCAATCAACATCACTTGATGAGAATGAAATCAAAAGTTCGAGATGAAGCAATCCCAGGAAATTCAATGAAATCAACGATGTTTGGATAAGAGGAGGAGTGTGCATGCGGGCACGAAGGAGAATGATCAACTTCTAGCGCGGTGGAAGTACCCCAGGTCACAAACCTGTAGGTTTCACCATTGGGGAGCGGTTACCAGCCAATGTGGACGTGCTGCAGCCAAGGTGGATCAAAGTAAAAGGATTGAGATAAGATGATAGAAATCCAAACAAGGAGCTTTTAAGAAAATGACCCAAAATAGTGACAAAACGAACTGAGGATTCCATCAGCAATGAATATCTCATATCTGGAAAGATTAAGATCAATTTGACTCTCCAAATCAGCTTATCAGAATGATTTTCCAAAAATTGTTTCAAACTTCTATATGAATGCATGCTGGGTTTAAAAGAAAAAATTAAAACAAATGAAAATATAAGATAATCAAGGATAATATTGTTAAACTGCCAAGATTGGGTCAAGAAACCCATTCTGCGAGCCGATACTAAGCCGAAGCCCGTTTATCCACGCATCAACTCGCAAAAGGGAACCATCGTCCCCAGTCTTGGACGGCTCAACGGCCTATCCGTGTGACTAAGACTCCTCTGGAATCATCATTATTTTTGATGAAGGGGAACTCAAATCCCAGTTTTACCAAAGTCACAAGGTCCTTGATATAATCTAGTAGCGTATGTAACATATAGTAGAATGCATACAGGGGGGATGGTGATAGCAATGAGCATGGGGGAACTGAGAAATGAGGTGCAAGCACCGTGGGGCTTGGATGATGATGCCCAGTCGGTGGGACCAAGAGCTTCTTTCTGCGCTCAAAGATTCATCAGCCAAGGTATAAAAGATAACAAGCAATGAATAAGGCATTTAAGCATAGCAAGTATAGCATGAATCAAAGCATCAATAGCATGTATGTATCATATCCAAGAATAGCATAGATAGCATCATTAAAGCATAGATAGCATAGCATCATTGTTTGTCGTTTGTCATGAGGATGACAACTTGGCTAATCAAGATTTGGAGTTGAATGATCAAGATCTGATAATGTCCATCGGCGGAGTGATCAGTAAGATTTGATTAAAAAGATTTGAAGATGAATAATCGGAGTAATGCGTAGCAAATTATGAAGATGTGATCAATTGTGAACATGGGAAGAATCAAAAGGTAGATGGCAATGAATGGAGAGGACTCATCCCGTGCTCTTGGTCCTTGCAAAGTTGTTGTTCCTGCAAAAAGCACCATCAGAAAAATACAATGCAATTTTTTGGATTTTGAAATATGCAAATTTTTATGAGTTTTGAAAATATTTGAATTTTTATATGGATTTTAAAAAATATTTGAATTTTTATTATGAATTTTGAAAATATTCAATTTTTGTTGGATTTTGATCAGGAAATATTCAAATTTTTTTGGATTTTGGCTTAGAAAATATTCAATTTTTTTGGATTTTGACTTAGGAAATATTCAATTTTTTTTTTGTTTTTTTTTCTTTTGATTTTTTTTTTGGTTTAGACATTGTTAATGCAGCATCAAAGGGTGTTTTTGAACCACTGGCTAGGGGTCCTTGTTCCTTCCCCTTTCGCTAAAATTACCCAAAGCCGAGCGTGCATTGAAGGGTGGCGCCCTATAACTGACTGCCCTTGATTAACGGTGCTCCTACCAAGGCCATACCCGAGAAACATTCGGTCTTAGAGGGAGAAGAGAAGAATAATTGAGGATAAGCTTTATGCAGGATGGGAGATGTCGGGACTTGAATTCCTTCCAAGGTGTTTCCCCTCAAAGAGGTAGTCTGTTGTGCCGGGGCTTTGTGCCTTTGATTTTTAGACCCTTGACATGCATACGACCAGGGTTTTCCCTGCGGGGACTTTGCCACTCTTGACATGCCATAATTCACAATTTTGCTTTTATCGAAATTTTGACTTGATTTTCATAATAGCCCTTTTGGCGAGATGTATATCATGAAAACTCATATTGATTTTGGGTCAAGATTGCCCCTATTTAAGACTCCTCTCGTATTGGGGATTACCTAGGTTGGGTCATCTCATCCGTCAACCTCTTGCCCCTGCATTCGGCCGAGTAAAGAAGAGAAAAGACTTTCAGATATACTCATGGCATGGCCAAAGTAGCAACGGTGTTTAACCAAAGGAGCCGGCTAAGGACGCCGTGAAGTGTGTGCGGTGCCCAGCTAAGGGTTGCTCTTAACAAGCGGGGAGAGAATGTCGAATTCCCGGCGTGGGTTTTTTATTAACCAAAGGTGCTGCAAAAACAAGCCTAAAAGACTGTTTTGAAAATGATTTAGTAAAGATAAAGATTCGACCTAGGATAAAGGTCTTGAGTACCACTCTTAATCTTGTTAAGAAGCACTTTATTTTGAAAATCATCGTGAAGCAATGAGATAATGATATCATGAAATGAGTACTTACGCCAATATGTTACCTTGCAACCTTTGTAGAAGCAGCTGTCAGAGGCGAGGTTGATCATCGTGGGATAGTCCTCTTTGGCAGTCAAAAGGATTGGAAGCAAAGGGTTTGAAAGTGGCTTAACAAGAAGGAGTGGTGCTAAGATTAGACTCAGACGAATAAGGAAAAAAAGGAAGAGAGGCGAGGGCTAGAACTCCCTCACTAAGGTGTGGAGACCCTGATCACATGAAAGGTCTACAGAAGAAGCGGAGAATTAGAAGGAGGAGTGAGGACTAAAGCCTCGAAAGCAGTGAGAGAATGGGCAGATGCCCAAGGTAGTGGATGTGGAAGAAGTTGGGTCGGACCCAGGATTAGGGGGAATCAGAAGAAGAAATTGATAGATGGAAAGAGGTGGATCTGGAGGGTCTGGGAGTAAAGGAGGAGAATCGTGATAGGAGGAATCATCCGGAGGCTCCGGAGGGATAAGATATCGAAGGACGCGGTGCCCAGGGAAGAAATAGGGAAAAAGATGATGGAAAAGGAGGAAGAAAATGAAGGATGTGATGTCCCGGAGGAGCAGAAAGATGAATCGGAAGAAAGATGGAGGGTCCGGAGGTTCCGGAGGAATGGAATTAGAAGGGTCGGGATGCCCCGAAAGAAGATAGAAAGAGTAAGATGGAGAATCCGGAGGTTCCGGAGGAGGAAACTGCCGAGGGATGCGATGCCCAGGGAGAAGAGAAAGATCCGGAGGTTCTGAAATAGTGGAATCAGAAGGGGCGTCGTGCCCTAAGAGGAGGGATAAAACACCTGGAGGTTCCAGGGAAATAGCAGGAAAGGGGACGCGATGCCCCAGGGAGAGTGGATTGGAAGAGGATGAAGATGAATAAGATGGGAAATGCGGAATATCCTGGAGGTTCCGGAAGGCGGGGAAGATACGGGTCCGAAAACTCGGGAAAGAAGAAGTGCAAATGTATGCGAATGCAACGCAATAGATGCGATGAATGCATGGATGCAACAGAATGCATGAGATGCAAATAATATGAAGAACATGAAGGGCGAGAGGATGAGATCCTCCTCCTTACCCCTGGAGTGGCCCATGAAGAGAATGTGGATGGCGTTAAATGGAAGGTGGATAGAATAGTGGAAGTCCCCTTAGCACCAAAATAACCGCCCCTCCATGGTAGTGAAAGTGTATAGCCAATTGGCCTAATAGATAAAGTACAAGCCCATGATGAAGCTTCAATGGTAAATGACAACTCCCTTGTAGAGTGGAAAGCAATAGTACGAGGGAGTTGGAAAGTTGGGATATGAAGCATTGTGTTGCCCATGGATTGTGGCGTATAAAGAATATTGAATAGAATGGGCATTCGCCCCTTGTATGGAAGAAAGGGTTCAAGATTCGAAAGTTGGAACAAGGGGTGCCCTGCCCGGCCCTTACACAGCATCAAAGTTTGATATTCTCTCTTGGCGAGCAGTGGCGGGGATTTTGCCTCTTCGACCATGCTCGGCACAACAACACGGACTGGCATCTGGCAAACAAATTCTTGCATCTTGAATAGCGCGGCCAAATCCTTCCTGCCCAGCTCTTGATTATCTTCGACGCAAGTACTTGACGAAAGCCCCCCATTCCGAGTGGTGGAGGAAGGCAAAGCGGAGGCGAAAGGTTCCATGGACGGTGGAGGTATAATGGAAGGGGTTGAAGAAAGGGTGAGTGGAAGCGAAGGTTCAAACACGTCGGGCTTCTCCCTTTGCTCGGAAGCAGTCGGGGTTTGCTCGAGTGCAAAAAGGGGTGGATCTTGCTCTGGATTAGCCACAGGTAAGGGTGAAGGGTTAAGTAGTGGAATAGGGGTAATAGGCATAGTGGGTTTTGGGGTTAAAGGGATAATGGAGGGTTGAGGTGGTGAACAAAGAGGAGTAGTAATAGAAGGCTTGAAGGAGACCGGCGTAGTGGAGGGTGATGGAGGCTCGGCGGAGGCCGACGGAGTGGAGGCTATTGGTGTGGTTACGGGAGGTGTGAACGGAGAAGGTTTAGTGCATTGAAAATGCCGGATGGGGCGCGAGGTGTTAGGGATAGGATGAGACTCATGGTGTGGTGGTATGGGTGATTGGAATGTCGACCCGTCATCGTAACACCAAGAGATCTCATAAATGGGAGTTGGATCGGGGACTATGGCATAGTCCTGAGCAAGGGGTTCATCCAGTGGTAGCGGAGGGAGAGGGAAGCGAAGGAAACTCGGAAGGGATGCCTGCAGAGCTTCATCATCATGTGCCGTCTTGAATTCTTCAATTGCCGGTTCTTCATTATCGAGTTCAAGTGGATGCCATGGTGGAGATGTATTAGTAGGTGGTGGAATGTAATGGTATTGCAGATGATGTGGTGAATGCAAGTGTGAATGCGTAGGCGGAGGCGGAGGGCCATATGAATGAACGGGGTGAATGGGTGGAGGATGGACAGCGTCCACTTGAACGTTGAAATCTGCCGGCTCTTGCTTGCTTGAACTGTCGACGCCGTAGCCGTCTCTCCTATCCTTCCAATCTTTCTCCATCTTTGTAATGTCATTTAGAGCCGCATAAAGGGGATTGACTGGAGTACGAGGAGCGGGCCGTGGGCTCGTAACCCTCTTTAATTGTTCCTCCAACAAAGTGACTTTGTCGAGACGAGTTTGTTGGAGGGGTGTGACTTGAGTAACAGAGGGTCGGCAGGGCCTTGAAGGAGGGGCCGCACAAAAAGGCCGTGGAAGGGGATTAATGGGATGACCCATAGAAGAATCCGGATGGGCCGGGTTGCAAGGAATAAATGGGCCTTGGGGCCGTGGTGGAGGAGAAATAAAAGGAGGCGGGTGACGGGCCACCCGAATAGGGGTAGGTGTGGACGAAGGAGGCGGGTATTGGACCACCCGAGGAGAAGTGTGAATAGGAGGAGATGGGTGATGGGCTACCCGGGTAGGAATGTGAATAGAAGAGGGAAGTGGGTGATGGGCCACCCGCGTAGGATTGGAAGGAGGATGAGGGGAATGAGGTGCACCCTCAACAACGACCTTAAGGGCTTGGATTTGTTGAGGGGTGAGATGATATAATGCATGCAAGATCTGGGAGACCTTCTCATCTTCGGGAGGAGACGGTCCCGTAGGAGTAGTGGCTCGCGATTGAGGTGAGGGACCATGGGATTGGATATTGCCCATGGGTGGGGCAAAACTGTGAAGTTGAGGGCGTGGTCCCTTTAAAAGATTATGGTGAGAGTTGTGATGAATATGTTGAAATTGAAGGGAATAAGATGTGCTAGGTTGATCACCCTCATGAACATTAATTGAGTTGAACATGTTGACTTTCTTATCAAGGTATCCCAAACAATTCAATGTGCAATCAAAACAGCTCACATATATAGCAAACAAGCTAGGATGGGGTTACCTTTGATTTCTTTTATTTGAACCTTGGCAAATTAATTGATTTTATGTAAATTGATGTGATCACTCAAGGGGGGAACCTAGTTTCAAATGTGGTTTTCTCCGATGCCAACTAGGAACACTCTCTCACCATGCATAGGCCAACTAAACCCGGGATTTCAAAGGTACAACCTGCCCAGCGTCCGTGAGGGAATCCACGGGTGCGGGGACTTATGGAGGCTTGGTTTAGGAATTTCCGGTCCAATGAGACGGAGTGCTCAATGGAGGGTCCTTCCTTCACCAAGAGGGTGGTGTGACTCCTAAAAGTGTGGGGAGAGGAGGTCTCCCAAACCAATGCAAGGATGAATGCAGTAGACAGTACCAAGCAGATAACAACACAGAACAAAAACAAATGACGACCTGGGAAGGGTCGTTACATCCATAAATCGCGTCTGAGCGTCAGTCGCTAGTCACTGTAAAATGTGCAAGCAGAGTAAAATAGCGCCTTAGGGTGATGCGCTTTATCTAGAATGGACGCCCGGGAGTAGGGGTGTCAAATGGCAGTAATCAGCACGAATAAACAATGATAATAAAAATGACGCCTTACAGTAAGGCGCTATTCAAGTGAAAGACGCCTTGATGTGAGGCGTTATACTGATAAAAGACGCCTCTGAGAGGGACGTTAATTACTTCAATACTTCAACGGCCATAGGGCTCAAACAGTGGAAAATACCGACAGAAATGAAAAACACTCACAATCTCAGTATAAGAATCATGGCAATCAAACATGACAAGGGATATAGCATGCTCATCATTTTTTTTAAAAAAAGATATGGTTAAATGGAATTTCTAAAAACCTATCAAACTGACAAATCACATAGGGAGAGTGCTACATGGAGCACAAAGGGAGACGCACCGTGGGTGCAAAAGGGGAGATGGCACACGTGGGTGCCCAAGGGGAAAGGGTAACCAAAAGAAAAATGAAAGGGGTCCCACCGTGATCACCAATTTGTAGATTCTAAATAATCCACTACTAAGAATAAGAATGGGAAAAGAGGGAGAAAAGGGGAGCATGCGAGGATGCTAAGGGGAATGTGATCGCCAGAGACGCGAGGGCCTCAAAGGATATAACAAATAATCAATGGAGGGATCGCGATATAAATACCTTAAATGTGGGGGAGATTGTGAGTGCACCTTCTCTTTCTATCGGCCGGCCGATGAAGAGAGTTTTCCTTGATTGATTATCCTTGCAAAATTAACAAACACCAATAAACAAACATGGATTAGAAACCAAGATGTGTAGCATCAAATCTAAATGTAAATATGGACATAGAAAGCATGGATATGAACACACCTTATTGGTGTTTGGCCTTTAAACCCCTATGCAAAAGGGTAGGTAAAAGATGATGTATGATGAAGAATAGAGGGAGATGTGCAAGTGTTGCACTATGGAGATGTGCTAGAGTGCACAATAGGGGAAGATCTCAATAAAGAAATAAAAGAAAAATGATATGATTCATGCAATTAACTAAAGCAAAAATAAGAGATAGGAGGGGAAAGCTTAGTGGTTTTCTCCAATTTGGCTTCAAGCTAGGATGAAGATCTTCAATGGAGGAAGAAGAGGATGTAGAACTCCATGGATGTAGAGGCTTCAAATCTTCAATAGAGGAAGAAGAACTCCATGGATGAAGCTTTTAGGTGCATGGGAGTCTTCCTCCTTGAGCCTTTGGTCCGGCAGCACCTCCTCTTGAATTGATCTTGATGATTTTTCACAAGGGAGAGAGAGATTCTATTTATAGGGTTGAAATTCGGAATTAATTCCAAGGGAAATTAGGAAAACATGTTTTAGTGGGATTTGGAATGAGATAAACATTAGGCAAGTGTCCCTTCAACATTGGAAAGTCATAGGAACCCTTTCCCAAGTGGAAAAGGAGGTTAAATGAGGAAAGGAAGGGAAATTCAGAATTAATTCCAAGAGAAAATAAGAAAACATGTTTTAGTTGGATTTGGAAGAGATAAACCTTAGGCAAGTGTCCCTTCAACCTTGGGAAAGTCATAGGAACTCTTTCCCAAGTGGAAAAGGAGGTTAAATGAGGAAAGGAAGGGAAATTTGAAATTAATTCCAAGAGAAAATAAGAAAACATGTTTTAGTTGGATTTGGAAGAGATAAACCTTAGGCAAGTGTCCCTTCAACTTTGGAAAGTCATAGGAACCCTTTCCCAAGTGGAAAAGGAGGTTAAATGAGGAAAGGAAGGGAAATTCGGAATTAATTCCATAAAAAATTAGAAAACTTAGTTTTGGTAGGATGAAAAGGGGGATCCTTCCTCCAAGTGTCCTTTCAATATTAGGAAGCCATAGGAACCCTCTCGCAAGTGAAAAAGGAGTGTAAGTGAGGAAAGGAAGGGGTGCTGCTGGTGTTCGAAATTGAACAAGAATTGACGACCTTGGTCAAGGCGTTAATTGAAATTACGACTGGGACAAAGGCGTTAATTCACGGATTTAATTTTAGCAATAAAAACTTTCTGTATTTAAAAATGATGAAGAGACGCCTGAGGGAGAGGCGTTATTTAAAAATACGACCCAAGGACGGTCGTTAATTCTTATTTTTCTGTTTCGGAAACCAGAAAATTCCAGAAACTAACGCCTTTGCCTCTAGTCATCCTTTCTTCAAAACGCGCCTCAGACCAGGCCGTTAATTAAAACACGCCCCACTTTAAGTCGTGAATTCCAAAAAATAGAGAAAACTGCCCAAAAAATCCAGAAAAATAGGGAAAAATAAGAAGAGAGAAAAGAGGGAGAAATCTAAGAAAATTGGGGAAAATAACTCAAACAAAGTTAATTGGAGGGTCAAATTGGGGTAGTACAAGGTAATACGAGATGTACTCACAGTAACGTCAATTTTGGCGTGTCTACAAACACCTGCACTACGCCCCTTGCAAGGGGGTTGGAGTAGGGGTGGGGAATTGGATTACAACCAAAATATACGTCCACGTAGGGAGGGGAGCTCAGCCGGCCAGGCGGGGAGGGGAAAAGCCGAACTAGAAACTAAACGGACGGCGGATGTCGGTTCTGCCCGCTCTCTGGAACAGGGGACAGACAGGTGGTGTTGCTGTCGCTGTGGCCGCTCCCGAGCTCCGTTGTCAACAAGACCAGTGGCAAAAGTTCCTGGGTTGGCCCAGGAGGATGTCTGATATTTGGTAGGAATTCTGGTGGCCGGCGTTGGTCAAGGTGGGGCCGTGAGCAGAGACTCTGTTCCCTGGTTCTGACTATCTCCGCGCCAATGCAGCAAGAAGAAGTGGCCACCACGGGTGCTCCCGAACTTCGATTCAAGCGTGGCTGGAGTCGTTGGAATCTTTGTCAAGTCCTCTTAGAAAAGAGACCCACGGGGACACCAGAGGATGTTGGATAAGATTGGGAGAGCCTGAATAGTAGAAAGGGGTCAGTTCAGTCCCAGAGGGGACAGAACTACGCACCTGGGGAAGAAAATTGAGAAAACACAGCTCCGGATGCCGAACGGGGAGCTGCTTCTTGGTACTGGAAGGCGACTCGTTGTAGAAGATCTCAGCCAAGCCCCGCTGCCAGATCTTCAAGAGATTGGCGGAGGGAGACTCTGCAATTGGCTTCTGGCTGACTGCCTGGGAGTAACTGCATAGTCTGGGGAGATCGGCTCCTTTGGACAGTCCCGAAGTCGGATGTCGGTGAGACCACCACGCCAGGAAAGATGCTTTGAAGAGCTTTCTAGAAATGTAAGGCTTGCCACTAGGAGATGCGCGATGGAGATGTGTCCAGCTCTACAGCTGGGTGCTTCTCTGCTGCTTGCTGATTGAGAACTGCAGGTTGAAGAAGATAGGGTGGAAATGGTGTAGATGAGAGGGGGAAATGGAGAGGATGGGTGTGGGGGCGACCCCTGACTGTTAGTGGGGTCAATGGGGGGTCTATCCAGGCTAGGAGAGGGGGAAAATGGGGCTGGGTGATGGAGTTTGTAGTGGGTGTGAGAGGAGTTGCGAATTTGGGATGGGTGGGAGAGAGGGAAGGAGAGATCTCTCTCCTAGGTTTGAAAATGGACTAATGGGGTGTTAATGGTGGCTTTGGGGATGGGAAGGGTTGTGTTGGGGAAGGGAAGGGTGCTTGGGGAGTGGGGAATTCTCCCTTGGGGGATGAGAGGGGTGCGTGGGGAAGGGGAATGGGTGGTTGGTGGTTGGGAGGTGTGGTGAGGATTGGTGGAGAATCTTTTGGGGTAGGGGTGGAGTAATGGAGGGGTGTGGGGACTTGGGAGAGAGTTATTAGGGGAGGGGAAGTGAGAGAAAGTGGTTGGGAGGGGGAGGAAAGAGAGAATGGGGCGAACCCCTGAGAGAGAGAGAGATAATGTGAGAGAGAGGGTGAAGAGAAATTTTGGTGGAGGAGAGAAAGACTTGAGATTTTCTTCTATTCAAATGATTCATCAAAAGTTATTACATATGAGGGGAGTGGGGGCCTATTTATAGGCTTACATAATTCTATATGACCAAACTAACCTTGACCAAATGCACTAATGACAAGATAAGTCCAAGGGAGGGGCGCCCCTGGGCCTAGCCCACTAGTTGGGCCCAATTGACTATCAAACTGACCCATTAACCTATTAACTGACTCAAATAAAGAAAGGTTACACATCTTTGACTCAAATAAAATGAAAATTACATGCTACTGCTCAAAATTAAGTGATGGAGATGATGATGCGCCGATGGCGAGCAACCGGAGTCTCGAAAAAGATGGAGTGGCTGGGGATGTCCCCATCATACCCCGGGGTGGGGAGAACTCGACCCCGTCGAGTGTGGGTCCACCGGGGTAGCAGTACACCAAAGTGAATCCGGGTGAAGAACGTCTTCCCAACTCAACCCTGCGTCCGTAGCTGAGGGATGGCGCTTCCACTTCTCAAGATAGCGCGGGCACACCATCTTTCTGGAGATGGTACCTTGCTTATCTAGTATTGCCTTCATGTGGTCACGTCGGGCTCTCGGGCTGATATGTGGAGGCTCTCCGTGGTGTCACTCACAAAGGTAAGTGTAGGCTCGAGATGCTTACTAGGTTCCACCGCGGGGCCCTCATAGGGTGCTAGATCCGCCATACGAAAAGTCGGGTGTATCCCAGAATCCTTTGGTAAGTTAAGACCAAAAGCATGTGTGCCAATGTCACTCAGAACTCGGGAAGGTCCAAGTCCTTGTGCCCTCGATTTGGATGTGACCCAAAGGTATAGCCACTCCAATATCATCATCACCAATTTTGCCTTCTTGGGGTACCAAGTAGCGCTTACGAGCTTTTGTCCTCCTTGTGTAAATCTCACCGCCGTTGCTTGGTGCTTGCTTAGACGCTCATGCCATGTACTATGATGCAGTGTGAGTGGAAAATGTGTGGTATGCAAAGGTGGCCCAGGACAACCACATATAGACCTATCGTGCATTGATCCCATGTGGACTTTGATGAACTTAGGTGGACTGGGGCAGCCACAAGTGGCCCTATCATGCATGGACTTTATAACAATGGTTGGAGGGCCGTGGCATCCGTAGGGTAATTGATTGTGCATGGGTATAGCAAATGCCGGGGGTCCTGGACATCTGTGAATGCTTCTAACATGCTTAAGACCCATGATGAATGAAGGTGGACTATTACATCCGAATATGGACCACTCATGCTTCCTACTTGACATGTGGGTGATATGAATGAATGGTCCCAACATAGTGTTCATGTCAAGTGGTGTGTTGTGCCAAGACTTATGCACTCCTATCCTAAAGATGACTTCAATGTGTATAGGTGTGGGACGGCCTTTGAATTTTCATGTGAAAGGGTCGAAGGGATCTAGGAAGGTGGGCATTATGGAGAGGAGCTCTTCCTTGCTTCCTAGGCATATGTTGCTTATGGCAATGGTTCCCTTGGTATGGCCCGAGTCTTGGAAGAGGTGGACTTGGTCCAACATGGTTGGTTGGGGTAGAGAAAGGTGGGTTGTGGGTAAGGTGGGTGGGTCACATGGGTAACTAGGCTCCCATTGGAAGGGATCAAAGGGGTCGTGGATTGGGCTTCCTAGAGGAAGGAACTCTATGTCCACAAGGTCCATACATGGTGGGTCATGCTCCTCTAATGAAATAATTGGGCCGAAGTTAATGGGAGGTAGATCGACCATGAGGGGAGGGCTTGGCTTTCTACCCTAGATAAGAAGCTCCAATTTGAGGAGAAGGTCGGGCTCATCGGGTGTGGGGAGGAATAATAGAAGGTCACTAGTGTAGCAACCAATGGTGCATATTGAGGTGATAGACCCAACACATAGGTGTAGGAGGTCAAGGCTCCTAGGTTGTTTGGTTATGGGGGTCAACATGCCAGTCAACTCTAATTGCCATGCTAAGCCCTTGAGAAGGTCCCCTAGTGTCTCCACTTGGTAAGATGATTGGATGGTGGTGCGATAGGAGATGGAGGGCACTATGGGGAGGTGTCGCTGTAAGGAAGGGTGGGCCATGATCGGGTGAGCTGGATTCTCCTTTAACCATCTAGCCAAGGACCCACTTATGATAAGTTTACTCCCAACTAGAGAAGAGGGCATAGAGTGAAGATCGTAATGCGAGGCTTTATCCTCATCTTGGGCATGTGTTTCTTTCAAAGTGGGGGTAGGACCCAGGGTGTTCACAACTATGGGGTCGGGTGTCGAGATTATGGGTTCCTCTACCAAGGAGGTGAGAAGGTCCTTTGTAGGTGAGGTGATGATGATCGGCACATGGTGCATCCGGGGTGGTGAACGAGGTCGGACTTGGGTTGGAGTTGGGAGTAGTGGAGGCCTATGTTGGGGTAGGATTGGGGTTGGAAGTGGGAGGTGGGTTGGGTGAGGGGGTTTATGTTGAATGGTTTTGGGAGGTGTGTTCTTTTGAGGGGACGATGGAGGGGTAGTAGTGGGGACCATGGGGGCTTGTGGGGTGCGGGTTTGGTGGGGGATTTTGGGTTGGGGGTGGTGGTCGTTATGGGTCTCGGTGGAGGGGTGGATACGAAGTCCATTTGGGTTTGAATAGTGTAGGTTGTGGAATTGGGTTTTGGTTGTATTGTGTGAAATTGGGGAATTGAAGTCTTGGGTTGGCCGGGTGGGGATGGTGGAGTTGAAGTGCTCCTTGGGCTTTGGTGATCCAAGTAGACGGGAGAAGGTCGGAGAGTGTAGACTTTCTTAAGTTCGGATTTCATGTTCTCCCATGTGTTAATAGGCTCTTGCGTCATAACCTTCCTTAAGCGTTCAATGAGCTGCCACCTATCCTTGGCATGGCGCACAAGTCGACTCTTGGCAAGGTAGATTCTCATGGATTCAGTCATTGGATTCCTCTTAAAGTATTTGTCCATATTTTCCTGCCACTCTAAATATGCACTAGGGTGGTACCCGTCAAACATAAGGTCCTCAAATAGGACTATGTCCAAAGGGGTGTCAATCAGACCCTTGTGGAGGGCCGAGTGGGACAGATGTGACCAATATGAAGTAGCCATGCTAGTGGGCAAGGTTGATGCACCGGGAGATGAATGCAAATGCGCCCTAGGACCAACTTGTGGAGAGACAAGTTGTAAACTTGCTCTGATATCACTTGATGTGACACCACCTTGGGGTGATAGTCACGAGGTGAATGCACTTTGGACCTATGACTCGCAAGCAAACAACTTTGACGATGAAATTACTCGGGCGGGCTCACTCGCGTAGCGGTCACTATTGCCCGTGGGCAAATTGGCGATGGTGGGAGGGTCCAAAGTGGGACCTTGACGTTCCAAGGCTTGGCTTCGCTATGACTGACCCCCTAAGGGCTGGGATACCCAATTTTGTGCGTGGCCAGCACGCCAAAGGCGTAGGTTGTAGGGTCGATCTCACCTCACTCCGCGGTGGCCACTCAATTAGAGGGAAAATTTGGATCGGGCGCTCACTTATCGTCCGACGGAGCTAAAGACAATACTAACTAAGCAAAAGTAAACCAGCGAGAGATGTGTCTCGGAGCTCACCTAATCGGTGTGAGAACACCAATCCCGGCCGAAGACGAGGGCGAGCCGGGAGGTGTGGGCATGCACCCACACGCCGCGTCGGTGTAGCTTCGGATGGCGACCTGCTAATACATGCACTGCGCCCCTTACAAGGGGGTTGGACTAGGGGTGGGGAATTGGATTACAACCAAAATATACATCCACGCAGGGAGGGGCGCTCAGCCGGCCAGGCGGGGAGGAGAAAAGCCGAACTAGAAACTAAACGGACGGCGGATGTCGGTTCTGCCCGCTCTCGGGAACAGGGGACAGACAGGTGGTGTTGCTGTCGCTGCGGCCGCTCCCGAGCTTCGTTGTTGACGAGACCAGTGGCAAAAGTTCCTCGGTTGGCCCAAGAGGATGTCTGAATTTTGGTAGGAATTCTGGTGGCCGGCTGATGGGAATCGACGTCGAGCACTGACTTTTTATTTTTTTACTTATGTCCTTTAGTTTGCTTTTATATTCTTGGGAAAGTATATGTACAATTGTAAGACTTTATAAGCCAATGAGTCATTCCCTTGGATTGTGTGGGTTTTTGTGCAAAATGTGCAGTAGGTCCAGCAAGGGCCCCCCCAGCCCTTTCCCATTGGGCCACCTAAGCTATGTGGGGCTGGTCAACCATCCTAGGTGGCCATCTAGAAGGTTTGAATGCCAATTGACCACATGGGAGACAAGTGTGTTAAAAGGTCAAGGGTAGGCCACCTACCCTCCCCCTTGGTCAAGGGGGCACCCCCCTCCTTTAGAATTAATTAGGATTTTTTTTTATTTTGTTTGATTCAAATGTGATGTCCCTTATTTGCCCCTCCAGATCCTAGATCGTATTCATGGTCTTTTTCCATTTATTATATAATCCTTGTATTTCTATTATTTGATAATTAATGTGAAGAAAATTTGTGAATTGCCATAGTGCTTGGTGCGCCCCTACCCTCTCCCTCTGGTTTCCCTCTTCCTCCTATGCATTTCTAGAGTGTTCATCCCTTCTATCTCCTCCCCTCTACTTCTGGAATTCATCTCAGGTGTCGCCGCCGCCGTTCGTGCCGCCGTCGTGCCGCCGCGAAGCCGCTTCTGCAGTTCTATCCACCCAGGATAGATCCCCCTTCCACGAATTTTATCTCTCATCCACGAATTCTTATTGAGCTCAAATTTTCAGGACGTGTTCTAGAGGTCTTCCCCATGTTCTACAAAAATTGGTTTGGCCTCTAGTTTCTGATTTCTATTTTTACATTTTCGTCCATCTTGTTCTTCCAGTTCTTCCAGGTTACTATCTATAGTGACAGCAACCCTGAGTTTCCCATCTCCGGACCATCTTTTGATTTTTTCTGGAACCTCCAAAATCATTGGAGGTTCTATACACCATCCCCTCCACCCAAGAATTTGCGTGGAATTTCTAAAGACCATCTCATATTTTCTAAAAATCTTCTTCAGATTCCCCTACAGTTCTGTCAGCCAGGTCCAGATCCGACCACCCATCAATATAAAATCCACAACAAATCCAAACCTCCACCAATCCCTTCACAAAAATTATTTCCATTTTCCCCGCTTTCCCTTCTACAATTCTTATGAAGAGCTCGAGTTTGAATCTGAGGTCTACCCCACGGTCAAAGGCAGTTCTCAGGAAACTACACTGCTGCCCTGAGATTTCGGGCACTGTCCAACATCAGTTTCAAAAATAGACTAAGGCCAGATCCGTGCAGATCCAGTTTGCTTCTCTGAACCTAGGTTGAAGTACTTCGAAATAGCTTTCCAACGATACCTTCTGTGCTTCGATCCGACATCAGGATTGATCGCAGAATCCGATCTCACCGGATCGCGCGCCTGAAAACAGAAGCAGCAGATCCGTGGGCACTCTTCCCGACCGGTGCCGATCGGAGCCGCCCGGCCTCCGGCCGGCGAACCAGCGTGCCGCCATCCCAGGAAGCGCCCCTCCAGGTGTCTCCACCATAGTGGCGCCACCCCGGTCCTACACAGCCCCACCGACCAGCGCGTGGGCCCCATAACCAGTAGCATACGCCGTCCGAACCGTGCCGACGGGGTGATCAAGTGCAGCCCGTCAACCCGAGATCGGTCCTCCCGGGCCCACTTGTGTAGTCCTTTACCTCCCTGCGTGGAGTGGGCGATATTTCATTACTGTAATCTAACTCATTGTTGTTACCGGGAGTTACTGAGTTCGGCCGGGATCGTCTTCCCCATGCCGAGAGCGTGGAGGTATCATATTCGCTCCTTGCTTGGCACTTTGCTTTATTTCATATATACTTGTTTATGCCGCTACTAGAGAGCATGTCAGGTTAATCTAGCTCGCTATATATTGATATTCACCGCTGCTGCGAGAGAGAGCGAGACCGTCCCGTGACCCGATCCGAGCACGAAATTGTGAGTTGACCACCCTAGCTCTAGCCGGTTTCTCAACCGTGCACGTCCGACGCTTCCCTCGATAAGGGACGGTCGCAAGTTTGCATAGAGTCCAAGGATCGCATTCCAACTGGAGTCGTGTCCGTGGTTCGTCCCGCATCAGTTTGGTATCAGAGCCAGGTTTGAGTCTAGGGTGTCTAAAATCAAAATAAAAAAAAGTGTCATTTACGTCTAGTCATTGTCTAAGTCGGTCTAGGTTGCATTTGCATTCCTTTACTCGGTATATAAAAAGGTGTTGTCCGAACGTTAGGCTACGCCTATCGGGAAGGCCGCACACTTGCGAGAGTGATCTTCGGATCGATTAACTCTGCCACGTACCGAGTCTTGGTGTCTTGTCCTTAGTGTGCATGCATTCCAACCTTGCATAGTCGGTCTAGTGTCTTGTCCAAATGGCCTTGCATATCCATTCCTAGGGCATCCAACCCCATCTTGGCCACCATGGCCACACCCCGTGTAGCGACCCGGATCCCGGATACCAGGCATACCCGGTAGGACTACCGAATACACGTGATATCACTTGGAACCCGCGAGGCCTCCCAAGAGCGGTAAAGCTCCGAAGGGAAAAAGGCATGTGTAGAGTACATTGAAGCCACAGAGATAGTACAGTAAGCAATTAAATTTCATTAGATCGGTTTGCTAAAGTAGCATAAATAAAATTACTTTTTAATTAACAGTTTCAATTTAACAATTATACCAGAGTCCAGTCCCAGAAATTAAAGATAAGTACAGGTCACAGGAAAGAACGTACACTGAGGTCGGGGGAAACCCAACGCAGGTACCGCTGGCAGCTACTAACACGCCACACCAGGAACCACGAACAGAGACGACGTGATGAGGGCATCTCATAACACTCCCTCTAGCTCGGGTCGCCTGCACACTCTTGATGTGGACTGACTATGATCTACACTTGTTATCTTCATTTCCTTAGTTTCATTTTATGTATTTTCCTTTTATCGAGTCCTATCTTTTGTATTTCCCTTTATTGAGTCATGTGGTTCTTAGTCCATTTCCCTTGTTATGCTTAAGTGGGCCTTATTACCTTAGTTATGGGCCCATAGGATTGAGTCTAGGACATGCTCGTTCGTTGTCTTATTGTCAGGGACATTTTGGTCATGTAAAGAATGGTTGCCTATATATCGACCCATCTCTCCTCATGTACTTAACTTTTGATGAATATTGAAGAAATCCCTTTCAAATCTCCCAATTTCTCCCCTCCTCTCTCTCTCTCTCTATCTCTCCTTCTCTCTCCCAACAAGGAAAGGGGCGAACTCCTCCCTCTCTCCTCCCCCTCCCAACCACTTCCAACCCCCACCTACCTCCATTAACTCCATACAACTTCCCATAGCCCATCTTTACTCCTCACCTTGTCCCAAGGGAGCTCCACCAATCCAAGCCCCACCACCCAACTACCACCTACCCAACACCACTTCCTAAGCACCCCTTCCTCTCCCCAAGGTTGAAGGGGCTCTTCCCTAAGCCCAAATTCGAATTTCCCTCTCCCTAGGGCTGTGCCCTTCCATCTCCCCACCTCCCTAACCACCCTTGGTCGCACCCCCCCTTCCCCATACTAACCAAGTTCGCCCCCACCTCCTCTCCCACTCACCATCTCTCTTGTGCACTTCCACCTTCCCACCACCACTCCTTGCAGCTCCAACTCCCTCTCCACCCCTCCCTGCCCCCCTAGACCTCTTGGAAGACCCTAGCCACGTCCCTCCCCTCTCCACAAACCATCAGCCATCACTCCCAAGCTGTGCTACCCTCTCTCCCACTCCCTTTGATCTTGCAAGATTGCAGTCTCAGGTAGCAGGTCGCAGGCAGCAGAGTGGGGTCCTGAAGTCACATCGTCTCCGGCCGCTCCCTGATCCTCCTGGTGTCAAGGCCTACATCTCTGGAAAGGTCTTCCAGAGAGCTTTCAATGCGAGGTAGTTTCGTCGACATCCGAGTTTCGAGCTGTCCGCAGGAGCCGATCTCACTCGACCACGCAGAAGTCCTCAGGCAAGGAACCAGAGCCTCAGTTCCAGTCCGACCACGGCTTCTTCCTTAAAGATCTGGGCACCATTTTTGGAGGGCAACCACTACGTCCAGTTAGCTTTCATCTCCAACAAGAAGGACCTCATTCGGCCCCCGGATCTCCCAGTTACAATTTTCTTCGTCGGAGTGTGCAGTCTGCCCCTGCGGGTCCAGGTTTGACCTGTCCCTACTTATCCGGATATCACTCTCTCCTCCGACCTCAGATTGTGGCCCCGTCAACTTCTGCTTGAACCTACTCCGACCATGATTGCGTCACCACCAGTTTCGTTCCAATCGGAGTTCGGGAGAGTCCGCAATGCCTTCTGCAACCTACTGTATTAGTTCTGCACCAGCCAGAGACAGAAGTTGCTGTCCTGTTCCAGTTGCCGGTCCGATCAGCCCCGAGTTCCAGAGCTTCCCCAAAAATTCAGACATCATCTTCTGTCAGTTGGGAAACTTTTGGCACCAGTTTCGTCAAGTTTGGAGTTCTGTGGAATCCGTGGCAGCGTCATCATCGACGCCCTGTCCAGCGAACCTGAAGGTTGGCAGAACCGGCGGAGCTCGGAAGTCGGATTTCCTTTACATAATTCCCCACCCCGCTTGGCTGGCTGAAGGCCCCTCCCTGCGTGGAGGTAGTTTTGGATGTAATAAGCTTAATCCCCATCCCAAGATCACCCCTCCTGCGAGAGGTGTAGTGTTGTACTCCTTTCACTTTCAGGTCAAGCGACAACACCGCGGCGATCGGGTGTATACCCTCGCCTCCCGGCGCGCCCTCGTCTCCGAGCGGGATCGGTGTTTACACACCGATCAGGTGAGCATCTGTTACCATCCTTGATTGCCTCATTTCTGCAAATTTAGTATTACTTTGTATGCCCGTCGGACGGTGAGAAGAGAGCCCGATCTTGCAATCTACTTTTGTGTGACCACTGTGGACCGGGAGTGAGTGCCACCCAAACCCCGCCCTGCGGGCCAGCCGCCCACGAAGTTGGGTAACCCAGATCCTTAGGGGTCAGCCAAAGCCCACTTAGTCACTTAGAGTCATTGGGTCCCACCTCGGACCCTCGCCATCATCCCCCGACCCCTCTGGGTGATCGTGTGTGCCGTGTGAGTAAGCCGCTATTGTGAGAAACATTGGAGTGCTTGTATGCTTGCGGGTCTAGGTCCTAGGATATTCAATTCATACTTAGTCAACCTTGGGCTGTGCCACATCAAGTGGTATCAGAGCGGTCATAGGCTTGTCCTTACAAGTCTAGTCTTGGGTCACACTAGGTCTTTCATAGGTGTATCCGCACACCCTTGCATAGCCCACCCAACTTTGCATGACCACTCGTAGTGGTGTCCAATATCAAGTCAATCCATCCTCTTCCAATACCACCATGAATCCCAATCCCCAAGGAAATCCCGCTCACAATGAGCACGAGCTTCCCGATCATATGAGGTTTCTTGTGGAAGGCATGACCAATATTATGGGAAGGCTTGATGATATAACGGCCCGGCTTGAGCAAATTGAGGAAAATAGGCCTGCCCCAAGGGTAGGAGATAGGAGGGAACCACCTTCACATGTGGAGCCAGCCATAGGAGAGTTCAACCTTGACCACCCTCCCGAACCGGAAAGAGACCCACCTCCTAGAAGAATGAGAGACTCCCCCGGGGCAACCCGGATGACCAACTAATGAGACTTGTGAAAGTCGATGCACCCACCTTTGATGGGTCTCATCATCCGAGCATCTACTTAGATTGGGAGGCAGCCATGGACCAATATTTTGATTGGTACACAATGACCGAGGATAGGAGAGTCTGGCTTGCAAAGATGCAATTAACCAAACTAGCCAAGACTCATTGGATGAATGTTGAGGCATTAAGGATAGTTAGGAGGGAAGCTCCCATCACCACATGGGGGGCCATGAAAGACCAACTCAAACTCAAATATGTCCCACCCTCCTACCATCAAAACCTCCTAGATGAGTGGCAAGCCTTGACCCAAGAGGGAAAGACCATTATAGAGTACATTGAGAAGTTTGACTACTACCTTCTCAAGTGTGGAGTCCAAGAGGACCCTGCCGTCACACTCTCCCGCTTTAGGAATGGACTTCAATTCCATATCAAAAAGGAGTTATTCATGCGTCAAGTAGCCACTTTAGAGCAAGCCTACCAAGTAGCTCGGGATGCCGAGAAATTCTCTCGGTATACACGAATGGTTCCCCCTCGGAGGATGGACCCTAAAGCCATGGCACCTCGGGCCAACCCTCCACCTCCCCAAATAGGTCTCCTTCCCACACCCATGGGAGCTCCTCCCACCCGGGTCACCCCTCCTAGTGGCACTCCACCACCCCGCCCCATAAGTGGGCCCCTAAACACAACCCCCAATAGGCCCAATCCGACACCCACCCCCCCTCACACTAAGATGACCCCAAACCATCAAAGTGGGCAGCAATGCTTTATGTGCTATGGGTATGGACACTTTGCCAATCAATGCCCCACCAAGGGAGCATCTAACTTGCCCATAGAGGAGACTAACCCCCAACCCCAAGCTGAATTTGAAGGGGAAGTTGAGATATACGAACCCTCTCTTGAATGGGAGGAGTATGAGAACCACTACATAGAGACCAACCAAGAACAACTCCCTCCATCCACCGACTCCCACCTCGGAGTGGTTAGGTGCACCCTCACTCAAACCCAAGAGCATGATTGGAAAAGAAACACCATATTCCATACCTACATCCGGATAGGGAGCCATGTTAGAAAGGTCATCTTGGATAATGGAACTAGTGTGAATGTGGTGTCACCCGACACCATCAAACTTTTGGGACTTACCACCTCCCTACATCCACACCCATATCGGGTAGCATGGATTGATGCCACCTCCATACCCGTTAGTGCTTATTGCCTTGTCCCCATTACATTCCAATCCTATCAAGACCAAGTATGGTGTGACATCCTACCAATGGAAGTTGGGAGTATACTCCTAGGGCGGTCTTGGATCTACGATGTAGATGCCACCTTCCTAGGAAGGACAAACACTTGCATCTTCACTCATGAGGGAAAGAAAATCCAACTCAACCCTTCTCCACCCCGCACCCTTCCCAAGAAAGCATCTCCCTCCCTTGAGGGATCCCCTACCCCTCCCACTACTCCAAACCCACCAAACCCCACCCCATCAAGCCTTAATCCTAGTATCATCAATGAGCCTCCTAGGAGCCTACACCTCATCACTAGGAAAGAGCTTGAGGAAGAAGTCAACCACGGAGAACAAGTGTGTGCCATTGTCATTTGCCTCGGGGAATCCACCCCAACCAACCCACACCCAATAGAAATTCAACAGCTCCTTGAGGACTTCCATGATGTGTTTCCCGAGGAACTCCCGGACAAACTACCACCCATGCGCAATGTGCAACATGCCATCGACCTCGTGCCCGGGGCCACCTTGCCCAACCTCCCATACTACCGCCTCAACCCCACCGAGCATGCCGAGCTCAGGAGGCAAATTGAGGAGCTCATCAAGAAGGGCTTCCTCCAGATTAGCAAAAGCCCTTGTGCCGTCCCAGCTCTTCTCACACCCAAAAAGGATGTAACTTGGCGCATGTGTGTGGATAGCCGAGCCATCAACAAGATAACGGTCAAGTATAGGTTCCCCATCCCTCGGCTAGATGATATGTTAGACATGCTAGATGGAGCCACCATCTTCTCCAAAATTGACCTCAAGAGTGGCTACCATCAAGTTCGCATTAGGCCCGGGGACGAGTGGAAAACCGCCTTTAAGACTAAGGACGGTCTCTATGAATGGCTTGTCATGCCTTTTGGCCTTTCTAATGCGCCAAGCATCTTTATGCGCCTCATGACCGAGGTCCTCCGGCCCTTCATTGGCATCTTTCTAGTTGTCTACTTTGACGACATCTTCATATATAGCCAATCCAAGGAAGCCCACCTCGATCACCTCAAACAAGTGTGCACCATTCTTAGGAAGGAGAGTCTCTTTACTAACCCCGGGAAGTGTCATTTCTTGACCAATCAACTAGCCTTCCTAGGATTTATTGTCTCATCCCAAGGGGTATCCATGGACCTCGAAAAGGTCCAATCTATTCTTGAGTGGCCCGAGCCCAAGACCCTTCATGAGGCCCGAAGCTTTCACGGGCTAGCTACCTTCTATAGGAGATTCATCCGTGGGTTTAGCACAATCACCACTCCTATCACGGATTGCCTCAAGAAAGGCACCTTTGTGTGGACTAGGGCAGCCTCCAAAGCATTCCTAGAGCTCACAGAAAAGATGACCCAAGCCCCGGTCCTTTGCCTACCCGACTTCTCGAAAGTCTTCGAAGTCACTTGTGATGCATCCGAGGTAGGGATTGGGGGCATTCTTAGCCAAGAGGGTCACCCGGTAGCCTATTTTACTGAGAAACTTTGTGAGGCTAGGACTAGGTACTCCACATATGACAAAGAGCTTTATGCCGTGGTTCAATCCCTTCGGCATTGGAGGCACTATCTCCTACCCAAGGAGTTTGTGATCTTCTCGAACCATGAGGCTTTGAAGTACCTCAACACCCAACAAAAGCTCAGTGCCCGCCATGCCCGATGGGTAGAATACATTCAAGCTTACACCTTTGTCCTCAAGTACAAGATGGGTAGTGAGAACCGCGCCGCCGATGCGCTAAGTAGGCGGGTAGCCTTACTCTCCACCATCCAGGTGGAAGTGAACGGGTTTGAGAGAATCAAAGGAGAATATCCAAATTACCCCGACTTTGGGACTCACTACAACACCCTTTCCACTCAGCCCCACAAGGAACATGAGGGGTTCATACTTCAAGAAGGGTATCTATTCAAGGGAGCTAGGCTTTGCATACCCCGGACTTCACTTCGGGACTTCTTAGTTTGGGAGTTACACAGCGGTGGCCTAGCTGGACACTTTGGGGTCCAAAAGACCATAGAGTTAGTTGAGAGGTAATTCCATTAGCCTAGTCTCAAGAAGGATGTGGCCCACATTGTGGGACAATGTCGCATTTGTGCCTCAGCCAAACAAGTGAAGCAGAATACTGGGCTTTACACACCCCTACCCATACCAGACCGACCTTGGGAGGATTTGAGCATGGACTTCATCCTTGGCCTACCTAAGACCTTGCGCAAACATGATTCCATATTTGTAGTGGTTGATAGGTTCTCAAAAATGGCCCACTTTATCCCATGTTTCAACACCTTCGATGCTTCTAGGGTTGCCCGATTATTCTTTGATGAGGTGGTCTGACTCCATGGATTACTGAAGACTATTGTGTCTGATCGGGATGTGAAATTTACCAGTTATTTTTGAAAGACTCTTTGGCACCTAATGGGAACCCTCCTCAAATTCTCTACTGCTTACCATCCTCAGACCGATGGCCAGACTGAGGTCGTCAACCGAAGCCTTGGGAACTTGCTCCGTTGCCTTGTCGGGGACCACCCTGGGAATTGGGATCTCTTCTTATCTCAAGCCGAGTTTGCCTACAATGATTCTATCAATAGGTCCATAGGCAAGAGTCCATTTGAGGTTGTACATGGTTATAGGCCTAGAAAACCTTACGATCTTATTCCCATTCCCCCACATGCTAGAGTGTCAGTCTCAGCTGAGTCCTTCGCACAGCATTTCAAAGAGTTGCACGATGACATCCACAAGCATATAGGAAATGTTGTGCCCCTTAGGCACAAGCATGTGCTATGTTGATTTGATGATAGCAATGCTGTTTTGTTTTGATGATTGCAACACAGTGAGTGCATTATGATATTATGTTTTTTATATGATGATGGCATGTTGATTTGAATGCATATCACTCATTATGTTCTGTGGAGAATGCATGAGATGTTTATAACTGATATACTCTATGGTGTATGCATATAACTGATATATTTCGTGAAGATTACTTAGCTGAAGTGTGTACATTGCATTGCATTGGAAGTATATACAACGGACTGCGTTAGGCAAAGTCTGTACATCACTATAGCTGCATCGTCTCATGCAGCGTCTCATTCAAGTATGTATAGCCAGTGCATTACATTAAGTCTTTACATTTGCACTGTAGATGCACGCACTCAAAGTCCATAAGTCTATACACTACACTGTTCATGCAAAGTGTATGTGTCTCATGCATCGTCTATGCAATGTCCATACATTGCGTTTAAAGTCTGTACATCGGTCCGTCTCTGTTAGCGTCTAAGGCTTTGAGCAAAGTCTATACAGACCCCACCGTCTCATTCAACGTCTTAGGCTTGCCAAGTCCATACATCGGACTGTTCATGCTTTCATTGTGAAGTCTGTACATTGCATGACTTCCACCAAGTATATACATTGGTAGGTGGCAAGTCTGTACATTGGCTTCACATTTGCTTCGAAGTCTGTACATTGAACTAATAGGTAAAATCTGTACATCGTTGCTTGCCAAAGTCTGTACATTGGCATATGTTCCTACGTTGCAACTCCAAGTCTGCACATTGGAGTCTTTACCTACGATCAGCTTTGAAAGTCTGTACATTGGGAGCTTTACCGACGTTGCCTTGCCAAAGTCTACACACTGTGAATCTTCAAGTCTGTACAGACTTCGCCTTGTTTCAAGTCTGTACATCGTCCAGCTCTTTGGCAAAGTCTACACATCTTAAAGTCTGTACATCCGTTAGGCTTGCTCATGCATTGTTCTTCTGAAGTCTGTACAGCCGTGGCTTCTGCCTCAAAATCTGTACATTTGTTTCAAAGGCGAACTCTATACATTGTGCATCCTTGGGTTAAAGTCCATTCCTTGGAAGTCTGTACAGAGTTTCTCTTGGCTTTAAGATGGAGTCTGAACATTGCATAGTCTGTACATTGCTTCTTCAGTCTGCCTCGGCCAAGTCCATACATTGCTTGCTTAGCAGATTGTGAAGTCTATACATCGGTTGTTCAGCAGCAGACTGCTCAAGTCCATACATTGGCTGCATCATATGCATTGAAGTCTGCACATTGCTGAATGCTCTTCAAGTGTGCATATTCATTCTAAGGCATAGTCTATACATTGCATTGCATTGCATTCATCAGTTGTGAAGTCTGTACATCGAGTCAAAGTCTGCACATTGCATTCTCTTCAGCAAGTATGTACAGCGAGTGACTTCATATATGAAGTATGTACATTGCACAGCACTGCATATATGATGTCTATACATTGGGCAGAGACGCATAAAGTCTATACAGTGCCTCAGGCTGAGCAAGTCCATACATTGGTCGGTGGAAAGTATGTACATTTAGAAGTCTGTACATCCACCGTCTTCCTCAGCGTCTCATGCATAAGTCTGTACAGTCAGTGCAGGTTAAGCATCATCTCATTTTGCGTCTCAGTTTGCAAAGTCTATACATTGCTGCTGAACGCAAGTCTGTACACTGCACTGGAGCATGCATCTCATGCAAGTCTGCACATCGCTTTTGACGAAAGGCATTGAAGTCTATACACTGGCTTTGAGCTGAAGTCTAGACATTGCTTCAGGCTGAGCAAGTATATACATTGCATGTTCTTTTAATAAAGTCCATACATTGAGCAAGTATATACATTGTCTGCTTGTCGATTGAAGAGTCTATACATTGGATTTGTTCATGGCTGCAAGTCTATACATTGTGTGTCTTGTTCAGCTAAGTATATACATTGGACGAGTCTGCATCGTGCATATGTTCTGAAGTCTATACACTGTGTCGTTCAGATCTGCAAGTCTAGACATTCGTAAAGTCTATACATCAGACGAGTCTGCATAGGCAAAGTCCATACATTGTTAAGTGTATTGCATGCATCTGTTCTGAAGTCTATACATTGGTTTAGACAGAGCAAGTCTGTACATCGCACAACATTCATACTTTCATTCTATTGTGCATCCTCTTCAAAACGAAGTGTGTACACTCGTTGGCTAACTGTTGAAGTCTGTACACTCGATTGTTAACTTCAAGTCTATACACTCAAGCTGTATCTTGCCTGTACACACTTTGTTAACAGACTGAACCAAGTATATACATCCAACTGATATCTTCTTATGTCTGTCTGACAGGCTCTGCTCGTGGAGGCTAATGAATAGCACGTGATCCGAGGCTGAAGGACTGACAGGAAGCTGACATGTGGCCAAAAGTTCTGGGCGGGAAATGTGGAAGTCACACGCGCCTAGTGCTGCTCCTCTTGCTGGTTGCTGTTATAAAAGGAAGCCTTCATCCACAGATGAAGGCTGATCGAAGCAGTAGCAACAATAGCGGAAGAGCAGAGTGCAGAGACTTCGATCCAGCAGAAGAGAAGAAGAAAAGAGTGAAGAAAAGAAAGAGAGACAGAGAGCAGAGAAGAAGAAGAAAAAGAAAGAGAAAGAGAGATCGAGAGTTGAGAAGAAGAGATCAGCTGAAGATTGTCTCAACTGAACCGTGGATCAAATTTAGGCCAGTCAGCTCTTGTAGAGAGCCACATTTGTGCTTCATTTCATTACAGCTTTCCGATTCTGTTTTGTTTCCCTTTTGTGTTTTCCTTTTATCCTTTCTTCAAGCTGTTAGTCAGCGGGTTTTGCAGAGGTGCTGCCTCTGGACGTCTAAGCTGTATTGCCCAGCGGTTTGCAGTGGTGGATTCCACTAGACAGCAAGCTGTGTTGCTCAGCGGGCGAGGAGGATTCCTCGGACGGCAAGCTGTGTTGCCTAGCGGTTGTATGGCAAGCTGTGATGCCCAGCTATTCAAGCTGTGAGTTAGCAGGAAGCCACACTCGGATTGAGTGTGGGGTGGATGTAGGTTTGCTGGACCGAACCACCTAAAAACCCTCTTGTATTGTGGTTTGTTTTGTTCTATTTGTGCTTCCACTAGATGAATGCATAGGGGCGCTCAATTGTTTGCTTATAGGTTCAGTAGATGAGTGTTCTAATTTGTCTTGTTAGCATTCCAGTTATCAAGTGAGCGAAATCTTAGTTTGATTGCACACTGACTGTTTGTTTATTTCTGCCATCGCTTATTAGACTTCAAGTTTGTCTAGTTAAGCGAACTGTGCCCATTATATGCTTAAGTGTGATATTAAGATTCCATACTTTTCTGCTTAGTGGCTTATAAGAGAATTTAATTAGATCTTCAGATTGTCTAAATCTGTCTTGTGAGCATAAGTTTTTATATGGGCGAATTTTTTAAAGGGATATATTCATTCACCCCCCCTCTGAATACATAGCACCGAACCCAACACTTGGCATCAGAGCGGGTCTCTGATTTGATGGAACCAATCGTGCTGAAGGATAGCTCCATCAAAGCAAACAGATCCAGCCACAGTGGATCATTAAGCGAGAAAAGCAGCCTCTCGCGGTCTGAAATTGATGGAGACATTGAAAGGGTGACCAGTGAATTCAGGAAATTTCTGAGAGAAAGAGAAGGAAAGCTTGGTGAAGGCAGAAAGCAAACAAGGTATAATTCTAATCCTGCCAAGAATATTGACGTTAACGTCTGCTACAAATGCAGGAAGGCTGGCCACACGAAGGCTGACTGTCCAAAATTCTCAAAACTCAAAGGGAACACCGAAGACAGTGATAAAGAAGGAGGAAAGTCAATATGCTTAATGGCCAATCGGGGAAATGATGATGAGGAAACCTCATCTCAGGTAAGCTCCGGATCAGATGGAGTTTCTTTTGATGAATTGATAGTGATGTATGAAGATCTGTTCAAAGTGTCCAAGAAATTAAAATCTGAAAATAAAAAATTGAGAAAAGACATGATCCTTGAAGTCACTCGGTTGAAGGCAGAAAATGAAAACTTGAAATCTGAAAATGAGAACCTCAGAAATAAACACATTAGAGAAGATGATTCTTGTAAGGCATGTGCTATTTTAGAAGACATGATAAATGAGTTTGATCATGATGGTAATTTGCAAAAGGAATCAATCAAATCCCTGAAAGAGGAAAACAAATTATTGTTAGAAAAGAAAACTGAAGCTGAAGAAATTGAAAGTAAAATGCTTGAAGAAAATGCTCATCTGAAGGAACAAAATAAAAAGTTAATGGTTCTTAACACTGTTTTCTCTGAAAGATGGATGACGATTGAAAAAGAGAAATCAGTATTGAAAGAATGTATCAATTGCAGTGATGAAGAAATTGCTAGTTTTTTAATACACACTGCTAATTTGGAAAATGAAATTGTGTTATTAAAAGAAAAACTGGCTAGTTGTGAAACGGAGAAAGTTGATTCAGAAAATCTTATAATCTCCTTGGAAAGTAAAATTACTGAGCAGAATAGTACTTCATCTAAGGTTGCTAAGGATAAAGGTAAAATGAAAATATCCTCGAAAGATGAAGTAAGTGATCAATGTGAGGAGATTGATAACATTTCTGAAATTAAGCAAGCTAAGAAGAACCAGCTGTACACCACTCTTATTCGTAGCTCTGGTTTAGCTAGCAATTCAACTTCTTCTTCAAACATGCCTTCTAACCAGAGAGAAAAGCAAAAATTGAAAAAACAAAAGAAAATTTAGAAAAAGAAAACAAGACAGAATAATAATTTGCATGCTAAAACTTCTCAGGCCAAACTGACTCATGCTAAAAGAAAGAATCTGAAATGTTTCTACTGTGGTAAATCTGGCCATGAGATGGATGTCTGTTTTATCATGAAGAATGATGATCTGAATGTTCATAGAAAGCATGCTAGGAATCTTTATGCTAAGAAAATGCATGAAAAAATATTTCTTGTTAAAAATCATGAATCTCATAAAAAGAAGATTCAATGTTTTCATTGTGGCAAATTGGGCCATATTGCTGCAAATTGTTGGCATGCTAAGGGAAGAACAATTAACTCCAAACCTGCTAAAATCCCTGTAAAAAGACATGCATTCTATAAGAATTTTGACAGAATGAATTCTTCATGTTGTGAATGTGGAAAATATGGCCACACAGTCAAGGACTGTTGGCATGTTCAGAAGAATCATATTAACCCTCATGCTGTCAAATTACATGCTGAACAATTTGTGAACTTCTCATGTTTTAATTGTGGTAAATCAGGTCACAAATCTGCTGAATGCTGGATAAAGAAGAACAAGAAACAAAATGTTCATGTAAACAACAGAACAATTCATGCTCATTTTCATAGGTCTCATGCTGCTGTTGATATGCATCATAGGACCAGACAATCTGTTGTTTCATGTTATTACTGTGGTCAGATAGGTCATTCAATGAATGATTGTCATGTGATGAGAATTGATGACCTTCATGCACAGAAGTTGGCTACCATACCTGCTAGGAATGTCACTGTTAATTCAGGACCCAAGACTTCTTGGGTTCCTGCAGGATCAAAATAATCCAGTTGTTGCAGGTGTGCCTTGGAAATGAATAAGAGGGGTTAACCAAGGCACTCAAGAATGAAAACCCCATGATTGAACTTATCAGGTCAGTTCTGAACTTTGCTTTAAAATTCATCATCTGAATTTGTGAGTATGAAAAAATGTGAACTTCATGTTGATCTGCTTGTCTGAATTTTGATGATCTCTTCATGTCTACCTGATCAGTCTGCATTCCAGACTCAGCTACTGAATTCAATTCTGAAAATATTTGATGCTCTTCTCATGCTGTTGTTTGCACTGAATGAATGAGATGCTAGATGCACTGCATTTTGCACTAGGCTAAACGGTTCTTTAATGCATTGTGTCAATGCATGTGTTTTGTGTTAATGCATTGTATGCTTGTTGTTAAATGCATAACTGGCTGATTGTGAATAATTCACTTAATGTACACAGTCAATGCATGTGTCTTATGTCTGCATACATCATCTGCATGACTGTCAATGATGTTGTTCAATGCATGTAGGAGTGCTTTATGTTGCATTGTCTTGCATAACCCTGGTATATCAAATGGTATGTTACTAAAAGACAGGGAAATCTGCCCGGAGGTGTCTACCATGTGTGAGATGGTCTTTGAGACCGAGTTCTCCGCCTAGTACCATGGGTCCTGTCTTCATGTAGAGCAGTGTCCTGCATATAATTAAATTTTGAAAAATCTAAAAAGAAATGACTTGGGCGCATAAAATTGGACTGCATACTTGTCTCATGTTTCTTTGTTGCACAGTTTGCATATAGAGCAGTGTGCTGCATAGCATATCTCTTGCATTATGGTGTCAGGGGGAGCTGTGAGTTTAGTTCAATTCTTGAATCCTATTTACTCCTCATTGTCCCCATTTAATTGATTCATATCTTTTGACATCAGATGTCATTAGACCATATTGCCATTTGCTATCTTTTCCCATCAGTTTCACTTAACAACATCAACTGTTTCTGGTTTAGTATATTGAGTTGTGATTATTGCAAGTGTTCACTTATAAGAATCACTCTTGCAAATTGAAAGGAATTAAAGGTTTAACCTTTATAAATTGGAGAGTTAAGTGTCTGCACTTCAGAATTTGAGATAAACGAAAACTTTTATAGCTCTTAATCTTTGTTTCATGGTAAGAATAAAAAAAGTTTTTTTTTACCTGAATGTGTTAATCTGGAAATGTCTAGAACAGGTGAACAAGAGTGTGTAATATTTTTCAAACAATCACTCTAAAAGAATTAAGGACAGCAGTAAATAAGATCATAAATGTAAAGAACTGAACATTGTGACAGAGCAATGGTTGATTGCACTGAGAAACTGTGAACTCCTCCAAAGAAGCAGGAAAATTCACATGTCATGAAGTGCTTTAGACTATCTCTGTTCATAGGGTCAAATCTATAGGGGGAGTCCTCACCAAGTAACTGGGGGTACTGGCCTCTGATCAAGGTGTGCCCTTAATGTCAAAAGTGAAGACTATTCCTTGTAGGTCTTGATCTGAAATAGGTCTTGTAGTTTATGCCTAGTAACTAGGGGTACCTGCCTCTGATCAAGGTGTACACCTAATGTCAACAGCATAAATGCCACAGGTCTATTCACTTAGTTCAGTTTCTGAAAATTCAAAAGTGAAATACAAACTGTTGTAACCCTTTGAAAATCAAAAGTCAATGAGTGAAAATTGTTTTTATTAATACATATTCAAGTTGCCTTTCATGAATTTCCTTGTTTAATCACAAAAGGGTATTATTTCAGACTTATCTATTAATACCATGTGCCCTAGATTCATTGCTATAAACAGAGTTTATAAACTCTTTTTCAAGGGTCAGGTGTTTTACTATAGATTTATCACTGTTAAACCTGAATTTTTGTCAAAATTGTATGTTACTGATTCTTATACTTTAACTACTGTTTATAATCAGGCTTATTTTCTGAACCAATGATTCAGTTGTTGTCTAGTGACCCTCCTACCTTCTCTACCTTTACCTATCTGTTCATATTCCTTCTCAAAGGGGGAGCTATTATTAAGGGGGAGTCATATCTTCAGGGGGAGTTTACTGCTCTAGAGGAATTTGCATGAATAATGCACTTTGCACTCTTGTTTATACTATTTTTCTCTTTTTGATTATGTCAAAGGGGGAGAAAATTTTGTGTGGGACTCACTGTCACAGTGTGTTGCCATCATCAAAAAGGGGGAGAATGTTGTGCCCCTTAGGCACAAGCATGTGCTATGTTGATTTGATGATAGCAATGCTGTTTTGTTTTGATGATTGTAACACAGTGAGTGCATTATGATATTATATTTTTTATATGATGATGGCATGTTGATTTGAATGCATATCACTCATTATGTTCTGTGGAGAATGCATGAGATGTTTATAATTGATATACTCTGTGGTGTATGCATATAACTGATATATTCCGTGAAGATTGCTTAGCTGAAGTGTGTACATTGCATTGCATTGGAAGTATGTACAACGAACTGCGTTAGGCAAAGTCTGTACATCACTGTAGCTGCATCGTCTCATGCAGCGTCTCATTCAAGTATGTACAGCCAGTGCATTACATTAAGTCTATACATTTGCACTGTAGATGCACGCACTCAAAGTCCATAAGTCTATACACTGCACTGTTCATGCAAAGTGTATGTGTCTCATGCATCGTCTATGCAATGTCCATACATTGCGTTTAAAGTCTGTACATCAGTCCGTCTCTGTTAGCGTCTAAGGCTTTGAGCAAAGTCTATACAGACCCCACCGTCTCATTCAGCGTCTTAGGCTTGCCAAGTCCATACATCGGACTGTTCATGCTTTCATTGTGAAGTCTGTACATTGCATGACTTCCACCAAGTCTATACATTGGTAGGTGGCAAGTCTGTACATTGGCTTCACATTTGCTTCGAAGTCTGTACATTGAACTAATAGGTAAAGTCTGTACATCGTTGCTTGCCAAAGTCTGTACATTGGCATATGTTCCTACGTTGCAACTCCAAGTCTGCACATTGGAGTCTTTACCTACGATCAGCTTTGAAAGTCTGTACATTGGGAGCTTTACCGACGTTGCCTTGCCAAAGTCTACACACTGTGAATCTTCAAGTCTGTACAGACTTCACCTTGTTTTAAGTCTGTACATCGTCCAGCTCTTTGGCAAAGTCTACACATCTTAAAGTCTGTACATCCGTTAGGCTTGCACATGCATTGTTCTTCTGAAGTCTGTACAGCCGTGGCTTCTGCCTCAAAGTCTGTACATTTGTTTCAAAGGCGAACTCTATACATTGTGCATCCTTGGGTTAAAGTCCATTCCTTGGAAGTCTGTACAGAGTTTCTCTTGGCTTTAAGATGAAGTCTGAACATTGCATAGTCTGTACATTGCTTCTTCAGTCTGCCTCGGCCAAGTCCATACATTGCTTGCTTAGCAGACTGTGAAGTCCATACATCGGTTGTTCAGCAGCAGACTGCTCAAGTCCATACATTGGCTGCATCATATGCATTGAAGTCTGCACATTGCTGAATGCTCTTCAAGTGTGCATATTCGTTCTAAGGCATAGTCTATACATTGCATTGCATTGCATTCATCAGTTGTGAAGTCTATACATCAAGTCAAAGTCTGCACATTGCATTCTCTTCAGAAAGTATGTACATCGAGTGACTTCATATATGAAGTATGTACATTGCACAGCACTGCATATATGATGTCTATACATTGGGCAGAGACGCATAAAGTTTATACAGTGCCTCAGGCAGAGCAAGTCCAAACATTGGTCGGTGGAAAGTATGTACATTTAGAAGTCTGTACATCCACCGTCTTCCTCAGCGTCTCATGCATAAGTCTGTACAGTCAGTGCAGGTTAAGCATCGTCTCATTTTGCATCTCAGTTTGCAAAGTCTATACATTGCTGCTGAACGCAAGTCTGTACACTGCACTGGAGCATGCATCTCATGCAAGTCTGCACATCGCTTTTGGCGAAGGGCAATGAAGTCTATTCACTGGCTTTGAGCTGAAGTCTAGACATTGCTTCAGGCTGAGCAAGTATATACATTGCATGTTCTTTTAATAAAGTCCATACACTGAGCAAGTATATACATTGTCTGCCTGTCGATTGAAGAGTCTATACATTGCATTTGTTCATGGCTGCAAGTCTATACATTGTGTGTCTTGTTCAGCTAAGTATATACATTGGACGAGTCTGCATCGTGCATATGTTCGGAAGTCTATACACTGTGTCGTTCACATATGCAAGTCTAGACATTCGCAAAGTCTATTCTAAGTATATACATCAGAGTTCGGGAGCGTCCGCAGTGCCTCCTGCAACCTACTGTATCAGTTCTGCACCAGCCAGAGACAGAAGTTGCTGTCCTATTCCAGTTGCCGGTCCGATCAGCCCCGAGTTCCAGAGCTTCCCCTAAAATTCAGACATCATCTTCTGTCAGTTGGGAAACTTTTGGCACTAGTTTCGTCAAGTTTGAAGATCTGTGGAATCCGTGGCAGCGTCATCATCGACGCCCTGTCCAGCGAACCTGAAGGTTGGCAGAACCGGCGGAGCTCGGAAGTCGGGTTTCCTTTGCATAATTCCCCACCCCGCTTGGCCGGATGAAGGCCCCTCCCTGCGTGGAGGTAGTTTTGGATGTAATAAGCTTAATCCTCGCCCCAAGATCACCCCTCCTATGAGAGGTGTAGTGTTGTACTCCTTCCACTTTCAGGTCAAGCGACACCGCCGCGGCGATCGGGTGTATACCCTCGCCTCCCGGCGCGCCCTCGTCTCCGAGCGGGATCGGTGTTTACACACCGATCAGGTGAGCATCTGTTACCATCCTTGATTGCCTCATTTCTTCAAATTTAGTATTGCTTTGTATGCCCGTCGGACGGTGAGAAGAGAGCCAGATCTTGCAATCTACTTTTGTGTGACCACTGTGGACCGGGAGTGAGTGCCACCCAAACCCCGCCCTGCGGGCCAGCCGCCCACGAAGTTGGGTAACCCAGATCCTTAGGGGTCAGCCAAAGCCCACTTAGTCACTTAGAGTCATTGGGTCCCACCTCGGACCCTCGCCATCATCCCCCGACCCCTCCGGGTGATCGCGTGTGCCGTGTGAGTAAGTCGCTATTGTGAGAATCATTGGAGTGCTTGTATGCTTGCGGGTCTAGGTCCTAGGATATTCAATTCATACTTAGTCAACCTTGGGCTGTGCCACATCACGACGCCCACCTAAAAAGTAGGGGTGAGTCTCCAAGCAGAGGCTCAGTAGGGGTCACACGAATCCCCACTGAAAAACACACAGAACACAGAAGCAACAGAAGAAACAACAGGTGTAGCAAAGCAGGAAAAGCTACACTACAAAGCTGTAAAAAGAACGGGAACAGCAGGAGTAGGGAACGAGCTAAGAGCAAGGGAAGCTAAAAGAAAAGGGAAGAGCGAGGCCGTAAAACTCGGAACACGACCACCAAGGAGAACTCGGCTCCCAAAGCTACTCCAAACAACAACAGAAGGGTGACTCTGATC
Organism: Amorphophallus konjac; assembly: GCA_022559845.1. Lineage (NCBI taxonomy): Eukaryota > Viridiplantae > Streptophyta > Magnoliopsida > Alismatales > Araceae > Amorphophallus > Amorphophallus konjac. Next base: position 239,407,255 of record CM040120.1, read on the forward strand.
TGACGAAGTCAGAAGTTACCGATCTGCCGACACGACGCCAGGCCTAAGACGAAGACCTGCATGGATAGACAAAAGGTCTAGAAAAGACCTAGACATACGACAGATAGACACGATGGCACACACGACTGGAACGTCGTGCACACTGCCTCACGCGTGACAAGAATGTCATGCATGCGATAGGACACTGACCTCGAGTAGGGCCACGAGAGGGCTAACTCGGGAAGGTCACGACGCACAAGAAATGCCGAGAGTCACGTGTCACGTGATGGAAGCACCTCCTCACACGAAGAACAGCCAGCTGCGTCCACTGACGTCTTATGCTGCGCCACAAGTGTCTCGCCTACGGTATCGCTGAAACCACGGCAGAGTCGCAGACACACGCTGAACCAAACAGGAACAACAACAGCAACAGAACAACAGAACAAGTAACTAGTCAGGGCTACGCCCGTCGACGTAAGTCCTCAGCCCCTGACCACGTGTGCACACACTGGCTCTAGCCTAAGTCAGGTTCTCTAGCTAGTTTTCTCCCTCGGTAGGACGCTACCGTTGGCTGGGAGCCCACGGAACTAGCTTACAAACCGCATCTCGGGAACACCCCTCCGCCATCCGCAGGTGGGTCGGCAACTCGAAGGCCTTAGGGTTACAACAAGCGGAGGCTCACATGACACAAAGACCCAAAACACAAGTGCTAGAGTACAGACAGCCAAGGAAGCACTGTCGCACGTACTACGAAGCGCCAACCGGCAGTACGAGCACTGCCGACAGACTCCGGACAAGGCAACTAGACCTGCCACGTAACAATCCTTGAGTCAGACGACTCAAAGGCAAGATCATCACTGGCAGTAGAACAAGCCGCCAATCAGTCTAATCCTAAGCCACGGGAAAATGACACTCACCAAAAAATGACACACGGAGACCTGAGGGAACAACGAGGACCCTTAGCACGCCTGGACACACGGACCGAGGTAAGGCAACACCTCGAGGCATCCAGAACCAATATCTCGAACTGGACAGAACTGCCGAGACACACAAAGCTACATGTCAACCCTTGGGTAACCCCCGGTTGACCGGAGCCAGATGACACCGACACAAAACACGGCATGCACAAGCACTCCTGGCTGTCCCATCATGGTTACTGCCCTCATAGGACATCAACAGACATCCACGGGTCATGGGCAAACCACGAGACCAAGCCAAGACAAGCCGAAACCGAAACGACGGAAAACAACCATGGCAGTCCTAGATTGAGTCATTAGAAAACTGTAGCAGTCAGGGAGTAGACCGCGCCCAGTCAACCTTAACCGACCGATCCAGAGGACCACTGGCGGACAGACACCGCCCTAACACACAAATCTACAGCCTACCAACACCCGGGCAGACACCGAACCACCCAACGGCCATCACGGCCACAACAGGGATGTAACGCACCACCACAGGGGCGTTACACGAGCCTAACGCACCAGCGCAGGTGCGTCAGAGCCAACACGCTCAAAACCAAAACCTGAACAGCGTAACGCATGACGCCAGGCACGTTACGGGAACCTAACACACGAGGGCAGGCGCGTCACGCGAACCTAAGGCACGGGAACAGCCGCGTCAGGGCCAACAAACCCAAAACCAAAATGCAAACCATGTAACACACGATGCCAGGCGCGTTACAACAACCTAACGCACGAGGGCAGGCGCGTTATGCGAACCTAACGCGTGAGAGCAGGCGCGTCAGGGCCAACAGACCCAAGTCTGAACACTCAGACAAACAACACGTAACGGTCCAGCACGGACGCGTTACACCACCGTGACGCATGGGGGCAGGGCCGTTAGAGACAACAGACACAGCCACCCAACTCATCCTAAACAGAGTGTAACGGCCTGGGGCAGGCGCGTTACACAGCTGTGACGCACAGGGGCACAGCCGCTACACGAACCGACTGACTCGGTCAAATCCGGTCAAAACAGAACGTAATGGCCTGGGGCAGGCGCGTTACGCGAGCCTGACGCACCATGGCAGGCGCGTCAGAGGAACCAACTTAACCAAATCACAAGACGACAAAATAGCTGTGACGCACGGAACCGGACGCGTCAGGGAGTTGTGACGCGCCAGACCTGGACCGTCACACTCCCACAGCCACGAAAAATTTAAAACGAACAGACGCTGTGGCAGTCTATCGTAGGGCCGTCAGAGACTGTGACGGTCCCTGGAATGACCGCTACACCGGCCACGGCGGGAAAAAGGTGGAAATGCCAGATCGGCCCGTTTCACGCCCCATTCACGCCGAAGCGTAGGGGAAACAAAGCTACACCATGAAAAATAACATCTGGGGGCTAAAAAGCCCACATGCATGCATTAAAACTCAAGATCGGGCGATTTAGACAAATCGACCAAAAACGAGTCAACGAGGTTCCCGGACTCCTACCGGCCTCGAATGACCACCGATCGACACAAAACTAACATGAATGGGATCCAGACATCCCAGCGGTCAATTTGAAACTAACTATGCCGCAAACGGTTGCCGTTTTCCGGTGAACCCTACTAAACCCAAAAATCACGGTTTAGGCAAAATAAGCCCAAACTCAGCCGTTTCCACGCCAAACGACGTGCAATGGCAGGGAAAACGGGCAGGGAGAAGTGGTGATCCGTCACCCTACCTTCACCGAAGAAACCGTGCCCCGAAGGGACTAAACCGCGCCGAAAACCGCGTCGCGAGCTCAAACGTCGATTTTGAATCCACCGTTCAGGATCGCGCCAAAACCACTCCATCTTCGCCCCGTCGCGCACCCAACCAGCTCCACAGCATCCCCAGCACTCGCCCCTAGGTCCTCCGTTTGCAGCCGGAGCCGAGAAGGCGAAACGGGAGAGAAAACGGGAGAGAGAGACGGCGGCGGCGAAATGAGAAGGGCGGAGAGAGGAAAAGAAAGAAAAAGGAAAAGAAATTAGGAATTTTCCTAATTTCTGAAAAATCTGATTTTTGGGCCTATCTCCGAAAAATACATTAAAATAGTCAAAACGACCGGCTGGAAGAGTACATCGTCGCTGTAGCATCCGCGAGTTGATGAACTTACAAATAAACTCACCGTAGGGTTCCGTAGCTAATACGAGAGAAAAACCCACACGGATCGTAAAGCTCAACTCGGAAGCCACAAAAGCGAACCAAAACTCACCGAAACAGATCCGAAAAATCCAATAAAGATCCAACAAGACCTATAAAGGATCCAGCAGAGATCCAGGGCATTACATCCTCCCCTCCTTTAAGAAATTTCATCCTTGAAATTTAAGGACTAACAAGGGTAAGCAGGGAAGAACAACCCAACAGCACAACAACGAAAAGAACACAAATCTCGAGAAACACGGCTCAGAGGAACACCATCAGACTATAATCACGAGTATACGCTCTGGATCGAGCACGACACAAGTGGACACAAGTCTGACACCTCCGAAACAGGGCAACGTCGCTCACGTCTCACCAGAAATGGAGACACGACTGCCATAACAACAAACAACCGATGCAGAAAAACACAACGACAGCACGGCAAGCAGCAGCTTACACAAGGAGACACAGTCCTCTCAGCTGAGAGCTAGACCACATCATCGGCTCCAGTGCCAAAGGTGACAGAGAACACCTGGCACACAGGATGCCAACGACAACAACATCGGACCATAAACACAATCAAGTCAGTACTCACTCAGATATTACGTCTGATCGAGTCGTAAGCTAACTCTACCAGAGAAAGGGAGCACAGCAAGCTAACTGACAAGGTCACGGTCCACGGCAGAGACACAAAATCATAGAGAAACAGTGATAAAACGACAACAACAGCACTTGCAGGATTCCAACTCCGTACAGAACATAGAACTACGGAACACAACCGCAAGCAAGGTCACATCAAGGCATAAGAACAGCTGAACACACGACCACAAGGGACGGGCCACGCATCAGACTGCTCACCAAGAAAAAGACCCACGATAACGAGAAACGACAATCTCAGGGAACGCACCTCAAGGACTACGAGCACGCCTCGAGAGCACAACACCCAAGAGAAAGAATGCAGAACAGAGGGTACTCAATCAGCAAAGAATGCCGACAGATTCCCCAATATTCGCAAATGCCAATGCCAGCACCAGAATGACTCCAGCAACAGCACGGCAACAGGCAACAACAATGTCAAGGCACGTGAAGCCAAGACAAAGTCACATCGAGAAAGAACAAACCTCTCGACAGGCCAGAATCTTACGAAAAGATCCTTAACCAATGGGTAGCCAACCCACACGCTTCCGCTGCACACCCAACCACACACGCAGGCACCAAAGAAGACCTCAGTATCTGCATCTCAGCACACACTCGGCACCATCGCAATCCCCGAAAATCGCAACGCAACATGCCAAGAGTACCGATCTGATGAATACCCGATCACAAGAAGCCTGAGCGCAAAGAAGAGGAGCACCAGCTTCAGCACAAAGCACAAGGAAAAGGCTAATCTCAGCTTACCTTCATGTCCTGAAAATGGTAAATGAGCCTTCACAATACATCGGCCGCTGGACACGGCACGACAAACACAGTACGCGACAGCTCTTAACACCATAATGGAGTCCAAAGCCAAGCAACCGTATAGCAAAGAGCAGATCAGGCTCAGAATAAACACTGTCCACACTTAAGCAGACACAGGACAAAAGCATCGCCAAGACAGCAATTCCAAGGCAAACTTCGAAAAGATTCCACAAGAAGGGACAAGAAGCAATAATCTCAGCCATGAAAGCTCACCAGGAAGGGAAAATCCTAGCTTGCCTGAGCAACTTCTCAACCACGGAATCAAATCGAGCACTTCAACAGAAGTGAGACACATCAGGAGCTGAACAGACTCAAGCCGGGACGATCAAAACAACGCGAGAATGTGTACGGTCATCAGACCAAGGCCAAAGGTCAACAGTAACCTGAACAACACACGGAGAAAACAACGTGACAAATCATCACAACACCTAAGCCAGAAAAAGAAGCCTGTACAGGACTTTAAGGACTCTGGATACTGCAGTATCTCGGATTCCCATGTACTTCACACAATAATGGTCTGATAGCTCAGAAAAGAACTCCGAACATCTCAGAACACTGCTCTGATACCAAGCTGTAGCGACCCGGATCCCGGATACCAGGTATACCCGGTAGGACTACCGAATACACATGATACCACTTGGAACCCGCGAGGCCTCCCAAGAGCGGTAAAGCTCCGAAGGGAAAAAGGCATGTGTAGAGTACATTGAAGCCACAGAGATAGTATAGTAAGCAATTAAATTTCATTAGATCGGTTTGCTAAAGTAGCAAAAATAAAATTACTTTTTAATTAACATTTTCAATTTAATAATTATACCAGAGTCCACTCCCAGAAATTAAAGACAAGTACAGGCCACAGGAAAAGAACGTACACTGAGGTCGGGGGAAACCCAACGTAGGTACCGCTGGCAGCTACTAACACGCCACGCTAGGAACCACGAACAGAGACGACGCCCACTTAAAAAGTAGGGGTGAGTCTCCAAGCAGAGGCTCAGTAGGGGTCCGCGAATCCCCACTGAAAAACACGTAGAACACGGAAGCAACAGAAGAGCAAAGCAGGAAAAGCTACACTACAAAGCTGTAAAAAGAACGGGAACAGTAGGAGTAGGGAACGAGCTAAGAGCAAGTGAAGCTAAAAGAAAAGGGAAGAGCGAGGCCGTAAAACTCGGAACACGGCCACCGAGGAGAACTCGGCTCCCAAAGCTACTCCAAACAACAACAGAAGGGCGACTCTGATCTGACGAATTCAGAAGTTACCGATCTGTCGACACGATGCCAGGCCTAAGATGAAGACCTGCACGGACAGATAAATGGTCTAGAAAAGACCTAGACAGACGACAGATAGACACGATGACACACACGATTGGAACGTCGTGCACACTGCCTCACGCGCGACACGAATGTCATGCATGCGACAGGACACTGACCTCGAGTAGGGCCACGAGAGGGCTAACTCGGGAAGGTCACAACGCACAAGAAATGCCGAGAGTCACGTGTCACGTGACGAAAGCACCTTCTCAGACGAAGAACAGCCAGCTGCGTCCACTGACGTCTTATGCTGCGCCACAAGTGTCTCGCCTACGGTACCGCTGAAACCACGGCAGAGTCACAGACACGCGCTGAACCAAACAGGAACAACAGCAACAACAGAACAACAGAATAAGTAACTAGTCAGGGCTACGCCCGTCGACGTAAGTCCTCAGCCCCTGACCACGTGTGCACACACTGGCTCTAGCCTAAGCTAGGTTCTCTAGCTAGTTTTCTCCCTCGGTAGGACGCTACCGTTGGCTGGGAGCCCACGGAACTAGCTTACAAACCGCATCTCGGGAACACCCCTCCGCCATCTGCAGGCGGGTCGGCAACTCGAAGGCCTTAGGGTTACAACAAGCGGAGGCTCACATGACATAGAGACCCAAAACACAAGTGCTAGAGTACAGACAGCCAAGGAAGCACTATCGCACGTACTACGAAGCACCAACCGGTAGTACGACCACTGCCGACAGACTCAGGACAAGGCAACTAGACCTACCACGTAACGATCCTTGAGTCAGATGACTCAAAGGCAAGATCGTCACTGGCAGCAGAACAAGCCGCCAATCGGTCTAATCCTAAGGCATGGGAAAATGACACTCCGCAGAAAATGACACACGGAGACCTGAGGGAACAACGAGGACCCTCAGCACGCCTGGACACACGGACTGTGGTAAGGCAACACCTCGAGGCATCCAGAACCAATGTCTCGAACTGGACAGAACCGCCGAGACACACGAAGCTACCTGTCAACCCCTGGGCAACCCCCGGTTGACCAGAGCCAGACGACACCGACACAAAACACGGCATGCACAAGCACTCCTGGCTGTCCCATCATGGTTACTGCCCTCATAGGACGTCAACAGACATCCACGGGTCACGGGCAAACCACGAGACCAAGCCAAGACAAGCCGAAACTGAAACAACAGAAAACAACCATGGCAGTCCTAGATTGAGTCGTTAGGAAACTGTAGCAGTCAGGGAGTAGACCGCACCCAGTCAACCTTAGCTGACCGATCTAGAGGACCACTGAAAGACAGACACCGCCCTAACACACAAATCTACAGCCGACCAACACCCGGTCAGACACCGAACCACCCAACGGCCATCACGGCCACAACAGGGATGTAACGCACCAGCACAGGGGCGTTACACGAGCCTGACACACCAGCGCAGGCTCGTCAGAGCCAACACGCTCAAAACCAAAACCTGAACAGCGTAACGCACGACGCCAGGCACGTTACGCGAACCTAACACACGAGGGCAGGAGCGTCACGCGAACCTAAGGCACGGGAACAGCCGCGTCAGGGCCAACAAACCCAAAACCAAAATGCAAACCACGTAACGCACGATGCCAGGCGCGTTACAGCGACCTAACGCACGAGGGCAGGCGCGTTATGCGAACCTAACGCGTGACAGCAGGCGCGTCAGGGCCAACAGACCCAAGTCTGAACACTCAGACAAACAGCACGTAACGGTCCAGCACGGACGCGTTACACCACCATGACGCATGGGGGCAGGGCCGTTAGAGACAATAGACATAGCCACCCAACTCAGCCTAAACAGAGTGTAATGGCCTGGGGCAGGCGCGTTACACAGCTGTGACGCACAGGGGCACAGCCGCTACACGAACCGACTGACTCGGTCAAATCCGATCAAAACAGAACGTAATGGCCTGGGGCAGGCGCATTACGCGAGCCTGACGCACCAGGGCAGGCGCGTCAGAGGAACCGACTTAACTAAATCACAAGACGACAAAATAGCTGTGACGCACGGAACCAGACGCGTCAGGGAGTTGTGATGCGCCACACCTGGGCCGTCACACTCCCACAGCCACGAAAAATTTAAAACGAACAGACGTTGTGGTGGTCTATCGTAGGGCCGTCAGAAACTGTGACGGTCCCTGGAACGACCGCTACACCGTCCACGGCGGGAAAAAGGTGGAAACGCCAGATCGGTCCGTTCCACGCCCCATTCACGCCGAAGCGCAGGGGAAACAAAGCTACACCATGAAAAATAACATCTGGGGGCTAAAAAGCCCACATGCATGCATTAAAATGCAAGATCGGGGCGATTTAGACAAATCAACCAAAAACGAGTCAACGAGGTTCCCGGACTCCTACCGGCCTCGAATGACCACCGATCGACACAAAACTAACATGAATGGGATCCAGACATCCCAGCGGTCAATTTGAAACTAACTATGCCGCAAATGGTTACCGTTTTCCGGTGAACCCTACAAAACCCAAAAATCATGGTTTAGGCAAAACAAGCCCAAACTTAGCCGTTTCTGCGCCAAACGACGTGCAATGGCAGGGAAAACGGGCAGGGAGAAGTGGTGATCCGTCACCCTACCTCCACCGAAGAAACCGTGCCCCGAAGGGACTAAACCGCGCCGAAAACCGCGCCGCGAGCTCAAACGCCGACTTTGAATCCACCGTTCGGGATAGCGCCAAAACCACTCCATCTTCGCCCCGTCGCACACCCAACCAGCTCCACAGCATCCCCAGCACTCGCCCCTAGGTCCTCTGTCTGCAGCCGGAGCCGAGAAGGCGAAACGGGAGAGAAAACGGGAGAGAGAGACGGCGGCGGTGCAATGAGAAGGGAGGAGAGAGGAAAAGAAAGAAAAAGGAAAAGAAATTAGGAATTTTCCCAATTTCCGAAAAATCCGATTTTTGGGCCTATCTTCGAAAAATACGCAAAAATAGTCAAAACGACCGGCTCGAAGAGTACATCGTCGCTGTAGCATCCACGAGTTGATGAACTGACAAATAAACTCACCGTGGGGTTCCGTAGCTAGTACGAGGGAAAAACCCACACGGATCGTAAAGCTCAACTCGGAAGCCACAAAAGCGAATCGAAACTCAACGAAACAGATCCAAAAAATCAAATAAAGATCCAACAAGACCTATAAAGGATCTAGCAGAGATCCAGGGCATTACACCCCGAGTCCATAGTCCCGATGAAGTGACTGGAATGTTCCGAGCCATTATGGGAGCAATGAAGGGGTCGAGTACAAGTCTAGATCGGTTGACTACAGGGGTAGATCAGTTGACTACAGGGGTAGATCGGTTAACTACCGGGGTAGATCAGATGGAAGGGTACATCCTGGTGCCACACCAAGGACGCCTTCTCCACAAGGAGGACATTCCTTCATCACCCATGGGAGCTCCATTACCGTCAACCTCATCTTCCGATCTTATTTCGGAGCCCTCTCATTTGGAACCACCATAGCCCGAGCCACCCGTGTTTCTAACGGGTACACTTTTTATAGTAGAGCAACTTCTTAGTTGGCTCAAAGATGGCTTGGTCCCACTTCCTTACCCATCCATGGACCCCACCCTGCCACTAGTGCCCGTCAACTCCTTCCATACCACATTCCGGTCTAGCCACCATGTTGACACTTTGGATGACTTTATAGTGGGATTAGACGCGCAATTGAAGTGGACGCACTCATTGGCCCGAGGCTTCGACCAACCCACTAGTCTTAGCTTCACCCATCCGGCCATAGGGTCCATTACCTCCGTGTGCACCGTGGGTTGTGTCACCATGGAGATTCTCTTATTTCTTCCCTTGCCGGCCGAGCCTACCTTTGCTCCATTTACCCCGAGGGAGGAACCATATCTTCTATACACGGTCCCATTTACCACGAGGGATGGAGGTGACCATCACCTTCTTGAATTTCAAACATGGGACTATGTAACGGAGGAACTGAGGGGTCACACATTCTTTGACCCATTCGACTCCTACTCTTGTGGGCCTCGTGATCCATCACTTCCTTCATACCTTGTCAGGGAAGTCCACTTTCACACCCCTTTCCCACAGGCCGGACCATCTATGCCAACCAAGCCCACCCTCGATACATCCACACTCGGCTCTTCCACACCCGGCTCTCCTAGCCCTCTCAAGTCTCCCAAATCCAAAGGGCCGTCCATGCATGACTGGGTCATATTTGGACGTTTAGGTGTTCCCCATGCCACCCATCTCCGGTTACATAACATGCATGCATGGCACACGTTCGGGTGTCCTGGTCCGCCGTCACCCATGTATGGGTCGGACTAACAATAGGTTTGTCTAGGGTCATGCATGAGTCAGTCTGTTTCTTCGTGTAGTTTGTGTGTGGTTTGTTAGGAGTCTGCATGTGTCTTGTGCAAGCTCGTTGATGTCAGCCCTTTAAGAGGCGAGCAGCTTCGCTCGATGAGTATGGGATCAGATCTACATCTATGCCCCGGATCTAGTCACCAACAGGGACCCAGCGGTGATTCCTAGTAAGTCTTCGAGCCGCCTCCTTCCCCTTGAGAGTAACCCCACCCCGGAGTGTTCCACCACTAGCCTCTTCCCATAGCAGCATGCGCGTATCGAGTATATACGAAATGAGCAGGTGACGATCACTTAGAGTGGAGCGTACCCGCGTTACTTGGTACGGTGACGGATCTGTTGGAGCTACTCGAGCAGCCGCAACCCTTACTCGACGGGGTCGAGTTCCTCCCACCCGGGAGAGTTGATGGGAATCGACGTCGAGTACTGACTTTTTATTTTTGTACTTATGTCCTTTAGTTTGCTTTTATATCCTTGGGAAAGTATATGTACAATTGTAAGGCTTTATAAGCCAATGAGTCATTCCCTTGGATTGTGTGGGTTTTTGTGCAAATGTGCAATAGGTCCAGCAAGGGGGCCCCCAACCCTTTCCCATTGGGCCACCTAAGCTATGTGGGGCTGGTCAACCATCTTAGGTGGCCATCTAGAAGGTTTGAATGCCAATTGACCACATGGGAGACAAGTGTGTTAAAAGGTCAAGGGTAGGCCACCTACCCTCCCCCTTGGTCAAGGGGGCGCCCCCCTCCTTTAGAATTAATTAGGATTTTAATTTTTTTATTTTGTTTGATTCAAATGTGATGTCCCTTATTTGCCCCTCCAGATCCTAGATCTGAGGGTATTCATGATCTTTTTCCATTTATTATATAAGCCTTGTATTTATATTATTTGACAATTAATGTGAAGAAAATTTGTGAATTGCCATAGTGCTTGGTGCGCCCCTACCCTCTCCCTCTGGTTTTCCTCTTCCTCCTCTGCATTTCTAGAGTGTTCATCCCTTCTATCTCCTCCCCTCTACTTCTGGAATTCATCTCAGGTGCCGCCGCCGCCGTTCGTGCCGCCGTCGTGCCGCCGTGAAGCCGCGTCTGTAGTTCTGTCCATCCAGGACAGATCCCCCTTCCACGAATTTTATCTCTCAGCCACGAATTCTTCTTGAGCTAAAATTTTCAGGACGTATTCTAGAGGCTTTCCCCATGTTCTAAAAAAATTTATTTTGCCTATAGTTTCTTATTTCTATTTTTACATTTTCGTCCATCTTGTTCTTCCAGTTCTGCCAGGTTACTGTCTAAAGTGACAGAAACCCTGAGTTTTCCATCTCCGGACCATCTTTTGATTTTTTCTGGAATCCCCAAAATTACTTGAGGTTCTATCCACCATCCCCTCCACCTAAGAATTTTCGTGTAATTTCTAAAGGCCATATCATATTTTCTAAAAATCGTCTTCAGATTCCTTTACAGTTCTGTCAGCCAGGTCCAGATCCGACCACCCATCAATATAAAATCCACAACAAATCCAAACCTCCACCAATCCCTTCACAAAAATTATTTCCGATTTTCTCTCTTTCCCCTCTACAATTATTATGAAGAGCTCGAGGTCTGAATCTGAGGTCTACCCCACGGTCAAAGGCAGTTCTCAGGAAACTACACTGCTGCCCTGAGATTTCGGGCACTATCCAACAGCAGCTTCAAAAATAGACTAAGGCCAGATCCGTGCAGATCCAGTTTGCTTCTCTAGCCCTAGGTTGAAGTAATTCAAAAGAGCTTTCCAACGATACCTTCTGTGCTTCGATCCGACATCAGGATTGATCGCAGCAGCTGATCTCACCGTATCGCGTGCCTAAAAATAGGAGCAGCAGATCCGTGGGCACTCTTCCCGACCGGTGCCGATCGGAGCCGCCCAGCCTCCGGCCGACAAACCAGCGCGCCGCCATCCCAGGAAGCACCCCTCCAGGTGTCTCCACCACAGTGGTGCCGCCCCGGTCCCACACGGCCCCACCGACCAGCGCGTGGCCCCCACAACAAGCAACATACGCCGTCTGAACCGTGCCGACGGGGTGATCAAGTTCAGCCCGTCAACCCGAGATCGGTCCTCCCGGGCCCACTTGTGTAGCCCTTTACCTCACTGCGTGGAGTGGGCGATATTTCATTACTGTAATCTAACTCATTGTTGTTACTGGGAGTTATTGAGTTCGGTCGGGATCGTCTTCCCCACGCCGAGAGCGTGGAGGTATCGTATTCGCTCCTTGCTTGGCACTTTACTTTATTTCATATATACTTGTTTATTCCGTTGCTAGAGAGCATGTTAAGTTAATCTAGCTCGCTATATATTGATATTCACCGCTGTTGCGAGAGAGAGCGAGACCGTCCCGTGACCCGATCCGGGCACGAAATTGTGAGTTGACCACCCTAGCTCTAGCCGGTTTCTCAACCGTGCACGTCCGACGCTTCCCTCGATAAGGGACGATCGCGAGTTTGCATAGAGTCCAAGGATCACATTCCAACTGGAGTCATGTTCGTGGTCCGTCCCGCATCACCGGTGTTGGTCGGGGCAGGGCCGTGAGCAGAGACTCTGTTCTCTGGTTCTGACTGTCTCAGCACTAATGCATCAGGAAGAAGTGGTCACCACGGGTGCTCCCGAACTCCGATTCAAGCGTGGCTAGAGTCGTTGGAATCTTTGTCGAGTCCTCTTCGAAAAGAGACCCACGGGGATGCCATAGGATGTTGGAGAAGATTGGGAGAGCCTGAACAGTGGAAAGGGGTCGGTTCAGTCCCAGAGGGGACAGAACTGCCCACCTGGGGAAGAAAAATGAGAAAACACAGCTCCGGATGCCGAACGGGGAGCAGCTTCTTGTTACTGGAAAGTGACTCATTGTAGAAGATCTCAGCCAAGCCTCGCTGCTAGATCTTCAAGAGGTTGGCCGAGGGAGACTCTACAACTGGCTTCTGACTGACTGCCTGGGAGTAACTGCACAGTCTAGGGAGATCGGCTCCTCTGGACAGTCCCGAAGTCGGATGTCGGCGAGACCACCACGCCTGGAAAGATGCTTCGAAGAGCTTTCCAGCAATGTAAGGCTTGCCACTAGGAGATGTGCGATGGAGATGTGGTCGGCTCTGCAATTGGGCGCTCCTCTGCTGCTTGCTGACTGAGAACTGCAGGTTGAAGAAGATAGGGTGGAAATGGTGTAGATGAGAGGGGGAAATGGAGAGGATGGGTGTGGGGGCGACCCCTGACTGTTAGGGGGGTCAATGGGGGGTCTATCCAGGCTAGGAGAGGGGGAAAATGGGGCTGGGTGATGGAGTTTGTAGTGGGTGTGAGAGGAGTTGCGAATTTGGGATGGGTGGGAGAGAGGGAAGGAGAGATCTCTCTCCTAGGTTTGAAAATGGACTAATGGGGTGTTAATGGGGGCTTTGGGGATGGGAAGGGTTGTGTTGGGGAAGGGAAGGGTTCTTGGGGAGTGGGGAATTCTCCCTTGGGGGATGAGAGGGGTGCTTGGGGAAGGGGAATGGGTGGTTGGTGGTTGGGAGGTGGGGTGAGGATTGGTGGAGAATCTCTTGGGGTTGGGGTGGAGTAATGGAGGGGTGTGGGGACTTGAGAGAGAGTTATTTGGGGAGGGGAAGTGAGAGAAAGTGGTTGGGTGGGGGAGGAGAGAGAGAATGGGGCGAACCCCTTAGAGAGAGAGAGATAATGAGAGAGAGAGGGTGAAGAGAAATTTTGGTGGAGGAGAGAAAGAGTTGAGATTTTCTTCTATTCAAATGATTCATCAAAAGTTGTTACATATGAGAGGAGTGGGGGCCTATTTATAGACTTACATAATTCCATATTACCAAACTAACCTTGACCAAATGCACTAATGACAAGACAAGTCCAAGGGAGGGGCGCCCCTGGGCCTAGCCCACTAGTTGGGCCCAATTGACTATCAAATTGACCCATTAACCTATTAACTGACTCAAATAAAGAAAGATTACACATCTATGACTCACATAAAATGAAAATTACATGCTACTACTGAAAATTAAGTGATAGAGATGATGATGCGCCGATGGTGAGCAACCGGAGTCTCGAAAAAGATGGAGTGGCTGGGGATGTTCCCATCATTACCCTATTTTCCCCCACCTTTTCAGGTAGTTCGGATTAGGAGACGTAAACGGATGGGAACGGGCAAGAGTGATGGCGGGAGCGAGCCAGTTAGCATCGGTCGTGTCTTTCATTAGAATTGATGTAGTCATTTCAGTAGTGAATGTATTGAGTCATAATAGGGATTATGTTCTCTTTCTTTTCGTGTCGATTGATGTAAGATTTAGAAATGTCCACAAGTTGTCGGTTGTAATGAGTACTTTTCATCTTTATTATCAATAAAATCTAGTTATCTGCCTTTTATTTTTGGCCTTTTGATATATGGTCTCTTGTGGCAATGTATGCTCTGATTGACATGAATGTTATAACTGTTGCGTTCCGATTTTTCGCATCGGGGCGTGACACCACCGACGCTTCAACAACCGGGTTAACTAGGGGCTCAGAACGGCCTGCCACCCCATACAGCGCTTCGCCAAGAAGTGGGGGTCACCCGACTACCAGACAAGCGGCATCATCATGCCAACACCTCAGTTACCGGGCCAACTCGGGACTCCCAGCGACCCATCGTGTCACGCGATGCATAATAGAAGAGCAAGGAACAACTCCCGACGCGCCTTCTGCGAGTGGCTCGACACCGGCAAATCTGATAGTCACATCACACCTGGCTTCACCACGTTCAAGATGGAGGATGGGCGAACATTAAGTTCGGTCGACCCGGGGCTAGATTCAAGTGAGTTATCTCTTCACCCAGTCCACCTGACCCTCGTAAGCCCCAGCTCACCCAGCCAACTCAAACCCCTGAATCTAACCAGTTATTCCAGCCCACCTAAATCCTAGGTTCATGCAACTATGGCCCATTCAAACCCTTTGCTCCAGCCCGTCTTAACCCCCAGTAGGACCGATATGACCTTTCCCTCTCTTCCAGGTCAAACCCAGCCATTCCGGTCCAGCCGAACCCCTTAGGAGGAGAGGTTTCCCCGAACCAGGAACCCCCAAGCCTCTGTGGCCCATGTAAACCTCCTTTACATGGACCAACCTGCCTGTTCCTGAACGTGCAACGTAAGACCGCCACGTTCTGAACGCGTAACTTAAGACCACCACACTCTTTCATGAACGTGCAACTTAAGCCCGCCACAATCTCTTATGAACGGGCAACTTAAGACCGCCACGTTCTGAATGTGCAACTTAAGACCGCCATGTTCTGAACGCGCAACTTAAGACCGCCATGTTCTTTTATGAACACGCCCCTCAAGACCGCCGCATTCTCAAAGAACCCAGTCAAACCTGCCTGAACCCTAGCCCACGTGTCAGGAAGAACGCGGTCTTGAAGAAAACCGCGTTCTCGGGGGTCAAACGCCCGGTCAAGCTCAGCTAAACCCCTGGCCCACTCACGCTGAACGCGATCGCCTAGGCGACCGCATTCTCAGAGCCCAGTCAACGGCTAAAAAGGGCCAGTGAAACCCGCCCAAACCACTTTTCTAACCCTATAAATACCCCCCTAGGGTGCCCAAGGGCCATAAGATGCATGGAGCTTATCCCTCGGACAACGAATGGCGCTTGAAGGGCTTCGTTGGTTGGTTTTGTGTTCGCTAGGCTCACGCCGAGGGCATGCTGCATGATTGCGCCCCCTCCGGCCTTTGGCCAAGACACAAACGCCCTTTGGTGCGACCCTGGATCTTGCTTGATGAAAGCACTCCGCTCGGCCCTGCCATAATAATCGTGCATGGCCCCAGATGTTGCTCGATAAAAGAACCCTGTCTGGCCCTACCTCGATGCTCGTGCACGACCCCAGATCTTGCTTGATGAAAGCACTGATGCCGGACGGGACGCGAACTGGGACTCTAGCTCGCGGACGTCCTTAAGCAAGGGAAACGTGTGGATCTGTGCGGTTGAGGAACCGGCAATGAGTCTCAGGTATCAGCTTTTTCGCGTGCTCGGATCGAGTCACGGGACGGGTTCCACTCACTCACTCTCGCAGCAGTGATAAAATTAGAACGAGCTAATATCCTAACAACCGCTCATGCAGCGGTATTCAAAAAATATACGAGATAAGCAAAATGCCAAAGTAGGAGGGTGAAAAATGTACCTCCACACTCCGGGCATAGGTAAGGCGATCCCGACCAAGTCTCGTACTCCCGGTACAAACAATTAACAAAAATTACAGTAAGAGTTTTACTGCCCACTCCACGCAGGGAGGTAAAGGGATACATGTGGGACCCAGGAGTACGCACTTGGGCTGACGGGCGGCTTCTTGGGAAGCTCCAACGGTTCCGGCGCGCTGCTACGCTGGCAGCAGCTTGCTGTCCCAAACTGGTTCCTCTGTTTCAACACTGCGCGACTCGGCGATAAAATTTGATGCGATCTGCTCCGACGTCGGATCAACACGAAACCAGCGCCGTTGCGAAGCTAACATGGAGATCTACAACCACTTTGTGTTACAGGAATTTTCGTGTCTCTATAGTTTCCTTGGTGGAATTGGTAACCGATGGACTGACAGACTCAGGAAATATTGGGCTGATAGGGATCTGCCTGAAAACGTGGGTGGACTGAAGGTCAAACGGTGGAATTTGGACTTGAAATTTTTATGGGAGATGGAGGGGGAAGTAAGGAACACGAGGATAATTGTTTTGTAATTTTAGAAGGTGGTTTGAGAGAGGAAATGGATTTTATAATAGGGGTGGTCGGATCTGGACTGCATGAGACTGAACAGATTTCAGATTTTGCGGTGGTTTTTTTTATGGGTAAACAAATTCATAAAATCATGAAAAAATTTGTGGAAGGAGGCTTTGGTGGACAAAAATCCCAGTCCAAATTTCATATCGATCTGAAATTAGGAAGGGGGTGAAAAGGGTGAAGATATGGCTTGCTGGAACACAGATCTTCACAGGGACAGATTGTGTAAACCAGGGACGACTATGGTGGAACGGGGATCAAACGATGGAGGAATAACCTGGAAATTATTTTGGAGAGAGGGGATTTTGTGGGGAACTTGTTGTGCCCCTGTGATCATTTGAGTCTTCCTGTGGTTTGGGTCATTCGACATCGTCTTGTGGTCATTTGAGTTATTGGATATTCTTGGTTTTGATAATAGCTAAACACTATAAGTCATTATTGTTTTTACTCTCATATGACTGACATACGTGATGTTTTGTTCATGACAGATATGCCAATGAATTACCAAGGAATGAAGTGGAGATGGCAAATGTGAAAGCTCAATGTTGCGCCCTCGCACGCGGATCGACCTGCGCGGTCAGGTCGCGGGGATCGACCTGCCTGGTCAGGTCGCGGGGGTCAAGGGGACAAAATTCTGATTATAGGAGTGATATAATCAACAGAAATCTTCAAGACTGTGAAGGGTGATGCCACAGACATGAACGAGCTGCGAAAGGAGTCAAGCGATGGAGCTAAAGCAGTTAACGGACCGACCCGGGAAAGCCTGGGGTCTGCCCAGCTGGCGGTCGACCGCCAGCACACGGGCGGTCGATCGCCCCAGCCAGCAGCCCACCCTCTACAGTTCTTTCAGTGGCGGTCGACCGCCAGCCCAGTAGCGGTCGACCGGAATTCCTAGGGACCATCCGTTTGCAGGTTTTTCAGTAGCGGTCGACCGCCACCTACCTCCGGTCGACCGCCAGCCCCGATGCAGCCATGTTTGACTTCGATTTCCACCTCGAGGCCAGCCCCTTTCCTTGTATTTTTTTAACCCCAAAGTCACCCAATCTTCCATAGATTGTGGATCTGGTCTGGGAGATGTCTAAGGATCATTCAAAGGTTATAAAACACATGCAAGAGGGTTAGAAACCCTAGTTGATCATCTGTGAATCCAAGGGAGATCAAAGGAGGCTACAAGGGTGAGAGGAGTTTGAGTACTGTAGCTGTGAATAGTACTCTGGGAAGAAGTTCTTCATCCATTCAAGGGATTCAAGCCTAGATCTGAAGCCATCTCAACCTACAAGGAAGCAAGAAGCAATCAAGGCTCTCAATGGTGATCTAAACTGCATCAAACTCTTCATCAACTCAAGGAGATCAAAAGGAAGATCAAAGCTACATCCATAGTCTTCTTCATCAACTCAAGGAAGATCATCTCTCAAGGAAGAAGACACCATTGAAGCATCCAACTCAAGCTCCAGCAATCTCAGACAAGATTTTTCTTCTTGAGCATATTCTATATCTTGTTTGATGATTGAGTGTTTTCATATTTGTTCTTTTTCATTTCATACAAACGATTGAAACTGAAGATCGTCCCTACCGGTGGTTAGTAGGAAGGCAATCGGAAGTTGTCCGATCTGCGGTGTTGACGTCCCTACCGGTGGTTAGTAGGAAGGCAATCGGAGGTCTTTCCGATTTGCGGTTCAGTGTGAGGCACTAGTGGAGCCTCACCAGATTTGGTGAGGGGTGGACGTAAGACTGGGGATTCAGTCCGAACCACCTTAAAATCCTTTGTGTTATGGTTTGATTGTGCGATTGATATGTTTTAGATGCATGCTTAGGTTCAATCTCCATATTGTGAAATCATATTCTAAGCAAATTGTTTTATACATTGCTAAGCTAGTTGTATTCCGCTGTAATTATTTTTAACTAGTTTTATAGAGGGTTGCATTGTGAGAAGAGGGGCAGATCTATTCACCCCTCCCCTCTAGATCTGCTGTCCACTACTCAACAGAACTCACCCTCAAAATTTGGGCTCGATCTGATCTCCTGATTAGGAGATAAAATTTGGGCAATTGCTTACTGTCCAAGGGTGGACATAATTCCGACGGCGAGGCGGTGGTGGTGCGATGGGGGCTCGTTGGCGGCGACAGCGGTGCTGAGCTTCTCACTCAGAGAGGGGTTGATAAGGAGGCATCTCACCTCTGAAATGGGTAGCTTTCACAGCTGCTAGGGGTGGGAGAGGAGAGAGACAAGGGGCGCCCTTGGGCTCTTCACAAAATTTTTGATTTTCATTCACTTAATTCTATGAAAATGTGGAAATACAAGGTTTATATATAAATGTATAAAAGACTTAAACTATCCCTAGATCTAGGGTTAGGGAGGGGCAAATAAGAGCTAGGATATTAATCGCCCATGTGGTCAAAATGACCAAATTAAAAAAATAAAAAGGGGGGGGCGGGCGCCCCTTGGACCAAGGGAACTTCTTGGACTTTGCCTGGTCCAACTTTGAAAATCTTGGTCTAAGCCCACCTTGGACTTTGAACTAGCCCCACATGGACCCTAGAGCCTAGGTGGACCAATGAGAAATAAGGTGGGGGTCTCGCCGGGCAAACATGGCCTTTTGCAAAGAAACCCAAAGACTTCTAAGGACTAACACTTTGGCTTATAGTTGCCATACAATTGCAAACCCATTTAACACAAGGGTATAAATGCAAACAAAAGAATACAAATGTAAAAACAAAATATTAGTGCCCGATGTTGATTCCCATCAATTCTCCCCGGGTGGGAAGAACTCAACCCTGTCGAGTAAGGGGTGCGGCTACTCGTATGGCTCCTACGGATCTGTCACCGACCAGGTAGCGCGGAGTACGCTCCACTCGAAGTAATCGTCACCTGCTGATCCCGTATAAATTCGATGTGGACATGTTGCTGTGGGACTGAGGCTAGTGGTGGACATTCCGGGGAGGGGTCACTCTCAAAGGGAGGAGATGGCTCAAAGATTCACTAGGAACCACAGATGGGTCTCTTTATGTGACTAGATCCGAGATATTGACATAGAGTCGATCCCAAATTCCGACAAGTCTACAATGTACGCATTAGATCCGACTTGCCTCACACTCGAAAGGGACTGACATTGCGAGCTTGCTAAGACCGACTCGACTCGATGCATGCAGACGCCTAACAAAATGTACAAAAGAAAAGCACACTCTATGTCCTAGACAAACCTAATGCTATGCAGACCCATGCACTTGCAATGGTGGACCAAGACACCCGAATGTATGCCATGCATACACTCGATGCAATCGGTGGTTGGCGGAATGGGGGACTCCTAGACATCCTATCCTTAACCAATCATGCACAGGCTCCTGAGTGGATTTGAGAGGTTTGGGAGGGCTAGGAGAGCTGAGTTCATCTTCATCATCACCCATATAAGATGGTAATGCGTGTATCTCTTTTCGAGGAACGGGCTCCTTGCTATGCATAGGTTGACTGGCCCGTAGGGAAGGGGTGTGATGGGGGACTTCCCTGGCAAGGTGAAATGGATAAGGTGGGTCATAAGGTTCACTAGGGAAGGGATCAAAGGGATCAAAGAAAGTATGACCCCTCGAACTGGGTTCCCACATGTCACGGTCCCATGTCTGAAGTTCTTGAAGGTGTAGATGGTCACCTTTAGCCATTATGGTAAGAGAGACGATGATCTCATGGAGTAGATATGGGTCCTCGCTTGTGACAGTAATAGCGTAGGAGGGGACAAAGTCAAGCTCATCGGGAACATGGAAGAACAACAGGACCTCGGTGGTGATATGACCCAAGGTGTACACCGAGGTAATAGACCCCAAAGCTGGGAGCACGGAGCTGTGACTATAGGGTTGGTCAGACCTAAGGCGAACATACATGTCAACTCCCATTGACAATCTAAACTCCTAAGAAGATCCTTCACACTCTCTACAAAGCAGAAGGACTGGAAAGTGGTGTGAAAGGAGTTAATGGGAACTATGGGGAGTGATGGGTCCATGGATGGGTAGCAAGGCAGTCTAGGGACCAAGCCTATCTTGAGCCAACTAAGTAGTGGCTCGATGGTGAATAGCTTTCCTGTTAAAAACTCGGGTGGCTCCGAATGCGGTGGCTTCGGATAATGATCGGAAGGTAACGTAGGTGGCAAAGGATCTCTAGGGGTAGGGTTCCCCGGCAGGGGTGGGTGAGGCCGTGGGGTAGGAGCGTCCTGTCTCATAGGCTCATGTGGCCGGCCGACTGGCTAGGCGCTCTGCTGACAGGTAGATGCTCGCCGTAGGGCATCATCATACCTTGACTCGAAAGGCTCAACCGCTAGAGCGACCTGATAAGAATGCTCTAGAGTGATCACGTCGCAGAAAAGTAATTCAAACTGTTAGTGGAGCCACAAACCTCTCCGGAACTGAAATGCGGTCGTGGTGCTCTTCTTTCCAACTCCACTTCCCAACCGGTACTCATCAAAGTCCCTAATGTACTCAGACACAGACTTGTTGCTTTGGACGGGTCTGATCAAGGCTTTCTCTTGCATTGGGACTTGGGCATAGGGGTTGGCCATAGTTGGAAAGAGATGGGAATTGGTTCCTCTAGGAGTGGGCATGCAAGAGACTCTTTTTTTTTATTTTATGCAAAACTAATGCAAGCACCTAGACACTCTACATGGTGACAAGGGGTAAAATGCGGACTCGAATACAAACCTATACTCAACCAGTATCCGGTATGTGGCGGAGGTTTGATTCGAAGATCGCACTCACGCAAGTGTGTCACCTTCCAAATAGGCATAACCTATCGTTCCGGAGGCACCTTTTAATATACCGGGTAAAGGGTGCAAAATGAAACCTTGGACCGACTACCCTAGACTCTAACCCGCTCTGATACCAATTTGATGCAGGACGGGATGCGAACCTAGGACTCTAGCTCGTGGATGTCCCTAAGCGAGGGAAACGTGTGGAACTGCTCAGTTAAGGAACCGGCAATGTGTCTCGGGTATCGGCTTTTTCGCATGCTCTGATCGAGTCGCGGGACGGGTTCCACTCACTCACTCTCGCAGCGGTGATAAAATTACAACGAGCTAATATCCTAACAATTGCTCATGCACTGACATTCAAAATATATACGAGATAAGCAAAATGCCAAAGTAGGAGTGGCAAATGTACCTCCACGCTCCAGGCGTGGGGAAGGTGATCCTGGCCAAGTCTCGTGCTCCCGGTACAAATAATTAACAAAAATTACAGCAAGAGTTTTACTGCCCACTCCATGCCGGGAGCTAAAGGGTTACACGTGGGACCCGGGAGTATCGCACTTGGGTTGACGGGCGGCTTCTTGGGCAGCTCCAACGGTTCCGGCGCGCTGCAACTCTGGCGGCAGCTTACTGTCCTGAACTGGTTCCTCTGTTTCAACACTACGCGACTCGGCGAGAAGATTTGTTGTGATTTGCTCTGACAACGGATTGACGCGAAACCAGTGCTGTTGCGAAGCTAACTTTGAGATCAACAACAACCTAGTGTTACAGGAATTTTCCAGTCTCTGTAGTTTCCTTGGTGGAATTTGTAACCGACGGACTGACAGACTCAGGAAATATTAGGCAGATGGGGATCTGCCTGAAAACATGGGTTGACTGGACGTCAAACTGTGGAATTTGGACTTGAAATTTTTATGGGAGATGGAGGGGGAAGTAAGGAACACGGGGATACTTTTTTTGTAATTTTCTGAGGTGGTTTGAGGGGGGAAATGGATTTTATAACAGGGGGTGGTCGGATCTGGACTGCAGGAGACTGAACAGATTTCGGATTTTGCAGTGGTTTTTTGGATGGGTAAACAAATTCATAAAATCATGAAAAAATTTGTGGAAGGAGGCTTTGGTGGACAAAAATCCCAGTCCAAATTTCAGATCGATCTGAAATTAAGAAGGGGGTGAAAAGGGTGAAGATATGGCTTGCTGGAACACAGATCTGCACAGGGACAGATTGTGTAGACCAGGGAAGACTATGGTGGAACGGGGATCAAACGATGGAGGAATAACCTAGAAATTATTTTGAAGAGAGGGGATTTCGTGGGGAACTCACCCTCAAAATTTGGGCTTGATCTGATCTCCTGATTGGGAGATAAAATTCGGGTAATAGTTTAGTATGCAAGGGTGGACAAAATTTCAACAGGGAGGCGGTGGTGGTGCGATGGCGGCTCGTTGGCGGTGGCGGCGACGGTGCTAAGCTTCTCACTAAGAGAGGGGTTGATAAGGAGGCATCTCACCTCTGAAATGGCTAGCTTTCACAGCTGCTAGGGGTGGGAGAGGAGAGAGATAAGGGGCGCCCTTGGGCTCTTCATAAAATTTCTGATTTTCATTCACTTAATTCTATGAAAATGTGGAAATACAAGGTTTATATAGAAATGTATAAAAGACCTAAACTATCCCTAGATCTAGAGTTAGGGAGGGGCGAATGAGAGATAGGATATTAATCCCCCATGTGGTCAAAATGACCAAATTAAAAAAATGAAAAGGGGGGGGGGCGCCCCTTGGACCAAGGGGGCTTCTTGGACTTTGCCTGGTCCAACTTTGAAAATCTTGGTCTAAGCCCACCTTGGACTTTGAACCAGCCCCACATGGGCCCTAGAGCCTAGGTGGACCAATGGGAAATAAGGTGGGGGTGCCGCCGGGCCAACATGGCCTTTTACAAAGAAACCCAAAGACTTCTAAGGATTAACACTTTGGCTTATACTTGATATACAATTGCAAACCCATTTAACACAAGGGTATAAATTCAAATAAAAGGATACAAATGCAAAAACAAAATGTTAGTGCCCGATGTTGATTCCCATCAATTCTTCCCGGGTGGGAAGAACTCGACCCTGTGAAGTAAGGGGTGCGGCTGCTCGTATGGCTCCTGCGGATCTGTCACCGACCAGGTAGCGCGGAGTACGCTCCACTCCAAGTAATCGTCACCTGCTCATCCCGTATATATTCGATATGCACATGCTGCTGTGGGACTGAGGCTAGTGGTGGACATTCCGGGGAGGGGCACTCTCAAAGGGAGGAGATGTCTCAAAGACCCACTAGGAATCAGCGCTGGGTCCCTTTATGTGACTAGATATGAGATATTGATGTAGAGTCGATCCCAAATTCCGACAAGTCTATATTGTACGCATTAGATCCGACTTGTCTCACACTCGAAAGGGACTGACACTGTGAGCTTGCAATAGACCGACTCGACTCGATGCATGCAGACGCCTAACAAAATGTACAAAAGAAAAGCACACTCTATGTCCTAGACAAACCTAATGCTATGCAGACCCATGCACTTGCAATGGTGGACCAGGACACCCGAATGTGTGCCATGCATACACTTGATGCAATCGGTGGTTGGCGGAATGGGGGACTCCTAGACATCCTACAGTTAACCAATCATGCATAGGCTCTCGAGTGGATTTGAGAGGTTTGGGAGGGCTAGGAGAGTTGAGTTCATCTTCATCATCACCCATATAAGATGGTAATGCGTGCATCTCTTTCCGAGGAACGTGCTCCTTGCTATGCATAGGTTTACTGGCCTGTGGGGAAGGGGTGTGATGGGGGACTTCCCTGGCAAGGTGAAATGGATAAGGTGAGTCATAAGGTTCACTAGGGAAGGGATCGAACGGATCAAAGAAAGTATGACCCCTCGAACTGGGTTCCCACATGTCACAGTCCCATGTCTGAAGTTCTTGAAGGTGTAGATGGTCACCTTTAGCCATTATGGTAAGAGGGGCGGTGATCTCATGGAGTAGATATGGGTCCTCCCTTGGGATGGTAATATCGTATGAGGGGACAATGTCAAGCTCATCGGGAACGGGGACGAACAACAGGGCCTCGGTGGTGATATGACCCAAGGTGTACACCGAGGTAATAGACCCCAAAGCTGGGAGCACGGAGCTATGACTATAGGGTTGGTCAGACCCTAAGGCCAACATACATGTCAACTCCCATTGACAATCTAAACTCCTAAGAAGATCCTTCACACTCTCTACAAAGCAGAAGGATTGGAAAGTGGTGTGAAAGGAGTTAATGGGAACTACGGGGCATGCTGGGTCCATGGATGGGTAGCAAGGCGGTCTAGGGACCAAGCCTATCTTGAGCCAACTAAGTAGTGGCTCGGCGATGAATGTCTTTCCCGTTAGAAACACGGGTGGCCACAAATGCGGTTGCTCTAGAGAAAGATCAGAAGGTAACGTGGGTTGCAAAGGAGCTCTAGGTGAAGGGTTCCCCGACTGGGGTGGGTGAGGCCGTGGGGCAGGAGCGTCATGTCTCGTAGGCTCATGTGGCCGGCTGACCGGCTCGGCGCTCTGCTGATAGGTAGATGCTCGCCGTAGGGCATCATCATACCTTGACTCGAAAGGCTCAACCGCTAGAGCGACCTGATAAGAATGCTCCAGAGTGGTCACGTCGCGGCAAAGCAATTCAAACTGGTAGTGGAGCCGCAAACCTCTCCGGAACTGAAATGCGGTCGTGGTGCTCTTCTCTCCAACTCCACTTCCCAATCGGTACTCATCAAAGTCCCTAATGTACTCAGACACAGACTTGTTGCTTTGGACGGGTCTGATCGGGGCTTTCTCTTGCATTGGGACTTGGGCATTGGGGTTGGCCATAGTTGCAAAGAGATAGGAATTGGTTCCCCAAGGAGTGGGCATGCAAGAGACTCTTTTTTTTTATTTTATGCAAAACTAATGCAAGCACCTAGACACTCTACATGGTGACAAGGGGTAAAATCCAGACTAGAATACAAACCTATACTCAACCAGTATCCGATACGTGGCGGAGGTTTCATCCGAAGATCACACTCACGCAAGTGTGTCACCTTCCCAATAGGTGTAACATATCGTTCCGGTGGCACCTTTTAATATACCGGGTAAAGGGTGCAAAATGAAACCTTGGACCGACTACCCTAGACTCTAACCCGCTCTGATACCAATTTGATGCGAGACGGGACGCGAACCTGGGACTCTTGCTCGTGGACGTCCCTAAGCGAGGGAAACGCGTGGATCTGCGCGGTTGAGGAACCGGCAATGAGTCTTGGGTATCGGCTTTTCTGCTTGTTCGGATCGAGTCGCGGGACGGGTTCCACTCATTCACTCTCACAGCGGTGATAAAATTACAACGAGCTAATATCCTAACAATCGCTCATGCAGTGGCATTCAAAATATATACGAGATAAGCAAAATGCCAAAGTAGGAGGGTGGCAAATGTACCTCCACGCTCCGTGCATGGGGAAGGCGATCCCGACCAAGTCTCGTACACTCGGTACAAATAATTAACAAAAATTACAGCAAGAGTTTTACTGCCCACTGCACGCAGGGAGGTAAAGGGTTACACGTGGGACCCGGGAGTATCGCACTTGGGTTGACGGGCAGCTTCTTGGGAAGCTCCAACAGTTTTGGCACTTTTCTACTCTGGCGGTAGCTTGCTGTCCCGAACTGGTTCCTCTGTTTCAGCACTGCGTGACTCGACGAGAAAATTTGTTGTGATCTGCTCTGACATCGGATTGACGTGAAACTAGCGCTATTGCGAAGCTAACTTGGAGATCGACAACCACCTAGTGTTACAGGAATTTTCCAGTCTCTGTAGTTTCCTTGGTGGAATTTGTAACCGACGGACTGACAGACTCAGGAAATATTGGGCAGATGGGGATCTGCCTAAAAACATGGGTTGACTGAAGGTCAAACTGTGGAATTTGGACTTGAAATTTTTATGGGAGATGGAGGGGGAAGTAAGGAACACGAGGATACTTTTTTTGTAATTTTCTGAGGTGGTTTGAGAGGGGAAATGGATTTTATAACATGGGGTGGTCGGATCTGGACTGCAGGAGACTAAATAGATTTCAGATTTTGCAGTGGTTTTTTGGATGGGTAAACAAATTCATAAAATCATGAAAAAATTTGTGGAAGGAGGCTTTCAAATTTCAGATCGATCTAAAATTAAGAAGGGGGTGAAAAGGGTGAAGATATGGCTTGCTGGAACACAGATCTGCACAGGGACAGATTGTGTCGACCAGGGAAGACTAGGGTGGAACGGGGATCAAACGATGGAGGAATAACCTAGAAATTATTTTGAAGAGAGGGGATTTTGTGGGGAACTCACCCTCAAACTTTGGGCTCGATCTGATCTCCTGATTAGGAGATAAAATTCGGGTAATAGTTTAGTATGCAAGGGTGGACAAAATTTCGACAGCGAGGCGGTGGTGGTGCGATGGCAGCTCGTTGGCGGCGGCGACGACGGTGCTAAGCTTCTCACTAAGAGAGGGGTTGATAAGGAGGCATCTCACCTCTGAAATGGCTAGCTTTCACAGCTGCTAGGGGTGGGAGAGGAGAGAGATAAGGGGCGCCCTTGGGATCTTCATAAAATTTCTGATTTTCATTCACTTAATTCTATGAAAATGTGGAAATACAAGGTTTATATAGAAATGTATAAAAGACCTAAACTATCCCTAGATCTAGAGTTAGGGAGGGGCGACTGAGAGATAGGATATTAATCCCCCATGTGGTCAAAATGACCAAATTAAAAAAATGAAAAGGGGGGGGGGGCGCCCCTTGGACCAAGGGGGCTTCTTGGACTTTGCCTGGTCCAACTTTGAAAATCTTGGTCTAAGCCCACCTTGGACTTTGAACCAGCCCCACATGGGCCCTAGAGCCTAGGTGGACCAATGGGAAATAAGGTGGGTGGTGCCGCCGGGCCAACATGGCCTTTTACAAAGAAACCCAAAGACTTCTAAGGATTAACACTTTGGCTTATACTTGATATACAATTGCAAACCCATTTAACACAAGGGTATAAATGCAAATAAAAGGATACAAATGCAAAAACAAAATGTTAGTGCCCGATGTTGATTCCCATCAATTCTTCCCGGGTGGGAAGAACTCGACCCTGTGAAGTAAGGGGTGCGGCTGCTCGTAAGGCTCCTGCGGATCTGTCACCGACCAGGTAGCGCGGAGTACGCTCCACTCCAAGTAATCGTCACCTGCTCATCCCGTATATATTCGATATGCACATGCTGCTGTGGGACTGAGGCTAGTGGTGGACATTCCGGGGAGGGGCACTCTCAAAGGAAGGAGATGTCTCAAAGACCCACTAGGAATCAGCGCTGGGTCCCTTTATGTGACTAGATATGAGATATTGACGTAGAGTCGATCCCAAATTCTGACAAGTCTATAATGTACGCATTAGATCCGACTTGTCTCACACTCGAAAGGGACTGACACTGTGAGCTTGCAATAGACCGACTCGACTCGATGCATGCAGACGCCTAACAAAATGTACAAAAGAAAAGCACACTCTATGTCCTAGACAAACCTAATGCTATGCAGACCCATGCACTTGCAATGGTGGACCAGGACACCCGAATGTGTGCCATGCATACACTTGATGCAATCGGTGGTTGGCGGAATGGGGGACTCCTAGACATCCTACAGTTAGCCAATCATGCACATGCTCCTGAATGGATTTGAGAGGTTTGGGAGGGCTAGGAGAGTTGAGTTTATCTTCATCATCACCCATATAAGATGGTAATGCGTGCATCTCTTTCCGAGGAACGTGCTCCTTGCTATGCATAGGTTGACTGTCCTGTGGGGAAGGGGTGTGATGGGGGACTTCCCTGGCAAGGTGAAATGGATAAGGTGGGTCATAAGGTTCACTAGGGAAGGGATCGAATGGATCAAAGAAAGTATGACCCCTCGAACTGGGTTCCCACATGTCACAGTCCCATGTCTGAAGTCCTTGAAGGTGTAGATGGTCACCTTTAGCCATTTTGGTAAGAGGGACGGTGATCTCATGGAGTAGATATGGGTCCTCCCTTGGGACGGTAATACCGTATGAGGGGATAAAGTCAAGCTCATCGGGAAGGGGGACGAACAATAGGGCCTCGGTGGTGATATGACCCAAGGTGTACACCGAGGTAATAGACCCCAAAGCTGGGAGCACAGAGCTATGACTATAGGGTTGGTCAGACCCTAAGGCCAACATACATGTCAACTCCCATTGACAATCTAAACTCCTAAGAAGATCCTTCACACTCTCTACAAAGCAGAAGGATTGGAAAGTGGTGTGAAAGGAGTTAATGGGAACTACGGGGCGTGCTGGGTCCATGGATGGGTAGCAAGGCGGTCTAGGGACCAAGCCTATCTTGAGCCAACTAAGTAGTGGCTCGGCGGTGAATATCTTTCCCGTTAGAAACACGGGTGGCCACAAATGCGGTGGCTCCAGATAAAAATCAGAAGGTAACGTGGGTTGCAAAGGAGCTCTAGGCGAAGGGTTCCCCGACTGGGGTGGGTGAGGCCGTGGGGTAGGAGCGTCCTGTCTCGTAGGCTCATGTGGCCGGCCGACCGGCTCGGCGCTCTTCTGACAGGTAGATGCTCGCCGTAGGGCATCATCATACCTTGACTCGAAAGGCTCAACAGCTAGAGCGACCTGATAAGAATGCTCCAGAGTGGTCACGTCGCGGCAAAGCAATTCAAACTGGTAGTGGAGCCGTAAACCTCTCCGGAACTGAAATGCGGTCGTGGTGCTCTTCTCTCCAACTCCACTTCCCAACCGGTACTCATCAAAGTCCCTAATGTACTCAGGCACAGACTTGTTGCTTTGGACGGGTCTGATCGGGGCTTTCTCTTGCATTGGGACTTGGGCATTGGGGTTGGCCATAGTTGCAAAGAGATAGGAATTGGTTCCCCTAGGAGTGGGCATGTAAGAGACTCTTTTTTTTATTTTATGCAAAACTAATGCAAGCACCTAGACACTCTATATGGTGACAAGGGGTAAAATGCAGACTAGAATACAAACCTATACTCAACCAGTATCCGGTACGTGGCGGAGGTTTGATGCGAAGATCGCACTCACGCAAGTGTGTCACTTTCCTAATAGGTGTAACCTATCATTCCGGAGGCACCTTTTAATATACCGGGTAAAGGGTGCAAACTAAAACCTTGGACCGACTACCCTAGACTCTAACCCGCTCTGATACCAATTTGATGCGAGACGGGACGCGAACCTGGGACTCTAGCTCGTGGACGTCCCTAAGCAACGGAAACGCGTGGATCTGCGTAGTTGAGGAACCGGCAATGAGTCTTGGGTATCGGCTTTTCCGCTTGTTCGGATCGAGTCGCGGGACGGGTTCCACTCATTCACTCTCACAGCGGTGATAAAATTACAACGAGCTAATATCCTAACAATCGCTCATGCAGCGGCATTCAAAATATATACGAGATAAGCAAAATGCCAAAGTAGGCGGGTGGCAAATGTACCTCCACGCTCCGGGCAAGGGGAAGGCAATCCCGGCCAAGGAACACGAGGATACTTTTTTTTCAATTTTCTGAGGTGGTTTGAGAGGGGAAATGGATTTTATAACAGGTGGTGGTCAGATCTGGACTGCAGAAGACTGAACAGATTTTGGATTTTGCAGTTGTTTTTTGGTTGGGTAAACAAATTCATAAAATCATGAAAACATTTATGGAAGGAGGCTTTGGTGGACAGAAATCCCATTCCAAATTTCAGATCGATCTGAAATTAAGAAGGGGGTGAAAAGGGTGAGGATATGGCTTGCTGGAACACAGATCTGCACAGGGACAGATTGTGTAGACCAGGGAAGACTATGGCGGAACGGGGATCAAACGATGGAGGAATAACTTGGAAATTATTTTGAAGAGAGGGGATTTCGTGGGGAACTCACCCTCAAAATTTGGGCTCAATCTGATCTCCTGATTTAGAGATAAAATTCGGGCAATAGCTTATTATGCAAGGGTGGACAGAATTCAGATGGCGAGGCAGTGGTGGTGTGATGGCGGCTCGTTGGCGGCGGCAGCGGCGGTGTTGAGCTTCTCACTCAGGGAGGGGTTGATAAGGAGGCATCTCACCTCTGAAATGGCTAGCTTTCACAGCTGCTAGGGGTGGGTGAGGAGAGAGACAAGGGGCGCCCTTGGGCTCTTCACAAAATTTCTGATTTTCATTCACTTAATTCTATGAAAATGTGGAAATACAAGGTTTATATAGAAATGCATAAAAGACCTAAACTATCCCTAGATCTAGGGTTAGGGAGGGACAAATAAGAGATAGGATATTAATCCCCTATGTGGTCAAAATGACCAAATTTAAAAAATAAAAATGGGGGCGTCCCTTGGACCAAGGGGGCTTCTTGGACTTTGCTTGGTCCAACTTTGAAAATCTTGGTCTAAGCCCACCTTGGACTTTGAACCAGCCCCACTTGGGCCCTAGAGCCTAGGTGGGCCAATGGGAAATAAGGTGGGGGTCCTGCCAGGCCAACATGGCCTTTTGCAAAGAAACCCAAAGACTTCTAAGGACTAACACTTTGGCTTATAGTTGCCATACAATTGCAAACCCATTTAACACAAGGGTATAAATGTAAACAAAAGGATACAAATGCAAAAACAAAATGTTAGTGTCCGGTGTTGATTCCCATCAAGCACCCAACCTCTGGTCCCTACCTCGATGCTCGTGCACGACCTCAGATCATGCTTGATGAAAGCACTCTGCCCGAGTCCTATTTCGATATTCATGCCCGACCCTCAGATACTATTTTATGAAAGCACTATGCTCGGGACCTATCTCGATATTCATGCATGACCCCGGACGTTGCTCGATAAAAGCACCCGGTACACCCCCTGCCTCGATAATCGTGCACTATAAGATGTCGCTCAATCGAGGCGCCCTGCCCGATCTTTGCCTCGACCTTCGTGTTGCATTCCTACATTTTGATGATGTCTCACACTATAAATCAAACTATTTTTTATCTCTAGATTAACTCATGCATTTTCTCTCATGTCTATGCATCTCCATCTGTTCATGCACTTGTACTAGTCTACACATCCTGTCTGGTCACACTTCAAAGTCTGCACATTGCACAGCTCCAGGCTCTTCAAAGTCTGTACACTACACAGCACGCAAGACTTCTAAGTCTATACATCGCACATCATGCAGTCCTCGAAGTCTATACATTGCATAGCATGCAGGCGTTCAAAGTGTGTACATTGCATAGAATACAGGCGCCACTAAGTCTGTACATCGCAGACATAGCGCCACTAAGTCTGTACATCGCACGCATAGCATGCACGGTACTGTAAAGTCTATACATTGCTGATAGAATGTAAGTCTATACATTCCAACCTTTTCCTACGTTCGCTGCTTTAGCTACACACTAAGTCTACACATTACAATCATTACCTACGTCCAAGTCTGTACAGCGTCTGGCAGCGTCTTATGCATTGTCTCGACCAAGTCTGTACAGCGTCTACCTTGTCTCTCCATGCATAACCATGTCTGTACAGCGTCTGCCTTGTCTCGCCATGCATAACCAAGTCTGTACAGCGTCTGCCTTGTCTCGCATACACGACCAAGTCTGTACAGCCTTCAATTGCAAGAGTTCAAGTCTGTACATGCCTCATTTCATCAAGTCTGCACATTCATAGCAAAGCCTTGCTGCTGGGAAGTCTATACATCGCATGGCACAGCATGCGTCCAAGTCTGTACATTGCATAATGCATGTGTTCAAGTCTATACACTGCTGAATGTAAGTCTGTACATTCTCACCTGTACCTACGTTGTGTGAACGCAAGTCTATACAT
This sequence comes from Amorphophallus konjac, assembly GCA_022559845.1. Taxonomy (NCBI): domain Eukaryota; kingdom Viridiplantae; phylum Streptophyta; class Magnoliopsida; order Alismatales; family Araceae; genus Amorphophallus; species Amorphophallus konjac. The sequence continues at coordinate 239,439,744 of CM040120.1, forward strand.
TACGGTCTACACCTACCTTCAAATCTGTACAGCGTTCGCTTAGAGTCCATACAGCAGTGTCTATACATTGGCTTGCTTCTTCATGCATTTGCTAGTCTATACAGCAACTAAGTCTATACATTGTGTTGCATTGCATGCATTACCTAAAGTCTATACATCTGGTTTGCCTTTTGTCATGCACGCATTTACAGCTAGTCTGAACATTGCTTTCTTAAGCACGCTGCTTACATCAAGTCTATACATAGTCTTCTCGCGTGCACACTTGATCCATAGTCATTGTGCATACTTCTCTATGTGCTAGTATTCATCTCTCTGAATCAAGTCTGTACATCCTTATTGCTACAAACTAAACTCTATACATTCACTGCTGAATCATGTCTGTACACCTGAACTAACTCTATACATTCATTGCTGAATCATGTCTGTATACCTGAACTAACTCGATACATCCTCTTGTCCCCCTGCAGAATGTTTCAAGTTGATGATTGGACACGTCATCCGAGGTGGTACCTGGCACGTGATCCGAGGTGCTCTCTGGGCGGGAACATGAAGGACACACGCCCAACATCTGCTATAAATATGGAGCATCTTCTTTCAGTCGAAGCTTGATCGTGAAAGAAAGAGCAGAAGGCATTCTTGTGAGGCTGCACGATCCAGAAAAGAGAGAGAGCAGAGAATTCCATTTCATCCAGATCTGAGAGAAATATATTTGAGAGAGAGAGAGAGAGAGCAGTGTCTGTGGCTTAAAGATTTGCTTCTTCGGAAGCTACATTGTTTCTTGTTTTCAGAGAGGATTTTTGTGCTTTGATTTTCGTGTTTTCGTATTTCATTTCATCTTCCTTATCGAATATTGTTACCCTCCAGTGATCGGAGGAAGGGAGGATCGATCCTCCAGTTTGCAAGTGACAGGGAGTCGCTTGTGGGTTCCCTCCTGGGTGGAGGAAGAGAGACCTCGGTCTCTAGTTTGCTAGTGACTGTTGTCACTGGTTGTATCCCTCCGGTGTGGAGGAAGAGGGGAGGCTGTTCCCCTGGTCAAGCTGTGTGGTTGCAATTATCTGCAGACTGAGTCTGCTGTTCTAGCACTAGCTAGTGGAATCCTCACTCTGGTTTGGAGTGAGGGGTGGATGTAGATTGCGAACTGCAATCGAACCACCTAAAAACTGCCTGCCTCTTCTGTGGTTTGCATATCATTGTTGTGTTGCTCTCCTTCTGCTTGGTATTTTGTTTCACTGTGAACAGATCTCGATCTTTCTTCTATCTTCTGTCTTGGTTATTGATTGTCTTAGCTGTCCCTCTCGCTGTATCTGAAGGGTTGAGAATTCGAATTATTGAATTAATTTTGAATTAGTATTTTTAGGGAGTGATCTATTCATCCCCCCCTTCTATATCACTCTTCGCTGCGCTAACATTTGGTATAAGAGCAGGTTGGCATCATGTGGGCCAACGGTCAGGGTAATCCTACTGGTCCTCGAAGCTTCATGGCTGAGGGACAATCCATTAGTCGCCCTACATTCTTTGATGGTAATAACTATCTCTTCTGGAAAAATAAGATGGAGGTGTTCATCAGGGTGCAGAGCCACAAGCTGTGGAGGGTAATTACTACAGGGCCGTATGATCTGCCATCGAACGAGGATGCATGGACAGATGATCATGTCAAGTTGTCTTCACTCAACTGGATGGCCCTGAACATAATCCAGTGCGCTGTTCACCCAAAAGAATACGCCCGCATATCAGCCTATGGGACGGCCAAGCGGATGTGGGATGAGCTGGAACTAATCTACGAAGGTACAGCTCAAGTGAAAGCCTCGAAGGTAAATCTCTTCACCTCTGAGTATGAACTGTTTAGGATGAAACCAGAGGAGAATGTCACAGAAATGTATGCTAGGTTGTCTTTGATTACAAACACTCTTAAGGGGCTAGGGAAAGAGCTAGCAGAGGCAGATATAGTCAGGAAGATTCTTAGGTCTCTAACCCCAGCATGACACACTAAGGCCATTGTGATAGAGGAGTCAAAGGATTTGTCGACTATGACAGTGAATGAACTCATAGGATCCCTCATGACCTATGAGATGAACTTTAAAAGAGGAGATGAAGGAAGTGACAGGAAGGGAAAGAATGTTGCTTTCAAGGCATCCCACAACAAGGATAGCAGTAGCGGGAGCAGTAGCCCCGAGTCCGGTTGTTTTTCCGAACTCGACCAGGAGGAGCAAGCAATGCTCACTCGACAGTTCAAGAAATTTTTAAGGACTAAGGGGAAGACCTTTAAGAGGAAGAAGCCATACTCCTTCAATAAGAACGTTGAGTCTAGCAATAACAAGGATAGAAATACTAAGAGAATGACTTGTTTTCATTGTAACAGACAGGGACACATGAAAGGGGACTGCCCGGATCTCCAGAAGAAGGGTCCCTACTTCCAGAAGAAGAGCTCAAAGGTGCAGAAGAAGAAGAAGCCACAGGCAATGGTCTGCACGTGGAGCGAAGAGGAAGAAGGTCCGGAAAGCACCTCCTCGGAGGAAGATGAAGAAGGAATTTGCCTAATGGCAAATAGCGAAGAGGAGGTAATAAATGTCTTTGAAAATTTCTCTATTGATGATTGGGAAGATGCTTATGGTGAATTGTTAGACAAGTTCAATTCTCTCAGTAAAGAGCATAGGGTCCTCAAGAGAAAATTCAGTACTAATATTGAAGAACTAACCCAAATCAGTGAGGAAAGACTAACATTAAAGAAAGACTTAGAAGAAATGACATCCTTGAGAAAAGAAAATGAAAAACACAAGGTAGAATACCAGGAGAGTCAAACCCAGCTCAATGAACTCAAAATGAAAATGGAAGAAATCCTGAAAGAAAATAGAGTAACCTCAGAGAAGTATGAAGCTGTTAAGAAAGTGAATGTTGAACTCTTAAAAAACTCTGAGTCTCTGCAAAAAGAGCTGGAAGACAAACAGAAGGTCTTGGAAAAACTTGTTCAAGGAAAAACAAGTCTAGATGCTATACTAGGAACAAGGGTTAACTTCAATAGGGAAGGTCTAGGCTATGACCCAACTAACAAGAAACCCTTTCAATTCAAAACCACCACCTTCCGCCCAGAGAAGGGAAAAGAGCAGCTGGACATACCATCCAGCTCAAATAGCAGTCAAGGAGCTCAACGTCCGAAAGAAAATTTACCAAACAGTGCTGGTCAACCAATTAAAAAGGGAATGAACCTTGTGAAGAACTTCACTAAGCCCACTCACCAGAATATAAATGATAAATGGACCAAGCAAATGGATCAGGATAGAAAATGGAATTACTACAAACAGACAGGTCCAAACAGAAACTACTGGAGAAACAACTATCATTCTCAAAAATCTGTTAATCAACAAGCTCACAGGAGATATCTCAGGAATGGGAAGCCCAATGACTGGAATAGAGCTTACTTCCCCTGACCAGCTGGACACAACCCCGATTATAATTTCAATAAACCAGAAGTAAAGGTGCCAGAGAAAATAATGTTGAAGCAAATCTGGATTCCTAAACATCTGATTAGAGATTTGAATAATGTCTTTGGACCCAACTCATCTTGGGTTCCAAATCACTTTGCCTGATTTTTAATTGTGTAGGTCGGCCTGGCAGCTGAAGACAACAAGTGGTACCTCGATAGTGGCTGCTCCAGGCACATGACAGGAGACCAATCCAAGTTCAGCAAGTTAGAGATGAAGGTTGGGGGACTGGTCAAATTTGGAGGAAAGAACAGAGGTAAAATCATTGGAGTTGGCATAGTAGGTAAGTCTTCCACAAACTCCATTGAAAAAGTTCTACTTGTGGAAGGTCTTCAACACAACCTGATTAGCATTAGTCAATTATGTGACAAGGGTCACAAGGTTGTGTTTGATAATGATTCATGCAAAATTTTTGAAATAAATTCTGATGTGATTAAGTTTGTAGCCAACATGACTAATAATGTCTACATGATAGACTTAGATGATGAATCTGAATCTAATCTTTGTTTATCTGTTGATTCTGAAAGTGATGCCTTTGAATGGCATAGACGACTAGGCCATGCTAGTTTCTCTACTCTAAATAAATTGGTCAAGCATGATTTAGTTAGAGGCATGCCTAGGATCAAGTTCAATTCCATTTCAAAATCCTGTGATGCCTGTGCTCTAGGCAAACAGACCAGAAATTCTTTCAAGCTAAGATCTGAGCCATTGTCCTCTAGACCAATGGAACTACTTCATATGGACCTATTTGGTCCTACCAGGACTCAAAGTCTTAATGGGAATAGGTTTGTCTATGTGATCATTGATGACCACTCTAGGATTTATTGGATCTTTTTCTTAGCCAGTAAAAGTGATGCTTTTCAAAAGTTTAACCAGTTTTTCAATAAGGTCAAACAAGAAGGAAAATACAGAATTTGTACAATTCAATCTGACCATGGAGGTGAATTTGAAAACTCCATATTTTCTGAGCTTTGCGAAAAAGAGGGACTAACCCACAGGTTTTCTTCTCCCAGGACACCTGAACAGAATGGAATTGTGGAGAGAAGAAATAGGACTGTTGTGGAGACTGCCCGAACCATGCTGATTGAGAGTCAATTACCAAGGAGGTTCTGAGCAGAGGCGGCCAATACATCAACTTATATAATCAACAGGGCCATGGCAAGACCTATTCACAAGAAAAGACCCTATGAGCTACTAAAAGGTAAGAAACCAAACTTGGTTCATTTCAGAATTTTTGGAGCTAAATGCTTTATTCATAATAATGACAAGAAAGACTTAGATATGTTTGAAGCTAAAAGCTCCCCTTGAATATTCTTAGGATACTCTGAAGTGTCAAGGGCATATAGGGTCTTTAATATAACAGACCAGAAAGTTGAAGAGTCTCCACACATTCTTTTTAGTGATAAGAAAGGTGTTGCTAACATTGAAAATATTGACAGGGATTCCAATCATGATGGGGACTTCCTAGAAGACCAAGAAGGAGAGAAGACTCAGCTAAGTGGTACAACAAATCCTCCCAATTAGGAAGGGGCAAGAGAAACAGGTGAGTCTTCAATAAATATTAGATTCCTCAAAGATCACCCAATAGATAAAGTCATAGGCAACCCTGAAGATCCTCTTCGGACTAGGTCTCATTTTAGGAATGTTAATAATCAAGACCTAATTGCTTTGGTCTTACAAATTGAACCCAAATCAGTAGAAGAGGCCTTGGCTGATCAATCTTGGGTCAATGCTATGTGTGAGGAATTAGGTCAGTTCGAAAGAAATAATGTCTGGGAGCTTGTTCTGAGACCAGAAAGTGTTAATATCATAGGAACTAAATGGGTGTTTAAAAACAAAATGAATGAAGATGGAATCATTTCCAGGAATAAGGCCAGACTAGTAGCCAAGGGCTACTGTAAGGAATTTGGTGTAGAATTCGATGAATCCTATGCACCTGTTGCTAGGATGGAGGCAATAAGAATAATGCTAGCATTTGCATGCTCTAAGGACATAAAACTCCAGCAAATGGATATGAAGAGTGCCTTTTTGAATGGCATCATCAAGGAAGAAGTGTTTGTTGAACAACCCCCAAGTTTTTAGTTTTCTCCTCAATCTAACCAAGTTTTTAGGTTAAACAAAGCCTTGTATGGTCTAAACCAAGCCCCTTGAGCTTGGTATGAAAGACTGACTGAATTTCTGATCAGCAAGAGCTACAAGAGAGGTAAAGTTGATCAAACCTTATTTACCAAAAGTACAAATACCGATCTCATCATAGCTCAGGTATATGTTGATGACATTGTGTTTGGATCAACTAGCTGTGAATTATGTGCTGAATTCTCTAAAATGATGTCTGCTGAATTTGAGATGAGTTTGGTAGGTGAACTAAAGTATTGTCTTGGCTTACAGATACAACAATTGGAGGATGGATGCTTCATCAACCAGACCAAATACACAATGGAACTATTCAAGAGGTTTGGTATGATCAACCTGAAGCATATAACAACACCTATGAGTACCAACACCTCACTGGATGCAGATGAGACAGGTAAAGAAGTAAATGCCAAACTATATCGAGGTATGATTGTTTCTTTACTCTACTTGACAGCTTCTAGACCTGATATACAGTTCAGTGTAGGAATGTGTGCAAGGTATCAGTCTAGACCCACTGAATCACACTTAGCTACAATGGAAAGAATTTTTAGATATTTTTCAGCTACACCCTCACTTGGTCTATGGTTTCCTGCTACACACTCACTAGATTTAATTGCATACACAGATGCAGATTATGCAGGATGTAAACTAGACCGAAAAAGTACTAGTGGTCACTGTGAATTTTTAGGTGGGTGTTTAGTCTCTTGGGGATCCAAGAAACAACACTCTGTGTCCCTCTCCACTACTGAGGCTGAATATGTGGCTGCAGGGAGTTGTGGTACACAAGTCATTTGGATTAAACACCAGCTACAGGACTACCAAGTAGACCTGGGTTGCACACCTATATATTGTGATAATACCAGTGCCATCAATCTAGCCAAGAACCCTGTGTTGCATTCCCGAACCAAACACATTGAGATAAGGCATCATTTCTTAAGAGATGAGGTGTCTAAGAATAATTTTGAACTGATTCATGTAGGCACTGCTAATCAGATTGCTGACATCTTCACCAAACCTCTGGACAGTGAAAAATTTTCTACTCTAAGAAGAGAATTAGGTTTATTCAAGATGTCTTAAGAGTGAAGGGTGTTCCTGTTGTGAGGGGGAGTTATGTGTGTCCACGGGGTAGCCTTCAGTAATGCTTTGATTAAGGGGGAGCTAGTTGAGCTGTGAAAGAGGGGGAGTTCGTTGACTGGATCAAAAGATTAACTACATATGTGTCATTGCTGGTTCTCATGACTAAAAAAGTGCGATTCTCTCAGACAGTAGAATCTCACTCATCTCTTAAGTCTATAAGTTAGCCTTACTAAATTCCAGCTAGAATCTTCCCTCTGGTAGTCTATCAGAGATCTGGATTAATTGTTTAAAGTATATCTTCCTACATTGTCAGTGATTCCTGTTCAGGCCAAAACTTGTATGACTTGATATCTGACCAAAACAACTTGAAATCTAAACTTCGAGAGTCACTTCAAGAGATAGTTCCTCTGATACTGTCTTCAATCATTCCAAACAAAAATCTTGATTTGATCACTAAGAAACTGGGAGCCTCGTCAGTGAAATGAAGTGTTTCCTATGTCATGAGGTGTCAAATGAGTAACAAAAAATTGAAAAGAAATGACATTCATATTTTGACCATCACAGAGCAATGGTGGCTAACTGGTGAGTAACTGAGGAATCTGGCCTCTAATCCAGGTGTTTCACTAATGTCAAAAGCCACAGTTACTAACTCTGTTCCTAAAAAAAAGGGGGGGGGGGAGGTAATGAGGTACTCACACTGAGTAACTGGGGATTCAGGCCTCTAATCAAGGTGTCTCCTTAATGTCAAAAGTGTGAATTACCAATTTACTCATTGGTCTTCTTGCAAAACTCAACAAAATCCCTTGTTTTTTATCAAATAAAATGGATTGGTTGTCTTCAATTCATGAGAATATCTTCCTTGACTTGATATCTTGTTGGGTTCTGGGATAGTTGCAAGTTCAGCTTTGTTTTGCCATACTTGGTAACTCCTACTCTAAATCATACACTCTGTATGTTGATAAACTTTACTATCATTCAAGCTCTGTATAGTTTACACGAGTTCAAGAATCTACACTTAAGTTTAGCACTCCACTTATTCTCTTAAGAGTTACTCGTGGCTTTCTACACTAAGAAGTTACTGTACTTCTTCCTCATGTCTCCAACACTTTCATATATCCTTCTTTTTCTTTTGATGATGTCAAAGGGGGAGAGAGTTTATGCAATGCAATTTCTGACAGTAGGTCATCTGGCATTTTCAGAAAGAGGTTATGCAAAGCAATATCTGAAAGTAGGTCATCTGGCTCATGGGAATTTCTGAGAGTGAGTTGTAGGGGAGTGGCTTTAGTGGGAGATGTGTTTCAAAATGTGTGCTAGGTCATCTGGCTCATGGGAATTTCTGAGAGTGAGTTGTGGGGGAGTGGCGTTAGTGAGAGATGTGTTTCAAAATGTGTGCTCAGTTTGTCTGCATGATGCGCTTAACATTGCATATTTTAATGCTCTCATATTGTTTGATTCATAGTGTTGCCATCATCAAAAAGGGGGAGATTGTTGCATTCCTACGTTTTGATGATGTCTTACACTATAAATCAAACTCTTTTTTATCTCTAGATAAACTCATGCATTTTCTCTTATGTCTATACATCTCCATCTGTTCATGCACTTGTACTAGTCTACACATCTTGTCTGGTCGCACTTCAAAGTCTGCACATTGCACAGCTGCAGGCTCTTCAAAGTCTGCACATTGCACAGCTGCAGGCTCTTCAAAGTCTGTACACTACACAGCATGCAAGACTTTAGAGTCTATACATCGCACATCATGCAGTCCTCGAAGTCTATACATTGCATAGCATGCAGGCATTCAAAGTGTGTACATTGCATAGAATACAGGCGCCACTAAGTCTGTACATCGCAGACATAGCGCCACTAAGTCTGTACATCGCACACATAGCATGCACGCTGTAAAGTCTATACATTGCTGATCAAATGTAAGTCTGTACATTCTAACCTTTTCCTACATTCGCTGCTTTAGCTACACACTAAGTCTACACATTACAATCATTACCTACGTCCAAGTCTGTACAGCGTCTCGCAGCGTCTTATGCATCGTCTCGACCAAGTCTGTACAGCGTCTACCTTGTCTCGCCATGCATAACCATGTCTGTACAGCGTCTGCCTTGTCTCGCCATGCATAACCAAGTCTGTACAGCGTCTACCTTGTCTCGCATACACGACCAAGTCTGTACAGCCTTCAATTGCAAGAGTTCAAGTCTGTACATGCCTCATTTCATCAAGTCTGCACATTCATAGCAAAGCCTTGCTGCTGGGAAGTCTATACATCGCATGGCACAGCATGCGTCCAAGTCTGTACATTGCATAATGCATGTGTTCAAGTCTATACACTGCTGAATGTAAGTCTGTACATTCTCACCTGTACCTACGTTGTGTGAACGCAAGTCTATACATTACGGTCTACACCTACCTTCAAATCTGTACAGCGTTCGCTTAGAGTCCATACAGCAGTGTCTATACATTGGCTTGCTTCTTCATGCATTTGCTAGTCTATACAGCAACTAAGTCTATACATTGTGTTGCATTGCATGCATTACCTAAAGTCTATACATCTGGTTTGCCTTTTGTCATGCACGCATTTACAGCTAGTCTGAACATTGCTTTCTTAAGCACGCTGCTTACATCAAGTCTATACATAGTCTTCTCGCGTGCACACTTGATCCATAGTCATTGTGCATACTTCTCTATGTGCTAGTATTCATCTCTCTGAATCAAGTCTGTACATCCTTATTGCTACAAACTAAACTCTATACATTCACTGCTGAATCATGTCTGTACACCTGAACTAACTCTATACATTCATTGCTGAATCATGTCTGTATACCTGAACTAACTCGATACATCCTCTTGTCCCCCTGCAGAATGTTTCAAGCTGATGATTGGACACGTCATTCGAGGTGGTACCTGGCACGTGATCCGAGGTGCTCTCTGGGCGGGAACCTGAAGGACACACGCCCAACATCTGCTATAAATATGGAGCATCTTCTTTCAGTCGAAGCTTGATCGTGAAAGAAAGAGCAGAAGGCATTCTTGTGAGGCTGCACGATCCAGAAAAGAGAGAGAGCAGAGAATTCCATTTCATCCAGATCTGAGAGAAATATATTTGAGAGAGAGAGAGAGAGAGCAGTGTCTGTGGCTTAAAGATTTGCTTCTTCGGAAGCTACATTGTTTCTTGTTTTCAGAGAGGATTTTTGTGCTTTGATTTTCGTGTTTTCGTATTTCATTTCATCTTCCTTATCGAATATTGTTACCCTCCAGTGATCGGAGGAAGGGAGGATCGATCCTCCAGTTTGCAAGTGACAGGGAGTCGCTTGTGGGTTCCCTCCTGGGTGGAGGAAGAGAGACCTCGGTCTCTAGTTTGCTAGTGACTGTTGTCACTGGTTGTATCCCTCCGGTGTGGAGGAAGAGGGGAGGCTGTTCCCCTGGTCAAGCTGTGTGGTTGCAATTATCTGCAGACTGAGTCTGCTGTTCTAGCACTAGCTAGTGGAATCCTCACTCTGGTTTGGAGTGAGGGGTGGATGTAGATTGCGAACTGCAATCGAACCACCTAAAAACTACCTGCCTCTTCTGTGGTTTGCATATCATTGTTGTGTTGCTCTCCTTCTGCTTGGTATTTTGTTTCACTGTGAACAGATCTCGATCTTTCTTCTATCTTCTGTCTTGGTTATTGATTGTCTTAGCTGTCCCTCTCGCTGTATCTGAAGGGTTGAGAATTCGAATTATTGAATTAATTTTGAATTAGTATTTTTAGGGAGTGATCTATTCATCCCCCCCTTCTATATCACTCTTCGCTGCGCTAACACTTCGTGCATGACACGAACATCGCTTGATGAGAGCACCCGGCCCAGTCTCTGCTTCAATGATCATGCACCATCAGACGTTGCTCATTCGAACCGCCCAGTCCGGTTCCCGGCCTCGATGGCCGTGCGCAACTTTGGTGCTAACTCGATAAGCGTGCCCTCAGTGCTGTTACCCGAATAATGGGCATACTTCACGAGTCTCAACGCAAGATGAAGTGTCAGGCCCCTGCCTTTGTCAATGGGTCCCAAGCACGACCATGGAGGTCTCCTGATGCCCGCCTCCTTCAGTCACAACGGTGCCCCCAGCACGCGACTGCCAGTCACATCGGGCCCCGAGCATGACCATCGAGGTCTCCCGGCATCTGCCTCCTTCAGTTACAATGGTGTCCCCGGCACCCGACTGCCAGTGTCACGCCCCGAGTGCGGAAGGTAACCCGATAGCGTGGCGAGTTCATATAGGTCATGTGTCAATCAGAGCATTAAGATTTTTGACATAGGACAAAGTGCGCAAAACACTAGACAAATAATAACTAAGATTTTAAATTTCTAAGATAGTATCAATATTCCAAGATGACAATTATCCAATTAACAAAAACGACGATAATTCTAGTCCATGACATTCCTTATTCAAACCAAACTAGGCAACAAGCCTTAACAAGTTTTTCCAAATGATAATGTCCCAAATTAAATCATAAGATTACAGCTTTAACGAGAACTAAACTGACATAACTGGAATATAAAGACTCAAGAGACAAAAGACACGACTAGCTGATAGTAGACAATCGGTGACTCTAGCACTCTTCACTCGGTCTCATTCCCATTCATATGGTTGTCCCTATCCGAGTTACCTGAAAAATGTTAGAATGAATTGGATGGGCGAATCACTCAATAGGAATCATATCTCAAGTTCGAGCAGTCTTTAAGTAAATTACATATTGCATGTAATGCAGGTATAGCTATGCATGCTAGACAAGCAGGAAAATCATAAACTGTATAGAAGAATGTCGCATGGTTTCAAGTATTATCAAGTGTTGACAAGTAAGATATCAAGAACTTCATAAAAGAGTATTGCATGATTTCAAGTACCATCAGGTGTTTACACAATTTTCCAGGAAAGCAAGGAACAAGTTCAAGCAAGTAATTATCAAGCACGAGTCACATGAAATTGGCTATTTCATTCTAGCAAGTACTTTGCCCATTCCGGGCCACGCAAGTCAAGTCTTTGCCCATTCCGGGCCGCGCTAGTCAAGTCAAGCACGCAAGTAATGTCACGAGAGCACGTGAGTGGAATGTCTCAAGTCAAGAAAGTAAGTACTTCGGTGCAATACTTAAACACCGTGATCATTATAGCTCCCATGGGCACAAGTAATTTCCGGTGATCCTCCAAGGACCAGATCGGGCCCCATTAACACCAGTATTGTGTCATGTATTTCTTTCTACATCCACTCTCGTTTATAGCCAATATAGAATTCCAAGGGTTTAACCATTGTAGGAACATAAGGTAGATTTCATGAATGGAGTTCAAGGTCAGATTATTATGCAGGGAATGAACTATGGTTATATCGGCACAAACCACGAGATAGGTCAGGAACTTGGGTGGAATTGGCACCTCAAGGGCTGTCACTGGTTACTGAAATGGCACCCTTCGGGCAGCCATTATATTTAGAATTGGCGTCCTCACTGAAGGGCGCCCATTCTGTGAACCAGACAGGCTCTAGGAAAACTGGAAATCAGCAGTGTAGAAATGGCGCCCTTCTGACTGCCATTATATAAGAAAATGGCACCTGCACATGGGGCGCACAATCCTCAAGGTGAAAACTGTAGGACAGGAAGCATCCTCTTAGGAATTGGCGCCTTGACAGGTGCCACTTATTTAGGAAATGGCGCCTGGTCACAGGGGCGCCCATTCCCCTTATATATATATATATATATATATATATATATATATATATAGGCCCTGTCATATGGGAATTTACGCCCTCACAGGTGCCATTTATTTGGTAAATGGTGCCTGTGGGAAGGGTGCCCAATCCCCAGACCATTATTCCATTTTTTTTCAAGAAATGGCGCCTCTTCAGAAAGTCATCATTTAATTGATGACCCTCTGGAGGGTCACTATTCAATTAATTGGCACCCCAAGTTGGGCACCCATTCCTATGGCTATCTACGCACCAGGCAGGTACGTTTTAAGACACATAACATTATTCACAATGTCAAAAGTTCACGAAATCAGGAAATAATGACATGGATAGACAGAAAAAATTATCAGGATTTCAAAGTCATGCTCATGCAGGAATTTTATGGTTTCATTTCATAGATGTAAATTTCTGAATATGGTGATTATTAATTACTGGGAAATGAAATGGCGACTGGCTGAATGGTCTTCAATTAATGGGCGCCCATCCCTAGGTCAATAGGGTGTCTGACTTCCGTAAAATAGTGTAACATGCCATATATGATCTCCGTAAACCTTGTAACAGGCTATGTAATGCGGAAGATGGATTATACTAGTACTAATCATGCATGCTATGTTACCCTATTAGCTACGAGTTGGGTCAGATCTTGAGAACACCTACCTTTTTGGTGCGGTTAATGAGGTATAGTAGAATAAACAATAAAGAAAATCAAGTCCTCCACGTTCTCTGTAGCAAAGCCTCAACAGCAGGATGGAGAACGCAGGCTTCACGTCTTCTTCACGTGATGTGAAGAGAAGAAGGGAGATCCTTCTCTTCTACAAGAATAGCAGCAGGATGATGGTAAATGGCCCTCGCACGTTCGATGGAGGGGAATTAATTATAGGGAAAGAACACCAGGAGTCCATGGCCAGGGAAGGGTACATTGCCAGTGAAAACACGTTGTTCTTATTTCAAACCCTTCTAGAAGAACAACATCTTTTTATCACTGTTATAATTGGCGCCCTAGCATAGGGGCGCCCATTAACTGGGTGGCCCCTGTCAGTGGAATTGGCACCCTTGCATGAGGGCGCCCATTCCTATTGTTTTGGACAAAGGCTAAACCCCTTCACGTGTTGGTCTTTAAAAGATATATATATATATATATATATATATAGTTAGTTAGTTAGTTAGTTGGTGTATTGATCTTTAAGTGATGTTGGACCTCTTAAATATATATAGTGGCCCTCATAAAGTATAAGGCCATGATATTTCTTATTATTTGGCCATCATATAGAGTTATTTATTTAGGAAAAAGTTTGATTTCTCTATTATTTTTTTATCGGGGTGCTACACCCTCCCCCTTTTAAAATAATGTGGTCCCCAAGGAAAAATATATGGAGACATGGAGGGTGGGGAGTACTTACAGACTAGAATAGTTCAGAAAATCTCCTTCTCATTGACTCCTCGGTTTCCCATGTAGCTTCTTATTCTAAGCATCGATTCCATTGGATTTTCACCATAGGGATCGTCTTGTTCCTCAAAACTCAGACTTCTCTGTCGAGGATCTTCATTGGTTTTTGCTCATAGGCAGGTCCTTCTGTATCACTAAGTCATTGTGGTCAGTGACATGGAAAGGATCGTGCACATACTTCTTCAGCATAGAAATATGGAATACATTGTGCACTTCTGATAGTTGTGGAGGCTAAGTAATGTGGTAATCCACCTCACCCACTCTTTCCAATACCTTGAATGGACCAATAAACATCGGTGTAAGCTTGCCCTTAACACCAAATCTTCTAATACCTCGGCCGGGAGAGACCTTGAGAAAAACATGGTCTCTAGCTTGAAACTCCAGATCTCTTCTTCTATTGTTAGTATACGACTTTTACCTGGATTGTGCTATCTTGAGTCTTTATCGAATGAGGTGTACCTTCTCTGTTGTATTCCTTATCATATCTGGACCTACAATTTATTTTTCACCAACTTCAACCTAGCATATTGGAGATCGGCAACTCCTGCCATAAAGTGCCTCGAAAGGTGCCATCTGGATACTGGCTTGATAGCTGTTGTTATAAGAAAATTCGGCCAGGGGTAAGTGGTCATGCCAGCTACCGCCGAAGTCTATAATACATGCTCTTAACATATCTTCAACAACTTGGTTTGTCCTCTAAGTCTGACCATCTGTCTGGGGATGGAAAGCAGTGCTAAGGTTGAGTTTCGTTCCCAGAGAGTGTTGTAGACCCTTCTAGAAATGGGAAGTGAAGCGTGGGTCTCGGTCAGATACAATAGACACACTCCATGCAATCTAGCAATCTGCTTGATATACAAGGTAGCAAGAACATCAATCGACCATCGGCTTTTGATAGGCAAGAAATGGGCCGATTTTGTTAGATGGTCGATGATTACCCAAATTTCATCATGTCTGCCCCTAGACTTAGGCAAGCCCATGATGAAGTCCATGCCGATGTCTTCCCACTTCCACTTGGGAATATCTAGCGGATGTAGTTTTTCGGCAGGTTTCTAATGTTCCGCCTTCACTTGTTGGCATGTTAGGCAGCGAGATACAAAGTCTGCTACCTCTCTTTTCATATTAGGCCACCAGAAAGTCCGTTTCAAGTCTTGGTACATCTTAGTGGCTCCAGGGTGAATTGTGTATCTTGATCGATGAGCTTCTTCAAGAACCTTCTTCTTCAGCTCAGGACAGTCTGGTACACATGTCCTTTCATGAAATAGCAATCTACCATCGGATGCCAGCTTGAAATTGAGTCTCTCGTCCAGCTTGTCCCTTATCTCCACTAGTACAGGATCTTCTTCTTGTAGCTTCTTAATTTTAGGTAGCAAATCTAGATGTAGACTTATATGGGATAGAGTGATACACTCGTTCTTCTCATCCGTGCTTATATTGAGTTCTGAGAATTTCTCAAGCAACTTCCATTCTTGAATCATACAATTGGCCAATATTGCTCTTTGCTTTCGACTGAGAGCATCAACTACAGAGTTACCCTTACCAGGATGGTATTATATAGCGAAGTCGAAATCCTTGAGGTATTCAAGCCAACGCCTTTGCCTTATGTTTAGTTCTTTCTGGGAAAATAGATATTTGAGGCTTTTGTGATCGTAGTATACTATGAATTATTCTCCGTAGAGATAGTGTCTCTAGATCTTTAAGGTGAATACTACCGCGGCCAGCTCTAAATCATGCACCGGATAGTTCTCTTCGTGCTTCTTTAATTACCGGGAAGAGTATGTAATGACCCTCCCATCTTGCATTAATACACACCCGAGGCTAATACCAGAAGCATCGGTATATACCTCGTACTTTTCTTCTTCAATTGGTAGTGATAAGATTAGATCAGTGATCAAGAGATCCTTCAAAACTTGGAAACTCTTCTCATAGTCTTCATTCTATTCATAAGGCACTTCCTTGCGAGTCAACCTGGTGAGAGGAACATCAATTTTTGAGAAGTCCATGATAAAACATCGGTAGTAACCAGCTAGCCCTAAGAAGCTTCGAATCTCTGTTACATTTGTTGGTCGTTCCCAATTCTTCATGGCTTCGACCTTTGATGGGTCCACTGAAATTTTGTTCTTCGAGACTACATGGCCCAAGAAGGATACTTCCTCGAGCCAGAACTTGCACTTGCTAAATTTGGCATGCAATTTATTTTCTCTCAATATCTACAATTTATTCTTCAGATGTTCTTCATGGTCTTCTTCAGACTTTGAATAAATTAAGATATCATCAATGAAGAGCACAATGAATTGATCTAGATGCAGCCTAAAGGTGCTGTTCATTAACTGCATAGAAGTTATAGGAGCATTTGTTAGTCCGAAAGGCATAACAGTAAATTCATAATGCCCATACCTGCTTCGGAACGTAGTTTTATGAATATCTTCTTCTTTGATTCTCAGTTGGTGGTAACCAGACCGGAGATCAATCTTGGTGAAGTATTTAGCTCCGGATATTTGATCGAACAGCTCGTCAATCCTCGGCAGCGGGTATTTGTTCTTGATTATAAGGTGGTTCAGCTGTCGATAATTGATACAGAGTCTCATTGATCTGTCCTTTTTCTTGATGAAGAGTACGGGTGCTCCCCATGGGGAAGTACTTGGCCTGATGAAACCCTTTTTCAATAACTCCATTAGCTGCTCTTTTAGCTCTTTCAACTCAGCATGGGACATTCTGTAGGGTGCCTTTGAGACAGGACCAGCACCAGAAACAAGGTCGATTGTGAACGACACTTCCCTCTCGGGGGTAAGCCGAACAATTCTTCTGGAAAAATGTCGGGAAAATCTTGAACTACACAGATGTCTTCAAGTTTAGACTCCTCGACTTCCGTGGAAGTCACAAATGCTATGAAAGCCATACATCCCTAATTTATGAGTTTGCTAGCTCGGAGAGCTGAGATAAGAGGTGATCTATTCCGAGGGCCAATGTAAACCAGCTCTGGATAATCCATAAAAGTTATCTTGCCATTTCGGTAATCTACAGTTGCTTGGTGGGTGGATAACCAGTCGGCACCTAGTATGACATCATACCCCTTCATATCTAGGCATATCAGGTTGGCCGGTGGAGTGTTTCCTTTAACCATAACTTTACAGTTTGGGTAATGATGTGTGATATCGGACTCATTCCCGAGAGGTGTAGATATGACTAAGTCTAACCATTCAGGTTCCTTAGAAAATGAAGCAGCAAATTTCTTGGAAATAAATGAATGAGTTGCTCCGGTATCAAATAAAACTTTAGCAGTCTTAGAAAAAATAGTTAGTGTACCTTCCACGATTCCACCTTTTGTTGGTTCCGTCTCTTGGAGAGCTTACAGACGGCCTTGTTTCTTTGCTGGACGCTTCTCATCTTTAGTAGTTTGCTCATTCATCATCGGGCAATCAGGGATTCGATGTTCTCAACTCCCACATCGGAGACAGGCTCCCAGTCTCCTCCAGCATTCCTCGGCTCTGTGGCCGGCCTTGTCACAATGTTTACACACTTCCTTAGAAGGTGTGGTGGTGGAGAATGGCTTGTCATTCTTCTTAAACTTCTTTTCTTTGGAGGACTACCCTCCATTGTCGGACCTCTTCTTGTTAAATAATGGCTTGAAGTTTCCGGGACTTGTGACTTGCTCCTTTTTGCCTCTTCCTCGGATCCTTTCAGATAATTCAGTGGCGTCCTCGAGCAACTGTGCACGTCGGACCATTTTTGAATAGACTTAGATATCTATCGGTGCCAGTTGGGTAATGTATTGGGGCCTAAGCCCATTGAGGAACCTTTTTGCCTTCATCTTTTCAGTACACACCAAGTGGGGTGCATACCTGGACAGTCTTAAGAACTTGGCCTCATACTCGGCAATAGTTAGGGTCCGTTGTTTCAGTGCGGCAAATTCCGCTACCTTTTTTTCTTGAATGCGGTCGAAAAAGTACCTATTGTTAAAATATTCAACAAATTCAGCCCATGTGACATAGTTACCAGGCAATGTTGCCTCTACGGATTCCCACCAACATCGAGCGTCCCGCTCCAGTTGGAATGTAGCCATCAAAACCTTTTCTTCATCCGTGCATTGCATTACACAGAAAATTCTTTCAATTTACTTCAACCAGCTTTCAGCATACTCAGGGTCAGACAAACCCGCGAATCTGGGTGGGTTCATGTTGCAAAAACCCCCGTGGAGATCATCAGCTCCACGGTTGGCTCCGCCCTGCGCCACTTGCTGTAGCGCCTGCGTAAGACCTTAGACTGTGCGCTGCATCTCGCACCATTGTGCTCTTTCAGCGGCCATTTTCCTATAAGAGAGTTTGATCAAATTAGTTTCGTGTTTCAAATTAAATTTTTTGGATGTCCACATAAGACTTAACCCTTGGCTCTACCCATCTCACCAGGTATAAAGTGTAAACCTATCCTTGGACTTGGGTTTTCCTAGGAATTTGAAATCCTAGGCTCTGATACCACGTAACTGTCACGCCCCAAGCGCAAAAGATAACTCGGTAGCGTGGTGAGTTTATATAGGTAATGTGTCAATCAGAGCATTAAGATTTTCGACATAAGACAGAGTGCGCAAAACACTAGACAAATAATAACTAAGATTTTAAATTTCTAAGACAATATTAATATTCCAAGATGACAATTATCTAATTAACCAAAATGACGATAATTCTAGTCCATGACATTCATTATTCAAACCAAACTACTAGGCGACAAGCCTTAACAAGTTTTCCCCAATGATAATGTCCCAAATTAAATCATAAGATTACAGCCTTAACGATAACTAAACTAACATAACTGGAATATAAAGGCTCAAGAGACAAAAGACACGACTAGCTGATAGTAGACAATCGGTGACTCTAGCACTCTTCACTCGGTCTCATTCCCATTCATATGGTTGTCCCTATCCGAGTTACCTGAAAAATGTTAGAATGAACTGGATGGGTGAATCGCTCAATAGGAATCATATCTCAAGTTCGAGCAGTCTTTAAGTAAATTACATATTGCATGTATTCTGTTTAGTAAGATTTGGAACCAGAAAATTCCCCCCCCGGGCGTCTCTTTTTTGCTGGAAGCTCTTTAAGCATGCAGTGCCTGTAGATAAACAGATTCAAAATTGTGGTATACCCCTGGCTTCAAAATGTGCTTGCTGTCTTTCTTACTCTACTGAAGATGAGGATCATTTATTTGTGCACAGTGATATTGCCAAATTCTTGTGGAATAAGTTTGCTCCCATCCTCAACACACATTGCTTGGAAACTTCTGCAATTCAGGATAGAATGATGTTAGTGGCGACTGAAGCTGCCATGAGCACTCCCAAGGGCTTTATTTCATTCCTTATTTCAGTTTTGATAATCTGGTATATCTGGAAATACAGATGCCTTGTAAAGTACGAAGGGAAAAAGGTCAGGCTTGAAACCATCTTGGACCAAATACTTGCTGATACAAAAACTATTGTGCCTCAGATCAGATTTAAATAACCTCCCAGGCTGGATCATTTATCCATATTCCGAGAATTTAAAATATCGGTCAGCAGCTATAAACCCAGTTACATTACTATTACCTGGAGGGCTCCTACTGCTGGCTATTCTCTTCACATAGATGGTGCAAGTAAAGGCAATCCAAGACTATCCGGTGGTGGGGGCTGTCTGCAAAATTGTCAAGGACAGTTAAAGCTGGCTTTTTCTTATTTTTATGGGGCTAGTTCAAATATGGTTGCTGAGGGCAGGGCTTTATTTGATGGTCTTCGATTAGCAAGATTTCATAATCTCTTGGTCACAGTTATCTTTTCTGATTCCCTTATGTTAATTGAGATGCTGCAGCGGAAGAAAGCTCCCCCATGGTCTTTGCTACCTTGGTGGGAAGAACTTCAGCAACTATTTACATCCTTTCACTACCCTATCATGCATACATACAGAGAAGGGAACCAGCTAGCGGATTCTTTGGCTAATTACGCAGTGCTCAAGAGAAGCAATATGGAATTCAAATCATTTAAGGAGCTGCTGATTATATCTAAAAGCTATGCTACTGCAGATGCTCAAGGCATTCCAAATTTCCGAAGGAAGCTTGTGTAGCTTGCATATTTGATATTTTTTACACTTTGTTGCCCGCCCCTTATCCCTTTGTACTCCAAGGCTTTGCCTCTTTTGTACATGATCATTACATGATATATCAATAAAATTCAGCATCTAGTGTTTGATTTGGTGGAGTGGGAACATCTCCTTCCTCTGGAATGGGGGTGCACTCTCCCTTATCTACACTTGATGATTTATTTTTTTTAAAAAAAGGTATAGCTATGCATGCTAGACAAGCAGGAAAATCATAAACTGTATAGAAGAATGTCGCATGGTTTCAAGTATTATCAAGTGTTGACAAGTAAGATATCAAGAACTTCATAAAAGAGTATTGCATGATTTCAAGTACCATCAGGTGTTTACACAATTTTCCAGGAAAGCAAGGAACAAGTTCAAGCAAGTAATTATCAAGCACGAGTCACAAGAAATTGGCTATTTCATTCAAGCAAGTACTCTACCCATTCCGGGCCACGCAAGTCAAGTCTTTGCCCATTCTCGGCCACGCTAGTTAAGGCAAGCACGCAAGTAGTGTCATGAGAGAGCATGAGTGGAATGCCTCATGTCAAGAAAGTAAGTACTTCGGTGTAATGCTTAAACACCGTGATCATTATAACTCCCATAGGCACAAGTACTTTCGGGTGCTCCTCCCAGGACCAGATCGGGCCCCATTAACGCCAGCATTGTGTCATGTATTTCTTTCGACATCCATTCTCGTTTATAGCCAATATAGAATTCCAAGGGTTTAACCATTGTAGGAACATAAGGTAGATTTCATGAATGGAGTTCAAGGTTAGATTATTATGTAGGAAATGAACTATGGTTATATCGGCACAAACCACGAGATAGGTCGAGAACTTGGGTGGAATTGGCACCTCAAGGGCTGCCACAGGTTACTGAATTGGCGCCCTTCGGGCAGCCATTATATTCAGAATTGGCGCCCTCACTGAAGGGCGTCCATTCTGTGAACCAGACAGGCTCTAGGAAAACTGGAAATCAGCAGTGTAGAAATGGCACCCTTCTGGCTGCCATTAAATAAGAAAATGGCTCCTACACAAGGGGCGCCCAATCCTTAGGGTGAAAACTGCGGGACATGAAGCATCCCCTTAAGAATTGGCACCCTGACAGGTGCCACTTATTTAGGAAATGGCGCCTGGTCACAGGGGCGCCCATTCCTTCCCCTTTTTTTATATATATATCGGCCCTGCCATATAGGAATTGGTGCCCTCACAGGTGCCATTTATTTGGTAAATGGCGCCTATGGGAAGGGGCACCCAATCCCCAGACTATTATTCCATTTTTTTTTCAAGAAATGGCACCTCTTCAGTAAGTCATCATTTAATTGATGACCCTTTGGAGGGTCACTATTCAATTAATTGGCGCCCCAAGCTTGGGCGCCCATTCCTGTGGCTATCTACGCATCAGACAGATATGTTTTAAGACACATAACACTGTTCACAATGTCAAAAGTTCACGAAATCAAGAAATAAGAACATGGATAGATAGAGAAAATTAGCAGGATTTCAAAGTCATGCTTACGCAGGAATTTTATGGTTTCATTTCATAAATGTAGATTTTTGAATATGGTGATTATTATTTACTGGGAAATGAAATGGCGATTGGCTGCATGGTCTTCAATTAATGGGCGCCCATCACTGAGTCGCCCATTCAGGAATGGGCGCCCAGGGGCTTGTCGCCCATTACCTAATGGCAGTAGGGTGTCTGACTTCCGTAAAAAAGTGTAACAGGCTATATATGATCTCTGTAAACCGTGTAATAGGCTATGTAATGTGGAAGATGGATTATACTAGTACTAATCTTGCATACTATGTTACCCTATTAGCTACGAGTTGGGTCAGATCTTGAGAACACCTACCTTTTTGGTGCGGTTAACGAGGTATAGTAGAAGAAATACTAAAGAAAACCAAGCCCTCCACGTTCTTTGAAGCAAAGCCTCAGCAGCAGGATGGAGAATGCAGGCTTCATGTCTTCTTCACGTGATGTGAAGAGAAGAAGGGAGATCCTTCTCTTTTGCAAGAACAGCAGCAGGATGATGATAAATGGCCCTCGCACATTCGATGGAGGGGAATAAATTATAGGGAAAGAACACCGGGCGTCCTTGGCCAGGGAAGGGTACATTGCCAACGAAAACACGATGTTCTTGTTTCAAACCCTTCTAGAAGAACAACCCCTTTTTATCACTGTTGGAATTGGCACCCTAGCATAGGGGCGCCCATTAACTAGGTGGCCCCTGTCAGTGGAATTGGCCCCCTTGCATGAGGGCTCCCATTCCTATTGTTTTGGACAAAGGCTGAACCCCTTCACGTGTTGGTCTTTAAAAAGAGATATATATATATAGTTTTTTAGTTAGTTAGTTAGTTGGTTTATTTATCTTTAAGTGATGTTGGGCCTCTTAAATATATATAGTGGCCCTCATAAAGTATAGGGTCATGATATTTCTTATTATTTGGCCTTCATATAGAGTTATTTATTTAGGAAAAAGTTTGATTTCTCTATTATTTTTTTATCGGGGTGCTACAGCCAGTCACATCGGGCCCCGAGCACGACCATCGAGGTCTCTCGGCGGACGCCTCCTTCAGTCACAACGGTGCCCTCGACACCCCACTGCCAGTCACATCGGGCCCTGAGCATGACCATCGAGGTCCCCGACGCCCGCCTCCTTTAGTCACAATGGTCCCACCGGCACCCGACTAGCAGTCACATCGAGCCCCGAGCACGACCATCGAGGTCTCCCGACGCCTGCCTCCTTTAGTCACAACGGTGCCCCCGGCACTCGACTGCCAGTCACATCGAGCCCCGAGCATGACCATCGAGGTCTCCAGGTGTCCGTCTCCTTCAGTCACAACGGTGCCCTCAACACCCGACTGCCAGTCCCAGACGGGACCCGAGCACGACCATTGAGGTCTCACAGAGCCCACCTCCTTTAGTCACAACGGTGACCCCGGCACCTGACTGCCAACCACTGTAGTCACAACGGTTCCCTAGGCACCTGACTGCCAGTCCTAGATGGGCCCCAAGCACGACCATCGAGGTCTCACAGAGCCCACCTCCTTCAGTCACAACGGTGCCCCCAGCACCCGACTGCCAGCTACTCCAGTTATGTCGGGGCCCGCAGCATCTGATAACCCAGCTACTCCAGTCACATCAGGGCCCATGGCACCCGATTGCTTAACAACTTCAGTCACAACGGTGCCCCCGACACCCGACTGCCAGCTACTCCAGTCACAACGGTGCCCCTGGCACCCGACTACCCAGCTACTTCAGTCACAATGGTGCCCCCGACACCGAACTGCCAGCTACTCCAGTCACAGAAGTGCTCCCGGCACCCGACTGCCAGCTACTCCAGTCACAATAGTGCCCCCGGCACCCAACTACCCAGCTACTTCAGTCACAACGGTGCCCTCGACACCCGACTGCCAGCTACTCCATTCACAACGGTTCCCCCGACACCTGACTGCCAGCTACTTCAGTCACAACGGTGCCCTCGGCATTCGACAGCACTCGACTGTCTAGCTACTCCAGTCTCAACGGTGCCCTGTGGCACCCGATCGCCCAGCTACTCCGTTCACTACCGTGCCAACATTAGCCAAATGTCTAGTCAACGTAGCTACAACGGTGCCTACGGCACCCGATTGCCCAGCCCCGGCAACGCCCAGCTACTTCAGCCCCAGTGCCCGTCACGCTCTCCAGTCTCAACGGTGTTCATGGCACCTGATCATTCTAGCGACAATATCTAGGGCACCCAACTCTCCCAGTTTCAATGGCGCCTGGTCGCCCAAATCACAGGGGTGCCTAGGGCACCCGACTGCTCTAGTCATTATCGCGTCGAAGGCACCCGACTACTTTAGTCAAAGTGATGCCTATGGCGCTCAACAACTTCAGCCACAGCGGTCCCCACGGCACCCGAAAATTCCAAGCTCGACGGCTTTTGATTGCTCTGGTCAGGGCGATACCAATGCCGTCTGACCGCTCCAGTCTCAACAGCGCTCGGCCGCCTTTGTCCCAATCACGCCCGACCACTCCAGTCATGAGTGGTGCCTATGCCATTCTGTCACCTCGGCCTTAGCGGCGCCCAACTGCTCCAGTACAATGGTGCCCACAACACCCCTACTTCCCCGATCTCGACACTGTCTCATATCAAAAGTACATTGTGACGCCCCTTGGGTGGCGCCCTACTAAGTCACAGATCCTTTTGCAGACACTGTGTACGAATGCAGAGCTACCCACACAATAATATAATGACCCGGGGACCGTCATGAATGACAGAATTGTCCCGTGACTTGCATGCATTTGTAATCGGCTCTCATGCCCCCATATAAATGCCTTTCATGGCATATAGTTGTGTAGCCCAGTCAGGGGATGGATCCCCTTCCTCTCCGGAACCAGTCTCTCTGCCCCCAGTTATCCCTGTCATGTTGCTGTTGCTTTGTCGCTGTTGCACGGACTAAGCCCTCCCGACGTCGCAGCTCCCAGGGTCCCTGACTCTCTCTTCGACAGTAGAAACAAAGGCATTCGGATTCAATCCGATGTAAAATAAACACCGGTTGCTTGCAGTCGGTGGGGAAAGACGTCTAGTACATGAATCCCCATAATCTTATGTGCACCTGTACCAGCGGAACCTCCTCCTCTCCACATGGTGCATGATATTTCATGCTCACGTGCCGTGCCCTGGCGGCACATCCCCAGTCAAACACTTGGTTCCACCAGTAATCGTCGAGAAATCGACTGGCATGTCCGCATTCCACCCAGCCATCTCTATCCCAGTCTCCCAGAATGATTAACCATACGCCATCCCTTCCAGTGCATTCCCATCGTTCTCTCTGCCTTCTTTTCAATACCCCCGGAATCCCTGCATGCCCAGTCGACATATCTCGGCCTTCCGTAAAAAGGTGAGTGTGTGTCCCCGCCGCGAGGAGAAAACAGAAGTGACTCCCCACGCGTGTAAAACAGTCATGTTTCCTTTTCCCTTAGTTAGTTATGGAACACACATTTTTAATTTTATTTAATTTATTTAATTTATTTGTTTATTAATTTGTTTATTGATTTATTTATTGCGTAGGCGTGCCAGTCACATAAGTGAAAAATTTGTTATGCGCTCGATCTGACTTAGTCAGATGAATGTGAAGTTCGTATCAGGATTGGCAGTCCGTCGTACCATAAAGGTTATGATGTTAATTACATCCTCCAAGAAGAGGAAAACCCTTGATTAATTACCAAGATAATGTGTCACTGAGGCTATATAAATGTGCAGGCATAAGTGAACAGTGAGAGTGATAATTCATAATGTGGGAAAAAAAATATAAGCTCGAGCATGCATTTCAAATTCATTCACTACTCGGAGCCCTTGGTACATGGCAGAGAACGTAGGTCTGAAGACCAGCATTGCGCATAGTGAGAGCTTCTGGTCAGAGCTAGTCTGACCTTCGGAAGATCACCATTTGATATACCGAGGCCCGAGATAATGACCAATATTCGGAAAACATGCATGCAAAACAAGCAAGCAAGGCAGCAAAGATAAGTGTGTTCAAACACAATTGCACATTCAAATAGAAAGCAAGCTCAACTAATTGATTTATTATTATTTTTATTTATTTCTTAATTGATTTTTTTAATGATTTATTGAGGTTGAGCTCATTAATCATTTATTAGAAGGTTTTATCAGGCTTTGACAAAGCCCAGAGGTTGACTGGGGAGGGGATCAAAGAAGGTTGACCCAAGGACTGAGGTCGACCAGAGCTCAATCAAGGTAGACCTTGGATAGGAATGAGGTACACCTTGGACAGGAATGAGGTAGACCTTGGACAAGGATGAGGTAGACCTTGGAAGGATGAGGTAGACCCTGGACAAGAATGAGGTAGACTTTGGAAGAATGAGGTCGATGCAGGTTGGATTTAAGGTCGACACAGCTTGGGGACTAAGGTTGACGTAGTTTGGGGACTAAGGTCGACGCAGCTTGATGAGGTCTGTGCAAGTTTGGGCTTAAGGTCGATGCATGTTGGGGGCTAAGGTCGATGCATGTTGGGCGAGGTCTGTGCAAGTTTGGGCTTAAGGTCTATGCATGTTGGGGGGCTAAGGTCGATGCATGTGGGTTTTAAAACGACGCGGGACATTGTGGAAGGTTAAACGACGCGAAGGAGCGTGCCGGATTAGAGCCCATAGGTTTAGAATGATTTATGAGTGTGAGATGAAAGCGGCGCAGGGGGTGGGGGGTGGGCGGCACTGGATCAAGGCACGCCGGATTAGGACCGCGCCAGTTTGGGGGCAGAATTTGATCTTTCTAAGTTGTTGGATTGCACTGTGATTTTGCTCAGTCTTTTGACGTTGATTAAGGGTTTATTCATTGAGTAAATTCGGATTTGATTGTCCTGCAGACACAGCAAACCAAGACTTGTGCGAGGTTCCTACTCAAGCACAATCTGCAACAAGCTTATAGTCCCCAGAACTGAGGCTCCATCATGATTCAGACTAAGTATTCCGTCAAAAATTTGCCAGCACCTCCCCATACCCAGAGGGTTGCGGGGGGAAAGTAGAGGTGTTCCCACAGAAAATGGGGTACGCTCCTTAAAGCCGGGAAGCCAAACGGTGACCGGCGGACCCAGATGGATGGAAACCCCAAGGACTAGCCTACGAGGGGTGCCAATACTCCATGGGCCAAAGACATTGTCCAAAAGGGATGACCAGAATGGGGGGAAAACCTCAAGGACTAGCCTATAAGAGGTCCCTTACCCACAGCCACCACCACTCCCAGAGGAATGTGGATTTAATGTTGGGTCAAAAGACCCATTCTTATTCACCTCAGGTGGCTTATAGGACTCCGTGCCACAGGTGGATGGGATCCTATAGCCTGGTGGTGATTCAGAAGGAAAGCGACGTGAACGTTCGATGGGGGTGTTCCCCCTCCCCCGTCAGTGAGTCCTAACGATCGAGACGGAACACAGTATTCGCATTAAACCTTAAATTTTTACCCATGAAATTGAGATAGGGAACATGCCACATTAGGTAGACCTTCCCCCACCCTACTCGGGGCAAAGAAATCATAGTAATATATTATTCATCCACGACACTACTGGCGGTATGCTAGACATGTAAGAAAGCTAATTAGTTAGCATTTGGGAGTCAGCCATGAGCTAGGGAGCCATGGAGAATGTAAGAAACAAACTCTCGAGCGACTGGCGGGGGACATATGGAAAAATGGCCATACCCAGTGGCCTTGCACCTAGATTATAGGGGTGACCCTGTTCTCTCCAGTTCATGACTGTGAACAGAGAGGTAATAGACAAGCCAACCCCGGGGGGAAAATGGAGATGCACATATATGTATGTCTCCGGCGGTGAGACCAACGATGAGCATATGGTGCATTTAACATAGCTACCACATTGAAAGAGAGCCCCGGGGAGGGGGATGATGTTAATGTAGCCCTTGGTTATCCCAGGGCATGCTCAACATCGACCGAAGAAACCATATGTTAATAAACGATACGGAAGTAAATGTAGCAGAACAAGAGGAGGGATTCAAGCAGAGCTTAGGGAATGATCAAAGAAAAGGAATGTATATTGCATTCGGCCTGGCATTGCCGCACTAGACCGTTCCATTACATGTTTGCATCAGAAGATGAAAAGAAAAAGAGCCGAAGGCTAAACTAAAAGAAATGAAGGGGGATGCGGGCTCATATCATCGCCCGTTTCATTACAAGCCACAGAGGAGCTATTGACAAAGGGAGGGCTAGATGAAGAATGAAGACGATATCCCACACACCCACCTCTGCTCTTTACAATGAAAATAGAGTATCGGAAATCTTCCTCTCTTCCCTCGCTCAAAGCCTTTCCTCTCTGTTGGCGAATGGTGGACGACTGCCCAGGGAAGTCTCTCTTAGCCTTTTTCTTTTTTTCCAAGCTTCCCCTCTCTGATTCCCCTTCTCTCTTTTTCTCGCTTCGACCTTTGCACTCCCCCTTTCTTCTTTTTTCCAAGCTTCTTCACTCTCTCTCTTTTTTCTTGTTCGAAAGCCCCCTTCTTATAATCTTAACCGGCATGGCCTCACCCAGCGCGTAGGTGGGCGCGCCGGTTTAGTGAGGGTTGCTTTATGCCTGCTAGATTAGGGGCATTGGAGTGCACCGGATTAGGGGCGCGCCGGTTTAGGGGCGCTCCAGTTTAGGGGCGCGCCGGGTTGTTCCCCTTGTTGTGCTTGTTTGAGCCGTGCTTTGGCTCATGAAACTAGGACTGACTCCGAGAGTCAACTTGAACTTTCATCTCATCGTGTCTCAGTGGGATCGACATGAGAAGTATCGGGAGGATCTTTAGGCCACTAGATGGCCAATTCTGATGTTGTTCGTGGCTTTAGTTCAGACATTCGTGTTTCCGGCTGACGCGGCCATCGGCACCTTGTCCTGAGAAGTCGGAGACATTTCTTCACCTCAAGAAGGTTTCTTGTCGGGTGGTGAAACACCAGGTACATTCTCGCCTGGATCGGACGATAGACGGAGTTTGTTCGGCATGACTGAGTCGATGCCAGTTCGTTGGGCAGGCCGAATGGCACTGCCGGTTTGTTGTGGATTTGTCCCAACCATCCTGAGGTGGAGTCCCTGACGCTCTCTTCAGGTGACCTAAAGCTTCAACAGTCCGGGCGGACCCTTGTGTATTAATTCTCTTCGGCTTTTGCACTTCGGCGGGCCATGTTCTTTCGTCATTCAGGTGTGGTTGCCATCAATCATATTTTGGGTGCCAACAAATGTCCCCCAACCGCGGGTGTTGCAAGTAGGGCACGAGCGACGCGGGATCAGCAGATGTACCCGGACTGAACATATTCCTTGTCCGATTAGTACAGAGTATTTGTTTGGTTCGATCGAGATGCTGTTGGAGTGGCATGACCATATAGCGGCCTTAAAACGGTGTGGCCATGGCTTCAGCCGTTAAAATGGCAAGAGGATAGCTCTTTGGCCTTAAAATGGCGTGGCCGTGACCATTTGCTAAAACGGCGCGCCCCCCTTAGCCTTGTTATTTCGGTGCAGCCCCTTAACTGGGTTAATCCGGCACGTCGAATATTTGAATTTTTTGGGCGGCAACGGCTGAAACGGTGTGCCCTTTTAGTGCACTGGATTAGGGGCATTGGAGGCCCCCCTTGTATATTTTCTTCTTCTTCTCTTTCTTCCCATTCCATCTCATTCGCACCCTAATCTTCTCTCTCCTCCTCCCCCTTCTGTGCATGGCGACGATGGCGGTGGAGAGTGGTGAGTGTGGATGGTTGATTTGGGGGTTAACCCCTTCTTTTCCAGGCCCCGGGAGGCTCCTTGTAGGCTTGTCCTTGGAGCTATAACCCTGGGTGTCCTATTCGGTCCCGGTGCGACACCCACGGCCTGTTTCAGGGATCGTCCCTTAGTGGACATGTTCCCGCTTCCTTCTGGCAAGCTCCTGGGCTGGGGAGACTCTGCCGGATTTTTGTCAGAATTTTTTTTGTCTTCAACAGCTCTTTTCTGACTTTGTTTGTTTTCTTTTCTATTACCTTTGATGCAGATACCATGGCATCTGGTTCTTCTTCCTCCTCCCGTGCTGTGGTAACCTGGAGGGACGTTGATTCTCTAGACAGAGGCCATGGTAAGCTGGCCATAGTTGCAGAGTCTTCTGATTCTGAGATCGAGACAGTAGATACCGGCCGTCTATTAATCATCAAGGGCGACTCCTTCAAATATGATCGCCCTGACGGCTATAGAGTGGTTCACCCCAAAGTCAAGCATCTGATGTCTTTTATGAAGTGATTCAACCTTGAGGGGAAGTGGGACCTGTTCCTCGCTCGGAAGGCCGAGGTGGCGTTGCTTGCCGAGCGGGATAGTCTAACAGACTTCGTTGTGCAGGGGAGACCCATATATTTGCCAGGCGAGCCCATGAAGTGGAATGCTGTGTTTGGACTCCAGGAGCTAACTCCACAGTATGGACTGCTGACCAGAGCCCCTGAATTCATCCCAGCCAAATGGAATGAGACTGCAGGCCATGTTGATAGGGAAAAGTCGTCTTTCGGTCTATTCTTGGCCCCCCTAAAATGGGGGTATATAGAGGAGCCCTTCTTGCTGGATTGCTTAGCCGTGCGCTTCAAGCACCAGATCTCGGTAGGCTGGTTTGCTGACCTGAAGGCTACCGATGCCCATGCCTTCCGACCTGGAGCAGTGGAATTTACAGATTATGTTCTACAGCACTATGTGTAGACACACTAAAATTGATGCTATGTTGAGTAAATCTCATGTCACCATGTGACGCCCCAAAGCGGACTTCAATATTGATTTAATATGAAGTTTTTCTATTTTTTATAAATTAATTATGATTTCTTGCTTTTTTTAGAATTAACGCCCTGATCAGAGGCGCTATTTAAATTGACGGCATGGCCAAGGGCGTCTCTTTTAACAATGGACGACTACCAATACGGGCGTCATTTTCTGGATTTACTGAAAATTCCAAATTTCAAATAAAATGAAAATTGTATAATTAACGTCTCTCCTAAAGACTTTGATTATTTGACGTCCGTCTAGCAGGCGTCAGTTGATAATTTTAAATAAGGAAAGTTATTTGTTTCTATAATTAAATCCAGGAATTGTTGACTTGATGGGAGTCATTATTATAATTAACGCCTTTGGATGTGTCGTCATTTTTAATTGACGCCCTTAAGGGGGTCGTCATTTCCACTTCCGTCTCCCTTTCGCCTGCTTCTTTCCCGTAATGGTTCCTTCCTCATTTTGAGCCTTGTATTCGACTGGGAAGGGAGTTTCTTGATGGAAGATCTTTATCTTGTTTTAATCCTTGTTCTCCAAGGATCTTAGCCCTATAAATACCCCTCCTGGGTCTCTTCGCGCGGGAGAACAGAGAACAGAGAGAGAGATCATCATTAAGAGAGCAGAGCTGACATAGAGAAGAGTGTCTTATTTGTTTTGCAGGTTCTTCATCCAAACGAGCTCTCCTTCCAGGCGATTCTCTTCTTCTTCCATAGATGAACCACTGCAGTTCCATCGCATACTGAAGCTCTCCTCCCTTTACTGCTGCACGTACAGCAGAAAGGAATCCTTCC
Source organism: Amorphophallus konjac (assembly GCA_022559845.1). NCBI lineage: Eukaryota > Viridiplantae > Streptophyta > Magnoliopsida > Alismatales > Araceae > Amorphophallus > Amorphophallus konjac. The sequence continues at coordinate 239,470,753 of CM040120.1, forward strand.
TTTAGTTATTTAGTTGTTATTTTCGTAACATCATCACACATCCTCCCTCCCTCTAGTTCTGGTTAGATCTCATACTCTACATATCATTACTTAGCATTGCATCCATATTTTTCAAACCTTGTTACTCCTCTTAGGGGTTTAAAACCAAAACACACAAGGTGTGTTCATGTTCATGTCCAATTTGATTAATTTCATAATCTTAGAACTTTGATACTACACCTTTTGGCTAATCCACTCTTTTATTTAATTTGTGTGTTCTTACAAGGTAATCAAGACTAAGAACCCCCTTCATCGGCCGGCCAGTAGAAGGAGGAAGAAAGGGTTCACAATCTCCCCCGCTTAACACAAGGTACTCGCGATCATCCTTTTTCTTATTTGAGGTAACCCCTCTGGCGATCACATTCCCCTTTAGCATCCCACGCATGCTCTTCCTTTCACCATTTAATTTTTAAGCTTTAGAAATTAAGTTTGGGTTTCATTCCCCTTTTTCATTAAGTGGATTTTTCATAATCTATAAATTGGCGATCACGGTGGGACTTGTAGTGTTTTTAGTTTGATTACCCCTCCCATGTGCTCCACGTAGCACACTCCCATTGGCACCCTCGCGTGCCCCTCCCATTGGTACCCTCGCGTACCCCTCCCTTGTGCTCCACGTAGCACCCTCCCATTGGCGCCCTCGGTGCCCCTCCTTTGACACCCTCGCGTGTCCCTCCCTTGTGCTCCACGTAGCACACTCCCCATTGTGCACCACGTGCACACCTCCCCACTGATTAGCCAGTTTTGCAGTTTCCATTGGTTTATTCTGATTGTCAGTTCATTAAGCTAAAGTAACGCCTTCCCTACTGCCGTCATTTTCTTATTCACGCCTCGTACAGAGGTGTCATTTCTTCATAAGACGCCTTACAGCAAGGCGTCATTTCCATTGTTACTGTTTGTTTTGATGCGATTGGATCATTGTTAAGTGATTTTGACGCCCCAACTCCCGGGCATCATTTTATCATTAAACGCCTTAGCTTAAGGCGCCATTTTCTTAATTATTGGTGATTTGGTTATTTCCTGAGTATTTGTTTATAGTGCTTTGCGCCTCTGCCCAGAGGTGTTCTTTTCACTGTTCGCGGTGATTAGCGCCTGCACTCCAGGCACTGTTCATTAAATTAGCGACCTGCCATGGGTCGTGTTTTTGTTCTCTGCCCACAGAACTGCTCTTTTGTCTGTTTGATTGACTGATCGTATATCTGTTGGTGATATTACCTGTTTGCATTCATCTTGGCATACGGTTTGGGAGACCTCCTCTCCCCACACTTGTTAGGAGTTTTCACCCCTCTTGGTGAAGGAAGGACCCTCCATTGAGTATTTCGTCTCTTTGGACCGGAAATTCCTAAGCCAAGCCTCCGTAAGTCCTCACACCCGTGGATTCCCTCACGGACGCTAGGCAGGTTGTACCATTGAAGTACCCGGAGTATAGTTGACCCATTCGTTAGAAAGGAGAGAAAATCTAGATACCCGGAGATTATACCCAAATTTTCAACCAGGATCCACCTTTGAAAGAAAGTACCTAATATTGAATCCACCCTAATTTCCAAGAGAAATCTTAAAATCTTGCGCTCATTACAACTTGTGTGTTTCTTTTGAAAAGGTGATATCTTTTGGGTTATATCTTATTGCGAGACATTCATCTCTTTCTCCTTAAGTATGAAATTGCGTTCAGGTAAAATTCTCAACATGGCCAACTATGGATACACTTATGATGGTAATGAGGAGGGTCATTCTGACCCGTTTTATGAAATTCCCTCTCAAGATTCTGTTTATTATGAGGGAAACTACTGTTCTTCCTCCAATCAAGTCCATATGGTGGACACCACCACTACTGCTTTGGAGGTTAAGCCTTCTTCCTAGGCCCGACCTACTACCCAGAATACTCCAGGGGACACTTCCTCTTCCCTCAATCTCAATGAAATTCTCAAGGCTATTGATGATTCTCAGCGCCAGGCAGCTCAAGCCGCTCTTCTGAAGGGAAAGTTCATCCCGTCATCTTCTAACCCTCATCAGGCCATGGGTGGCCACTCCGCTAATTCTCCTAATGACCCATCGGTCGTCCCTAGGGTACCCTCGCGCCCATCAACTCCTGTTGTGACTATGCCGGACCAATCGGCAAGTCACTCCATTGTTAGGCCTCAGTAGCCCCTTGGTTCCCAAATTTTAAGAAGGCCTATAACAAACCAACATTCCTTTCATCAGGCCCCAGTCGAGTCTGATAACCATGCTCTGTTATTCCAAAGGATGGCCAAAATGGAGGAACAGCTTAAGAGGGTCACTACACCCAAGGTTGCTCCTGAGATCGTGCTTCCCCCTATGCCGGTTTTCCATCTACCACCATCAGAAATGCCGAATTTCCGGTGATATAATGGCACGGGCAACCCGAACATCCACCTGAAGGATTTTATGTATGAAGCGTCATTTTGGCAAGATAATAAAAATCATTGGCTTATCTCTTCAGGCGGTCTTTGGATGGCCCCGCACTTGAATGGTTTTATTCCCTGGAGCCGGCCGATGCCGGTGATTTTGATATAGTTCAACGAAAATTCATACAGAAGTACAAGGACCGTGTGGGTCCCTCCTTGTCCGTTACAGACCTGGTTGTTTAAAAGATGAAGCCCGAGGAGGACTTCGTTTTATTTGCTGATAGGTGGAGGGCCATGGCCGAGAAATTGAAAGACACATTGTCAGAGACGGAGCAAGTCAAGATGATTATTTCAAATTCTACCCCACAATTCCGTCATATCCTGGCCATGAATAAACTAAGCACTATGGAAGAGCTCTATGAAAGAGCTAGATATATTCAGACGCAAATGAAGGATTCGCCAATCATGGGCATGATCGAGCCAAGGCCAAAGGTGATAAAGAGGAATGTTAATATTGGCAATACTGTGGCAACCACTGAAGGCACCGTTACCAACGAGCAGGTGAGCGCGTTTGGCAATTCCACACCCTTCCGCCATCCTTCAAACCCAGGGCCGTCACCACAACAGCCCGCCTTCCATAATCAAGTCCACCAGCCAAATAACAACCTTCCTCAGACCTTACGGCCTCCTCCACCTCCTCAACAACAACCCCACATTGCTCCACCAAATCAAACCCCGCAATATCACCAAGCGCCCCCACCGGCCAATTATGCACCACAACAATTTCAACAAAGAAGGCCTTTGGGTCCCCGAAGGGCACACTACTCCCCTCTTCCCGAAAGCTTATTGGATATCTTTAATGCCCTCATGGCCGCTAACCTGCTCACATTGCCAAAGGAAAGAGCAATATGGCCCCAACATGTGGATACATCCCGGTATTGCGTCTTTCACCGACAACCGGGGCACAATATCGATCATTGCTTTCACTTAAAAGATTATATACATGACATGAATGATCAAGGTGATATTGATTGGGACGAGATGAGGAAAGTCATTGCTTCTTTAAAAGTCCGAAGGCCTCCTCGGTATCCAGCAGCTCAACAGCATCAGTAACAAGGACAACCACAAGCCCTTCAACAACAACATGTTCCTGCTCCCCAACCCAATATGGGGATTGTTAATAATCCACTACCGGAGCATCCGGTCCCAAATCAGCAAGTGAATATTGTCACCTCGATCCATGAAGTGGAGAGAGGACAAATTTGGCACAATGAAAGTGCCTCTGTCGGGGCTATTAATCAGAATTCTAATCAACCACCCTCATTGATAAGAAGGCACCAGCCTATCCCTCCTTCCCAACCACAACGTTCCCTTATACGCTCCCTCACTCTTGGGCCATCTAATGCCAATATCGTCCCTTCACGTCCCCTTTTTTTGCGCCAACCCACAAATTCTCCATCACCCCAAAACCCTCCACCAAACAAACCTCCTCTTATTCGTACCTCGCCGGCAGCCGTCACCCCTCCCGTTCCACCTCCATCTACCGCCACCATGATTCCAAGGCCCCTTCTTGTTACACAATCACCATCACCTCATTCCAATAATCCACGGCCGGCGAGGCCCCTTATAAGAACCCTTCCTCCCACCAACCCTGCGCCTACACCCAACACCACTCCCTCTACTTCCTCCACCCCTTTACCCACACCAATCCCAACAGAGGCGCAAAGAACAATGGTGCTCCGTAGCGGACGAATGTTTCAACGAGTGATTCCCCAGCGGGAGCAGGAGCCGCCACAGGAACAAGGAGGGCAAGAACAAGAATCTACACAGGGCACGGAGTATGATTTATTGAAGCATCTGGACAGAACACCGACCCGTATTTCTATTCTGGAACTGATTAAAAGATCTGCCACACATCAGCAAGCTTTGAAACAATACCTGCAAAAAGTAATGGTGAATGAAGATATCCTGGCTGAACAGGTTACTACTGTCTTAAACCCAGTTAGCAATCAGCCGGCTATTACTTTTTATGAACATGAGTTGGCTCCGCAGCCGGCCAGGAAATATGCAATGTGCATCACCATTGATATCAAAAAAATAGCCGTGAAGCAATGTTTGGTTGATACTGGGGCATCCATTAATGTTTTGTCACCAAGCACTTTAAAGATGTGCAGCATTCCGGAGAGTCAGATTCGACCATCCACTATAACAGTCACAGCTTATGATAACACAAGAAAGCCTCCATTGGGAATGATTACTCTGAAAGTTGGTTTGGGTCCAGTCTCAGTCACGGCAGATTTCCATATTTTGGATATGGACCCGACATTTAATGGTATTTTGGGCCGCCCTTACATTCAGGAACTAGATGCCGTGCCTTCCACGAATCATCAATGCATTAAATTTCCACATAAAGGACGTATCATTAAAGTGACCAGTATGCCCATTTTACCGACCAAAGACATACATTCTGCAACATCAGTACCTTCCATGTGGCCTTTCAATATGCCTTTACTCTCAGTGTTGGATGTTGCCGATCTGTGGCAAGACCCGATGAGGTCATCATCTCCTTCAACCCCTTCCACCACACAGCTATCCAAAGGCAAGAAAAAGAAAGGTTTGATGAATACCCCCGGATGGAACATTTTAATGAAGATGGGGTACCGAACTAGTAAAGGCTTAGGCGCCAATCTCCAAGGGAGAGTTAAGCCTGTCAAGCCTCAAAAGATGATTCTCCGAGGTGGCCTCGGATATAAAGCACCAGGTAAAGATGAAAAAGAACCGTGGGCCGTTATGACTTCCACTCTCAAGACTGACCGGCAACCTCTTACATGGACCCTTCAAACACATTTTGTAACAGGAGGTATTCAGAATGATGATGAGTATACTACAGTAATCACTTCTATGTTGGATTGTCAGGATGTGCATGCACGGCAGTTTGCTCGCCATATAGCGCTACTAGCCACATATAAAGCTTTGGAGTCATTAAGGCCAGATAAGCAAAGGAAAATGGATGATCCTGAATGTGACTGGTATAGGTGGTTTGACATGAATGATATCTCTATTGCTCTGAGCCTCTTGTTCATGCCGACTGATCCAGAATGGCCGCCGTTGATTCATGAGTTGATTGAAAAGCCAGCAGTAATTACAGACAAGAGGCAGCTTCTGAGTGACTATTCAGATACTGGAGAACCCGATGTGCCGTTTGAAGAGGGTTTCAATACAGACAGGCTGTGGGCCGGCCTTTTCTTTACCAAATCCATTCACCTGACGGCTGTTGTCCGTTTGATTGATCAGGTGTTCTTTTCAAATATCCCTAGGCCGCCTGCGGTCTTAATAAACTTCTCTCCAAATTCACTACAAGTTTCTCTTCCAATTCCTCCCTTGCTCCTCGAGCGGTTTTCCAAACTCTCCATTACGCCCCCGCGTGGGTCATCATTGATTCAATCCTTCACCAAACTTTCAATTTCAACACTCTCCCCTGTTTCCACCCCCCATTGCTTTCTCCTTGAAAATGAAAAAAAAATGCCAAAATTCAAATTTCCCAATCCATCTCCGTTGAGGAGACCTCCTATCTTCTTCCCGAGTGTGTCCCGATCCCGGGGCCGCTCTTCCCGGATCTGTTAAGGGACCTCCCCTACCCCTCCGGTGAGGGGACTTCGTATGTATCCCCTTCTGTACCCGCTTTTTCTTCCCCATCTTCTAGTGATCAAGCTAGTTGTTCTTTTTCCTCTAGTTTTCAAACTCATGGGGTAGCTTCACATAAGAAGTCCAAGGGTAAGCAGATTCCCCGTAGATTCTTGTTGGAGTTAGCTAGAAGATGTCGGGCTTGCTTAGCCGTCCCCGAATTTGGGGAGAATCCGATCATCCTGCCAGAGATAGAATATGAGGATATTTATGCTTCTAATGAGGGTTTTGGTGTCTATGAGATTATGAATGATGAAGACCCTATTGAAGAGGGGGATGAAAGTTACGAAGAATATGAGGACGAGACTGATGCTTTTGCTAGTGGCATGAGAAGATTTGATGAACCATCAGCCTCAGTAGAAGAACCTACCAAAGAAATAAATCTGGGAACGGAAGAAGACCCTAGGATCATCCTCATTTCAAAGAACTTGCTGCCATCCGAAGAGGAGGCGCTCATTTTAGTTTTTCAAGAATACAAGGACACATTTGCATGGAGTTACGAAGATATGTCCGGACTAGATCCTGCGCTCATTGAACATCGGCTTACACTTAAGCCAGGGTCTGTCCCGGTCAAACAACGGTTGAGACGTTTCCACCCTAATATGGCTTTAAAAATGAAAGAAGAGGTCAATAAGCTGCATAAGGCCAGATTTGTTAGAGTTGTCCTCTATCCTAATTGGGTGGCTAACATCGTCCCAGTCATGAAGAAAGATGGAAAGGCCAAGATTTGTATAGACTTCCGGGACCTCAACCGCGCGTGTCCTAAAGATGACTTCCCCCTCCCTCATATTGATGTTTTGATTGACAACACGGCAGGATTTGAGACTCTCTCCTTTATGGATGGCTTTTCAGGATATAATCCGATTCGCTTGGCTGAGGAGGATCAAGAGAAAACGTCGTTCACTACACCATGGGGAACTTATTGTTATGTGGTCATGCCTTTTGGACTTAAGAACAAGGATTGAGCATCCCTGGGTTCTAGCTAAAGTCTTGCAAAGAGCACGGGAGTACCATTTGAAAATGAATCCCAAGAAGTGCATCTTTGGTGTTTCATCAGGGAAGTTGCTTGGATTCATTGTTAGTAAGAGGGGTATTGAGATTGATCCCAATAAGGCGAAGGACATAAGAGAAATGCCTCCTCCCAGGAATTTGAAAGAAGTTCGAGGATTGATCGGGAGGTTGCAATTTATTCGCCGATTTGTTTCCCAGCACTCACAAAGATGCAAGCCGTTCTACGAGCTTACCAAGTCGGGAGTCAAGTTTATTTGGGATGACAAGTGTCAGGCAGCTTTTGATGGATTGAAGGATTATCTCTCAAATCCTCCTGTCCTGAGGCCGCCAGTTCAGGGCAAACCGCTTGTTCTTTATATTTCTATCCTGGATGACTCTATAGGCGCTGTCCTAGCCCAAGTCAATGAAGAAGGAAAAGAGAGGGCAACCTACTACTTGTCAAAACTCTTTAACCCATGTAAGCATAGATACTCAGCCATGGAGAAGACTTGTGCAGCTTTAGTCTGGGTAGTTTAGAAACTCAAGCATTATTTCTTAGCTCACGAGGTTCATCTCATTGCTCGTATGAATCCAATCAAGTTCCTTCTTGAAAAATATGTTCTCACTGACCGATTGGCATGATGACAAAGCTTCCTCTCTCAGTTTGACATCATCTACATTCAGCAAAAAGTGATTAAAGGCTACGCCATAGCAGAACATCTTGCTTATCACCCTCTCCCCAGATTTGACCCTGTTCGCTCAGAGTTTCCAGATGAGGAACTAATGTCCGTCAATCAATCCGATTCGATGTGGACGTTACATTTTGATGGAGCTTTGAATTGAAAAGGGAAAGGGATTGGTATTGTTCTTCTATCACCTGAGGGTATCACCATTCCGCTCGCCTCTCAGCTTGCATTTCCAGTTACAAACAATATAGCTGAGTACGAGGCTCTTTTGGCCGGACTAGAGGCCGCTCATCAACTCGGTGTTACCCAATTGCGAATTGTAGGTGATAGTCAGCTTATTCTTCGTCAAGTGCTCTCCAAGTGCCGCACGCTCAATCCTAAACTCAAGCCCTACCCAGAATTGACTTCTGCTTACACCAAGCTTTTCACCAAATTGATCTTCGTTCACGTCCCTCGTGACCATAACATTCTAGCTGACGCTCTTGCTTCTCTCACATCTTCCTTGGTTATCCTTCCCGAAAGGGATTCCCACTCCATCACTGTTCATAAGCGGCTCACTCCCGCCATTCAAGACCCATCTTTTCTTAGGATTAAGGAGGAGGTGCTTAGGAAGGTTGAGCAAGGCAGAATTATTGAGAATAAGGAGGTCATGCTATTGGACTTGGAAGAAGAATTGGATGATGAAGAAAAGCCGTGGTATTATGAAATTGCTAAATATTGCCAGGATCAATCATATCCTGAAGAAGCCACAGCGGAAGAAAAGACAACCATTAGAAGGGTTGCCCAGCGATACACCCTGATTGGAGGTGTGCTTTATAGAAGAGGTCTCACTGGAGTTTTATTAAGATGCCTAGATGATGATGAATCTTGGAAAGTTATGGAAGAGGCCCATTCGGGAGTGTGTGGTGGTCATGTCAATAGCCAGATGCTAGCTAAGAAGATCCTTAGGCTAGGTTTCTATTGGCCCACTCTAGAAGAGGATTGTTCTATCTATGTCCGAAGGTGTGTTAAGTGCCAACTGAACGCCGACAAAATTCATTCTCCTGCTTCTTCACTCCATCCTGTATCTTCCCCATGGCCTTTCTCCATGTGGGCTTTCGATATCATTGGACCCCTTGGTGATCCGACCCTCCTCACAAAACCAAAGTCATTCATACTGATGGCGACGGAATACTTCACTAAGTGGGCGGAAGCGGAAGCTTACGTGGAGATAAAAGCATCAACCGTCTGCAAGTTCATAATGAAGAATATCATCGTAAGATTCGACATCCCAAGTACCATCGTCACCGACAATGGATCACAATTCATCTCTTAAGAACTTCAGGACCTCTACAACAGGTATAACATTGCATTGCATCATTCATCTCCTTATTATCCGCAGGGCAATGGCCAAGCAGAGGCAACTAATAAGACTTTGATTAAAATTTTTAAGAAAACACGTGAGGCTAACAAATTTGCGGATTGGCCAGAAAAATTGGTTGAAGCTCTTTGGGCCTATCGTACTTCCATTCGTACCCCTACAGGGCAAACACCCTTCGCCCTCACTTATGGAATGGAGGCGGTAGTTCCTTACGAGATTCTTGTTCCTTCTCTGCGAGTACAATTGGACAAAGAATTCTCTATTGATGAGCGGCGTGAATCTCTCCTTGCCCAGTTGGAACTCCTAGATGAGAAGCGTCTGGCTGCCGCCGAGCATGTACGTATTTATCAAAATAGGCTTTCACGTTTTTATCAAAAGAAAGTGATTGAGAGAAAATTCAAAGTTGGTGAATTGGTAATTAAAAGAATCTTTGTAAAACCAGGTGGGCCACGTTTAAAACTCCAACCTAATTGGGAAGGCCCCTTTATTATAAAAGATGTTTATCCTGGCAACACTTATAAATTGATTAATGCTGAAGGCGAAGAGCTAACTCATCCTTGGAATGGTCTCTATCTAAAGAAATACTATCCCTAAAAATGAAAAACAAAAACAACAACAAAAAGAAAAAAAGAAAAAAAAGCAAGAAAAAAAAAGAGCAAAAATAAAACAAAACAAAAATTGAAAATCTTGGAAGCTGGTATAGTACATGGGCCACGACACCGAAAAAAAATCAAAATCTTTAATTCATTCTTCAGTCTCGACGGTTTAACTCTTGGGTCAATTCACGCACACACTACATGCTTTATTCTTAAACTCGAGCAGCCCAGAATTCAAGGAAAGTCCAACCCAATCAAGAGTGTAAAAGCCTTACCTATTCTCTTCCTTTCGGCTCACGAGAGGGAACACAAGTTAGGGGTTACCAACCAAGCCTGCCCGCCGCCCTAGTAGGTGGAAGTCAGGGCCCAAAAGGGAACAAAATGCTTAAAGCCCAAGTACAATTAGGTCTTTATCTGTTTAAGAAAAAAAGAAAAGAAATAGAAGTTATGATAAAAGAAAGCATGTTAAGAGGGAAAAGTCCCCGCAAGGAAAACCTTGGTCGTAAGCATGCATGAATAAGGGCAAAAAGAGCAACAAAATTTCCCTAAGCCAAAGACCAAATCCCAACAGGCATAAGGGCAGGGGAGGAGCGTGCCTCATTCTTGAAAACCTTTCGTAAGCTTTCTTAATCATTCTTCTCTTCTCCCTCCATGGTGGGTTGTGAACTCGAAGAATGGCAAAGACCAACTAAGAAGGATGGGCTGCGAGAGAATATGAGTAAAAGCCTAAGTATAAATCACGTTGACTATTTTGTTAAGTCTCTTGAGAAAATCTAATGAATTTTAGATTATGATGGTTAAGGTTTCAAAGCTCTATACCATACTCGCCTCGAAAACAAAAAATTTCAAATAGGCGTCCTTGTCAAAATTAAGTGTCACTTTCAAAACAAAAACTCAACAAAAAAAGCATATATACCAATAATAACAAAAAATGACTGTGGAATTTCAAACCCTTTGTTTCTCATATGCTTGATTGCATTCTTGTATGGGCATCTTTTATTTTCAGTTTACATTTGCTTGCTTCCATGACGCATTTTATATCTATCGTTCGCCTTCATTGATTAAAGGCTTGGCCCCTTGACCCGTTATCAAGGTCAAAGTGAAGACATCCCTTGCTTATTGAGCAAGGGGCCATGTCCAACAGATGAATTAACCTGTTTATTCAAGTGTGGAAGCACAGGGCAAAAGTAAAAGATGAGAAAGAAAAGAAGGTACAAGTACACAACTACACAAGTGCTCAGGTAACAAAATCTCAATTTCATATATATATACATCATAAATATCTGAGTACAGGTGTGAGGGTGGAGGAGTACAAGTAAGTCTCTCAGCTCTCGCCTCCACCCTCCTCTCTCCTACTCTCTGCCTCACTCTCGTCCTCCCGACGAGGCGCTGGTGGAGGGGGCATGGGCCCCCGGGAAGTAGCTGGAGCTCGAGCCGGCTCCTCTGCCTCGCTCCTCTGTCGGAGAGAGGAACCCGCCATAAAAGTAGAGCTAGTGAAGCTGTACCCTGTAGCTCGCGCTCGCTCCCGACCTTGCTGAAGTCGCTCCTCGGTCGCTCGTAGCCGCTCCTGTGCAACGGCTAGCTGGGCCCTCAAGGCTGTAAGATCCCGATCGCAAGCTGACCGCTCCTCACGATCCCGGGCACGCTCCGCCTCGTACTGCTCGCGGTCCAGGACACGCTCCGCCTGGTGTTCCTTGCACTCCTGAGCACGCTCTCTCCGCTCCATCTCGAGGGTGACTCGCAGCTCCGCCACGTCCTGAGGCAACTCCTCTCGCCGCCTCAAGGCCCTCTCCAGCTCCACGACCCGTTGCTCACGGATCGCCAACTCTGTCCTGGCCAGGGCAGCCCGGGTATGTGCCGCCTGTAACTGTGAAGACTGTAAACATTTAAACAAATCATCAGTTCCACATTTAATGCAATAATTCAATAATTCATGGAATAAGCAACATACAATTGACAATAAATAACTCACCTGCGTGGCCATCGCCCGCTGTCCCTCCTCGATGCAAGTAAGAGCGGCCCGGAGTTCCTCGGTCTTTAAAGAAAACAATCTTCATGAATATATTATATAAACAAATGAATAATTTTGAGTTTAAGATTTAAGGCATACCCGTGAGGCAAGGTCGCGCTCTGCTGCCTCGGCCCTTGCCACTGCCCCTGCTAGCTGCTCTGCTAATGCAGTCACCTCTGCACTAGGCCCTCTCGAGCTGGAGGCCTCTCCTGTCTCTCTCCCTACTGCTCCCTGCTGGGCACACTGCATTTATTGAGATTGTCAGTAGCTAATCATCAATAAAAAAAATTCATATGCATATAGGAATAAATTAAACACTCACCAAGGTCTCAAGGTCTGCCCGTGTGGTGGCTAGCTGTGCCTCTAGGCTGTGTAGGTGGGCTTGTGCATCCATCGCCACTATGTCCCGAGCATCTTGCATTGATCACGTATTAGTCGCATGATAGATATACAAAGCATTTGCATTTAATTTAGAAATAAGTGCATTCATACATACCCCTAAGACCCTCATCTGGGGTCGACCGGCGTAGACCTCCCAGTAGCGTCGGAGGTACTCGGAGCTCTCGGTCGCCTGTGAAGTGACCCGGGTCCCGCCACGCTGCCAATCTGCGTACTGGTCGGAGAACCGCACTCTCCAGTCGATCGCCTTCGTGCGACCACGCGTCTTCTTGCCTATACCCCGCGGCTCTCCTACCTCGATCCACTCCTGGTGTAGGTCGAGGGTCCTCATCACCAACCTAAGCCGTAACGGCTCAATCTCGTTCAGGCAATGAACCCAAAGCTCATGCCCAAAAAGAGGTCGGCCCGCTACGACCCACGGCTGGCCCTCGTCGGTCATCCCTTCATAGGGTCTCCACCTCACATGCATTCACAAACATGCATTCACATCATCATATCATCATCATATTTCACATAAAAACAAAAACAAAAATTGCATCATACATACCAGTGAGGCGGGGAAGTCTCGGAACTCCCGTCACAACACTCGCAACTCGTAGGCGAGTGGGGCTCCGATCACCACTGGCAGCCAGCGTCGCGCTAGAGGGAAGGACCCCTCATCTCTGGGTCGTAGATTAACACGCCCCATGGGCATGTACAAATGGCTCCAAATCTGCATCCACACATTGCATTAGTTGACCATGCATATGCATATAATAAAAGAAAAAGAATAAAAACAATAAAAAAATGCATACCTGAAGAAAAGGTGAAAAGCCACTAACTGTCGTCTCTCGACCTGTCCCCGTGGACAGGTCGGCTATCAAGTGCGCCAGCAGCGCTGCTCCCCAGGCGTATCTGCCCACGCCCTCTAAGTCCTCGAGTATCCCCAGGAAGCGGCAGTTGATAACGTCGCCCTTCGTGCTGAGCAGCAGCCTCCCGAGCATCAAAAATAGAAACCTCCTCAAATCTCTGTGTGCTCTCTCTCTATCAGCTGGATCCTGGCAGTAGGCAGCCCTAGCTCCATCTATCAATCTCTGCGAAAACTGCTCTAAGGACTCCCTAGATCTCTGCCTAGAGTCCCCCAACCCCATAGCTATGGTAAGGTCAGTGCGGAAAACGGTCCTACACTCGGTGTCTCGTACACCGTCTCTAGCCCTAATAGCCTCTAGGTCAGCTCACTATAATCAGGTAGGGTGATCCCGCTCACCGCCTCCCCATCTACCCTCAGCCTAGTGATCCTAGCCACATCCTCCAAACTAGGAACCATATGCCCCCATGGCATCAGAAATGCCCGGCTAGACCTATCCCATCTCTCTCTCAAAACCTGAATCAAAGGTAGGTCTGGCCTAACTGGCTCAATGCTAAGGAAGGCCCCAAACCCCATAGCATCTATCCTAGCTCTCTGGAACTCGGGGAGGCCGTAATATGCTGCCTGGACCTGGACCCAAGAAATTCGTGTCCTCATCAGCCCCTGCATGCATATAAGAGAACTTTTTGCTTAAGTTTTCATATGAAAATTCATTTAAGCTCATTAATTGTGACATTTGCTATTTGGATAATTAACGACCTACCGTAGGTCGTGGTTTTCATGATTGACGCCCCTGAGGGCGACGTTATTTCCAAATAGGTTTCAGGTGATACTGTATGTTCATTTAATTGACGACCTACCCAGGGTCGTTGTTTATCTAATTGACGCCCCTGTGGGCGACGTTGTTTTGAAAGTGATATTCTAAAAATCTGAAAAATTCGGAACTGACGCCTAACCATGGGTCGTCAATTATCTAAGTAACGCCCCTGTGGAAGGGCGCGGTTCACAAAGTGATTTTTTTTCTATCCTAAATTACATTTCTGGAAAATGTTGAATTGACGGCCACCCTGTGGTCGTTACCTATCTAATTAACGTCCCGATGGGGGGCGTGGTTTTCCTGGGGTTTCAAGGTTTTAATGTGCGAAATTGAAATAACAGAAATACATACATTTTAAAATTTAAATAGGGAAATAACAGCATGCTGGCGAAACATGATAAAATTAAAAATAACGACCCACTATAGGGCGTCATTTAAATTCACGACACCCCTAGGGGCGTCATTTTACTGTGTCTCTGGTTTTGTCATGCCCGAGGGCTATGGAAATGGGGAAATAATGGAAATAAAATAAAAAAAATAGAGAATAGGGGTATGGGGACCTACCTTTTGACGTTCGGGACCGATCAACCCCCCACAGAGGGGTTGTCTTGGTTGCCTTGGTCGTCGGAGCTGGCCAGGCCGACGGGCCACCGCCGCCGCCACCTCTGGTTCTCCTTCTTCTTCCTCACCATCTCTTTCTCCTTCTTCTCCTTCGCCTTCTCCTTCTCCTTCTTCTCCTTCGCCTTCTCCTTCTTCTTCTTCATTTCCTTTTTCTTCATCATCTTCTTCTTCTTCTTCGTCTCCTTCGTCTTCTTCTTGTTCTTCTGCATCACCGGCCGCCGCCGCCGGTGTTTCTTCAGCCGCCACGGGAGGGAGCTCCTCCACGGCCGGCTCCCCTTCCAAGTCTACCACGTCGAGGGCAGAGACCCTTTGCCGTTTCTTTCCTCCGCCCGCCATTGGGTTGTGAGAGGGAGAGAGTAGAGAGAGAGAGAGAGAGAGAATGGGAAATTGAGAAAGAGGGGGGTTTGCGGTTAGGGTTTTGTAGAGAAAAGAAAGAAGGAAATAAAAACGAAGGAAGAAGAAGAAAGGGGGAAAGTAGGGTTTAACGGTCGAGCATAATTGACGCCCGAGTGGAAGGCGTCTCTTCTTAAATTGACAGTTTGAAGTAAGGCGTATATTTCAGATTTGACGCCTTGAGGATGGACGTCATTTGTGTTCTGCATGGGAGTTTTCAATCGTCGTCAGACGCATTGATGGGAATTGATTGATGTGAGTGGGCGTCATTATTACCCCTTTGAATTTGAAGACGAACAGAGCGGGCGTCCATTCTTTAATACGCGACGTGAGTAAAGGCGTGTTTTATAAGAAATCAAGGAATTATCTCAAAAATTATTTGAAAATTTGAATTGATTAACGCCTTGTTTAAAGACGTGAGTTAAGAAACGCCAGTGCCTTGGGCGTCAATTATGAGTTTGAAATATAATGGACGACTTCAACTGAGGCGTGTCTTAAGTAATTAATGCCGTTGATAGGGGCGCTATTCAGAACAGAAGGACCGGAACTCCTTGTTATCAGACAGAATTGCTTGAAATATCAGAACTGATCACTTTCATACATTGCTTTGGCTCAGATAAAAGAGGAATTCTTATTGCATTCATGAAAATCTTTGATTACATTCTAAGCCACTGTGGGCCTTATCTTCTTGAGAGCCAGTACATAAGCTTTACATTTGTTCTCTTCTTCTTCAACATGAGTCTTGGATTTGTGGAGAAGTGCCACTTTCCATTGAGCCATTATTGTCCTGATTTCTTCATGGTCACCACTTGAGCATAGCTCCCTTTTCTTGATTGGAGGAAGGTGAGAAGGCCCTTCGAAGAGATGTCGAGGAAGTCCGAGTTGTGGGAGGCATCGGTGTGCGTTGTAAAGGATGAAGTCGGTCCCGCCAATTAAACGGAGCTCGATGCCGGAGGATAACCTTGAGCAAAGTTCTTGGGTTTTTAGAAACCCTGGTGTACATGTGAAATTGCTCTTTGGCATTGTTTTGAAGTAATCTCTCCATTCCTTCCTCTTCTTGAGCTTGGGAACTCTGTTAGTAACTCTTTCACATAAGCCCAATGAGCTTGTCATATATCTAAGTGGGCTCTTCGAGAAGATTTTGGAGGCCGCTTGGTTTGCTTGACATGGATCAAACTTAAAGTGAAAATCTATCCAACAAGCTAGAAGAAGCATTGATCCGAATAAAGGCCATCCTAGTGAAGCCGAGGTGAGCCCATTGTATAGGTTGGCTAGTATTGCCCCACCTATTCTCTTTCCCTCCCACATGCTTGCTATTGCACTCAAGTGTTGTTCCTCTAAATGATCCTCCAATGAAGGGAAAAATAAAGCTCCTCCTACACATATGACAAACCCCTTCATCACTCTCTCCAAAAGGGATTCATCTCTTTGAGCCTTATCCATGCTTTTATATACCCAAGAAGCCAACTTCAAAAGATTGATTCCCTTGTTGGCCTTCATTTGATTCACCAAATTTGAGCTTTGGACAAGACTCATGAGCATATCATGGGCTTGTATGGGCTTAGTCATATGGGCCATCTTTGTTTCCTCTCCTTGCTTCATCTTCTTCAAACCCAAGAGCATCTCCCCTTCTTCTAGGAGGATGGTTGCTTCAAAGGTTGGGAATAGAAAAGTATGGGTGTGAGGGTGCCATAATTCTATAAGAGCTCCAATGGAAGCCCAATCAAGATGGATATCATTATAATGGGTGGCATGGGTGATAAGGCCTAGAAGGTTCCACTTAGCAAGGAAGGATCTCATATCTAGAGAGAGCTTGGAGAGTAGCAAAGGAAGCCACTTGACCTTTAGAAACCTTCTCGGACCAGGAATAATGGGATAATCCTGAAAACATAAAAGAAAGAAGAAGAAGGAAGAGAATAATAATCAGAAATTTTGAACAGAAAGAAAGACAATACAAAATAAAAGCTTCAACATCAAGAACACTTACTTGGCCCTTGGTGATTTTCTCACTTATATGGCCTGGCAATTCAGAAATTCTTGGGAAATTCATCTTTGGCTTTTTGGAAAGCCTTTGATGCATCAGTTGATTCATCATTTTGACAGTCTGCTTGACAAAAAACAAAAAAAAAGAGCTTCGATGCTCTGTTCTGCTTTTGCTTGGTTCTTTCTGTCCACTTAACAGAAGATAGCTTCGTCTCAATGCTTCGATGGTCTTGATGCTTGAAAACACCGAGAGTTGCCCTATTTATAGTGTTTTGAACGTTAATGAGTATCATGGTTTGAGTTTGAATCAAACAGTTTGCTGGAAGTTTAGTTCCGAGATGGAAACGAAAATAGATAATTGACGACGCGCTGTTTGGCGTCATTTGTTAAATTGACGACACTCTCAGGGTCGTCATTTATCCAGCGCCTCCATGAAGGTCATCATTTGCATTCCAATTCCAAGTTAAACCTTTAATGCAATTAACGCCTCAATGCACGTCGTCATTTCTTAATTTGACGCCTATCAGAAAAGTCGTCATTTTCTGAGCTTGTGCGTTTAAATTGTTGGATTTCTCATGAACTTAAGTGCTGTTATATCATGATTAAATTATTTTTATCAAGCACTTATGATCATATTTTAAGCTAATGATCTTTTGAGCTTTGAAGTGCAGGTTGTGCAAGTGTGAGCATCGTGGGAGCAAAGTCTCTAAGTCTATACACTCTAAGCATTCCATTCATAAGTCTGTACATTGCACTCACCCAAGTCCATATGTTTCATTCTTAAAGTCTACACGTCCAAAGTCTACACATTCTCTGTACATTGCATTCCATAAGTCTATACAATACTAAGTCTACACATTTATTCTTCATCCATAAGTCTATACATTCCAAAAGTCTGTAAATTCTCAAAATTCCAATAAAAATGCATAAATTCTCAAAATTCCAATAAAAATTCAATAAATTCTCAAAATTCCAATAAAAATTCATAATTTTCCCAAAATTTCAATAAATTTTCAATAAATTTTCAAAATTTCAATAAAAATTCAATAAATTCTAAAAATTCTAAAATTCTCAAAACTTCAAAAAAAATCCAAATAAATCAAAAAAATTCTAAATAAAAAAAAACAAAAAATAAATTCTCAAATCTAAATCAATGTTGTTGAGTATGCTTTATGCATCTTTATATCATGGCTAATGAAATTTTGAGTGCAGGTTAAGAAGCTCTTAGTCCCACCGACTGAGCCTCGGCATCCAAGCCCCACGGTGACTACACCTCATTTCTCAATTCCCTCATTGCTCATCATCTTCGTGTATGCATTGTTACTATAAGGTATCTACGCTATTATAACATATCAAGGACCTTGTGGTTCTGATGAACCTGGAATTTGAGTTCCCCTTCATCAAAAACAGTGATAATTCCAGGGGAATCTCGATCACACGGATAGGCCGTTGAGTCATTCAAGGTTTGGGACGATGGTTCCTCTTTCTGAGTTGATACGTGGACAAATGGGCTTCGGCTTAGTATCAGCTCAGAGATCTGGATTCTTGACTAAATCCAGGGTTTGCCGGCCCGGTCGACCCGGCCGACCCGGTCTCGGCTTGGGTCGGGTCGGGTCGCTCCCGTCTCGGTACGACCCGGTCCGTCCCGTTCTAAAACACCACTTTATATATATATATAATATAAAATAATATAATAAAATAGAAAAACACACATTATATATAAAATATAATATAATATAATATTAAAATAATAGGCCGACCCGGTGGCGACCCACAGCCCGGTCGACCCGGTCCCGGCCTGGGTCGGGTCGGGTCGTGCGAGTCGGTGCGAGACGCACCGGGTCGGCAAACCCTGACTAAATCTAGATGGCTTAGCAATATTATCCTTGATTATCTTTTATTTTAGTTTGTTTTATTTTTTCCTTTAGCCCAGCATGCATCATGTAGGACTTTGAGCTTAATGATGAAAATCTTCATATTACGCCAATAATGAAGGTCGCTCGTTCTTAATTGAGTTGACATGAGATATTCCATTCTAAATCAAGTACTTTATTCTCCTTGAAGCTGCTCAGGCTGGTCCCTTGAAAACCATCCATTTACTGGATCTTTATCTCAATTCACTTTACTTTTCTGCAAATCCACCTTGGTTGTAGCACGTCCACATTGGTTGGTAACCGCTCTCCAATGGTGCCTCCCTATCGTGCCCTCGCGCACATTTTGTTTATTTAGTTTACTCTCCTTTATCCAGCTGATCGATGCTTTCTCGGAATTGTCCGGAGTTATTTCATTCAGAATCTTGGAAAGATTTCCAACGCTTAGTGTCAGAGGCGTGTCACATCACACCTTGACATCTACTTATCAGTTCGTTCCACCTCATTCCGTTTGTTTCATTTTTCGCTTCATTCCGTCTCACTCCCTTGCAAAGCAGACGCCAAGGCGGGGCAGCTGTAGACACGCTAAAATTGATGCTATGTTGAGTAAATCTCATGTCACCATGTGATGCCCCAAAGCGGACTTCAATATTGATTTAATATGAAGTTTTTCTATTTTTTATAAATTAATTATGATTTCTTACTTTTTTTAGAATTAACGCCCTGATCAGAGGCGCTATTTAAATTGACGGCATGGCCAAGGGCGCCTCTTTTAATAATGGACGACTACCAATACGGGCGTCATTTTCTGGATTTACTGAAAATTCTGAATTTCAAATAAAATGAAAATTGTATAATTAGCGTCTCTCCTAAAGACTTTGATTATTTGACGTCTGTCTGGCAGGCGTCAGTTGATAATTTTAAATAAGGAAAGTTATTTGTTTCTATAATTAAATCCAGGAATTGACGACTTGATGGGAGTCGTTATTATAATTAACGCCTTTGGATGTGTCGTCATTTTTAATTGACACCCTTAAGGGGGTCGTCATTTCCACTTCCATCTCCCTTTCGCCTGCTTCTTTCCCGTAATGGTTCCTTCCTCATTTTGAGCCTTGTATTCGACTGGGAAGGGAGTTTCTTGATGGAAGATCTTTACCTTATTTTAATCCTTGTTCTCCAAGGATCTTAGCCCTATAAATACCCCTCCTTGGTCTCTTCGCGCGGGAGAACAGAGAACAGAGAGAGAGAGAGATCATCATTAAGAGAGCAGAGCTGACAGAGAGAAGAGTGTCTTATTTGTTTTGCAGGTTCTTCATCCAAACGAGCTCTCCTTCCAGGCGATTCTCTTCTTCTTCCACAGATGAACCACTGCAGTTCCATCGCATACTAAAGCTCTCCTCCCTTTACTGCTGCACGCACAGCAGAAAGAAATCCGTCCTTTAGTTATTTAGTTGTTATTTTCGTAACATCATCACACATCCTCCCTCCCTCTAGTTCTTGTTAGATCTCATACTCTACATATCATTACTTAGCATTGCATCCATATTTTTCAAACCTTGTTACTCCTCTTAGGGGTTTAAAACCAAAACACACAAGGTGTGTTCATGTTCATGTCCAATTTGATTAATTTCATAATCTTAGAACTTTGATACTACACCTTTTGGCTAATCCACTCTTTTATTTAATTTGTGTGTTCTTGCAAGGTAATCAAGACTAAGAACCCCCTTCATCGGCCGGCCGGTAGAAGGAGGAAGAAAGGGTTCACAATCTCCCCCACTTAACACAAGGTACTCGCGATCATCCTTTTTCTTATTTGAGGTAACCCCTCTGGCGATCACATTCCCCTTTAGCATCCCACGCATGCTCTTCCTTTCACCATTTAATTTTTAAGCTTTAGAAATTGAGTTTGGGTTTCATTCCCCTTTTTCATTAAGTGGATTTTTCATAATCTACACTATGCTCCTATTTTGATCAAGGCAGGCGTATACCACAGTGTCTATGCATCAAGGTATCGCTATCCCATCTCCAAGGGTCTGTGTTGCGGTATGATTGAGGTGTTCTACCCAGAGTACAACACCTTTTACACTTCAGAAGGAGAGACGTCGTTGGACCTTTGGAGTCTCTGTCAGTTAAGTGGCCTCCCGATCGACGGTGAACCATATGACGAGGTTTGTTGGCCGGATTGGCTGAAGGACCAGACGGACGGTGAAGGGCGATACTTGACTGGCTTCGCCTACCGCTATCTAATGAAAGCATATCGCATTCTCTGTCGTTCCTCGTACGATACCAGGGAAGCACGCAAGCCTAGAGAAAAGAGGCGCGTGAGGATGGGCAACTGGCTCCAGTATTTCTTTAGAGGGGAGCAAAAATACAAAGACTTCCCCTCGATAGTGTCGGCTCCTGTGTAGCAGAAGAAGAGGGTTCGGCGAAAAGCCGCTTTCCCATCCACATTGATAGGAGGACAACAAGGAGGTCCCAACCCTGCTGGGGTTGACGCAGTCACACAATGTGCTGTGTATTTGACTTATTGGATTTGTTCCTTCGCTCTCTCGTAGGGCGACGAGAGCGTGATCAGGGCCGATGCCATCTACCCTGCCTGCCTGATCGTGAAGGTATCCCTTCCACCCCTCG
The DNA here is from genome assembly GCA_022559845.1 of Amorphophallus konjac. Classification (NCBI taxonomy): domain Eukaryota; kingdom Viridiplantae; phylum Streptophyta; class Magnoliopsida; order Alismatales; family Araceae; genus Amorphophallus; species Amorphophallus konjac. Next base: position 239,492,044 of record CM040120.1, read on the forward strand.
GTGTAGATTTGCCAATATTCCCACCTGTCATGAGGCCCATTGCCCTACTGTATCCAAAGGATTATATTATGACATCGGGCTTGCAAGTGCCCGGCGTAATTGCCGGGTCTGATCAGCTGGCCGTGACTTCGGAGAAGCAGCAACTTGCCATTGGCAGAGAATTGCTTGAAGACACCCCTGCAATAGAGGCAGGATAGATCATTGAAGAAACCACCAGTGCCTCCATAATTTTGGCCCTTGCCACCGAATCAGCATTGGTGGAAGCCGGACAAGCCAAAGATGGTGACCAGCCCCTTCCTGCTGTTAATACTCAAGATGTAGTGCCCTTGCCAGAGGTCGGGGGAGAAATTGTCATTATTGACAGTCCCTCTGTTGCATTAATCACTAGGTCCAGTCCCAGTGCAAGCGCCATACAAGACCTACCATCATCATACTCAGAGCCGACCAACGATATCCGAGCCACGGTCGACAGCCGCTTGGAATTTCACCTCCCTGATATGCCATTGCTCGGTCTGCAATCACCAAGCGACCTAGTGTGGCAATATCTGGAGACGCTGAGGCAGACCATGATGACATGCCAGGATTTGTCTTATGCGTAGCCGAGAGACCTAGTGAAAGACCTCCCACCCGCTATTAGCTTTTGGCTGCCCCATGGAGGACTGGACACAGCGAGTAATTCTGCTTCTGAAGTATGTAAACAAAAGGGAGTTCATCAGCCATAGTCTAGCGGACCAGCTGACGGCCACAAAATTTGAACAGGCAGAGTGTCAGGATGCCGTTCAGTCTTTGATGGGGACTGCCCGATAGATGCGCGATGCGGCCGATGATTCCACTCATCACCGCACTTCTTTGAATGCTCGGATAGCTGAGTTGCGTGCCGAACTCACTCGGGCCGAAGCAGAGCTAGAGTTGACTGAGCAGCTACAAGTCCAGAATATAGAAGAGGCAGAACTGGCAGAAGGGCAAGCTGCGTCACTTGAGGAGAAGTTAATGCGGCTGCAGGCTGAGGAGTCCCGTTTACAGGAACTGAGCCATCATCCTTCCCTGGGGATTTTAGAATTTGAGGACATTTTCCATCGCTAGTTGTAGTAGTTCTTTTGTTTTTCCCTTCCCCTTTTTGTGAATTTTCACAGATCCTGGGGAATGCCCCGAGTACTATGTACTCTTCTTTCTATGCAAATGAAACTTCTTCATTATCCACTTTGCATATCTACTGCTAAGCTATAGCTTTCCTTCTTTTTCTTTCTTTTTTTTTCTTCGATCGTTGCCGCCGATTTATTTAGCTCAGGGTACGTTAGCTTCTAGGGCAGGAGAGCGCTCATGCCTTCAGGGAAGGTATGAGGGGTTCGCTCCACCACAGTGCAACTTCTCCCGAGGTCATGCCTTGATTTGTGTAGGCCAAATGCCGGGGGATAAAGGGGGGGGGGGGTTATAGGTTGACAGGGCCAGAAAGTGAAGCCGATAGGTTGTGCGTGGACCTTACCGATGATGATAAGGTTTGCACATGACATACCTGTCGGAGGCTTAAGTGCCAAAGACAAGAAGTGAGTTTATTTCTTGATAGGGACGAAGGGTCCGAGCCGATCGTTCGTTGCCAATCTCGTCGATGATAGCGAAGATCGTGGGTAGATTTATTTATCAGCATGGGTTAAATACCGAAGCAAAGAGGTTTACTGATCGACGGGGATGGAAGGTCCGGGTCGATGGCTTATTCATCGATTTCGCCGACGGTGATGAAAATTGAGGATAGGGTTATTCATCGGCATGGGTTAAATGCCGAAGCAAAAGAGGTTTGTTGATCGACGGGGACGGAAGGTCCGGGTCGATGGCTTGTTCATCGATTTCACCGATGGTGATGAAAATCGAGGGTAGGTTTGTTCATCGGCATGGGTTAAATGCCGAAGCAAAAGAGGTTTGTTGATCGACGGGGACGGAAGATCCGGGTCGATGGGTTGTTCATCGATTTCGCCGATGGTGACGAAAATCGAAGATAGGGTTATTCATAGGCATGGGTAAAATGCCGAAGCAAAAGAGGTTTGTTTATAGCATAGGCATAAGGCTTATGCCGGTGGGGCATGGTATGTTCATCACACACAGGGATTCTTGTGGGGCATGAATGACAAATGGGGGTAACAACACCATTTTCATCATGATCATCATTTAATTTTTTTTAAATCACATTACCGACTTAAGTGCCCTTTCAGGTTTTCACCGAAGCCAGCCCCCTCTTGCTTTTGCCCACGTGCCCCTTCGGGTTTTCACGTGGTGGGGTTCCCGATTTTGCCTGTGACGCCCTTTCGGGTTTTCATCACAGCTGGGTTATAGCCATTTTTGCCCTTATCCAGAATATCCAGATAAGCCTGGCGAGGCACCTCTATTTTAAGCCTCATTTTTTTAAGCATAATCATCTGCCTTTGCCAAGGCTTCTGGCAATGAGTTGATTCGCGGAACTGACGTCAAGGCGAGCGGAGATTTGTTCATCGACCTGGCTAAATGCCGAGGCAAGGATGGATTTATTCATTAGCGAGGGTGAAAGGTCCGGGTTAATGGGATACTGACCGATCTTACCGATGATGACAAGAATCAGTGCTAGTTTGTTCGTCGGCATTGGATAAATACCGAGGCAAAAGATATGTTTATTTATCGATAAGGAGGTAGGGTCCGAGTTGAGGGTTTATTGACCGATCCTATCGATAATGACAAGGCTCAGTGTTAGTTTGTTCGTCGGCATCGGCTAAATACAGAAGCAAAAATGGGTTTAGTCATTAACAAGGATGAAAGGTTAGGGTTAATGGTTCATTGACTGATCCTGTCGATGATGACAAGAATCAGCGTTGGTTTGTTCGTCGGCATTGGATAAATGCCGAAGCAAAATATATGTATGTTTATCGACAAGGAGGTAGGGTCTGAGTCGAGGGTTTATTGACCGATCCTGCCGATGATGACGAGGCTTAGTGTTAGCTCGTTCGTCGGCATTGGCTAAATGTCGAAGCAAAAAGAGGTTTAGTCATTAGCAAGGATGAAAGGTCCGAGTTAATGGTTCATTGACTGATCCTGCCGATGATAACAAGAATCAGCGTTGGTTTGTTCAATGACATTGGATAAATGCCGAAGCAAAGGATATGTTTAGTCATTAACGAGGATGAAATTTCCGGTCGATGGCTTGTTCATTAACTGATCCTGCAGATGATGATAAGAATCAGCGTTGGTTTGTTCATCGAAATTGGATAAACGCCGAAGCAAAATATAGGTTTAGTCATTAACGAGGATGAAAGGTCCGGGTTAATGGTTCATTGACTGATCCTGTCGATGATGACAAGAATCAACGTTGGTTTGTTCATCGACATTGGATAAATGCTGAAGCAAGGGATAAGTTTATTCATCAATGAGGATGAAAGGTCTGGGTTAATGGTTCATTGACTGATCCTGTCGATGATGACAAGAATCAGTGTTGGTTTGTTCATCGACATTGGATAAATGACGAAGCAAGAGATAGGTTTAGTCATTAACGAGGACGAAAGGTCTAGGTTAATGGTTCATTGACTGATCCTACTGATGATGACAAGAATCAGCGTTAGACGGAATTGACTGATGGCATCGGGAACCCTACTCTCGCGATAATTCCTGTGCTCTTGGCAGTCGCTACCTGGCCTTGCCGGTGATGGCCAGCATGGAAGGGGGTCCTATCCCCACTCCCCCTTGTGTGGGTGTGATGACTGATCCTCTACCTACGGCTCCGCGCAGGTCATATGCCCAATCGCTCTTGGACTCTCTTTCTCGATCACGGATTCCTTTCCTTGTCAAGCCTCCTGGTTTTACTGATCAAGGAGAGCCTCCTGCCTTCTTCACTCATGCCAAAATTCAATCTTCCATGCAGCATCTCCAACATGCTATTATTGCTAAATGCTCCTATTGTCGGCCTTCCATCTCTGATATTAAGTCATCTCTCTCACAACGTCTTCATCTCTGCGCTGAGTTCGTCATTAGTAGATTGAATCCTCGGCACATCCTACTTCGTCTTGGCTATGAGGCAAATTTCCTTAAAGTTCTGCTTCAGAAGAATCTCTATATTAAAGGCTTTCTATTCATGTTCTTTCGTTGGTCTCCTAAGTTTGACTTTGAGTCGTACCCTACGTCTGCTCCCGTGTGGATTGGGTTCCCTATGTTGCCAGTCAATTTTTATCATGTGGATCTTATGCGTTCCATTGCGGGCAACTTTGGCACTGTTCTGCGTATCCATGACAATACCGTGGCCATGACGGAGACTTCAGAGGCGCTTGCCTGTGTGGAACTTGACCTCGCTGCGGAGTGAACGGAACAGATTTGGATTGACATGGATGGAGAAGGTTTTTGGCAGCCGGTGAACTATCACAGGGTTCCTCATCTATGTTCCTTCTGCCATAAGATGGGTCACAAGGATGCTGATTGTAAGAAGGAGCTTGGCAAGAATACCTCTCTTCCAGAGGGTGGATATCAGCGTGCAGAACGGATGACGTCTCGTTTAGAGTTTAGGCCTCACCAGCAGACAGTCTCCCCCACGCCGGTTGCTGATGTAGCTAATCGGTTCTCCACTCTATTGAATGCTTCAGAGGTCCAGACGGATCTGGCGATGGGCATATTACTGCATGTTGAGCCTACGGATCGGCAAGAGACTCCTGTGAGGGGCCTTACTGAATTGTCTTCTGATGCTGTTCGCTTGGCTCCTTCTACCGAGGCTTTTCATCCCCCTGCTTTGGCACCTCAGGGAATTGTCCCTACTAGTCAACCATTCAGGTTGGACTTGGCTAAGCCACCCTGTCATGTGCCTGAGACTTCCAGCATTGATGATATCCCTATTGCCTCTGCTTTGGGGAACACAGCTTCTGAGCCTGTAGCCTCGATTCATCGGCTTTTGTCGGTTTCCTGCTCTGATGCAGCCCTCGCAGCCTTGCCTCTAAGGTCGACCTTTGATGCTCGTATGAAGACAAGCACCGATGTTGATATCACAGTCCTGCCACTCAGGTCAACCTTTGATCCTCATATGGAGGTCTGCACCGATGCAGCTCCATGTCAAGCGTCGATGCAACCTGCTCCTGCGTCGATGCAGCCAGACCATGCATCGGTGCAGCCAACCCTAGCGTCGATGCAGCCAGCCCCAGTGTCGATGCCTGTAGACGTCAAAAAAAAGAGAGAAGAAAAGGAACGTTCCTGCGGCACGAACGTCTTGACATCTCAAGAGCAAGTCGAAGACAGGAAGGCCGAATAAACTCCATACCTCCTCCAAGCAGGATGAATATATCCCCGGTGCTCCGTCACCCAACGAGGAAGCCCCTCAGGTAGAAGGAACAACCCCAGCTCCCCAGTTGGCGGTGCCAAAGGCCGAATCAAAAGAAACTCAGGAATTCGAACACATGTTCGGCATGCACCGGAAATTACTCAAAGTCCTGAATCGGGGTTTGGTGGCTTCAAATCAAACACCTCGGAGGCTGTTCATTACAACTGAAGCAGCTCAGGAGGGCAAGCATCCATCCGAATCACCACTAAGATGGGAGGAAGCCCTTTGACGCTTAAATCGACGCGACATAGCCTTAAACAGGCGCCCCCCCCAAGGGACCTTAATCCGGTGTGCCCCCCTTCTTGGCTGCAAACTGGCACGCCCCTTTGTATGTTGTTAATCTGGCACGCACAACATCGCGCCAATTTAACTCAAATGCCAACCCATCCATACTCTGATACTCTGTTCTCCTGTCGGCTTCGGACGCAGACTCGAAAGGGCATAGCATTCAATGCTATCAAGCCGTGTCTCTGCCTCCGTTCGATAGCGTAGTGGCATCAACGGCGAAGGCATGGATCCACGGTGGAGAAGCAGCAGAAGATGTCTCGGCAAACCCACCAACGTCCCATCCTCGTACGAATGCCAGCGTACTATGCAAATTAACAGATGACACTGTGGCATTTCAATCCCATTCATCTGGCAAGCAAGAGTAAGTGGCGAGAGTTTCTTCCATTCGAACAAAGAAAGGGCAGCCGGTTATATATATGCTCTACCTGTTCAACAAAAAAAGAGGAGAAAAGGGGAGAGAGAGGCTGGCTGGCTGAAGAGAGCGAGACGACAAAGAGAGAATAGAAGAATAAAAAGAAAGAGAGCTCGGTGAGAGGAGAGGCTCAGTGAGAAGGGCAGGCCACCCGAGGAGAAGAAAAGCTTCGTCCCTGTGCCGGAGAGGTGAAGATAAGAGAGGAGAGTGAGAGGTGAGCCCGGGGGGAAGAGCTTGTGCTCTGTTCCCCCTCTCCCGTTGATGTATCTCCTCCTCTTTCCCCCTAAATGTATTTCCTTCTGCCCTAGGGTAGATCCCCCTTTTTGTATTTCGATTTTCCCCTTCTGGTGGATGAATAAAAGGAAGTCTGTTGGCAAGCACGGTTCTTGGCTTTAGCCCCCGTCCCCCCTTTTCTTTCTATCTTCTACTCACCCATGGTGCTTCAAAGTCTGCTCCTCCATAGCATGGTCTTCGAAGGAACCATCTGATGGATGAACATTCATAGCCTTTTGTGGCACACATTCGTCTCGCTTTGAGGAATCATTACCCGTGAGTCGTGAGAGTTTTTGAAGGCTAGCCCTCGAGCTCTTCCACACTCACATGTGGGTTAACGGACCGTCATGAGGTCTGCATTTTGAGGTTCACCCCGGAGCAATCCGTTTGGTGTTCCTCCTTTTTTCTCTGGCAAGCTTCAGTCTGGGGGAAGTGCTGCCCGATTTTCCCAGGGCCAAGAACAAGAGGAACAAAGAACAAGAACACATAAGAACGAATAAATGAAGCTTCTTCAGACTAAATCAACCCCACTCAGAAAGCCCCCTCCTGAAATCAAACACAAACTGAACTAACCTGCACAACAAACACTTCTAATAAAACATTCGGATTTTCATGCCAATTTACCATAACAAATGATCAAACACTTAAATTTTCTCTCCACAAGCTTAATCCATCAATAAGATGAATAAACCAGTCATCAAAGTAGCTCACGGGTGAAAGAAAGAAGAAACAGAGTGAAATACAACCCACAGAACTTAATCCGGCGCGGGTTAATCCGGCGCGGTACCCCCCCGCGTCGGATTAGCTTCACACTCAAAACTCCATGATTTTTCGTGAAATGAAAAGTGCACCCCCACTACTATTTGAGCCTTAATCCAGCGTGCCTTACTATTCATCCTGCAAAACCGGCGCGCCCCTCTTCTTGGCCTTATCCGGTGCACCCCTCTCTTATGCAACCCATTAAACCGGCGCGCCCCTCTTCAACACTCTTAACCGGCGCACCCCCTTGTAGAACTCTTAACCAGCGCGCCTCTTCTATCCCACTTAACCGGCGTGCCTAAAAGAGAAAGAATGATTAACTAAATAAGAGAAAAGACTTGAAGCTAATGGATAAAACAAATGAAAGGAATATGAAGTCAATAATCAAAAGTTGCCCCCCTGCTATAATCAAAAATTTCTTCTAGGGGCTCAGCCCCCGAAAACCCCCGCAAGGGGCGCTGCCCCCTTGACCCCTGTGACCTGACCGCGCAGGTCGATCCGCGTGCGAGGGCACACATTGGCAAATTCGGGCTTCACACTTAATAATTCGCTTCCCCGGACTGTGCATGAAGAGAAAAGCAACGATGCCCCATGGTATCAGACGTGGACCTCGGAATTCCCGACATGGTCATGATCTGGGCACATCTTGGGTCGATAGTTCATCAGCTTGACCCACCTCTACCGGGATCCAATCCTGCACCCACATCAAACTTGCCGTACCTATGTCAGACATTCGTACGGTTTGTCGTTGTCTTCGATGCTTCATATGCGGACTCTCGTCTGAACAATGAATGGTCCGTTAGTGACCGACATATATACCGGGATCTAATCCTGCACTTGCATTAAACTTCCCGTACTCACGGCAGACATTTGTATGGTTTGTCACCGTCTCTTACGCTACAAATGCGGACTTCCGTCCGAACAAGAAATGGTCCGCCAGTGACCGACATGCACGCATACCTTGGGACCTTCGTCCCATGACATTGGACGTGGACCTTGGGAACCATCCCGATATGGCCGTAATCCGACGTTGCTCTGGGCCAATACTTCATCAAACAGGACTCGTTCCCGTTGGGATTCGTTTCCGCTCTTTCATTAAAATCACCGTAAACTCAGGCATACATTTGTACGAGTTTATTTCCATTTATGTCATGCCTTCAATACAGATCTTTGTCCGAACATAAAGTGGTCCATGAATGACCAACAAAATCTGAATGGAACGAGACGGCTCTCGTCTTCCTCGAACCCTACGTGTGGGAATATCAATGAGACCTTCGTGAGTCACGTTTGGACCTCGGGTTCACCCCAACCATGGTCATTGCCTGACCCACATTCTAGGCCTATAGCCAGGTATCTCTATATACGTCTTTGTTTCGGAATCTAGTCCCGAGACACTTTCCCACTGCCCTTCGACACCAGAAATATTAACGATGCCCACGCAAGCCTCGTTTGGACCGCGGGAGGCGCCCCCGGCATGGTCCTGACTCGATCTCGCACTGGGCCAATAAACTCGCTGATTCCCGACCACTCTAACCGGGATTCAACCGAATGTCTCCTATCCCTTTGAACAATAAATTTTCCGTACCCCGGCATACATATGCTCCGGTTTTCCCCATGATGATCACGATTTTCTGAAGCCGGACGCTCGTCCGAATATCAAAATGGCCCCTTGAGTGACCGACATATTTCGAATGCTTGATTCCCTAGACATCGGGCTTTCCAACTGATTCGAGACCGCTATCGGCTTGTTTCTCTCGAAATAGTTTCCTGGCCATGAGGCCCTGATTCCCGACGATTAATCAAGGGTGTTCCCCTCTCCGAGGGGATGTAAATGATGCCGTGACCTTTACGGCGCGGCGGGTTTTGGTCCTGACATGAACTACACAATTGTCTGATTAGTCAGATCAAGCGCACAATAGATCGTCACCTAAATGACTAGCACGCCCACGCACTTAATAAACCTAATAACCATAGATCTTAATTAATTAATAAAAAGTGCGTCCACAATGCCCCCAGCTCCTGCGTCGGTGCAGCCAGTTCATGCGTCGGTGCAGCCTGCACCAGTGTCGGTGTAGCCAGCCCCATCGTCGGTGCAACCAGTCCCAGCGTGGATGCAGATTCATGTCCCAGGACCGAATTAGAGAGTTTATGTCCCTTCATCTGTTGCATATGGTTCTTCCTTGGATTTTACCTTGCGAGTCTCCGTGGATTCGCCTCCCTTGGTTGAACCTGATGTTCCTATTCTTCCGGAGCTCCCTTCATCCCAAAGTACTGGCCCTGCTGGTGCAATTGTTCCTGTTCCTGAATTGGCTGTGGTGGGTCTTGGACATTGTCTTCATCATCTGGCCAGAATGTGTCAAGATCGTAAAGAAGATTCTCCAAAGGATGATTGTAAGATTCGTCAGAAATAAATTGCCTTAATTGCTAACATTGAAAATGTGAGAGTTATACACAAAGGCTGCACTGGTGTTTTCACTAGGTCGATGAAGAGGACTAGTTTCGCAGGTAGCTTGCCTATTCCTCCACATTTATAATGACGTTCATTATCTGGAATATTAGAGGGATTGGTAATGACTTGTCCCAGGGCCGAGTCAAGCTTTTGATCAAAACGCACAACATTGATTGCATTGTGCTGTTGGAGCCAAAAATTAATCTAAGCTTATTGGAAAGGACTTGTAGGAAGCTGGGAATGGATAAAGCTATTGAAAATGGTGATAACATGTCACATATTTGGGTGATGTGGAAAGAACCTATGAGCTTTACTGTTATTTGTCAAGATGATCAGCAAATATCTCTTATGCATGATAATGTTTTCATGCGTCAATTCCATATTTCCTTTGTCTATGCTAAGTGTTCTATTGCTGAAAGATGAAATCTATGGGCGTCATTGAATAATGTTCATTCTCAGATCAGTGGACCTTGGCTTGTGGCGGGGGATTTTAATTATATTCTTGATATTAAGGAGAAATTTGAGGGCAACCCTCCTTCCCTCGTTTCTATTTCTGAAATTCAGGACTGTGTGAATGATTGTGCCCTCACAGATGCTGGTTTTCTGGGCTCCAAATACAGCTGGCACAATAATCAGCAGGGTGATCAGAGGATCTGGGCTAGGCTGGATAGGGTTCTCACTAATGCTGAATGGGTTAAGTCATTTCCTATTTCTGTTGAGAATTTATCTAGGGAGGCTTCGGATCATGCTCCCTTGCTTGTTAAATTAGCATCCGTGGGCAAGTTTAAGAGCAGGTTTTGTTTTCAACAGATGTAGACTTTCCACGATCAATTCCTGGTGGCTGTGGAACTTGGTTGGCGCACTAGCCCTTTGGCCTCCTCTGCCATTACCACTTTATATCTGAAAATGAAACACATGAGAAAATGCTCCAGGAGTGGAACAAACATGTTTTTGGTCATGTCCACATAAACCTTATGGTGGTGGAAGACTCTATTTTGAAGGCTGAGCACCTTTATGATCTTAATCCTACGCAGGCCAACTCTGTTATTTTAGAGGATGCCAAGTTTGTTCTTGTTGATCGATTGCTGCAGCAAGAATGTTTTTGGAGAAAAAAATCAAGAGTTCGTTGGCTTGCTGAAGGGGACAGGAATACTAAATTTTTTCACATGACAACTATTGCCAATAGAAGGAGGAACAAAAAACTTCACCTTCATAATTTAGTAGGAATTCTCACATCAGATCATGAGGAGATGAAGAGCATAGCTATAGGCCATTTTCAACATGCATTTTCTTCTCAAGATCATTATATTGACGAGAACATTCTTAACAACATTCCTCGGGTGGTGTCTTCAGCTGATAATGAACTGCTATGTGCTATTCTCAGTGACACAGAAATTCATAATGTTATTTTTTCCATGTCACCTGATAGTGCTCCTGGCCTTGATGGATTCACGAGGGCCTTTTTCCAATCTACTTGGAAGGTTACTGCAGGTGTTGTGGTCAGTGCCATTCAGGAGTTCTTTTCTTCTCGACAGAAGCTACTAAGATTTGTGACTGCCACTCTCATTGCACTCATTCCCAAGGTGAACAATGCAGCTGATATTTCTGATTATCGGCTTATTAGCTTGTGTAACTTCATCAATAAGGTCATTTCTAAAATCATTAGCAATAGGCTAGCTTCCATTCTGCCTAATATTATTCCTTTGGAGCAATCTACCTTTTTGAAGGGGAGACAAATTGTTGAAAACATTGCTCTGGCGCAAGAATTAGTCCATGATCTTGGCAGGAAAACCATGGGTGGAAATGTCATGTTCAAGCTGGATATGGCCAAGGCTTATGATCGGCTTGAGTGGGATTTCTTGTTTGTTGTCATGAAAAAATTTGGCTTCAGTGTCCAACTTATATCTTTAATTGAAACACTAGTGAACAATTGTTGGTTCTCTATCTTACTAAATGGTGACTCAACTGGTTTCTTTAGTTCCGCCAGGGGAATTCGTCAAGGTGATCATATTTCCCCAACTCTCTTCATTATTGCAGAGGAAGCTTTAAGTCATTCTCTGCGTCAAGCTCATGATACTGGCAGGGTAGATTGGTTTACTGGTCCTCAGACTGCCCTATCTCTCATCTTTTATATGCTGATGACACCTTAATTTTTTGCAAGGCTACGGCTGCCTCTGTCAGGAATCTGATGAGGGTTCTGAAAAATTATGAAAGAGTGTTGTGGGAGATGGGATTTGTTCGGTCATTTTGTTCGGGTCGAACAACCGATTAATTAATCAACAATCAATCGATTAGTTGACTGCACAGGTGTGCCAGCAACATACGTGACATATTATTATCGCTCATTCTGACCCGCGTCGGGCGAGAGTGAGATTCGGGTCTGGACTAGCAGTCCGCCATACCATAAAGGCTATGACGTTAATTACATCCCCCATAAGGGAGGAAACCTCTGATTAATTACCGAGATAGTGGGCTGTCCGAGGCCAAAATAAGATGCAAAAGGATGAATGTGATGAGGTCACATGAGATGCTTTTATCTATCATGCGAGGGAGGCATGGTTTATTAAGTTGGAGACCCTCGATACGTGGTGGAGGACACAGGTCCGAAGACCACCATCGCGCATAGCAAAGACTTCCGGTCGAGCGCAACCCGGACTTCCGTCAATGCCATTTAATATACCCAGGGGTCTATGCAAGCATGCATGCACGATGCTCATGATTATGTTAAAGCATGATAACAAAGTCATGAAGATAGACGATGATTAATTAAGTTTATTAATCTCCACCAAGGGAGATGAAAATGGTGAGAGAGGCATGATAACAAAAGCATGATAGTACCAAACATAACGGTAGAAGTATAATAAGAAAATGGTTTAGACTTGAACAATCCTTTTTATTTGCTTTATTATTGATTGGGGTTTATTAACCTCGACCGTGGGAGGCAAAGATCGCTCCGAAGATGAGTGAAGGATTAAAACAGCACAGTGGAGAGTGTTCATTCAAAATCAGTGCGATCATGCGTAGGAATAGGGTTCCCCGGCGCGGCCAACCGTAGCTGAAGGGGATTAAACCGGCGCGGTCATGGCAGGGGTTAACCTGGCGCGATGGCTTTGGGGCGCGTCGGGTATGAACCAATTAAAACCGTAAAGTTTTGAGTCTAAAGCTAATCCGCCGCGGGGGGGGGAGGGGTACCGCGCCGTATTAGGGCACACCGAATTAAGGCCGCACCGTTCAAGTTGATTTTTGGGGATTTTTGAGTCTATTTTGGTTTATTAAGATGTTGTTGAGGGTTTTGGGGTTAATTGGGTTGATTGTTTATTGAATTGGAGTCCCAGGCTCTCCAGGAGCCGAGTCGTAAGCTTGTGCGAGGTTCATACTCAAGCACGAAAGTTTATTGCTTAAGAACACATGTTTTATTAAGGCCAATTCACGAAGGTAACTTATTAGTTGAAACCTGGTGAAAATTTGGCAGCATCTCCCCATCCCTGAAGGATTGCAGGGGAGAAGCGGGGTTATACTCACGCATGGAGTAAGCCCCTAACGAGCCCGTCGGCATAATGGCAGCCAGTAGATCCCAATCAGATAGGAAAACCCCGAGGACTAGCCTACCAGGGGCACCATAGTTCCATGGGTTAAAACGAGCGGATAAGGCGACTAATGAGGGAGGCAACAACCCCGAGGGCTAGCCTACGAGGGGCATGCGACCCGTAGTCAACACTATATCCGAGAGAGGGACAATTATTAGGGAAGGAAACCCCGAGGGCTAGCCTACGAGGGGCATACATCCCTTAGTCACCACAGGGTCCCGCAGGACTGTGGATTTGAGTTGTCGGGCTAAAGCCCCTAGTGATATTCACCTTGTGGCCCGTGTGGGATATCCACCACTCACAGATGGAGCCCATTCGACCAAACGGCGGTTATGTGAAGCAGTGGGGAATGTCCCCCTCCCCGGATTGTTGGGACAAAGCCAACGGGACTAGCACAACCCAATGACTACAAATCACAAGCGGGATGAAAGGGGATATTCAGCATGAGATGCAATCAATTAATCGACAGATTGTCATTCACGGGGCTAGTATGTTAATGCTCACGGAGTTAAGGGATTAACACTCACGGAGTTGAATGGTTGCTATGCAAATTAAGGGGCAAGGGATGAGTAGGTTGGCACTCATAGAAAGTTAATATGGGCAGCCCGAACTAGGATAACAAAACTAGAGAGAAAGGCCCTTACAACCGTTATCATAGCATGACCATTCGGGCTGCGGAGGTGATTCCCCTTACCTCTGGGCAATGGGATAATGTAGAGAGGCGTTGAGGAATCAACCTCGAGTTGGGATGGCCGGAGGTGCATACATAAGTATGCCTCTAGTCACAAACCCACATGATAGATAATGCGAGGCACAGTCAGCACGCTAACATAGAGGCCGCGTGGAGGGGAGAAAACATTTATATAGCCCATGGAGCTCCAGGGCACATCCGACGTCGAGGAACCCGGATTCGAGAACCAAGTACACAGGCGAGTAATTAGACATACAGATTGAGAGAAGAGTGGGAGAGGGACACAACGTCAAACATTCAATCTGTCAAGACATATGTTCATACCATTCGTCCCGTGAACGGGGAGCCAACATACAAATTACAAACATCCGGCACCGGCGTTGTCGCACGGACAGCGTTCACTAGTTGCAGAGAAATTTACAAGAAGAAAATGAAACAATGAGATGATGAGAGGGGGGGGGGGAGTTGGGCTCATATCATCGCCCCTCCCCCCTTCCACTGGCGTTACAATGGAAAGGAGAAATCGAGGGAAGACGTCGGGTGGAAGCCACGGAACTCACCTAAATTTCCTCCCAGAAAATAGAGTATCGTATTTCCCTTCTCTGACTCCGAAACGCTTCGGCAGAGTGGAGAAAGACGGCGGTGGCACGGAGGCTTTCGGGAAACCCTTCTTCTTCCCCATGGAAACCCTCTCTCTCTCTCAAGTTTGATTGGTGGTCGGGCTCCTCGGATTGATCCCTCTCGATTTTTTTGTCTCTTCAATCGCCTCCTCTTTCATCTCTCTTTTCACTTGGTCAAACCAAGTGACATTATATAGGAAAAGCCTAATCCGGCGTGAAGAAAGGCGCGCCGGGAAGAGGCCTCTCCCTCCCCTTTTGCGCGCCAGAATTGGGGGTGTTGGATAAGGGAGTGTGTCGGTTAGAAGCACTCCCATTACCTTCTTCTGCTTGACGCGGGTTAGACGGTGGGTCTGGGGATGGTCCCGGGAGTCACTGTGACTGTTCATCTTGCCGCAGTCCTGCAAAACCTTGTCGGGAAGCCTTGATGAAGCTCTCGAGACGACGTACGGCCCTTCTCGGAACCTCGAGTATCTTTGGCTTGAACACGTGGGTTTTCAGTTGACACGGCCTTCAGCACTATGATTTGTACTGCTGGCTCTGCCTGACTCATGCTCAAAGCTCCTTGAGGGGTGGGATGACACCTGGAATACTTCCGCCTTGACTGGGCGATCATTTGGTCACTAACAGACCCAATCTGCTGAGAAGCCATACCCATGCCGGGTAATCGGGATCTTCTACCGGTAGAGCCTTCGGTCCCCTATTTTGAAGGGCCAAGGGCATTCTTTCACCTCGGGAGGATCTTCCAATAAGGTGGCAGGCCACCAGGTATACCATTATCCTTGGTCTGCCAATGGCTATGGTTTATGCAGCACGATAGAAGTTGATGCCGATTCATTGGGTAGGCTTGGTCGCACTACCGGTTGGTTGTGAATTCATCTCGATTGTCCCAAGGTGAAGTCCCCGGTGTTCATACAGGGTGACCTGAGGCTCTGGCAGCTTGAGAAGGCTACAGTGTATTGATATCCTTTGGCTTTTGTGCTTCAGTAGGCCGTATCATTCATCTTTGAGGCTTGATCACCCTTAATCATATTTTGAGTGCCAACAAATGCCCCCCATCCATGGGTGTTGCGTGCAAGGCATGAGTGTAGCAAGACCGATGGATGAGCTTTGTCCAGGTAGATTTCCCTTTAGATGACAAAACCTCGGAACGGCCTTTAAACCGGCGCGAATGCTAATCTGGCGCAGTCGGTGTTGAAGGTTAATGCAGCGCGGTGTTTGATCCGGCGTGCCCTGGGGTGGGAGGCCTAATACGGCGCGCCCCTTACTTTGGGTGTTAATACGGCCCGGCCAATTCCGACGCACCCTTTTGATTGAAGAGGTTAATATGGCGCGCTAAATAGCGCGCCGGATTACCAAGGGGGAAGGCTCCCCTATATAAGCCTCTTCTTCTTCTTTTCTTCTTCAATCTTCCTCATTTGCAACAGAACTTTCTCTCTCTTCATTCCCTTCCTCCCCTCGGTGCCGAGAGAGTTGAGAGGGCGTGGCCGAGTTCTTTGAGCGGGTGAGAGACTATTGTTCATTCGGGATTCAAATCCCAATCTTCGGACCCCGGGAGGCTTCTAGTAGGACTTGCCCTTGGAGCTACTCCCCCGGGTGTTCCGTTTCGGCCTCGGTGTAATGCCCATGGCTGCTTTTAGGGACCGTTCCCTTGGTGGACGTGTTCCCGCTTTTTTCTGGCAATCTCTCGAGCTGGGGAGATTCTGCCGAATTTTTGTCAAAAATTTGTCTTGATCAACTGCTTTCTGACCTTGTCTATTTTTTTGCTGTGCCTTAGCAGATAAAATGGCATTTGGTTCTTCTTCTTCTGCTTCCCGTGCCGTGGTGACATGGGAGAATGTTCACGCCCTAGATCGGGGGCACGATTAGCTTGCCGTGGTCGCAGAATCCTCAGACTCGGAGACCGACACGGTAGACACTAGCCACCTCCGCATCCTCGGGGGCGACTCTTTCCAATATGACAGAGAAGATGCCGTCAGGAGGGATCACCCCAAAGACAAGCATTTGATGTCCTTCCTCAGGCGCTTCAATCTTCAAGGGAAGAGAGATTTGTTCCTCGTCCGCAAAGCTGAATAAGCATTGCTAGTCGAGAGGGACAGCTTGACGGACTGTGTGGTGCGGGGAAGGCCTATCTTCCTCCCCGGGGAAGTCCAAAAATGGAGCACTGTGCTTGGACTACAAGATCTGGCTCCAGAAGATGGACTATTGACCAGGCCCCCTGAATTCGTGCTTGCTTGGTGGAATGATACCGCAAGCCATGTTGACCGAGAGAAGCCGATCTTTGGTTTGTTTCTTGCCTCGTTAAAATGGGGATATAGGGAAGAATCCTTCCTGTTGGACTGCCTGGCGGTCCACTTTAAACATCAGATTTCTATCGGGGTGGTTTACCGATCTGAGGGCCACCGACGCCCATGCTTTCAGACATGGAGCAGTGGAGTTTGTAGACTATGTGCTGCAACACTATGCTCCCATCTTGGCCAAGGCTGGCATATATCACAGCTTGTACACCTCGAGATACCGCTACCCCATATCTAGAGGCCTGTGCTGCGGCATGATCAAAGTATTTTGCCCCGAGTACAATACCTTCTATACTTCGGAGGGGGAGACTTCTCTGGATCTCTGGAGTCTTTCGCAGCTCAGCGGCCTACCAATCGATGGAGAACCGTACGAGGAAGTTTGCTGGCCCGATTGGCTGAAAGACTAGACCGACGGCGAGGGTCGGTACTTGGCAGGCTATGCTTATCACTACCTGATGAAAGCGTATCGTACACTTTGCCGCTCGTCATATGACACGAGGGAGTCCCGAAAGCCTGGAGAGAAAAGGTGCGTGCGGATGGGCACTTGGCTTCAGCCTTTCTTCAGTGGGAAGCAAAAGTACGAGGACTTCCCCATAGTAGCGCCGACTGCCTTGAAGCGGAAGAAAAGGGTCCGACGACAGGCCACCGTCTCATCCACTTCGAAGGGAGGGCGACGGGGAGACCCGAACCCCACTGGAGTTGATGCAGTCACGCACTATGCTGCATATTTGACATACTAGATTTGTTCTTTCGCTCTCCCGTAAGGCAACGAGAGTGTAATCAGGGCAGAGGCCATCTATCCCGCCTGTCTGATGGCTTGGGGCATGAAGCTATCCCTTTGCCCGGTGGCTTTATGCCTTATCTTCAAAATGCTGGGAGACTTGTACAAGTCTCGTCTCCCAAGAATTTATGGATGGTCGGTCCGTTATATGTTTTCAATGCTTGGGTCTGCACCCTGTTCCTGGAGGCTGCTCCTCGGGCACTGCAATCAGCTCGTCTTATTCCGAGAATGATAGAATTCACGAGTGCTGAACCGGCATCAGTAGCGGAACAGCTCTTCGCCATTCGAGGCAAGCTGACCTGGGTTCCCATGGATTCACCCGGGGTTCTTCATTTCTGGAGCTTGACTGCCCATTCAAGCCCGTTGGTGAACAGGACGAGACAGTGCCGTTTCGAGACAGAAGAATATATCCATCCAATCTCCGGTGCCAAGTGCACGAGGCCCATTCTGGAGCAGGAGCTGATTGATTGGGCACTGGCTATCAGACCAAGCGTCCTTGTTTTTCGAAAGAGTGGCATTTTGTGGCTGGAGCCGTACCATCCATTCCGATTTAGTCAAAATTTTGGCTATGATCAGCACATCCCTCATTCTTCTTCTCAGTTTGCATTGCCCAACAGGACTAGGGCTGGGCAGGTGTCCAATGACGATGCCCGGATATAGTGGGATTACTTCCACCGCCGAGAGAATGTTTCATTCAGGGTGCCAACCCCTGCTCATTTCCCCCGCATCACCCTCGAATACATAAAGTGGTGGAACGCGCGGACGGGATTTTACAGGAGCTCCCACCGAGACTGTTGGGCTGTCGATGAGCACAGATTTTTGGACTCCCAACCGGAGCCAGCCCTTGACATTGAACCTTCTTATTTGAAGAAGCTGAAGTCTTGGACTAACACAGAGTTGCGGACTTATTTGGAAGCTCAAAAAACTACGAAGGGCCGTTCATCCAAAGCCGATCCGAAGCTGCCTGCAATCGGCAGGGATGACTATGTGAAGACGCTTCAGGGATTATGCCGTGTGAGCAGCGAACGGGTAGTTCTTTAACAACTCCATCTGTCGGTGGAGGAGCCCATCCCATCCGTGGCCGACTGGCATCCCGAGACTGACATATTGCATCCTTATCGGACTTTCATCCGTAGGGAAGATAGGCGGGATGCCCTGTATAGCAACACCCCTTGGTTATTCGCCCTGCTCCGCTCCCATGGGCTCTCAATGGGTGGCCCAAGTGAAGCTATTCTGGATCAGCCCCTTCTTATCTCCTTCAAGTATGCTGATGGATGGGGACTGGACAATCTATGCTTATATTATCATTTGTCTTCTTGTGGTCATACAGACTTGGCGTTGCTGGCCGAACAGAGCGAGAAGATAGGCGATGTGTGTTGGCTTATTCGCGAGGCAGCTTCGAGAGAAAAAGTGCCATCGCTGTTTTATTGGCCTCTTTTCCCTTTCTATACGGGGCCAGCAGGTATCTTTCATTTCTTCATTTCGGCCCTTCAGCCAGCTTCCTTTCTTTGTTGTAGTACATATCATTTTCACCTTTGTGTGTATGCAGTCCGACTCACTTCGGAGGAGACTCGACACTTCAGGGAGCTAATAACAAAAGCTCAGAAGCCGACATATTTCAAGACTCCCGAACCGGTCCCGACCATGACACCACTACCTCCTGGTGACTCGCGAAAGTGAACCAGGTCCCAGTTGAGAGAGGCTGTTGGCAAAGCCAAAGCGACCGTGACCCGGGTGACAAGGGCACGTCGGAGGAAGACTGTAGAACAAGCACCAGCAATTATCCTTCCTCCAGTTGTATCTTTTGAAGAGTTTGAGGCTTGTCACGGGCAAGAGCCTGAAGCTGGAGGTAGGCTCTTCATTCTTCCATGGTTCATTCGCTTATGCTGGCCGCCTTGGCTAATTCTTCTTCACAGTTGCCGGCACAGTTGCTGCGGTCGTCGGACTAGAGGCAGCGGCCGGCGTCACGACAGAAGAAAGGGTAGGGGAAGTCCCCGCATCTCCTGTGGAGAGAGATCTACGTTCCCCGACGCCCAGGTAGGAAACGGAAGGTAATTTGCAATTTGTTCATAGGGCTTCCACGAGCCATCATGTCTTCAGTTGGCTTGACTGCTTCTTGCTTTAAATTTCATTTGAAATACAACCGACATTACTCCCTGAAGCCGAGGCTGTGGAAGAAGTTGCTGCTAGGGAGAAAGCCATTTTAGGGGGCGAGCCTGCCCCCGAGATTCGTTCAGCCGACGCTCCCAGTATCGAGCCGACTGAGGAAGTCCTTCCTGAGGGTGATGTTCCTATTAGCAAGACATCCGCTCCGATGGTGGAGCGTCCGGAACGGGTGGAGGGCTCTTCCTCGTCCGAAAGTGATTATACAACCTTCAGCCCACCCCGGTTGGCATGGAGCGGCCCTGGGCCGTCGGGCTCACTTGCAGGTGAGGGGCTGGAGCCACGGAGGCCGCCCTTGAAAATTTGAGCTTAGTGCCGGTTGAGGTGAGAAGCCCTCTGCCATCTTCACTTTACTTCTCTTCCCTTCTTTTCATATCAGTTTCCTGATACATATATTTATGGTGCAGACTGAGGTGGTACTGCCAACCATAACGGTGCAGATACCTCTCCCGGCTTTAGTCACGGGTCACCCAACATTCCTGCCAGTCTTGCGGCCTATCGCTCTACGATATCCCAAGGAGTATGCGGCAACAACAGGTCTGGAGGGACCTGGGGTAATTGCGGGGACTGACGAATCGGCAGCAGTCACGGAACCTCAGCCACTTGAAGTCGAACAAGAGTTGTCCTTGAAGAAAGGTGGTCCTCCCGAGATAGAGGCGGGAGAAATTGTTGAAGAAGAATTTGGGACTTCCAGGGCCTTGGCTCTTGCTATCGAGACTGCCCCTATGGAGGTCAGCCATGCTGAGCGCGAGGAGCAAGTCTCCTCGGCTGTTGATGCTCCCGATGCGGCTCCACCCCGAGAGGCTGGCAGGGAAGTTGATGTTGTCGAGACTTTGCCAGTTGCATTAGCTGCTGGAGTTGGTTCCAGTGCAGGTGTCCTGCAAATCATGCCATCGTCATCTTCTGAGACGAGCGACGATATCTGGGCTGCCATGGACAGCAGGGTGGATTTCCAACTTCCCGAAACGTCACCACTTGGTGTGCAATCATCAAGCGACCTAGTGTGGCAATTCTTGGGAACCCTTCAGCAGACTATAACAGCCAGCCGGCATTTGACTTATGTACAGCTGAGGGGCTTGGTGGGGCACCTGTCCCGCTCACTGCTGGCTTTTGGCTGCCCCATGGATGACTGGATGCCACAGGTGATATTGCTAATGAAGTTTGTGAATAGACGGGAATTTCTTGGCCGGGAAGTAGCTGATCAACTGATGGCCATAACACTGGAGCGAGCTGAATGCCGAACAGCTCTCGCCTCTTTGAGATGTACTGTGGAGCAGATGAGAGATGCAGCCAGCACCTCTTCGCAACGCCGAGCTTTCCTTACAGCTCGGATAGTAGAGCTGCGTGCTGAACTTTCCAGGGCCGAGGCCGAGCTTCATGAGAATGAGCGTCTGGCAGTCCAGAGTGTGGAGGAAGCGGAACTGACCGAAGGACAAGCCGCTTCTCTCTAAGAGAAGCTATCACAGCTGGAGGCCGCCGAGTTTCGACTGCAGAAGCTGACCCGCCACCCTTCCTTGGGTATCTTGGAGCTAAAGGATATCTTTCGACGTTCATTGCAGTAGCCTCTTTTGCTCTTTGTTCTGGTGAACTTTTATGTACCCCGGGGCATGCCCCGAGTAACATGTATCTTGCCGCCTGATAGCAATGAAACATCTTTATCTGCTTGTTGAACTGCGCTTCATTTTTTTACCTTATACATTATTATATTTTTTCTCTCTTTTTTTTTTCTTAGACGATTAGCTTGGCCCGAATATAGGGTTACTAGGGTAGGAGAGCGCTCATGCCTTCAGTGAAGGTGTGAGGTGTTCGCTCCACCGCGGCGTAACTATTCTCGGGGCCAAACTATGGCTGATGTAAGCCAAAAATTTGAAGGAAGAGGGTGTAGAGGCTTCCTAGGACCAAAGGAAGAAGGTCAGAAGGCCTATCAACAGGATTCATCGATGGTGACAGAAACTGCGGGTAGGGTTTATTCATTGACATGGGTTACATGTCGAAGCAAAGGAGGCTTATTGGTTAACAAGGATGAAGAGTCTGGGTTAAGGGGATGTTGACCGGTCTTGCCGATAATGACAAGGGTCGCAAAGAGGTTGATCGATCTTGCCGATGATGACAAGGGTCAAAAGGGAGTCGACCGATCTCGCTGATGGTGACGAGGGTCGAAATTAGATCAACCAGTCTTGCCGATGATGACAAGGGTCAAAAGGGAGTCGACTGATCTCGCTGATGGTGACGAGGGTCGAAAGGAGATCGACCGGTCTTGCCGATGATGACAAGGGTCAAAATTAGGTTGATCGATCTTGCCGATGATGCCAAGGGTCAGAAGTAGGTTGACCGATCTTGTCGATGATGACAAGGGTCACAAGGAGGTTGACCGATCTTGCTGATGGTGAAAAGGGTCTAAAGGATGTTGACCGATCTTGCCGATGATGACAAGGGTCACAAGGAGGTCGACCGATCTTGCCGATGGTGACGAGGGTCGATAAAATGTTGACCGGTCTTGCCGATGGTGACAAGGGTCACAAGGAGGTCGATCGGTCTTGCCGATGATGGCAAGGGCCGAAAGGAAGTCGACTGATCTCACCGATGGTGATGAGGGTCAAAAGGAGATCGAGCGGTCTTGCCGATGATGACAAGGGTCGAAAGGAAGTCGACCGATCTCGCCGATGGTGATGAGGGTTGATAGAATGTTGACCGATCTTGCCAATGATGACAAGGGTCGCAACGAGGTTGACCGATCTTGCCGATGATGACAAGGGTCGCAAGGTAAGTCGACCGATCTCGTTGATGGTGACGAGGGCCGAAAGGAGATCGACCGATCTTGTCGATGATGACAAGGGTCGAAAGGAAGTTGACCGATCTCGCCAATGGTGATGAGGGTCAATAGAATGTTGACCGATCTTGCCGATGGTGACAAGGGTCACAAGGAGGGCTGTAACGACCCGAGAATCCGATTACCGGGAGAGACTCGATAACCCGAGACTCGAACCGTCGCCCACGAGCCGGGAGGGCTCGAAAGGGCTAAAGGGAGCGTGGAGGCACAAAGAAATAGGAAATAAAGCAGAACAATTCAACAATTAATAGAAATAAATAAACAACTATAGCTACAATAGAGTCCAGTCCAACAGAAAGTATAGTCTAAAGTAGTAAAAACGTACCACATGCCGAGTGAACACTCGGCCCGGCGAGCTGGCAACTAAGAACCTCCGAACAGCACCCTCGAACCATGAGGAAGAACCGCTACACCTGAAAAGTAGGGAATGAGTCTCCAAAATAGAGACTCAGCAGGGATCCCGCGGAACCCCAACCGGAAACAACGGCGGTAGCGGAAGGAAGAGCTACAACTATAGCAGGAACAGCGAACCGGTGGCCGGTCAAAACTCGGCACTACAGCTACTCCTACTGTACTAGAAACACACCTCGATCACACGGTCGGGGGCTACCGAACTACACTAGTATCACTTACCAAAGTAAAAACCCACGGCAACCACGCCGTAGAGGCCTGCCTCCCAGAACACGGCCAACCTGGACACGCTGTCCAAAGTGCAACCCTGACACCTATCAGGGGTACCGCACGACAAGACGCAACCTCGGTCAAGCCACTAGCACTAGTCTCACGGCGCGAAAACCAACACACGCGCCTCGGCGAAACAACCGAAAACTCAACGGTTGACATGACCGAAAACCCGATGGTCGAAGTCACAAAAATTGATAGTCTGACACTCCCGACTCGACAGGAGTACCTCCTACTAGAAGAACGACCGGAAGCATCCCCTGACATCTTACACCACGTCACAAGTGTCTACGTACAACACCCCGGGCGTGAGACTCAGACACACAACAAGTACCACAACAAGGACTAGCTGGGGTCACGCTCATCAGCGCATGTCCTAAGCCCCCAACTACGTGTGCACACACAGACCATTTGCTCTAGGTCATGTCCTCTAGCTGGTTTTCCCCCCCACCAGACTCTGGTGGCAAAGGCAAGGGGCCCTACGGTAACCAGCCTAAAAATTACCACTCACCGGGTCTCGCACTCCACCACTCCCAGGTGGGTCCGCACCCGCGTGCGTAAGAAGCTACGACTAGTGGAGGGTCACTGAAGGAGTAGACTCTCAAGTCAACAAAAAATAATGTCCGAACCCAACGAAGTACGGGGACCATCCCACGTACTAGCACCGTCGCACGGTGACCACAGTCGGAGAAGAAATGGGACTCACAGTCCCCGGGCCGCACACCCGGCCACGCAGAAACGTGAAAACACGGTTCCCAAGGTAACTCACAAGCCGCCAAACCTAATCCCACTCTCAGCGAAAGACGGGAACCCTCCAGCCCCAGGCTGGCAACTGCACTCGCAGTCCAAAGCCACACGCATGGCCCACGCGGAAAGCACAGAAGTATGATTCACAGGGCAACGAACAAGCTGCCACGCCGATATCTGGACTCACGGTCCAAGGCAAAGCACATGGCCCACTCGGGAATCATCTTTTGGGAAAACTCACGGCATGCGGGGGAGACCCCACCGCACACACACCGACACACGGTGACTCGGTCTAGCGTAACACGAAAGCCCGACAGGCGAGAGGTCACCCGGACTCTCAAACCCATGGGAACGCTAAACGAGGTAACACGGTACCTCCAGATACCCAAAGACATGGTCATGGAACTCCACGGGGTGTTCGGGACACTCACGAGACCTAAAGTCGACCACTGGGTCATAACCGGGTCGACCGGAGGTCCACACATCGCGAAATGATCGCGGAGAACATGAAAACTCACGTCGGTGCAACATAGGGCCTGATGGTCCTGCCTTGGGCCGTCATAGTATGTAATGGTCTAAGCCTGACCGTCACAGCCCTCTAACAGGCCAACACAGGAGCGTTACACGAAAGGAGCAAAACTGACTGTGACGCACCCACCCTGGGGCGTTACAGCCTCTAATGGACCAAGGCTGGCGCGTTAGAAGACAGGTTGTGACACACACCCCTCGGGGCGTCACAACCCCTAACGGACCTACCCAGGTGCGTTAGAAGAGGGGATATGTCAACTTTGATGTGCCCAAATAAGGGCGTCACAGTGCTCTAACGGACCAAGCCTGGTTCATCAGAGGCTCGTGACCCCAACGGTCCGAAACCTCAGAAACGAACGTAACGGTCGGACCCAGGCGCATTACAGCGCCGTGGCGGTCTATCGAGGGACCGTCACATACACAGACCACCCAAGGGCTAACGGGCCCTGTGACGCACCCACCCTGGGGTGTCACAGGCTGTGACGGTCACTGGAAGGACCGTCACACCCGTCCGAGCGCGAAATGGCGAGAAACGACCCGAAAGACGTCCCACTCCCCCATACCTCCACGGGAGAGGTGGAAAACAAGGGGGAAGCCCCCAAATAGCCCCTAGCATGCATCTAAGGCCTCGGATCGGCCAAAAATGCAATGAAACGGGAAATCGGCCCACAAGCCCTAAAACATGGATTTTTCCCAAAAATCCCCGATTATGCCCGCTCGGCTCACCACGGCCTACAAAACTCGCGGGAAAAGAAGTGCTCGAGCTGGGGATCCATCTCCCTACCTCCACCGAAGAAACAACACGCCGTGGATGCCGATCCACGAAGAAAACGCCGTTGAAGCCTCGCCGTTCCCCGAACCCATGGCCGAGCTTCACCACGCCTCCACCGCCTCGATCCTCATCCATCCTCGCCCATGCCTCGCCCGCGCCATCCCCACCTCGCCCACACTCCACCCTGTTGCCCGCCGGAGAGAGAGGGAGAGAGAGGAGAGAGCGTGAGAAGAGAAAGAGAGAGAAGAGAGAAATGAGAGGGGAGAGAGAGAAAAAGGAGGTTAATATAAGAAAATCCAGAATTTCAAAAAATACCAAAAAATAGAAAATCACATTTCCGCGATCCTCGGAACGCACCGATCGTAACGGTACCACACTCGCCTAGGGGAACGGCCCGGTTCATCCGCAACGAGGTTCCGAAGGAATTATCAAAACACACACCGGGAATCAGAAAACACACACGGAAAAGCCGCGGAACGCTTCCGGGCCTCCAAAATAACTCCGGATCGCGTCGATCCGAACACGAAAGATATCCGAAATAAAATTTCAGACACAACGGAGTCGGACACTCTGAGAAACCAGATCTGGGACCCACGAACAAGGATCCGAATAATCTGGAGCATTACAGCCCTCCCCCCTTAAAGGAATTTCATCCTCGAAATTCAGGACCTAGCACGAAGCCACAAGGAAAGAACACCTCAATCAACTGACAACGCTATCAGAGCCCCAGCACAGAAAACCTCGATTCACGCGAAAGCACCAATCATGAGGGATATCACCATATCTCAATCATGGATAATACCTCGCTCTGCACACCGCACACACATCGGTCACTTGAGCATGCACACCAAAGAACACCGTCCGGCATCACCTCAGACAACGCGAGAACTAATTATGGCACCGCTGTCACGATCTCGCTCACTGAGGAGACATAGTCCTCGACACGAGCAATAGCTACCGATCCATCCTATGGTCGGTAGACAGATCGCGCATCAGCTTCACAACCAGCTGACCGGTCGCACACCCTTCTCAAGGGAACAACCCATACAGAGCCTCCATCAGCTCACTCAGCCATCTCAACAGACTGCAACCAGAACAACGGCTTAGCGCTAATAAACACCCCACACCTGGCAAGCTGAAAGTAAGACATATCACTGAGTCAACTCTTGTCAGAAGACAAACTTCGACAAAGCCCAGATCCTGTCCGGAAAGGCACATCACAAAAATGACCACCAAAGGTCTCGCTGGCACACAGCTCTCGCCACGCTCGAGCCCCGACAACCATCATCTTCTATCTATGAAAAGACCATCCACTGGTCGTCAGACATTCGTCAACGGGAAACCTCCACCGACCCAGTAGGTACGATCCAACTCATGATAGGTCATCCGCTGACTCACGCACAGACCAACACCACAACCGATCTCGAACCTCACGCCAACTCTACCCTCTCAGGGGAGCACGGAGAAACCACATGACAAGATCTCCCCTCGGTCCTCACGTCACTCGACTCAGACTCACGGGGAATCCTCCCTTGCTGGTCGCGGACAGAGGATCAATATCCAACGCCAACGTCTCCTCAGAGACCTCCACACACAGGCATCGAACACCGTCCTATCTCATCGAATCCTATTTCATCAAAACCTCCATCTCAATTAATCCAAGAGGATGTCTGCCAATCCTGACTCCCGCTCTTATCACAGAGCCACGGGACACACAACCTCTTACACACTATGACACACTTCTCCAAAACATGATCTCATCTGCGAACGCAACCTCCAATGCAAGAACAGGGTACTCATGCGACAACCTTGCCAGCACACTTCCCCAACTCTCCACCCGCCAGTGCCTTGAACCACAATATCTCAAGCAATGGCACAACAACAACATCTCTCACGCCGCAAGAGACAACGCATATCAAGGAACCAATCCTTCGCTGCTCTACTCCTCAAGAAATCCGCCCGCAACAACTAACGCTACGATCCGCCCACTCTGATCCACACGCACAGCCACCACATCGACAACTCGGGATCCACCAACTCGACAACCATCTGCAACCCCGCAGACTCTGATACTCCGCACATCGGGAACCACAACACCAACTGCAAATCTCAAAACACCACCCAGCCAGCACTCGTCCTTCTGGAACAGCGCCAACACCCTTACACATCAGGGAACGGACAACGCTTCTCATAGGCAACCACCTTGCCAAAAACACGGAACACATCTCACACGGATTTCATGGCACACGACGGCCAACCAATCCGGACGCACAACACAAGATGATGAACCTTGACCAACCACGATCTCTTCCAACCAAGGGAAGAACTCAATATAATTCTGATCAATCGGAAGGAAAAACTCCACACTCGACCTGACCTCGAGCCTTGCGCATGCTGGGAACAGCACCATCCAGCACCAAGGAAAACCTCGCTTCCATCAGGTCAGCGCCTCCGACACACTCGACGAGTGTCATGTCGGACCACAATCACAACATCTCTCAATGTACCACCGCTACAATTCCTCGAACTGCAACGTGCCACGCCAAGAGCCGGAACACGAGCCATAACGACAACCGCCGACGCTCATCCTCGGGTCCCGAACTCGCCGTGGAGCCTCCACATCTCAAGCCAACTCTAGGGCGGACACAACCCATTCACACACAAGAGCACAGAAGCAAAACTTACTGGGACACCATAGCCCAATCCTGTCTCAAAATCTGCAAAATAATCGGGACCAACAAGTCATTTCTGACACCGTAGAGCACAACAAGAACATCAGGCTCAACGAACAGCAGCTCACCGAGAAGATCCTCCGCTCACCCGAGCACACTTCTCGATCAGAACACCCGCTCTGCCATCTCAAACCACGACCTTAACACCACATAGGCTGGACAAACCTCAAGTTGGAGTGGCCAAAATCGACAGCAGCTCCCTCAGAGCAAACTCACGGCCACTTAACCACGGACAATCCTCTCCAGCCACCTGACCACGCTGCAGATTCCTCGAACGCAGCACCGTGAGCTCACGCCTGCCAGCAACCTTTGTCCAACGCTGCACAACCAGGGCCACCACCGATGAGGGAGAAGGCTCTCGACCTCGATCCTTAGACCCCATGCTGGTATGAAAGCCGCGGACAACAACCACCTTCACAGTGCCACGCAGCGCACTCAAGCTCTCAAGCGAGAAACTAGGCGGAAAACAAGCACAAAACCCTAAGCCAGCTGCCGACTGTACTGGACCTTATGGACTCTGATCACTGCAATATTTTGAATTCCTATGTACGTCCACAACCATTGCTCTGATACCAACTGTAACGACCTGAGAATCCGATTACGGGGAGAGACCCGATAACCCGAGACTCGAACCGCCGCCCATGAGCTGGGAGGGCTCGGAAGGGCTAAAGGGAGTGTGGAGGCACAAAGAAATACGAAATAAAGTAGGATAATTCAACAATTAACAGAAACAAATAAACAACTATAGCTACAACAGAGTCCAGTCCAACAGAAAGTACAGTCTAAAGCAGTAAAAACGTGCCACATGCCGAGTGAACACTCGGCCCGGCGAGATGGCAACTAAGAACCTCCGAACAGCACCCTCGAACCACGAGGAAGAACCGCCACACCTGAAAAGTAGGGAATGAGTCTTCAAAATAGAGACTCAGTAGGGATCCCGTAGAACCCCAACCGGAAACAACGGTGGTAGCAGAAGGAAGAGCTACAACTACAGCAGGAACAGCGAACCGGTGGCCGGTCAAAACTCGGCACTACAGCTACTCCTACTGTACCAGAAACACACCCCGATCACACGGTCGGGGGCTACCGAACTACACTAGTATCACTTACCGAAGTAAAAACCCACGGCAACCACGCCGTAGAGGCCTGCCTCCCAGAACACGGCCAACCTGGATACGCTGTCCAAAGTGCAACCCTGACACCTGTCACGGGTACCGCAGGACAAGACGCAACCTCGGTAAAGCCACTAGCACTAGTCTCATGGCGCGAAAACCAACACACGCGCCTCGGTGAAACAACTGAAAACTCAACGGTCGACATGATCGAAAACCCAAAGGGCAAAGTCACAAAAACTGACAGTCTGACACTCTCGACTCGACAGAAATACCTCCTACTAGAAGAACGACCAGAAGCGTCCCCTGACATCTTACACCGCGTCACAAGTGTCAAGCTACAACGCCCTGGGCGTTAGACTCAGACACGCAACAAGTACCACAACAAGGACTAGCTGGGGTCACGCTCGTCAGCGCGTGTCCTACGCCCCCAACTACGTGTGCACACACAGACCATCTGCTCTACATTGGGTCCTCTAGCTGGTTTTCCCCCCCACCAGACTCTGGTGCCAAAGGCAAGGGGCCCTACGGTAACCAGCCTAAAAACCGCCTCTGACCGAGTCTCGCTCTCCACCACTCCCAGGTGGGTCCGCACCCGCGTGCCCAGGAAGCTACGACTAGTGGAGGGTCACTGAAGGAGTAGACTCTCAAGTCAATGGAAAACAACGTCCGAACCTGATGAAGTACGAGGACCGTCCCACGTACCAGCACCGTCGCACGGTGACCACAGTCAGAGAAGAAATGGGACTAACAGTCCGCGGGCCGCACACCCGGCCACGCAGAAACGTGAAAACACGGTTCCCAAGGTAGCTCACAGGCCGCCAAACCCAATCCCACTCTCAGGGAAAGACGGGAACCCTCCAGCCCCAGGCTGGCAACTGGACTCGCAGTCCAAAGCCACACGCATGGCCCACGCGGAAAGCACAGAAGTATGATTCCCAGGGCAACGAACAAGCTGCCACGTCGATAACTGGACTCACGGTCCAAGGCCAAGCACATGGCCCACTTGGGAATCATCTTCCGAGAAAACTCACGGCATGCGGGGGAGACCCCACCGCACACACACCGACATAGGGTGACTCGGTCTAGCGTAACATGAAAGCCCGACACGCGAGAGGTCACCCGGACCCTCAAACCCATGGTCACGCTAAACGAGGTAACACGGTACCTCCAGACACCCAAAGACACAGTGACGGAACTCCACGGGCTGTTCGGGACACTCACGAGACCTAAAGTTGACCACCGGGTCACAACCGGGTCGACCGGAGGTCCACACATCGCGAAACGATCGCAGAGTACACGAAAACTCACCTCGGCGCAACATAGGGCCTGACGGTCCTGCCTTGGGCCGTCACAGTATGTAACGGTCTAAGCCTGACCGTCATAGCCCTCTAACGGGCTAACACAGGAGCGTTACGCGAAAGGAGCAAAACTGGCTGTGACGCACCCACCCTGGGGCGTCACCGCCTCTAACGGACCAAGCCTGGCGCGTTAGAAGATAGGTTGTGACGCACACCCCTCGGGGCGTCACAACCCCTAACGGACCTACCCAGGTGCATTAGAAGAGGGGATACGTCAACTCTGATGCGCCCAAATAAGGGCGTCACAGTGCTCTGACGGACCAAGCCTGGTGCGTCAGAGGCTCGTGACCCCAACAGTCCAAAACCTCGGAAACGAACGTAGCGGTTGGACCCAGGTGCGTTACAGCGCCGTCGCGGTCTATCGAGGGACCATCACACACACGGACCACCCAAGGGCCAACGGGCCCTGTGACGCACCCACCCTGGGGCGTCACAGGCTGTGACGGTCACTGGAAGGACCGTCACACCCGTCCGAGCGCGAAATGGCGGGAAACAACCCGAAAGATGTCCCACGCCCCCATACCTCCACAGGAGAGGGGGAAAACAAGGGGGAAGCCCCCAAATATCCCCTAGCATGCATCTAAGGCCTCGGATCGGCCAAAAACGTAATGAAACGGAGATCGGCCCACAAGCCCTAAAACATGGATTTTTCCCAAAAATCCCCGATTACGCCCGCTCGGCTCACCACGGCCTACAAAACTCGCGGGAAAAGAAGTTCTCTAGCTGGGGGTCCATCTCCCTACCTCCACCGAAGAAACGACGTGCCGTGGATGCCGATCCACGAAGAAAACACCGTTAAAGCCTCTCCGTTCCACGAACCCACGGCCGAGCTTCACTACGCCTCCACCGCCTCGATCCTCATCCATCCTCACCCATGCCTCGCCCGCGCCGTCCCCACCTCGCCCACGCTCCACCCCGTCGGCCATCGGAGAGAGAGGGAGAGAGAGGAGAGAGCGTGAGAAGAGAGAGGGAGAGAAGAGAGAAATGAGAGGGGAGAGAGAGAAAAAGGAGGTTAATATAGGAAATTCCAGAAATTCCAAAAAATACCAAAAAAATAGAAAATCACGTTTCCGTGATCCTCGGAACGCACCAATCGCAACGGTACCACACTCGCCTAGGGGAACGGCCTGGTTCACCCGCAACGAGGTTCCGAAGGAATTACCGAAACACACACCGGGAATCAGAAAACACACGCGGAAAAGCCGCGGAACGCTTCTGGGCCTCCGAAACAACTTCGGATTGCACCGATCCGAACACGAAAGATGTCCGAAATGAAATTTCGGACACAACAGAGTTGGACACTTCGAGAAACTAGATCTGGGACCCACGAACAAGGATCCAAAAAATCTGGAGCATTACAAGGTCGACCAGTCTTGCCGATGATGACAAGGGCCGAAAGGAAGTCGACCGACCTCGCCGGTGGTGAAGAGGGTCAATAGGAGATCAACCGGTCTTGCCGATGATGACAAGGGTCGTAAGGAAGTCGACCGATCTAATCGATTGTGACGAGGGTCGATAGAATGTCGACTGATCTTGCCGATGGTGGCAAGGGTCAAAAGGAAGTCGATCGATCTCGCCGATGGTGACGAGGGTCGAAAGGAGATCGACCGGTCTTGCCGATGATGACAAGGGTCGAAAGGAAGTCGACCGATCTCGCCGATGGTGACGAGGGTCGATAGAATGTCGACTGATCTTGCCGATGGTGGCAAGGGTCAAAAGGAAGTCGATCGATCTCACCAATGGTGACGAGGGTCGAAAGGAGATCGACCGATCTTGCCTATGATGACAAGGGTCAAAAGGAAGTCGACCGATCTCGCCGATGGTGACGAGGGTCGATAGAATGTTGACCGATCTTGCCGATGGTGACAAGGGTCACAAGGAGGTCGACCGGTCTTACCGATGATGACAAGGGTCAAAAGGATATTGGGAACTTTAAATCATCACTTTACTGACTTAAGCGCCCTTTCGGATTTTCACCGAAGCCAGCCCCCTCTTGCTTTTGCCCACATGCCCTTTCAGGTTTTCACTGTAGATCTATTTAAAATCCACTTAAGATAAATAATAATTAAAAATGATAACAATAATAAGCATGAGCACGAGGTGCTAAGGGGAGTTTGTGTGTCGCCAGAGACACGAGGGTCTCAAAGAGGAGATTGATATGGGGAGATGATCGCAAAATACCTCAAAAGATGCGGGGGATGTGAGTACTCCTTTTCTCTTCAAGATCGGCCGGCCGACGAAGAGAGTTCTTCAATTAATTACCCTTGCAAAAAAGACACAAACACCAATAAAGAATATGAATTAGCAATATGGTGAGTGTAGCATCAAATCCTAAATAAAAATATGAGCATGAAAATATGGTGAAGAACACACCTTAAGGGTGGTTGCCCTTAAACCCCTATGCAAAGAGGGTGTGGAAAATATGATGAATGAATGCAAATAATAAAAGAGTGCAAGAGATGCACTAAATGGGAGTTCTCAACGTGGTTGAGTTTTAAAAGAATAAATACATGAATGATCATGCATGCAACTGAATGATGCAGTAAAAGAATAATAATAAAAAAGGAGAGAAGAAGCCTGTCGCTTTGGCTTTGATATTCAAGGGGAAGTGAGCTTCAATAGGATGATGAAGAGCGTGCCGTGGAAGCCCCTCCTTCAGCCAAACACAGCCGCGCAGAGCAGCCTGCAAGAAAACAAAGCAAAAGGAAAAAAATGCGGAGGGGAAGAAGGGGGTCCAACCCGTTAACAGAGCAGCAGAGCTCTATTAATAGATTGGAAATAGAGGGATAAGAACGGCAAGAGTCCAATGATGGTAAGATAAGAACGGGCAAGAGCCCCAATCAAGGTAGAAGTCTAATGAGGCAAGGACTCTCTGGGGAAAGGGCTGCGAAGCCAACAGATGAAACACGCCCTTTGTCAGGGCGTCAATTCAAGAATTGACGACCTGTCAAGGGGCGTTAATTTAAAACACGCCCTGGGTCAGGGCGTTTCCTCCTGGATTAATTTTAGAAATAAACATTTCTTTTATTTAGAAATTATGAAAGACGCCTCAGGGAGAGGCGTGAATTGAAAAACGCCCCATGTTAGGGCGTGATTAAACATTTTTCAAACATTTATTCTTTTTCAAAAATTACATAATTCCAGGAATTGACGCCCTCATCTCAGGGCGTCCTTTCATCAAGAAACGCCCCAGGTCAGGTCGTGTTTTAAAACACGCCCTTCACCAGGTCACAAATTTATAAAATAGGTAAAAAAGGGAGAAATAGATAAAATGGGGAGACACGCCCTGGATCAGGCCGCGTTTTAAAAACACGCCCCTCTCCAGGGCGTTAATTCAGAAAATAGAGATAAATGCCCAGAAAATCCAGAAAAATAGGAAAAAGGAGGAAATGAGGGAAAAATAGGAGAAATTCAAGAAAATGGGAAAAACCACTCAAACAAGCTAATTTGAGGGTCAAATGGGGCATTACAAGGCAATATGAGAAATACTCAAAGTAATGTCAATTTTAGCGTGTCTACAGCTGCCCCGCCTTGGCGTCTGCTTTGCAAGGGAGCAGAGCAAACTGAAAAGTAGATGCCAAGGTGTGATGAGACACGCAATCGACATCACTTGATGAGAATTGAAATCAGAAGCACGAGATGAACCAATTTCGGAAAATTCAATGAAATCAACGATGTTTGGATAAAAAGGGGGAGGTGTGCACGCGGTGCACGAAGGAGAATGATCAACTTCCAGCGCGGTGGAAGTACCCCAGGTCACAAACCTGTAGGTTTCACCATTGGGGAGCGGTTACCAGCCAGTGGACGTGCTGCAGCCAAGGTGGATCAAAGGAAAGGAGATAAAATAAGATGATAAAAATTCAAACAATGAGCTTTCGAGAAAATGACCCAAAACAACGTCAAAACGAACTTAAGACTCAATTCGGCATGGAATATCTCATATTGAAAGATTAAGATCAATTCAACTCTCAACATCAGCTTATCAGAATGATTTTTCAACAATTGTTTCAAATTCCTACATGAATGCATGCTGGGCTAAAGGGAAAATAACAAATGAAAATATAAGATAATCAAGGATAATATTGTTAAACTGCCCAGACTGGGTCAAGAAACCAATTCTGCGAGCTGATACTAAGCCGAAGCCCGTTTATCCACGCACCAACTCGTAAAAAGGGAACCATCGTCCCCAGTCTTGGACGGCTCAACGGCCTATCCGTGTGACTCAAGCAAGCACATTCACAATCAAAAAGGGCCAATTTTGGGCCACAGCTCTCCCGTCGCTCACCCAAGCCCGGGGTGACTTGGCGATGCCAAGTGGAGGATGTAGGGTTGGGCCCTTGCTGGTAGAGG
The DNA here is from genome assembly GCA_022559845.1 of Amorphophallus konjac. Taxonomy (NCBI): domain Eukaryota; kingdom Viridiplantae; phylum Streptophyta; class Magnoliopsida; order Alismatales; family Araceae; genus Amorphophallus; species Amorphophallus konjac. The sequence goes on from CM040120.1 coordinate 239,526,788, forward strand.
GCCAGCAAGGCCAAGACTTGACTCCCAATGGATGTGGAAGCCCAAATCAATGGGGCCGACAAAGTGCCAAAGGCACCGGTTTCTCTCTTCCCCATGGTGATCACTCAAGATTATGGGGCTTGAGGATCGAGCTCTCACTCACACGGCCAGCGGAACTAAGAACTAATATTGAAAGACAAGCACAATAAGCAAGGTTTTAGAGAACTTACTCGACCGGTTTGAAGAAACCGGTCCCGTTCGAAGACGAGGGCGAGCGGGGAGGCGGGTGGATCCTCACACGCCGCGCCGGGGTAGCTTGACCTGTCCAAAAGATTACAAAACTACACCTCTCACAGGAGGGGGATCTTGGGGTGGGGGTTAAGGTAGATTACAACTAATACTACCTCCACACAGGGAGGGGCCTTCCGCCGGCCAAGCGGGGAGGGGAAAGTGAGAAAGGAACACCGAAGATGGAGGTTGCTGATTCTGCCCGCGTTCTGTGGGTGCTAACAGCCGAGTGGAGAACTGACTGCTGCGACTGCTACCGATTTTTGTTGGGGACTAAACCACCTGGAAAAGATTCGTAGGAGGCTAGGGAAGTCGTCCAATTTTTTCTGATTTCTTCTGGTGCCGATGCTGATCAGGATGGGGGCCCGAATCAGGGAGGCAGGCTCTCAGACTGGCAGCTTCTGATTTCTAGCAGGAGGTTGCAGGGGGTGCCCCGACAGCTCCCGAACTCGGACTCAAGCACCGTCAGAGTTGTTGGAATTGTGGATGAGTCTTCTTTGCAGCAAAACTAACGGGGAAGCCAAACTATGCCGGAGAAGATCAGGAGGCTCTGAACAATGCTGACAGTTCGGTGCAGACTGTGGGAAGCAGATCTGCGTAGCTAAGGGAGAAAATTGAGAACTCTGGATCACGAATGCCGAATGAAGTTCTGTTTCTTGATTCTGGAATTAGACTGGCCAATGAATAACTTTTAAGAAGAGCTCTTGGACTGATTCCTCCGAGGTTTGTTGTGGTGAAGCTTTTACTCTGGTTCTGGTACACAGTAGGGGCAGTTCTGTGCCATTGTGGAAGAATGGAGCTCCCGGGCAGCACACAGCTCGGATGAAGACGAAACCACTTCTGTTGTGGAGAAGACAGGTAGACGCTTCTGTGGATGCCTCTTGTGTCTTCAAACTCGTCAGAAGAAGTCATAGTGGCCACTGCAAGTTGCTGGTTCACTGCAACCCTTTGGACAGCAAGCTGCAACTTCGGAGTAGCTTCCAATGATCAAGAAAGTAGAAGGGGAAGGGGGTCTATGGTGAAGGGGAGGTGGATGAAGGGTGGAAGGGGGGCTTGTGGGAGATGTGGAGGGTATCTAATGGTGGAAGGGAGGTGGAGGAAGAAGGGGAGGGCGCAGGTTGCAGCTGGAGGAGAGGGGGGAAGGGGTGTGCAAGGATGGTGGGAATGGAGGGAGAAAGGGGTGAACTTAGCCTAATGGGGAAGGGAGAGGGCGGCCAAAGCACTTGGAGGTAAGGGGATTTCAAATTCAAAAGGCCTAGGAAGTTGGGAGATTGTGTGGGGAAGAGGGGTGATTGTGTTGGAATGGGGAAGATTGTATTGGAATAGGGGAGATAGTGTTGGAATGGGGAAGATTCTACCTTGGAACTAGGGGGGAGTAATGGTGGCTATGGGAAGTGGAGTGGCATTAATGGAGGTAGGTGGGGTTGGAGTTGGTTGGGAGGAGGAAGAGAGAGAGAAAGGGGCGAACCCCTTAGTGGAGGAGAGAGAAAGAGAGAGAAGAGGGGGGTGGAGAATCTCTCACCCTAGGGCTTCTCACCCAATTAGATTCACTCCACTAAACTAAGTTTTGAAATCTCAAATGGCATTTTCATTGACTGATTCATTACCTTCAAATGAAGGAAATGGGGCCCTATATATAGGAAACCCACATTTTACAATAAGTCCCTTACAAAAGACTCAATGACAAATAACCGAAGGGGTAGGGGGGTGGTCTTGGGCCAAGCCCGAAGAATTGGGCCCAATAGCACATTACACAATCTAATGACACTCAAACTTAGGAAAATAAATGCAAGACCTAGGGACATGACTCAAATAAAATGAAAATTACATCAAAATGACTCAAATAGATAGCACAAAAGGGATAATTGGGCCTTTATAGAGAGAGGCCCGAACTCAAACGATACCGGAGTGTGAAGAAGACCCTAGCCAAAGGGAGTTATGGATGATGCCTCCATCAGTATGTGGAAGGTGACGGTGGAGGAGGCTCATGGTCAAAAGAAACTAGGAGTTGTTGGCTAACGAAGCGGGCTCGATTGTAAAGCTGTTGCCATGATGTAATATCATTCAGGGCTAAGATACATCTGAGCTCGGGCGTTGCATTAGAAATAACCATCTTGATCTGCTTGCCCTATGGAATATGCCCCGGGACTTGCGCGGCTAGGCGACGCGAGCGGTCGACAAACATGAAGAATTTCTCGCCGGGCTTCATCTTTTCGTGGGCCAGATCAACCAAAGAATGTATGGGCCCAACTTGATCCTGGTACTACTGAATAAATCTTGCTTGAACGGCTTGAAAATTCATCATCTGCTCTTGCGGCAATGTGAAGAACAAATCCTTGGCCGAGCCCTCTAAAGATAGGCCAAACAAATAGACCATCAAGCATTGATCATGCTGGAACTGGGCCGACTCATATAAGAACTCCTTCAAATGCACGTAGGGGTCACCGACTCCACCATAGCGACGATAAGCTGGAATCTATGAGCGCGGTGGGAGTTGAAGACCGCGGAATGCAAATGAGATATCCAAAAAAGTTCGAGGACTAATTTGTCGTTGCAATTCATCAAGCTGGCGTTGGGCCTGAGCGATCATCTCCTCGGTAGGAAGAGTTCGAGAAGGATATCGGCCAGCTTGAGCAAGAGATGATGAATTTGGACCAGGATAACGTTGATGGGCCGGATAAGGGGATCCGACCGGAGATGAAGATGAGCCCATTCTGGGAACGGAAGGATGCACGGGCCTGGAAGGATCACAAGTGGGTGAATGAGGATTGATTGGGCCCACGGCAGCATGGGCAGGCTAAGAAGGCCCATTAACAGAGTAGGGTCTGTTGGAGGAATAGGGAGATGGGCCCGCATGAAAAGAGGAGTCCACACGGGGGTACGAAGATGGAGAAGTGTAAGAATAAGGTACAGGGGAGAAGTGTTCCATGAGGATGACGGGGACTTTATATAGTGAATTTCAAATGAATACAAGGAGGGAAATGAACGTGGGGCGAATGCAGCTAAAGGGAGACACACAAGGATGAACTAGACCTAATGAGCCTAATCTGACAAAAAGATGCAAATGATGACACTGTGCAACACACAATGGAGAAGAGAAATGAGAAAAGAATCAACCAATTACCCAAACAAATTCCAAATGATGCGCGAAGATTTCTTATAAGTTCTCTTTTAGGACCTTTGTGGATTGATTAAAAATTTGAATTCACTCAACCACAAGGTACCTAAATAGGGTGAGAAGGGAGAACTGGCAGACTCTAAAGGACTCTCTCTCGCACGAATGCAGCCCCTAGACTAGGGGGTGGTATGGTACAACCTACCCGACGTCCGTGTGGGAACCCACGGCTCACGGGGGCTTACGGAGGTCCTCGGCAAGGTCCCCTAGTCGGCTCCAAGGAATATGGAGACGAGAGGAAACCCTACCTCGGTAGGAACGTAACTAAATATGGATGAAATGCATGAATCCTATGCGCACCGGAGTGCATGCAAAATCTAGCCTAGAAACTAGCAAGCAATGACCAAAATAAACATGTGAGGATGAAAGCAAATAGGCAGCAACAACATATAACCAGGGGAAGATCAATGAATGGCACCAAGGAGAACAAAGACAATATAGATATGGCAATCAAAGCAACCTCGGGTGCACTGTGGCATCAGAAGGACGGTCTGTGGGAGACCGCACAACAAGATAGATGGTCTATATATGATCGCATAATCTAGGGAGTAACGACAAAGTAACAGGAGAATCAGAAAATGATAGAATGAAAGAGACAGAAATCAGAAGCGTACCAGGATGGGCGGTCTGTTGACTGCCGCATGAGCACTAGAACGGACCTGAAACAACCGCGTGACAGTAATCCGGCCAACAGCATAAAGGCAGAGACATACCTGAACTAGCAAGATGGACGGCCAAACACAGGCCGTATGGAAGATGAACGGGTGGTGAGAGGCCACTCACGACAGCAGGCTTCCAGAAGAGATGGAACTGTTCGCAGATAAGAATGGTTGGTTTACAGCCGCACAACGTTTGGACGGCTCATGGAGAGCCGTGCAAGTTCCAGAGGATAGACACCGCAGGCAGCCATGATCAACCTGAAACCACTTCGAGAAAAGGACTAACAAAGCAAAAGAGAAGGTCAGCAAGTCACTAACACGATGGGCACAAGGTGTCCCACCGTGATCACCAAAAAATGGGTTGTTGATATGTTTTGTTCTTTCTTTCTTTCTCTTCAATACCGGCTTGAAAGATCTCTATTCTCCCCTTCTAATAAATCGATATGTAAAATAAAATAGGACAGTAGAAGGAGAACATAAGAGAGTAAAGAACTGTGATCGGCACCGAGACGCCGTACGCGATGAACACACCGTGCCTTGGAAAGAGGGAGAGGTACTCGCTTGACCTGCAGCGCTGGGAAGATGGACGGTTCAGGAGGAACCGCCTGTAAGATGCACGGTCTTACAATAGACCATTTAAGAACGCTGCAGAAGATGCGGGAGGAAGCACTCCTGGCAGTTGAACTGCTCTATCACGACCGCAGGAAGAAGAAGGACGGTCCAGTATGCACCGCACGTCTTCTTGAACGGACTGTAGAGAATCGAGCAAGACCACCAAGCCAGAAGTCACAAGGGGTCCAACCTCTACCCTCTCTGGCCGGCCAGAGGGGATGGGCCTCATGTTAGTGAGTTGCTGACCTGTGAAACAGAGTGTAGACACAAAAAGAAAACCCAAGTTAGAATGAGGATAGAAAAAGATGGTGGAAATATGGTCAGGTGGTGGAAGGTACACCACCCAAGGATAAGAATTGAGCAGAAGAAAAGATGAATGGATAGAAGAAGGAGAGGAGGAAGTGGACCCCCAAATGCACAACTGACGGCCCTTGAACTTACGTCGCCGCCTCTTCTTAGCCGAAATCTTCTTGAAATAACGCCACCTGGTGCGGACTCGGGCCTTCGGGCTTCCTATCTTGCAATACTTTCTCAGATAACGGGCCCACCTGGCAGACGGCCTGGCCCGACTGTGAACATGCAACTTCATCGGGGTGGCTGCCCCTAGCTGTACGGTGCTAACCTCAGAAGGACATTCCAGAACAGTCAACTCCTTGGGATGAGCATCAGGAAGCAATAGGTTTTGTCGTTCGGCACTAGAAGCATAAAATTCGGCAACTCCACTCGATAATCGGGCATGAATCATAACTCCCTTATCAGAAGAACATGACGAAACTGAGGGAGAGTAATGCGCGGCGTTGACGTGGCCGACTCACCAATAAACCGAGGAAGATTACATAAGATGTGCAGAATGTCCTTCGAAAAAGAAGACATGGCCAATTGCCCCTTGAATGCTGAATTCATTAAACCTTTGGCGGCCGTATGTGTTAGCATAATCCGAGTAGAGAACCCCTCTCGGCCAGTGAACTGAACAAAAATCGAGCGTGAGGTAATAATAGCACCAATCGTGACTTCTTTGGTGAGCAAAGAGATTGCCACCGGCCTCGCTTTTGAAGAATCTGGCACCAATGCTGAGGAACTCTTCTCAACAACCGTCTTCATAGCAAATGCAGGCTCCTGGTTCCCAAAACAGCCAAGGGCTAGGACTCGGATCGGCATGCGGGAAATAACATCACGGATCTTGAAATGCACGATTGAAACCTGGCTTGGCTCCTTATCTCCCTGGGGACTAGACCCGAGGGGCACCAAAGGTAGCGTGTACCTGCTCCGCAAAGTGGGAAGTGGTAGAGGGATGTTAGAAGGAGGAAGTTTGAATGGCATGTCCCTGCCCTTCTTAATCATGCTTTCCATGACGTCCTTGAAGACATAACAATTTTTAATGGCATGTCCCAGTGCCCGGTGATATGGATAGAATAGAGGATCATCCTTCTTGGCCGCATCATCAGGTCTCTTTGGCTGAGGCAATGTTATCTTGTTGTATTTATATGCCCAGTCAAATAATGCATGTGTCTTTTCTTTGGGAAACGAATATAATTTCTTTATTTTATTCCTCAAAGAGACATTTTCTTTCTTTTATGTTGCTCCTGCTGGCGGAGGAGCAGCTGCTGCTTTGGCCTTTGCTGTCTGCTGGTCAAAGGTATTGAAATCAACAGCATTTGCTTCAGTCGGCGTAGGTCGCCGTTCAACAACTTTCCCTTTCTGAACAGTAGGGATGTTGTTTACAGGACGTCTGGACAGGAAGGTCTCGACCTTTGCCACCACACTGTTCAAACGGTCGAATGTCCTGATATCTGTTCCAATCATCTTTTCAAGCACTTCCCTCTTGAGGTTTTGCTTGCATATCTGAACAACATCTTCTTGGTACAGAGGCCGCTTGCATCTCATGGCTAGGTTCCTCCATCTTTTGATATAATCCAGGGCCGTTTCATCCTGACTCTGTCTGGTAGAGTATAATTCTACCACTGTAATCTCCCTTTCTGTGACATGGAACCTTTCTCAGAACTTTCGCTGCATATCGGGCCAATCAGTTACAGACCCGGCTGGTAGGCTGGAATACCACTCAAAGGCCAAGCCCGTGAGGGATGAGCCGAAGAACTTTAGCAGATAAGCTTCATCGGCAGCCAAGTCTCCCATGAATGTTGTGTAATAAGCAATATGTTCCCTTGGGGAGCCTTGCCCATTGAATTTCTTGAACTTTGGCTGTTTGTTAATGCCTGGGGGTAGTCTCTTTGTGGCATATTGTGGAGGATACGGTACCCGGTAGACATCAAAAGTCCTATAATCACCATCAGCCCTTTCAGACAATTTCATTTCTATCATCCTTTCAACCATCGGCTTGTTCACCATAGTAGGATTGACAGGCTCTGGGTAGAAGTAGGCATGTTGTTGTGTAAAGGGAGTTGTCATGACAGTGGCATGTAAACCCGGTTGCACTCCTGACGGAGAGGGCTGCACTGTTGGCTGTGGCGGGAAGGGCTGACATGGAGCTTTCCCGTGACTTGCTTGGTGGGAGACGGCAGGTATTACCACCTCCGCACAACTAGAGATCTCTTTTGCTGGTTTAGCATGCTTGGAGACAGGGGTTTGTTCATTCTTCTCGTTTAATTGCCTCTTAAGAGACTCAATCTCTTGCTGGTATCTCCTGAACATCATTATGATGGTTGGGTCCAGAGATGCAGCCATAGGCATGTCCTCTGTTGTCTGACCAGATGTTCCCTCGACTGGGTTCAAGAGTGACACATTTTCTTCTTCCGAAGTCACCACGTTTACAGTTAAAGTGATGATCTTAGGTGAATCATCATATGCTGCAAGCTTCTCTCTTGCCACTTGGCCTCACCTTGTTATGGGCCCGGGCCTTTGGGCCAACTTGACGATCTCTTCAGGCTGGTCGGGCAAAGCACCATACCACCCAGTAACCCCTACCATATTACAGGCAAAGACTTGCAGTTTTCCTTGTTGCCTCCAGACTCTTCTTCGGACATGACCAGGGAAGGTCAATCGATCGAACACAGATATTCTTTCTCTTTCTTCTCCCTGCTGCGGGGCATCCTTCAAACATCCGGCCCTTTGGCCATCTTCGAATTCATTGGAGTCTGAACACGAGACTCCTGGCATTATTTCTTCTTTGTTATATCTTTCCTCTTCTTCAGCGCCAATGGCGCGGAGCAATCTTTGCTGCCCGAGGGATGAGTTTCCCAGGCAATGGAAATAGTCTTGGACTACTCTGCCCATTTCTTCTCGACTATGCCTCTGGGGATCAGCTTGCGGCATCAATCGCTCTTGCGTTTTTGGCTGATAAGCCAGCCTTGTTATCTGGGTGGTCTGATACATCTTCCGGGGATACCGAAATACATCTGCCTGCTTGGCGCAGGCCCTCGGCATGTGGGAAATAGCCATAAGAATAACTTCTTCTTCTTCTTTTCTTATCAGAATTTTCCTGCTCCCTCTCCTGGGACGCATAACAGCAACTTCCGCCTTCGCAGGGGTTGGCGCTGGGCCTCGAACCTTCTTGGTTACCCAGATCTGCTTGAATTTCATCGGCTTAGGTGCCAGCGGCTTCTTTTCTTCTTTCTCCATGTTGGCCCTCCTGGTGGCCAGCACTTGGAACTTGTTGTTGGTAGGGACCGTCGGAATGATGCGGTCGGGTAGTGCTTCAGCCGGGCGACCGTTGAGGTACACCCGCATTCCTCCTATCAGCATGGACTTCCCCGAGATTGACAAACGTCCTTGGGGTGCAGCGGTCTGGTTCCTCCGATAGTTCTTCTTCTTCCTGCCAATAGAAGCAGGGACAGTGGTCCTTCTATCTAGGTGATGGACGTAGCATGGGACAATGGTGCTTGCAACAGCCATCCTTCGTGGCTTCTTCTTTTCTGGTATACTTGCGGGTTCTACCGCAGCAGTCTTCTGGGCTTCACCATCGACTTGGAGCAGGTCGACGAATGCAAGTCCTAAGCAATTTGGGAATCCTACCGCCGGGGACATGGATCCAAATATCGTTGGCACCACCAGGTACCCGTCGCGAACATGGTTGTTGATGACTTGCTGGCCGAACCTGAGGGAAATCAGTCCAGTCTCCATCCGAATTCCTGCAAGTAAGATCAGCGCATAGTCAGAATGTTTGGGGAGGCCACCAGGCCTCTTACTTTGGTGAAAAGATGAAGGGAGACTTGGTCCCACTGGGCGTGCCAGCTTTGTGGACTAGATTTGGTTTCTTACTGATATTCTTTTATTTGTTTAACCTTCTTATTTTATTATTTATTTATTTGTTTATTAGCTAGTTTAGTAGGCGTGCCAGTCACCGGAGTGATAGTTTATTATGCGCTTGATCTGACTCAGTCAGTCGATTGTGAGGCTCGAGTCAGAATCGGAAGTCCGTCATACCATAAAGACTATGACGTTAATTACGCCCTTCTAAAGAAGGACAACCCTTGATTAATCGTCAAAGTAAGAGGGGTCCCAGGGGCAAAATGAGATAAGACTGCTATGCTCACTTTATTTGCAGGGTATGAGATGCATGCACATGGTCGTGTGATTGATAGTTTTATTATGGTTGTTGGCCCAGAGAGATGGCGGACAAGAAGGGGGGGTTGAATTGTCCCCTTGCCAAGATGGCTTTCTTAACTAAACACAATGGAATTAAAACAAACTACTTGATTATCCTAAACAAACATGAGATCTAAAAGGTTCTCTCGATCTTTTCGATCTCACTCGTAATAACAATGCAATTGTTAGATAAACTTATGCCTAACACGGATAACAGAGGTAGCAGTGTGCAGTGGTACAATGAGTAAAAATCTATTAAATTGACCTGTGAAGGGAGGTAGATGAAATGAGCAATCGCACTGGCATTCACCCCTCACCCAACCGGGTGAGGCTTCACTACATGCTACTTTCGTAGCAACACGGGGACAAACCCCAACCACACACACGCTGCGTCCGCAGCAATACACACACGAGGCCTTGCCTCAACACGCTGCCACTGCAGCACACACACACACACACATGTTCGGGGAACGTACCCGGACACGACAACCACACGGAGACACAGCTCCGTATACACACACAGATATTCTGAGTTTAACAAAATTAAAGGATATACAATATACGCCCATAGCAGTATGTAGATGAAGATAGACTATGAAACACACATAGAAATAAACATAAAGATGATGTAGAAATATCTCCTTGGTTCTCCAATTGAAATAAGCAGATCTTTCTTGAAGCTTAGGTTGGAGAGAGTTGAATCCGGAGGTAGTCGGAGCAAACGATCGTCCTTCTTGAAGATTAAATGTGTGTTCCTTCAAATCCAAGCTCCGATCGTACCTGCAAACATAAAGAACAGATTAATCAATATGCACCCAAACAACTATCTATTCTGAAATAGACAAATAGAGATGAGAGAAGAAAGATCCCCCTCAAATCTACAGTGAAATCCGTCCAAAGGAGTGATGGGATGCGCCGAACGATCTGTTCGCGGAGTGGAAGCCTCTCAATGCTCGTAGAAGGCGCCCTAGGGGGAATGGTTAGATGACCTTGCTCCCAGCTGGTTCAGATCAGCAAAGAACGGCTCATTCTTGGCATCCTCCTCTTCTTCTTCTTCCTCCTCCAGGTGGGGCGGCGCCCTCCTCTTCTTTCCTGCAAGCAAATAGAAAATATTAGCACAAGGGATACTTCCATCGTGGGAGAGCCGCAGCTACTTATGCAAGAAGGAAAACCAGCACCAAAAGACCCATTAGCCCATGCCTAAACACTTCAAAGCAACACCCAGAAGATGTGTAGAAACCCTAAGGCCATTGGTGTAAAAGCCCCAAACAATCGGATCTTGAAATGGACAATTCGAAACCAATCCAGAAAACTCGTTCTGGACGAACCAGACAAAGTGTCGACTCTTAGAGTCGACACTTTTGTCAAGGTGTTCTGTCCCGAACATAAAACAGCATCCAGGACAAAAGTGTCGACTCTCAGAGTCGACACCTTTTGTCGAGAGTTCTGCCAGAAGATAAAAATCAATTCACAGGACAAAAGTGTCGACTCATATCAGAAATCAAAGCAGATAGAACCTACTGAAATAAGTGTCGACTCTAAGAGTTGACGCTTTTACTGACAGAACTGAAAACTCAATAAAACTCAATTGAAACCCTAAAAATCCTCTCCCAAACATTAAAAACAAATAACCATGTATTGAAACATGGTATTGGCATGAATTAAGCCGCATTCCAACACAAGCCAATGAAAAGAGACAAGTATATTGAATTTCAAACCATTAAGACCTCAACTAGCAAATGAAATCAATTGAAAGCGTGACTAATGAATAAACCCCAATCTTGGCACATGGAAATCCATTCAACCATGTCTACTTACTATAGATTCAAGGGATTGTAAACAAGAGTGGAAGATTACCATTGATCCAATGCATTATGGGCAGCATGAACCTGCACTTTCTAGAAGTTAAATTCATGTCAATTTTCTATTAAAGTAAATAAGATACACAAAACACTTTTCCACCAATTATTTAATTCATCTACAGCTCAAGCTCATATGTCTCATATGAAGAATTAATTTATGCATGGAAAGGGCATTTCCAATGCAATCCATTTAAACCTGTCATAACTTCCAAAATACAGTCCATACCAAATATCCAATTACCAACATAGCTCAAAAGACCAGATGACATAGGCGATCAATTGTAAAAGTAGTTCAAACAAACCACACACATGGTTTCCATTCAACCCAAAAAAAATATCAAATTCAGTTCAGAAACCTCACAAGTTCAGTCCAATTAATTCAAGCTTAAACAAAGGCAATCTGAACTTAACTCATTCAAATGTCTCTTTGAGACCAAATTCAGTCCAAGGTAGACTGATCATTCATTAACCTTCCAAGTCAAGATTAGCTGAACTCACATTAAGTGAGTGTGCACTTGAATTTCAGTTCATAGAAAAACAAACATCGAACCTTTCCAGAATGACTCACATCCATCAAACATACATGAAAACCAGGTTCAGACCAAAAATATGAAGTTCAGGCTAGTGAAACCTGAACTCATTCTCTACAAGGTCAACACACAAGAACACCCAATGTACTGACCACAATGAGATTACACATGCAATCCAAATTAAGGCTGAGCTCACATATACCATGGACAGCAAGATTCAGATATAAAGAATTTAAACTCAGCTCACTGAAAATCGCCCATGAGACCGATTAACTTGTATGGCATTCACATATGAAGTAGACTCAAAAACATCCAATCCAATAACGCGCATGTGATACAGTAGAACCTCAGGTAGTGGCACAATCAATTTAACATGTATGTCCATGACCTAGACCCATCTAAACAATCCAAGACAAAGAACAAGGCTCAAGGAGCCAGGGGTCGACCCATGGGGTCGACCCTTGCAGTGGGAAAGAAAGGATATGCCAAAAGGCAGTCCGGTTCAACCCAAGGACATCCAATCCCATTCAACCACACCAAGGGCCTTATGAAACTCAATGAAAACATGATCTTTCTAGAAATAACATGCATTTGAGAATCTTGAAAGCTCGATAAATCACATATGAATGTTATGCATGAGAGCACCAAATTAGAAATGCATGAAGTGTTTGCTTAAGACCCCATTTATGATTTTGAAGAATCAAAAGGATTTGTCCATGAAAAACCATGTGGAATTCCTAAGCAGCAAGATAAGGTTGATGCACATGAACATGTAGAGCACTAAGGTCAAGACATATGATGCTCAAGTCTGAGCATATGAAATATAGATCAGTGCCATGAGGAATAGGTCAACTCCCTGAATGGGTGAGGTTGACTCTTCAGACCACAGAAGTCCAAACATCCAAACCTACAAAACAAGATATCAACAGTAAGCTCCATAACAGAAAATGATCAATGAGTATTTTCCACAATATTTTCACTTTTATTCATACACAAACCACACAATATATTAGAATCATCAAAACCATTGTCAAAGACAAGGAGGGGCGCACAGAACCCAACAATGGTTTATCTGCCTGATTCCCGGTACGGGGACGGGGAACCGCTCTCACGCATAATGATGGTTTCCAATCGTGCATAGCCCGACCTTCAACCAAGCATTATTTTATATATTGGGAATACATGAGCAGATGACTTTAGGCTTATTTGATCATATTGAGCATGCTGCATGAGATAGAGAAGTTTGTTCTTTATAAAACCAGGCAAGCATCAGCATGGTGACGAGATTTGTTAGAACATTGCGGCATTGCATGTCCATCTCTTAATCTTATCTACATGAATCACAGAATGAATCCGGTAGCACATCCCTTTTATCTTGGATCATACCAAGTGGGAATAGGATACCGTCCACGTAGAGGTGAGATGGAATCCATAAATGATCGGGACATGCCAGTGCCCGAATAACACGAAGTAGGACTAAACCGAGATGGATTAACCCGAGACGATATTTGTCCGTGGAGGTGTTTGTTATTTTTATTCCCTAGAGGGAGTACTAGAGACCATACAGAGGCAGGGCCCTTTGGATCCCAAGGGGTTTGAAGCTGATGTAGCATACCGAAGATCAGAGTTCATTCCGACAGCATCTCCCCTATTTTTGGACTGTGCCAAAAGGGGAGTATATGACATCCATCTACGGAGTGTCGAGATGGAAGCCAAAAGAAAGATGGGTGTAGCCCGAGATCCAAGAGGATCAAAATTCAGCGGGACGATGTCCACTCATCGTGCCATTTATTGATATCCCCTTGAAGAGACCATAGGAGAACATGAAGTGGCAGAACTCCATAGGCTGGTAGGGTTGCAAAACAAACGTCATGCTCAGTAGAATGTAGGGGGTTAACCCCATTAATTTAGCTCCCATGGGCTTGAGTGAAGGAATATTATTCCTCCCCGGGATGGTAATGGTTCTATACTGAGGATAATAAGGCTCGGGGGTTCATGAGGGCGTCGGGACGATGGCGTCTCGGCGCGGCTAGCTTCGGCGCGACAGAGAGCACAAAGGGGCATCGGCCTGGGGGAGGTTGAAGGAAAGGTGGTCGGCGCGCATAGGTGGCCCGGTGTAGGCCGGTCCTCGGTGCGCCCATCACTCGGCGCGGAACCCGCGCCGAGAGATGACTGTGCCGGGACGCCGTCTTGCGCCGATAGGAGGGATTTGGGGGTTTTGAGGGCTTTATGAGGTTATGGATTTTGGGAGTTTTGAGTGACTTTATCTGAGGTTTTGAGAGGCTTTATCTGAGGGTTTTGAGAGGCCAGGGAACCCTAAAATTGATTCTGGGATGAATCATCCCGAGGAGGGGAGCATCTTCACACTGGAGCATCATTGGTAGCTGATTATTTATTGAATCACATGAACCGGGATTCGATTATATCCCTCACTGTTTCACAAATGAGAAGCCATGAGATGAATTGTCTCAGGTTCTCACCACGATCGTGAGGTTTGGAAAACAACAACGATGCGACAGAAATAGACTCACGTAGTATGAGGGGTATGCATACACAGCAGAACCAAGATTTGCACATAACAGCTATCAAACACGATAGTCTTCAAGGAGACAGAGAGAGAGAAAACCCCAGAATCTCATATTTCATTTCATTCAAAAGAATGCACATATTTAGCATAGAGGGGAATCAGACTACAAGAATATACATATAGACTAATGACCCTTGAAAATTTGCCGGACTGCGCCGACGCTTAACATCAACAGAGGAACAGTGCTCAGAAGCAGATTACAGAAAAGAAGAGTGAAATATCAAATGTGGAGGGGGAGAATATAGCCCCTGAGGGCATTTGACAGATGAACCCCACCTTGAATCATTTTTACCTAGGCTTCTCCTACTCTCGCTCTTTCTTTCAGATCCCTTTCAGCGGGCTCTCAGTCTCTTTTCTCTTCTTTGGCTTTGAATACTCTCCTCTGTATTCGGATGCCCGATCCCTATACTCTTCTCTATTTGTCCCCTCTTCTCAGTCGAAGACACGGGGTTTATATAGAGGGCTGGCTTTCTTCCATCGGCACGTGTGCTTCCCGGGGCGATGTGGCATCGGCGCGCCCTGGAGCAAGCTTCTCGGCGCGCTCATATTGGGTTGGGCTTGGGCCCATTTACTTAGTGCATCAGCGCTGATAGAAGGGATTTGAACGAATGGGCCTTCTTCGTTGGCCATATGGGATTCTTGAAATGAGCATTTGTTCTTCTTGTAGCTTACTTAGCATCTTGCATCCACAAACATGTGCGAGGCAATGTGAATCCCATTTTACGAGCACCAGAATATTCTGAGGATCATCTTCAGCAGGCAGATGATTGCCCGGGCTTGATGTAGTCTTAATCAGCCTGACTATATGAATGATAGCCGTGCTGGGTAGCAGCTTGGCCAGAAATGGCTTCAGCCGGACAGAGTGTCAGGGGTAGTGGATCTTCTTCTATTCTGGTTCGTAGAACTTCCAGGGATGACACAAGAGCTTCACCCTTGACTGACCTTCAAAGAGCTGAGCTTGCTTTGACTTCTTCTTTTATCTTTGTATATTTTAGGTGTCAACAACGACTCACCTTTTAGCTCGGAGCTCCCGGACGAGGAGTCCCTTGCTGTTCAAGCACAACAATCGGTTGAACAGAGCGGAGATGTCTTGCATTATTGGCAGCAAAGCGCTCCCACAACCAGTGTACCTTGTTTGGAGCTCTACTTCGATGGCGCTTCCCGAGGGATTACCCGAAGCAACCAGGATCCAGCCACTATGGCAGGCGCCAACATTGTTTTCCTGACTCCTCAGGGCTGGGTTTTGAACAATTCATGTGCCCTCATGAAATCCATGACCAACAATGAGGCTGAGTATGAAGCTCTGCTCATTGGGCTCCAGATGGCTCTCCACATGGGCGTCAAATACCTCAAAGTCTACGGGGACTCCAAACTGATAGTCCGATAGGTCCTCGGCATCTATGACGTGTGAAAATCGGAGTTGGTCCCGTACCACACTGGCGTCACTAGATTAACCAAGAAGTTCTATTTCTTTGAAATAGATCATGTCCCTAGAAGCAGTAATGCCCCGGTAGATGCCCCAGCGAAATTGGCTACGGCTATCAAAGTCCCGCCCGAGGGCGAGGTCGACATCGTCATCAAACATAGAAGACTAATGCCGACCTCGCTCGAAGACGACACTGGTCTCAGCATTTATGAGGTCCACGACCTTGACCAGAATACTCCCCCAGAATGAGAAGATTGGCGACAGCCGATCATAAAACTCAAGAAAGGGTGGCTCCCTCCTGACCGAGCTCAAAGGGTCTAGCTACTCCGCCGAGCAACCTCTTATGAGTTGATTGGCGATTCCCTGTACCTACTCGTCCATGAGAAGGACAAGTCAATTCTCTTGAGATGCGTCTCTCCAGTGGAGGCTCAAGCCATCATGCAAGAGGTTCACTCTGGATTGTGCGGCGCGCACCAGGTCAGAGATCGAATGAAGCACAATATCAAGCTTAAAGGCTTCTACTGGCCGACCATGTACGTGGATTGCATCCAGTACGCCCGTAGATGTCATCAATGCCAAGCCTTCGGCCCAGTACCTAGAAGACCTCCTAACCCACTGCATCCTACAGCCCCCACTTGGCCTTTCGCTGAGTGGGGCATGGACATCGCGGGGCCTTTCCTGCCATCTTCCAAGGGCCATAAATACATATTGGCCGCCACTGACTATTTCTCTCGCTGGGCGGAGGCTCTTCCCTTGCGAGAGGTCACCAGCGAGGTGGTTGCTAGATTTATCTGGCACAACATCATTTACCGATTCGGTACTCCCAGTCGCATCATGTCCGACAATGGGACACCATTCAAGAATAGGGCCGTGTACCAACTTGCGGCCAAGTTTCACATCGACTGGAGAACCTCTTCGGTCTACAACCCCCAGGCCAATGGCTTTGCGAAAGCCTTCAACAAGACCCTCTGCAAGCTCCTGGCTAAAATGGTTAGCCACCGAAAATGCGATTGGGGCGAGAAGGTCTTTGAGACACTATGGGCTTACCGGACGGTCTACAAAACTCCTATGGGGTGTTCGCCGTTCTCCCTCGCCTATGGGGAAAAATCTGTTATCCCCATTGAAGTCCAGTTAGCCTCTTATCGCGTGGCGATCCACACCGGCTTCGTCGGCCCAAATGAAAATGAATACCAGAGAAGGCTAGAAGAGCGGCGTGCAAGTATACCAGGCCCGTATGATTCAGGCCTATGATAAGCTCGTCAAGCAGCGAGCCTTGAAGCAAGGTGACCTCGTCATGATCAAGGAAAAGGGAGTCATGGCAGGGCGCCCCAGTGGAAAGTTGCAGCCGAATTGGCGAGGCCCATACATCATCCGCAACGTCTATGAGGGCGGGGCATACACGGTTGTCGACCACAAAGGTCACAGACCCTTCCCGCCTCTTAATGGAAAGCATATGAAGCTATTCTATGCCCCGGAACATGAGTTCATGCGCCAGCCAGATTAAGGCGCGCATCCCAGCTACTACCAGTGAGGCCGACCTTCCCCTCGGAAGGCTCTAACCAGCCAGTCCTCCCAGTCTTCAATTCCCAGTCAAGCAACGGGGCCATCCAAGCCCTCTATGTGGCCAGGAGTCTGGCCACCTTGGAGGAGCTGGGCGGCCAACTGTGTGGCCACCTAGGATGGTTGGCGGCCAACTGTGTGGCCGCCCTGGAATGGGCAGGGTGGCCAGGTGTCTGGCCGCCCTGGGTTCTGGGCGGCCAGTACCTTGGCCGCCCAGGGATCAGGGCATGCAATGTGTATAGAGCCTCAAAGGGACAGGGTGAAGCCTACCTAAACAAGGATGAGACTCCACACTCTCAATCAACCAAGAGGAAGGGTATCACTTCTATGATGGCTAGACAAGGGTCTGCGGGATGTCTGAAATTAGGCATCTACACCTGATAGCCACAAACCCGTCGTTGAAAAGCCGTGCCACAATTTTAAAATATTCGCACTCACTCACTTTTAAAGATTAGAAAATCAAGTATAGTGATAAGTGGAGTCGATCCCACGAGGAGGAAATAACATTTTAGAATAAGTTAGAAAAATATCTTTTTACTTTAAAAAGTCAAGTTTTGAGTGAGATTAATCTATGGAAAAATAAATTGCATGAAAATAAACCCACTAAAGAAGATGAGAGGGGTAAAGAAAAGAACTTAGAAGAGATAGAAAGAGGAACTAAGACAACCACAATTTACAAAGATGAACTTTTATTAAGATGGAAGTGAAAAGTACACTCTATGAAAATAAAAATTACAACTCATAAAATAAAGAAAAGGGGAAAGAATATAGCCAAGATGAAGATGAAGATCGCAGCCTAATCGCCGTGCTGAGCCTTGGAGTGGATCGCCCCGCCGTGGAGATGGACGCCGCCAAGAGGACCAATGGAAGAGAATCTCCGCCTTGAGATGTTTGGATGAAAATAGAGGAGGGAGAGATAGATAGAAAAGGAAGGGAGCTAAAAAATAGTAAAACAGAAATAATAGAAACGGAGTAAGATTAGAAGTGAAATAACTTTGAAATCATAGAGATTTAGAAGAAGTGGTAGACACAAAAGTTGAAGATCAGGAAGAGAAGGAAAAGTTTTATGAAGAGTGTAGAGAGAGTAGAAGATCAGAAGATGGTGAAAACTAGGGAAGAACAGAAGTGTGCTGCACGGATGAACAGTAACATGACAAAAAACTGAACTTTGGAAAACTGAAAATAACTTAAAAAAAGAAGAAGAATTAGAGGAAGTGATAGAATAAGAAATTTTAGATCTAAGAAAGATGAAGAGCTTTCATGAAGAGACTAAGATGAAAAGAAGAACAGAAGGGCATGAAAACTTGAGAAGAACATGGTGTAGAACCTCAGATGAACAGTAAAAATACAGGATAATACCTTAAAAAAGAGATTATAACTTAAAAATAGTAGCGAATTGGAAGATGGTGCAGAAGATGAAGTTGAATATATTTGAAAAATACAAAACTTTTTATGAAGAAAGTAGGAGAGGAAAATGACTAGAAAGGAGAGAAATAAGGGGAAGAACAGAGAGAAACACTGGTTCGCAGATGAACAGGATAGCACAGTGAAAAATATAAAATAGCTTAAAAACTAGAAGGAATTAGAAGATGATGAAGAAGAAGAAGTTATAAAGAATTAAAAATTGAAGAACTTACATGAAGAAAGCCAGAGGAGAAGAGGACTAGAAGAGGGTGAAATCGGTGGCCTAAAGTTGAGAGAGAAAGAGTGAGAGATTGCCAAAAGAAGAACTCCCTTTCTCCTCCTTGTCATGGGCTATTTATAGGGAAAGTTGGGTAGATGGAGGGTGGAGATTGTATCAAAAGGAGATGGATGGCTGAGATTTAAGTGGAATATGATGCATGGAGAAGAGGAAAAGTAGGTGGGCACCCCCTTTCTTGGACTTTGGGCACCCCCTTTCCCAAGGCTCATCATGTCTCTCCTTTATTTCAAACTTTGAATTCAATTTTCCCTCCAACCAAAATATGTGTTTCTTTTCCTCAATTTTAAACTTTTGAAATTTATGCTCCCTCCAACCAAAATATGTGCTTTTGACTTGATCAAAGTGGTGGTGACAGTTTTACCCCCAGCTTCTTTTGCAATTACCTTCGGTGTCCTACACACACATAATTACAAGTTAGTCCATAAAAATTATCATAATGTGCATATAAATCTCAAATGCTCATGGTTATGCAATGGAGAATTAATACTCATAGTCCTCAACTTCAAATTATTAAATAAAATCACCAAATTAATCAATTTACGTGAAAGCTCCAATTTAAATGCGGAGTTGAGGTTAACTATGAAATATGCATAATTACCTAATTATATGCACATAAAATGGTATTCATGCGATGAATTATCATAAGAAATAGACACTTATCACACCCCCCAACTTCCTCATTGTTAGTCCCTTAGCAATACCAATAAATTAAAATTTAGGACTAACAAGAGTTTGTAAAATTCATACTCTCATATCCAGCTCTCCCTTCATAAAATCAACCAAAGATTAGTAATCTGAAATCATTAATGCACACTAGCCTTATGTAGGAACTTAATAGTAAGAATTCAAATCAAAGCTCAATAGCACTTGTGCATGTGTAACTACTAAATCCACAGCTTAGACAATTACATCCCCCATTCGCTATTCCAAGCATATGCCTTTCAACCCTGCACCTCTTAGATCAGAGCATTAAGTATATTAGCTTTTTGTCTGCCTTATTATTTTATCCCTTTGGGATCTTTTATGCCACACATGATGCTGCACTACCCTTCACTGCTCAACGTGAACCTCGACTCTTGCCTTAAGAGAAGCATGCCCGGTTTTATAGATCAAGGTTCCCTTTTCTGTTTTACGTGAACCTCAACACGTCTTAGGTGAAGTAGACCCGGTTACTAAGACTATGGACATTTTTCATGGTATTTTTTTTTCTTTCTTTTTTTCTCTCTTTTCTTAATAGATGATTTGGCAGAAAGCTTTATAAAAAGATCTCTTTTCTTAAGAAGTGTAAAATATCAGACAACATGCCAAAACTAGCATAGGGCTTGTCTTGCTTGTTTCATTAGCGTGTGCCGTGAATTTTTTTTCTAAAGTGCACATGAACTTTAAAAAGATTCTTATATCAATTTTTCATGGCTAGATTAGATAAATTTTTCATCATCCTTATCTAGTGATTTCTATTCCAGAATTACTTTCAATAGAAGCATGAATCATGAAACTCACAATGGGTTTGATTTTGTTGGTTTTCCATTTTTTTTCATGTTTGAGGTTATGTTTGGGGTTGTATATGAATGTAACATGTGCAACATGATTTTCATCCCCCCAACTTAAATGACATTATCCTCAATGGCATGAACAATATGAAATAATAGAACAATGTAGACATGAAATTTGTGAAGGAACGGGATAACCTGACGGAATTGAACTTCGACGGGCATCATTGCTTGAATGAAAGGCAATTTTTGGCTTTTGAAGGCTAGACATAGGTGTAAGCATTCTTCGCTCTCCCCCCAACTTATCCTTTATTCACACCTGTAAAATAAAAATAAAACCACAATAAAAACTTGGGTTGCCTCCCAACAAGCCATTTATTAGCACACGAAAATCACGAAAAATGTGGGTTGCCTCCCAAGAAGCGCTAAGTTTAACGTCTTCAGCCAGACGCATGAAAGCTCACTAACCAACGTGTGGCATTCAAAATGAGCCACCAAGTGATCTTATCCTCCTTCAAATTCCAGCCCTCATACCATTAGAAGACAAGAGTAAGCATGTACGGACTGGGGCTAGAAATAGGCAGGACTCGCACATTATTGATTATAATTTTAACCATGTGTGTGAGCCAATTGTCATCTTTTGGGATCAAGAAATAATCAATGGCTAATAATCTGTCAAGATTAGGGTTGAACCTTTGCCCAACATCAACCCATTGTTCCCCTTGTCCTGCATCTTCCTGCCTGACTAACCCTTTTGTGATGACTTCCTCCATGGTAACTTGATCAGACACTGGTGGTTGATGAATAAGATTGGTATTATTAGCCACGTTCCTCTCAGTAACACCCTCATGAGCAGTAAGGGCAGTAATCAATTAGTTTTCTGATGGGAAGTTAAATCAAAGGTGAATGTGATTAGCACGTCCCCCTCAGGTCCTAGAATGTCATAGTGGAGAGGCTGTACTACCAGGGGAATCAAATTGGAAGGAAGAGTGAGGTCAGGATCTAACTCATCCAAAGATTCAAACTTCATTGGATAGGGCACAAGGGTTATATCAAATGTGAAATTTTCTAACAAGGACCCTTCATCACACTCATTACTCGAATGAACATTATCAATCAAACTTTCCAATGATGAGGTGGGAAGATCAAATGTAAATGTTTCCAGCCCGGCCCTTTCATCATAGGTCAGATCAAAGGTGAATTTCTCTAAGACGGACCCATCATCACACTCATCACTCAACTGAAGATTATGAATCAGATTTTCCAGAAATGAGGTCGATAGATGAAATGTAAATTTTTCCAACAAGGCCCCATCATCATGTTCTTCCAGGGGAGGAGGATATTCAGAATTTGTTGTCATTAAATCACCAAGATTGTTGATTACAAAGCAATCCTCCTCGTCATGTATATCCTCAATTGAGTTGTGTGGGCCACTATTCTTCACAGTGATATTCTTAATCTCAAAACATTCATAGGAGGGGGTGATGATATCAATATGATCATTTTTCTCCTTCAATCTGCCCCCTACTTCCTTCCCGTCCTCCATCATGGTATTATGAGTGCACTCCCCCTCACTCTCAATAGTTATATCTTGAGCCAAAATGGCAGGCATCATATCATCATCATCATCATTCACGTATGGAGGGGGTTGGTTGAATGTTGAAGGTGGGCCATGGTAAGTAGACTGAGAGTACACAACTTGAGGTTCAAAGTAGTAGCTCTGTGAATCACCCATAATATCGATATTGCTTTGAATGTTTGGGGGAGATGAGTTGGGCTGAAGTTGATTGCACATGGGCTGCTCGTGAGTTTCTTGGGGTGAAGGTGTAGACAAATGGGCTTGAATTGGTTGGTCCGTCCAAGGCAAATTTAGGTGAGTACTCCCGCCAAGATTAGAATATTCTGAAAGGGTATCATACTTGGGCTGAGAGAACCTTAAGGTATTTTAGACTTGAGCTTGGATGACCAGTGGGAGTTGGGCAATAGTAGGACAGTGACTCACATGGTGAGTGAGACTTGCACAGAAATCACAGGCTTCCTTGTGAGTTTGGGTTAGATTTTCGGCATGTCTAGAAAGTCCTACAGATTGTTTATGAGATGAGATTGAGGCATGATTCATCAAATTTTCACTCAAAATTTTAAACAGATCATGCGCCTCATCTTCATTCTTGTTCATGAACATCCCTCCGCAACATGTATCCACCATTTGTCTATCAAGATCAGATAATCTCTCATAAAATGCAAACATAATTTACCATTTGGGTAACCCATGATATGGACATTGACGTAACAAATCCTTCAACCTTTCCCAAGATTCATAAATTTGCTCGTCTGAAAACTGCGTAAATCCTGAAATCGCCCTTCTCATAATGTTGGTTCGGACTATGGGGTAAAATTATTTTAAAATTTCTAACTGCATATCCTCCCAAGTCTTAACAATTTTTCCAAAACTTCTTAACCAACATTTTGCTTTATCCTTCAATGAGAATGGAAATAAGATCAACTTAAGGACATCATCACTAAAATTTTGGATTTTAACCAGCGAGCAAATTTCTTAAAAATCATCTAGATGCTCATAAGGATTTTCATTAGGTTTCACATAAAAAGATGGGAGCATCTGGATGATACCGAGGCTAATCTCATAATGATCCACCAGAATGTCAGGTAGTTTAATACAAGTGGAGGGTTTATAAGTAGAAGAAATAAAGTGTTCCTTCATGGGCTTGGGTTTCCCTCTAAGATAGATGGCCATTACAAAAAAAGGTCGGATCCCTGAAAGATTTGTTCAAAAAAATTTTCAACAAATTGTTTTGTTCAATTTTTTTTGCAATTTTTTTTTAATTTCTTAATTTTACCTTTATTAATCTTTTTTTTATTTTATTCTTGTTGGGTTAGATGGACGCAGTCTATCTCCACTAAGTGTGGACCTAGAGGGGGGTGAATAGATCAACTTGCCTAATTTAAAACTACTGTATGTTCTAAAGCGGAATTTAGGCAAACATCTGTTAAGCTAAATGAAGAGTGCTAAGCAAAGGGTCGACCCATGAAAGCCATTCACCATATCTTATATCGAAAGCTAGACATAAGTATGAGCGATATAATCAATGAAGCTAAGCAAAGGATACCAGCACACACAGTTCACAAGCAATCACACAAACACAATGCACACACGATTTTTAGGTGGTTCGGTCAACGACCTACGTCCACCCCACACTCAACCGAGTATGGCTTCCTGCTGCGTAGCACAGCTTGCGTCCGTTGGGCTTTACAGCTTGGCCAAATAATCCGCTGATACACAGCTTCGCTGGGCACTATAGCTTGCCGACCAGAGGATCTGATCCTCTGCAACCGCTGGGGAAATACAGCTTAACCCGTCCAGTGGAGACTACCACTGCAAGACCGCTGACACACAGCTTGAAGAAACAGTATTCGGAAATGAAAGACAGAATCAAAACGAAAATAGAAAAACTCAAAAGCAATATAGCTCTAAGAGCAAAGCTCAGCTCTGGTTTTGAACCACGAGACTGAGATACAAGCTCACTCTCAATCTCACTCTCAATCAGCTCTCTCTCAGCTCATCTCTCTCGATCTCTTCTTCTCTCGTTTTCTTCTTCTCTATTTCTTTTCTTCTTCTTCTCTGTATCTTCTTCTTCTCTCTTTTCTCTCTGTGGATCGAAGGCTCACTGCTGCTGAGTGTATAGACTTTCTCTTCTTCTCCTTCGATCTATCTTCTTCTGTGGAAGAAGGCTTGTTTATATAGCAGCAACAGCAACAGCCGTATGCTCTCCACGTTTCCCGCCCAGCAATTTGGACCACGTGGCAGCATCCAATAGAGTGTCAGTACACGTGTCCTCATCTGGATACCTTGTCCTTCTCGGATCACGAGCCAGGTACCTCGGATCACGTGCCCTTCATTTGTCTCTTCAGTCCCTGTCAGACAGATGAAACGAAGTCATCAGTTTAAGTCTAAAACCCTGTACAGACTTTGAAGAATGCAAAGCATTGTATAGACTTTGCTGTGAAGGCGAAAGCAATGTAAAGTATGCACAACATAGTGTATAGACTTAATGAATACAAGGGCTTCATAAGCCTCAGATGAAGGCAGGCGCTGTGTAGACTTTGAACCAGTGTATAGAGTTAATGCATGTAAAGGCTTCATGCGAAGGAAAGCAATGTATATACTTGAGGAGTTGACGCTGCATGAAGCACTGAGTTGACACTGCATAAAACACTGAGTTGACGCTGCATGAAGCATGGAGTTGACGCTGCATGAAGCATGGACAGTGTACAGACTTTACCCACTGTATCAACTTCAGTGTAATGCAAACGAATGTGAAGACTTCAGTGTATAGACTTTAGAAGACGAGTGCAATGTATAGACTCCATGAGACTCTAGTGCAGACAGACGATGTATAGAGTTCTCAGTTCAGCCGTCAGTGTATAGACTTGAAAGTCTTGAAGCCAATGTATGGACTTGAAAAGCTGAGGCCAGTGTACAGGCTTGCCACTGACCAATGTGTGAACTTGCTCAGCCTGAGGCACAGTATGGACTTCAACTCTGCATATCGAATGTATAGACTTCAAGTATGAAGACCATTGTATAGACTTTGGATTCGAAGACCAATGTGCAGACTTTGAGTTTGAAGACCAATGTACATACTTCAAGTAACACTGTGGATGTACAAACTTCATGGAGCGAAGCGATGTGTAGACTTGAAGCTCCTGAAGCAATGTACAGACTTCACAGATCACTGTGGATGTACAGACTTTGGGGACATGAAGCGATGTACAGACTTCAAAGAAGTTGGCGAGTCAATGTATAGACTTGATGAAGCAAAGCCAATGTACAGACTTAATGTGGAGCTGAAGCCTTGAACGTAGGAATAGGCTGGAGTGTATAGACTTCAGACTTCAGAACCGAATGTTCAGACTTCGCCTAAGAATCGTAGGGAAAGACCCCAGTGTATAGACTTTGCCTTGAGCGAAAGGTAAGTGATGAATGTATAGACTTTCACGATGTGTAGACTAGAATATGTGAAAGCTACAGTGAATGAGTGTACACACTTGACCAATTCAAAGGCAATTCGGATGTACAGACTCTGAGGTTCAAAGCCAACGGCTGTACAGACTTAGAATATTAAGACTGATGTACAGACTTCATGCGTTGACGCTGTACACACTTAGCGAGTTGACGCTGTACACACATCCAATGAAGTGCGTTGATGCTGTAACATGAGATACACTCCTGTCTGCATTTCTCACTGTCATGGGTCGACACATCAGAGGATGGGTCGACTCCTCCAGCAGACTTGTCTAGACTGAGTCTACACACTGGAAACTCTCACATCGATTGAGTCTATACATCATCCATTTCAGATAAAGTCCACACACTGCATTTCATTTGAATTGGTTAAGTGTGTACAGCGTCAACGCATCTCACTGGCTCATGTTACAGCGTCAACGCACTTCATTGGATGTGTGTACAGCGTCAACTCGCTAAGTGTGTACAGCGTCAACGCATGAAGTCTGTACATCAGTCTTAATATTCTAAGTCTGTACAGCCGTTGGCTTTGAACCTCAGAGTCTGTACATCCGAATTGCCTTTGAATTGGTCAAGTGTGTACACTCATTCACTGTAGCTTTCACATATTCTAGTCTACACATCGTGAAAGTCTATACATTCATCACTTACCTTTCGCTCAAGGCAAAGTCTATACACTGGGGTCTTTCCCTACGTTTCTTAGGCGAAGTCTGAACATTCGGTTCTGAAGCCTGAAGTCTATACACTCCAGCCTATTCCTACGTTCAAGGCTTCAGCTACACATTAAGTCTGTACATTGGCTTTGCTTCATCAAGTCTATACATTGACTCGCCAACTTCTTTGAAGACCAATGTACAGAGTTCAAGTAACACTGTGGATGTACAGACTTCATGGAGCGAAGCGATGTGTAGACTTGAAGCTCCTGAAGCAATGTACAGACTTCACAGATCACTGTGGATGTATAGACTTTGGGGACATGAAGCGATGTACAGACTTCAAAGAAGTTGGCGAGTCAATGTACAGACTTGATGAAGCAAAGCCAATGTACAGACTTAATGTGTAGCTGAAGCCTTGAATGTAGGAATAGGCTGGAGTGTATAGACTTCAAGCTTCAGAACCGAATGTTCAGACTTCGCCTAAGAAACGTAGGGAAAGACCCCAGTGTATAGACTTTGCCTTGAGCGAAAGGTAAGTGATGAATGTATAGACTTTCACGATATGTAGACTAGAATATGTGAAAGCTACAGTGAATGAGTGTACACACTTGACCAATTCAAAGGCAATTCGGATGTACAGACTCTGAGGTTCAAAGCCAACGGCTGTACAGACTTAGAATATTAAGACTGATGTACAGACTTCATGCATTGACACTGTACACACTTAGCGAGTTGACGCT
The DNA here is from genome assembly GCA_022559845.1 of Amorphophallus konjac. NCBI lineage: Eukaryota > Viridiplantae > Streptophyta > Magnoliopsida > Alismatales > Araceae > Amorphophallus > Amorphophallus konjac. The sequence continues at coordinate 239,553,637 of CM040120.1, forward strand.
GTACACACATCCAATGAAGTGCGTTGATGCTGTAACATGAGCCAGTGAGATGCGTTGACGCTGTACACACTTAACCAATTCAAATGAAATGCAGTGTGTGGACTTTATCTAAAATGGACGATGTATAGACTCAATCGATGTGAGAGTTTCCAGTGTGTAGACTCAGTCTAAACAAGTCTGCTGGAGGAGTCGACCCATCCTCTGATGTGTCGACCCATGACAGTGAGAAATGCAGACAGCAGTGTATTAAATGCAAAGAACACATAGTCAATCTGATAGAGCAATTTCATCAAATCAAAAGCAGTTGCCAATCAATCAAAACAATGGTGTTGCCAATGAAATAAAATAAGTGTCAACATCATCAACATAGAGGGGTCACAACAATCTCCCCCTTTTTGATGATGGCAACCCCATATGAAGTATAATAGCAACATCTTGTCATATAGATATATGTTTGATGAAAGACATGATGTGTTATGCAGATTGACATGCAGATGCTATGAATGCATGCAACTCACTGCCTCAAACTCTCCCTTGGAATGAATTCAGAATCAAACAGATGTGTATTCTCCCCCTAGACATCCCCTATACAATATTCTCCCCCTTTGCCATCAACAAAGAGGAGGGAAAAATTAAATACAATGGAGGAATCAAGAGAAGAACTGACTGGCATTCTGAACAGGTAGTTCATGAATAAGTATTCTAAAGCATAGAGTCTTCAGTCATATGAATTTATAAACTGCTATCAGAAAGATTTCTGGTTTAAGAGTGATAAAATTTGGAGTTCATGCACTACAAGCAATAGATAAGTTCACTGTGCATGATAAAACAATAAACCAGAATCACATTTGCATGAAAGATTCAGTTTCATAATATCTTACTTTCATAGTCTCAAAAAAAATTGAGAGAAATCAAGTCATGTATTGAAACTAAACAAATTGACACTCATGAACTTTTCTTTTGAAGGAGCAGCATTATCAGTATTAGATCATTTTGAGCATTCAGGTACCATAAGTCTTTCTGCGTAAGGGTATACGTTTATAAGACGCCAATACCCCTAGATACTCAACAAGATGGACCATTCTGCCTATGATCAAATTCAACAGAACTGAGTTACACCTTTTTGTGTGAGGGTACACGTTTATCAGACGCCAGTTACCCCCAAGTACTCAGTGAAACCAGCCTGCTGTTTTGAACATTTTAAACAGAGATAGCTGATACACTTCATGACATGAGTGTTGTCCACTTCTTTGATGGATCACTCAGTTTCTCAGTTATTTACCAGTCATTGCTCTGCCAATATATATATATTCAATGATTTTCAATGTTTTTCAATATCTTTCTTAGCTGTCCTTTTTATGTTTCAGAATGACTTATTTAAGAACAATACACATACTTAACCTCTCTAACATGATTTCAGATGAGTTTTCAGATTTCAGATATGATTAGCTTTGTCTGACATGAAATAAGAAAGAGGTTGAGAGTTTTATCAATTTTCAACTTACTTATATACTGATTGCAATCTTTAAACTCCAACCATTATAAGATTTAAACCATTACATCAGTCTTTGAACAAATCAAATTCTTATAAATGAAGAAGTCCATTTTCTACTGCTTAGAAATCAGAACTGACCAACATATTGCCATAATGTCAGAGACAAGTATTCAGAGTTAAAGGTTGAATGACTTCAAGAAAGTTGAAACCACTCTGAATTTCTAGCAATACTCCCCCTGTCTATATGCATGCAACATGGGAAGAATTAATTGAGAGAGAGCTTATGCATAGGTCATGAATGAATGATATGTAAAGACATGCAAATACTCGACAAACTCCCCCTGAATATATGCAATGTTTTCTTTGAACACTGAACAAAGTGTTTTGAATAGAGAAATGCAATGCAGGATAGTTCTACATGCATGTTCAGTAATGATTATCAGTCTGTTTCAATATTCACATCCACATGAATTATCCAAGCAATCAAATGCAAGTTCACATTAGAAATTTTATTCACAGTAGTTAAACAATCATTCATCATGCTGAAATTTACATAGGCCAAGTTCTCTTCTAAGAAACTTAAATTTTTCATTCCCAAGAGGCTTAGTAAAAATATCAGCAATTTGTTTTTCAGTTTCTATGAAATTCATTTCAATCTCATTTTTATTTACAGCATCTCTAAGAAAATGATGTTTTATCTCTATATGCTTAGTCCTACAATGGTGAACAGGATTTTTGGCAAGGCATATAGCACTAGTATTATCACATAAAAGTGGAATGCATCCCAGATTTATCTGATAATCAGCCAGTTGGTGCTTAATCCAAAGTACTTGGGCTACACAATTACATGCTGCAACATACTCAGCTTCAGCTGTGGATAATGCTACAGTGTGTTGCTTCTTAGATGCCCAAGACACTAGACAACCACCAAGGAATTGACAGTAGCCACTGGTGCTTTTTCTATCTACTCGACACCCAGCATAGTCTGCATCAGTGTAGGCTAAAAGCTCTAACTCACACTTAGCAGGATACCAGAGACCTAGTTCTTGGGTGCCTAGTAAATACCTAAAAATTCTTTTCACAGCTTTAAAGTGAGTTTCTTTAGGACTGGCCTGAAATCTAGAGCATAAACACACAGCAAATTGTATATCAGGCCTAGATGCTGTAAGATAGAGAAGAGATCCGATCATACCTCTGTATAGCCTTTGGTCCATAGGTTTACCTTTAGAATCTTCATCCAAACTGGTTGAGGTACTCATTGGAGTAGCTATTTCCTTGAGGTTGTCCATGTTGTACTTCTTCAATAAGTTCTTTACATACTTGGACTGAGAGATGAAGGTGCCATCTTCTGTTTGTGTAACCTGCAGTCCAAGAAATAGTTTGAGCTCACCCATTGAGCTCATTTAAAATTCATCTGTCATTATTTGAGAGAATTCCTCACACAATTTGGGGTTAGTTGACCCAAACACAATGTCATCCACATAAATCTGAATGATAAGAATATCTGGATGGCTTACCTTGGTAAACAATGTTTGATCAACTATACCTCTTGTGAAGTTCTTGTCGGTGAGGAATTTGCTCAACCTGTCATACCAAGCTCTAGGAGCTTGCTTTAAACCATAGAGAGCTTTATTGAGCTTGTAAACATGATTAGGGAAATCTAAACATTCAAACCCAGGAGGTTGTCTCACATATACATCCTCATTAATTTCCCCATTTAGAAAAGCAGATTTCACATCCATCTGCTGAAGATTTATTCCTAGGGAACATGCATAAGCCAATAAAATTCTTATAGCTTCTAACCTAGCTACAGGGGCAAAAGACTCTTCATAGTCTATTCCAAATTCCTGATTGTACCCCTGAGCTACAAGTCTGGCTTTATTTTTAGTAACATCCCCTGCTTCATCAGTTTTATTTCTAAATACCCATTTAGTCCCTATGACTGTTTCATGATCAGGAGGTGGAACCAACAACCACACCTTATTCCTGTCAAATTGATTGAGCTCCTCATGCTTGGCATTAATCCAATGCACATCTTGGAGAGCACAGTCAATGGACTTGGGTTCTGTGTTTGATACAAAAGCATAAGCATTCAGTTCATGTTGAATTCTTAAGTGGCCTCTAGTCCTAGGAGGGTCATGCAGATTTCCAATAACATTATCTACAGGATGATCCTTGAGATATCTAATATTTATAATTGGACTATCATGAACTTGATTTACCTCCCCCTGAACTGTAGGCTCCTCTTCATTAAGCTCTTTATGTCCTTCTTCATCCTCGGATTTGTCTGCAGGATCTCCTTCCTTCAGAATTTCACCATTGTTTTCATTCCTGCATTGACCAACATTAGAATTTACCAAGGATTCATCAAAAACTATGTGTGGAGATTCTTCAACAGTCTTAGAGTTCAGATTGTACACTCTGTATGCTTGGGTGTTTTCAGAATAGCCAAGAAAAATTCATGGTTCTCCTTTAGGTTCAAATTTATCAAGGTCCTTCTTATCATTTATGTGAATGAAACATTTACAACCAAAGACCTTGAAGTGAGCAATAGAAGGTTTCTTACCTTTTAAGATCTCATATGGTGTTTGCTGGGTAGAAGGTCTTACCATGGCTCTGTTAATTACATAACAGGCAGTGTTCACTGCTTCAGTCCAAAATTTCCTTGGTAGACCACCTTCGACAAGGAGTGTACGACCCATTTCCACTAGGGTTCTATTCCTTCTCTCTACAACTCCATTCTGCTCAGGTGTCCTTGGTGAGGAGTACATGTGGTTGATTCCATTTGACCTGCAGAATTCATCAAATTGTGAGTTTTCAAACTCACCTCCATGATTAGACAAAATGTTTTCAATTTTCTGATTTGTCTTATCATAGAACTCCTGAAATTCTGAGAAAGCATCACTCTTATTAGATAAGAAATAAACCCAAGTATACCTAGAAAAGTCATCTACCATGACGAACCCATACCTCCTCCCTGATAGACTGACAGATCTAGTTGGCCCAAAAGGGTCCATATGTATCAGCTCATAGGGTTTGGAAGATAGATTTTCAGTTCTAGACTTAAATGACTTTCTAGTTATCTTTGATTGAGTGCATGCATCACAGATTTTATTTTCTTTCTTGAATGAGACTTCAGGAAGTCCTCTAACCATGCCATGCTTATTTAATTTATGCAAAACAGTGTAGCTGGCATGACCTAACCTACGATGCCATAAAAATGCTATGTCTTCTCTACTGGCAGTAAGGCAAAGGTTAGTGTGTTGAATTTCATCTAAATTTATCATGTAAGTATTATTTATTCTTTTTCCAGAAAATTTGACAATATCAGAATCAGGTTCAAAAATCTTGCAGCATTGTGAATTAAATAAAACATTGTAACCTTTATCACATAACTGGCTGATGCTAAGTAGATTATAGGCTAACCCTTCAACCAGCATAACATCATCAATGCAGCAGGTAGAACACTTACCTACCTTACCTGATCCGATAATCCTACCCTTTGTGTTGCTTCCAAAGGTGACAAGGCCTTCTACTTTCTCAGTCAGTATGCAAAATTTGGCCTTATCTCCTGTCATATGCCTGGAGCAGCCGCTATCCATGTACCACAAGTTGTTCTTGGCTGCCAGGCATACCTGCATACCCAATTAGGTAGAGAAGTTTGGAACCCAAGACTGATTGGGCTCCAATGTAAATGAACTAGAAGCAAAGCAGGAAAGCAAATATTTCAGAATCCACATTTGTTTAAATGAATTTTGTTCAGTGGATCCTACAGATTTTCTTATGTTGTTGTTCCTTTTCTTTTTATTGTTCTTTTTCTTATTGGCAGCAGCATGATTATTGACAGTATTGTTATTTCTGTGCCAGTGCCTTGGCCAGGGTGTGTCCACAAAATTTTGGCCATAGTAGTTCCTGGGCTGGCTATGAAAATATTGATTTCTAGATGTCCAGTAACCATACCCATTTACCCAATTTCTATTGTAAGGTCTTTGATATTGAGCACCCTGGTGTGCAAGACCTGTAAACCTACCCTGAGTTCTAGACCAATCTGACCTATTGAAGTAGGTTGGCTGTGCATTGTAGTGGGTCTGAGCTCTGGGTTGATAAAAATAATTGGGTTGACTCCTAGCTGCACTTTGTCTCCCCTGTACTTTGGACCCTGCTGACCTATACACAGGTTTGTATTGGGTCTTCTTCAGAGGTGGAGGTGTTGGTGGAGACTTGGTTACCTTGACCTGGGGTTTACCGGACTGTGTAGGTTGACCCCTGACCTGAGTCTGAGCCCTAGGATTCTGCTTAGATGTGCTAGCTCTACTAGGCTCACTGAGTTTTTGTTTACCCTTCTCCTCAACACTAGTCTTTTTCAGATTAGCAGTTTTGTTCATTAAATTTGTTGAGTTCATGCTAATCAGAGGTCCCTTTTCCTTTTGACCAACAAATGAAATTGTTTTCATCCCGAATGTTTTTGTTGCACTAGAATTAAATCCTAGGCCCTCTTTTCTGAAATTAACCTTTGACCCTAACAAAGCATTTAAGTTATCTGTTCCTTGGGTCATTTTCTCAATGGTTTTTATTTTATCCTCATTGTCTTTCTGAAGTTCATCAATAGATTTTTTCAGTTCATTGTTGACATTGAGGACAGCTTCATATTTTTCAGAGATAATTTTGACTTCACTTTCACATTTCTGAATCTTCAGCTTCCATTCATCAATTTCATTTTCAAGCCTTAGATTCTCATCCTTAGAAGCTTTTAACTCATTTTTGATTTCATCTTCTTCAGAGCATGTGAGTTTCAATTCATCAATCTCAGATTCCAAACATGCAATTTTATCAGTTAGTGTTTTATCATTTTGCATGGAATTGATTTTTCTTCTAAGATGCCTATTCTCTTTTCTAATATCATCAGCTCTATCAGCTATGTCATGATAAGCATCTACCCAATCAGCAATTGTGAAGTTTTCAAATCTAGTGATTACCTCATCTGTGTCCTCCTCTCTATCTTCGGAGCTTGTTGCCATAAGGCAAATGGGCTATTCAGATTCGGCTTCACTATCTAAGCTGTTGCTGAAAGAGCCTTCATCTTCATCACTCCATGTGGTGATCATAGCTCTTCCCTTCTTGGTTTTCTTCTTTGACCTGTCCTTATGTTTCTGATTGTCTGGACAGTCAATTTTTAGATGCCCTGGTTTCCTGCATTGATAACAGACATTAGCTTTATTTTTCTTTGCAGGTTTAGATTTATACCTTTTATCCTTTCAGCCACCACTGTATTTCTTCTGGCCGAACCGTCCTGCTCCCTTTCTGAGAAATCGCCTGAACTCTCTAGTCATCATGGCTATCTCAGACCGAGTCACATCTTCTTCTTCATTTAGGCTCTCCTCTGATGATGAAGAGCTGCTGGAGCTGGATTTTATTGATTTGCTGGAACTAGCCTTCAGCGCTATCGGCTTCTTCTTCCTCTCGGCTTCATCTGTCCTTGGCATGTTTATCTCATATGCCATTAGTGAGCCAATCAGCTCATCAGCTTTAGTATTACGCAAGTCCCTTGACTCCTCCATCACTGTTGCTTTGGTGTGCCAAATGGGAGTCAGGGAGCGCAGAATTTTCCTCACTACATCATACTCTGTCTGAGGTTTCCCAAAACCTCTGAGGCCATTGGTTATGACAGTCAGCCGAGCGTACATTTCGCTGATGGACTCGTTCTGCTTCATCTTGAAGGCTTCATACTCAGATACAAGAAGATTGGCCTTCTGCTCTCTTACTTGAGATGTACCTTCATGAATTACTTCCAGTGCATCCCACATCTCCTTAGCTGATTTGCAAGCAGACACACGGGAGAATTCTGTAGGATGCAGAGCGCACTGGATAGCATTAATAGCATTCCAATTCAGTGTGGACCTTCTGATCTCCTCCTTGGTCCATACATCTTCATTCGGGGACAGCTCACAAGGTCCCTTGCAGATAATCTTCCAAATCTCATAATCCTTAGCCCTGAGGAACACTTGCATACGGTTCTTCCAGTATGCGTAGTTTGATCCATCAAAGAATGGGGGCTTCGTTGTTGAGTGACCTTCGGCAATCATCCCTCGAGCATCCATCTCTGCCTATTCTCTTCGGGCGATGAGTCCCTGTAGAAGAGTTAGGCTCTGATACCAAGTGTTGGGTTAGATGGACGCAGTCTATCTCCACTAAGTGTGGATCTAGAGGGGGGTGAATAGATCAACTTGCCTAATTTAAAACTACTGTATGTTCTAAAGCGGAATTTAGGCAAACATCAGTTAAGCTAAATGAAGAGTGCTAAGCAAAGGGTCGACCCATGAAAGCCATTCACCATATCTTATATCGAAAGCTAGACATAAGTATGAGCGATATAATCAATGAAGCTAAGCAAAGGATACCAGCACACACAGTTCACAAGCAATCACACAAACACAATGCACACACGATTTTTAGGTGGTTCGGTCAACGACCTACGTCCACCCCACACTCAACCGAGTATGGCTTCCTGCTGCGCAGCACAGCTTGCGTCCGCTGGGTTTTACAGCTTGGCCAAATAATCCGCTGATACACAGCTTCGCTGGGCACTACAGCTTGCCGACCAGAGGATCTGATCCTCTGCAACCGCTGGGGTAATACAGCTTAACCCGTCCAGTGGAGACTACCACTGCAAGACCGCTGACACACAGCTTGAAGAAACAGTATTCGGAAATGAAAGATAGAATCAAAACGAAAATAGAAAAACTCAAAAGCAATATAGCTCTAAGAGCAAAGCTCAGCTCCGGTTTTGAACCACGAGACTGAGATACAAGCTCACTCTCAATCTCACTCTCAATCAGCTCTCTCTCAGCTCATCTCTCTCGATCTCTTCTTCTCTCGTTTTCTTCTTCTCTATTTCTTTTCTTCTTCTTCTCTGTATCTTCTTCTTCTCTCTTTTCTCTCTGTGGATCGAAGGCTCACTGTTGCTGAGTGTATAGACTTTCTCTTCTTCTCCTTCGATCTGTCTTCTTCTATGGAAGAAGGCTTGTTTATATAGCAGCAACAGCAGTAGCCGTGTGCTCTCCACGTTTCCTGCCCAGCAATTTGGACCACGTGGCAGCATCCAATGGAGTGTCAGTACACGTGTCCTCATCTGGATACCTTGTCCTTCTCGGATCACGAGCCAGGTACCTCAGATCACGTGCCCTTCATTTGTCTCTTCAGTCCCTGTCAGACAGATGAAACGAAGTCATCAGTTTAAGTCTAAAACCCTGTACAGACTCTGAAGAATGCAAAGCATTGTATAGACTTTGCTGTGAAGGCGAAAGCAATGTAAAGTATGCACAACGCAGTGTATAGACTTAATGAATACAAGGGCTTCATAAGCCTCAGATGAAGGTAGGCGCTGTGTAGACTTCGAACCAGTGTATAAAGTTAATGCATGTAAAGGCTTCATGCGAAGGAAAGCAATGTATATACTTGAGGAGTTGACGCTGCATGAAGCACTGAGTTGACGCTGCATGAAACACTGAGTTGACGCTGCATGAAGCATGGAGTTGACGCTGCATGAAGCATAGACAGTGTACAGACTTTACCCACTGTATGGACTTCAGTGTAATGCAAACGAATGTAAAGACTTCAGTGTATAGACTTTAGAAGACGAGTGCAATGTATAGACTCCATGAGACTCTAGTGCAGACAGATGATGTATAGAGTTCTCAGTTCAGCCGTCAGTGTATAGACTTGAAAGTCTTGAAGCCAATGTATGGACTTGAAAAGCTGAGGCCAATGTACAGGCTTGCCACCGACCAGTGTGTGAACTTGCTCAGCCTGAGGCACAGTATGGACTTCAACTCTGCATATCGAATGTATGGACTTCAAGTATGAAGACCATTGTATAGACTTCGGATTCGAAGACCAATGTGCAGACTTTGAGTTTGAAGACCAATGTACAGACTTCAAGTAACACTGTGGATGTACAGACTTCATGGAGCGAAGCGATGTGTAGACTTGAAGCTCTTGAAGCAATGTACAGACTTCACATATCACTGTGGATGTACAGACTTTGGGGACATGAAGCGATGTACATACTTCAAAGAAGTTGGCGAGTCAATGTACAGACTTGATGAAGCAAAGCCAATGTACAGACTTAATGTGTAGCTGAAGCCTTGAACGTAGGAATAGGCTGGAGTGTATAGACTTCAGGCTTCAGAACCGAATGTTCAGACTTCGCCTAAGAAACGTAGGGAAAGACCCCAGTGTATAGACTTTGCCTTGAGCAAAAGGTAAGTGATGAATGTATAGACTTTCACGATGTGTAGACTAGAATATGTGAAAGCTACAGTGAATGAGTGTACACACTTGACCAATTCAAAGGCAATTCGGATGTACAGACTCTGAGGTTCAAAGCCAACGGCTGTACAGACTTAGAATATTAAGACTGATGTACAGACTTCATGCGTTGACGCTGTACACACTTAGCGAGTTGACGCTGTACACACATCCAATGAAGTGCGTTGACGCTGTAACATGAGCCAGTGAGATTCGTTGACGCTGTACACACTTAACCAATTCAAATGAAATGTAGTGTGTGGACTTTATCTGAAATGGACGATGTATAGACTCAATCGATGTGAGAGTTTCCAGTGTGTAGACTCAGTCTAAACAAGTCTGCTGGAGGAGTCGACCCATCCTCTGATGTGTCGACCCATGACAGTGAGAAATGCAGACAGTAGTATATTAAATGCAAAGAACACATAGTCAATCTGATAGAGCAATTTCATCAAATCAAAAGCAGTTGCCAATCAATCAAAACAATGGTGTTGCCAATGAAATAAAGCAAGTGTCAACATCATCAACATAGAGGGGTCACAACAATTCTCTTTTTTTATTAGAATTAGAAAATCATAAAAAAAATTTGAAACTAACACTGACTCAGACGAAGAGAGATAAGATGATGATTTTTTATTATTTTTTTAATACACAAACAAGTTAACACATAAATTACCTGATGACCTAGATGTGACCAAGACCTACAAATAGGGTTTCACAAATGACTAAAGTGCAACTTAAGTTCACCCTTAATATTTTCACCGGTCAGGTAAGGGGTCGGGTAGTGGGAGGCTCCCCCTACTTCGTAGGGACTTAATTATGTCAAACCACAATCCCGCTTAAGGCGTTTGCCATCCGACCATCTTGCCTTAGGCACCGGTTTTCACAAGATGATAAACTCAAATCGTACTAAAATCACAGTGTGATCCTAGGGTCAATGTCTACTGACTTTTATTTAAGGCTTAAGTCATGCAAAGATGCAAGGGAAAATGTGATTTGTGGGCTAAGGAAGGGTGATGAAATCCCCCCCTTTATGTTATTTAGGGGTGTTGCCCTTAGAATATTTTAAAATGAAATGTACACCATAATTTTAAACAAGGGGTTCTTATGCAATATGCATGCTAGAATATGATAAGTAGAACGTACCTTGCCCCTTGCAATCTTCAAACTGCAATGACAGAAATTAAATAAAAAGGAAAAATCCTATGCTAAATGATTCATGACCTAAACAATGGATGGTGTGATTTCTACTCTTGAATGAAATCTTTTACTTTTGGTGCAAGTGATTTGTTCTTTTTTTTTAGTTAATGAAACTATCTAGCCAGCGTAATTTTATTTTTTTTTGTTTTGATTTTTTTTAAATTTTTCAATAAGAGATGAATACAAGAAGTTATAAATAATAAAATGAAAAAGACATGCAAATTTATTACAAAATGAAGTCTAAAATGATATTTTTATATGTTCTGATTTTTTTCTAATTTTTATAGATTTTTCATTAATTTTTCAGATTTTTTTGAAGATTTTTCAGAAATCAAAAAAATAGAACATGTTCCTACGTTTCAGCCCTTTAGCTACGCTTGACTGCTATAGTTCTAGGCTTTCAGCGACGCTTCATTTTCTAAGAATTTCAGGTCTGATTTTCCCCTTTCCTTGATTTTTTGATTTTTTTTCTTTTTCCTGTAAAATAAAAATAAAAAAATTAGTATACAAATATACATATCAAACACAAGAATATCCAACTATGAAAAATAATTTTCTCCCCGGTAACGGCGCCAAAAATTGAGAGCCACAAACCCATCGTTGAAAAGTCGTGCCACAATTTCAAAATATTCGCACTCACTCACCTTTAAAGATTGGAAAATCAAGTATAGTGATAAGTGGAGTCGATCCCACGAGGAGGAAATAATATTTTGGAATAAGTTGGAAAAATATCTTTTTGCTTTGAAAAGTCGAGTTTTGAGTGAGATTAATTTAAAGAAAAATAAATTACATGAAAATAAACCCACTAAAGAAGATGAGAGGGGTAAAGAAAAGAACTTAGAAGAGATAGAAAGAGGAACTAAGACAACCACGATTTACAAAGATGAACTTTTATTAAGATAGAAGTGAAAAATACACTCTATGAAAATAAAAATTACAACTCATAAAATAAAGAAAAGGGGAAAGAATATAGCCAAGATGAAGATGAAGATCGCCGCCTAATCGTCGTGCCGTGTCTTGGAGTGGATCGACCCGCCGTGGAGATGGACGCCGCCAAGAGGACCAATGGAAGAGAATCTCCGCCTTGGGATGTTTGGATGAAAATAGAGGAGGGAGAGATAGATAGAAAAGGAAGGGAGCTAAAAAATAGTAAAATAGAAATAATAGAAACGGAGCAAGATTAGAAGTGAAATAACTTTGAAATCATAGAGATTTAGAAGAAGTGGTAGACACAAAAGTTGAAGATCAGGAAGAGAAGGAAACGTTTTGTGAATAGTGTAGAGAGAGTAGAAGATCAGAAGATGGTGAAAACTAGGGAAGAACAGAAGTGTGCTGCACGGATGAACAGTAAAATGACAAAAAAATGAACTTTGGAAAACTGAAAATAACTTAAAAAAAGAAGAAGAGTTAGAGGAAGTGATAGAAGAAGAAATTTTAGATCTAAGAAAGATGAAGAGCTTTCATGAATAGACTAAGGTGAAAAGAATAACAGAAGGGTATGAAAACTTGACAAGAACATGGTGTAGAACCTTGGATGAACAGTAAAAATACAGGACAGCACCTTAAAAAAGAGATTATAACTTAAACATAGTAGCGAATTGGAAGATGGTGCAGAAGAAGAAGTTGAAGATATTTGAAAAACACAGAACTTTTATGAAGAAAGTAAAAGAGGAAAATGAATAGAAGGTAGAGACATAAGGGGAAGAACAGGGAGAAACACTGGTTCGCAGATGAACAGGAGACCACAGTGAAAATTATGAAATTGCTTAACAACTAGAAGGAATTATGATGCGGGATGAGACACGGACACGACAAGCTCGCGATCGTCCCTAAATGAGGGAAGCGTCGGATGTGCGCGGTTGAGAAACCGGCTGTGAGCTAGGGTGGTCGGCTCTCACTTGTGCCCGGATCGGGTCACGGGACGGTCTCGCACTCTCTCGCAGTAGCAGTGATATGAAAATAAAGCGAGCTAGATATCCCTACACATGCTCTCTAGCAGCGGCATAAACACGCATATATAGAAATAAGCGAAATGCCAAGCAAGGAGCGAATACGATACCTCCACGCGCTCGGCGTGGGGACGACGGACCCGGCCAATCTCGTACTCCCGGGACAGTTATTATATAAAGATTACAGCAATGATGTAAAGCCCACTCCACGCAGGGAGGTAAAGGGCGACACAATGGAGCCCGGGAGGGCCGATTTCGGGTTGACGGGCGGCTTTCCGCGTAGCTTCGGCAGAACCCGAACTAATGACGGTGGGGCCCACGTGCTGTCCGGAGGGGCCGTGTGGGACCCGGGTCACCGCTGTGGTGGGGGACACTGATGGAAGCGATCCCCAGGCTGGCGGCACGCTGGAACGACGATCGGAGGCCGGGCGGCTCCGGCCGGCGCCCGTCGGGAAAACTTCCCACGGATCTGCAGTTTCTGGTTTTCAGCGCGCTGTCCCGCGAGAACGGACGCTGCGGTCAGATCCGATGTCGGATTGACACGAAATTAGCGCTGTTGGAAAGCTGACTCGAAGTACTTCAATGTAGGCCTAGAGATCTGGCCTGGATCTTCGCTGATCTGGACTTATGGAATTTACAACATCCTGTTGTACAGTAACTGAACACTCAGATCTAAAGAGCTGATCTCTGATAACTGCCGTTGACCGCTAGAAAGACCTTGAATTCAGACTTCGACTTATTCATGAAAGTTGTAGGATTTTGAGTTGGGAAGATGGAAAAATTGGTTTGGACACGTTTGGATGTGTCTATGAATTTGTATGATTTGTTTACTGGAATGAGGTCGGATCTGGGATCTAGCTGGAAGTACTGTAGCTCCGGTAGATCATGAATTTTGAAAAATAGGTAAAAGACTCCTAAACAATTAATAAAAATGGTGGTGGTAGGGAAAAATGGACAGAAACCCCAGTTAAATTGGGAGGTCAAAAGAAATTCAAAATGGTGGTAGAAGGGGAATAACTCAAAGGTTCTGTCACTGTAGACAGAGACAGATCTGATCTGAGTTTGGGGAATGAACGAAGTGGAAACACTATGAAACGGGGGAATTTGGACCTGACTTTTTTTGTGGAGAAGGAACTATAAGATATAAACCAACCCTCAAAATTTCACGTCGATTGGAACTCGTGTCTGGCTTGAGGAATTTTCGAGCTGCACCTCTATCCAGCAGGACAGAACACCGAAGACGATCCCGTGGCGGCTCGAAGGCAGCACGAACGGCGGCGGCGGCGGCACCGATGATCACCGGAGGTGGGGGAAAGGTGATACCACTCTAGAATGGAGGTTTGGGAAGAGAGAAACCAGAGGGAGAGGGCTGGGGTGCAGCTAGCTTCACAATTTCACAAAAATTTCTGATTTTCATTGAATTTCTCATGAAAAATACAACATTATATAGGATGCCAACCTAATTCAACCTCAACCCTTGGATCTAGGGGTGTGGATTGAAGGGCTGGGATGAGGTATGACCAACCACAAAATACAATATTTAAAGGAAGCCAATTCCTAATTTTTACAACATGTGGTCAAAGAAAGGAAGGAAAGAAAAAAAAAACTAAACAACCTAGCCTAATGGAGCCAAAAGAGGGGGCGCCCCCCTTCATGGGCCAAGGGCCTCTCATGGGCCATGAACCATCCACAAGCCCATGCTAGACTTGGACCCTTCCCACTTAGTTGGCCCATGATGGAGTGTAACCCAATTTGGGCCTTAAGTGCATTAGTGACCCATTAGACACCTAATGACCCAATATGGCATAAGCTCCCTAATGGACTCTACTAATGGCAACCTAGCCATAGACTCTACATTACAAATGGCCCATTGGCTTGATATAAGCCTTACAAGGAGCCCAAATGAAAGAAATTACACAATTACAATCTCATACAAGCCATAACACACAAATACACTTCACCCGTGTATGGAAATCGCCTTTGATGCCCCCTCAATTCTCCCCGGGTGGGAGGAACTCGACCCCGTCGAGTAGGGGTATGGCTGCTCCGGTACTCCGGCGGATCCGTCACCGTGCCACGTAGCGCGGGTATGCTCCACTCCAAGTGATCGTCACCTGCTCATTCCATATATACTCGATATGCGAACTGCTATGGGGTAAAGGTGGTCACTCCGAAGGGCACTCTCAAAGGAAGGAAACAGCTCGAAGACTCACTAGGAATCACCGCTGAGTCCCTATAGGTGACTGATCTGGGTATAGAAGTAAAACCGATCCCATACTCATCAAGTGAATCGACTCGCTCCACACTCATAAGAGAATGACAACGAGCTTGCACAAGACACATGCAGACTCACCATGCACGGACACACGAATGCAAACCATGCAAACAACCGACTCAAAACACACCACACAAACAAACCACACAAAGAAAGCACACTGACTCATGCACGACTCTATACTAAGGTGGTAGCATCAAACCCACTAGGTGGCGACATCCTGGGCGGTCGAAGGGTCGCCCAGCTCTTCCCCCATGGCATAGTATTCATCGGCCAGTGCCTCATCGGCCTCGTAATCGACATGCTCAAGCTCGGGAGGTGCGGATCCTCCAACACCTAAGGCTAGGGTGGTGCGAGCGGGACACTCACTAGCAATGTGGCCATACCCGTGATAGTGGAAACACTATATTCGCGATCGACTACTCTCCCTGATAAGAGGGGCCTTACCCTTATCATCCCGCCGGGTAGGCGGTGTAGGCAACAATGGGGGAGGTGTAGGTGCCTTGGACAAGAGTGGAGGGGGTGCCGGTGCCAGAGGACGGGCTATAGGAGCTGGGGGACGGGCAAAGGGTGCCGGTGGTTGGGGTGAAGGTAGATCCCGTGGTGGGGGAGGTCGAGGTCTAGGAGCAAAGTGCTCCTGACGGGCGGGCTCCTGTGGACGCGCCGTGGGTCCCCTCGGGTATGAACCTAAGGAGCCACGTGTGTCACTACGGGGAGGAGCGGGGCTCCACCGGGGAATAGACTCGAACTCTCCCTCGAATTGCTCCATCTAGAGAGCAACTTGATAAGCATCCTCCAGCTTGTCCACCTTGCGGCGGAGGAGCTCATACCGTAGGTGTGGGCGTAGACCACGCCGAAACCGAGAGACGGTAAGGGAATCCTCCTCCGTGGCATCACATCGCAAGTAGTATTCATCAAATTCGGCGATGTAATCCGAGACGGACCGGTCTCCTTGGATGAGACTTTGCCACCTCTCTATAAGACGCTGGCGGTAGGAGGTGGGGAGGTACTTCTTCCTAAGCTTCTTCCTCATCTCGGTCCACGTATCAATCGGGGGTTCTTGACGATGAAACAATAGGTTCTCCATGTTCCTCCAATAGGTTTGTGCTTGGCCTAAAAGTTTCATCCTGGTGTATTTCACTTTTCGTTGGTCCGACATCTCGAACCACTCAAAATATCGGTCCATACCAGCCTCCCAATCAAGATAGACCTTTGGGTCTAAGGACCCGTCAAAGGTGGGAGGGTCGACCCGAACGGTCCGAATGGCCCGTTCATCCATGTCTTGGTCGTGGGTACGCCGAGTAGGGCGGTGATCATGACCATGTCCCCGTTGCTCATTATCGGACCCTTAGTCATGCACCTCGGGGGCTTCGCGCCTCCTAACAGCTACCCCTTGAACCCTTGGAGTCGCGGGTTGGTGATCCGGCTCCGGTTGACCTTGGGTAGGTGGGATGGGTGTCTGGGCGGGTCCTTTCTCTAGTGCGGCAACTCTCCCGACCAATCCTTGAACAGACTGGTTCGACCCGGCGGCCCTATCCTCTACGGCTTTCATCCTCTCTTCTAGGCGGGTGCCTAGACCGTTCACTCGGGTACTCACTCCTTCCATCCTATCCATTCGGGTACTTAAATCACCCATTTGCGTGTCTAACCCATCTAGACGTGTATGCAATCCTTGCACTTGTCCCATAAGATTTTGGAACATTTCGAGCACAGCTGACGCATCGAGACTAGTGGATCGGGGATTCGCCATAGGTGGGGGTGGGGGTGAGTACTGAGTACCCCTACGAGTGGGCATGCAAACACACCGACTAGATGACGCCGACTAAAGCAAACACACTAATGCGAAATGATGCGCCTAGACTTAAACCAATATCCGGTACGGGGCGGAGGTAATCGACCCGAGGGTCACTCGCGCAAGTGTGCGGCCTTCCCGATAGGCGTAGCCTAACGTTCGGACAACACCTTTTGATATACCGAATTATCGGGATGAAATGCAATTTAAAAACACTCCCTTTTTTTTATTTTAGAAATATGATGATCCTAGACTCGACTTAACCCGACTAATGACTAGACGTAAATGACACTCTTTGTTTTTCTTTTTGACACCCTAGACTCAAACTCGCTCTGATACCAAATTGATGCGGGATGAGACACGGACACGACAAGCTCGCGATCGTCCCTAAATGAGGGAAGCGTCGAATGTGCGCGGTTGAGAAACCGGCTGTGAGCTAGGGTGGTCGGCTCTCACTTGTGCCCGGATCGGGTCACGGGACGGTCTCGCACTCTCTCGCAGTAGCAGTGATATGAAAATAAAGCGAGCTAGATATCCCTACACATGCTCTCTAGCAGCGGCATAAACAAGCATATATAGAAATAAGCGAAATGCCAAGCAAGGAGCGAATACGATACCTCCACGCGCTCGGCGTGGGGACGACGGACCCGGCCGATCTCGTACTCCCGGGACAGTTATTATATAAAGATTACAGCAATGATGTAAAGCCCACTCCACGCAGGGAGGTAAAGGGCGACACAATGGAGCCCGGGAGGGCCGATTTCAGGTTGACGGGCGGCTTTCCGCGTAACTTCGACAGCACCCGAACTAATGACGGTGGGGCCCACGTGCTATCCGGAGGGGCCGTGTGGGACCCGGGTCACCGCTGTGGTGGGGGACACTGATGGAAGCGATCCCCGGGCTGGCGGCACGCTGGAACGACGATCGGAGGCCGGGCGGCTCCGGCCGGTGCCCGTCGGGAAAACTTCCCACGGATCTACAGTTTCTGGTTTTCAGCGCGCTGTCCGGCGAGAACGGACGCTGCGGTCAGATACGATGTCGGATTGACACGAAATTAGCGCCGTTGGAAAGCTGACTCGAAGTACTTCAATGTAGATCTAGAGATCTGGCCTGGATCTTTGCTGATCTGGACTTATGGAATTTACAACCTCCTGTTGTACAGTAACTGAACACTCAGATCTGAAGAGCTGATCTCTGATAACTGCCATTGACCGCTAGGAAGACCTTGGATTCAGACTTCGACTTATTCATGAAAGTTGTAGGATTTTGAGTTGGGAAGATATAAAAATTGGTTTGGACACGTTTAGATGTGTCTATGAATTTGTATGATTTGTTTACTAGAATGAGGTCGGATCTGGGATCTGGCTGGAAGTACTGTAGCTCCGGTAGATCATGAATTTTGAAAAATAGGTAAAAGACTCCTAAAAAATTAATAAAAATGGTGGTGGTAGGGAAAAATGGACAGAAACCCCAGTTAAAGTTGGAGGTCAAAAGAAATTCAAAATGGTGGTAGAAGGGGAATAACTCAAAGGTTCTGTCACTGTAGACAGAGACAGATCTGATCTGAGTTTGGGGAATGAACGAAGTGGAAACACTATGAAACGGGAGAATTTGGACCTGACTTTTTGTGTGGAGAAGGGACTATAAGATATAAACCAACCCTCAAAATTTCACGTCGATTGGAACTCGTGGCTGGCTTGAGGAATTTTCGAGCTGCACCTCTATCCAGCAGGACAGAACACCGAAGACGATCCCGTGGCGGCTCGAAGGCGGCACGAACGGCGGCGGCGGCGGCACCAATGATCACCGGAGGTGGGGGAAAGGTGATACCACTCTAGAATGGAGGTTTGGAAAGAGAGAAACCAGAGGGAGAGGGCTGGGGGCGCAGCTAGCTTCACAATTTCACAAAAATTTCTGATTTTCATTGAATTTCTCATGAAAAATACAACATTATATAGGATGCCAACCTAATTCAACCTCAACCCTTGGATCTAGGGGTGTGGATTGAAGGGCTGGGATGAGGTATGACCAACCATAAAATACAATATTTAAAGGAAGCCAATTCCTAATTTTTACAACATGTGGTCAAAGAAAGGAAGGAAAGAAAAAAAAAACTAAACAACCTAGCCTAATGGAGCCAAAAGAGGGGGCGCCCCCCTTCATGGACCAAGGGCCTCTCATGGGCCATGAACCATCCACAAGCCCATGCTAGACTTGGACCCTTCCCACTTAGTTGGCCCATGAGGGAGTGTAACCCAATTTGGGCCTTAAGTGCATTAGTGACCCATTAGACACCTAATGACCCAATATGGCATAAGCTCCCTAATGGACTCTACTAATGGCAACCTAGCCATAGACTCTACATTACAAATGGCCCATTGGCTTGATATAAGCCTTACAAGGAGCCCAAATGAAAGAAATTACACAATTACAATCTCATACAAGCCATAACACACAAATACACTTCACCCGTGTATGGAAATCGCCTTTGATGCCCCCTCAAATTAGAAGATGATGCAGAAGAAGAAGTTGTAAAGCATTTAAAATTGAAGAACTTACATGAAGAAAGCTGGAGGAGAAGAGGACCAGAAGAGGGTGAAATCGGCGGCCTAAAGTTGGGATAGAAAGAGTGAGAGATTGCCAAAAGAAGAACTCACTTTCTCCTCCTTGTCATGGGCTATTTATAGGGAAAGTTGGATAGATGGAGGGTGGAGATTGTATCAAAAGGAGATGGATGGCTGAGATTTAAGTGGAATTTGATGCATGGGGAAGAGGAAAAGTAGGTGGGCACCCCCTTTCTTGGACTTTGGGCACCCCCTTTCCCAAGGCTCATCATGTCTCTCCTTTATTTCAAACTTTGAATTCAATTTTCCCTCTAACCAAAATATGTGTTTCTTTTCCTCAATTTTAAACTTTTGAAATTTTTTTCCCTCTAACCAAAATATGTGCTTTTGACTTGGTCAAAGTGGTGGTGACAGTTTTGCCCCCTGCTTCTTTTGCAATTACCTTCGGTGTCCTACACACACATAATTACAATTTAGTCCATAAAAATTATCATAATATGCATATAAATCTCAAATGCTCATGGTTATGCAATGGAGAATTAATGCTCATGGCCCTCAACTTTAAATTATTAAATAAAATCACCAAATTAATCAATTTGTGTGAAAGCTCCAATTTAAATACGGAGTTGAGGTTAACTATGAAATATGCATAATTACCTAATTATATGCACATAAAATGGTGTTCATGCGATGAATTATCATAAGAAATGGACACTTATCAACTCCCCGGCGGCCTCAGTCAACTCCTTCCCCGAATTTACTGAGGGCAAAAATTGCCATTAACCCAGCTGAGGTGAAAACCCGAAAGGGCGTCTCGGGCAAAATTGGGTAACCCCGCGGCCCGAAAACCCGAAAGGACGCATCGAAAAAAGAAAAAGGGGGCCAGCTCTGGTGAAAACCCGCAAGGGCGGCAGAGCTGGTAAAGAGAAAAAAAATATCTCTCTCTCTTCCTCCCTACTTTTCGCTGATAAGTGTCGTCGACTGCGACGTCCCCCTGACGTCAAGCTCAACATTACCCTGAAGTTAGGTTGGCCAACGCACCCCTGAGGGTCGGCCAGCCACTAGCTCCCAGCTCCAGTCCCGGCTACAACGCCTTTATAGGCCAGCTGCCAGCTCGCAGCGCCAGTCCTGGCTACAACGCCTTCGCAGGCCAGCCGCCCAGCTTCCAGCTCCAGTCTCGGCTACAACGCCTTCCCAGGCCAGCCGTCAACTCCCAGCTCCAGTCCCAGCTACAACGCCTTCACAGGCCAGTCGCCAGCTTCCATCTCCAGTCTCAGCTACAATGCCTTCATAGGCCAGCCGTCCGGTCTCCAGCTCCAGTCCCGAATACAACGCCTTCACAGGCCAGCCGCCAGCTCCCAGCTCCAGTCCCGGCTACAACGCCTTCACCAGTTAGCCACTCAGCTTCCAGCTCCAGTCTCGGCTACAACGCCTTTGCAGGCTAGCCGCCCAGTCTCCAGCTCTAATTCCCGGCTACAACGCCTTCACGGGCTAGCCGCCAGCTCCCAGCTCTAGTCCCGGCTACAACGCCTTTATAGGCCAGCCGCCAGATCCCAGTTCCAGTCCCCGGCTACAATGCCTTTACAGGCTAGCCGCCAACTCCCAGCCCCAGTCCCGGATACAACCCCTTCACAGGCCAGCCGCCAGCTCCCAGCCCCAGTCCCAGCTACAACGCCTTCACAGGCTAGCCACCCAGTCCCCAACTCCAGTCTCGGCTACCACGCCTTCACAGGCCAGCCGCCAGCTTCCAGCTCCAATCTCAGCTACAACGCCTTTACAGGCCAGCCGCCCAGCTTCCAGCTCCAATCTCGGCTACAACGCCTTCATAGACCAGCCACCCGGTCTCCAGCTCCAGTCTCGGCTACAACGCCTTCACAGGCCAGCCGCCAGCTCCCAGCTCCAGTCCCGGCTACAAGGCCTTCACCGGCCAGCCGCCCAGCTTCCAGCTCCAGTCTCGGCTACAATGCCTTCGCAGGCCAGCCGCCAACTCCCAGCCCTAGTCCCGGTTACAACCCCTTCACAGGCTAGCCGCCCAGTCTCCAGCTCTAGTCCCAGCTACAACGCCTTCGCAGGCTAGCCGCCCAGTCTCTAGCTCCACTCCAGGCTACAACGCCTTCATAGGCTGGCCTCCCAGCTTCCAGCTCCAGTCTCGGCTACAACGCCTTTTACAATCCAGCCGCCCGGTCCCTATCCCTAGCCTCATGCTACAACGCCTGCGTAGGCCAGTCAGCTGGCTCCAATTCTGAACAATATCTCCAGATACGACCTCAGTTCCAGTACCAGTTCTAATTTCATACCCGACACTCAATCTCCAGCTCCCAGCACCCTATTTTTCAGAACCCAGTACCTAGATTAAATGTGTGTTCCTTCGAATCCAAGCTCCAATCGTACCTGCAAACACAAAGAACAGATTAATCAATATGCGCCCAAACAACTATCTATTATGAAATAGACAAATAGAGATGAGAGAAGAAAGATCCCCCTCAAATCTGCAGTGAAATCTATCCAAAGGAGTGATGGGATGTGCCGAACGATCTGTTCGCGGAGTGGAAGCCTCTCAATGCTCGTAGAAGGCGCCCTAGGGAGAATGGTTAGATGACCTCGCTCCCAGCTGGTTCAGATCGGCAAAGAATGGCTCGTTCTTGGCATCCTCCTCTTCTTCTTCTTCCTCCTCCAGGTGGGGCGGTGCCCTCCTCTTCTTTCCTGCAAGCAAATAGAAAAATATTAGCACAAGGGATACTTCCATCGTGGGAGAGCCGCAGCTACTTATGCAAGAAGGAAAACCAGCAACAAAAGACCCATTAGCCCATGCCTAAACCCTTCAAACCAACACCCAAAAGATGTGTAGAAACCCTAAGGCCATTGGTGTAAAAACCCCAAACAATCGGATCTTGAAATGGGCAATTCAAAACCAATCCAGAAAACTCGTTCCGGACGAACCAGACAAAGTGTCGACTCTTAGAGTCGACACTTTTTGTCGAGAGTTCTGCCAGAAGACAAAAATCAATTCACAGGACAAAAGTGTCAGCATATCAGAAATCAACGCAGATAGAACCTACTGAAATAAGTGTCGACTCTAAGAGTTGACACTTTTACTGACAGAATTGAAAACTCAATAAAACTCAATTGAAACCCTACAAATCCTCTCCCAAACATTAAAAACAAATAACCATGTATTGAAACATGGTATTGGCATGAATTAAGCCACATTCCAACACAAGCCAATGAAAGAGACAAGTATATTGAATTTCAAACCATTAAGACCTCAACTAGCAAATGAAATCAATTGAAAGCGTGACTAATGAATAAACCCCAATCTAGGCACATGGAAATCCATTCAACCATGTCTACTTACTATAGATTCAAGGGATTGTAAACAAGAGTGGAAGCTTACCATTGATCCAATGCATTATGGGTAGCATGAACCTGCACTTTCTAGAAGTTAAATTCATGTCAATTTTCTATTAAAGTAAATAAGATACACAAAACACTTTCCCACCAATTATTTA
The DNA here is from genome assembly GCA_022559845.1 of Amorphophallus konjac. NCBI lineage: Eukaryota > Viridiplantae > Streptophyta > Magnoliopsida > Alismatales > Araceae > Amorphophallus > Amorphophallus konjac. The sequence goes on from CM040120.1 coordinate 239,576,728, forward strand.
ATTCATCTACAGCTCAAGCTCATATGTCTCATATGAAGAATTAATTTATGCATGGAAAGGGCATTTCCAATGCAATCCATTTAAACCTGTCATAACTTCCAAAATACAGTCCATACCAAATATCCAATTACCAACATAGCTCAAAAAACCAGATGACACAAGTGATCAATTGTAAAAGTAGTTCAAACAAACCACACACATGGTTTCCATTCAACCCAAAAAAAATATCAAATTCAGTTCAGAAACCTCACAAGTTCAGTCCAATTAATTCAAGCTTAAACAAAGGCAATCTGAACTTAACTCATTCAAATGTCTCTTTGAGACCAAATTCAGTCCAAGACAGACTGATCATTCATTAACCTTCCAAGTCAAGATTAGCTGAACTCACATTAAGTGAGTGTGCACTTGAATTTCAGTTCATAGAAAAACAAACATCGAACCTTTCCAGAATGACTCACATCCATCAAACATACATGAAAACCAGGTTCAGACCAAAAATATGAAGTTCAGGGTAGTGAAACCTAAACTCATTCTCTACAAGGTCAACACACAAGAACACCCAATGTACTGACCACAATGAGATTACACATGTAATCCAAATTAAGGCTGAGCTCACATATACCATGGACAGCAAGATTCAGATATAAAGAATTTAAACTCAGCTCACTGAAAATCACCCATGAGACCGATTAACTTGTATGGCATTCATATATGAAGTAGACTCAAAAACATCCAATCCAATAACGCGCATGTGAACCAGTAGAACCTCAGGTAGTGGCACAATCAATTTAACATGTATGTCCATGACCTAGACCCATCTAAACAATCCAAGACAAAGAACAAGGCTCAAGGAGCCAGGGGTCGACCCATGGGGTCGACCCTTGCAGTGGGAAAGAAAGGATATGCCAAAAGGCAGTCCGGTTCAACCCAAGGACATCCAATCCCATTCAACCACACCAAGGGCCTTATGAAACTCAATGAAAACATGATCTTTCCAGAAATAACATGCATTTGAGAATCTTGAAAGCTCGATAAATCACATGTGAATGTTATGCATGAGAGCACCAAATTAGAAATGCATGAAGTGTTTGCTTAAGACCCCATTTATGATTTTGGAGAATCAAAAGGATTTGTCCATGAAAAACCATGTGGAATTCCTAAGTAGCAAGATAAGGTTGATGCACATGAACATGTAGAGCACTAAGGTCGAGACATATGATGCTCAAGTCTGAGCATATGAAATATAGATCAGTGCCATGAGGAATAGGTCAACTCCCTGAATGGGTGAGGTTGATTCTTCAGACCACAGAAGCCCAAACATCCAAACCTACAAAACAAGATATCAACAGTAAGCTCCATAACAGAAAATGATCAATGAGTATTTTCCACAATATTTTCACTTTTATTCATACACAAACCACACAATATATTAGAATCATCAAAACCATTGTCAAAGATAAGGAGGGGCGCACAGAACCCAACAATGGTTTATCTGCCTGATTCTCGGTACGGGGGCGGAGAACTTGGGTTCGGGAACCGCTCTCACGCATAATGATGGTTTCCAATCGGGCATAGCCCGACCTTCAACCAAGCATTATTTGATATATTGGGAATACAGGAGGAGATGACTTTAGGCTTATTTGATCATATTGAGCATGATGCATGAGATAGACAAGTTTGTTCTTTATAAAACCAGGCAAGCATCAGCATGGTGACGAGATTTGTTAGAACATTGCGGCATTGCACGTCCATCTCTTAATCTTATCTACATGAATCACATAATGAATCCGGTAGCACATCCCTTTTATCTTGGATCATACCAAGTGGGAATAGGATACCGTCCATGCAGAGGTGAGATGGAATCCATAAATGATCGGGACATGCCAGTGCCCGAATAACATGAAGTAGGACTAAACCGAGACGGATTAACCCGAGACGATATTTGTTCGTGGAGGTGTTTGTTATTTTTATTCCCTAGAGGGAGTACTAGAGACCATACAGAGGCAGGGCCCTTTGGATCCTAAGGGGTTTAAAGCTGATGTAGCATAGCGAAGATCAGAGTTCATTCCGATAGCATCTCCCCTATTTTTGGACTGTGCCAAAAGGGGAGTATAGGACATCAATCTACGGAGTGTCGAGATGGATGCCAAAAGAAAGATGGGTGTAGCCCGAGATCCAAGAGGATCATAATTCAGCTGGACGATATCCACTCATCGTGGCATTTATTGATATCCCCTTGAAGAGACCATAGGAGAACATGTAGTGGCAGAACTCCATAGGCCGGTAGGGTTGCAAAACAAACGTCATGCTCAGTAGAATGTAGGGGGTTAACCCCATTAATTTAGCTCCCATGGGCTTGAGTGAAGGAATATTACTCCTCCCCGGGATGGTAATGGTTCTATACTGAGGATAATAAGGCTCGGGGGTTCATGAGGGCGTCGGCACGATGGCGTCTCGACGCGGCTAGCTTCGACGCGACAGAGAGCACAAAGGGGCATCGGCCTGGGGGAGGTTGAATGAAAGGTGGTCGGCGCACATAGGTGGCCCGGTGTAGGCCGGTCCTCGGCGCGCCCATCACTCGGCGTAGAACCCGCACCGAGAGATGACTGCGCCGGGAGGCTGTCCTGCGCCAATAGGAGGGATTTGGGGGTTTTGACGGCTTTATGAGGTTATGGATTTTGGGGGTTTTTAGCGACTTTATCTAAGGTTTTGAGAGGCTTTATCTGAGGGTTTTGAGAGGCCAAGGAACCCTAAAACTGATTCTGGGATGAATCATCCCGAGGAGGGGAGCATCTTCACACTGGAGCATCATTGGTAGCTGATTATTTATTGAATCACATGAACCGGGATTTGATTATATCCCTCACTGTTTCACAAATGAGAAGCCATGAGATGAACTGTCTCAGGTTCTCACCACGATCGTGAGGTTTGGAAAATAACAACGATGCGACAGAAATAGACTCACATAGTATGAGGGGTATGCATACACAGCAGAACCAAGATTTGCACATAACAGCTATCAAACACGATAGTCTTCAGGGAGACAGAGAGAGAGAAAACCCCAGAATCTCATATTTCATTTCATTCAAAAGAATGCACATATTTAGCATAGAGGGGAATCAGACTACAAGAATATACATATAGACTAATGACCCTTGAAAATTTGCCAGACTGCGCCGACGCTTAACATCAACAGAGGAACAGTGCTCAGAAGCAGATTACAGAAAAGAAGACTGAAGTATCAAATGTGGAGGGGGAGAATATAGCCCCTGAGGGCATTTGACAGATGAACCCCACCTTGAATCATTTTTACCTAGGCTTCTCCTGCTCTCGCTCTTTCTTTCAGATCCCTTTCAGCGGGCTCTCAGTCTCTTTTCTCTTCTCTGGCTTTGAATACTCTCCTCTGTATTTGGATGCCCGATCCCGATACTCTTCTCTGTCTGTCCCCTCTTCTCTGTCGAAGACACGGGGTTTATATAGAGGGCTGGCTTTCTTCCATCGGCACGGGTGCTTCCCGGGGCGATGTGGCATCGGCGCGCCGCGAAGCAAGCTTCTCGGCGCGCTCATATTATGTTGGGCTTGGGCCCATTTACTTAGTGCATCAGCGCTGATAGAAGGGATTTGAACGAATGGGCCTTCTTCGTTGGCCATATGGGATTCTTGAAATGAGCATTTGTTCTTCTTGTAGCTTACTTAACATCTTGCATCCACAAACATGTGCGAGGCTATGTGAATCCCATTTTACGAGCACCAGAATATTTTGAGGATCCTCTTCAATAGGTAGATGATTGCCCGGGCTTGACGTAGTCTTTATCAGCCTGACTATATGAATGATAGCTGTGCTGGGTAGCAGCTTGGCCAGAAATGGCTTCAGCCAGACAGAGTGTCAGGGGTAGTGGATCTTCTTCTATTCTGGTTCATAGAACTTCCAGGGATGACACAGGAGCTGCACCCTTGACTGACCTTCAAAGCGCTGAGCTTGCTTTGACTTCTTTTATCTTTGTATATTTTAGGTGTCAACAACGACTCGCCTTTCAGCTCGGAGCTCCCGGACGAGGAGTCCCTTGCTGTTCAAGCACAACAATCGGTTGAACAGAGCGGAGATGTCTTGCATTATTGGCAGCAAAGCGCTCTCACAACCAGTGTACCTTGTTGGGAGCTCTACTTCGATGGCGCTTCCCGAGGGATTACCCGGAGCAACCAGGATGCAGCCACTATGGCAGGCGCTGACATTGTTTCCTGACTCCTCAGGGCTGGGTTTTGTACAATTCCTGTGCCCTCATGAAATCCATGACCAACAATGAGGCTGAGTATGAAGCTCTGCTCATTGGGCTCCTGATGGCTCTTCACATGGGCGTCAAATACCTCAAAGTCTACGGGGACTCCCAACTGATAGTCCGATAGGTCCTCGGCATCTATGACGTGCGGAAATCGGAGTTGGTCCCGTACCACACTGTCGTCACTAGATTAACCAAGAAGTTCTATTTCTTTGAAATAGATCATGTCCCTAGAAGCAGCAATGCCCCGGCAAATGCCCCAGCGAAATTGGATGCGGCTATCAAAGTCCCGCCCGAGGGCGAGGTCGACATCATCATCAAACATAGAAGACTAATGCCGACCTCGCTCGAAGACAACACCGGTCTCACCATTTATGAGGTCTACGACCTTGACCAGAATACTCCCCCAGAATGAGAAGATTGGCGACAGCCGATCATAAAACTCAAGAAAGGGTGGCTCCCTCCTGACCGAGCTCAAAGGGTCCAGCTACTCCGCCGAGCAACCTCTTATGAGTTGATTGGCGATTCCCTGTACCGACTCGTCCATGAGAAGGATAAGTCAATTCTCCTGAGATGCGTCTCTCCAGTGGAGGCTCAAGCCATCATGCAAGAGGTTCACTCTGGATTGTGTGGCGCGTACCAGGCCAGAGATCGAATGAAGCACAATATCAAGCTTAAAGGCTTCTACTGGCCGACCATGTGCGTGGATTGCATCCAGTACGCCCGTACATGTCATCAATGTCAAGCCTTTGGCCCAGTACCTAGAAGACCTCCTAACCCACTTCGTCCTACAGCCCCCACTTGGCCTTTCGCTGAGTGGGGCATGGACATCGCGGGGCCTTTCCTGCCATCTTCCAAGGGCCATAAATACATATTGGCCGCCACTGACTATTTCTCTCGCTGGGTGGAGGCTCTTCCCTTACGAGAGGCCACCAGCGAGGTGGTTGCTAGGTTCATCTGGCACAACATCATTTACCAATTCGGTACTCCCAGTCGCATCATGTCCAACAATGGGACACCGTTCAAGAATAGGGCCGTGTACCAGCTTGCGGCCAAGTTTCACATCGACTGGAGAACCTCTTCGATCTACAACCCCCAGGCCAATGGCTTAGCGGAAGCCTTCAACAAGACCCTCTGCAAGCTCCTGGCTAAAATGGTTAGCCACCAAAAATGTGATTGGGGCGAGAAGGTCTTTGAGACACTATGGGCTTACCGGACGGTCTACAAAACTCCTACGGGGTGTTCGCCGCTCTCCCTCGCCTATGGGGAAAAATCTGTTATCCCCATTGAAGTCAAATTAGCCTCTTATTGTGTGGCGATCCACACCGGCCTCGTCGGCCCAGATTAAAATGAATACCAGAGAAGGCTAGAAGAGCGGCGTGCAAGTATACCAGGCCCGTATGATTCAGGCCTATGATAACCTCGTCAAGCAGCGAGCCTTCAAGCAAGGTGACCTCGTCATGATCAAGGAAAAGGGAGTCATGGCAGGGCGCCTCAGTGGAAAGTTGCAGCCGAATTGGCGAGGCCCATACATCATCCGCAACGTCTATGAGGGCGGGGCATACACGGTCGTCGACCACAAAGGTCATAGACCCTTCCCGCCTCTCAATGGAAAGCATGTGAAGCTATTCTATGCCCTGGAACATGAGTTCATGCGCCAGCCAGATTAAGGCGCGCATCCCAGCTACTACCAGTGAGGCCGACTTTCCCCTCGGAAGGCTCTAACCAGCCAGTCCTCCCAGTCTTCAATTCCCAGTCAAGCAACGGGGCCATCCAAGCCCTCTATGTGGCCAGGAGTCTGGCCACCTTGGAGGAGCTGGGCGGCCAACTGTGTGGCCACCTAGGATGGTTGGCGGCCAACTGTGTGGCCGCCCTGGAATGGGCAGGGTGGCCAGGTGTCTGGTCGCCCTGGGTTCTAGGCGGCCAGTACCTTGGCCGCCCAGGGATCAAGGCATGCAATGTGTATAGAGCCTCAAAGGGACAGGGTGAAGCCTACCTAAACAAGGATGAGACTCCACACTCTCAATCAACCAAGAGGAAGGGTATCACCTCTATGATGGCTAGACAAGGGTCTGCGGGATGTCTGAAATTAGGCATCTACACCTGATAGCCACAAACCCGTCGTTGAAAAGTCGTGCCACAATTTTAAAATATTCGCACTCACTCACTTTTAAAGATTAGAAAATCAAGTATAGTGATAAGTGGAGTCGATCCCACGAGGAGGAAATAACATTTTAGAATAAGTTAGAAAAATATCTTTTTACTTTAAAAAGTCAAGTTTTGAGTGAGATTAATCTATGGAAAAATAAATTGCATGAAAATAAACCCACTAAAGAAGATGAGAGGGGTAAAGAAAAGAACTTAGAAGAGATAGAAAGAGGAACTAAGACAACCATAATTTACAAAGATGAACTTTTATTAAGATGGAAGTGAAAAGTACACTATGAAAATGAAAATTACAACTCATAAAATAAAGAAAAGGGGAAAGAATATAGCCAAGATGAAGATGAAGATCGCAGCCTAATCGCCGTGCTGAGCCTTGGAGTGGATCGCCCCGCCGTGGAGATGGACGCCGCCAAGAGGACCAATGGAAGAGAATCTCCGCCTTGAGATGTTTGGATGAAAATAGAGGAGGGAGGGATAGATAGAAAAGGAAGGGAGCTAAAAAATAGTAAAACAGAAATAATAGAAACGGAGCAAGATTAGAAGTGAAATAACTTTGAAATCATAGAGATTTAAAAGAAGTGGTAGACACAAAAGTTGAAGATCAGGAAGAGAAGGAAAAGTTTTATGAAGAGTGTAGAGAGAGTAGAAGATCAGAAGATGGTGAAAACTAGGGTAGAACAGAAGTGTGCTGCACGGATGAACAGTAAAATGACAAAAAAACTGAACTTTGGAAAATTGAAAATAACTTAAAAAAAGAAGAAGAATTAGAGGAAGTGATAGAAGAAGAAATTTTAGATCTAAGAAAGATGAAGAGCTTTCATGAAGATACTAAGATGAAAAGAAGAACAGAAGGGCATGAAAACTTGAGAAGAACATGGTGTAGAACCTCAGATGAACAGTAAAAATACAGGACAATACCTTAAAAAAGAGATTATAACTTAAAAATAGTAGCGAATTGGAAGATGGTGCAGAAGATGAAGTTGAATATATTTGAAAACCACTGAACTTTTATGAAGAAAGTAGGAGAGGAAATTGACTAGAAAGGAGAGAAATAAGGGGAAGAACAGAGAGAAACACTGGTTCGCAGATGAACAGGATAGCACAGTGAAAAATATGAAATAGCTTAAAAACTAGAAGAATTAGAAGATGATGAAGAAGAAGAAGTTATAAAGCATTAAAAATTAAAGAACTTACATGAAGAAAGCCAGAGGAGAAGAGGACCAGAAGAGGGTGAAATCGGTGGCCTAAAGTTGATAGAGAAAGAGTGAGAGATTGCCAAAAGAAGAACTCCTTTTCTCCTCCTTGTCATGGGCTATTTATAGGGAAAGTTGGGTAGATGGAGGGTGGAGATTGTATCAAAAGGAGATGGATGGCTGAGATTTAAGTGGAATACGATGTATGGAGAAGAGGAAAAGTAGGTGGGCACCCCCTTTCTTGGACTTTGGGCACTCCCTTTCCCAAGGCTCATCATGTCTCTCCTTTATTTCAAACTTTGAATTCAATTTTCCCTCCAACCAAAATATGTGTTTCTTTTCCTCAATTTTAAACTTTTGAAATTTCTTTTCCCTCCAACCAAAATATGTGCTTTTGACTTGGTCAAAGTGGTGGTGACAGTTTTACCCCCGGCTTCTTTTGCAATTACCTTCGGTGTCCTACACACACATAATTACAAGTTAATCCATAAAAATTATCATAATGTGCATATAAATCTCAAATGCTCATGGTTATGTAATGGAGAATTAATACGCATAGCCCTCAACTTCAAATTATTAAATAAAATCACCAAATTAATCAATTTACGTGAAAGCTCCAATTTAAATGCGGAGTTAAGGTTAACTATGAAATATACATAATTGCCTAATTATATGCACATAAAATGGTGTTCATGCGATGAATTATCATAAGAAATAGACACTTATCACACCTCACAACTTCCTCATTGCTAGTCCCTTAGTAATGCTAATAAATTAAAATTTAGGACTAACAAGAGTTTGTAAAATTCATACTCTCATATCCAGCTCTCCCTTCATAAAATCAACCAAAGATTAGTAATCTGAAATCATTAATGCACACTAGCCTTATGTAGGAACTTAATAGTAAGATTTCAAATCAAATCTCAATAGCACTTGTGCATGTGTAACTACTAAATCCACAGCTTAGACAATTACATCCCCCATTCGCTATTCCAAGCAAATGCCTTTCAACCCTGCACCTCTTAGATCAGAGCATTAAGTATATTAGCTTTTTGTCTGCCTTATTGTTTTGTCCCTTTGGGATCTTTTATGCCACACATGATGCTGCACTACCCTTCACTGCTCAACGTGAACCTCGACTCTTGCCTTAGGAAAAGCATGCCCGATTTTATAGATCAAGCTTCCCTTTTCTGTTTTACGTGAACATCAACACGTCTTAGGTGAAGTAGACCCGGTTACTAAGACTATGGGCATTTTTCATGGTATTTTTTTTCTTTCTTTTTTTCTTTCTTTTTTTGATAGATGATTTGGCAGAAAGCTTTGTAAAAAGATCTCTTTTCTTAAGAAGTGCAAAATATCAGACAACATGCCAAAACTAGCAGAGGGCTTGTCTTGCTTGTTTCATTAGCGTGTGCCGTGAATTTTTTTTCTAAAGTGTACATGAACTTTAAAAAGATTCTTATATCAATTTTTCATGGCTAGATTAGATAAATTTTTCATCATCCTTATCTAGTGATTTCTATTCCAGAATTACTTTCAATAGAAGCATGAATCATGAAACTCACAATGGATTTTATTTTATTGGTTTTCCATTTTTTTTTCATGTTTGAGGTTATGTTTGAGGTTGTATATGAATGTAACATGTGCAACATGATTTTCATCCCCCCAACTTAAATGACATTATCCTCAATGGCATGAACAATATGAAATAATAAATCAATGTAGACATGAAATTTGTGAAGGAACGGGATAACCTGACGGAATTAAACTTCGACGTGCATCCTTGCTTGAATGAAAGGCAATTTTTGGCTTTTGAAGGCTAGACATAGGTGTAAGCATTCTTCGCTCTCCCCCCAACTTATCCTTTATTCACACCTGTAAAATAAAAATAAAACCACAATAAAAACTTGGGTTGCCTCCCAAGAAGCCATTTATTAGCACATGAAAATCACGAAAAATGTGGCTTGCCTCCCAAGAAGCGCTAAGTTTAACATCTTCAGCCAGACGCATGAAAGCTCACTAACCATCATGTGGCATTCAAAATGAGCCACCAAGTGATCTTATCCTCCTTCAAATTCCAGCCCTCATACCATTGGAAGACAAGAGTAAGCATGTACGGACTGGGGCTAGAAATAGGCAGGACTCGCACATTATTGATTTTAATTTTAACCATGTGTGTGAGCCAATTGTCATCTTTTGGGATCAAGAAATAATCAATGGCTAATAATCTTTCAAGATTGGGGTTGAACCTTTGCCCAACATTAACCCATTGTTCCCCTTGTCCTGCATCTTCCTGCCTGACTAACCCTTTTGTGATGACTTCCTCCATGGTAACTTGATCAGACACTGGTGGCTGACGAATAAGATTGGTATTATTAGCCACGTTCCTCTCAGTAACACCCTCATGAGCAGTAAGGGCAGTAATCAATTAGTTTTCCTGATATGAATTTAAATCAAAGGTGAATGTGATTAGCACGTCCCCCTCAGGTCCTAGAATGTCATAGTGGAGAGGCTGTACTGTCAGGGGAATCAAATTGGAAGGAAGAGTGAGGTCAGAATCTAACTCATCCAAAGATTCAAACTTCATTGGATAGGGCACAAGGGTCATATCAAATGTGAAATTTTCTAACAAGGACCCTTCATCACACTCATTACTCGAATGAACATTATCAATCAAACTTTCCAATGATGAGGTGGGAAGATCAAAAGTAAATGTTTCCAGCCCGGCCCTTTCATCATAGGTCAGATCAAAGGTGAATTTCTCTAAGACAGACCCATCATCACACTCATCACCCAACTGAAGATTATGAATCAGATTTTCCAGAAATGAGGTCGGTAGATGAAATGTAAATTTTTCCAACAAGGCCCCATCGTCATGTTCTTCCAGGGGAGGAGGATATTTAGAATTTGTTGTCATTAAATCACCAAGATTGTTGATTACAAAGCAATCCTCCTCGTCATGTATATCCTCAATTGAGTTGTGTGGGCCACTATTTTTCACAGTGATATTCTCAATCTCAAAACATTCATAGGAGGGGGTGACGATATCAATATGATCATTTTTATCCTTCAATCCGTTCCCTACTTCCTTCCCGTCCTCCATCATGGTATTACGAGTGCACTCCCCCTCACTCTCAATAGTTATATCTTGAGCCAAAATGGCAGGTATCAGATCATTGTTGTGCCCCTATGGTCATTTGAGTTCATATGGTCACTTGGGTCATTCGACATCATTCTATGGTCATATGAGTTTTGTGGTATTCTTGATTTTGATAATGGCTAAACACTATTAGTCATTGATGTTTTTCACTTTCATGTTATTGACATATGTGATGTTTTTGTTCATGACAGGTGCGCCAATGAATGGACAAGGAATCAAGTGGAAATGGCGAACGTGAAAGCTCAATGTTGCGCCCTCGCACGCGGATCGACCTGCGCGGTCAGGTCGCGGGGGTTTCCGGGGGCGGAGCCCCCGGAACAAAATTTAGAAATGCTCAAAGCATATTCTATGTTGATTTCAATCCCAAAATACATGACATTGATGAGGACATGAATATCTTGACTTATGAACATGTTTCATTGGTCTAACACTTCATTTTTGCAGGTATAGGTGTTTCCGGTCGACCTACACACCTTGGCCGGTCGACCAGATTTGCCAGAGCCTAAGAATTCCACGTTTTACAGGTTTCGGTCGACCGCCCCTGCCTTTCCAGTCGACCGGTTCTTCCAGAAACTAAACACTCCAGGAATTACAGATTTCGGTCGACCGCCCCTACTTTTCCGGTCGACCGGTTTTCCCAGAACCGAAATGATGACATTGTTACAGGTTTCGGTCGACCGCCCCCAGGCGTCCGGTCGACCGGTTTTGCCAGAGCCGAAACGTTCTAGCTGCAGCAGGTTCCGGTCGATCGGCCCATGAATTCCGGTCGACCGCCAGCCCCGATGCAGCCTTGTTTGACTTCGAAATCAACCTCATGGCTAGCCCCTTTCCATGGATTTGTTTAATCAAACCTTACCTAATCTTCCATGATTTATGGATCTGGTCTAGGGGGCATCTATGGACCATTCAAGGGTTATAAAACTAACACATGAGGGGTTAGAAACCCTAATGCTTCAAGGGGCTTCTTGTGAGATCTAGGGTGGCTACAAGAGAGCTTGGAGACGAGCTACTGTTCATGTGAACAGTAGTTCGTGAAGGTGTTCTTCATCCAATCAAAGGGGAATCAAGCTCAAATCAAAGCCAGCAAACCTCAAGGAAGATTACATCAAAGGAAGGCTATCAAAGTGATCCAAGGAAGCTGGTTTGATTCAAGTTCTTCAAAGGAAATCATCTACATCCATTCAAGCTCTTTCAAGCTCATTCAAGGTGATATTTCAAGCATTCAAACTCCTAGAAGCTAAAGAAGCAATCAAGATTCAAGGTAGCTTCATCATCTCCTTCATTCATTCAAAGAAGTTCAAAGAGAAGATCAAGAGAGAAGAATTGAAGGAAGAGGTACTGTTCACGTGAACAGTACTCCGTGAAGAACATTCATCCAATCAAGAGTGAATCAAGAAGATTGAGTTGAAGCCAAGAGGAGTCTTGTTGCTGATCAACATTCCATACAAGGGCCAATTCATTTTCACTCATAACTCAATCTCTTGTTTTAGTTCATTCACATTTGTTTCATTTTCATTATTGTTTAAACATTGAAAGTGTGATTCATCCCTACCGGTGGTTAGTAGGAAGGAAATTGGAGGGTGTTCCAATTTGCGGTTGACGTCCCTACCAGGTGGTGAGTAGGAAGGCAATCGGTGGTTTCCGATTTGCGGTTCTGTGCGCTGCACAAGTGAAGCCTCACCGGGTTTTGGTGAGGGGTGGACGTAGGGCTGAGGATTCAGTCCGAACCACCTTAAAAATTCTGTCTAGTGTGGTTTGCTTGTGTGATTGATTCGTTCTAGATGCATGCTTAGGATCAAATTATTATATATCTTGCTTATCTTGCTAAGTGAATCATAGCATTCTTGGAAGCTAGTTTCTATTCCGCTGTAATTCATTTTAACTAGCTGTTTAGAGGGCCGCATTGCGAAAAGTGGGGCTGATCTATTCACCCCTCCCCTCTAGATCCGCTGTCCACTACACAACAATCATCATCATCATCATTCACGTATGGAGGGGGTTGGTTGAATGTTGAAGGAGGGCCATGGTAAGTAGACTAAGAGTACACGACTTGAGGTTCAAAGTAGTAGCCCGGTGAATCACCCCTAATATCGATATTACTTTGAATGTTTGGGTGAGATGAGTTGGGCTGAAGTTGATTGCACATGGGCTGCTTGTGAGTTTCTTGGGGTGAAGGTGTAGACAAATGGGCTTGAATTGGTTGGTCCGTCCAAGGAAAATTTAGGTGAGTACTCCAGCCAAGATTAGAATCTTCTGAAAGGGTATCATACTTGGGCTGAGAGAACCTTAAGGTATTTTAGACTTGAGCTTGGATGACCAGTGGGAGTTGGGCTATAGTAGGACAGTGACTCACATGGTGAGTGAGACTGGCACAGAAATCACAGGCTTCCTTGTGAGTTTGGGTTAGATTTTCAGCCTGTCTAGAAAGTCCTACAGATTGTTTATGAGATGAGATTGAGGCATGATTCATCGAATTTTCACTCAAAATTTCAAACAGATCATACGCCTCATCTTCATTCTTGTTCATGAACATCCCTCCGCAACATGTATCCACCATTTGTCTATCAAGATCAGATAATCCCTCATAAAATGCAAACATAATTTGCCATTTGGGTAACCCATGATATGGACATTGACGTAACAAATCCTTCAACCTTTCCCAAGATTCATAAATTTGCTCGTCTGAAAACTACGTAAATCCCGAAATCGCCCTTCTCATAATGTTGGTTCGGACTATGGGGTAAAATTGTTTTAAAAATTCTAACTGCATATCCTCCCAAGTGTTAACAATTTTTCCAAAACTTCTTAACCAACATTTTGCTTTATCCTTTAATGAGAATGGAAATAAGATCAACTTAAGGACATCATCACTAAAATTTTGGATTTTAACCAGCGAGCAAATTTCTTGAAAATCATCTAGATGCTCATAAGGATTTTCATTAGGTTTCCCATAAAAAGATGGGAGCATCTGGATGATATCGAGACTAATCTCATAATGATCCACCAGAATGTCAGGTAGTTTAATACAAGTGGAGGGTTTATAAGTAGAAGGAATAAAGTGTTCCTTCATGGGCTTGGGTTTCCCTCTAAGATAGATGGCCATTACAAAAAAAGGTCGGATCCCTGAAAGATTTGTTCAAATTTTTTTTCAACAAATTGTTTTGTTCAATTTTGTTCAATTTTTTTTGTAATTTTTTTTTCAATTTCTTAATTTTACCTTTATTAATCTTTTTTTTGTTTTGTTCTCTTTTTTATTAGGATTAGAAAATCATAAATTTTTTTTGAAACTAACACTGACTCAGACGAAGAGAGATAAGATGATGATTTTTTATTATTCTTTATCATTTTTATTATTTTTTTTACATACACAAACAAGTTAACACATAAATTACCTGATGACCTAGATGTGACCTAGACCTACAAATAGGGTTTCACAAAATGACTAAAGTGCAACTTAAGTTCACCCTCAATATTTTCACCGGCCAGGTAAGGGGTGGGGTAGTGGGAGGCTCCCCCTACTTCGTAGGGACCTAATTATGTCAAACCACAATCCCGCTTAAGACGTTTGCCATCCGACCATCTTGTCTTAAGCACCGCTTTTCACAAGAGGATAAACTCAAATCGTACTAAAATCACAGTGTGATCCTAGGGCAATGTCTACTGACTTTTATTTAAGGCTTAAGTCATGCAAAGATGCAAGGGAAAATATGATTTGTGGACTAAGGAAGGGTGATGAAATCCCCACCTTATGTTATTTAGGGGTGTTGCCCTTAGAATATTTTGAAATGAAATGTACACCACAATTTTAAACAAGGGGTTCTTATGCAATATGTATGCTAGAATAGGATAAATAGAACGTACCTTGCCCCTTGCAATCTTCAAAATGCAATGACAGAAATTAAATAAAAAGGAAAAATCCTATGCTAAATGATTCATGACCTAAAACATGGATGGTGTGGTTTCTACTCTTGAATGAAATCTTTTATTTTTGGTGAAAGTGATTTTTTCTTTTCTTTTTAGTTAATGAAACTATCTAGCAAGCATAATTTTATTTTTTTGTTTTGATTTTTTTTTAATTTTTCAATAAGAGATGAATACAAGAAGCTATAAATAATAAAATGATAAAGACATGCAAATTTATTACAAAATGAAGTCTAAAATGATATTTTTATATGTTCTGATTTTTTTAATTTCTATAGATTTTTCAGTAATTTTTTAGATTTTTTTGAAGATTTTTCAGAAATCGAAAAAATAGAACATGTTCCTACGTTTCAACCCTTTAGCTACGCTTGACTGCGATAGTTCCAGGCTTTCAGCGACGCTTCATTTTCTAGGAATTTCAGGTCTGATTTTCCTCTTTCTTTGATTTTTTGATTTTTTTTTCTTTTTCCTGCAAAATAAAAATAGAAAAATTAGTATACAAATATACATATCAAACACAATAATATCTAACTATGAAAAATAATTTTCTCCCCGGTAACGGCGCCAAAAATTGATAGCCACAAACCCGTCGTTGAAAAGCCGTGCCACAATTTTAAAATATTCGCACTCACTCACTTTTAAAGATTGGAAAATCAAATATAGTGATAAGTGGAGTCGATCCCACGAGGAGGAAATAACATTTTGCAATAAGTTGGAAAAATATCTTTTTGCTTTGAAAAGTCGAGTTTTGAGTGAGATTAATTTAAGAAAAAATAAATTACATGAAAATAAACCCACTAAAGAAGATGAGAGGGGTAAAGAAAAGAACTTAGAAGAGATAGAAAGAGGAACTAAGACAACCACAATTTACAAAGATGAACTTTTATTAAGATGGAAGTGAAAAATACACTCTATGAAAATGAGAATTACAACTCATAAAATAAAGAAAAGGGGAAAGAATATAGCCAAGATGAAGATGAAGATCACCGCCTAATCGCAGTGCCGTCTCTTGGAGTGGATCGCCCCGCCGTGGAGATGGACGCCGCCA
Organism: Amorphophallus konjac; assembly: GCA_022559845.1. NCBI lineage: Eukaryota > Viridiplantae > Streptophyta > Magnoliopsida > Alismatales > Araceae > Amorphophallus > Amorphophallus konjac. The sequence continues at coordinate 239,592,493 of CM040120.1, forward strand.
AGAGGACCAACGGAAGAGAATCTCCGCCTTGGGATGTTTGGATGAAAACAGAGGAGGGAGAGATAGATAGAAAAGGAAGGGAGCTAAAAAATAGTAAAATAGAAATAATAGAAACGGAGCAAGATTAGAAGTGAAATAACTTTGAAATCATAGAGATTTAGAAGAAGTGGTACACACAAAAGTTGAAGATCAGGAAGAGAAGGAAAAGTTTTGTGAAGTGTGTAGAGAGAGTAGAAGATCAGAAGATGGTGAAAACTAGGGAAGAACAGAAGTGTGCTGCACGGATGAACAGTAAAATGACAAAAAAATTGAACTTTGGAAAACTGAAAATAACTTTAAAAAAGAAGAAGAATTAGAGGAAGTGATAGAAGAAGAAATTTTAGATCTAAAAATGATGAAGAACTTTCATGAAGAGACTAAGGTGAAAAGAATAACAGAAAGGTATGAAAACTTGAGAAGAACATGGTGTAGAACCTTGGATGAACAGTAAAAATACAGGACAGCACCTTAAAAAAGAAATTATAACTTAAACATAGTAGCGAATTGGAAGATGGTGCAGAAGAAGAAGTTGAAGATATTTGAAAAAACACAGAACTTTTATGAAGAACGTAGGAGAGGAAAATGAATAGACGGGAGAGACATAAGGGGAAGAACAGAGGGAAACACTGGTTCACAGATGAACATGATAGCACAGTGAAAATTATGAAATAGCTTACCAACTAGAAGGAATTAGAAGATGATGCAGAAGAAGAAGTTGTAAAGCATTTAAAATTGAAGAACTTACATGAAGAAAGCCGGAGGAGAAGAGGATCATACGAAGGTGAAATCGGTGGCCTAAAGTTGGGAGAGAAAGAGTGAGAGATTGCCAAAAGAAGAACTCCATTTCTCCTCCTTGTCATGGGCTATTTATAGGGAAAGTTGGATAGATGGAGGGTGGAGATTGTATCAAAAGGAGATGTATGGCTGAGATTTAAGTGGAATATGATATATGGGGAAGAGAAAAAGTAGGTGGGCACTCCCTTTCTTGGACTTTGGGCACCCCCTTTCCCAAGGCTCATCATGTCTCTCCTTTATTTCAAACTTTGAATTCAATTTTCCCTCCAACCAAAATATGTGTTTCTTTTCCTCAATTTTAAACTTTTGAAATTTCTTGTCCCTCTAACCAAAATATGTGCTTTTGACTTGGTCAAAGTGGTGGTGACAGTTTTGCCCCCTACTTCTTTTGCAATTACCTTCGGTGTCCTGCACACACATAATTACAATTTAATCCATAAAAATTATCATAATGTGCATATAAATATTAAATGCTCATGGTTATTCAATGGAGAATTAATGCTCATGGCCCTCAACTTTAAATTATTAAATAAAATCACCAAATTAATCAATTTGCGTGAAAGCTCCAATTTCAATGCGGAGTTGAGGTTAACTATGAAATATGCATAATTACCTAATTATATGCACATAAAATGGTGTTCATGCGATGAATTATCATAAGAAATGGACACTTATCAACTCCCCGGTGGCCTCAGTCAACTCCTTCCCCGAATTTACGGAGGACAAAAATTGCCATTAACCCAGCTGAGGTGAAAACCCGAAAGGCGTCTCGGGCAAAATTGGGCAACCCCGCGGCCCGAAAACCCGAAAGGACGCATCGAAAAAAGTAAAAGGGGGGCAGCTCTGGTGAAAACCCGCAAGGGCGGCAGAGCTGGTAAAGAGAAAAAAAATCTCTCTCTCTTCCTCCCTACTTTTCGCTGATAAGTGCCGTCGACTGCGACGTCCCCCTGACGTCAAGCTCAACATTACCCCGAAGTTAGGTTGGCCAACGCACCCCTGAGGGTCAGCCCGCCACTAGCTCCCAGCTCCAGTCCAGGCTACAATGCCTTTATAGGCCAGCCGCCAGCTCCCAGCTCCAGTCCCGGCTACAACGCCTTCGCAAGCCAGCCGCCCAGCTTCCAGCTCCAGTCTCGGCTACAACGCCTTCGCAGGCCAGCCGTCAGCTCCCAGCTCCAGTCCCAGCTACAACGCCTTCACATGCCAGCCGCCAGCTTCCAGCTCCAGTCTCAGCTACAATGCCTTCATAGGCCAACCGCCCGGTCTCCAGCTCCAGTCCTGGATACAACGCCTTCACAGGCCAGCCGCCAGCTCCCAGCTCCAGTCCCGGCTACAACGCCTTCACCAGGTAGCCACCCAGCTTCCAGCTCCAGTCTCGGCTACAACGCCTTTGTAGGCCAGCCGTCGGGTCTCTAGCTCTAATTCCCGGCTACAACGCCTTCACGGGCTAGCCGCCAGCTCCCATCTCCAGTCCCGGCTACAATGCCTTTATAGGCCAGCCGCCAGCTCCCAGTTCCAGTCCCCAGCTACAACGCCTTTACAGGCTAGCCGCCAACTCCCAGCCCCAGTCCCGGCTACAACCCCTTCACAGGCCAACCGCCAGCTCCCAGCCCCAGTCCCGGCTACAACGCCTTTACAGGCTAGCCACCCAGTCCCCAGCTCCAGTCTCGGCTACCACGCCTTCACAGGCCAGCCGCCAGCTTCCAGCTCCAATCTCGGCTACAACGCCTTTACAGGCCAGCCGCCCAGCTTCCTGCTCCAGTCCCGGCTACAACGCCTTCATAGGACAGCCACCGGGTCGCCAGCTCCAGTCCCGGCTACAACGCCTTCACAAGCCAGCCGCCAGCGCCCAGCTCCAGTCCCGGCTACAACGCCTTCACCGGCTAGCCGCCCAGCTTCCAGCTCTAGTCTCGGCTACAATGCCTTCGCAGGCCAGCCGCCAGCTCCCAGCCCCAGTCCCGGCTACAACCCCTTCACAGGGTAGCCGCCCAGTCTCCAGCTCTAGTCTCAGCTACAACGCATTCGCAGGCCAGCCGCCCAGTCTCCAGCTCCACTCCAGGCTACAACACCTTCACAGGCTGGCCGCCCAGCTTCCAGCTCCAGTCTCGGCTACAACGCCTTTTACAGTCCAGCCGCACGGCCCCTATCCCCAGCCTCAGGCTACAACGCCTGCGTAGGCCAGTCGACTGGCTCCAATTCTGAACAATATCTCCAGATACGACCTCAGTTCCAGTACCAGTTCCAATTTCAGACCCGACACTCAATCTCCAGCTCCCAGCACCCTATTTTCAGAACCCAGTACCCAGCCTCCAGCTACACCATTCTTCACTCAGCCCCCGTACGCCTGCGTTCGATAGCAGGTGAAGAGGCGTGATCTCGCGTTGGACCTGAGCTGGGGAGATGATCACCAAGCAGTGAACTGCAAGGAAGGGAAACGGATCAAGGGGCCCAGGGATGGTTCCCTGGGGTAAACCCTCCGATGCCTAAGTCAGTAGAGCAATGGTGGAAGCTATGAAGGGAGGAGGAAAGAGAGGCACGAGATCCCTCTACACCAAGGTGGTGAAGTGGTTTCTGCTCAGGGAGTTTTAGGCGTGTATTGGCCCTTACCTTTCGAGGGAGGGAGTCCCAGTTTTAAATAGTGCGCCAGCCTCATGAGTCCCATAAGCTAAGGAGTTTCAGACGGGAGTTACGTCCTCAATATGGGCTCTTTACATCCTCATCGTGGGGTCTTTATAGCCTTGAGGGGTCATGGGTCCCTTATCCACATAAACTCCTACTCATAAAGGGCTCTCAACGACAACGTGGATAAGCAATCATCGGTTAAACCCAAGCATGAAGGGTGCCAACCCTGTCCGGGCGATAGGCATAGCTCGGATGAAGATAGGTCAGAGTGGGCGCTGAGTGCTTGCCTTTATCCCGGTGAGGGGATAGGTCGGGCATGGGTCTTCCTCCGTCCTGACCGACGCTCGGGCCTTCCGAGCCTAAGGGCCGCCAAGGAAGGGTTTAATCCCGAGTAATCATATTAGGCTTTTTATCCAAAGTGGGCCCTGCGGGGCTGTCACTTGCACGAGCTGGGCCTCGTTTGGTCATGACGAACCTAGTTCGGCTGCTCTTAGATGGGCTACAGAAATTCCCCTCTCCACTTGTCCCCCTCCTACTCCCGAGCTTTAGTAAGCTCGAAAGAGTAGCTATTTAGGGTTTTGGACCAGCGTGGCTCAGGTGGGTAGAGATCTGGCGGTGTTAGTAAGCCACGTGTCGTGGTCACCTAGGCCCTTAATAATGATGATCCTGACGGATTTGAACTGAAGGGGCCCCCTTTTCTCGGAGGTCGGAACGACGCGCCGCCTTCCGCGTGGGAATATAGGCGTTGTGCGCTTGCCGTTGCTCCAGACTCCCTCCATTTTTAGGGTTTGGCTCTCCTTCGTGCTTACTTTTGGGGCCTTTTGATGCGTCGTGAAGACACGACGGAAGAGCAGAGGCTTGCAGCGGCGTTTGTGGAGTTGGCCGAGATAACTGCAGAGGTAGTCTGATAGCTTCCTCTTCCTCCAGAGTCTTCGGGGTCCCGGGAGTATCTTTCCTCAAGTTCCTCTCCGGATTCCATGGCAGATCAGCGTCCGGATGTCGAAGAGTGGGAGGGCGAGCCTGCGGTGAGGGCGGCGGCTCCAAACTGCAGCGAACTGGGGGAGGCAGAGGTGAAACGGCTAGAGAACCAGTTTCGTCTGCCCCACAAGTTTTTCTTCGCCGCGGCTTCCCCCCACGAGTCGAGCTTGGATTCTCGTACGGGCCACATCTGTACCTTTCTACTGTCGTGGAAGGGTGGGTTCCGTCTCCCCTTCGAGCCCTTTGTTCTTAAACTTCTTAAATTCTTCCAGTTGGCGCCCGTACAGTTGGTATCCAACTCTTATCTTCTTCTTTCCGCCTTTCGTATCCTCTACCGTCAATGCGGAGTTCCTCCTTCCTTGGACCTCTTTCACTATTTTTTTGAGTTGAAGGCGCATCCCTCGGCTAGGAAGGGCTTCTATTTCATCCAGGCGAGGCGGAATAGGAGCCGTATTTCCTTGGCCGCGAAGGATTCTTCGCACAAGGGGTGGAAAACTCAGTTCTTCTAGGTGGGGATTCTCTCGGTGGAGGAGACTTGGAGATGTCCCGTAATCCCCAATTTTCATCCGAACATTCCTTCAAGGCAGGACGAGTTTTCTCCGGACGTGGAGGAGTACGCGATCATTTTGTTGAAGCGTCGTCAGTCCAGGGAGGAGCTGGTTACTCTGGAGAACATCAAGCGATGTCTTCTTGCACGGCTGCAGCTGGCAGGTTCGATCACCACGAATCAGTTTCTTGTTCGGATGTTGAGACCATCTCCTTTTCCTGATCATATCTTTCTTCTGTGCAGACACCAGGTGGCCGGCTTTGGAGGAGGCCGTAGAGGTGATTGATCTCGGCGATGACTCGGCCGCCGATGAGTCGGCTGCTCCCACGAGTCGCTCCTGAGCCCGAGATAGGGGCAAGGGAATGGAGGGTATGGTCCGGGACGCTGTGAAGGCTAGGAAATGGGCCAAGAAGGCTGGGGCCGCCCCTGAAGTCGAAGGTGACCTTGCCACAGCTCACCCCTCCGCCGAGCGTGGTGGGGCCGCTCCTACTGGGCGAGCTCTTCCACCCGTCGAGCAAGAGGGGGCCGAGGAGGTTGGGGCTGCTCCTGCGGTCGGCGATGATGCTGGCTCGGCTCCCCCCTTAGCTGGAGCCGAGGGGGCCGAGGCTGCTTCTGTGATTGGTAGTGGTGATGTCCCGGCTCTCCCCTCGGTAGGAGCCGAGGGGGCTGTGGACGAGGCAGGTAACATTGGGACCACGGTCGAGACTGAGGCATTGGTTGAGGCGGGCGACGCTCCAGGTGGCGATGCAGGTGCCGAACCGGTCCAGGCTGGGGGGTCGCAAGAAAAGGTGACGCAGCCCCCGTCGACCGAGGCACGAGGGTTGAACGAAGCCGCGGCTCGATCCGGGCCGTCCGGCGGGACGCCGACCGAAGAGGGGGTCTCTATTTCGGCGGCCTTGGAGAGGCTCGGCATTCAGGGCCCTCTGTATCAGATATGTCATGGTATAGCCACAAAGGTGAAGGGGAGAGGCAGGCAGCACTCCCCGTCCGTAGCCCTCGAGACGGTTATGGAGGGCGGCTTGGTCCTTGCCCAGATGGAGGCCACTCTGGCGGAAGCTTATGCCCGGTCAGAGTCAGAGCGGGCGAACCTGGCCTTGACCCTTGGCGGGTCTGACAGGAAGATGGCTCGACTCGTCGAGGAGCGTGATGGGCTTAGGCAGGAGCTTTCCTCTATCAGGGAGCTGTTTCGCGACTTTTTTTTTCTTTCTCTTCTTGTTTATTCATTATTTCGCGTGTCGATCGGTCAATTAGCTAACTGGTAACTAACTGGCTGATTAACGACGCGGGCGTGCCAGTCACGTGGGTGACGATCTTATTATGCGCTCATTCTGACCCGTGTCGGGCAAAAGTGAGGTTCGATCGGGACCAGCAGTCCGCCACACCGAAAAGGCTATGGCGTTAATTACATCCCCCACGAGGAGGGAACACCTTTGATTAATTACCGAGATAGTGGGCTATCGGAGCCGAATAAAAAAAAAACTACATAACGACCATGACGAAGGCATGCGGGATGTATTTATTTATCATACAAAGGATGCATAGTTCACAGAATTATGGACCCTTGGTACGTGGCGGAGGATGTGGGCCCGAAGACCACCATCGCGCATAGCGGAGATTTCTGGTTGGGCACAACCCGACCTTCTGTTAACGCCATTTGATATACTCGAGGGTCGATGCAGCCTTGCACGAGGAACCGTGATATGAGGGGTGTGACGACGATGTTGTAACATAAATTCGCAAGCACGTCCCCTTCCTTTGGACTATGCCAAATGGGAATATGGGACATCCATCCACGGAGAGCCGGAATGGAAACCAAAAGAGGATAGGGCGTAGCCCTGGGTCCGAGAAGGATCCACATATGACGGGACAGTGTCCACCATAGCGTCGTTTGTTCATATTCCCCTCTAAGGACCGTTGGAGGACATGCGGTGGCAGAACTCCGAGGGTCAGTGGGGTGACAGAAGAAATGTCGGATTCAGTGTAATGTAGGGGTGAAACCCCCCCATTAATGTATCTCCCATGGACCTGGGTGAAGAACCATAGTTCCCTCGTGAGACAATGAAGGCTGGCATGAAGGTTGACAGGAGTGGTACATTGAGTTTAGATTGGATTTGGGTTCAATGGAGTTGCTGAGACATCAGATATTTGGGTGGCAGCTATTGTTGAAATGAAATGGTATGGATTGGAGCCGGCGCGAAGGCCAAATGGCGCTACGGGATCCCGGCGCGACGGGAAGCTAAAGGGCTATCGGCGCGATAGGCAACCGGCGTGGCTGGGATGAAGGGGCAGTCGGCGCGGTGGGCTTCTCGGCGCGCCCTTCACCCGGCGCCAGATTGGCGCCGGGAGGGGACGGCGCCGGGAGTCATGTGGCGCCAGGAGCCATTTCTTTGTTGGTTTTCTCAGGTCTTGTGAGGGTTTCTTCATTTAATGGGGACCTCAGGGTGATGGATGAATGGAAACAGAGGATCAGGGTGGCTTTCTTCACAAGGGGGTCCAAGGAGATCACCAATTACGAGATGTATTCTCTGTGATGGCAAGATGTCATGAGATGATGTAGCCCAGGCTCTCGCCGTATTGAGGGGTTAGATACGCAATTCCTGATGAAACATCGTGCCGTGTGGTAGAGTAAAGCTCTGGGTAAAATTTGACAACATCTCCCCTTACTTTGGGAGTGTGCCAAGAGAATATTATAGGCTATCTACTCACGAGTGCCGGAGTAGAAACCGAAATGAGTGCCAGGCGTAGCCCGAGATTCAAAGGGTCCAGATCACATGGGACTTCATCCCTTTCTTATAATATCCCTGATGCAGTCAACGGAGAGCCTGCAATGGCAGGGCTCCGTGGCTCAATGGGTTGTAGAATGTGGGGGAATTCGGCCCCTTTGATATGGCTCCCGTGAGGACAGAGGAAAGGGTGATGCCTCTCCACAGGAAGACAGGGCATTTAAAGCAATGATGGCACGGCCTGATGGCATCGGCGTGAACGTATTAAGATGGCCATCCTTGGCATAGAAGGGATGAAGGTATTGGCGAGAAGAATAATATGGCTTTCGGTGTGAAGGCTTGAAGTTCAACCGGCGCGGCTAGCCCTCGGCGTGAAACGTGCGCCGAGAGGGGCTCACGCCGGGAGGCTTTTGAAGTGGGGGTTTTAAGTGTTTGTTAAGGCAGAGGCTTTGAGCATTCGAAGCGAGGAGGTTTATTCAGCAACCTGGGCTATTTATTCGGATGATCGCAGAGAGGAGGCTTCGAGGGGGAGACGAACTCTCTTCTGGGGCCTCACTAGGAGCAGAGGCATGAACCAGAACTCCTGAAGATATTCCTCTCCATTCCACATACGAGGAGCCATGAGATAGACTGTCTCAGGCCCTCGAAATGTGGCTGGGGGCAGTGATAAAGAACGATGGCAAAGAAGCCTCAACAGATAGAAGAATTTAAACATAAGACATTTGCAGCTGGCGGTGGCCGTATATAGATTAAAACCTCGGATACAGAGGGAAGCGGAAGAGAATGATCCAGCATATCAGAACTCATCCCATTCTTTTATTAACTACTTCAGCCAAATGGCTTACACATATGCGATTTAAGAGAAAGAAATCTAACCCAAAAGGAAAAGAAATCTGAACTTCATCCCTGCAAACAGGGTTACATTAGCATTCGATGCTACTAGAGCAAAGATGCTCGAAAGTGAAAAACAAAAGAGGAAATACTCAGACAGACGGAGAAGAGAGAGAGAGCAAAGAAGCTGCAGTTGCACGGCCCTCACACCTGGATTCTCTCCTCGAACCCCTCTCTCTTTCTTCAGCTTCTATGAAGGGCGCTCGAGCTCCCCCCTCTCTTTTGGTGGCTAAGCACCCTCTTCCTTTCTTCTCGAAGGGCTCTCTCTTTTTTTCTTCGAAGGATCCTCCTCCCTTTTTTCTCTTCGAAGGATCCTCCTCCCTTTTTTTCTCTGCTTCTTTTTGTTCGAAGGGCCGCCCGCTTATAGAGGCCAGTCCCTCACCCTTTCGGCCTGAGCTTCCCGGCGCGCCAGCATCATCTTCCCAGCGTGGCGGACCTCGACGCGTCCCATTTCACCTTTGGGCTTGGCCCACTTCCCTGCCATTCGGCCCATTCGACCCAGGATCCACTCAGTGGACTCCTTTTGACAGTGGGACTCTTGGCATGTATATATTAAGACTCCATGGGACTGTTTACACCTTGCATTCACAAACATGTGCGAGGCGCTGTACATCCCGTTTCAGGAGTATCAGAGATGTCTGAACATCTGTTTCAGCAGGCAGATGGTTGCCTGAATGTTGTATAGTTTTATCAGTCTGACTATCTGAATGATAGCAGTACTGGACAGCGACCTAGCCAAAGATGGCTTTAGTCGAACAACATGATAGGGGTAGTGGGTTTCTTCTATTCAGACTCTCAGATCTCCCAGGGATGGTACATGAGCTGTGCCCTCGAGTGATCTTCAAAACTGTGAATCTGCTATGGTCTCTTCTGGTATATTTTAGGTGTCAACAAATGCCCCCCACCCGTAGGTGGCGTGAGCGAAGCATGAGTGACACGGGACATGCGGGTGTACATCACGTCACACACTGCGCTTCGTGGTCTCTTCAGGCCTGCTCCTGTGCATTGGCTATTCTTTTGACTCTGAGTCTTCATTCTGCTTACGTGATTTCCATGCTTTATTAAGCAAATTTGGATGAACACCAGCATTTTTGGTTTGATCCGGTGACAGTATCGCCCCTGGTGGGATAATTGGCCCCATGGACGCTTCCGGCACTACCTTCTCGGCGCGGTGGCGCGGTGGTGGCCTCGGTGTGGGAATTCTTGGCGCGGTGACGCTCTCGGCGCTGTGACGCTCTCGGCGTGCCTTCTGGCATTTTTGACTTTCGGCGCAGAGGCCGTTTCGGCGCACTTTTTGGCGTGCTCAACCGTCGGCGCGACCCCCTTCTCGGCGCGCGTTTTGGCTGGGCCGATATAGGCACTGAGAGGGGGAGAGAGAAGCTCATTTCTCACCGAGCTCTCTCTCTCTTCGACCTCTTCTTTTCCCTTTGCTTCTGCGGTCGGCGTGGGGAGCATTCCCTCGACCGTTTTCATCCTTGGGACTCCGTCCCTCTTCATTGCGGAGTCATCCCCTCCTGGTGGGTGCTCTCCCATTTGACTTCTGGGCATACTCCGAATAAGGGGGGGTGCTGTCAAAATTTTCTTTTGAAATTTTCTTTTCTATGTTCTTCTTCATATCATCTTATTATCTCCTTTTCTTGGTTTTGTGCTTGCAGCTCGCTGAAAATGGCTTCTTCTTCTAGCCGTGTTGCTTCCGGCACTGCTGATGTTGACTCTTCTCCCCAGGGCAGGGCTTCCGGTCCAGTTGTGACTTGGAGGAATGTCGGACAGCTGGACCGGGGCCTTGCGAGGATCGCCATAATCGACGAGTCCTCTGACTCTGAAACAGATATAGTCTCCGCCTCTCGCATTGTGACTATCGAGGGGGGACTGGACTTCAGTCGCGATGATAGCTATCGCCCGGACTTTCCGAAGGACCGTCACCTCGCGCCCTTCATTTGCACCTTCAACGTCTCTGGGAAGAGGGACGTCATGCTGGCTCGGATGGTGGAGCGGGCCATGTTACTGGACCGGGATAGCTTGAAAGGTTCTGTGTATCGTGGCGATACTATCTACCTTCCGGGGGAGCAGCGTAAGTGGGACACCATCTTAGGAGTAACAGAGCTGGAGGCAGAGCAGAAAATGTTAACACGGGCTCGAGAGTTCACACCCAGGTGGGACAACACCGTAGGTCGGGTCAACAGGGAGAAGCCCGGCTACGGTTTATTTTTGGCACCCATCAAGTGGGGCTACAGAGACGAACCATTTGTGCTGAATTGCTTGGCTGTTCAGTTCAAATTCCAGTTGGCAGCTGGGTGGTTTGCAGACACGAAGGTGACAGATGCTCATCTCTTCCGTATAGGGGCAGTAGAATTTACAGAATATGTTCTGAAAGAGTATGCACCGCTGCTGGTCAGGGCCGGGGTGTACCACAGTGTGTATGCATCTCGCTTCAGGTATCCCATTTCAAAAGGGCTGTGCTGCGGCATGTTCGAAGTATTTTGCCCGTAGTTCAATACTTTCTATACAGCGGAAGGTGAAACCTCTCTGGATCTTTGGAGCCTATCATAGTTATCGGGTCTGCCAATTGACGGAGAGCCCTATGAGGAGGTCTGCATTCATGACTTCATCAAGGATGAAATAGATGGTGAAGGCGAATATTACTTCGGCTATTTGTACCGGTACTTGATGAAGGCATACCACTCCCTCTGCCAGACGCTGAATAGGGGATCCTCGAAGGGATACCAGCCCCAGGAGAAGAGCAATAAATTGAGAGTCCGAGCGGGACATTGGATTCAGTATTTCTTCGACGACCCTTTGAAGTACAGCGAGTTCCCTCACGTAGCTCCTGTTGCGGGTAAGCCCAGCAGGCCACCTAAGTTCAAGTCAGAGCTGCCTGCTTCTCTTCGGGGGATAAGCCGCGGGGGGCCGAATCCGATGGGGGCGGATCCCCTTACCCATTGTGCTACCTACCTTACCTTCTGGCTGTGTACTTTTGCCCTCCTGTAGGGGGATGAGACAGTTATTAGGCCGGAGGCAATATACCCGGCTTGTCAGATGGCTTGGGGCATAAGGCTTGCAATATGTCCAGCCGCACTGTGCCTGATTTACAAATCCATTGGAGATATTCATAGGCATCAGATCCCCCGCTCTTTTCCTTTAATGCCTGGGTGTGCAATTTATTTCCAGAGCTAGCTCCCCGGACTTTGCAGACAATGACATTGTATCCCAGAATGATGGAGTTTGCAAGTGCTGAACCGGGTCCAGTGTCCCAGCAACTCTTCTCCATCCGTGGCCGACTGGCAAGGGTTCCGATGGATTCAGCAGGGACTATCCACTTTTGGAATCTGGCCGCACATTCATCTCCATTAGTGAACCGTCAGCGTGAGTGTAAGCTCGAGGCAGTGGAGACTTTCACACACTTCATTTCGAGCAACACTGTGACCCAGCTAGTCTTGGAGCCCGAACTCATTGACTGGGCTTTATCAATTCGTCCCAGTGTTTTAGTATTCAGAAAGGGGGGCGCAGTTTATTTAGAACCCTACTATCCCTTCAGGTTCGATCGGAATTTCGGCTATGATCAGCATATTCCGCCCTCGGTCGCCCTGTTCCCTTTGGATAGTAGGTCAAAGCATGGCTCGACCGTTGTGGCCGAAGGTCGCTCCTGGTGGGACTATTTTCACCGCCGGGATGCCAACATTTTCAGAGTGCCGATGCCGAACCGAGTTCCCAGGGTCACTCCAGAGTATGTGAAATGGTGGAATGCTCGCACGAGCTTCTATCGCAATGCCCGAATGGCATGTTGGGATGTGGCTGAGCGCACATTCCTGAGCCAGCAGCCTGGGCCCGTTTTTGACATTGACGAAGCCCATTTGAAGAGATTATTTTCCCACCGCCCGAAGGAGGCAGAGGCATATATAGCGAGCAGAAAAGCCATCAAGGAGGGAGTAACTGAACCACTGATACCCGTGCTTGCTGACATAAGTGAAGATGCTTTCACGCAGAATTTAGAACATCTATGCCAGATTGGTGGTTCACGCCTGGAGCTTCAGCAGTACCCGTTCCCTATCGAGGAGCCACTCTCCAAAGTAGTTTCATGGAAGTGCGAGGTGGATCGCTTTTGCCCGTGTCGGGCGTTTGTTAATAGAGAGGATAGAACCCCGACATACTATCAACATACGTCTTGGCTGTTCGTCCTGATGAGCATCCATGGACTGACCCTTGAGAGTCCTGTAGCTAGTGTTCTGGACAAGCCCCTATTCGTATCTTTTCATTATGCCGATGTCTGGGGCTTTGACCACCTCGGCCTATATCATTGTATAGCTTCCCACGGGCATGCGGACTTGGCCGACCTGGTTGACAGGTTCAAAAAGATCGGTGACATATGCTGGCTTGTTCGGGAGGCTGCCTCACGAAGTAAAGAGGTGGCTTATCAGTATTGGCCACTCTCATCTTTTTACAAGGGCCGGGCAGGTAAGTGCTCCTCCGTTGACATGTAGATTAGTTTGTTGCTCGGCTCCTTCATAATGGCATGTGTTTCATTTGACAGACCATCCGGATATCAAGCAGCAGGGACTTTATAGAAAAATTATCTCTCAGGGGCAGAAACCGAAATATTTTGAGGTTCCTGCACCAGCGCCGACTACTACTCCACTGCCGCCTGGCAAGAAGAGAGCGGCCTCCGCGATGAAGATTGCAATAAATCGAGCGAAGAAAGCACGGAAGACTTCTTCAAAGTGGCCTTCGACTGACGCTGCTAAGACTCCCCTGCCCGAGGTGCCATCATTCGAGCAGTTTGCTGCTCAGAAAGAGGTCAGCCAGCAAGCAGATGAAGGTGACATCGTTATCCCTTTGCGGTTCTAAAGGAATGCTCTTTTCATGACATTTTCATTCTTCTGACGTCTTCTTTGTATAACTTCAGCTCCCGGAGTGGTTGACACCACGGGTGTTGAGGAATCCTTCCTGGAAGCAGGAGAGATAGGGCCTTCCGTCACAGCCACAGCAGGGGCGACTGAGATAGCTGGAGCAGCAGGGAAGAGTCTCCTCACTGTTGAGGAGGATGTCAGACTTCCTTCTCCTACGCCTGCCGGCGAGGCTGAGGGTGAGCCGAACAACTATAGTTCTTTAGACTCCCCTTTTTATTGAGCTTTCCGTCCTGCCTTATGCACTTGTTTTGTTGTGATGGCAGGAGTGGTCAGCACGGCGGTTAAGGTGCCTGTTGTGGAAGCTCCTTCACAGCCCGCGGGACATAAGACTGTGCTGAAGAAGGGTGCTATCCCATTGCGGCGTGTGCTCACCCGCTCAGCGTCCCGTCAGGCGACGAAGGAGGCGGGCCAACCCGAGATCAGCATAGATATTTCTTCGAGTAGCTCTGCCACCCCTTTTGACGAAGAGATTGACCATCATTCTTCAGAAGGTGATGAACAAGTGTCTGCAGCATACAGCAAAGGGGCAACGGCTCCCTTTACACTGTCAAGCGATGCTTTGATTTTCAGTCCTCCGAGGCTGCCGAGGGCATCATCCGAGGGAGTGTTGCAGGAGGAATTTGCTGGATTGGACGTGGAGGTGGAGATAACCCCTCATTTTGCTGCTTCATCTGTAGGGTTGGAATCTTCTATTCAGGGGCTTGAAGAGATGGACAATGTCATCATAGTAAATCATGTCCGCCCCTTTACAGAGCCGTATATCCCCCTCTTTTTTTGCCACCTCGGTGTTTACATGAATTTTCATTCCAGGAACCCAAAGCCGCTATTCATTCCCCGGCATCGACTTCTGGTACTGATGTGGTTTCATCAGAGGCCTCGGATCTGCTACCGCTGGCCACCGCATCTCCTTCAGGGATAACCACCCTACTCCGCCCCGTGCCGGTGAGGATACATGCGGCTGCTGGGGGATTACCCTCGGAGCCGAGCCAGTCGGGGGAGAGTCTCGCTCTGGTGTCAACGACAGAATTGAGGGCTGAGGCCGACCCGCAAAGGGGGTCTACTTTTGTATCAGCGGCCATAATGACGATCGCGCCTGATTCTGCAGCTCCATTTGTGCCGGAGATAGAGTTAGAACCTCCGTCCCTCCTAGGCTCTGTGGAAGGAAGCCCTGACAGGAGTCTGACGGAGCAGGAACATGCTGCCGTGGTATCTGCTTCTTCGGCTTTGGTGGCCATTCCATCTTCCTCTTCCGAGTCGGATACCGACTTATGGGCTTCTATAGACGGGGAAGTGACTTTCGAGCTGCCTCCGGCAGCTTCCCTGGGCATTACCTCATCGGAGGAATTTGTTTGGCAGCATCTAGAGATGTTGCGTCAGGTTGTGGAATCTCAGCCGACACTATCTTACTCCCAGTTGAAGGAGGTAGCTGTGCGACTGACGATCGGACTGCAGGCATTAGGCTGCCCTTTAGACATATGGGCCCAGTGGGTGCTTTTCCTGCTGAAATTTGTGAACCGCCGGGATTTTCTTGAGAAGATGATAGGCGACCGGCTGGCGGCCCTCAAGCTGCAGAAAGCTGACTGTCAGGCGGAGCTGACGTCTTTGACCTCTGGTCTTCAGGAGAGCAGGGCTCAGGTTGAGGCTTCCGCAACCCAGGCACATATTCTACGTAGCCGACGGGAAGACCTCCGTGCTGAATTGGCTACCGTAGAGGCTGAGATACCACGGCTGGAGGCTGCGGAAGTCCAAGGCATCGAGAGAACTTCTTTGCTGGAGGGCCGAGTTGCGTCTTTGGAGACTGAGGTGACTCGGGTTCAGAAAGAGGAAATGCAGCTCCATGAACTGGGGGCGGCTCCTCATGTTGGGCTTATTGACTTTGCAGATATTTTCAAGCGATCTTAACTAATCCACCTTTGTAATCTGTCCCCCCAGAAGGGCTCCTTTTGTATTCACATCCCCTTTTTGTAATGGAATAGAAATCTCCTTCACTATATATTTTTTGGTGTCCACGTCCACACTCACATTCTGTAGTGTCTTGTGGCAATTCTGGCGACCTGCTTGGAAGTACCTTCGTGTCCGTGTCGCAGGAGAGCGTCCACCCTTTCAAAGAAAGGATGGGGGCCTCGCTCCACCACGGGACGGGGTTCCAGAGGCTGCCAGGTTGGCGCAGACGTAGGTCTTGCTGACAAGAGGCGTCGAAATCGTGACTGCTGGTTGCTTGTGGTAATTCCATTATTGACCATGATTGGGGGAGATGTTGACCAACCTTGTTGATGGTGACAAGGGTCGAAGGGGTAGATGGCATTGCCGATGGTGACAAAAACCAGAAGGGTAGCGACCGGTCTTGCCGATGATGACAAGGGTCGAAAAGGGTGGACGGTCTTGCCGATGGTGACAAGAACCGGGTAGGGTAGTGACCGGTCTTGCCGATGGTGACAAGGGTCAAAAAGGGTAGACGGTCTTGCCGATGGTGACAAAAATCGAAAAGGGTAGACAGTATTGCCGATGGTGACAAAAACCGGAAGGGTAGCGACCGATCTTGCCGAAGGCGACAAGGGTCGAAAAGGGTAGACGGTATTGCCGATGGTGATAAAAACTGAAAAGGGTAGCGACCGATCTTGCCGATGGTGACAAGGGTCGAAAAGGGTAGACGGTCTTGCCGATGGTGATAAAAATCGAAAAGGGTAGCGACCGATCTTGTCGACGGTGACAAGGGTCGAAAAGGGTAGACGGTATTGCCGATGGTGACAAAAACTGAAAAGGGTAGCGATCGATCTTGCCGATGGTGACAAGGGTCGAAAAGGGTAGACGGTATTGCCGATGGTGACAAAAATCGAAAAGGGTAGCGACCGATCTTGCCGATGGTGACAAGGGTCGAAAAGGGTAGACGGTATTACCGATGGTGACAAAAATCGAAAACGGTAGCGACCAATCTTGCCGATGGTCACAAGGGTCGAAAAGGGTAGACAATAGATGTATGTAAGTGGGATATCAGATGAAGACTCCGCCTCGACCTTGTAAATGGCCTTCTGGACGGAGGATGGTTCATCACTATTTGTCATTCATTTTTTTTATTCACATTACTGACCTAAGCGCCCTTTCGGGTTTTCACCGAGGCCAGCCCCCTCTTGCTTTTGCCCGCGCGCCCTTTCGGGTTTTCACGCGGCGGGGCACCCGATTTTGCCTGAGACGCCCTTTCGGGTTTTCGCCACAGTCGGTTATAGCCATTTTTACAGTTGTCCTGGTATAGGAGCAAGTCTGGCGGGGTATCTCTATTTTTAACCCCATTTTCTTTTCTTTTTTTTTTAATTTGTATAGGATATAGAAGAACTGGATCGTGAAAATGTTGACAGACCTTGTCGATGATGACAAGGATAGAACCCTGCTTCGGTTCGTTGACACCGGCTAGATGTCGAAGCAAAGGATATGGTCTATTAACAAGGATGTAAGATTCGAGTTAGGGGTAAAGATCGACCGATCCCGCCGATGATGACAAGGGTCAAACACATGTTTATTAACCAGCATAGGTTATCGCCGAAACAAAGGTGGGTTTGTTAGCGAGGATAGAAGGTCTAAGTTTAGAGGTGGAGATCGACCGATCTTGCCGACGATGACGAGGGTCGAATGTGGGTTTATTCATCGGCATGGGTTATTGCCGAAACAAGGATGGGATTATCGACAGGGACGTAAGGTCCAAGTTGAGGGTAAAGATCGACCGATCTCGCCGATGATGACGAGGGTCGAACAGGGTTCGTTAAAGGATTTCCGGTGGGACTTTGATGAATGTCCCTTTCGGAGTTCCCTTGAGCGGAGAATAGGAGCGGAACTTAGAAATTATCACTTTACTGACTTAAGCGCCCTTTCGGGTTTTCGCCGAAGCCAGCCCCCTCTTGCTTTTGCCCACGTGCCCTTTCGGGTTTTCACGCTGCGGGGTACCCGATTTTACCTGAGACGCCCTTTCGGGTTTTCGCCACAGCTGGGTTATAGCCATTTTTTGCACTTGTCCTGGTATAGGAGCAAGTCTGGCGGGGTATCTCTATTTTTAACCCCATTTTCTTTTCTTTTTTTTGTATAGGGTGGCAGGTCGAAGTGCGACATTCGACCCCTGGTTGATAGTAGATGGCTGTCGGCCGGAGCACCAGACCTTGCGCTGAGCAGAACAGTTCATTCGTTAGCAAGGGCTGAAGGCTAACGCAAAGGAGTGATCTCTCGCCGATTCGGGCGTAAGGCCTGTAACGGCAACAGCGTGGTGTATTCTTTCGGGAGCTTGGTCAGGGCAGAATGCCACTAACCAAGAAAGGGTAGCTCGGCTAAGGCAAAGTGACATTAACCAAGGAGAAGGTAGCTCGATTAGGGCGGAATGCCACCGAACCGAGGGGAGGTAACTTGATTAGGGCGGAATGCCACTAACCAAGGAGAGGGTAGCTTGATTAGGGCGGAATGCCGCTAACCAAGGAGAGGTAGCTCGATTAGGGCAGAATGCCGCTGACCGAGGAGAAAGTAGCTCGATTAGGGTGGAATGCCGCTAACCGAGGAGAAGGTAGCTCGATTAGGGCGGAATGCCGCTAACCGAGGAGAAAGTAGTTTGGTTAGGGCGGAATGTCACTAAACCGAGGGGAAGTAGCTCGATTAGGGTGGAATGCCACTAAATCGAGGGGAAGTAGCTTGATTAGGGCGGAGTGCCACTAAACCAAGAAGAGGGTAGCTTGATTAGAGCGGAATGCCGCTAACCAAGGAGAGGTAGCTCGATTAGGGCGGAATGCCACTGACCGAGGAGAAAGTAGCTCGATTAGGGCGGAATGCCGCTAACCGAGGAGAAGTAGCTTGGTTAGGGCGGAGTGCCACTAAACCAAGAAAAGGTAGCTTGGTTAGGGCGGAATACCACTAAACCAAGATGAAGGTAGCTCGATTAGGGCGGAATGCCGCTAACCGAGGAGAAAGTAGCTTGATTAGGGTGGAATGCCACTAACCAAGGAGAGGGTAGCTTGATTAGGGTGGAATGCCGCTAACCAAGGAGAGGTAGCTCGATTAGGGTGGAATGCCGCTGACCGAGGAGAAAGTAGCTCGATTAGGGCGGAATGCCGCTAACCGAGGAGAAAGTAGCTTGGTTAGGGCGGAATGCCACTAAACCGAGGGGAAGTAGCTCGATTAGGGTGGAATGCCACTAAACAGAGGGGAAGTAGCTTGATTAGGGCGGAGTGCCACTAAACCAAGAAGAGGGTAGCTTGATTAGGGCGGAATGTCGCTAACCAAGGAGAGGTAGCTCGATTAGGGCGGAATGCCGCTGACCGAGGAGAAAGTAGCTCGATTAGGGCAGAATGCCGCTAACCGAGGAGAAGTAGCTTGGTTAGGGCGGAGTGCCACTAAACCAAGAAAAGGTAGCTTGGTTAGGGCGGAATGCCACTAAACCAAGATGAAGGTAGTTCGATTAGGGCGGAATGCCGCTAACCGAGGAGAAAGTAGCTTGATCAGGGCGGAATGCCACTAACCAAGGAGAGGGTAGCTTGATTAGGGCGGAATATCGCTAACCAAGGAGAGGTAGCTCGATTAGGGCAGAATGCCGCTGACCAAGGAGAAAGTAGCTCGATTAGGGCGGAATGCCGCTAACTGAGGAGAAAGTAGCGTGATTAGGGCGGAACGCCACTAAGCCAAGGAGAAGGTAGCTCGATTAGGGCGGAATGCCGCTAACCGAGGAGAAAGTAGCTTGGTTAGGGCGGAGTGCCACTAAACCAAGAAAAGGTAGCTTGGTTAGGGCGGAATGCCACTAAACCAAGATGAGGGCATTCCGACCGATCACTCGGGGAATGTTGGTTGCGCTGCATGATACAACTTTGTATATTTTCCGTTAAGGGGAGAGAACTAGATGACTCCTTTGTGGTCCACCAGGACGTAGGCACCCCCTTCATATACTCGGCGGACGATGTATGGCCCGACCCAGTTTTCGATCAGCTTCCCTTTGGGGTTGGAGGCCATCACTTCTCTTCTTTTGACCATCACTAGGTCTCCTTTCTTGAATTCTCGACCCTTGACTAGCTTGTCAAAAGTGCGGGCCATGCGAGCTTGGTAGAGTAAGATGTTATGCTGCGCCCGGAGGCGTTTTCCTTCGAGCTCAGCGAGCTCTTCCAATCTCCTTTCTGCATTGGTCTGCTCATCACCGACTAGTCCGTGCTGGATGGCAACTCGTAATGAAGGAACTTCAAGTTCAATTGGCACCACATCTTCTGACCCGTAGACGAGGGAGAAAGGTGAACAGCCGGTTGGGGTCTTGTAGACAGTACGATAGGCCCAAAGTGCTTCGTACATCCTTTCTTCCCAATCTTTTTTAATAGACTTAACAGTCTTTGCCAGCAGCGTGCACAGTGTCTTGTTAAAGGCTTTTGCGAGTCCATTGGCTTGAGGGTTGTAGGGGGACGATGTCCTCCAGTCGATTTTATATTTGTCGGCCAGCCGATAAACCTTCTGGTTTCTAAAGTGACTGCCATTATAAGAGATGATTCGGCTGGGGATCCCGAACCGAAATATTACATTCTGCCGGAAGAATCTTGCAACTAGTTCTCCCGTCACATCTCTTAGTGCTACTGCCTCCGCCCATCTGGAGAAGTAATCTGTAGCTGCTAAGATATATCGGCACCCTGATGAGGATGCTGGTAGCGGCCCTACTACGTCCGTGCCCCACTGAGCAAACGGCCAGCTTGGTAGGGTGGGATGCAGTGACACTGGAGGTCTCCTTGCCGTATTAGCGTGTTCTTGACATTTCTGACAAGCTTTGGCAAATTTGCAGCAATCATCAAATATGGTGGGCCAATAGTAACCCAGTTTCTTTATCTCAATTTTCATCTTCGGGCCAGCCTGGTGTGCCCCAGCTGATCCTGCATGGACCTCCTGCATCACCTGTCCTGCTTCTGTTGAAGATAAGCAACGGAGTAGGACTTTCCTTTGGGCATCTGCCATAATTCGGAACAGGGTCCCGCTTCTCATCTCGTAAGAATCCTTGACCCTTAGGAGCTTCATTCTTTGTTCCCTTTCTTTTGGGAGTTGCTGGTGTTGAAACCAGCGCAGGAGATGCTCTCGCCAGTCGGGCTGCTGAACCTCTTCGACGGCTACCACCTCAATCTCTTGTTCGTCAGTTAGGACCTCTGTTACACTGGAGACCTGTCGACGGTTGATCACTGTTATATTCAGGCTTGTGTCTGGCTGGACCGCCAATGAACTGGCCAGCTTAGCGAGGGCGTCTGCCTGAGCATTCCGGCCTTGATTGATGTGCTTGATGCTGATGAAGTAAAATCTTGACATCAGGCGAGTTGCCAACTGGTGGTAGGGGAGGAGCTCTTGCTTTCGCACATCGAACTCTCCCTCCAGTTGTTTTATAACTAGCATGGAGTCTCCGAATGCTTCCAGCATCTGAATTCCCATGGACAGAGCAATTTGCAACCCGATTATCAGGGCTTCATATTCTGCCTCATTGTTTGTGCATTGTTTGTTTATGGAGCAGGATGTATGCACCACTTCTCCTTCTGGGGATTTCAGGACTATGCCTGCTCCTGCTCTGACCCTGGCTGACGCGGTGGCAGAGGTGTCAATTCTGGAAGCGCCATCAAAGTATAGTTGCCATAAGGAGGGCTGTACTTGCACGGCTTCTAGGGTTTCATCTTCAGGAAGCTCCGGCTCCAACGGGCAATCCCCGGGCACTGGGTGCTCAGCGAAGAAGTCTGCAATAGCTTGGCCCTTGACGGCCTTGCGCGGCACGTAGGAGATATCAAACTCCATAAGGATTACCGCCCATTTGCCCAGGCAGCCTTTGAGTGCCGGTTGAGACATAATGTACTTCAGGGGATCCTCTTTGGATACCAAGCTGATTTCATGCGACAACATATAGTGTCGGAGCTTTTTAACTGCGAAGACCAATGCGAGACAGATCTTCTCAATATAAGTATATTTCTCTTCAGTTCTGACCAGTCTCCGACTGAGGTAATAGAGGGCTTGCTTTTTCCCTTCTTCATTATTCTGGGCCAGCATTGCCCCCAAAGAATTATGTGTAGCTGCTATATACAGTATCAATGGTCATCCTTTCACCGGTGCGCCCAACACTGGAGGAGTTTTCAGGTAGTCTTTTAGCTTGTCGAAGGCTGCCTGGCAATCTTCATCCCAATAAAAGGGGACATCTTTCATCATTAGCTTGTGGAAGGGCTGGCATCGCCCTGACAAATTTGAAATGAACCGCCGGATATAAGCCAAGCGGCCCTGTAGTGATCTTAGCACGGAGATGTTCCTAGGCGGAGGTAACCCCTGAATTGCCTTGATCTTTGCGAGGTCTATCTCAATTCCCCGATATCGGACGATGAAACCTAAGAATTTTCCGCTCGACACTCCGAACGCACATTTCATAGGGTTCATCTTCAGCTCATGCTGCCTTAGCCTCTGAAAGACAATCCGGAGGTCTTGTAGATGATCTTCTTTTCTTCTGGTTTTGATCACCAGGTCATCTATGTAGCATTCAACCTTGTGGTAGAGCAGCTCATCAAAGATTTTGGTCATCGCTCGCTGATAGGTTGCGCCAGCATTCTTCAGTCCGAACGGCATTCTCTTGTAATGATAAATGCCTTTAGGAGTTCAGAAAGTAGTATGGACTCGGTCATGCTCCGCAATCCAAATCTTATTGTAGCCGGAAGAACCATCCATGAATGATAGGGCCTCATGGCCGGTTGTAGCATCAATCATGACCTCGGTTATTGGCACCGGGAAGTCATCTTTGGGGCAGGCTTTATTTAGATCCCGGAAGTCGACACATATCCGGATCTGTCCATTCTTCTTTTTCACGGGGATGATATTTGCCAGCCACGTGGTGTACTGATTTTCTTCACCAAATCCCACGTCAATGAGCTTGTCGACTTCAGCACAAATTTGGGTGATGAGCTCTGGCCTCATGCGCCGCGGTGGTTGCTTCACCGGCTCAGCGTCAGGGCTAATTGCCAACTCATGTTGCGAGACAGCGGGGCTTAGACCTGGCATCTCTTTGTAAGTCCAGGTGAAGCAATCCCGGTATTCTAGCAGCAGTTGAATGTACAGCTCCCGTTCTTCTGGGGATAGTTGGGTACTGAGGAAGGTAGGCCTAGGGTCCTTCTCATTTCCCAGGTTGACTTCTATTAGTTCATCGACTGTGGCTTGGCCTCCGTCTTCTATCTCCGGAGGTGCCAGTTGGAGGTCGACGAAGTCTGGAATGCCATCTTGAGGGTCGAGCACTTCGACTTCCTCGTCAGACACCGCCAGAGCTTCCTGAGGTTTCTTGATTTCTTGTGCCAGCGGCTGAGTGGATTGTTCTATTAGCAAATCCATTGTCGTCGCAGCTTCCAAGGATGAGAGAGCAGCCTTGGTGTTTGCAGATGAGATTGCAGCCATGACGGGCTGGTAACTGTTTACTGCCAGGCTCGGACAGCATGCTGATTTTGCAGCAGAAGTTTAGGAAGTTTCACCTTCTGGGATAGTTGTATCTTCCGCAGAAGTGACTTTTTCTTTCATGGTAGCTGGCTCCCCTTGATTGGAGTTGACCAAGGCCTCCCTGATTGGCAGAAAGGGTGTTGAAGTTGTCATTAGTATGACCTCTATGGAGGGAGAGACTCCTGCTTCTTGACTATCTTCGGCTTCGCTGCTGCTAGCCGTATCAAATTCGGCTCGAAGGGCCGCTTCTTCAGGGTGAACCTGCTCCCAGCATCGGAAAGGGGCCGAGGTTTCTACTTCTTGATTTCTGGACTGAGCCAGTTCAAGATATTCAGCTTCCGCCAGATACTCATCAAAGGTTGCCCTCAAAGGGCCATCTTCAGTAGGATAGAAGGTGGAGATAGTATCCACCTCATACCGCCCACTGTAATAATATTCCTCCAGGGTGAAGCCCAACCCTAGATGTTGAGAGACACGCCTCATTTCCTTATCCAGATTTGCAGGATGCCACATCTTCTGGAAAGCTTCTTTGCGCTTTTGAGACTAATCGGGAGGGATGTGTTGCTTCTGAAACATCTTAGCCATCCGATCAGTTGTAAATGCCAGACCTTGGACAGGAACCCGCAGGTTGCCTAGATCTTCAGGGAGGCTGCAATCTGTATCTTCCCGAGTGGGATGCTCCTCAGCTGTATAGAACAAGCTGCTGGGCCCATCTTCCTGTGTCACCTCCCAAGCTTTGAAAGGTTCGACAGTGGGATCATTGAGGCCGGGGACTGGCTTGGTGAGGCCGGCCGGGACTCCGATGTGGTCGTGTTGTCGATTGACCTGCACTTCCTTAGCCTTGGGGTACAATGCTGGGGGTGTCGCTCTGCCGACATCTCTAGAAGCTGTGATGTGGGAGACCACCTTCGGCTTGACATATCCGCGCGGCGGTGTTGGGTACCAACCGTCACCCGATCTATTCTTCCACGCCCCTACGGGGGCCTCAGCTTCAGAAACCTTCCGGGGAGGCCCCGTATACAGGTTGGCGTCCGCCAAGTGACATTCAAACACCTCGAATGGGTGGATATCAGCAAATATCCTCTCCTCCTTCCCCTGGAGGCTGTATTTGATGCATTGGTGGAGTGTGGAGGGCACCACCATATTTTCATGCAGCCATGGGCGGCCGAGCAGCGCTTTGTAGGAGGTGCGAGAGTCGATGACATGAAACTGCACCGTTGTAGTGAAATCTGCCAGGGTCAGTGTGAACTCTGCCACTCCCACTGAAACCACACATTTTTGGTTGAAGCCAGCGATACGCATATCCCTGACTTTCTCGAGATGCACATTAAAGTGGTACCTCTCGTATATTCTGTATGGCAGGATGTTGACTGCTACACCGGGATCGACCAGGATCCGGTTCAGTTCTCTCCCATTCAGGTGCCCTTTCATATATAGCGGCCTGTTGTGGCTGGCAGTAGGTAGTAGCATGTCTTCTGGAGAGAAGGTCATACTGGCTTCTGGTATACCCTCAGCTATGCAGGTTTCAAAATGAGCAGGCGTCTGCAAAGCAGTGATGATCGCCTGTCGAGTTTCTTCACTCAAGGAGAGAATTTCCCAGATCGTAAATCGAGCGGGGAGCTTCTTGAGCAGCTTCATTGTTCGGCTCCCAGCCCGGACATTGGAGAGCTTCATCTCTTCAGCCCATCTGGGCTTGGGGAAGTTCTGATTTGCGGGTCCAGACGGACCTGCTTCATCTTCCTCGGACCCGGCACCCTCTTGACTGGCACCGGCTGTCGGGTCTTCTTTATTAGTTGCCGTAGGGCAAGCTTCATCTGCATTCGCATCCTCAGTAGATTGCGCTGGCTGCGGGTGAATGGCCCCGGGCGTAGGGTTAGCATCTTGGTAGGGCTGCTTCCCTTTTGACATCTTCATAAATTCAAGGAATGAAGGGACTGCCTTGCCCCCACTTTTGTTGTATAGGCCCGACAGAGGAGGGATTTGGACTCCCTTAACCTCCGGCGGAGGTGTCTTGTAGGGTTGCTCCCCTCTGAACATGATGTTGTGATTGGGTGATGGCTGACGCCCCCATTTTCGGCCCGACCGAGTGGCATGCGCCGCAGTTGCGGCCTCGGTTTTGCCTCCCCCGGCATGGGGTGTGAAGCAAATTTCATCTTCTTCCTCTTCTCCGATTAGGTTGAAGAGTGCTGATAGGGTATTGCAGGAGACGACCTGTGCTTTATTGGCCCCAGCGGCCTTTCTTTTCTTCTTCCTTTGCTTTCTCTTCTTTTTGATTTCTGCGGGTGCCCGCCCACAGAACAGGCTGCCTTCTTCAGGGGGTGCTGCTTCAGCTTCCTCCACCTGTTTGAGTGAGAGTTGTTCCAGCTCTTGCCATGGGACGTGGTCCCGTACCAGCAGAGGTTTCAATTCGGGCTGCACATATTCATCCAGCCCTTCAATCAGGTGCTGTAGTCGAAGGACCCCAGGATTGGTTTCCTTGATTGTTGGCAGCGGAGTTTGTCTCCTCCTGTTAGGTGTATGTATTCTGACAGCTGTAGGTGGAGTGACCCGCACGGGTGCTACCACTGGCGGAGCAGGCCGGGGTGTAATGCCACGGATATGTGCCCCCTCTTTCGGGCGGGGTGCCCTCCTCTTCTTGTGCTTTACAGGGATCTGCTGCCACCCCTGTTGTTCTTTCACGGGCTCCAGGAAATGGATTTCGTAGGTGTTCTGTGTGCTTGCTTCAGAGATCTCCTCAGGTAAGGCCTGGTAGAGGGAGATCATGTTGACTGCTGCTCTCCTGAGAGGGGCTTCATGTGGCTGAGGAGGGTCTACTTTGTACTCTCCCAGCTCTATTTCATTCTTCTTTACCATCCCTTCGATGATATCTTTGAAAACATAACAGTCTTCGATTGGATGTCCCAACATCTGGTGGTAGGTGCAGAATCTTGGACTGTCTTTTCTTTTCAGGTCTTCCGGTCTCCTTGGCTCAGGCAAAGTGACCATGCTGTATTCTGTTACCCAGTCGAACAGGACTCGGGTCTTGTCTTTTGGAAAGGAATAGGCTTTCTTCATTTTGTCCCTCAGCGAAGGACCTTCTTTATCATCTAAAGCTTTTGCAGGTTGCGGGGGAGCCGCCTTCTTGCCTTTCTCCTTCTGCTGTTCGAACGCCTTGATATCAAGCGCATTCGCTTCTTTAGGTGTGGGGCGTCGTTCCGCAGCCTTGCTTTTCTGGGCTGTGCTGGCAGCTGACGCCAGGATAGGCTTGGCTAGGAAAGCCTCCACTTCAGCCACTACATTATTCAGCCGGTCGAACGACCGTATTTCCATTCCAATCATCTTCTCCAGGACCTCCCTCCTGAGGTTTTGTTTGCATATTTGTACCGCGTCCTCCTGATGCGGGGGCCGCTTGCATCTCATTCCGAGGTTCCTCCACCTCTTGATGTAATCAAGGGCTGTCTCATCTGCCCTTTATTTTGTTGAGTAGAGTTCGGCCACTGTGACCTCCCTCTCTGTGACATGGAATCTTTCTCTGAACTTTCTCTGCATATCCGACCAGTCACTGATTGACCCGGCCGAGAGGCTAGAGTACCATTCAAATGCGAGCCCTGTCAGCGAGGACCTGAAGAATTTCAGCAAATATGACTCGTCGGTGGCCAGATCACCCATAACGGTCATATAATATGCAATATGCTCTTTAGGGGACCCTTTCCCGTTGAATTTGTCAAACTTAGGCGGCTTGTTGACCCCCGGGGGAAGTCGTTTAGCCGCATGGTGTTGCGGGTAGGGTACCCGATAGGCATCAAATGCGACGTAGTCGCCTTCACTTTTCTCTGCGAGCTTCAGCTCGATCATCCTCTCCACCATCATCCGGTTCACGACCGTGGGGTCAACCGGTTCTGGATAGAAATGCGCTGGCTGCAGGTATGGGGTGACCAGGGTGGTCGCCTGTGGAGGACGCAGCAGCGGGGGTGTCGGGTGCACCTGAGGGAGCACCGGAGGTAGCAGCGGCTGAAGCTGGGGCGGCCGATGTTGTGCCGTCGCCATGCTTGGCTCTGACGGCTGGGACAATGTATAGAGCGGTGGAGGGTCGTCACGACGAGCCACTCCCCGGGATGACTCACCCTGGACTTCTGGTGGTTTAGAAGCCGATGAATGTTCGGTCTTTTCCATCAGCTGCTTCTTCAGAGAATCTATCTCCCGTTGATATTTTTGTAGTAGCATCAGAACTGATGGGTCTATAGTGGTGGGGATACCCTCTGTTGTCTCCCCAGACGTATCCTCAGGAAGGATGTCGAGGAGGACGTCGTCTTCTTCTTCTACCGTCACCACATTAGCGGTCAAGACGGGGGCCTTGTCATCCCAGTGGGGATAGACCTGGGGCTGTTTCCCTCTAACCATCATCAGAAGCTCTTTTGCCGCTTCTATTCTGCGGGTAGTTGGCCCCGGCCGTGCGGCCAATTGAGCCAATTCTTGGGGGTCTTCAGGAAGCTCCCCATATTGGTTAGATATTCCAGCCATGTTGCAGGTGAAAACCTGCATCCTTCTCTTTTGTTGATAGACCCTCCTTCTAGCATGCTGCGGGAAGGTCAGTCTTTCAAACACAGAAACTCTTCTTCTTTCTTCCCGCACGGGGAAGGCTTCATCGGCTTCGACCTCGAAGCCGTCATTATATCCATTGTCGTCGACTGACGACACCATCATTCTATCTTCCATATTTCCTTCTTCGGCCGCTGATGGGCAGTAATCTTTCTCAATGGCGACTGTCTGCATCAGTCGCTGCTGTCCGAGTGAGGGATTTCCTAAGCCTCGGAAATAATTTCTGACCAAACAGGTCATCTCTTCTTGACCCCGCTCTTGATATAGGACGGGGGGTGATTGTCGACCTCCGGCAGGAGGGATATAGGCCAGCCGAGCTCTGTCGGCTGGCAGTTGGAATCTTCGTCCCGCAGCAGGGACATTGGCTTGACGGGCCGCAGCCCGAAAACTTCTGTGGCGCGGAGGATCCGCAACCACCTCTTCTTCCTCCTTTGGGGGCAGGCCCCTTTCTCTTCTCACTTCCGCCTCGTCGTTCACAAGACGGCGGCGGATAGGTGTTAGCTGGTAGGCAGGTCGGGTTCGCTTGAGAACCCACACTTGTTTGAACTTCTTCGGCCTGGGTGCCGGGCTTCCCTGGCCATAGTGGCCGGTTTCTTCTATTTCTGCCCTCCTTCCAGCGAGAGCTTGATAGGCATTGTAAACAGGAATGTTGGGGATGACTCGGTCTGGGGTCACCCATGCAGTGCGTCCATCGAGGAAGACGCGCATACCCCCGACTAGCATAGATTTCCCAGACTGAGACAGAGTTCCGGTAACTACAGCAGCATTCTTGCGGACCTGGCGACGCTGGCGTCCTCCAGGGTGTTTGTTGATGACGTTGGGGTGGGTCCCACGTATGACGTGGTGCACCAGACAGCTAGCAGCCGGGGCCGGAGTTTCGGATGAGTCTTTGCAGCAGGGAACCTTCAGAGGCTCCGCTTTCTCCACAGCTTCCTTGGCAAGCACTGGGGCTTCGACCTCCAGGATATCGACGAAGGCCAACCCCAAAAAGTTGGGGAAGCCTACAGCGGGAGGGAAGCTGCCGAATTCCATGGGTACCGCCAGATACCCTTGCGCGTGTCCAGCGACTATCGAAAGATCGAAGTCGACGCCAGTTATCCCGTTGATCGTCATTGGTTTGCCTGCAATGTCAAACAAGGCAATAATCAGTAGCCTTTGAGAGGGCTTCGAAGCCCGAATATCTCGACAAAGAGATGAAAGGTGACACTGGTCCCACCGGGCGTGCCAGACTTGTTTTGCGACTTTTTTTTCTTTCTCTTCTTGTTTATTCATTATTTCACGTGTCGATCGGTCAATTATCTAACTGGTAACTAACTGGCTGATTAACGACGCGGGCGTGCCAGTCACGTGGGTGACGATCTTATTATGCGCTCATTCTAACCCGTGTCGGGCAAAAGTGAGGTTCGGTCGGGACCAGCAGTCCGCCACACCGTAAATGCTATGGCATTAATTACATCCCCCACGAGGAGAGAACACCTTTGATTAATTGCCGAGATAGTGGGCTATCGGAGCCGAATAAAAAAAAAACTACATAACGACCATGACGAAGGCATGCGGGATGTATTTATTTATCATACAAAGGATGCATAGTTCACAGAATTATGGACCCTTGGTACGTGGCGGAGGATGTGGGCCCGAAGACCACCATCGCGCATAGCGGAGATTTCTAGTTGGGCACAACCCGACCTTCTGTTGACGCCATTTGATATACCCGAGGGTCGATGCAGCCATGCACGAGGAACCGTGATATGCGGGGTGTGACGACGATGTTGTAACATAAATTCGGCAGCACGTCCCCTTCCTTTGGACTATGCCAAATGGGAATATGGGACATCCATCCACGGAGAGCCGGAATGGAAACCAAAAGAGGATCGGGCGTAGCCCTGGGTCCGAGAAGGATCCACATATGACGGGACAGTGTCCACCATCGCGTCGTTTGTTCATATTCCCCTCTAAGGACTGTTGGAGGACATGCGGTGGCAGAACTCCGAGAGTCAGCGGGGTGACAGAAGAAATGTCGGATTCGGTGTAATGTAGGGGTGAAACCCCCCCATTAATGTATCTCCCATGGACCTGGGTGAAGAACCATAGTTCCCTCGTGAGACAATGAAGGCTGGCATGAAGGTTGACAGGAGTGGTACATTGAGTTTAGATTGGATTTGGGTTCAATGGAGTTGCTGAGACATCACATATTTGGGTGGCAGCTATTGTTGAAATGAAATGGTATGGATTGGAGCCGGCGCGAAGGCCAAACGGCGCGACGGGATCCCGGCGCGATGGGAAGCTAAAGGGCTATCGACGCGATAGGCAACCGGCGTGGCTGGGACGAAGGGGCAGTCGGCGCAGTGGGCTTCTCGGCACGCCCTTCACCCGGCATGAGATTGGCGCCGGGAGGGGACGGCGCCGGGAGTCATGTGGCGCCGGGAGCCGTTTCTTTGTTGGTTTTCTCAGGTCTTGTGAGGGTTTCTTCATTTAATGGGGACCTCAGGGTGATGGATGAATGGAAACAGAGGATAATGGTGGCTTCCTTCACAAGGGAGTCCAAGGAGATCACCAATTACGAGATGTATTCCCTGTGATGGCAAGATGTCATGAGATGATGTAGCCCAGGCTCTCGCCGTATTGAGGGGTTAGATACGCAATTCCTGATGAAACATCGTGTCGTGTGGTAGAGTAAAGCTATGGGTAAAATTTGACAGCATCTCCCCTTACTTTGGGAGTGTGCCAAGAGAATATTATAGGCTATCTACTCACGAGTGCCGGAGTAGAAACCGAAATGAGTGCCAGGCGTAGCCCGAGATTCAAAGGGTCCAGATCACATGGGACTTCATCCCTTTGTTATAATATCCCCGATGCAGTCAACGGAGAGCCTGCAATGGCAGGGCTCCGTGGCTCAATGGGTTGTAGAATGTGGGGGAATTCGGCCCCTTTGATATGGCTCCCGTGAGGACAGAGGAAAGGGTGATGCCTCTCCACAGGAAGACAGGGCATTTAAAGCAATGATGGCACGGCCTGATGGCATCGGCGTGAACGTATTAAGATGGCCATCCTTGGCATAGAAGGGATGAAGGTATTGGTGAGAATAATAATATGGCTTTCGGCGTGAAGGCTTGAAGTTCAACCGGCGCGGCTAGCCCTCGGCGCGAAACGTGCGCCGAGAGGGGCTCACGCCGGGAGGCTTTTGAAGTGGGGGTTTTAAGGGTTTGTTAAGGCAGAGGCTTTGAGCATTCGAAGTGAGGAGGTTTATTCAGCAACCTGGGCTATTTATTCGGATGATCGCAGAGAGGAGGCTTCGAGGGGGAGACGAACTCTCTTCTGGGGCCTCACTAGGAGCAGAGCCATGAACCAGAACTCCTGAAGATATTCCTCTCCATTCCACATATGAGGAGCCATGAGATAGACTGTCTCAGGCCCTTGAAATGTGGCTGGGGGCAGTGATAAAGAACGATGGTAAAGAAGCCTCAACAGATAGAAGAATTTAAACATAAGACATTTGCAGCTGGCGGTGGCCGTATATAGATTAAAACCTCGGATACAGAGGGAAGCGGAAGAGAATGATCCAGCATATCAGAACTCATCCCATTCTTTTATTAACTACTTCAGCCAAATGGCTTACACATATGTGATTTAAGAGAAAGAAATCTAACCCAAAAGGAAAAGAAATCCGAACTTCATCCCTGCAAACAGGGTTACATTAGCATTCAATGCTACTAGAGCAAAGATGCTCGAAAGCGAAAAACAAAAGAGGAAATACTCAGACGGACGGAGAAGAGAGAGAGAGCAAAGAAGCTGCAGTTGCACGGCCCTCACACCTGGATTCTCTCCTCGAACCCCTCTCTCTTTCTTCAGCTTCTATGAAGGGCGCTCGAGCTCCCCCCTCTCTTTTGGTGGCTAAGCACCCTCTTCCTTTCTTCTCGAAGGGCTCTCTCTTTTTTTCTTCGAAGAATCCTCCTCCCTTTTTTCTCTTCGAAGGATCCTCCTCCCTTTTTTTCTATGCTTCTTTTTGTTCGAAGAGCCACCCTCTTATAGAGGTCAGTCCCTCACCCTTTCGGCCTGAGCTTCCCGACGCGCCAGCATCATCTTCCCAGCGTGGTGGACCTCGGCGCGTCCCATTTCACCTTTGGGCTTGGCCCACTTCCTTGTCATTCGGCCCATTCGACCCAAGATCCACTCAGTGGACTCCTTTTGACAGTGGGACTCTTGGCATGTATATATTAAAACTCCATGGGACTGTTTACACCTTGCATTCACAAACATGTGCGAGGCGTTGTACATCCCGTTTCAGGAGTATCAGAGATGTCTGAACATCTGTTTCAGCAGGCAGATGATTGCCTGAATGTTGTATAGTTTTATCAGTCTGACTATCTGAATGATAGTAGTACTGGACAGCGACCTAGCCAAAGATGGCTTTAGTCGAACAACATGATAGGGGTAGTGGGTTTCTTCTATTCAGACTCTCAGATCTCCCAGGGATGGTACATGAGCTGTGCCCTCGACTGATCTTCAAAACTGTGAATCTGCTATGGTCTCTTCTGGTATATTTTAGGTGTCAACAGGAGTTGGTGCAGACGAGCTAGGTGGAGGCCCGGACACTAGCCGAGCAGCTAGCTAAGGCCCACGAATCGCTCGAGAGGAAGAGCAGGCTTTTTGAAGAGGAGCGCATCATTCGCGTCGAACTAGATGGCCGGTGGGAGGCCGAGCGTGCCGAGCTGGTGGACCGGGCGGAGGAAGCCGAGCGCCTTCGACGGGAGGCCGAGGCTGATCGGGTTGAGTCAGAGAAGCAAGCGGCGGAGGCTGAGAAGCAGACGGTTGAGGCGGAGTGGAGGTTAGCCGAGGCGGAACGGGAGAAGGCCGAGCTCGCTGGTAGGGTGGGATCGGCCGGGGCGGAGGCGCTCGAGCAGTACAAATGCTCAGAGGCTTACCGGGTCGACCTGAAGGAGGCTGCCCTCCCCTACTATGAGTCAGCACTTCGCCGAGGCATCCGCAAGGGGTTCAAGCAGGGCTACGACCGGGCCGTCTCTTATGTCGAGGAGCAGGCGTCCGGGGCAATCGATTTCCCGTCCGGGCAATGCTATGACTCGGACTTGTCATTCCCCAGTTCCTCTGCTTCGGCGTCGGAGGAGAAGATTAGGGAGGCTCTTCGTCTAAGGGGTCGCCAACTCCGGATGCCTCGGGAGGGCGCGCAACCGAGGCAGTTCCCACGCCGATGGGGTCAGTGCCAGGGTCGGCCGTCGCCGAGGGTGTCGGGGGAAGACCGTTTGAGCCTTCCACTTCTGAGCTTCAGGGTGGGCCAAAGGCCTAATGTATCTGCTTTGCTTTCTCTTTTTGTATGTCTTTCCTTTTTTGAAGGAGGACTTTCTTTGCTATGTAAGAAAAAGTAAGGCAGTAGCATTGTGATGAAGACTTAACTATTTCGTATCGCCATTGCCGTATTTTGTTCAGCGTATCTGCAGTAGTTGGAAAGTGCCGATACTTTCTGCGTGGATCTCGCCTGATGGTTGGGTGAGCGTCTGACAGGGTATCTTTCCGTTCTCTCATGCTTTGAATGTTTGGCCGCTTCGTGTGTCCCGCTAGGGTGGAAACGAGAAGTTTGAGGTGACCGTTCATAGGGAGAGGTCCCTTTGGCGTGTTTTCGAGGGGAGAATCATTTACGGCAAAAATAGCCTCCCTTCGCCTATAAAAGGTCTGAAGGGCGTCCCTTCCTCTCCACCACTTAGGGTTTTTCCCAATAGTCTTTCCTCATTCTCTCTTCACGTAGCATTGTGCCATTATATTTGAAGCATGGAAGACGCTCTGGAAGATGAGGCTGTCGATGACGGGGGGTAGAGAGTCCTTGTTGCTTTGGGTTTAAAGGGGGTTCGACGGCCAGCGGACAGGTTTAAAGAGGGTTCGACGTGCGGAAACACGTCGCCTTCTTTTTATCAGTTCCGGCGGCGCTTGCGGGGAGGGGCGTGTCAGTGGACGGATGGGGGAATCAGGCATCCCCTTCTCCGCCCCTCCCTCTCCATTTCCTACTTTTCCCCCTCTCTCCCGCAGCCTCTTTCTCCCTCTTCTACTTAATTTCCCCGCCATTTCTTTCACTCTTCGGAGGATGCCTCTTGATGTCCTCTTTTTCTTCTTGGCTCTTTGCAGGATGCCTCTTGACATTCCTTGCAACGGGCCGGCTTCCTCTTCCCCGTCCTCTTCCAAGTTCAACTTGGAAGGTAGCCTTCTCCTTCCTAATCCCTCTGTCACCTTTGTTCCGAGCTACCCGAGCTAACAGGGTCGACTACCCTTTATCCGAGCCAGTTTCTGCACAGGGCAGAGTCAGTGGCTGGACGCAGGAAGGTTAACCGAGTCAGTCGAGTGATGGACTCATACGGCGGTGCCAGATGGATTTTTTACTTTTTTGACATGTATTTTCTTGGCTTTGGCCTTTCTGATGTACAAGCGAGTTGTTTGAATAAAGGAAAGGAGGCTTTTGTTTTATTTCATGTCATCTACACAATGCTCAGTATTCAGAAGTAGAACTTGGGTAGTGTAGTCGCATTCCAGGTCCGAGGGATGGGCTCTCCTTCCATCGTGGATAGTCGGTATGCTCCTTTCCCGAGCGTCTCGACCACTCGGTAGGGGCCTTCCCAATTAGGGGATAGCTTGCCCGCCGCCTCAAGTGGTCGAGAGGCTTCGGCTTTCCTGAGGATGAAATCTCCCGGTTGAAAGTGTCTATCTCAGACTTTGGCATTGTAGGATGCATGGAAGTTGAACTTCAAGGCATATTGTAGCTCCGCTCCTTCGGGGGACTTCAGGAGGATTCCAGCGTCGCTTTTGGTCGAGTTGGAAGAACCGTCGACGAACAATTCCCAGGTTGGCCTGGGCCCGGACGTAGATTTTTCTTCGGTCGAGATAGTGCTCTCGGCGATGAAGTCAGCGAGCGCCTGTCCTTTGATAGCCGAGCGAGGCCGGTATGATATATCGTACGCCCCGAGCATGATGGCCCACTTGACGAGGCATCCCGAGGCTTCAGGGTGAGCGAGGATCCTCTTCAATGGTTCGCCGGTCAGCACGGTGATGGATTGCCCTTGGAAATAGGGTCGGAGGCGCTTGGCCGAGGTAACCAAGGCTAGCACGAGTCTCTCGGTTGTGGGGTACCTTCTTTCTGCCTCATTGAGCACCTTGCTGGTGTAGTAGACTGGTCTCTTGACTCTCGAGTCATTTCTGACTAGGACCGAGCTAACTGTAGATGGAGTTGCCGAGAGATAGAGATATAAGACTTCACCTAGGACAGGCTTGGAAAGCACCGGGGGCGAAGCCAGGAACTCCTTAAGCTTGATGAACGCCCTTTGGCATTTCTCGTCCCATGTGAACGTAGCAGATGCCATTTTGGGTCCCCTCAACAGCTTGAAGAAGGGTAGGCATCGTTCGGCCGCACGGGACAGGAGTCTGCTGAGCGCGGTAATGCACCCAGTAAGGCGTTGAACGTCTTTGATGCAGGTGGGTGGGCGCATGTCCAGGATGGCCTGGACCTTGTCGGGGTTGGCCTCTATCCCATGCTGGGTGACTAAGAAACCCAGGAACTTCCCGGATCTTACTCCGAAGGCGCACTTGGTGGGATTGAGCTTCATATTATACCTCAGGAGGGTGTTGAATGTCTCAGCTAGGTCGGCGAAGTGATCCTCGGCCTTGGGGGTCTTGACGAGCATGTCGTCAATATAGGCCTCGACGTTCCGGCCGAGCTGTCCTTCAAACATATGATTGACCAGCCTCTGGTGCGTGGCTCCAGCGTTCTTTAACCCGAAAGGCATCTGGGTGTAGCAGTATACGCTGAAGTCGGTGATGAAGGCGGCCTTCTCGATGTCTTCTGGATCCATTCTGATCTGGTGGTAACCTGAATAGGCGTCCAGGAAATTGAGTATTTCGTTGCCCGAGGTTGAATCAACCAGTTGGTCGATGCTCGGTAATGGATAGCAATCCTTTGGTGTGGCCTTGTTCAAGTCGGTGAAGTCCACGGACATTCGCCACTTTCCCGAAGCTTTTGGCACCAGGACGACGTTATCCAGCCACGTCGGGTACAGGACCGGTCTAAAAAGACCAGTCTTTTGCCCCTTGGTGACCTGCTCCTTGATAATCGTCTGCTTCTCTGGCGCGTGCTTCCTTCTGTGTTGTTGTACGGGTGTGGACGCACTTTTCGACACGCTCATTTGTTTGTTTCTTTAAGTCGGTTTATTCTGTGGGTTTATTCGTTTATTAAGTGCGTGGGCGTGCCAGTCACAAAGTGACGATTTATTATGCGCTCGATCTGACTAATCAGATGATTGTGTAGTTCGTGTCGGGACCAGAACCCGCCGCGCCATAAAGGTCACGGCGTCATTTACATCCCCTCGGAGAGGGGAACACCCTTGATTAATTGCCAGGAAAAGGGGCCTCATGGCCAGGAAATTAATTGCATAAAAAACTTATTAGGAAATGCTGAAGTCCTCACACGAGGGTGTGAAGAAAGCATCTGAGCTCACGTCGATCATGTGTTGATCATTTAATGTTCGGATGAATGTCCGGCTTGAGAATAGCGTAATCGTCGCGGGAAGACTGGAACATATGTACGTCGGGATACGACAAATTTATTGTTCAAAGGAACAGGAAACGTTCAGTTAAATCCTGGTTAGAGCGGTCAGAAATTGATAAGTTTGTCGGCCCGGTGCAAGATCAAGCTGCGACCATACTGCGGTGGGCCCCCGCGGTCGAAGTCGGGCTCGCGTGGGCATCGTCAATGTTTCCGGTGCCAAGGGGGGCAACGGGAGGATGCCCTGGGACCAGATCTGAGAACCAATATGCATTCAAAGGGAGCGGGCTATAGGCCGAGGATATGGGTTAGGCAATGACCACGTTCGGGGCGGACCCGAGGTCTAACCATGGCCCACGGAGGCCTTATTGATATTCCCATGCAAAGGGTCTGGGGATGATGAGGGCATTCTCGTTCCATTCAGATTTTGTCGGTCACTCATGGACCACTTTATGTCTGGACAAAGGTCCGTGTTTGTAGCGTAAAAGACGGTGACAAACCATACAAATATCTATCGTGAGTACGGCAAGTTTATTGCAGGTGCGGGATTAGATCCCGGTATATATGTCGGTCACTAACGGACCATTCACTGTTCAGACGAGAGTCCACATTTGAAGCATCGAAGATAACGACAAAGCCGTACGGATGTCTACCGTAGGTACGGCAAGTTTCATGTGGGTGCGGGATTGGATCCCGGTATATATGTCGGTCACTAACGGACCATTCATTGTTCGGATGAGAGTCCACATTTGAAGCATCGAAGATGACAATAAAGCCATATGAATATCTGCTGTAGGTACGACAAGTTTAGTGCGGGTGCGGGATTGAATCCCGGTAGAAGCGGGTCGAGTTAACGAGCTATTGGCCCGAGATGTGTTCGGATCATGACCATGTCGGGGGTTCCGAGGTCCACGTCCGATACCACAATGCATCATTGATTTTCTCTTTGCACCCAGTCTGGGGGAGTGAATTGTTAAGTGTGGAGCCCGAACTCGCCAACGTGCGCCCTCGCACGCGGATCGACCTGCGCGGTCAGGTCGCAGGATTTGACCTGAACGGTCAGGTCGCGGGGGTCAAGGGGGCAGCGCCCCTTGCGGGGGGCTTCCGGGGGCAGCGCCCCTAGAACAAAATTTTAATTAAAGCACGGGTGATAGAGTTTCTTTTATTCTTTATTAACATTATTGACCTTTTATTATTATTTTTGACTTGTTTATTACCTTTTTGTATTAAGCAGGCGCGCCGTATTAAGGGTTCAATGAAGAGGGCGCGCCGGTTAAGGCCACGCCGGATTAGGATGTGCAAGGGAGGGGGCGCGCCGTATTTGGGAGGTAAGCAGGGGAGCGCACCGTATTAGGGAGTTAAGTAGGGGAGCGTGCCGTGTTAGGAATGGGCAAGGGGGGGCGCGCCGTTTTAAGATGTATAGAGGAGTGGGAGCGTGCCGTTTCTGGATTCAAAGAAGGAGATGAGGGCTTTTGTGAGAGGGGCTAAAACGGCGCGGGGGAATAGTAACTGCGCCGGATTAGCCTCTCCCGAGGGTTTATTGTTTTGACTGTGTTTTTTTTCTTTTCTTTCACCTGCAGGTTGGGTTAATGATCCGTTTGTTCATTCATTTGGTGGATTAAGTTGGTGAAGAGGGGGTTTAATCGTTTTAGTTGTTTATTAAGAGGAATTAGCATGAGGTTTAAGTGTTTTGTTCGGAGGAGTTTATTGTGCAAAGACTTCAAGTGATTGATTAACAAAGGGTTCACTGTGTGTTTTGTTTGTTCTTCGGAGGGTGTCTTCTTCATTTGTTCTTGAGCGCTCTTGGCCCTGGCAAGAATTGGGCAGCACCTCCCCCGGACCGGGACTTGCCAGAGAGAAGCGAAAGCCACCGCACGGATTACTCTCGGGTAAACTCTCAAAATGGGAAACGGCCTCACGGCGGTCCGTTAGCCCAAGTGTGAGTGTGGAACGCTCGAGGGCCAGCCTACGAGAGCGACCACGACTCACGGGCGAAGATCTTCAGGGCGGGGCGAATGTTTGCCACGGAAGGGCCATGATTGTTCATCTGGTGACGAACTCCTTCGAAGGCCGTACTATGGAGAAGCAAGTCTCGAAGAGTCTTGGATGAGGAGAAGGAGGAGAGAAGAAGGAGGAAGCGGGGATTAAAGCAGAGAATACTAAGATTGCAAAAGGCCCTTTTCTTTTTATTCATCCACATAACCGGGGAAGATTTTAAAATAGAAGGGATTCATCTCTTGATAAAGAAGAAATACATCGCGAGGGGTGAGAGAATACATTGACGAGGGAGGGGGGAGAGAGCACAAGCTCTTCCCCCTCCGACTTACCTCTCCTCTCTCACACTCACTCTCTTCTTCTTCTTCACCTTGCCGGCACGAGCAGGTGGAACCTCTCTCTCTCTTTTTCTTCTTCTCCCCACTGCAC
Organism: Amorphophallus konjac; assembly: GCA_022559845.1. Lineage (NCBI taxonomy): Eukaryota > Viridiplantae > Streptophyta > Magnoliopsida > Alismatales > Araceae > Amorphophallus > Amorphophallus konjac. Next base: position 239,630,962 of record CM040120.1, read on the forward strand.
ACAGCCGAGAGCCCTCTCTTCTCCTTGATCGCCAGCCGAGGGGAGAAGCCAGGGCATTGCTCTGTCAAACCTACAGAGTATATATAATGGGTTGCCTTTTCTTTGCTCGAACGGAAGAAACTCTCGCCGCTTCATTCCTCTGCCAGACGAACCGGGTTGGCATGTCGCTGGCATCCGGCGATTCGTGCCGTACACTGTTGTTCTTCCGAGGACAGCACGGTTGCGGGTTTGCCGGGAGATCTTCGTCCGAAGACATGCCTTCACCGATGATGTTAATGCGCTGTCGAGTGGAGACGGAGGCACGACTTCAGAACATTGAATGCTCTCTGCGCATTGCATTTAAACAAGATAGAGCATCGTGCCATAGATGAGATGGAATGGGGTTAAACCGGGGGGAATAGTGACCGCGCTGAATTAATAACCTTCAAAGGGCCACGCCGTAAAGTGTTTGAGGAACAAAGCTTTAAAAATGGCACGACGGGCCCTTCGGTTAACACGGCGCGGCCGGGGGCACGCCGGATTAGAGCTTTGCAAGGGGCGCGTCAGGTATGCTAAGCAAAGGTAGCGCGCCGTATTAAGGCAACAGCAAGGGCAAATGGGAAATGGGGCGCGCCGGTTTTAGGGGTACCGGATTAGGATGTTGAAGGGCCGCGCCGGTTTAGAGTGCGCCGGTTTAAGGCCCTTCCACGCCGTTTTAAGCATCAAATGGATTCTTTTCGAAGTCGCAGCCATTTATTCGAATGTTGGCGTTCCCGAAATGTTCTAGTTGCAATGTATGGCCTCCGTAATATTCCGTTTGCAGTCTCTAGGGCTCGGTCCCAGACTTTACGTGACTTTCGGTGCATGCCGAGACTGTGCCGGAGTTCCCGACTTTTCTCTGATTCAGCTCTCGGCATGGCCGGTCGGAGAGTTGTAGCCGTATCTTCTGCCTGGGGGGCTTCCTTAACGGGTAGTGGACCACCAAGCAAGTTCTTGTCCTGATCGGGCGAGGCATGAGGTTCATTTGGCATTTTCATCTTCGTCTTGCTCTCGAGTGTCGAGACGCGCATGCCGTATGATCATCATCAACATTTTTTGACATCCACAAATGCCCCCCACTCGCGGGTGACGCAAGCGAGGGATGAGTGCGCGGGGCTCGCGAGTGTGGAATTCTTTGAGAAGATATCTATTCTTCCAGGCTAGTGGCATACTGGTCCGGTGCTGATTCACGGGAGAGCGCTCACTCCTTCAGCGAAGGGATGAGGGAACCGCTCCACCGCGTGCGCACGTGGGCCAAGAGTCCTTTTGTTCATCGACTTGGACGGGAGGTCCGAGCCGGAGCCAGTGTGGTTTTTTTTTTATTCATCGACTTGGACGGAAGGTTCGAGTCGAAGCAAAGGGGGTTTTTTGTTCATCGACTTGGACGAAAGGTCCGAGCCGAAGCAAAGGAGTTCTTTTAGTTCATCGACTTGGACGGAAGGTCCGAGCCGAAGCAAAGGAGTTTTTTTTTTTGTTCATCGACTTGGACATAAGGTCCGAGCCGAGGCAAAGGTGTTTTGTTCATCGATTTGAATAGAAGGTCCGAGCCGATGGTTAATTCACCGGTGGGACTGGAGATTGCAATACTGGGGTGGTTTATTCATTGGCACGGGGTTAGTGCCAGAGCAAGGGTCTTTTGTTCATGGCTTCAGACGAAAGGTCTGGGCCACTGGTTTGTTCATCATTACCGACAGGGAGTCAGAAACTGACGTGGTTTATTTGTTGACACAGGGTTAGTGTGAAAGTAAGGGTCTTTTCAATCATGGAACCAGACGAAATGTCTGTGCCATAGGTTTGTTCATCGATGCCGACAGGGAGTCGGAGACCGACGTGGTTTATTCATTGACATGGGGCAAGCGCCAAAGCAAGGGTCTTTTTGTTCATGGCACCAGACGGAAGGTCCGGGCCACTAGTTTGTTCATCGATGCCGACAGGGTGTCGGAGACCAACGTGGTTTGTTCATTGACACGGGGTAAGTGCCAAAGCAGGGGTCTTTTTGTTCATGGCTTCAGACGTAAGGTCTGGGCCACTGGGTTCAGACGTAAGTGGCCTGGCCATTGAACCCGCAAAGGGGGGTTCGGATCGGGCGGAGTTTAGACGGATTCTCTCCCATCTTAAGGAAACATTCGTAAGATAATACATCAGGGGCACTTCCGTTGTCAACTAGAATTCTTTCTACGTTACAATGGTTTATTGTGGCCGATATGATTAGGGCGTCGTCATGCGGGGTGGTCAGCCCTTCCAGATCTTGGTCGGAGAAGACTATGACATGGGGATCACTTGGCAGGGCCTTGGGAGGCTCGATGGCTCGACTCGCCTGCTCAGCATGACGCTTCCTTCCTCGGCTACTGTCCCCTCCTGATGCAACTCCTCCAGCGATGACGTTGATGTGGACCCCGCGAGGGGCATTGTCGATTTCCTCTGGGGTGCCTCGGTCCTCCTCACGCCCAGCCACAAACCGGGATAGGTGTCCCTGGCAGACGAGGCGCTCGATCTCATCCTGGAGCTGGTGGCAATCGCCGGCATGATGCCCGTGGTCATTGTGGAACAGGCAATGCTTGCTGCGATTGTGGTTTTTCGACCTCATTGGCTCGGGTTGGAGGAGAAGGCCCGAGCCTTTGATGTCTTCATATATCTCGTACACCGGAGCGGTTAAGGGAGTGTACCGCTCATACTTCCGAGACGGCTCCTTGTGCTCTCCATCTTGGTTCCGCCTTTTTCCTTGGCTCGAGCTTCACTCGAGTGCCCGCTTCTTGTCCCCCTCCCGGCCCGAGCCGGTTACACCTCGGCATGCACTGAGTACTTCTTCGCACTCGGCGTGGCGCAATGTAAAGCCCCAAAATTTTATATAAGTATTTCCTAGGTTATTTAATAATTTTCTAGAAATTATAAAAGGGTTAAAGGAATTTATAAAGGATTTATTTGAATAATAAGTCATTATAAGGCCAAATGGTGTTAATCAATTAACCCAACCCACTTAATTAAGATCCAAAAGGGTTTTAAACCAGGCCCATTAAGTTAGGCCCACATTCTAGAAGGTAATTAAGTCTATCCACGGATATTAAGGATAAATACTAATACTATAAGATAATGATTTGGATAATTAACAAAATAGTTTTAATATTTTAAAAGTCCTAACTACGAAGACTGTAACGGTCTATCGCGAGACCGTCACAGCCAAGTAACGCATGGGCACTCGACCGTTACACGCCTGTCAGTTCCGTGAAGAAAGGAACTCGTGAAAAGATTAGAACTTGATGTTCCTATCCACTATGGATCGACTTGGGAAGGATTGTAATAACTCTAAGGACTCTTAGGGATAAGGATTTAGTGGAATAAGGACTCTAGAATCGATCTAACCCTCAAACCCTAACCTAAACTCTATAAGTAGGGCATAGTTTTGAACTGTGCGACCCTTACTTTTTGGACGTAAAGAAGCAAGGTAAGGAGTCATTATCTCAGGTAAGTTCTTTAGAATAATTCGTTTACAATACTTTAGACTAACTCCCCTCCGAATTTCACATATTTAGGTCAAGAGGTCGTGGAGTTAGAGCCCAAGGAAGTAGCTGGAAAAGTCGCAAAGGAAGGTGAAGAACTAGGGCTGAATTCTCAACCAAATCCAGAAACTTCAACCTAAGAAAGAGGTAGGTTATCTCATGAACGGCAAAAAGAGCTTTATAGGACTAAGAGCCTCTGGTTTAATTGAACCTCATGCATGCTAGATCATTGATTTCATGTCTTATTAGTTATATGTATTGCATGCACCTCCTAGCCCTAATAGAGAAATTAAAACATAATCGATCATCTACCCACAATTACCTATGCATATAGATAACCTAGACTTCATCAGCATGCTTAGAATATGTTGATTTCCAGACATGATGTGAGTTAATCTCTTAGTCTCCATGTTAGTTTTCTGTAGCAGATGATGTAACGCACTATGCTAAGATCGTCATTTTCAAATAACGGCCTCAGACAGACCGTTACACACTCTGTGTACTGCGTTTTTCGCTGTTGATAATAACGCGCTTGGACAGACGCGTTGCTTTCATGTAACGGCCCTCTACTGACCGTCACTTTCACTGAGACGCCCCCTCACAAGACCGTTACATCCTGTGTTCTGTCAACCCTAGACAGACTATGACTTGCCACTATTACATATGATTATGCCTAGATATCTAAGTTTGCAACCTGATTTCATGTTTTTAAGGTTGTTTAATTGTTCATAATAGGCATTGCCTGATTGATATCTTATTTTACTTTGATCTATGCTAATTTCATGAACTTAAATTCTATAGTTTTATACTATAAAGCATGACTTTTAAAGCATGGTATTGACGGAGTTTCACCACGGTTTTCACCTTGATTATACATGTCTCTCGCTGTCAATAGAGTCAATTCTATAAGTACATGGCACTTACTCCGGTATGATGTCATTAGTTCACACGTTGCACTATAGGAACACTATCTTGGACATGAGGACCTCTCTATTGGATATTCCTTCCAATGGACTAGGAAATCATTGTTTCAAGGCCTCCGTAAATCTCCGCGAGCCTGGGATTCCCACTAGGACGCCGAGTTGGTTGTACCAATAAAAGCCCATTAATTAGATTACACTATCGGGTTTCTGGTTCTTGAAAAATAACGGCCCTGGACTGGACCGTCAGGCCAAGTAACGGCCCAGTTCCAGACCGTCGCATTCCTCTGAGTCTATCTTTATCTTTCTGGACTCTGGTTATTGTAACGGCCCAGCATGGACGCGTTACATAATGTAACGGCCCAGACCCTGACCGTTACATAGCTTATTTATGTTAACCCAAGGTTTGACCAAGGGTTGATATTCCATTGATTCTAGATAAACCTTGATGATCTAGAACTTGTCATATTGTTTAAATGGATCTAAAAGGAATGGAAGTTAAGGAAAGTACCGTTATGCTGTCAATTTATTCAATAAGCATAACTTAGTTAAATATCATTCTTGATCTCATATATTCAAAATTGAAGCATTCATTCATTGATTTTAGTTATCATGGAATTATTGGAAGTGCTATATTCTTGGCCATACGTTACTGTTACATGCGTGGAAGTAGCTTAATTTATAACTGAAGATGAGATCGAGCACTGATTATGTTCAAGGGCTCTATGCTAGTCCCCTCAGCTGATTGTCGGAAACATACTATTTTATAAACCATGGGGTATGATGCTACTAGCGTCGCATTACGCTGGGAGTACTATTTCTATAAATAAGTGAAGATCCATGGCACAACATGACATTCTTGCTTGATATTCCACAGAAATTCACGAAGCACTTGCTCTTAAGCATAAGATGCTAAAGTGAGGAATATGTGGCTTGCTAGTACAATCTCGTTACATTCTTGTTCATGGAAGGCCAATATCATGTTCTTGTTATATTCTTGCTAGTTCATTCTTGATCATTCTATCTTACCTGGTTATCTTATTTCTATTGATTTGATCGCATGATTGATTCGCATTGCATGATTTTACCTAATTCTCTAGAGCTAAAATGCTAATTACTTTAATAGTGCCTTCATGTTGATACGAAGATACCTACTGGGCAAATGTGATCATGACCTATTGTTCAATGATTTTCAGGAGATGAATATAGTTCGCATTCGGATTCGGGTGATTCGAGCAACGGGTCCGAGAGTGATTAAGAGTTATCCTGATAAGAGAGAAGACATAGGCAGTTTCAAGTGTTTAGATGGAGTCAATGTAATTTTTCTTATTTCTTGAGTCAATCAGTGAAAAAGTCAAATTATGTATTTTTGAATATTAATTGATTATGGAATAAAGTTGAGATTTGATTACATCTTGTGCAATTGCATCTATTTATGTGATTGTCTCGTGCTCTGAATTATTCTTGCTTGCAAGAGGCTTACCATGCCGGCTGTTCGCGCTCCCCGAGCGAGTCTTCCGCTGTAAATAAAGGCTCGGGACGTGACGGTTAAGTTGGTATCAGAGCCTAAGTCTCAGGACTTAAGGAAAAGAGTCATGTCATAGGATAAGTCCAAGGTTAAGGACCCCTACCTATGAACTAAGGAAAAAATTCCACACCCATGCGAGGATTGGGTAGAACCCGGGATAAGATAGCTAATTAGCTTTAAGAATTATTTTGATTCATTCCAATTTCATGAGAAATAACAAGTTATTATTTTCTCTCAGGTACCTTATTATTCTTATCATGGCTCATCGCGTAGATTGGGACAGTATGCAACAAACTGTTGCCGACCTCACCCAGGCACTGCAGACCATAGCACAGGGCGGTGCGGGGGCAAGGGCTGGAGACCTGCATCAGAATTTTCGGAGTCTAAACCCTCCGCGTTTCTATGGATCTTCCAATCCAGACGAAGCAGAAAATTGGATCGACGAGATGAATAGGATATTTGATGTTATTCAATGTACGGATCAGGAGAAGGTTCATCTGGCAATATTCCAATTAAATAAAGATGCCCGTACGTGGTGGAAGACAATTCCGGCACCACCCACCGATGCACCACACACTTGGAATGGTTTTCTCACATTGTTCCGTGCTAAGTATTTCTCTGAACACGTAAAGGAAAGGAAGGCCTTGGAATTTGCCTCCCTTCGTCAGGGGATGATGTCCGTAGCAGAATACGAATTACAATTCTCAAGGCTAGCACCATATGCAACACATCTTATTAGCACTGAATTATTAAAGGTAAATCGATTTATGGACGGGTTACGTCCCGGCTTCATACAACAACTGGGAACTCAAAATATCCGCACTTATGCGGAGATGGTCCAGCGGGCCTATTTATGTGAAAGGACCTTAGAAAAGGTCGAAAAATTGAAGGGAAAGGGTGAAGGATCGGGCCGACAATCTGATCGGCATTACAAGAAGGAGAAGTTCAGTATCACTGAACCATACAAAAGCTGTGATAATAAGAAAAGATCGAGGAACGGGAATGGTAGCAGTTCCCAAAAGAGTAATAAGAAGATCAAGGAAGAACAAGTTGCCTCGGCATGCACATATTGTGAGAAATTTGGCCATTCGGCTGAAGAATGCTGGAAGCGCCTAGGAGCTTGTTTACGTTGCGGAAGTAGGGAGCATCGTGTACCGAATTGCCCCCTCTTTAAAGAACAATCACATGATGGAGGACGTAGGAGGCAGGCTCACCTCAATGTAGTTATAGATGAAGAAGAAGCGCCCAGGGATCAAAATGATGGGCTCATGGAAGGTACTCTTCAAATCTGTTCTCACCCTGCATTCGTGCTATTTGATACTGGTGCTTCTCACTCTTTCATCTCTACTACCTTTGCAAAACCCTTGCCAATTACTTCAGTCCCCCTACCTTCAGATCTTGCTATAACTACACCATTAGGACCTGGAACTAAGCTTACTAAGCATTATCCTGATTATGAAGTAGTGGTAGAAGGACATAATCTGCCCGCAAATTTGATATCCCTCGATATGAAGGGTTATGATGCCATTCTAGGGGTTGATTGGCTTGTTGATCATGATGCTTATATCAATTTCCGAACTAGGATTATATCCTTTCGCAAGCCTGGACTTCCACGATTTTCTTTTCTTGGCATCAAATACAAGAAGCATCCTACCATAATATCCTCTCTTCATGCTTGCAAACTCATCTCGCAAGGATGCGAAGCTTTTCTTGCCTCAGTCATTGTCACAGAATCTAAGGAAATTGTCTTAGCAGACATTCCTATTGTCAATGAATTCTCTGATGTGTTTCCACCCGAACTACCTAGTTTACCGCCCGAGAGGGAAGTAAACTTTACCATTGAACTCATTCTAGGAGCGGCACCTGTTTCTATAGCCCCTTACAGGATGTCCCCCACGGAACTTAAGGAGTTGAAGAAGCAACTACAGGAACTTCTAGACAAGGGTTTTATCAGACCTAGCACATCCCCTTGGGGTGCGCCTGTTCTATTTGTCAAGAAGAAGGATGGTTCTCTCAAGTTATGCATTGACTACCGGCGATTGAATAAACTTACGATCAAGAATAAATATCCATTGCCGCGTATTGATGAGCTCTTCGATCAGCTTTCAGGAGTAGAATATTTCTCTAAGATTGACCTTATGTCTGGTTATCATCAGCTTAGAATCAAAGAAGAAGACATCTATAAATCGGCTTTTCGAAGTCGTTATGGCCACTACGAGTTTGTGGTGATGCCATTTGGGTTAACCAATGCCCCAGCAGCATTCATGCAACTGATGAACAATGTTTTCCAGCCGTATTTAGACCAATTCATCGTCGTCTTCATCGATGACATCTTGATATACTCCAAGATGAAAGAAGAACACGAAGAACATTTAAGGATAGCTTTGTAAACACTTAGAGAACACAAGCTATATGCCAAACTTAATAAGTGTGAATTCTAGCTCAAGGAAGTCTCTTTCCTTGGCCACATTATTTCAAAGGAAGGTATTGCTGTGGATCCGTCTAAGGTAGAAGCTGTCAGAGATTGGAGTCGACCAACGACTGTATCAGAAGTCAGAAGCTTTTTGGGTCTAGCTGGTTATTATAGAAGATTCATAAAGGACTTCTCAAGGATCGCGGTTCCTTTAACTAGGCTTACAAGGAAAGAAAATCCTTTTGTCTGGTCGAAGGACTGTGAAAAGAGTTTTTAAAATCTTAAGAAACATCTTACTACAGCCCCTGTTTTATCACTACCAATTGAGGGTGTTGGATTTGAGGTATACACAGATGCATCAGGAATTGGCTTAGGGTGTGTTCTTATGCAGGATGGAAAGGTGATTTGTTATTCTTCAAGATAATTGAAACGTCACGAAGAAAATTATCCAGTACATGATTTAGAATTGGCAGCAGTTATTTTCGCCTTAAAATTTTGGCATCATTATCTTTATGGTGAAAAGTTCACTATCTATTCATACCACAAGAGCTTGAAATATCTATTTTCTCAAAAAGAGCTTAATATGAGGCAAAGGAGATGGTTGGAATATCTCAAAGATTTTGATTTCGTGATTCAATATCACCCTGGGAAGGCAAATGCTGTAGCAGATGCACTCAGCAGGAAACCAATTGGTATATTATCAAGTCTCATGATTAGTATGACTAACCTTGTTCCTCAATTTGCTCAATTGAATCTAGATGTTGACATTAAGGAAGATAATTGTTTCATGGCAAATATCCGAGCTCAACCAACATTGATTGAGGATCTGGCCAAGTTACAAGAGGATGACCCAATTTTCCTGGAAATTAAGGCCAATATTGACCAAAGACCGGATTTTTCTATTTCTGAAGATGGAAGATTATTATTCAAGGGCCGAATGTGTATACCGGATCGTGAACATACAAAGAAATTGATCTTAGAAGAAGCACATAAATCAAAATATTCCATTCATCCAGGAGGGACAAAAATGTATCAAGATCTCAAAAGAAACTTCTGGTGGCCCAATATGAAGAGGGAAATAGCGGATTTCATATCTCGTTGTCTTACTTGCCAACAAGTTAAGGCAGAACATTTCAGACCTACAGGTAAATTACATCCCTTAAATATTCCCGAATGGAAATGGGAAAGTATAGGAATGGATTTCATCATGGGGTTACCTAAGACAAGAGGTGGACATGATGGCATATGGGTAATCATAGACCGATTGACTAAGTCTGCACATCTCATACCAATTAAGAGTCGATGGTCTGTTGATATTTTAGCAGCCCTATACATGAAGGAAATTGTCAAGTTACATGGGGTCCCTGTCACCATCATATCAGATAGAGATCCTAGATTCACATCACAATTCTGGAAAGGTTTACAACATTCACTTGGGACTAGGTTGAATTTTAGCACAGCATTTCATCCACAAACTGATGGTCAAACAGAAAGAACAAACCAAGTGGTAGAAGATATGCTCAGGGCTTGTGTCATTGACTTTGGTGGAAGTTGGCACGATCACTTGCCTCTTGTAGAATTTGCATATAACAATAGTTACCAAGCAAGTATACAAATGGCACCTTTTGAAGCTCTATATGGGAAGAGTTGTCGATCACCAATATGTTGGAATGAAATAGGGGAAAGGCAATTTCTAGGCCCCGATTTAATCAGGGATTCTACAGAGAAAATCAAGCTCATTCAGGAAAGGATGAAAATGGCACAAGATAGGCAGAAATCTTATGCTGACAATCAAAGGCGCGACTTGGAATTTCAAGTAGGTGAACATGTATATCTTAAGGTTTCTCCAGGTCGTGGTATTCAAAGATTTGGCATTAAAGGAAAGTTAACTCCATGGTTTATAGGCCCATTTGAAATTCTTGAAAGGGTCGGTGAAGTGGCTTATAGATTGGCCTTACCGCCACAGTTAGCAGGAGTTCACGACGTATTTCACGTCTCTATGTTAAAGAAGTACGTGTATGATCTAGATCATGTTATTACTTATGACAATCTGGAGATTCAGAAGGATTTGACTTATGAACAAATGCCAATAAGGATTTTGGAACGGGAAGAGCGTCAACTCAGAAATAAAGTCATTCCAATGGTTAAGATTCAATGGAAGAAGGCATGGCCTTATGAAGCAACCTGGGAAACTGAATCAGCTATGAAGAAAAGATTTCCAGAATTATTCAATTGTAAGTACACTCTCCACAATCCATGTATTGAATTTGGAGACCAAATTCTTCTAAGTGGGGGAGGATGTAAAGCCCCAAAATTTTATATAAGTATTTCTTAGGTTATTTAATAATTTTTTAGAAATTATAAAAGGGTTAAAGGAATTTATAAAGGATTTATTTGAATAATAAGTCATTATAAGGCCAAATGGTGTTAATCAATTAACCCAACCCACTTAATTAAGATCCAAAAGGGTTTTAAACTAGGCCCATTAAGTTAGGCCCACATTCTAGAAGGTAATTAAGTCTATCCACGGATATTAAGGATAAATACTAATACTATAAGATAATGATTTAGATAATTAACAAAATAGTTTTAATATTTTAAAAGTCCTAACTACGAAGACTGTAACGGTCTATCGCGAGACCGTCACAGCCAAGTAACGCATGGGCACTCGACCGTTACACGCCTGTCAGTTCCGTGAAGAAAGGAACTCGTGAAAAGATTGGAACTTGATGTTCCTATCCACTATGGATCGACTTGGGAAGGATTGTAATAACTCTAAGGACTCTTAGGGATAAGGATTTAGTGGAATAAGGACTCTAGAATCGATCTAATCCTCAAACCCTAACCTAAACTCTATAAGTAGAGCATAGTTTTGAACTGTGCGACCCTTACTTTTTGGACGTAAAGAAGCAAGGTAAGAAGTCATTATCTCAGGTAAGTTCTTTAGAATAATTCGTTTACAATACTTTAGACTAACTCCCCTCCGAATTTCACATCTTTAGGTCAAGAGGTCGTGGAGTTAGAGCCCAAGGAAGTAGCTGGAAAAGTCGCAAAGGAAGGTGAAGAACTAGGGTTGAATTCTCAACCTAAGAAAGAGGTAGGTTATCTCATGAACGGCAAAAAGAGCTTTATAGGACTAAGAGCCTCTGGTTTAATTGAACCTCATGCATGCTAGATCATTGATTTCATGTCTTATTAGTTATATGTATTGCATGCACCTCCTAGCCCTAATAGAGAAATTAAAACATAATCGCTCATCTACCCACAATTACCTATGCATATAGATAACCTAGACTTCATCATCATGCTTAGAATATGTTGATTTCCAGACATGATGTGAGTTAATCTCTTAGTCTCCATGTTAGTTTTCTGTAGCAGATGATGTAACGCACTATGCTAAGACCGTCATTTTCAAATAACGGCCTCAGACAGACCGTTACACACTCTGTGTACTGCGTTTTTCACTGTTGATAATAACGCGCTTGGACAGACGCGTTGCTTTCATGTAACGGCCATCTACTGACCGTCACTTTCACTGAGACGCCCCCTCACAAGACCGTTACATCCTGTGTTCTGTCAACCCTAGACAGACTATGACTTGCCACTATTACATATGATTATGCCTAGATATCTAAGTTTGCAACCTGATTTCATGTTTTTAAGGTTGTTTAATTGTTCATAATAGGCATTGCCTGATTGATATCTTATTTTACTTTGATCTATGCTAATTTCATGAACTTAAATTCTATAGTTTTGTACTATAAAGCATGACTTTTAAAGCATGGTATTAACGGAGTTTCACCATGGTTTTCACCTTGATTATACATGTCTCTCGCTGTCAATAGAGTCAATTCTATAAGTACATGACACTTACTCCGGTATGATGTCATTAGTTCACACGTTGCACTATAGGAACACTATCTTGGACATGAGGACCTCTCTATTGGATATTCCTTCCAATGGACTAGGAAATCATTATTTCAAGGCCTCCGTAAATCTCCGCGAGCCTGGGATTCCCACTAGGACGCCGAGTTGGTTGTACCAATAAAAGCCCATTAATTAGATTACACTATCGGGTTTCTGGTTCTTGAAAAATAACGGCCCTGGACTGGACCGTCAGGCCAAGTAACGGCCCAGTTCCAGACCGTCGCATTCCTCTGAGTCTATCTTTATCTTTCTGGACTCTGGTTATTGTAACGGCCCAGCATGGACGCGTTACATAATGTAACGGACCAGACCCTAACCGTTACATAGCTTGTTTATGTTAACCCAAGGTTTGACCAAGGGTTGATATTCCATTGATTCTAGACAAACCTTGATGATCTAGAACTTATCATATTGTTTAAATGGATCTAAAAGGAATGGAAGTTAAGGAAAGTACCGTTATGCTGTCAATTTATTCAATAAGCATAACTTAGTTAAATATCATTCTTGATCTCATATATTCAAAATTGAAGCATTCATTCATTGATTTTAGTTATCATGGAATTATTGGAAGTGCTATATTCTTGGCCATACGTTACTGTTACATGCGTGGAAGTAGCTTAATTTATAACTAAAGATGTAATCGAGCACTGATTGTGTTCAAGGGCTCTATGCTAGTCCCCTCGGCTGATTTCTGGAAACATACTATTTTATAAACCATGGGGTATGATGCTACTAGCGTCGCATTGCGCTGGGAGTACTATTTCTATAAATAAGTGAAGATCCACGGCACAACATGACATTCTTGCTTGATATTCCACAGAAATTCACGAAGCACTTGCTCTTAAGCATAAGATGCTAAAGTGAGGAATATGTGGCTTGCTAGTACAATCTCGTTACATTCTTGTTCATGGAAGGCCAATATCATGTTCTTGTTATATTCTTGCTAGTTCATTCTTGATCATTCTATCTTACCTGGTTATCTTGTTTCTATTGATTTGATCGCATGATTGATTCGCATTGCATGATTTTACCTAATTCTTTAGAGCTAAAATGCTAATTACTTTAATAGTGCCTTCATGTTGATACGAAGATACCTACTGGGCAAGTGTGCTCATGACCTATTATTCAATGATTTTCAGGAGATGAATCGGATTCGGGTGATTCGAGCAGCGGGTCTGAGAGTGATTAAGAGTTATCCTGATAAGAGAGAAGACTTAGGCAGTTTCAAGTGTTTAGATGGAGTCAATGTAATTTTTCTTATTTCTTGAGTCAATTAGTGAAAAAGTTAAATTATGTATTTTTGAATATTAATTGATTATGGAATAAAGTTGAGGTTTGATTACATCTTGTGCAATTGCATCTATTTATGTAATTGTCTCGCGCTCTGAATTATTCTTGCTTGCAAGAGGCTTACCATGCCGGCTGTTCACGCTCCCCGAGCGAGTCTTCCGCTGTGAATAAAGGCTCGGGGCGTGACACGCAAAGCCAGAGTCACTAGCTCGGCAAGGGTCGAGGGAGGGTGGAGGACAAGTTCGCAGTGGAGGTTCTCGTCCCGGGTGCACCCGGTCAGTGCGGTTAGGGCCGAGGCTACATCCATGGGGGGGATTCTCAGGGCTTCCAACTTGAATCGGTTAATGTAAGCCCAGAGTTCCTCCCCTTGCGCCTGTTTGAGAGCCAATAGCCCCGCTACCGACCTCGAGGGGCTGCTTGAAATCCCGGATGGATCCGGGGGTGAGGGCCCGGAACCATGCTTGGGTACATTAGACCAAGGTGGTCACAAAGGCTCGGCACTTGATGGCGTCGGACGCTCTGTGAAGGGTCATCAGGGCATCGAAGATGTCGAAGTGGTCGGCCGGGTCGCCTTGGCCGTCGTAGGACTTGAAGGTCATAATGGAGGTTCTGGGAGATACCTCTGTCTTCAAGATGTGATCGGAGAAAGGGGATTTATCCTCGTCCTCCGCCGGAGAGACATTTTGCAAGGCGTGTAGGGCGCGCTCCTGCTCTGTGAAACGTCTCTCGAATTCTCACAATCGGAGGGATAACTCTGGTTGTCGCCGCATTGTGGGGCTGGGGGGACTTCCTGGGCGCTCCCCGGGGGCGTCGGTCTCTGGGTTTGGATGGCGTGCCACAGGTCTTCCCCTTTTCGGCATGGAGGAGGCCTCTTGCTCCGGGGGAGGGGCTTGTGAAGGTCCTCCTGACCTGTTACGGATAATCTGCCGGCCTCGGAGGGTGAAGAGGCCACCGGCAGTGTGCTGAGACGCGTCCTCGCAGGGAGGGCTCTCTGGAGGGGTGCGTGACCTTCCTTCCCTGGCCGCCTGGGTCCTCATGAGTTCCACGAGGATGTCCAATTTTACGTTGAGGGCTTGGAAAGCGTCAGCGCCACCGTTGAGTGGTACCCCACCGCCGCGGGAGGCGGGGGTGGTCCGTCGGCTGGGGTGTTGGCGTTAGAGGGAGGGTTTTGTGAGGCCTGAGAGGGGCCTTCTCCCGCCGCCACCATGGCCATCCTCCTATCATCGGTGGACCTCCTCCCTGAACTTCTTCATACCATGCTGGCTCTTTGGTCGTTTCCCACAGACGGCGCCAGGTGAAGAGGCGTGATCTCGCGCTGGACCTGAGCTGGGGAGATGATCACCGAACAGTGAACTGTAAGGAAGGGAAACAGATCAGGGGGCGCAGGGATGGTTCCCTCGGGTAAACCCTCCGATGCCTAAGTCAGTAGAGCAATGGTGGAGGCTATGAAGGGAGGAGGAAAGAGAGGCACGAGATCCCTCTACACCAAGGTGGTGAAGTGGTTCCTGCTCAGGGAGTTTTAGGCGTGTGTTTGCCCTTACCTTTCGCGGGAGGGAGTCCCAGGTTTAAATAGTGCGCCAGCCGCATGAGTCCCGTAAGCTGAGGAGTTTCAGGCGAGAGTTACGTCCTCAATATGGGCTCTTTACATCCTCATCGTGGGGTCTTTATAGCCTTGAGGGGTCATGGGTCCCTTATCCTCATAAACTCCTGCTGATAAAGGGCTCTCAACGGCAGCGTGGATAAGTAATCGTCGGTTAAACCCAAGCATGAAGGGTGCCAACTGATGGGAATCGACGCCGAGCACTGACATTTTTATTTTGTATTTGTGTCCTTTAGTTTACTTTTATATCCTTGGGAGAGTATATGTACAATTGTAAGGCTTTGTAAGCCAATGTGTCATTCCCTAGGATTGTGTGGGTTTTTGTGCAAATGTGTAGTAGGTCCAACTAGGGGGCCCCCTCCCCTTCCCCATTGGTCCACCTAATCCATGTGGGGCTGGTCAACCATCCTAGGTGGCCATCTAGAAGGTTTGAATGCTAATTGACCACATGGGAGACAAA
Source organism: Amorphophallus konjac (assembly GCA_022559845.1). Classification (NCBI taxonomy): domain Eukaryota; kingdom Viridiplantae; phylum Streptophyta; class Magnoliopsida; order Alismatales; family Araceae; genus Amorphophallus; species Amorphophallus konjac. Next base: position 239,646,615 of record CM040120.1, read on the forward strand.
GGGGTTAAAATTTCAAAGGTAGGCCACCTACCTTACCTACCTAGTCAAAGGAGTGCCCCATTCATATGTAATTTATTTTTTTTGAGTTTTGACCACATGGGGGAAGAAAATGACTTATTTCCCATGAAATTCCCAGCCCCCCACCCCTTGCCATTCTCTATATAAGCCTATGTATAGTGTCATTAGAGATTTTAATGAAGAAAAAAATTGTAAAATTGGCTTGAGCCATTGAAGGGTGTGCCCTTATTTCTCTCTTCCCCTGTTGTTCTTCCATCCCCAACCCCAGATCTAGAGTGTATTCTATCTTCTTTCATCCCCTCTCAACCTCCGGTGATCGTCTGTGCCGCCGCCGCCGCCGTTTGTGCCGCCATCGAGCCGCCTCTGCAGTTCTGTCTTCATCCAACCACAGCAGCTTCCACGAATTTTCTGTCTCAGCCACGAGCTTTGATTGATCTGAATTTTTTATGGTGTGTTCATCCCTTGCATCCCAAGATCCACTTACATTTTCATGCAATAATTCCCTTGTTTAGTATTTTTACATTTTCGTCCAATCTGTCATCCCAGATCTACCAGGTTTCTATCTACAGTGACAGAACCTCTGAGTTCTCCCCCTCCGACCATCTTTTTGATTTATTCAAGCCCTCCCAATTTTACTGGGAGTTCTATCCATCACCCTCTACCTCCACAAAGTTTTTTAATTTTTTATCAGCCTTCTAGCTATTTTTAGAAATTCATGTTCTTCCTCTGATACAGTGTTTTTAGTCAGATCCCAGATCCGACCACCCTCCACTTCAAAAATCAGAACTAATCACCACCACCTCCAAATCCAAATCCAAATCCAAAAATAGTCCTGGTTTCCTTGTTACATTTCCTACAACCTTGATGAAGAACACATCTTCAAATTCGGACATCTACTTCACGGTCAAAGGCAATCAACAGGGAAGTTGTCTGCAGATCTGAGTCTTCGGTTACTGTACAACAGTAGCATATAAAATTCGCCAACACAAAGTACAAATCTGGTGAATTTTTCTGAAGGCCACTAGATTGTAGTACTTCGAAGAAGCTTTCCAACGGCTCTGATCTCGTCGCATTCCGACGTCGGTGCTGATCGCAGCGTCCGTTCTCGCCGGAGCGCGCGCTGAAATCCAGAACCGGCAGATTTCCGATCGGTTTTTCTGACCGGTGCCGAACGGAGCCGCCCGGCCTCCGGCCGGCGAACCAGCAAGCCGCCAGCCCGGGGAGCGCTTCTCCAAGTGTCTCCACTACAGTGGTACCACCGGGTCCCACACGGCCCCTCCGGACAGCACGTGGGCCCCACGGTCGTGAACACGCGTGTAGCCGAATCAACACCCGAAGCTGCCCGTCAACCCGAATTCAGTCCTCCCGGGCCCATTTGTATAGCCCTTTACCTCCCTGCGTGAAGTGGGCATGTTTCCATTACTGTAATTATTATGTGTTAAGTTTCCCGGGAGTACGAGTTTTCGGCCGGGTCCGTCTTCCCCACGCCGAGCGCGTGGAGGTATCGCATTCGCTCCCTTACTTGGCATTTGCTTAATTTCATATATGCTTGTTTATGCCGCTGCTAGAGAGCATGATAGGGTAATTAGCTCGCTTTCTATTTATATCACCGCTGCTGCGAGAGAGAGCGTTACCGTCCCGTGACCCGATCCGGGCACGAAAGAGAGAGCCCACCACCCTAGCTCTTGCCGGTTTCTCAACCGCGCACGTCCGACGCTTCCCTCGTTAAGGGACGATCGCGAGCTTGTCGTGTCCGTGGTCCCGTCCCGCATCAATTTGGTATCAGAGCAAGTTGAGTCTAGGGTGTCCAAAACAAAAAAAAGAGTGTCATTTAAGTCATTGTCTAAGTCGTGTTTAGGATCATCATATTTTCAAAACAACAAAAAGAGTCATTTTTGGGTCGCATACATCCCTTTACTCGGTATATCAAAAGGTGTTGTCCGAATGTTAGGCTACGCCTATCGGGAAGGCCGCACATTTGCGCGAGTGATCTTCGGATCGGTTATCTCCGCCACGTACCGAGTCTTGATTTACGTCTAGGGTCCTTAGTGTGCTTGCATTCCAAACTTGCATAGTCGGTCTAGTGTTTTGTCACCGTGTGTATGCATGTCCATGTCCGCTACCCATGGCCGTTCCCCAAGACCATACGTCCGAGTGGTCAATCTTTACGGCCAAAGTCAATATCCTCATGGCTCGAGCCCTTGGTTTTACCCCTCTCACTATGAAAGTCACTCTACCCAACGGGTCCACAACGGAACTCCATTTCACCGATAAGGAGTCAGATAATTGGGTTTCTCTTGACATCGTGGAGTCTCTCTCCAAGACAGGCGAGATTGTCCGTGATGGTGATTTTACTTGTGTTGAGTTCTATAAGAGGATCGGCTCTGTTCTCTACACTGATGGCGCATGGTGTAGGATCGGCACACTTGCTGGTTCATGCATCATTTTAGGGCAAATGTGGTTAGGAGAACGAAGAGCCAATCTTGACTGGGGCAAGAGGACTTGCACCTTATACCCACCTTACCTACCTGGAAAGATCACCCTCGCATGTCCAGCCACCCAACCCCAGCGGTCCACTCCACATTCGGGACCATCTCATTTGGAGCCACCTGAGCCCGAGCCACCCGTGTTTCTAACGGGTACGCTATACATAGCCGAGCCACTTCTTAGATGGCTCAAAGAAGACTTGGTCTCACCTCCCTTCCCATCCATGGACCCCACCCTACCTCTAGTGTCAAGCAACTCATTTCACACCACCTTCCGGTCTCGTCACTATGTGGACACATTGGACGACCTTCTTAAAGGGTTAGACCGGCAGTTGACCTTTACACATTTATTGGCCCGAGGCTTTGACCAACCCGCTAGTCTTAGCTTCACCCATCCGGTCTTAGGGTCCATTACCTCCGAGTGCACCGTGGGTTGTGTCACCACGGAGGTCCTCTTACTCCTTCCCTTACCGGACGAGCCCGAATTCATACCCTTTTGTCCGAGGGAGGAATCATACTTCTTGCCCACGATCCCCGTCCCACCCATCACAATTCAAGAAGGTGACTATCCACACCTTCAAAACTTCTACACGTGGGACCGTGACTTGTGGGAACCCACCACAAGGGGTCATACCTTCTTTGATCCCTTTGACCCATTCCTTAGTGGATCCTTAGACCCTCCACATTCACTTCACTTCTTCGAGGGAGTCCGCTACCACACCCCTTCCCCACGGGCCGGGTCGTCTATGCCCACCAAGCCCGTACACTTACAAAATACGCCATCATCTAGGGGAGATACTCTTAGCCCTCCCACATCCACATCCCATATGCATGCATGGCCCACCTTAGGATGTCTAGGATTTCCACATGATATCAACCACCGGTTACGTCAGATGCATGCATGGCATACGTTTGGGTGTCCTGGTCCCCCCTCACTCATGTACGGGTCGGACTAACAATAGGTGTGTCTAGAGTCATACATGAGTAAGTTTCTTGTTTGCATGGTTTGTGTGTAGTTTGAGAGTCTGCATGTGTCTTGTGCAAGCTCGTTGTCGGTCTCTTATGAGTAAGAGGCGAGTGGACTCACTTGATGAGTATGGGATCGGTTCCACATCTATACCCGGATCAGTCACCTATAGGGACTCAGCGGTGATTCCTAGTGAGTCGTCGAGCTGTTTCCTTCCCTTTGAGAGTGCCCCACCCGGAGTGTCCACCTCTAGCCCATGGCAGCTTGTGCATATCGAGTATATATGGAATGAGCAGGTGACGGTCACTTGGAGTGAAGTATACCCGCGCTACTTGGCATGGTGACGGATCCGCCGGAGTACTCGAGCATCCATACCCCTACTCGACGGGGTCGAGTTCCTCCCACCCGGGAGAATTGATGGGAATCGACGCCGAGCACTGACATTTTTATTTTGTATTTGTGTCCTTTAGTTTACTTTTATATCCTTGGGAGAGTATATGTACAATTGTAAGGCTTTGTAAGCCAATGTGTCATTCCCTAGGATTGTGTGGGTTTTTGTGCAAATGTGTAGTAGGTCCAGCTAGGGGGCCCCCTCCCCTTCCTCATTGGTCCACCTAATCCATGTGGGACTGGTCAACCATCCTAGGTGGCCATCTAGAAGGTTTGAATGCTAATTGACCACATTGGAGACAAAGGGGTTAAAATTTCAAAGGTAGGCCACCTACCTTACCTACCTAGTCAAAGGAGTGCCCCATTCATATGTAATTTATTTTTTTTGAGTTTTGACCACATGGGGGAAGAAAATGACTTATTTCCCATGAAATTCCCAGCCCCCACCCCTTGCCATTCTCTATATAAGCCTATGTATAGTGCCATTAGAGATTTTAATGAAGAAAAAATTTGTAAAATTGGCTTGAGCCATTGAAGGGTGTGCCCTTATTTCTCTCTTCCCCTGCTGTTCTTCCATCCCCAACCCCAGATCTAGAGTGTATTCTATCTTCTTTCATCCCCTCTCAACCTCCGGTGATTGTCTGTGCCGCCGCCGCCGCCGTTCGTGCCGCCATCGAGCCGCCTCTGCAGTTCTATCTTCATCCGACCACAGCAGCTTCCACGAATTTTCTGTCTCAGCCACGAGCTTTGATTGATCTGAATTTTTTATGGTGTGTTCATCCCTTGCATCCCAAGATCCACCTAAATCTTCATGCCATAATTCCCTTGTTTAGTATTTTTACATTTTCGTCCAATCTGTCATCCCAGATCTACCAGGTTTTTATCTACAGTGATAGAACCTCTGAGTTCTCCCCCTCCGACCATCTTTTTGATTTATTCAAGCCCTCCCAATTTTACTGGGAGTTCTGTCCATCACCCTCTACCTCCACAAAGTTTTTTAATTTTTTATCAGCCTTCTAGCTATTTTTAGAAATTCATGTTCTTCCTCTGATACAGTGTTTTTAGTCAGATCCCAGATCCGACCACCCTCCACTTCAAAAATCAGAACTAATCACCACCACCTCCAAATCCAAATCCAAAAATAGTCCTGGTTTCCTTGTTACATTTCCTACAACCTTGATGAAGAACACATCTTCAAATTCGGACATCTACTTCACGGTCAAAGGCAATCAACATGGAAGTTGTCTGCAGATCTGAGTCTTCGGTTACTGTACAACAGTAGCATATAAAATTCTCCAACACAAAGTACAAATCTGGTGAATTTTTCTGAAGGCCACTAGATTGTAGTACATCGAAGCAGCTTTCCAACGGCTCTGATCTCGTCGCATTCCGACGCCGGTGCTGATCGCAGCGTCCGTTCTCGCCGGAGCGCGCGCTGAAATCCAGAACCGGCAGATTTCCGATCGGTTTTTCCGACCGGTGCCGAACGGAGCCGCCCGGCCTCCGGCCGGCGAACCAGCGTGCCGCCAGCCCGGGGAGCGCTTCTCCAAGTGTCTCCACTACAGCGGTACCACCGGGTCCCACACGGCCCCTCCGGACAGCACGTGGGCCCCATGGTCGTGAACACGCGTGTAGCCGAATCAACACCCGAAGCTGCCCGTCAACCCGAATTCGGTCCTCCCGGGCCCATTTGTATAGCCCTTTACCTCCCTGCGTGGAGTGGGCATGTTTCCATTGCTGTAATTATTGTGTGTTAAGTTTCCCGGGAGTATGAGTTTTCGGCCGGGTCCGTCTTCCCCACGCCGAGCGCGTGGAGGTATCGCATTCGCTCCCTTACTTGGCATTTGCTTAATTTCATATATGCTTGTTTATGCCGCTACTAGAGAGCATGATAGGGTAATTAGCTCACTTTCTATTTATATCACCGCTGCTGCGAGAGAGAGCGTTACCGTCCCGTGACCTGATCCGGGCACGAAAGAGAGAGCCGACCACCCTAGCTCTTGCCGGTTTCTCAACCGCGCACGTCCGACGCTTCCCTCGTTAAGGGACGATCGCGAGCTTGTCGTGTCCGTGGTCCCGTCCCGCATCACCAACCCTGTCCGGGCGATAGGCATAGCTCGGATGAAGATAGGTCAGAGTAGGCGCTGAGCGCTTGCCTTTATCTCGGTGAGGGGATAGGTCGGGCATGGGTCTTTCTCCATCCTGACCAACGCTCGGGCCTTCCGAGCCTAAGAGTCTTCCTCCGTCCTGACCGACGCTTGGGCCTTCCGAGCCTAAGGGCTGCCGAGGAAGGGTTTAATCCCGAGTAATCATAATGGGCTTTTTATCCAAAGTGGGCCCTGCGGGGCTGTCACTTGGATGAGCTGGGCCTCGTTTGGTCCTGACGGACCTAGTTCGGCTGCTCTTAGATGGGCTACAGAAATCTCCCTCTCCAGCAGGTATACCCAGTCCCCCATCTCCCCTACCCGTACGCAGTCGAAAGAAAAGGCACGACTAACAGTAAGTGGTCGCCGGTCCATACACACAACATCGTCCCACCAGAGAAAGGAGGGAGCAATCTAGTAAATAACAAAAATATCCGGCAAGTTCGTCATTAACACCCTGTAAAAGGAGCCCAATACATGCCTTTGGGGTGACAAATTCCATGTAGTTTGGATGACACAAAATAAAAAGGGGGAAAAGAAGTACAATCAGGCCTTAGGCTCGGTCCCCTCCAGTGCCACAAGGCGAGAGTCAGCAGCCGCAAGCTCCGCCTCCAAGGCCGACAAAAGCTGAGCGCTGGCCTCGGCCACCGTCTCGGCCGCCTGCCACTCAACACGGGCGCGCTCGGTCACTGAGCGCTATTCCTCTAAGGCCTTCTCTAAGGCCTCGACCTGGCTCTTTGCTTCTCTTAACTGTGCGCCATGGTCCCAAGACACCAACACGGTCGCCTCAGCATGGCCCCTCTATTCCGTCACGGCCGACACAAGCTGAGTCCTCCGCTCTCATGCCTTCCGGATGGCTGCCAGTCTCTGAGTCCTCCGCTCCTGAGCCTCGCGGAGCCGCAGGTACTCCGCCCAGATCCCAGCTAACTCGGACATCCACAGCTCACTGGAGAAGCCGAGCCCGTGGTATCCCCGGGTGCACTCCCTCAGACGCTGTCTCAGGCCTTCCGGAGAAGGAAGGGGGCCACCCTGCAAGTAGCCCCGGGCTCGTTGAAGCAGAGCGGCACCCACGCTCATGTCTAGTAGCGGCTCGGGCAGAGAGGCAAACGTAGGCCACTCAATCCCCAAGTCCAGGGGGAAGTCGCCCGACGCAGCCAGCACTCCAGTAGAGCCTGCATAATCGCAACAAGCACACAAGGAAGTGAATAATACATGCAAAACTTTCTATGATAAATGAGGTGGAAAACCTGAGAAAAGATAGGTTTTTGTTCCTTACCCAGGGCAACTCTCGCCACCCTAGTGGCGTCTTCCCTCGAGGTGGGAGAAGGTAACCTCTCCTCCCTCTCGATAGCGCCACCCACCGGGGTCGGAGAGGGCAGGGACTCCTCTACGACCCGGTCGCCTCCAGCAACCACAAGAGGGATGAGGAACTCTTCCCGGCCGCCCTCGCCTGAAGCCGACGGGCACTCCTCTCCAGACTCTAGCACTGTACATAACACAGAGGCATTATTACCCCACCATAAAGTGTAAATCAATGCTAAGCGGGGAGAGGCAAAACCCCTAGGTACCTCTAGGGGTAACCTCTATCTCGTCCTCCTCGGAGGGGGAGGCCTCAGAAGAGGAAGAGCTCGAGCTCGAACCCTCCTCTGTCTCCATAGCTGAGCTACTACTACCAGAAGAGCCTGACGAAGCCTCCGATGAACTTCCGGAAGTGGTCGGACCAGAGGCCTCTGCAAGTCAATAAAGCAAACGAGGTTACCACATAATCTAACCTCGTGCAAAAATGATTCTCCAATCAAGATCTTCGAACCAAAAACTCACCAGCCAGGGCACTCCCCTCGGAGACCCCCTCAATATCGATGATCTCCTCGTCACCCCCATTCGAAGCCACCACAGCAGGCTCCCCCTCTGTGGTTCCGGTCATATCACGGGGAAGCTCGCCCTCCTCCAGAGGGGAAGAAGCACCTGCAGCCGACACCAACAAAATCTTAACACCAAAGGACAACATAGAGCCTACTACAAGCAATGAAGCTCTTAGTAACGTACCTGAACGTCCCATACTAGAGGACCCGACCAGTCCTACGGTGCAAGCAAACACCACTGTCGGCAAAGAAGCAAGGGGCATCTCTGCCAGTAGCTGTGGCAGCAAGTTGGGCGTGTCCCTAGTAACAGACGGGATAGAACCATCCGTAACTCTCGGCTCTGCCTCGAAAGAGGGGAGGGTCACCGATGGGCCAGTACTGACCAACTCTTGAATCATCTCCAGAGTAGCAGTCGCGTCCTCACCTGCCAAATAACAACACAAGCACAGTCAACAACTCCAGCCTAACAACTATGCAACAATGGGAGGGCGATCCCCTCCTGGCAATTCCACACTTACCCGGGGCATCCTAGGTCGCTGCCGTCTCCTGCCCCCCAGCTGGCAGAGGCACCTCACCCTGTGCCTCGAAAGAAGCCCCGGTCTCTAACATCTTAGCCACTCCTGCATAATACCGGCAATTATGTCAGTCTCCAAAACCAAACATAGCCGTGACAAGGATGTGCCTAGTCCCAGAAGTCTCTACCTGGCTGGGTGCTCTTCGGAGCCTTCCATGACTCAAAGTCGGGAAAAGTCTCAATGTTAGGGGCAGCCTCGTCCATCAAACAAAGGAACCCCTCCACATCTATCTCACATTCGACCCCGCCGTCAGATAACGGGTCGACCTCCTGGGGTGGCGAGAAAGTCATGTCTGCCCCAGTCCCTAGCGGAGCTACAAGACACAAATTCATCAATACGGGGTTAGTCAACCATCATGGCTAAACCAATAAGAAATCAAAAGGCAAACACGGTACTTACTCAGAGCCGGCTCTGCCTCAACATGTTCGCTAATCGCGGGTCCCCGACAGGACTCGCCAGTCTCCCCTGCTCCGGTTTCTACCCGGGGACGCTTTCGTCGGGGCTGGAGATCCCCATCCCCGTCCCCGAAAGATGTCCCTGTGGAAGGGTGATCCCCATCCACCGGAGAGACTGCCAATAAAAAAACCACATAAAACACCTCAGTCATATAGAACAATAAAGCAGAGATAGCAGACTCAAGAAGAAGTCTCACCTACGGCCGTAAAGGGCGTTAACAGCAGAGGAACCAGCTGCTCCGGTTTCAAACCCACAACCCGTGCAGCCTTCCCGATCGCCTCCTTCACATCCCTCGGGGTATAGGTGCACTCAATGTAGGACACGAGCTCCACAGGCCCAGCCGACCCGATCACATGGGTAATGTGGCGCCTCCAGTCATCGACCATCGTGTTCACAAAGCTCTCCTCAGGGAGCACTCGATCCAGGGAGCCCTTCTTCCCGAACCCGCCGTTGGCCAGGAATTGAGTCCACCAACTCCTCGGTGCCCTCGGTCAGGATGTCCCGACTCCAGTACCTCTCGGCGCCAGTCGCGCCTGCCTGAGGGGCTTTAGTGCCCCGCCGTCGCCTCGTCCCACCGACGTCGAGCCCCGACTGCTCCAGGGCGCCTGCTGTGCCAACCGCTCTACCTCCCGGTGAATCCGAGAAAGGTGAGTCCGCAAGTACTCATCGTCCAATGGAATGGGAGGCAGATCCTCCCTCAAGAGGTGATCCTCCTCGGCTTTCCGAATCACCGAGGCCTTCTGTCGATACAAGTGGTTGTGTTAGAACCACCACCTGGCGTAATGGACGTCGAACCGTCCCCTGCGACCCGGCCCAGGTGTCGGCAGTCGCTCAGGCTCCCGACGATAATAGAATTCCCACCACGCTGCAGCCAGCAAGTGGGTGTCCCGGCCTCTGTACTACCGACCCGCTAGAGGGAACTCCTGGTTCGGCGGGATCCCCTGGTCGTACCCAAAGTTCCGCGCGAACCTGTGTGGGTAATATGGTTCCAGGAAGCTCGTCACGGACCTGTGTAGAGCCAGTACCGCCGGCCGAGTGCTCATCACCCACTCTGTGTATAGCGTTGCATCTGTCTCCCGCTGATAAGGAAGGGCGCAGGCCGCCCAGCCACTTGAAGGAAACAAAATCAAATGGGAGTCTTTAACAGCACTGTCAAAGGGTAGCCCCTCCTCGCCCCTGCTGGGCAAGTAGGACAGAACACTCCTGGCCCCCTCCAACTGTGCAACAGCATCTCCGTCCGGCTGCCCGGTGAAGCTAAACAGTAGGGGTGTCGCCTGGTTCACCACTGACCCTCGGGCCACTAGCCCCGAAAATAGCAAGCCAGCCCACACACTGAGGTAGTGGGTCGGTAGAAGCAGGCTCCTCTCACGTGGCGACGAGTGTGCCGCCAACACCCCCAGTCCCTGATAGACGTTGTGATGGGGACATCAAAGCAAGACCGCTCACATTTTGTTTGCATTTATATCCTTATATATTTGTATGTATACCCTTGTGTTATATGGGTACACAATTGTAAGTCTTAGTGGGTTTATTTGCAAAAGGTCAATGGGTTTCTTTGTAAAAGGGCACGTAGGCCCAACAGGGACCCCCTCCCTCCCTCTTATTGGTCCACATGGACTCCAGGACCCATGGGGACTGGTCCATGGTCCAAATATGGACTTGGACCAAGAATTAAATAAAGAGACCAATTTCAAATTGGCCTCTTAAAGGAGGGGGCGAACTCCATTGTATATTGATTTTTTTGTGTGTTTTTTTGACCATGTAGGAAGTCCCTTGTATGCCCCTCCCCTAGCCCTAGATCTGGGGTCATTTGGGTCATTAAGGTGGAACTATATATCCTATGTAATTTCCATTTTGTGTGAATTAATGAGAAGAAAAAATTGTGAATTGCCAAGAGCTGCTTGCGCCGTCCCCTCTCTCCCTCTGGTTTCTCTCTTCCTCTTCCAATCTCCAGGGTGTAGAACCCCTCTATCTCATCGAGGTGCTGTCCAAACTGCTGTTCTACTGGACACAGGTCTACTCCTAGAATTTTGGCTCTCAACTCCCATATCTTTTGGAGCTGAGATTTTCAGGGTAGGTTTCCTACGTCAGCCCCCACCTCCAGTCGATTTCCCTCGAAATCAGAGCTTCATCCAAATTTCTTTTCCTTTTTAGCTTCTGGATCCACCAGATCGTCTCTGTTCAGATCTGTGTAACAGCAGCTCTGTGTTTCCACGTTTCGACCCCCTTCCCTTTTTTTTCTTGGATCACCAATTTTATTGGGGATTCTGTCCACCACCCCCATCATCCACGAATTTTCGTGGAATTTTTGGAGTCCTCTACCTATTTTTAAAAATCTCTGTCATATCCAAAAATCAGTTCTGTCTCTGTTGTCCAGATCCGACCCACTAGTGCCATAAATTCTGTTTCCCCTATTAAACCTCCACACGAAATTCTACAACAAATATATCCATATTACTTACTTCATTCTACACAACTTTCATGAAGTGGTCAACTTCTATATCCGAACTTTGAACCTCGGTCAATGTCAGTTCTCAAGAAAAATCACCTCTATCATGAGATTTATGGTTCTGCCCAACAGCAACTTGTAAAATCGACCAAGGCCAGATCCGAGGAAGTCAAAATTCTTTGTCTAGCCATAGATCGAGGGATTTTGAGTTATCTTTCCAACGGCGCCAGTCTCGCATTGATCCAATGTAGGGGCCGATCGCAGCAGCAGCTTTCGTCGGGATGCGCAGGTCTGAAACAGAACTCAGATCCATGGACAGCAAGTTCCACACATGGAGGTCGGAGCCGACCCACCTTCCACGAGGTGAACCAGCGCGTCGCCTTCCCAGGGAGCACCCCTCCGGACGTCCCCATCACAGCAGTGCCGCTCCGGACCCACACGGCCCCACAGACCAGCACGTGGGTCCCACGTTCGTGAGTACGCGTGCCGCCGAAGCTACGCAAGAAGCTGCCCGTCAACCCGAACCCGCTACTCCCAGGTCCCACCGTGTAGCCCCTTACCTCCCTGCATAGAGTGGGCAGTAAAGTCTTTGTTGTAATTTATGTAATTTATTGTTCTGAGAGTACGAGCCGGCCGGGATCGTCTTCCCCACGCCCGTCACGTGGAGGTATCGTGTTCGCTCCCTTACTCGGCATTTGCTGTATTCGTATATACTTGTTTATGCCGCTGCTAGAGAGCATGATAGGGTAATTAGCTCGCCATATATTGTTATTCACCGCTGCTGCGAGAGAGAGCGAGACCGTCCCATGACCCGATCCGGGCACGACGAGAGAGTCTGATCACCCTAGCTCACTGCCGATTTCTCAACCGTGCACGTCCGTACGCTTCCCTCGTTAGGGGAGATCGCGAGCTTGCTTAGAGTCCAAGGGTCGCATATCCAATTGGAGTTGAGTCGCGTCCGTCCAGCATCAATTTGGTATCAGAGCCAGGTTGAGTTTAGGGTAGTCATTAGTCATTACTTAACAAATGCAAAAAAAAAGTGTCTGAGTCTAGGTGTCTTATTTGCATTCATTTAAGTCTAGGAGTCTAAGTCTAAGTCGAGTCTAGAATCATCATTGTTTTAAAACAAAAAAAAAGTGTTTTGGGTCGCATTTTCATCCCAATAACCCGGTATATCAAAAGGTGTCGCTCGAACGTTAGGTTACGCCTATCGGGAAGGCCGCACACTCGCGTCGAGGAGTCCCTCAGGTCAAACCTCCGCCACGTACCGGATATTGGCTAAGTCTAGGCGCATCATCTTTGCATTAGTCCATGTCTCCTAGTCCTTGTGTCGTTGCATGCCCACTCAGCGAGGTACCCAATACCATCACCCTACACCTATGGCCAACCCACGGGACACCATCTCGGGAGACCTTCACTCCTTGCACGAGGCGATCATGGCCCTCGTAGCCCGGATGGACCAATCTGAGGCAACCTTTAAGGGCTTCGCAGATCGTATAGATGGCCGGATCAACGCCATGGAGGAACGGATGGAGTCATCCGACAGATCTGTCCAAGGTCTGGTCGGACGGTTGGATAGGATGTCACACGGAGACCCTCCTAGAGTGGCCCCGGGACCACCCACACTCGCTCCAGCGGCTGCCTAAGGCCAAGCCATTCCAATAGCCCAGGCCCAGCCCTCCCTTGTGGCCCAGGACCTGCCCGCACATGCTCCTCAGCCAGCACAGGCTCCTCCGCCCGCCCCTCCTTGGGCCCCCGAACTACCGCTCCGTGACCTTGGTCTTGAGGACTATGGGTCCGATAACGCCTATGAGGGCTATGGTCAACGCCGTCGTGGCCTCCAGCCACCGAGGGATGAGGAGGACGATAGGGTCCTTAAGACCATGCAAGCGGATACTCCCATTTTTTACGGGTCTTTGGATCTGAAAGTCTATCTAGATTGGGAGTCCGACATGGATCGATACTTCGACTGGTACGATATGTCGGAGCGTCGAATAGTCTGATTCGCTACCATGAAGCTAATGGGACAGGCGCAAACATATTGGAAGAATGTAGAGAGACTGTTATTTCAGCGGCTAGAGCTCCAGATTGAGACATGGGGCGAAATGAAGTCCAAGCTTTGGCAAAAGTACCTCCCTGCCACATACCGCCAGTGACTCATCGATAGGTGGCAGAGTCTCAGCCAGGGAGACCGGTCCGTCTCCGAGTACATCGCTGAATTTGATGAATACTTTCTACGATGTGGAGTCACGGAGGAGAGCACCATGCCTGTTTCCCGCTTTCGACGTAGTTTGTGGTCACACTACCAGTATGAACTTTTCCGCCGCAATACCAAAACGTTGGAAGAGACATATCAGGTTGCTCTCGAGTTGGAGCAATTTGAGGGAGAGTGATGGAGACATCACCTCCCGTGCCCACACTCACGGCTCGTCTCCTCACCCTAGAAGCATCCGACATGGTATAGTCATTTATTTTGAGTCATATGTTATATTTTCATATTTAATTTGAGTCATATCATTGTAATTTTCCTTTTATTTAAGTCCAGTACCTAGGTTAATGAGTCATATACCTAAGTTAAGTGTCATAGGGTTGATTAGATTAGTTAATGGGCCCAATTCATTGGGCTAGGCTCAAGGGCGCCCCCTACCCCCTTGGTTATTTGTCATTGTAGCAAGAGTCAGGGACTTTTTATAAAATGAGGGTTGCCTATATATAGGACCCCATTCCCCCCCATTTGAAGTCAATGAAATTGCCATATATTGAGTTCCAAAATTCAAGTTTTTTGTGGAGAGAATCCATTAGTGGGGTGTGAAGCCCTAGGGTGAGAAGGCCTTCCCTTCCCTCTCTCTCTCTCTCTCTATGGGGGCCACCCCCCTCCCTCTCTCTTCCCCCCTCCCCAAATTTCAAATTTCCCCTCTCTCTCCTCTCTCCTCCACCTAGGCTCCACCTCATCCACACACCACTAGCCACCCCAACCACCTCATCACTTCCCTAGATGCATTCATTACCCCTCCACCAACTCCCACCAAATCTCCTCCCTCCCTAGGAGAATCTTGGTCTTCCCAACACAATCCACCCTAGTCACCACACAATCTTGCAGCTCCCAAGGGGAATTTGAATTGTTTCCCTCCACTCTGTCCACCCCTTCTACTTCCCTTCACCATTAGTCACCTCCCTCCCCTATCTCTTGTGCCATTGAAGCTAATCCCAACCAGCCAGTTCGCAGCTCAGAATTAGTAGGGGAGCAGCAGCTTGCAGATGCGACCCCGACTTCATCCAAGCGTCCCTGGAGGCCCAAGTTGTACCGTCGGAAGCGTCTCCCTATCTTCTTTGCATCAGAGGTGGTCTCAACCCAACCTGAGCTTGTGTCTGCCCAGGGGAGCCAATCTCCCCAGACTGCGCATCCTCCTCCAGACTGCCAACCTGAGGCTGCTTGCAGAGGCTCCCATGATCGGCCACCTAAAGATTTGGAGGCGGGGCTTGGCTGAGACCTTCTACGATGAGTCGCCTTCCAGTACCAAGAAGCAGTTTCCCGATTGGACTCCGGAAAAGTGAGTTCCTAATTTTCTCCTCATGGTGCGCAGTTCTGTCCCCCCTGGGACTGAACTGACCCCTGTCCACTGTTCGGGCTCTCCCAATCTGCTCCGACATTCTATGGCATCCTTGTGGGTCTTGTTTCTAATATGACTCGACAATGATTCCAACGACTCCAGCCACGCTTGATTCAGAGATCGGGAGCGCTCGTGGAGGCCTTGTCTTTCTGCTGCTGTGGTACCGTAGCAGTCAAAACCAGAACTCAGGGGTCCTGTTCGCAGCCCTTCCCCGACCAGCACCGTCAACCAGGAAATTCAACAAAAATTGGACGTCAACCTGATCCAACCCCGAATATTTTCCCACTGGTCTCATCGATAACAAAATTCAGGAGTGGCCGCAGCAACGTCAACTTCAACTGTCTGTCTCCTGTTCCAGAGAGTGGGCAGAACCAGCGTCTTCCATCCGTTCGGTTTCTATTTCAGCTTTTCCCCTCCCCGCCTGGCCGGCTTAAAGCCCCTCCCTGTGGGAGGTAGTGTTTGAATGTAATTTTGGCTTCCCTTCCCCAAGTTCACCCCCTTGCATGGGGCGTAGTGGTGTAAAACCTTGAACAGGTTCAAGCTACATCGGCGTGGCGTGTGGGGAACCCACGCTTCCCCGCTCGCCCACGTCTCCGAGCGGGACCGATTTCTTCAAGCCGGTCGAGTAAGTGCTCTATCCCTTGCTCATATTTGGTGCCTTGTTCTTTCAATATTAGCTCATAGCTCCGCTGGCCCGTGAGAATGAGTGCTCGGTCCCACAAGCTCCATTGCTTCAAGTGACCACCGTGGGAACGTGTGTAACCCGTGCCCTCGGCACAACGTCGGCTCCATTGAATTGGGCCTCCATACCCTTGGGAAACAACCTTGGCCTTGCTGGCCCTCTACCAGCAAGGGCCCAGCCCTCACAACCTCCACTTGGCATCACCAAGTTACCCCGGGTTTTGGGTGAGTGTCGAGTGAGTGGTCGTCGAGTTCGGTCCGTTTATATTGCGAATTGTGCTTGCTTGCTAAAGTCCAAGGGTGTGTCACATCAATTGGTATCAGAGCAAGTCATTGACTTATCTCTATAAGTCAAGTCCTAGGGTACGCTTGCATTGGAGTCATCATCAGTCTGACCCTTGCATTGTCCACCCACTATTGTCATCATTGAGTCTAGGGTCAAATGGCCCCTCTCCCAATCGTATCCCATGCATACCTACCTAATGAAGAGCCCACGAAAATTGACTTCATTGACTTAGAGTCCGATAATTGGGTATCCCCCAATATCGTTGCCTCTCTTTCTAGGACTAGACAAATTATGCACAATGGAGACCAATTCTTTGTTGAATTCCATAGATGGTTTGGAAAGACTAAGTATTTTGATGGGGCTTGGTGTCAAGTGAGAACATTGGCGGGTCCATGTATAATCCTAGGTAAGAAATGGTTAGATGAAAGGAATGCCGACATCGACCCAACACGTCAGACTTGCCTAGTGCATCCGCCACACCTTCTGGGAGCCTTTAAATTCAACAACCTTGTACTCTCCCATCCGCCGGAGTCCCACCCTTGTTCACCACCCCGGGTGCACCACACACTGGCTAACATCACCCCACCCTCAAAGAATCTTCCCACCCCATTAGCTTTAGAAGAACTAGCCCACCCACTTTTCCACATGGAGACAAATGCCCCTCCGGATCCTTTCCCCTCCATGGAGGGCACCCATGTCCAAATTGAAGGGGAAGTCTCGCACAAGGATCTTCACCCTACACCACCCTCTCTAGATAAGGCCAAACTCATCTTAGAAGAACCCCTTGTTAGGTGGCTAAGGGAGAGCTTCATTAAAGATATCATGACCCATACCTATCTACCTGTGGAGCAAGACCTCCCTATAGTTCCCATCTTCTCCCATCACACCACCATCCAATCCTCTCACCAAGTAGAGAACCTAGGGGAACTTCTCATGGGCTTAGCTTAGCAAATGGAGTTGACCGGCATGTTGACCACAATGGACAACCAACCAAGTAGTCTTGACCTCCTACACCTATGTGTCGGGTCCATCACCTCGGTATACAACATTGGTTGCTACACTAGTGACCTCCTTCTATTCCTCCCCATACCCGATGAGCCCAACCTTCTCCTCAATTTGGAGCTTCTTATATAGGGTAGAAAGCCAAACCCTCCCCTCATGGCCGACCCACCCACCAAGAACTTCGGTCCAATTATTTCATTAGAGGAGGATGACCCACCACCATTTGAGGATCTCGAGGACATAGGGCCCCTCCCCCTTGGTAACCCTTTCCATGATCCCTTTGATCCCTTCCAATGGGAACCATAGAACCCATATGACCCAACCACCTTACCCACCGCCCCTTTCCTACCCTCACCCACCATATTGGGCCAAGCTCACCTCATCCATAACCCATGTAATATCAAAGGAGCCATGACCTTAGGCAACACCCACCTAGAGATCGAGGAAATGCCCCACCCCATATCCACCTTCCTAGATCCCTTCGACCCTTTCACATGGAAGTTCAAAGGTCATCCCACATCTATGCACATGGAAGTCACCTTTAGGATAAGCATGCCTGTGTCTAGGCTTACCGCACCACTTGTCATGAACACTATGTTGGGTCCATTCATTTACATCACCCACATGTCAAGTAGGAAACAAGAGTGGTCCATATTCGGGTGTAATGGTCCTCCTTCATTCATCATGGGTCGTAGGCATGATAGGAGTATTCATGGATGTCCGGGTCCCCCGGCATTTGTCACCCCCATGCATGACCGGATCACCTATGGATGCCCCGGTCCTCCCCATTCCATCAAAGTCTTCTTGGCGTCAAAGCATGATTGGTCTAATTTTGGTTGCCCAGGTCCACCCATCACCCCTAGAATGTCTGCATTCACAAAATTGCATGAAAACCTTCGCAAGCATATCAGTAAGGAAAATGATATTTATAAAAGGTACGCTGACTCCCCTCGGCGTCACCAAGAATTTCACGTGGGTGACTTTGTGATGGTGAGGACGAAGAGGCTCTCCCCGGGAGCCATCTCCAAATTAAGGCCTCGTGGGGCTGGTCCCTTCCAAGTTCTGAGGTGCATTGGCACTAATGCCAATGAGTTATATCTTCCCGAGGAGTACGAAGTAAGCCCCACATTCAACGTGGCCGACCTAGTGCCATATAAGGGTCCCACGGTGGTACCTAGTGAGGATATTGAGCCCACACCCCTCATTGAGAGAGCACCCACCCGTGAGAAGTGTCCTCTAGCCAGGAGAGCTCGGTGAGAGCGAATTGAGTGAATATTAGATGAACAAGTCATTGCCACCAGGAGCAAGGTGTATGATCACTATCTCGTTGGGTGGATAGATCGGTCTCCTTCGGAAGACTTGTGAGCGGTATCACTTCTACACCCTCCGAGGAGGGAAGGACTCTTACTCGACGGAGTCGAGTTCTCCGCACCCCGGGAGTATGATGGGGACATCACCTCCCGTGCCCACACTCACGACTCGTCTCCTCGCCCTAGAAGCATCCGACATGGTCTAGTCATTTATTTTGAGTCATATGTTATATTTTCATATTTTATTTGAGTCATATCATTGTACTTTTCCTTTTATTTAAGTCCAGTACCTAGGTTAATGAGTCATCTACCTAAGTTAAGTGTCATAGGGTTGATTAGATTAGTTAATGGGCCCAATTCATTAGGCTAGGCCCAGGGGCGCCCCCTACCCCCTTGGTTATTTGTCATTATAGCAAGAGTCAGGGACTTTTTGTAAAATGAGGGTTGCCTATATATAGGACCCCACTCCCCCCCATTTGAAGTCAACGAAATTGCCATATATTGAGTTCCAAAATTCAAGTTTTTTTGTGGAGAGAATCCATTAGTGGGGTGTGAAGCCCTAGGGTGAGAAGCCCTTCCCTTCCCTCTCTCTCTCTCTCCCTCTCTCTAAGGGGTCGCCCCCCTCTCTCTCTCTTCCCCCCCCCCCAAATTTTGAATTTCCTCTCTCTCCTCTCTTTCCTCCGCCTAGGCTCCACCTCATTCACACACCACTAGCCACCCCAACCACCTCATCACTTCCCTAGGTGCATTCATTACCCCTCCACCAACTCCCACCAAATCTCCTCCCTCCCTAGGAGAATCTTGGCCTTCCCAACACAATCCACCCTAGTCACCACACAATCTTGCAGCTCCCAAGGGGAATTTGAATTGTTTCCCTCCACTCTCTCCACCCCTTCCACTTCCCTTCACCATTAGTCACCTCCCTCCCCTATCTCTTGTGCCATTGAAGCTAATCCCAACCAGCCAGTTCGCAGCTCAGAATCAACAGGGGAGCAGCAGCTTGCAGAGGCGACCCCGACTTCATCCAAGCGTCCCTGGAGGCCCAAGTGGTACCGTCGTAAGTGTCTCCCTGTCTTCTTCGCAACGGAGGTGGTCTCGACCCAACCTGAGCTCGTGGCTGCCCGGGGGAGCTAATCTCCCCAGACTGCACATCCTCCTCCAGACTGCCAACCTGAGGCTGCTTGCAGAGGCTTCCACGATCGGCCACCTAAATATTTGGAGGCGGGGCTTGGCCGAGACCTTCTACGATGAGTCGCCTTCCAGTACCAAGAAGCGGTTTCCCGATTGGACCCCGAAAAAGTGAGTTCCTAATTTTCTCCTCGGGGTGCACAATTCTGTCCCCCTTGGGACTGAACCGACCCCTGTCCACTGTTTGGGCTCTCCCAATCTGCTCCAACATCCTATGGCATCCCTGTGGGACTCGTTTCAAAGAGGACTCGACAACGATTCCAATGACTCCAGCCACGCTTGATTCAGAGATCGGGAGCGCTCGTGGAGGCCTCGTCTTTCTACTGCTGTGGTACCGTAGCAGTCAAAACCAGAACTCAGGGGTCCTGTTCGCGGCCCTTCCCCGACCAGCACCGTCAACCAGAAAATTCCACAAAAATTGGACGCCAACCTGATCCAACCCCGAAGATTTTTCCATTGGTCTCATCGATAACAAAATTTGGGAGTGGCCGCAGCAGCGTCAACTTCAACTGTTTGTCCCCTATTCCAGAGAGCGGGCAGAACCGGCGTCTTCCATCCATTTAGTTTCTATTTCAACTTTTCCCCTCCCCGCCTGGCCGGCTTAAAGCTCCTCCCTACGGAGGTAGTGTTTGAATGTAATTTTGACTTCCCTTCCCCAAGTTCACCCCCTTGCATGGGGCGTAGTGGTGTAAAACCTTGAACAGGTTCAAGCTACACCGGCGCGGCGTGTGGGGAACCCACGCTTCCCCGCTCGCCCACGTCTCCGAGCAGGACCGGTTTCTTCAAGCTGGTCGAGTAAGTGCTCTATCCCTTGCTCATATTTGGTGCCTTGTTCTTTCAATATTAACTCATTGCTCCGCTGGTCCGTGAGAGTGAGTGCTCGGTCCCACAAGCTCTATTGCTTCAAGTGACCACCCTGGGAACGTGTGTAACCCGTGCCCTCGGCACAACGTCGGCTCCATTGAATTGGGCCTCCATACCCTTGGGAAACAACCTTGGCCTTGCTGGCCCTCTACCAGTAAGGGCCCATCCCTCACAACCTCCACTTGGCATCACCAAGTTACCCCGAGTTTTGGGTGAGTGTCGGGTGAGTGGCCGTCGAGTTCGGTCCGTTTATATTACGAATTGTGCTTGTTTGCTAAAGTCCAAGGGTGTGTCACATCAGAGAGTTCGAGTCTAACCATCGGTCGGGTCCCACCCCTCTTCGTAGTACCAAGCCTCGTCACTCTCTAGGCCCACATCTGCGGGCCCCCATTGCTCGATCTCAGGAGCCCGCCCGTCAGGAGCATTTCGCTCCAAGGCCTCGCCCTCCCCCACCCGGGGATCTACCTTCATCCCAACCACCGGCACCCGTTGCCCGCCCCCCGGCACCCGTTGCCCATCCTCTGGCACCGGCACCGGCACCCCCACCCTTGTTGCCCACGGCACCTATACCTCCACCCATGTTGCCCGCACCCCCTACCCGTCGGGAGGATAAGGGTAAGGGCCCTCTTTTCGGAGAGGCCAGTAGGTCACGGCTACAGTGTTTCCACTGTCATGGGTTTGGCCACTTTGGCAACCAATGTCCCACTCGTACCACTCTAGCCCTAGGGGTAGAAGAAGCCTCGCCTTCTGGGCTTGTATCTATCAGCTACGAGGCCGAGCCGAAACTAGCTGATGAGTACTATGAAGAAGGTCTGGAGGAACCTGTCGACACTCAGGATGCGGCACTCGGATGATGACCACCTAGTGGGGTTGATGTCACCACCTTAAGTCTAGGGTCATGCATGAGTCAGTTTATTTCTTCTTGGTGTGGTTTGTTTTGTGTGATTTGTGGTTTGTTAGGAGTCTGCATGCGTCTTGTGCAAGCTCGTAGATATAAGTCCCTTATGAGTGAGAGGCGAGTGGACTTGCTAGAGGAGTATGGGATCAGTTCTACATCTATGCCCCGGATCTAGTCACCTACAGGGACCCAGCGGTGATTCTTAGAGAGTCTTCGAGCCGCCTCCTCCCCTTGAGAGTGACCCCACCCCGGAGTGTTCCACCACTAGCCTCTTCTGGTAGCAGCATGCGCATATCGAGTATATACGGAATGAGCAGGTGACGATCACTTGGAGTGGAGCGTACCCGCGCTACTTGCTACGGTGGCGGATCCGCCGGAGCTACTCGAGCAGTCACCCCCTTTACTCGACGGGGTCGAGTTCTTCCCACCCGGAGAGAATTGATGGGGACATCAAAGCAAGACCGCTCGCATTTTATTTGCATTTATGTCCTTGTATATTTGTATGTATACCCTTGTGTTATATGGTTACACAATTGTAAGTCTTAGTGGGTTTATTTGCAAAAGGTCAATGGGTTTCTTTGCAAAAGGGCACGTAGGCCCAACAGGGACCCCCTCCCTCCCTCTTATTGGTCCACATGGACTCCAGGGCCCATGGGGGCTGGTCCATGGTCCAAATATGGACTTGGACCAAGAATTAAATAAAGAGACCAATTTCAAATTGGCCTCTTAAAGGAGGGGGCGAACTCCATTGTATATTGATTTTTTGTGTGTGTTTTTTTGACCATGTGGGGAGTCCCTTGTATGCCCCTCCCCTAGCCCTAGATCTGGGGTCATTTGGGTCATTAAGGTGGAACTATATATTCTATGTAATTTCTATTTTGTGTGAATTAATGAGAAGAAAAATTTATGAATTGCCAAGAGCTTCTTGCACCCTCCCCTCTCTCCCTCTGGTTTCTCTCTTCCTCTTCCAATCTCCAGGGTGTAGAACCCCTCTATCTCATCCCCTCCCCCTCTGGATTCTATCTCTGTCGCCGCCGCCGCCGTTCGTGTCGCCATCGAGCCACCGGGAAGCAACTTCTGAGGTGTTGTCCAAACTGCTGTTCTGCTGGACAGAGGTCTACTCCTAGAATTTTGGCTCTCAACTCCCATATCTTTTGGAGTTGAGATTTTCAGGGTAGGTTCCCTACGTGAACCCCCACCTCCATTAAATTTCCCTCGAAATCAGAGCTTCATCCATATTTCTTTTCCTTTTTAGCTTCTGGATCCACCAGATCTGTCTCTGTTCAGATCTGTGTAACAGCAGCTCTGTGTTTCCACGTTTCGACCCCCTTCCCCTTATTTTCTTGGATCACCAATTTTATTGGGAATTCTGTCCACCACCCCCATCATCCAAGAATTTTCGTGGAATTTCTGAAGTCCTATACCTATTTTTAAAAATCTCTGTCAGATCCAAAAATTAGTTCTGTCTCTACTGTCCAGATCCGACCCACCAGTGCCATAAATTCTGTTTCCCCTATTAAACCTCCACAATAAATTCTAAAAAAACTATATCCATCTTCCTTACTTCATTATCCACAACTTTCATGAAGAGGTCAACTTCTAGACCCGAACTTTAAACCTTGGTCAACGTCAGTTCTCAGGAAAAATCACCTCTGTCTTGAGATTTATGGTTCTGCCCAACAGCAACTTGTAAAATCGACCAAGGCCAGATCCAGGGAAGTCAAAATTCTTTCTCTGGCCATAGATTGAGGGATTTTGAGTTAGCTTTCCAACGGCTCCAGTCTCGCGTCGATCCGACATCGGGGCCGATCGCAGCAGCAGCTTTCGTCAGGACGCGCAGATCTAAAATAGAACTCAGATCCGTGGACAGCAAGTTCCACACGTGGAGGTCGGAGCCGACTCACCTTCCACGAGGTGAACCAGCGCGTCGCCTTCCCAGGGAGCGCCCCTCTTGACGTCCCCGTCGCAGCGGTGCCGCTCCGGACCCACACGGCCCCACAGACCAGCACGTGGGTCTCACGTTCATGAGTATGCGTGCCGCCGAAGCTACGCAAGAAGATGCCCGTCAACCCGAACCCACTACTCTCGGGTCCCACCGTGTAGCCCCTTACCTCCCTGCGTGGAGTGGGCAGTAAAGTCATTACTGTAATTTATGTAATTTATTGTTCCGGGAGTACGAGATCAGTCGGGATCGTTTCCCCAAGCCCGGTGCGTAGAGGTATCATGTTTGCTCCCTTACTCGGCATTTGCTTTATTCGTATATACTTGTTTATGCCGCTGCTAGAGAGCATGATAGGGTAATTAGCTCACCATATATTGTTATTCACCGCTGCTGCGAGAGAGAGCAAGACCGTCCCATGACCCGATCCGGGCACGACGAGAGAGTATGACCACCCTAGCTCACTGTCGATTTCTCAACCGTGCACGTCCGTACGCTTCCCTCGTTAGGGGCGATCGCGAGCTTGCTTAGAGTCCAAGGGTCGCATATCCAATTGGAGTTGAGTCGCGTCCATCCTGCATCACGTTGGCGAGAGCCGCTGGGGCTAAGGCCAGCCTCCGCCCCTCTGCCAATAGGCACGCAGGCCACAACAACTCCACTCTCAGTAGGCCGTCCTCCCTGTGCGGGACCACAAACGTCGCCAGCCAGTATGCCAAGTACGCGGCTAGATGGGTCACGTCCGACAATCTATGGGGGTTCCACCCCTCCTGTGGCGCATAGATGTACCTCGTGTATGTCTGGAACCGCAGCTCCACCTCTGTGTACTCCTCCCACGGAGTCTAATCTCTCGTGAACTCTTGGTAAAAGCAGAAGGGCCCGTTGTAGAAGTAGCGAATCCACAGATTCAGCGGCACCCTACGAGTCTGCACGGCTCTCTCTCTCCCGGCCAGGGCTAAGTCCCTCCAAGTCTTCAGCAAGTACCGGTAACTATAAGGAACCTGATATCTTCCATGTCCACCTGTGTGACTGCGGTGAAGATCATCCAGTACAACCTACTCATACCCTTCGCCGCTGATCAGCAACCCAAAAATCTTGAACAAGGACCACAAGTTGAGTGAGGTCTCTCCCTGAGCCATCGCTACTGTGTTCCACCGACGGTTGAAGCGCTCTACCAAAGCCTGCAAAAGCCCCGTGTAGCAGGGATATCCATACAAGGCCGTAGTCACAACATATCTGATGTCGGCCCGGTCCAGCAGCACCCTGTAATGGTGTACTATGCCCATCAGCCACTCGGTAGCTCCCTGGCGGTACCTGTGTGAAGGAATCACCGCCCAGCGACCATGCCAGCTAACAGCAGTATGTCGCAGAACCCCGGACAAGAGGCTGTGATCGTCGAAGCCCTCCCCGGCATACTGCAGCCCTGATGGCTCTAATACCAGCCCTGTACTGCCTTCTATCTCTGCCCGATGATGGCCATGCATGTCCCAAGAAGCGGGGCCCATCGGTCCAACCCAGACTCCAAACAGATCTGCTCCACTGAGGAAGCCCAGGCACTCAGCACTGGGAAACTGACATTGTCACCAGTAATCTCCGGAGAAGCTTGGAAAGCCACAGAGAATGATCCCTTGCAGGCTGTCCCTGCACGCCAAGATCGCCCGCTCCAATCGATGGCGTGCCCCAGTGACTCGGGAATCCCCCTCCTCCATGCCTGGTGGAACAAAGTTCCTGATGAACTCAAATAAGTGGCAGTCCAAAGGAAACTCCACCGGATAGCCCCCAATGCGGTCATAGGTGTAGATCCCGCCCGCCTTCGAGACCCGGGCCAACTCCACGACCCCAACTCCGCTGTCGCGCTCGCCAATGGGGCCCTCAGCTATCGTTGTATGCACCAAATCAAGCTGCTCCACACCAGCTGCAGTAATGACTGGCGAGCCCAAGGGAGGCATGGGCCGCTCAGTCCTCCTCACCCAGCGATCCTCCTCCCGAGCCACTCGCCTCAGGACCCTCTCGTCCCTGTCGAATCGTGCCATAGCTACAAGACAAAATTTACAAAGACAGTCAGCACACCAGAAAGTCAATATACACAATGCAACAAAACGAAGACATATGAAGTGTCAAAATATAACTACGATCATCTAGAAAGAGGAGTTCATGGGCCGTACGCCCTCATCTCTGCCTCCGACGCACGACCCATGGGGGGCATTTGTTGTACCCGGACAATTTCCCCAGTAAAATACCAAAGAACAAGGGTTCGGGAATTTCCCCGAACACCTTTAAGGCACAGGCTATCCAGCCCCTCCAGCAACCCAGTGGGCCCAACCAACGGCCCCAACCCGCTAGCCGGGATATACGGCAGCATTAGCAATTAACCAGGATCACTCCCGACCCCTCAGTTGTGGACTTTGTCCGCATTCTATACAACCACCCGGGCCAACCCGGGGGCGCCCCAACTACAAGCCATGCCACGTGGCACTCAGCGAAGAGGCCAAGGGCCTACCCCGGGACGCCTTCTTTCAACCCTCCAAGGTCAAAGGGAGACCCGAATAAGTCAACCACAGGCTTTGGAGACCCGCAGCATATGTATACGGCTCACACACGGGTGCCGGGCTTTTGCCCGAGCACTTTGTGGGAAGATATGTCCCAATCCTTCTACAACAAACTATGGGTCAACCCACAGCTCCAGCACACCAGTCGGGTTCCACAACACCCCCCAGCAAGTAGAGGCCACCCCCGACCCTCAGACACACGGCGACGAGCCATTTAGACTTAGCTCTCGGGCCAACCCGAGGCCACTCTGCCAACCCGCCGTGCAACGTGGCACACATCATGGGGCCTGGCCCAAGTGCCCAAAGTGCCTCCTCTTATCCCCCACAAGCTCATACTCTCAGCCCAAGGTCTCTCAGCCAGTCACCCAGGCCGTTCGACAACCCGGGAAGTGTCGGGCATTCACCCGGACACCTTGTGAGCGGCAACTACGACTCGACAACGTCAGCCCCCCATGGGCTGATTCCAGCATCCTAGAACCCCGTGTCCCCTAAAGGACACCCTCAGACGATGAAAGAAGACCCCCGGGGGCCATCCCTCGGGGTTGCGGCTCGTCCGGGTCCAGTTCCCCCCGGGGCGCGGCCGCGCCCCCAGGGAGGGCGAACGCCCCAGGGGCCGTGCCCTCTTCCCAGCCCGGTGGCCCTACGGCCCCGTTCAATCCCAACCCGTACAATTTCCCAATCCTGAGGTGCAAGGTTCGCGCAGGGATCCGTTCGTCGTACCGGTATGTGAAAGAAGAGCGAAGGACGCACACGACAGCACGAATGGTTCAACTCTCGATCAACGCACACAAGCAAGCTCAACGTATCCTCACTGTCCTTTTCTTCTTAGCCAAATTAGGAAGAAAATAATAAAAATGAGGATTTTATAGGCCGCCCCCCTCTCTCTCCTAGCCAGTCTACCTAAACCCCCAGGCTGGTCCGCCTAAACCCCATTACAATAAAAAAAAATTTAATTAAAAAAAACACCCAACCCAGTCCGCCTAAACCCCCTGGGGGAGGGGGTTTAGGCGGACCAGCCTGCCCCCTCAGGCTGGTCCGCCTAAACCCTGTCAAAACCAAAAAAAAAGTTTTTTAAATAATAAAAAAACCCCTCCGAGAGGGGTTTAGGCAGACCAGACCAGCCCAAGGGGCTGGTCCGCCTAAACCCCCCTTGGGGGAGGGGTTTACGCCGACCAGACTAGCCCCTTGGGCTGGTCCGCCTAAACCCTATCTTCCCCACTCGTTAAACAAAAAAAAATGTTTTTTCATGGGGTTTACCCGGACCAAGTTAGACCTCCAAATTGGTCCACCTAAACCCCATCCCTGCCCTTTCAACTTCCTATAAATCCACCCCTTAGAATCTCAAGGGGCGCACAGACACGGACACGCACAGACAAGCAAGCAACACACGGACATAAGGACGGATTGACCCGACCTAACTACCGCACCCTCGGACTTCTGAGGCTTTCGGCAAGGGTCGGGAATGCAAGGAGCAAGGCGCTTGCGTAGGTGGCTTGTGGATTGACTGGCACACGCTGAGGGTATGTCCGTACTCCCCTCATATGGCGTCTAGCCATCATGCGCAAGTCCGCTCCCGTCGCACATAAGGCGTTACAACTACGGCGAACACACCCGCATCCCAGGTCCGCCCGTGCATGACAACCCCCGGTGGCCACACTCATGACACGACATCTCACCCCTGATCGGCACGGAACCACGTGACTATCGCTCACCCCCGAGGCCCAGACCCGACCACTCACCTTGAGCCGCGACCAACCTCCGTCAGGCACAAGCCCACAGCCGCCCCGCCATATAGGTAGTCAGGCATGTCTCAATCTCCCCTTAGGGAGCCTCTGTAAAACACGCGGATGTCCGCCATACCACGCATTGACCCGGGGACCGACCCACACGTCGAAATTGTCCCGCGGCTTGCACCAGCTGTAGTCCAGCCTCCTTGGCCCATTTGTAAAGCCCATGAGGCTCTCATAAAGCATAAAACCAATTGAATGCAAGTGCCCGCACGTGGGCCCCAACTTTCCACCTACACCACTGGGCGCACGTGCCTAATACTTCTGACCTCTGCCATCACCCCTCAGACAAAAGCGCGCCCACAGGTGCGAAATGCTCTCGACCCTCCTCTCATGGCTTCAGACACATATAGGCTTCTCTTCAGCACGGAACGAAGGTGTTCGGATTCAATCCGATGTAAATAAACATCGATCGCTTACGGTCGGTGGGGAAAGACGTCCAGTACAAGATTCCCACAATCGCCTGCGCACTCGCACCCGTGGAACCCCCTCGATCCATGTGTCATCTGATTTCTCGAGTCGCGTGCCACGTCCTGGTGACGCTTCCTCGATCAACCCTTGGTTCCATATGTGATTGTCGAGAAATCGATTGGCATGCCCGCACCCGGTCCAGTTAATCTACACCCTTAACTATTCCGTGCCATTCAACCCTTCTCGGCTTTCCGTAAAAGGAGAGTGCCCGGTACCGCCGTGAGAGGCCTATGGCCACGAAGGAGGATACCCGAGATACATCAAACTCCCGTATTTTTTCTTTCCCGCTGTATCCCTACCTTCACCCCGGTCACCGGCATAAAAATAAAAAAATAAAAAAAACCCCGCAACAATAACCCATACACAGACCGAATGTGTTGCAAAGTAATAATAACATACGCCAAGTGGACATCAATAATAGAGACGTTGTGGATTTCTACTGCTCTGAGATATCTTGACAACACATTCCCCATTGCAACATTCACATTGAATACGATCATATTTACCAACGCCCATTGAATCCATTTTCACGATGCCCTGAAACATAACTATGCACATTGAATATGTAGATATTAATAATTTAAATTGTGTGTTCTTGGGCTTAGATGGACAATATTCATTCCGGCTGTTTCATTGAGGTACAAATGCTGCAGTCGCATATCATAGCACCTGCAGTAAATCACATCATAAGTAGGGGTAGACCTTAGGCCGCCAAACCTACTATTTGTGTGAAGTACAAGCAGGGGAATGAAATGAGATGCCCCCACAGTACTCCCCATCACATATATGCTCATTCCCATCATCATTGCCCATCTTACTTGAGACAATGTCCATGAACCTGTAGAAAATAATTTGTTAATTACAAAAAGCATGAAATATGAACATGCGGATACAACTACTAAAATAAGTAAGAGTACAGTTTTTCAATGGCCTATAAACCATCATGCAAGAAATGTGCAGTGTAGCAAGTTGAAGCCCACAAAGGACTACCCCTAGTTGAGCCAGGATGCTCCAAAAAATTATATGAGGGTACTAAGCAAAATATCAACGTCACGTTAGTATGTAAAGTCAGGGGTGCGGGAGGGAGGAGGAGAAGAGGATGCCAGTCCACGATCACATGCATATCTAAAGACCTGT
Organism: Amorphophallus konjac; assembly: GCA_022559845.1. Classification (NCBI taxonomy): domain Eukaryota; kingdom Viridiplantae; phylum Streptophyta; class Magnoliopsida; order Alismatales; family Araceae; genus Amorphophallus; species Amorphophallus konjac. The sequence goes on from CM040120.1 coordinate 239,675,682, forward strand.
TAAGGAAATTATGTTACAACATGTGAAGTGCTTAAGGACATAAGTAACAGTACAACTCAATTGTCCAACTAGAAAACAAGTACAATACCCAACTTAAAAAAACAACCAACACATAAATTTCATTCATCATTTGTGACTCCCACATGACGACGCCTGCAATACACAAGATACACGCTTACAAAAAAATGGATGATGAATGAAATGAAATGAAACTGACTACAACATGGGTTTTAGAGAATACCCTCGTGCCACATGATGGGCCTAAAGGTGAGTGGCTATACATTCCCAAAATCTATCTCCTCTAACAACCACAGACCTATTGAGATTGTCCTCTTCTTCGACCTCCCCATCCCCTGCATTGTTTGTGTCATCCTCTCCTTGTTGGAAGATAAAATCTAGCCCCTGCTCCTTTCTAATGAAGTTATGGAGTACACAGCATGCCATAACAATCCTGGCTTGTGTCTTAATTGGATAACTTTGACGTTTCATTAGAATTGTGAAACGTGACTTCAATACACCAAAGGCACGCTCAACGTAATTACGTAGTTGGGCATGCCTATGATTGAACAAGCCCTCCTTGTTCTTGTGATTAACCCTGGTCCTATTAGATATATACTCAGAAAGATGATACCTTGTGCCACGGTATGGCGCTAAGAAATTAGGGGTGTTAGCGTACCCTACATCAACCAAGAAGTATTTCCTTATGGGAACGAATTGTGAGTAATAGTATGAAAGAAAGTACAAAAGGACACTCTATCAACGGAGTAAACTATACCTTCAGGAACAATAAATCTACCTTTCTCAACGGCCCATCTCAGTACTTTCTGCAACTGATCCCTCCCAACCGACAACAACATAAGTAAACATAAGATCAAGATTCACACAACCCAACATATTTTGCGATGTTTCATTCTTTCGATTTCGATAACGAGGGTGGTCGACCGTTGGCACCTTTGCAGAAATATGTGTCCCATCAATTGCACCTAATACATTCTAAACAAGAAATAAAATAATAAGTATTGGCAATTAATGAACAATAACTATGAATCAATGCGTAATGATTATAAACCACGTCACCTTGAAGAATGGATAGAATTTTGGATCATGCCTTATTTTTGGATGAACTGGCTCTTCACTTGTGGATTTCTTAATGCAATCATGACGCATGGATAACACTGCCATGAGTACATTGTTAAAATGTCGGCTGATGGTCTCACCTGAATGTTGGAACCATTCCCTGAGTAACCTATTACCAACTCCATGTCCAACCTCGAGAAGGAAGATAGCTAATTGCTCAGTGGCCGACATATTCTTGGTGTCTTTGAGTACACCCTTTTCCATTAATATATCCCTTAATCTTAAGAATAGAGAAGGATGCACTCGAAAGCTAGAGTAGGATCTGCCTACATGACCGGCCATTAATTGTTTAACCCACCTATGTCCTCGACCAACATCTGAGTGCATTAACGGCCTAGAGATACAGGTATGATACAACAACATTTGAAGGACAACTACATGCTCAACTTCCTCCCAATACTCCTCCTCCTCCGTCATAAACTTAATAAGGAGATCAAGTGACGGGCCAGCCTGAGCAGTTTGAGAATCCATTGGTAATGCAAAAGTTAGAAATCCTATATGAAAGAAAGAGCATGTATTAAAGTATGCATGAGTATATCATCGTACAATTCATGTAAATGAAACATAGCCAATCATATTCACACACACTAAATAAGAGCTAGAAATAGCAAATGTAGGAGATTACAATTAAAGGTTAAAAAGGATACGAAGATCTATGAATAATAACCTAGACGGCTTAATATCCATCCGACCTTTAACTCTTCTGGGAGAGCCAAGAAGTTGGAACGGTCCTCGACACGCTTGATAAGCTCAATCGCTCTGAATATACCTTGCTCAGGAAGTCCAGGTTGTCACGCCCCGAGCCTTTATTACAGCGGAAGACTAACTCGAGGAACGTGAACAGCCGGCATGATAAGCCTCTTGCAAGTAAGAACAATCAGAGCATAAGACAATCACATATCACACAAATGCAATTGCACAAAGGATTCACTCAACTCCAACTTTATTTCATTAATAACCAAAATATTCAATTACAATAACTCTTCAACCTTCTACAATCTATCAGACTCAAGGAAAAAGAAAATTACATGAACTCCATCTAGACAATATGGACTTTCCTAAGTCTTCACTCTCATTTTGACAAAATTTTCAATCGCTCTCGGACCTGCTACTTGTATAACCCGAATCCGAATTCGAAACACTTCCATCTCCTAAAAAAGATTAGAAATAGGTAATGAGCACACTTGCCCAGTAGGTATCTTCGCATCAACATGATTAGCAATATTTAAGTAATTAGCATTTTAGCTCTAAAGAATAAAGTAAAATCATGCGATTACGATAATCATGCGATTAAACCAAGTAACAAGATAATTCCTTGATATAGAATGAGCAAGTATGATCTAGCAAGAATGTAACAAGAACATGATATGGCCTTTCATGAATAAGAATGTACTAGAAAGTCATGTAACAAGCAAGCAAGTACTTCGTGAATTTCTGTGGAATACCATCTTGTGGATAATTTCCATGAATTCTGAGATTTTTCGTGATGTCGTGGATTTTCACTTATTTATAAAGAAAGTACCCCCAGCGCAATGCGACGCCAGTAGCATCATATCCCATGGTTTATAATAGTATGTTTCCGACAATCAGCCGAGGGGACTAGCATAGAGCCCTTGAACACAATCAGTGCTCGATCCGCATCTTCAAGTATAAATCAAACTACTTCCACGCATGTAAACAATATGGCCAATAATATAACGAGTGCAATAAGTTTATGATGTCAACAATTCAATGAATGAACACTTCAATTAAGAATGCGAGGGGTCAAGAATGACTTAAACAAGGTTATGCTTATGGAAATAGCATAACGGTACATTCCTTGTTTTCCATAATTTAAAATTAAGTATCTTGAACAATATGACAAGTCCTAGATCATCAATAATTCATCTAGGAACCTTGGAATATCAACCCTTAGGTCAAACCTCGGGTTAAATCGCTCAAGCATTGTGACGGTCAATCAATGGGCCGTTACATGGACATAACAGTCGCATATTGAGCCGTTAGAATGGTTGAATCTAGAAGAAAATAGCTTTGGACTCAAATAATGTGACGGTCATATATTAGACCGTTAGATGTGCCTGACGGTCGAATATAGATCCGTTACATATCCAGAACCCAAAAACATCGATAGTGCTTTCTAACAATTGGGCCTTCAGGGTACAACCAACTCAGCGTCCTAGTGGAAATCCCAAGTTCGCGGAGAATTATGAAGGCCTTGAAACAAGATTTCCTAATCCATTGGAAGGAATATCCAATAGAGAGGTCCTCAAGTCCAAGAATATGTTCCTATAGTGCAAAAGTGTGAACTAATGGCCATATACCGGAATATATACCATGTACTTAGAGAAATTGACTCTATAGATAGAAAAGAATGTGTAACGATGTGAAACCATGATAAAACTCCGTCAATACAACATGTAAAATTATGTTTAAATACAAACTATAGAGTTTTAGCACATGAAATTAACATAACTTAAAATAACTCAAACTGCTCAAACATGCAAATTCCTATCATGAATTGATCAATAAACTCAAAGTCATGAAAAATAGGTCACAACTTAGATAACTAGGCTTATTTATAAGTAAACTTGACTGTTCTTATTTCTATCTTGGGTGGACGGAACACAGTTAATCTAACGGTCTAGAATGGACGCGTCACAGGTCTATGATGGTTTATCGTGGGGCCGTTACAGTGTTATAACGCTCCAGTGATGGTCCGTTAGAGACAACAGAGAAATTTAAAGGTAACAGGGAATGTGACAGCTTATCGTAAGGTCGTTACATGAATGTGACGGTCTAACTCTGATCCGTCAGAGCCCTGTTGACAGTATATAAAAAGATAAAAGATCATGCTTTGAACATATCATGTTTTAGAGAAGACTTAACTACTCTAGCCATGACAAAACGAAGTAAAAAGGCTATCTGGATGCATAGGTTGTAGTGAATGAACAAGAGAGTATCTTTTAACTTCAATTAAGGCTAAAGATATGTATGTATGCATAGTTTTATTAAAACATGAAATTCATGGTCTATAGTGCAAGAAATCAAACAAAACCAGAGGGCTTTTACTCCTAACTTGATGTTCTTGTTGTTCATGAGATGACCTACCTTTTTTTTCTGGCTCTCAACTTCCAATTTGAAACTGAAAAACACGCCCTAATCCTTCCCTTCCTATGAGTTTTCAGCAACTTCACGTTGTTCTAACTCCTTAGTTTCTTGACCTAAGGACGTGAAATTTGGAGGGTAAGAAGATGAAACTATTGGGAACAAAAAGTTCTAAATAACCCAACTCCAATTACCTCATTTAGACGTCCTAATTTCCTGATCTTCATTGGTCTTTCGTTCAGTTTCATGGGTTGCTATGGTCAAACCAGCAATTTTGGAAGCTTCTAACTCCTGGTGTACTTGATCTCCTAGCATGAAATTTTGAGAGCTATTAGTCTAAAGTATTATAAACGAAAACTTTTAAAGAACTTACCCAAAATTATGACTCCTTACCTTGATTCCATGCGAGCCAATGTAGGGGTCACGCAGGTCAAAACTAGGGTCTATTTATAGGGTTTTGGTTAGGGTTTGAGGATTAGATCAATTCTAGAGTCCTCATTAAAGCTTAGATCGACTTCTGAGAGTCCTTAACACGTTTACTAGTCCTCTCATGTCGATCCCAAAGTGATAGACTAGTAAAAATCTAATCTTTTTACTTGTTCTTCACTTCACGGAACTTACAGAGCGTAACGGTCGAGTGCTGGTGCGTTACATGCATGTGGCGGTCGCACGATAGACCGCTACATCCACTGTGTGTAGAATTCAACCTAATTCAAACTCTTTTATTTGTTTATCCACATAATTATCTATAAAAATGGTATTTATCCGTAAAATCCGTGAATAGGCTAAATAACCTTCTAGAATATGGGCCAAACTTACTGGGCTTGGTCCTTGAACCTATTGGGCTTCAATTATTAAAGCTGTATTAATTATTTAACATTTGTTGGGCCTTAAAATCCCATTATCAAATAAATTCCAGAAAATTTTAAAATAATTCAAAAATTATTTATATAAATTTTGGGGCACTACACCCTCCCCCACTTAGAAGAATTTGGTCCCCAAATTCAAATGTATGGATTGTGGAGAGTGTACTTACATTCAAATAATTCTGGGAATCTTTTGCGCATAGCTTCTTCTGTTTCTCATGTCTCTCTTGACTTTGTCCACTGGATTTCAACCACGAGTATAGTCTTGCTCCAAAGTTGACGTACTTCCCGTTCAAGTGTTCTGATTGGTTTTTGTTCGTATGTCAAATCTTTCTTAATCTCCAAATTGTCATAAGTGATGACATGGCAAGGATCATATACATACTTCTTCAGCATCGAGACGTGAAATACGTCATGAACTCTTGCTAATTGTGGAGGTAAAACCAATCTATAAGTTAGTTCACCGACCCTTTCGAGAATTTCAAATGGGCCAATGAATCTTGGAGTTAGCTTACCTTTGATGCCAAATCTTTGAATACCACGACCCGGAGAAATCTTCAGATATACATGATCTCCTATCTGAAATTCCAAGTCGCGCCTTCGATTATCTGCATAAGACTTTTGCCTATCGTGTGCCATTTGTAATCTTTCTTGAATGAGCTTGATTTTCTCTGAAGAATCCTTGATAATATCGGGGCCTAGAAATTACCTTTCCCCTATTTCATTCCAACATATTGGTGATCTACAGTTTTTCCCATATAAAGCTTCAAAAGGTGCCATCTTTATGCTGGCCTGATAACTGTTGTTATATGTAAATTCTATCAGAGGCAAGTGATCGTGCCAACTTCCTCCAAAATCAATAGTACAAGCCCTGAGTATATCTTTTACCACCTGATTTGTTCTTTCAATCTGACCACCAGTTTGTGGATGAAACGTTGTTTTAAAATTTAATCTAGTCTCTAGTGAATGTTGTAGGCCCTTCCAGAACTGTGATGTGAATCGAGGATCTCTATCAGATATAATAGTGACAGGAACACCATGTAATTTGACAATTTCTTTTATGTATAATGCTGCTAAAATATCCATAGACCATCAACTTTTGATTGTTATGAAATGTGCAGACTTAGTCAATCGATCTATGATTACCCATATACCATCGTGTCCTCCTCTGGTCTTAGGTAAACACATGATGAAATCCAACCCTATACTCTCCCATTTCCATTCGGGAATATTCAAGGGATGTAATTTACCTGCGGGTCTAAAATGCTCTACTTTTACTTGTTGACAAGTGAGACAGCGGGACACTAAATCAGCTATTTCCCTCTTCATATTGGGCCACCAAAAGTTTCTTTTGAGATCTTGATACATTTTTGTACCACCTGGATGAATGGTGTACTTGGAATTATGTGCTTCTTTTAGGATCAGTTTCTTCGTATCCTCATGATCTGGTACACACACTCTGTCCTTAAATAGCAGCCTCCCGTCATTTGAAACAGAAAAATCTAGCCTCTGTTCTATGTTGGCTTTAATCTATAGTAATACTGGATCATTGTCTTGTAGCCTGACTAGATCTTCTATTAATGTGGGTTGAGCTCGGATACTGGATATAAAATAATCTTCCTCCTTCATGTCAATATCTAAGTTCAACTGAGCAAATTGAGGAATAAGATTAGTTATACTAATCATTAGACTTGATAGCTTCCCCATTAGTTTTCTGCTGAGAGCATCTGCTACAGCATTAGTCTTGCTAGGATGATATTGGATAGCAAAATCAAAGTCCTTGAGATATTCTAACCATCTCCTCTACCTCATATTTAACTCATTTTGGGAGAATAAGTATTTCAGGCTTTTGTGGTCCGAATAGACCGTAAACTTTTCTCCATAGAGATAATGACGCCATATCTTTAAGGCAAAAATAACAGCTGCTAGTTCTAAATCATGCACGGGATAATTTTCCTCATGACGTTTCAATTGTCTTGAAGAATAACAGATTACCTTTCCATCTTGCATGAGGACGCACCCTAAGCCAATGCCAGATGCATCCGTATACACTTCAAATCCATCACCTTCCACCGGTAGTGATAGAATAGGAGCTGTAGTAAGATGTTTCTTAAGAGTTTGAAAACTCTCTTCACATTCCTCTGACTAGACAAAAGGATTTTCTTTTCTTGTGAGTCTAGTTAAAGGAACTGCAATCTTTGAGAAGTTCTTAATGAACCTTTTATAATAACCAGCTAGACCCAGAAAGCTCCTTACTTCTGATACAGTCGTTAGCCGGCTCCAATTTCTGACAGCTTCTACCTTAGAAGGATCCACAGCGATACCTTCTTTTGATATAATGTAGCCTAGGAATGAAACTTCCTTGAGCCAGAACTCACACTTGTTAAGCTTGGCATAAAGTTTATGTTCTTTAAGCGTTTGCAAGGCTATCCTCAGATGTTCTTCATGTTCCTCTTTTGTCTTGGAATATATCAGGATGTCATCAATGAAGACGACAATGAACTGGTCCAGATATGGCTGGAAGATATTGTTCATAAGTTGCATAAATGCTGCTGGGGCATTTATTAACCCGAACAACATTACCACAAATTCATAGTGGCCATAACTACTTTGAAAAGCCTATTTATAAATGTCTTCCTCTTTAATTCTAAGCCGATGATAACCTGATCTGAGGTCTATCTTGGAGAAAAATTCTGCTCCCGAAAGCTGATCGAAGAGCTCATCAATATGCGGCAACGGATACTTGTTTCTGATTGTAAGTTGATTCAGTCGCCGGTAGTCTATGCATAGCCTGAGAGAGCCATGCTTCTTCTTGACAAATAGAACCAGCGCACCCCAAGGGGATGTGCTAGGCCTGATGAAACCCTTATCTAGTAATTCCTACAACTGCCTCTTTAATTCCTTGAGTTCCGTGGGGGACATCCTGTAAGGGGCTATAGAAACAGGTGCTGCTCCCGGAATGAGTTCAATAGTGAAGTTTACTTCTCTCTCGGGTGGTAAACCGGGCAATTCGGGTGGAAACACATCTGGGAACTCATTTACAATTGGAATGTCTGCTAGGATGATTTCCTTGGACTCGGTAAAAATGACAGAAGCAAGAAAAGCTTCACATCCTTGCGAGATAAGTTTACAAGCGTGAAGAGAGGTAATGATAGTGGGATGCTTCCTATACTTCATGCCAAGGAAGGAAAATCTTGGAAGACCGGGTTTTCGAAAGGATATAATCCTATTCCGGCAATTAATATCAGCATCATGATCTATAAGCCAATCTACCCCTAAAATGGCATCATAACCTTTCATGTCAAGGCATACTAAGTTTGCGGGAAGATTGTGACCTTCTACTACCACCTCACTATCAGGATAATACTCGGTAAGCTTTGTTCCAGAACCTAAGAGTGTAGTAATAGCAAGATCTGAAGGTAGGGGAACTGATGTAATTGGTAATATTTTTACAAAAATAGTGGAGATAAAAGAATGAGAGGCACCAGTATCAAATAGCACAAATGTAGGATGGAAACAAATTTGAAGGGTACCTTCCATAAGTCCACCATCCCTGGGCGCTTCTTCTTCTTCTAGAACAGCATTGAGGCGAGCCTGCCTCCTACGTCCACCGCCGGATGATTGATCTTTCATAAGGGGGCAATCTGGCATCCGATGCTCCCAGCTCCCACAACGTAGACAAGCACCAAGGTGCTTCCAACATTCTTCAGCCAAATGTCTGAACTTCTCATAAAATGTGCAAGCCGTGGCGACTTGCTCCTTCTCCTCCTTGACTCTCTTATTTTTCTGGGAACTTCCACCATTCCCGCTCCTGGATCTTTTCTTACTATCACGGCTTTTGTGGGGTTCCGTAATGCTGGATTTTTCTTTCTTATAATGCCAATCAGATCGTCGGCTAGACTCTTCTCCCTTTCCTTTCAATTTCTTGACCTTTTCTAAGGTCCTTTCACATAAATATGCTCGCTGAACCATCTCCGCATAGGTACGGATGTTTTGGGTCCCGAGCTGCTGAATGAAGCCGGGTCTTAACCCGTCCATAAACCGATTAGCCTTCAATAAATCGGTACTGATTAAATGCGGTGCATAGGGTACTAGCCTGGAGAATTGAAGTTCATATTCCGCGACTGTCATCATTCCCTGACGAAGAGAGGCAAACTCCATAGCCTTCCTTTCTTTTACATGCTCAGAAAAGTACTTGGCACGGAACAGAGTGAGAAAACCGCCCCATGTATGCGGTGCATCAGCCAGAGGTGTCGGAACCGACTTCCACCATGTGCGTGCATCTTTATTAAGTTGAAAGGTTGTAAGACGCACCTTTTCCTGATCTGTACACTGGATAACATCGAAGATACGATTCATTTCATCTATCCAGTTTTCTGCCTCATCTGGATTAGAAGAACTGTAGAAACGCGGAGGGTTTAAGCTCCGAAAATTGCGATGCAAGTCACCAGCCCTTGCCCCTGCGCCTCCCTAGGTCATAGTTTGTAACGCCTGAGTAAGACCGGCAACCGTTTGTTGCATGCCATCCCAATCTACGCGATGAGCCATCGTAATAATGAGGTACCTGAGAGAAATAACGAATTGTTAATTCTCATGAAATTTGAAAGAGATTAACCTTAAACTAATTAACTATCTCATCCTGGGCTCTACCCAATTCTCGCATGGGTGTGGAAATTTCTTCCTTAGTTCATAGGTAGGGGTCCTTAAACCTTGGACTTATCTTATGACATGACTCTTTTCCCTAAGTCCTGAGACTTAGCCTCTGATACCAACTTAACTGTCACGTCCCGAGCCTTTATTACAGCGGAAGATTAACTCGAGGAACGTGAACAGCCGGCATGGTAAGCCTCTTGCAAGCAAGAACAATCAGAGCGCAAGATAATCACATATCACACAAATGCAATTGCATAAAGGATTCACTCAACTCCAACTTTATTTCATTAATAACCAAAATATTCAATTACAATAACTCTTCAACCTTCTACAATCTATCAGACTCAAGGAAAAAGAAAATTACATGAACTCGATCTAGACAATATGGACTTTCCTAAGACTTCACTCTCATTTTGACAAAATTTTCAATCACTCTCGGACCCGCTACTTGTATAACCCGAATCCGAATTCGAAACACTTCCATCTCCTGAAAAAGATTGGAAATAGGTAATGAGAACAATTGCCCAGTAGGTATCTTCGCATCAACATGATTAGCAATATTTAAGTAATTATCATTTTAGCTCTAAAGAATAAAGTAAAATCATACGATTACGATAATCATGCGATTAAACCAAGTAACAAGATAATTCTTTGATATAGAATGAGCAAGTATGATCTAGCAAGAATGTAACAAGAACATGATATGGCCTTTCATGAACAAGAATGTACTAGAAAGTCATGTAACAAGCAAGCAAGTACTTCGTGAATTTCTGTGGAATACCATCTTGTGGATAATTTCTATGAATTCTAAGATTTTTCGTGATATCATGGATTTTCACTTATTAATAAAGAAAGTACTACGAGCGTAATGCGACGCCAGTAGCATCATACCCTATGATTTATAATAGTATGTTTCCGGCAATCAGCCGAGGGAACTAGCATAGAGCCCTTGAACACAATCAGTGCTCGATCCGCATCTTCAAGTATAAATCAAGCTACTTCCACGCATGTAAACAATATGGCCAATAATATAACGAGTGCAATAAGTTTATGGTATCAACAATTCAATGAATGAACGCTTCAATTAAGAATGCGAGGGGTCAAGAATGACTTAAACAAGGTTATGCTTATGGAAATAGCATAACGGTACATTCCTTGTTTTCCATATTTTAAAATTAAGTATCTTGAACAATATGACAAGTCCTAGACCATCAATAATTCATCTAGGAACCTTGGAATATCAACCCTTAGGTTAAACCTCGGGTTAAATCGCTCAAGCATTGTGACTGTCAATCAATGGGCCGTTACATGGACATAACGGTCGAATATTGAGCCGTTAGAATGGTTGAATCCAGAAGAAAATAGCTATGGACTCAAACAATGTGACGGTCATATATTGGACCGTTAGATGTGCCTGACTGTCGAATATAGATCCGTTACATATCCAGAACCCGAAAATATTGATAGTGCTTTCTAACAATTGGGCCTTCAGGGTACAACCAACTCAGCGTCCTAGTGGAAATCCCAGGTTCGCGGAGAATTATGAAGGCCTTGAAACAAGATTTCCTAATCCATTGGAAGGAATATCCAATAGAGAGGTCCTCAAGTCCAAGAATGTGTTCCTATAGTGCAAAAGTGTGAACTAATGGCCATATACCGGAATATATGCCATGTACTTAGAGAAATTGACTCTATAGATAGAAAAGAATGTGTAACGATGTTAAACCATGATAAAACTCCGTCAATACAACATGTAAAATCATGTTTAAATACAAACTATAGAGTTTTAGCACATGAAATTAACATAACTTAAAATAACTCAAAATGCTCAAACATGCAAATTCCTATCATGAATTGATCAATAAACTCAAAGTCATGAAAAATAGGTCACAACTTAGATAACTAGGTTTATTTATAAGTAAACTTGACTGTTTTTATTTCTGTCTCGGGTGGACAGAACACAGTTAATATAACGGTCTAGAATGGACGCGTCACAGGTCTGTGACGATTTATCGTGGGGCCGTTACAGTGTTGTAACGTTCCAGTGATGGTCCGTTAGAGACAATATAGAAAATTAAAGGTAACAGGGAATGTGACGGCTTATCGTAAGGCCGTTACACGAATGTGACGGTCTAACTCTGATCCGTCAGAGCCCTGTTGACAGTATATAAAAAGATAAAATATTATGCTTTGAACATATCATGTTTTAGAGAAGACTTAACTACTCTAGCCTTGACAAAACGAAGTAAAAAGGCTATCTGGATGCATAGGTTGTAGTGAATGAACAAGAGAGTATCTTTTAACTTCATTTAAGGCTAAAGATATGTATGTATGCATAGTTCTATTAAAACATGAAATTCATGGTCTATAGTGCAAGAAATCAAACAAAACCAGAGGGCTTTTACTCCTAACTTGATGTTCTTGCTGTTCATGAGATGACTTACCTTTTTTTTCTGACTCTCAACTTCCAATTTGGAACTGAAAAACACGCCCTAATCCTTCCCTTCCTGTAAGTTTTCAGTAACTTCACGTTGTTCTAACTCATTAGTTTATTGACCTATGGACGTGAAATTTGGAGGGTAAGAAGATGAAACTATTGGGAACAAAAAGTTCTAAATAACCCAACTCTAATTACCTCGTTTAGACGTCCTAATTTCCTGATCTTCAGTGGTCTTTCGTTCAATTTTCTGGGTTGCTATGGTTGAACCAGTAACTTTGGAAGCTTCTAACTCTTGGTGTACTTGATCTCCTAGCACGAAATTTTGAGAGCTATTAGTCTAAAATATTATAAACGAAAACTTCTAAAAAACTTACCCAAAATTATGACTCCTTACCTTGATTCCACGCGAGCCAATGTAGGGGTCGCACAGGTCAAAACTAGGGTCTATTTATAGGGTTTTGGCTAGGGTTTGAGGATTAGATCAATTCTATAGTCTTTATTAAAGCTTATATCGACTTCTGAGAGTCCTTAACACGTTTACTAGTCCTCCCATCTCGATCCCAAAGTGATAGACTAGTAAAAATCTAATCTTTTTACTTGTTCTTCACTTCACAGAACTTACAGAGCGTAACGGTCGAGTGCTGGTGCGTTACATGCATGTGGCGGTCGCACGATAGACCGCTACATCCACTGTAGCAACCCTAATAAATGAATAATTGAAATGAATTAAAACATATATATATTACGGAAGTAATATATATAAAAGGAATAGGGTTAATTGGACGAAATAAAATAAATTAAAAATAATGCCTCTTATTAAGGCGTTAATTTATAAAGAAACGCCTCTACCCATGGCGTGAATAAAGAAAGGACGCCCACACCTACGGTCGTCAGTTCTCACGCGACCAAATGGATAAGTAAAAGAAACGCCCCTATCTTGGGCGTGTTTCAAAACACGAAACGCTTTTTTTCAAGGCGCTTTTTAAGAAACGCCCTTATGCAAGGCGTTAATTAAAGAATACACGCCCTGACCAAAGGCGTTAATTCAGTTCGTGACTCGTTCGAACCCAGAGCTTATCCAGGGAAAGATTAACCTAATCTAGTAAGTGTCTATTAGAGTAAGGACTCTATTAGGGATATGTTACCCTCAATCAAACACTACTTTTAATAGGACTTCCAAAATCCCTATAAATAACCTACTGCTCGAACCCTACAACGCTATTTGGCGTTCGGAGTCTGCAAGGTACGTGAGAGAGGAATAGTTCCTCTAATTCTCTACGTCTGTTGCATGAAGAACTAACTGTTCTTCATCTTCTTCTTCTGTTATAGGTTAAGAAGGCGGCGTACGTGAAGAACAAAGGTATTGTTCTTTTTCCTTTTTCCTTTCGGTCAGAAAGTATGAAGAAATACTAATGTTTCTTCTTTTCTTATAGGAAAACTGCAGTTCTTCTCCTTGATACCACTGTTCGTAAGTTGCGGTTGAAGTTTCCGATCCTTCAAACCCTTCGTCAAGATCAATCATATTAAGGTAGGTTTTCTCAAGTTATTGTAGCCCAAATGAAATTAATGCAAGATATATATATATAAGCATGTCATGCATACGGTTATTATAGTTTCCATGCGTTTTCTGCAATATTTTGAAAGAGACGCCCCTGTCAAGGGCGCTAATTCACATGAAACGACTCTTCCTAGGTCGTTAATTTCATGTTTAACGCCCCGTACTCAGGCGTTAATTTCTTTAAACCGTTAATCACCCATCTTAAGAATTGATTATCTATGAAATCATGATTATAAAATAATGCATGATCCTCTGTCTTCAACCTGCTAACTTTACTGTCATGATATTACATTCGTTCCTCTGTTATCCTGAAATTGTTACTGTCCTTAAAGTTTCTGAAGGAAGTTGAATTAACGACTTGGACAAAGTCGTTTTCCACATATTAACGCCCCCTCATAGGGCGTGAATCTGAAAGGTAACGCCCCTTCCTAGGGCGTGTATCGGTTAAAATCCTGAAAGTTATATATTCTGAAAAATAGAATTAAATAGTAACGCCCCTGCCCAGGGCGCGTTTTTGATAATTCCTGAAAATTAATTGTATTCTGTCAAATATGTAAACAATAAGACGCCTTCTGGTGTAGTCGTCATATCTTGAAGAAACGACCCTGACCAAGGCGTGTTTTATACAATTCATGAAATTATTGATATTCTGTCAAATATATATATAAGGAGACGCCTGCTACTGTAGTCGTCAACTCTTGAAGAGACGCCCCTTCCCAAGGCGCGTTTTAGATAAATTATTGAATTATTGAAAATTCTGCAAGACGGACCATATGTAAATGCCCTTCTGTTAGGCGTTAATTACTTGAGAAACGACTTGACCTAAGTCGTTATTTTACTATAAACTGATTTTCATCTGATTTGCTAACCGATGGTTTTATATATTATAATATATATGTATATCGGCACTATTCTCCACTCCGTGAGTATAGTCCCATGTTTTCATGTTGATTTACCGATCACACTCAACTCTCATTGACATACAAGCTCTCCATTGGACATTCCGTTCCTTTGGACTAGCGAGTTAGTCATAGAGACCTCCGTAAGACTCCTCGTAGCCTTGGATTCCCTCAAGGCCGACTGAGCTGGTTGTACCCTAAAAACCCGTTACACGATCCTTGCCATGTCAATCTAAAGAAACATGGTATACCGGCCCTTATGATTATACAAAGAGTATATCATAAGAAATTCTTAATGGGATGATGATATCATGCCATATCATGTCGTTCTTGTAAACCCCAATTCTATGATAAGAATGAGGGTATCTGGCTTGATCTAATGTTCATGTGGACCTCAATTCTATATAAAGAATGTCCATATTGATTTGTCATGGTACCTAAGTTAAGGGAACCATATTCTACCTAGTTTTATCGATATCGTGATTATACCGTTATTATCGCCATTCTATGTCCTTTGTCATATTTTGGACTCTATTCTATCAAAGTTGTCATACGTGTCTACAAGCTTGATTATTGAAATTCTATGTTGGCTATAAACAAGAGTGGATGTCAAAACACATGATAAATGCCTGCGCATATAGGGCCCGATCTGGTCCTGGGAGGAGCACCCGAAAGTACTTGTGCCCATAGGAGTTAAAATGATAAGGTATCTGGCATTATACCGAGTACTTGACTTGCTTGATTGGACATTCCACACACATCTTGTACTTGAATCGCACTTGACTTTACATGAAATGCGTGGCCCGAAAAAGGGTAATTTACTTGCTTGATACATGATAGCCAAAGTTCTTGACATGATTTGTTAAATGTACTTGCTTGAATATCTTGAATACACTTGTCATCTTGTTGGAAGTTCATGATTAAGTTCATCTTATTTCTTTGATATTACATTCTCTCTATCTTGTCGTTTTATGCGAGCATGCATAGCTTTATTGCATTCATGAAAGATGTAATTACTTAAACCCCTTGCTAGTACTTGAGATATAATTTCCTACTGAGCGTTCGCTCATTCCGTTTGTCCCTTTCTACTTTTCAGGTAAGTCCGACGACGATGGAAGTCAATCGGATGGGAATGGTCAAGAGTGAAAGTGATAGAGCTTCTACAAGTGTCGTCTAGTCTTTTCCATAGTTTCTTGAGTCAAATATGTATTCTTTTCCTTTTTGTTAAACAGAGTATTGGATTTGTAATAGTCTATCCATTATGAAATAAAGGATTGGGTTATCTTGCGCATCTCTATCTTTGTGTCGAATACACGACCACTCTGATTGACATGATTGATATAGACACGTCGCGCATCTCCGGGTATCTTCCGCGCTCGGGGCGTGACATCCACTGTGTGTAGAATTCAACCTAATTCAAACTCTTTTGTTTGTTTATCCATATAATTATCTATAAAAATGATATTTATCCTTAAAATCCGTGAATAGGCTAAATAACCTTCTAGAAAATGGGCCAAACTTAATGGACTTGGTCCTTGAGCCTATTGGGCTTCAATTATTAAAGTTGTATTAATTATTTAACATTTGTTGGCCTTAAATCCCATTATCAAATAAATTCTAGGAATTTTTAAAATAATTCAGAAATTATTTATATAAATTTTGGGGCACTACACAGGTTTCTTCAAGAGGGCATCAATTGCCAGATCCATTGGTGGAGTAGATTTCTTCTGTAATTCTAGCATCTCCCTTTGCAAGTTTAACCTTTCATGACCTAAACTTACCAATTTATCAATTGATTCTTTATTACCCACAGATGCTCGCTTCCTCTTCCTATTTACATTATTAGATGAAGGAATGTTCCTAGATGATGGTGGCACATCTTGGGTTGCCTCAATATTAGGTGTGCCCATTTGTGATTGTTGCTGATTATTTTCTGGTGTTTCTGTGTCATTAAGGATACTATTTATATTAAATTCAACACCTGATTCATCCTCCACATCCTGCTGCTCATCACCATTCTCGCTGCGCTGATCAAGATAAGAGATACCTTCATTACATGTAGCGTTATCCCCTCGAGCCATAGAACTAGAGCAAATGAATTCCATTTGATCAAAAACTAAGAACGGCTTTCCTTGGATTGCTCTGTATTCTTTATTCATCTGAAATTAGGAGTCACATGTTACTCATGTAATGGAATGTCAATATTACAATTGTGAAGTGTGCAATAGGTACGTTACATATCGCTATGAGATCATCCCAAGTTTCCACAATATCTGGGACATGCATTTTCTTTTCATGATCCCAACCCCATCCCGATCGATTCTTTAGAGTAACAATTAGATAGTACCTCTTTTTCAAATTTTTAAACCGATTTTTTAGATTTTCCAACGAATATCCTAACTTGGTAAACTCGTCGAATTTCTTTACCGTATTTCTCCATGCATCTTTTGTGAAGTTTCCATTGGCAAAACCATCATTATTGGTCTTCTACTCAGTGAGGAGTTCAACAAGACACATATCTACTTCATTGCTCCAATTTGCCACCCTACTCTTCGGATCTTTGGATCCACTCATACTTATTTAGAATAACAATAAAAATCATTAGGAAATTGCAGATGAGAGTAATCCATGTCCCATAGATAATTGTGCATAAATTTTCATGAACGCTAGTATATAAAAATCACCATTCACATGCAGTGATAATTTATTAGTCAGAATAATTAAACATTCATATGGCACGCACAAATAAAGAAACTAAAATAAACAAACTAACATCATGGTAAGATGTATAACGATCACCAGTTTAATTCTATGCATGAATTGTACGTGATATATTTGTGTGTGTGTGTGTGTGTGTGTGTTCAGGGGAGACAACCTTTGTGTGTGTGTGTGTGTGTGTGTGTGTGTGTGTGTGTGTGTGTGTGTGTGTGTATGTAACAAATATGCAGTGGAGACAGCCTTTCTGTGTGTGTGCGGCAGTGGAGACACCCATTGTGTGTGTGTGTGTTTAGGTGAATCATATTTGTGCAGTGGAGATAGCCGAGTGTGTGTGTGTGTGTGCGTGTGTTTAGGTGATAATTGTGTAGTGGAGACATAAAGTCACACAAATAAACACATATTACTATTCATTTGTATAAAAAAATTTGACGTATCATTGCCTAAACATTAGTTACACATAAAGCATGTTATATATATCATAGACATAATATTGACTATAAAATTTAGCAAACACAACCAACACATATTACATAAAGCATGTTATCATAGGCATCCATCATAAAATACATAATATATACTATATACTATAAAAGAAATGAGCGGTTTTTTTCCGCCGGTTCAAAGGTTTCGTTCCCAACAGAGTCTCTGCCGGTTCAAAGGTTCAGAAGGTCTATGCCGCTCATCTGCTCGGAGGTCTTGTGTAATACCATCACATATGAAATGATTTTCACCAGAAGAGTCCAACCATTCTTCCGAAACTAAGAAAAGACGAAAACGGAAGAACAAAGTAAAAACACTCCGGGAACGTTTGTTTGCAACTTACCAAAGACAAGCTTGGGGCTTGGTAATTCAGTTTTATAGACAAACTAAATTTTGTGTAGCAATCACGATTGAATTCCAACAGAGAAGCACGCCCATCTCTCTGGCGAGAGAGAGAGAGAGGGAGAGACCGATTTGTGCGAGGCTCGCTGACGGAAGAGGTCTCCGCCTCGGGCGATGCCTATGCGAGCAGGCGGCGCGCCATGAAACCTAACACCGAGATGACGAAGGCGATGGCCGTGATGGGGCCAGTGGGACCCTGAAGCTCTTCTCATGGCAAGCGTGGACGACGAAACGGGCCGGTGGAATGGGCGATGGCCGCCCTGCTCGCTGAGCGTTTACAGCGGGACAGGGAGGGCACAGGGTCGACCGGCGGTGCTGGCTCGCTTGCAGCCACGTGAGGACGGGAACGGTGAAGGGTGAGGCAGGGGGCGGCGTCAACAGCAGCGGACGGGAATGGCAGTGGCGGCCCGGGCTACGCGCAAACAGTAGGAGACCCGGCGGTGCTGTGCAGGCTGCGGAGCAGGGCGCCGCACTCTGTTATGGTGGTCGGGATAGGCAGTGCCAGCAGCAGCGGCGGAGGAAGGCCAGCCGCGGGCAGCGAAGGTTCCAGCCAGCGGCAGGCGGATGGCCTCTGCGGTGGCTATTGGCCGCCGTGCAGGCCGGTCGTCGTGGACGCGCGAGGCCGGAGGTGGGGAAGACGATGTACAGTTGCATGGGGGGAAACGTATAGCGACATGGCCACTTAATGACAGGAAAAAAAACTCAAATAAAGGAACTGTGTGTCCTGGGGGGGAAGCAAGCGGCGGGGAATCAGTGGGGAAATAAGGTGAATCAATGAGGGGGCATAAGGTGGAGTGGGGTAACACGGAGGAGAAAGAGAAGAAAGAAATGGAGAAGATTGGGAGTTTGGTCTCACTTCAAGAAGAAGAAGGAGAGGGGTTGAGACATCTCGTCTGAAGGATAAACACACAACCATGCTGTAAATCTTTATCTAATCATTCCTTATCTCAATTAAACTTAACATCTCTTTATTTGTAGAGAAACAAAATTATAAGTATACTCATTTTATTTCTTCACACCCATAATATACCTATCTTAAAAAACATAATCGACTAAAATAAATTCTAAACTAAAATAACCCATAAATTACTTGTGAAAATACAAGAAAATAATAAAAAATATCTTTAGACCGGATCTCTTCAACGGTTCTAAATAAATCTGAATCTGCAAATATAATCCGCAATTCGCTCTGCATCAACACGGAGCACTTGGCGATGTGCAGCGGCGGAGAACAACAGACAGCTTGCCAGGGAAGCTCGAAGAGCAACGTGGAACGGTGAAGGGCTTGTCTTGGGAGGGCCAGGAGGTCGCCGAAGACGCGCAGTGGCTTCACACCGGAGAGTAGGGAGCTGTGCCGCCAGAGAGACTGGAGAGAAGCGAGAAACAAGGTTTGACGGATCGATATAGCAATGTAAATTGATCAATTAAGTTTGAAAAGTTTAATGCCACGGCATATCCTCGAAAAATTTACAAATATCATATCTGAGTATTATCTTATTATTTTTGCAACTATTACTACTAACATTATTAGTCACAAGTATGGATATACCATCGATATCCACATTCATCTAAAAAATGAGTCTATATTCACATCTAAGAGAACGTGAGATTAATGAGAAATAAAAAATTAATCAATCATTTTTATTTTTTATATTTTTTATTTTATAAAAATTTTTTATAATTTTAATAAAAATATTAAATTGTAGATAAAACGAGACGGACATCGGACTAAGAACATATTCGAATCAACTATGAGTTAAGATGTACTAAAATTATGATCAATTTAAATATATAATTAATATTTTAAAATTATATAGATTTAAATATATGTATATGTATTCAAATATTATTCAACCTATTATGAATTTGCTAATGTGAGTAATTAAACTTAAAAATATTTTTGACGTCCTTAATATGCTATGTATCCCACGTGCAAGATTGTGCTATATTGGAAACATGACGCTGTCATAGTGATACGAGTACGGTACGATGTCAAGGTTGCTGAGACAAGTTGGTTAGATGTGAGAGGTGTGTGTGTTGTAGTTTAGTCTTATGTCTTTGTAATGTGCCGAGCAATAGATTGTGACAATCATCGAGATCTTGGATTGAACTCGATACTTAAGTAATGATGAATCATATTTTAATATCTAAATTTTAATTATTTGACATAAAAAATTTAACATAAACCCACGTGCGAAGCGCGTTACTTTGACTAGTATCAATTAGAAACATTTGGAGCTGACATCCAAAATCAGAGCATATATGAAGCCTACAGGTTACCTGAAGGGTAAGGAGCAATCCACACACGAAAAATGGGAAGGAGCAATCTACAACAAAGGGGAAGGAGCAGTCGATATTCTATGGCAAAATACAATAATAGTCACATTTGATAAAGATAATAAAAATAACATTAAAATAGGGCATTCATCACCTGCAATTAATCATAGGGTTTGAATTACCTGAAAGGAAAGGAGTAGCGTACAAGCCAATGGGATAAGGAGCAGTATGCACAGCAAAATGAGAAGGAGCAGTCGACAGTAAAAGGGAAGGAGCAGTGGATAGCCTATGGCATAATATAAACAATCGCCATAATTCATAAGGAGATAAAAATTACAGAGCAATCAACGACATCACCTGCAACTAAAAATATGGTTGAAATGGGGCACAAAGAGCAAACCACACAGAAAAAGGGGAAGGCGCAGTCGATTCATCACAATGGGGAAGGCGCAGTCGATTCCTCACAAGGGGAAAGGAGCAGTCGAAACAAGAAAATGGGGAGAGATCAGTTGAAACATCAAAATGGGGAAGGAGCGGGGCAAGGCCCTACGCATTGAAAACCAACCATCAAACAGTCGATAATCAGATATGGAAGAGGCTCACTAGGGTTCCCTCGTGGGTAGAGAGAGCTGAGCAAGGGATGGCGGGACCATACACGGGTGGTGGGAGAGAGGGTGTTAGCCTACTCACCGGCCCACGTGGAAGATGCTCACCGGAGGAGAAGACGAAGATGTCAGCCCAGCACTGTCGTGAGAAGCGGCGTGATCGGTGAGGCGAGAAAAGGGGTTCCACAGATGGAGAAAACTCGAGATCGTCGGCTGCAATAGGGCGACCCAGACGGAGAAGACGAAGAGCTCACCGGAGAAAAGTGACGGTATTGTAGGCAACAGGGTCGGCCACCGGAGAAGAGCTGCGGGGTCGGCGACCGGCACGAGCTGTTGAGGGAGGCCACCGGAGAAGACAAAGCTGTGGAGTCGGCCACCGGAGTTCACCGGCACGAGCTGCGGGCCAGCGAGCGAGGGTTCCGTCCACAGGAAGGGCGAAGGGTGAATGTGGGAAGGACACAGGCGGCAGATGGGGATGGAGAAGAGCTGCAGGGTCGGCCACCGGCACGAGCTGTGGAGTCGGTCATCGGAGAAGACGAAGCTGTGGAGTCGGCTACCGGAGCTCACCGGCACGAGCTGCGGGCCAGCGAAGGAGGGTTCCAAGGGCGAAGGGCGAATGTGGGAAGGGCGAAGGGCGGCAGATGGGGATGGAGGTGGGGATAACGCATCCCAACTTTTCGTTGGGATGAGTTATCCCCGTGATAACCCCAGTTTCGGGGTTATCTCCATTCAGATTTAATCGGGGTTATCCTCACCGTTTATTGCCATACCAAACGAAGATTCGGGTTGAACCGGAGATAACCCAGGAATAACCCCGTACCAAACATGGCCTTAACGTCTGTTTGGTATCGAGATAAGTTTTATAAGTACTAGGAGAATAGATGTAACTCTTTTTGGGTTAATATATCTCTATCCCTGTTCTCAAATATGTTTGGTATGTGAGAGGACATGTACCGTGATATCTTATTTCTCGTTTGGTTTAAAAAAAATAGAGATATAGGTGAGAATAAGTGTCCAATCGTTGGAAAAAAGATTGTTTTGCTTTTCTTATCTAGAGTGAACGGGGATGACTTTATTTTTCAGTTTGGTTCTGGTTGAGATGAAGGGGACTTAGTCAAATAGTGGAAAGACTTAATTATTCTTAACAATGATTGTTATCATTAATGAAGGTCTTAATTAATTTCTATTGATAATCTTGATCAATATTAATAAAAATGTTGTTTAATAATTGTTCATAATAATCATGAATAGTACAAGTCATATTTACGATTTAAGATAATTTTTATTTTATAATAATATTTAGTAGCAAGGAAACTATTATTTAATAATTGTTTACTACATAGTGATGATTAATTAGCAATACAAACATGATTTTTCAATATGTTAATTTATTCCAATCATGATTAGTCCTAATATTGTTCAAATAATTTTCTGAACCGGCATAAACATTAACGGTAATAAGATTTTTAATTAAATCATCATTAATACTAATGTAACTTCTACTTAAATTTTTTACCTTCAAATTATTCATTATTAGTAATGAGAGTTTTCATCAATATTTTTTTCTTCACAATCATCATTAGCAATAATGAATTCCTAATTACCCCCCCCCCTCTACTAACATGCTTAACAATAATGAGGAGCTTCAATCAAACATTTAATTTGTTTGACAATCTTCGTTAACAATAACTAATATCTTAATCCTATTTTTCCCCTTAACACTTTTGACATAACCAATAATAAGAATCTCGTTTTTTTTCATTTCACAATCATGAATAACAATAATGACACTCTTACTTTTAAGTTAATTTTTCATGTAGACCTCATGGTGCACAATATTCTTAACAAATATTATTGGGGATAAATCGTTGTTGACGCTCGAACTCTACTACTATCACATGTTCGAAACAATGAAGTACATTCGTGGAAAATAATTTATCACATTTAACACAGGAATTTCCAAACTCATGAGATATCATTTTCTCACGAGAATCAAAGTTTACAAAAGAGTGGTTATTACTTATTCTTACACAATTTTAATTGATTAAATTTTTTCAATAATATTTCACATAATTGAATAATCTGATTAGCTGAAAATTTCTCCATCTATCTTGTTTGCCTTAGATCTTCGAACAAACCAATCTCTTATTCTTCTGTAGCTCCCGACAGGATCGATGAAAAAAAAAAGACCACATAGATTAAGTGAGCAAATATCTCATGACAAGAATAAATAGTAAAATATCAAAACAATTGCAATAAGAATGAAAAATAAATAAAATGATAGAATCTACTAGAAGAATTTAATTGCGACACCCAGCTAGATAGGTCCTATTATGAAAACTTGGGTATGTGGAGAACTTTTATTTTTGGGCACGACAATTTCTTATATAGTAGGGTTTTTTACATATTAGTCCCAATAAACTTAGTGAATTGCCGATTAGTCCCTCCATTCTGCATATTATTTTAATAGTCCCTATAATCTTAGTCGTTACACGTTTAGATCCCTACCGTTCATTCAGTTAACTAAACTATAGTTACCTTATACTAAAGGTAATGAAAATACTAACTTACCCCTGGGTTAAGTGTGAGAGTGTGAGAGAGAGATAGAGAGAGGGGTGCCTCCCCCCTCCCCTGCGACCTCCCCCTCCACCGTCGGCCGCCCTCCCCCTCCCCTGCGACCTCCCCCCTCCCCATCTGGCCGCCCTCCCCCTCCGACCGGCGCGACCTCCCCCCTCTCCTGCGACCTCCCTCCCCCCTCCCTCTCCACCTTCGGCCTCCCTCCCCCCTCTCCTGCGACCTCTCCCCTCCCCCTCCGGCCTCCTCCTCCGTTGACTACCACCGTTGACTACCACTATTCCTGATGGGAGAGGGCCAAGAAACGGTGCTTTGTTTCTTGACGTTCCCTCCCCTGTTCCGGGTGATGCCCCCTCATCGGCCTCCCCTGTGCTTCATCCGGTGGCTGCACCGCCTGGCCTTGTTCTCCTGCCGTCGCCTTCTTCTTGCCCTCCGCTGGCTTTGGCGGGGTCTGGGGCTGCTAGCCGTTCTACGCCTCCTGAGGCGTCCGTGCCCCTCACTTCCACCGCTCTGCCTTCTTCTTTGCCGGAGGCTGTCTCTCTTGACGCCGTCGTGGTGGTGGCGTCGGGCACGAGCCTGCCTCCCCCGCAGCGTGGGCTGCGTTCTGGTGCGCCTCCTTCGGTCACCACCAAGCGTACGTCTTCCTTTGGCGGAGGCGGTGGCGCACGCTCGTGTTTCGACCCCCTTGGCCATTCTTCTACCCCCTCGGTTAGCCCCTCTTTCGCCCACGTTGTTCTCCAGTCCTTCAACCCCCCCTCCCTCCCCTTGTCCATCCACGCTCCAGCCTTCACAGATGTCGGTGAGCCCGCCACCATCTTCTCCCAGGAAGAGATTTCGATCTCCTGCCGGCCGCTCTGTGGACACCTCTGCCCAAGGTGTCGACACTTCTTCATGCATTGCCAAGACAAGAGTCGACACTTCTTCATGTAGGTCGGCCTGCTCCAAGTGACATCAAAATGCCTTGAGCCCGTAATGCATGCTCCCCTGACATTGAGGATGCTCCCCTGGAGCAGCGATTACTCCCCAGAGACAGCATGTGCTTCCCTGCTAGAACCCAGACAGCATATGCTCCCCTGGAGCAGCGATTGCTCCCCTGCACTGAAGGATGCTCCCCTGGAGCAGCGAATGCTCCCCTGGAGATGCGATATGCTCGCCATGCTCCCCTGAGCTGAGGATGCTCCCCTAGAGCAGTGGATGCTCCCCTGGGGCAGCGATTGCTCTCCTGGAGCAGCGAATGCTCCCCTGGAGATGCGATATGCTCGCCATGCTCCCCTGAGCTGAGGATGCTCCCCTGGAGCAGTGGATGCTCCCCTGGGGCAGCGATTGCTCTCCTGGAGCAGCGAATGCTCCCCTGGAGATGCGATATGCTCGCCATGCTCCCCTGAGCTGAGGATGCTCCTCTGGAGCAGTGGATGCTCCCCTGGGGCAGCGATTGCTCTCCTAGAGCAGCGAATGCTCCCCTGGAGATGGCATAAGCTCGCCATGCTTCCCTGATGCTGTGAATGCTCCCCTGGAGCAGTGGATGCGCTCCTGAGGCAGAGTGTGATCCCGTGCAGAGGCGCACGAATAAAAGAGTTCTGACTCCACACTCTAACAGGTGCTGCCCTCGGTCCAGTGCCGCCTGCAGGCCTTGTAGAAGTATTGTGGAGAAGTATCACCTTTCAAGTATGCTGTTATGAAATAAACTAAACATCCATACAACTGACCCAAGCACACTACAAACTGAAGTGTGTATCTGTATGGTTTTTGTGCAGCAATGGCATACACAGCTAGAAGACTGGCCGACCCTCTAGTACAACAATAATTCCTTCAACAGTTACAATTGCAGAGTCCCTTGCAGCATATCTAGAATCACCTTTACAATATTCCTTCCAGACTTCTGCCAAGTAGCAGGGTGTTTTCTTCTTATAAAATTCTGGAGAGAAAGCGAAATATCCTCTGAGAACAATATGTGTCAGACCCGTAAATATCCACCAGCACATAATCAATCTATCAATTTTACGTAATCTGGGACAACGCCCTGAGAAGAACCAGACGAGGAGGAGGACAACGAGGGAGCCAGCGGCGTAGGGAATGAGAATGTCGATGGTGGTGAGGAAGTTGGGGACGAAGCCCGGCAACTCCAAGTCCCTCGGCACGTAAGGGTGCACGTTCGTCGCCGCCGCTGTCAGACCCGTAAATATCCACCAGCACGTAATCAATCTATCCCCGAGGGACGACAGCGGGTAGGCGTAGCAGGAGAAGAAGAAGAAGCAGAAGAAAAGGAAGACAAAGGCGCCGAGCCCGTAAACAACACTGGTATGGTGAGCGCAAGAGGAGGAGGAGAGAGGTGTAGAGAGAATAGAGAGGGGAAGAGAGATGACAGAGAAGGGGAGGTCGACTCCGCAGGAGGGGAGGTCGACTCCGCAGGAGGGCGGTGCAACGTGTGTGTTTACAGTGTGAGGGGGAGAGAGGAGTGAAGGGTGTGGAGAGGGAGGCGACAGCGGCGAGGGGTGAGTGTGTGTGCGTGTGCGTGCGGTGTGAGGGTTAGAGAGAAAGAGAGTGAGACGGAGGGGGAGGGGGGAGGGCGGCCGGAGGGGGAGAAGGGAATCGGAGGGCTCCCCTCCGATCCCCTCTCCCTCGACCTCCTCCGATCCCCTGTCCCTCGACCTCCCTGAGAGAGAGAGAGAGAGAGAGAGAGAGAGAGAGAGAGAGAGAGAGAGAGAGAGTCAACGTTCAACAGGGGTATTTTAGACTTTTTACATACATTTGATGAAATATTCTACAGAATATTCTTTTCTGTAGACGGCAACAAACTACCAAGATTCATTTGTAAAATGTTAAAAATTATAGGGACTTTTAAGATAATATTCAGATTTGAGGGACTAATCGATAATTCACTAAGTTTATAGGGACTAATATGCAAAAAAACCCTATATAGTAACACAAATTGATATGCTTAAATGGGCAAATGCTTTTGCAGCCTTCAAGCACGGGCACGTTACACTTGGATCAAGCCAAACACAAGTGGTAAATCAACACTCCATGTTAATAATCATGTGAAAACAGTGTTGACGATGATGGCGATCATCGCCACTGAAGCACCGAACTATCATATGTGGAAGGCAAAGACCTGTTCAGCATGATATTTGGAACCCTTCATCAATGAGAAATTGAATCACTCCGACACCCTGCCGGATGATTTGCAGGCCAAGCCAAAATGATGTTTCAGTTTCTACTGTGTATTTCCCAGCTAGGAGACTTAACTGCTCATGTTCTGCCCATGTTACTAGAAATCGATCCAAATATAGCCAGGCATTAGATAGGTGGTAGGGCTGCCGTGATCTCGTTGATAGAATGGAATTGGCGTCTTTGCTTGAGAAGCATCTTTGCAAAGTCAAGGGCCCGGCGTTCACAGTAGGCTCGTTTGCAGGCATCTTCGATTGATTCAAAATCCTCAACGTGAGCTATACCCACAATTCTCCTGTATAATTCAAGATGGTTGCACATAACCATCACAAAATGAAAACAAAAAAACTGCTCAGTCAAAGTCTTATTTTACCTTTTTTCCAGTAGGACCAAGAATACTGACTTAAATTGATATGCTGACTACAAGTTTTGAAACGGAAGGAACAGTAAAAGAGGAGAAAAGTTTTTTCTCGTATAATACTTGAGAACAGCTCTGGGCAAGACTTTTTTCACAGTTAGATTTCTATAAAATCTCGTATTTGCATGTACCCTTTTGGCATTCAAATTTTCATGTATGACCAACTTGTTGAGAATGGTTGTTCACCTCAGCCATCAAACAGTTGGCCACTTGTCTAGAGCAAGGTGAAATTTGCTACAACCCAACGGAGATTGGAAAGATTAGACACCTTGGACTTACCAATGGTCAGATCAAAGGTAATTTGGTCGAGAAGAAGCATCGTTCAGATCTAATTAATGCTAATTAAGTCAAAAGTGGAGGATTATGGCAAGCATCTTCCATCACCATCCACCACAACCGAACTGATTTCAGTAGGTGATATGGTCCAAGATCCTATTACATCATTCCACTTTATCATTATGGCAATTGTATGCATGCACTATATTTGTTACAACATAACTGTAGAAAGAATTAGGGTTCAAGCATGTAAAAAGTGGGTGTCTAAAGATTGAATACAGTTTTATACCCTTAGATTTGTATCTCTTCACCCTCGATTAGGCCTGATTTGAGCTGTTATTCAGTCTTAAACTATTAAGCCAAAATTTGGCATTTAGTGGATCTGGCCCTATTGGGCCCTTATTGGGCCAGCGCATGCCCATTGGAATGGCCAAAGCATTGGTCTCAAGTCCATTCGAATTGCTCTTCTCACCTCAGATCTCCTATATAAGGATGGGGCTGGTCTCTGTCTCCCCATATTGGCTGCCTCAAGCCTAGTAGGGAAGAGAGCGAGAGAACGAGGGTGGAGAGAAGAAAGAGAGGATGAGGAAGGAGGAAAAGGAAGAAGCTTGGAAAAGGCATGAGAGAGTTAGAGAGATAGAGACTGTGACAGGGAGTGCAGGGGGGACCTAGACCTAGGGTTCCACTGTCCTCCACAACCCATCCATACCTTGAAGTGAAAGCTGCATAAGAGCAAGCAGAAGAAAAGCATGATCAAAAATCTCCCATTCATCTCCACTCTTATGAGGATATGTCTTCAACTCAAGACTCAAAAGTTTCTTCAAGATGCATTCCCCTACTCCCTTGTGATTCAAAATTCTAACCTTGAATTGTTAATTGTTATTAAAAGGAATTAGGAATGCACAAAATGGCCTACTTTCAAACATGTTTCTTGCTCACATCCATGGAAGGCAGAATCGGACGGGATCGGATCGGATCGCCCGATCCGATCGGATTTCGGGCGAAACGACCCGATCCCGATCCCAACTGAACCGATCCAACCCGGGATCGGCCTGGGATCGCCCAGGATCGGCCGGATCGCCCTCAATTTTAAGCTTTTTAACTTATGTTCCCTTAGATAAAAGTTATAGCAATACATGAAATATTGTAAAAGAATAACAAATTTGGAGGTTTTTGCTTCAGATTAACTAAATATTTTACCACAAATATTGTCAATTTCAAATTTTCAGCAAACTAGCAAAATAACAAAAAGATTGCAGCATGCATTGTTGGACCACCACTGTTGAGACTATGAATAGCCTAAGCACCTTAAGATCCTCATATATCTTCTACAAGATTGAATGCATTATTTGTTAACTACTTAAAATTGTTTACTAGTTCTGTTTTAATGCCAATTCCCAACTAGCCTTAGATCCATTTAATCTAGGAGTTACAGACCTGCAAATCAACAAATTTTGTGTAAAATTTTTACAGTTGGCAGACCACCTAGAATCCTAAGAGTCCAGACCTGCACGTCAACACACCTCGGTTGAATTTTGTAGTTGGCAGGTCACCTAGAATTCTAACAGATGACCTGATGAAAACAAAGATCTAGGCATGTCCTGAGGAGGTTTCAAGATGCAATTAAACTACTTCACGTTGGTCCATCCAAATGGCATGCTAGCAGATCACATGATGAATGAGATGGAAGGCACAAATGCCATGCATTTTTCTGTTTTCTTTGTTATCTTTCTTAAGGAGAAACAAATCACACAAAAGATAACCACAATTCAGAGATAGCAATTGCCTTATTGCTCTCCAGCTCATAATCCTATGTCTCAAACTTTGTGCCAGCTCATGGCAGGTGCATCCAACTATGAGTTTTAAATTTTTTTTTTGTCACATGGAACCATCTCCATACTCTCTTCCCAATATTATATACACAGCCCTGCTATACTTGTAAAAAATACAGAAAACTGATGCACATACATACATGCACGTAATCAATGCATGCACCTATTTCACAAAATGATGAGCAAATGTCACCTATTTCACATTAAATTTGATATAGATCTATGTTAGAATATTTTTTTTCTATTTTTCAGATTTTTTTAGATTTTTTAGACATTTGTATCCCTAGCCGAGTCAGCTGGTCTGACTTGGCTGGGATCGGCCGATCCCACCAACCCAGATCGGTTTGGGACCGGGCGATCCGATACCGATCCCCGATTCCGCCTTCCTTGCTCACATCTGTGTGTGTGTATGTTAATAATTGAAAGGTAATTGTTTGTTAAAGTACCACTCGTAGTGGGACTAGCAAACTACTTATCTTGGTATATTTCACCTGACAACTACATAAGAAACTTCGAGCAACAGGGACAACAGAGTTTTTGTTGATCTAATTATATAAATAACCAAGAAGAGTCAATAAACCATACTAAGACAGATAAAGAATGATAACCTTATCATCTTGGCAGCACCAAATCCAAGGCTGTCATGAAATAAATCTTTCATGTACACCTGCTGAGCACGCTGGAAAAGTTCTGACTTGCTGTATATAGAGACAGGATATGCCTCACCAGGGCCATCTTTATGCTCATTCCAAAGTGATAAAAAGTTCTTATTGAAAAGATTCCAAGTATCTTCAATTGTCTTCAAAATCCATTTTTTATATAGCTGCATGACGAACAAGTTCAGATGCAATTCATCCAAGAAAATGATGTCATATATATTTACATAAGCAATTCAGCATCTCAAAAAATAAGAAAAAAGATAGTCTCTTTTTTATATAGTCTTCTTTTTATATGCCTTCACACATGAAGACCGAACAAGTGAACGATAGTCCATGTAACTGTACAAGAATAAAACAAAACACCAGGAGGAATTGTTTAATCAACGAAGCAAGACTGAAATTGTACAAATGATTCAGAATCCTCCAATTTTCTACAGAAATACTGAGTCTACAGAATGCCAAGAATAAATCTACAACTAAGAAGAAAAGATAGAGCTCTTGGAGAAGTGATTTCAACATAGGTTATATTTCCTTGGGAAATGTTATGATTGCGTTCCCTCCAAATACTGCAGCAAATGGCATGTGGGATGATGAGTAGGATTTAGCTTATGGTATTCCTCCCAAGGTTTAGCTAAAGATTTCTGAAATTGCTCCACATCTCTGGGACTGAGTTGAAGTTGATCTGGAACAAGAAGAATAATGACAAACACACTGCAAAACCAGTTTGTTAATTCTGCTAGTGAGAAGGTGGTGAACATCCTCATTGTGTGTTCTCCACCAAATGAGCAATTTATGAGTCCCTTCTCCACTTCCTCTACACCTTGGTAATAATTCTCCGTTCGAATACTAGCCACATAAAAGCCATGAGTTTGATGACTGATTTCACCTTCCTCAACTTCAGCATAACTTCCGATACAAAGGAAGATTTTCTTCAAGTAGTTTGTCCAAAGACTTAATTGAAAACCTCCCACTTTCATCCCAAATAAACAAATCCTTCATTTGCATCCATCTGAATTTCAGAAAGCATCTGCAATTATGATAGGTATTCATCAAGTTGTTCTTCCTTGAGGTCTCTACTTAAAATTATGCACTATTTTTGGCCTTCCACTTGATAACAATCTCTAGCTGTGCTCCACTTGTCAGCAGCCAGGTGAAAACTTGGGAAACCTTATCCTTTATATAGAAACCGTTTGCTCACTTATCCCTTGTTTAACAAGAGAAAAATAACTAAATGCTGACACACTGATGACGAATTAGAGGTTTTTAGGGCTTCGGGCATCACCACCATATTTATTTGCTTTTATTCACCTGACGCATTTTGGTTTATCAGACGATTTAGGGTTCGTGTACAGGATTTTTCTCCACCGACCGGAGTCGGTGCTAATTTACATCGGAACAAGTCCGAACACCTTTAATTAAGTGTCAAAGATCTCTTTTACCCTTGCGATACCAGTTATGATATTAAGGGTTTGCCCTCAGGGAAATCCCCATGCCCTAAGGTAGGGATATATTTATGATTTTTCCTAGAGTAGGGGCATATTTGCAATTTTCCCTTAAATAGTGGTATATTTACAATTTTCCCTTGAACAGGGGTATATCTGCAATTTCCTGGACATCGAGGATATTTCTGTAATTTTCTAACTATCGGGGGTATTTCTATAATTTTCTGATCACAGGGAGTATTTTCATAATTTTTTACTAATTATAAAAAAATTCAAAAATTAAAATGTCTTATGACATGACATGATGCGATGCGCGACCATCGCCGTCATATAGATGCTCATGAACATTTCATCGAACACAAGAAGGGCGGCACAAAATCATGCACACCCGCTTTGCAAAATCAAGCTTTTAACTTCTAAAAGTTCTCCTAGACATTTCTTCAAACGCCTGGCGGGCGGCATAAGGCCACGCAACTACATAACAAAGGCCCATGGGAAGTCGAGCTTTTAGCTCTTTGTGACAAGTGGGGCATTCCATCGAACATCTCGTGGGCGACGTAAAATCATACATCCACGAAGTTGAAACTCATACAAAATTAAATCCTTTAATGCCACCTAGTGCTCTCGTGGCGTTAAATGAAAGTCTTTACCCCAAAGTCAACGGGTAGCAAGACGACGCCCAAGGATGGACAACAAACAAACAAAAAAACCTCCGCATGTCCCTTGCTGCGAGAAAGGCCAGAAGTAATAAAAAATTTCAGAAAAGGAGGCCTTTTTATAAGTGTTGACTGTAGTAGGGGGGGGGGGGGGACGTCCTCTCCCTCTCTTCTCTCATCTCTCCCCGTGGACAGGGGGCGGAGCACCCCCGATCCACCCCACCGGGATGTGGCCTCCACTGCTGCTCTTAACTGGGTGTTGCACCCGTAATTCTCTCGAAATGTTTCGAGAATTTCATTTCACGACCGACGAAAATATGACGTAGCGCCGATATCGTCGGTCCGCAGAGTACCTCCGCGACTTAGGGTCTATTAGCCCGACAATATAATCACAAGCGGCGTCACAGCAAGGGAAATCAAGAGGGACTATGCACGCACACCTGTCAAAGTTGCAGAACGACTGTGTATCACACGGCACAGACGGGTGCCAAGACTCCCCTCCAGGCGAGCGGCACGCAACCAAAACAACAAACGGACAATCCTTCGCTCCCGCACGAGTCTCCACCGACGTATTGCTGCCACGTGACGAAGACCGGGCCTCGGGAGCAATAAATGCAGAGCGGCAGCTTCTTCTCGACCCAGGGCGACAAAAAACAGGAGAAAGGATGCGAAGAGGGGCCCAAAGGCTACCCCGGGGCTCAAATGACCCCGTTGGGCCCCCAGTGGTTTCCACCAACCCCGCGGGGGTCGCGCCCACCCCGTTGGGCCCGCGCGGGGTCGACCCAACCCCGCTGGACCCAGCCGACCCCGCGGTGTTGCATCCCTATGGTTTTGATGATGTCTCACACTATAAATCAACCTTCTATCTCTAGATTCATGCTGGTTCATCACCTAAGTGAGTTCAGTTCATATGATGTTCCATTATTTCATCTATCTACACTGTTTGGTTAATATGAACAGTAGTGGGTCGACTCATCAGCAAGGGTGGGTCGACGCATCAGAACATTGATAGTTTGGGCGCAAAGTCTATACACCAGCTTGATTCATTTAGTCTGTTCATTGGCATATCCTCTTCTAGTCTGTACATCGGGCACTTTCTAACTGAAGTCCATACACTGGTCTCAATACTCAAAGTCAGTTCACCTCAACCCTATACATCCTTCCAAGCTTCAACTCTATACATTGGAATGTCAAGCTTCACGTCTATACACTGGCTGCTGCATTCTCTTGATGTCTACACATCCGATAGTGTAAGTCTATACAGCGCCCAGTATCATGCTTGCATAGTCTGTACAACACCTGCTTCAACTCTCAAGTCTACACATTGCATGTCAGTAGGCTTGCACACAATAAAGTTCATACATTGCACAATGTCTGAACATTGGTTCAGAGATAGCTTCAGCCAAGTCTATACATCAACTGGCAGTCTTCATGCTAAGTATATACACTCCTTGAATCCAAGTCTGTACAGCGTCAATTGTCTAGAATTCTTGAAGTCTGTACATCGGACTGCTTCTTTTGAAGTCCATACATTGGCTCGTTCACTTTTGCAAAGTCTGTACATCAGACTGTGGCAAAGTATATACATTCGGTTCCTTGGGCAAAGTCTATACATTGATTAGTCTGCACATTGCCTTTAGCCCAAGCATTCAACGCCAAGTCTGTACACTCCTCATCTGTTCCTACGCTTGGCCAAGTCCATACACTCAACTTTTCCCTACGCTTTCCTGGCCAAGTCTGTACATCACTAAGTGTGTACATTACATGCTGCTCAAACATTCAAAGTCTTCAAAGTCTGTACAGTGTCCGTCTCAGCCAGCGTCTCATGCTGCGTCTTAGGCAAGTCTGTACATCGGCCTCATTCGTTCAAGTCTATACATTGAACTGCTCTTCAAAGTCTGTACAGCGTCCGTCTCAGCCAGCGTCTCATGCTGCGTCTTAGGCAAGTCTGTACATTGGCTTCATTCGCTCAAGTCCACACATCCACAGTGGTTCATCAAGTCTATACATTCACTTGAGCGTCACCAAGTCTGTACAACGTTGAAGCCTTCACAAGTCCATACATTGCTTGAGCTTCACCAAGTCTGTACAACGCTGAAGTCTTCTCAAGTCTGTACAGTGCTTGAGCTTCATCTAGTCTGTACATCGCTTCAAGCGATTCAAGTCTATACAGACTGCCTTCACATTCAGAGTCTGTACATCGGTTCAACAGCCGATCGTCTCATACAGAACTTTCCAAGTCTGTACAGCCGAGTGTCTAATGCATCGTCTCACCCTGGCATAGTCTATACACTGGCTAAAGCTGTCGTAGTCTATACATCACCGTTGGGGTTCAAGTCAATACACTGCTCACAGTCTTATTAAGAGTCTCACACAGGTTCCAAGTCTGTACATTGGTTATGCTTCGTGAAGTCTATACAGTGGCAGAAGCTTTGTAATGTTTACACACTGGTAAGGATCGTTTGCATTGTTCATAAGTCTATACACTGCCATTCATGCGCATTGCTCATATGTCTATACACTGCCTTCACACATGCGCTTCTTTCATTAAGTCTGTACACTCTCTCACGTTGTACACACTTAATCAGTTGAAGGTTCTGAAGTATATACATTCATGTTAATAGCCTGAACTAACTAAGTCTATACATTCCATCTGTCTGTCTGCAGGCGATTCAGGCTGATGATTGGGCACGTGAACCGAGGTTGGCACCTGGCACGTGATCCAAGACAACAGGCGCATGACACGTGGATGGCAACCTGGTCAGGATGCTGCCATGTGGTCGAAATTCAAATGATCTGGCCAAAAGTGCATGGGCGGGAACCTGGCAGCCACACGCCAATATCTGCTATAAATATAGAGCTTCATCCTTCAGTAGAAGCTTGATCGTGAATAGAAAAAGCAGAAGCCATTGGTGAGAGTTTGCACGATCCAGAAAAGAAAAAGAGCAGAGAGTTCCAGATCCGAGAGGAGTTTGTTCGAGAGAGAGAGCAGTAGTTGTGGATTGATGAATTGCTTCATTTGAAGCTACATTTGTATTGGGTTTCAGAACCGATTTCTTCTTCATTGATTTTTGTTTCTACTTTGCTTTCGTTTCATTTTGTTCATCCTTCTGATTTGAATTGGTTTCCCTCCGGTGTGTGGAGGAAGGGAGTATTACTCCAGTTTCCCTCTGAGTTGCAGAGGAAGAGAGATCGGTGATCTCTGGTGGTGTTTGTGACTGATTGTCATTAACAGTTTCCCTCCGGTGTGTGGAGGAAGGGAGAGGATTCTCCGGTTGTGTTCTAGCTGGGAGCTAGAACAGGTTTCAAGTTCTGTGGGTAGTAGAACTTGGTTGAGGGATTTGTTTCCCTTGGTGTTCAAGCTGTGTGGCAGCATGTTGTTAGCAGACTGAGTCTGCATTGATCTAGCATCATCTAGTGGAATCCTCACTCTAGTTGGAGTGAGGGGTGGATGTAGATTGCGGACTGCAATCGAACCACCTAAAAACCGAGTGCCTCCTCTGTGGTTTGCTATTGTTATCTGCGCTCTTAATCTGCTTGTCTCTTTGCTTCCATGTGATCAGTTCTTCATTCTCATTTACATTTCTCTGTGTACGGGTTAAGGAGGTGCGTTAGCAGTAGAATTTATTTTCCGCCTAAGTTTCTACAAATTGGGAGTGATCTATTCATCCCCCCCCTTCTATATCACTCTTGCTGCGCTAACAATTGGTATCAGAGCAGGTTTACGCCATGTGGACGAACGGTCAAGGAAATGCTGGTGGTCCTAGAACCTTCATGGCCGAAGGTCAATCTATTAGCCGCCCTCCTTATTTCGATGGTAGTAACTATCTGTTTTGGAAGAACAGGATGGAAGTGTTCATCAGGGCTCAGAGTCATAAACTGTGAAGAGTAATCACGGTGGGGCCATATGATCTGCCACCAAACGAGGACGCTTGGACAGATGACCATGTCAAGCTCTCCTCACTCAACTGGACGGCGCTGAACATCATCCAGTGTGCTGTTCATCCAGAGGAATATGCCCGTATATCTGCATACAGAACTGCCAAGCGAATGTGGGATGAGCTGCAATTGATCTATGAAGGTACAGCTCAAGTGAAAGCCTCGAAGGTAAACCTCTACACTTCTAAGTATGAAATGTTTAAGATGAATGCAGATGAGAATATAACCGAAATGTATACCAGGTTGTCCTTGATCACTAACACACTTAAAGGGCTAGGGAAGGATCTTGCTGAGGCAGACATAGTCAGGAAAATCCTTAGATCTTTATCCCCGGCATGGCACACTAAGGCCATTGTGATTGAGGAGTCAAAAGATCTGACTATCTTGACTGTGAATGAACTCATAGGATCTCTTATGACCTATGAGATGAATTTCAAAGGAGGTGGAGAAGGAAGTGAGAGGAAGGGTAAAAATGTAGCTCTAAGGACATCCCGCAATAAGAGTAGCAACAGCGGGAGCAGCAGCAGTAGCCCCGAGTCTGAGTCCGAGCTTGAAGGTTTGTCAATCTCGACCAGGAGGAGCAGGCAATGCTCACTAGACAGTTCAGAAAATTTCTGAAGAAAAAGGGAAAGACCTTTAGGAAGAAGAAGCCACACTCTTTCAACAAGAGTGCTGAATTTACTAGCTACAGGGATAGAAATCCTAAGAGACTAACTTGTTTTAATTGTAACAAACAGGGACATATGAAAGGCGAATGCCCAGACCTCCAGAAGAAGGGTCCCTATCTTCAGAAGAAAAACATAAAGGTGCAGAAGAAGAAGAAGCCACAGGCGATGGTCTGCACATGGAGCGAGGAAGAAGAAGACCCAGAAGAAGCTTCCTCAGAAGAATATGAAGATGGAATTTGCCTTATGGCAAACAGTGAAGAGGAGGTAATAAATGTTTTTGAAAATTTCTCAATTGATGACTGGGAGGATGCTTATGGTGATTTGTTAGATAAATTTAATTCTCTTAGTAAAGAGCACAGAGTTCTGAAAAGAAAATTTAACACAAATGTTGAAGAACAAACTCTGGTCTGTGAGGAAAATGAGAAGCTAAAAGAACAACTAGAAGAAATGACCTCACTAAGGAAAGAAAATGATAAGCTCAAGGAAGAAACTCAAGAAAGTCAAAAACAGCTCAATGAATTCAAAACTAAAATTGAAGAAAGCATGAATGAAATTAGAGTGAATTCAGAGAAATATGAAGCTGTGAAGAAAGTAAATGTTGAACTCCTAAAAAATTCTGAGTCCCTTCAAAAGGAGCTGGAAGACAAACAGAAAGTCTTAGAAAAGTTTGTCCAAGGAAAGACTAGCTTAGATGCTATACTAGGGACTAGGGTCAATTTCAATAAGGAAGGTCTAGGCTACGACCCAACCAACAAGAGACCCTTGCAATTCAAGACCATCACCTTCTGCCCAGAGAAGGGAAAAGAAAAGCTGGACACACCATCCAGCTCAAGCAGCTCTAAGGAAATTCAAAGTCCTAAAGAGAACACAAAAACCAGTACTGGACAACCATTTAAGATGGGAATGAATTTTATGAAGAATAACACTAAGCCCACTCACCAGAACACAAATGGTAGATGGACCAAGAAAGTAAATCAGAATAAGAGCTGGAATTACAACAATCAGATGGGTCCAAACAGGACCTACTGGAGAAATAACTTTCATGGTCAAAGATATGCTAATCAACAAGCCTACAGGAAATTTCCTGGGAATAGGAAGACTAATGAATGGAATAGAACTCACTTCTCCAGTTCAGCTGGATTCATCTTTAATAAACCAGAAAGGAAGGTGCCAGAGAAAACCATGCTGAAACAAATCTGGATACCTAAACACTTGATCAGAGATTTGAACAATATCATTGGACCCAACTCATCTTGGGTTCCAAATCACTCTGCTTGATGTATCTGTGTAGGTCGGCCTGGCAGCTGAAGACAACAAGTGGTACCTCGACAGTGACTGCTCCAGGCATATGACAGGAGACCGATCCAAGTTTAGCAAGATAGAGATGAAGCCAGGGGGTCTGGTCAAGTTTGGAGGAAAGAACAAAGGACACCTGAACAAAATGGGATTGTGGAGAGAAGAAATAGAACAGTGGTGGAGATGGCCCGAACCATGTTGATTGAAAGTAAATTACCTAGAAGGTTTTGGGCAGAAGCGGCCAATACAGCAACCTACATAATCAACAGGGCCATGGTAAGACCCATACACAAGAAAACACCCTATGAGCTTCTAAAAGGTAAGAAACCAAACTTGTTTCATTTCAGAATTTTTGGAGCAAAATATTTTATTCATAACAATGATAAGAAAGATTTAGACAAGTTTGAAGCCAAGAGTTCACCTGGAATATTCTTGGGTTACTCTGAAGTGTCAAGGGCATATAGGGTATTTAACATATCAGATCAGAAAGTGGAAGAGTCTCCACACATCCTTTTTGGTGAAAAGAAAGATGTTTCTAATGTTGAAAATCCTGACAGGGATTCCAATCATGGTGGAGATTTTCTAGAAGACCAACAGGAAGAAGAGAAGACTCAGCCGAGTGGAGAAACAAATTCCCCAAATCAGGAAGGTCCAAGAGAAACAGGTGAGTCTTCAACAAATATCAGATTTCTTAAAGACCATCCTTTAGATAAAGTCATAGGCAATCCTGAAGATCCTCTTCGGACTAGGTCTCATTTTAGAAATGTGAATAATGATGACTTAATTGCATTAGTCTCACAAATTGAACCTAAAACAGTAGAAGAAGTCTTAGCTGATCAAGCTTGGGTCAATGCTATGAGTGAGGAATTAGGTCAGTTTGAAAGGAATAATGTCTGGGAGCTTGTCCCAAGACCAGATGGTATAAATATCATAGGGAACCAAGTGGGTGTTCAAAAATAAGATGAATGAAGATGGAATCATCCCTAGGAATAAGGCCAGATTAGTAGCCAAAGGCTACTGTCAGGAATTCGGTGTAGACTTTGATGAATCCTATGCACCTGTGGCTAGGATGGAAGCTATAAGATTGTTGCTTGCCTTTGCATGCTCAAAGAATATAAAACTCTAACAAATGGATGTTAAAAGTGTCTTTTTAAATGGAGTCATTAAGGAAGAAGTTTTTGTTGAACAACCTCCTGGATTTCAATATTCTCCTCAACCTAACCAAGTTTTCAGGTTAAACAAAGCCTTGTATGGTCTAAAGCAGGCTCCAAGAACTTGGTATGAAAGATTGTCTGAATTTCTGATCAGCAAGGGCTACAAAAGAGGTAAAGTTGATCAAACTTTATTCACCAAAGGCATAAACAGAGATCTCATCATAGTTCAGGTATATGTAGATGACATTGTATTTGGATCAACTAAGCATGAACTATGTGATGAATTTTCTACCATGATGTCTGCTGAATTTGAAATGAGCTTGGTTGGTGAACTAAAATATTTTCTTAGATTGCAGGTACAGCAGCTAGAAGATGGGTGCTTCATCAACCAAACCAAATACACAATGGAACTGTTCAAAAGGTTTGGCATGGAAAACTTAAAGCACATTACTACACCCATGGGCACCAATACTTCATTGGATGCAGATGAGACAGGTAAAGAAGTAAATGCCAAACTTTATAGAGGTATGATTGGATCACTTCTTTACTTGACAGTCTCTAGACCAGATATACAATTCAGTGTAGGAATGTGTGCAAGGTATCAATCTAGACCTACTGAATTACACTTAACTGCAGTTAAAAGAATCTTCAGATATCTGTCAGCTAGTCATTCTCTTGGTTTATGGTTTCCTGCATCTCACACATTTAACTTAGTAGCATACACAGATGCTGATTATGCAGACTGTAAACTAGACAGGAAAAGCACTAGTGGCCATTGTGAATTCTTAGGTGGGTGTTTAGTGTCTTGGGGCTCCAAGAAACAACATTCTGTGGCCCTCTCCACTGCAGAAGCTGAATATGTGGCTGCAGGGAGCTGTGGAACTCAAGTAATATGGATTAAACACCAGCTTCAGGACTACCAAGTAGACCTGGGGTGCACACCAATTTACTGTGATAATACTAGTGCCATCAATCTTGCTAAAAATCCTGTTTTGCATTCACGAACCAAACACATAGAGATAAGACATCATTTTATAAGAGACGAGGTGTCTAAGAATAATTTTGAACTGCTTCATGTAGGCACAGATAATCAGATTGCTGACATATTCACAAAACCTCTGGATAATGAAAAATTCACCACATTGAGAAGAGAATTAGGCTTATACAAATTGTCTTAATTATGAAGCATGTTCTTGTTGTGAGGGGGAGTTGTGTCTGTCTGATGTTTAGCCTTCTTTCATGCTGGTTTAAGGGGGAGTTCAGAATACTTACTGGTTAGCTTTCAGGAATACTCTGAGTAAGGGAAAGCTTTGAGTTTATGCTGGAATGCTTTATTGAGGAATGCTATGTCTTAGGGGGAGCTAAGTTGTGATGTGAGAAGAGAAGTTCTTTGACAGATTTAAAAAAAAAAAAAAAGGGGGCTGTCCAGATGTGTAATTTTGCTGGTCTTGCATGACTGATCTAGAGTGGTTCTCTCAGACAGTAGAGTGTCACTTATCTCTTAAGTCTATAAGTCAGTAACTCTAATCTCCAGATTAGAATCTTTCCTTTAGTACTTCTTCAGAGATCTGGACTAAGTGCATAAAGTATATCTTCCTACATTGTCATTGATTCTGGTTCAGGCCAAAAAACTTGTATGTCTTGATATCTGACCCAATCAACTTGAAATCTAGACTTCAAGACTCAATTCAAGAAATAGTCATTTTGGTATTATTTTCAATCATTCTATCTCTTTAACTCAAGGGATTAACTGAACAAAACTGTTCTGTTTTGATCACTGAGAAACTGGGAGCTTCATCAATGAAATGATTATTTCTCCCATGTCATGAGGTGTCAAATGCTTAAAATGAATGAAAAGACATGACAGAGCAATGGTGGCTTGCTGGTGAGTAACTGGGGACTCTGGCCTCTAATCAAGGTGTTTCCTCATGTCAAAAGCCACAGTTACTATCTCTGTTCCCTAATAATAATAAAAAAAGGGGAAGTAATGAGGTACTCACTCTGAGTAACTGGAGATTCAGGCCTCTAATCAAGGTGTCTCTCTAATGTCAAAGGAGTGAACTACCAACTTACTCATTAATCTTCTTGAAAATCATCTCCAACAAAAAAATTCCTTGTTGTTATGCAACTAATGGATTGCTTGTCCTCAATACCTTGAGAACACCTCTCTGATTTCGTCTCTTGCTGTATTGTGGGATAGTTGAATGATCAGCTATATCTGACCATACTTGTGAATTCCTGCTCTAAATCATCCACTATGTATGTTGATAAACTTGTCTATCATTCTACTTCTCTATTGTGTACTGGAGTATAAAGAATCTTCTCTTGAGAATAGAAACTCACTTATTCTCTTAAGACCTACTTGTGACTCTCTGCACTACGAAATTACTGCTCTTATTCTTCATGTTTCCAGCACTGTCATACATTCTGTCGTTCTTTTTGCTGATGTCAAAGGGGGAGAGAAGTTTGCAATATCTGCAATATCAGTGAGAAGTTCTGCAATATCAGTGAGTCTTGGATTTGTCTTGAGCTTTGGGGGAGTCATGTTGCTTCGTGGAAGATATGGTTATGAGTTGTGGGGCAGATGAGAGTGTGTTGTAGGGTTTGTATAATTCATCTGCACGTGCATGTCTTGAATTTACTCTGTTTGTTGCAGCTGATATAAATCTCCTGTGGAACCTTGATATTGCTTGATTCATAGTGTTGTCATCATCAAAAAGGGGGAGATTGTTGCATCCCTATGGTTTTGATGATGTCTCACACTATAAATCAACATTCTATCTCTAGATTCATGCTGGTTCATCACCTAAGTGAGTTCAGTTCATATGATGTTCCATTGTTTCATCTATCTACACTGCTTGGTTAATATGAACAGCAGTGGGTCGACTCATCAGCAAGGGTGGGTCGACGCATCAGAACATTAATAGTTTGGGCACAAAGTCTATACACCAGCTTGATTCATTTAGTCTGTTCATTGGCATATCCTCTTCTAGTCTGTACATCGGGCACTTTCTAACTGAAGTCCATACACTGGTCTCAATACTCAAAGTCAGTTCACCTCAACCCTATACATCCTTCCAAGCTTCAACTCTATACATTGGAATGTCAAGCTTCACGTCTATACACTGGCTGCTGCATTCTCTTGATGTCTACACATCCGATAGTGTAAGTCTATACAGCGCCCAGTATCATGCTTGCATAGTCTGTACAACGCCTACTTCAACTCTCAAGTCTACACATTGCATGTCAGTAGGCTTGCACACAATAAAGTTCATACATTGCACAATGTCTGAACATTGGTTCAGAGATAGCTTCAGCCAAGTCTATACATCAACTGGCAGTCTTCATGCTAAGTATATACACTCCTTGAATCCAAGTCTGTACAGCGTCAATTGTCTAGAATTCTTGAAGTCTGTACATCGGACTGCTTCTTTTGAAGTCCATACATTGGCTCGTTCACTTTTGCAAAGTCTGTACATCAGACTGTGGCAAAGTATATACATTCGGTTCCTTGGGCAAAGTCTATACATTGATTAGTCTGCACATTGCCTTCAGCCCAAGCATTCAACGCCAAGTCTGTACACTCCTCATCTGTTCCTACGCTTGGCCAAGTCCATACACTCAACTTTTCCCTACGCTTTCCTGGCCAAGTCTGTACATCACTAAGTGTGTACATTACATGCTGCTCAAACGTTCAAAGTCTGTACAGTGTCCGTCTCAGCCAGCATCTCATGCTGCGTCTTAGGCAAGTCTGTACATCGGCCTCATTCGTTCAAGTCTATACATTGAACTGCTCTTCAAAGTCTGTACAGCGTCCGTCTCAGCCAGCGTCTCATGCTGCGTCTTAGGCAAGTCTGTACATTGGCTTCATTCGCTGAAGTCCACACATCCACAGTGGTTCATCAAGTCTATACATTCACTTGAGCGTCACCAAGTCTGTACAACGTTGAAGCCTTCACAAGTCCATACATTGCTTGAGCTTCACCAAGTCTGTACAACGCTGAAGTCTTCTCAAGTCTGTACAGTGCTTGAGCTTCATCTAGTCCGTACATCGCTTCAAGCGATTCAAGTCTATACAGACTGCCTTCACATTCAGAGTCTGTACATCGGTTCAACAGCCGATCGTCTCATACAGAACTTTCCAAGTCTGTACAGCCGAGTGTCTAATGCATCGTCTCACCCTGGCATAGTCTATACACTGGCTAAAGCTGTCGTAGTCTATACACTGGCTAAAGCTGTCGTAGTCTATACATCACCGTTGGGGTTCAAGTCAATACACTGCTCACAGTCTTATTAAGAGTCTCACACAGGTTCCAAGTCTGTACATTGGTTATGCTTCGTGAAGTCTATACAGTGGCAGAAGCTTTGTAATGTTTACACACTGGTAAGGATCGTTTGCATTGTTCATAAGTCTATACACTGCCATTCATGCGCATTGCTCATATGTCTATACACTGCCTTCACACATGCGCTTCTTTCATTAAGTCTGTACACTCTCTCACGTTGTACACACTTAATCAGTTGAAGGTTCTGAAGTATATACATTCATGTTAATAGCCTGAACTAACTAAGTCTATTTTCTGAAATCATCGAACCCGATCTCCCAAGATTTTTCCGAGATCTCTTCGAAATCTCTTCTCTCTAACCCCCCCCCCCCCGAGACGAAGTCAAGATCCGATATA
This sequence comes from Amorphophallus konjac, assembly GCA_022559845.1. Classification (NCBI taxonomy): domain Eukaryota; kingdom Viridiplantae; phylum Streptophyta; class Magnoliopsida; order Alismatales; family Araceae; genus Amorphophallus; species Amorphophallus konjac. Next base: position 239,719,586 of record CM040120.1, read on the forward strand.
GCAAACCATGCAGGCTACCTACAATCTGGAGAGTTCTTCCTCCTGCTGAATTATCGTCAGGGTCTTTGTCTTCCATTCTTGGATAGCATAGAGGTGTGCAAATTTGCCCCAAAGGGCTGCAAGCGCTGACATCCAGGTCTCCTTAGGGAGACTAACTGCATGGTAACCCTTGGTATAACTCTCAAGGCTGCTCCTCATAGCCTCGATAGAAAGGAGGAGGACCTAGTTGTAGCAATGGCTGGAGGTTATGGATGAGCATAGCAGCCGTGTCAACATTTGCCAACGGCATAGCGGGCTGCAGAATGTCAGGCCACTCAACATCAAGGGCAAGAAACCCCGAGGTGCCTTTGAAGTCTTATCAACTGAAGCTATAACCATGTAAAAAAGGGTGACAAGAAATGATGATTATCCTTTCAAAAAGGAGAAGAAAATATATATATGCAGAATTCCACTCCACAAGCCGCATATTTCTACCTAAAACAGTAATAGGCTCAAGTTCAACTTCAAAAGGAATCTCCTTTTGGGAATCAGAAGAAGGAACACCGGTGAGGGCATGTGACCCCGCAAGCTGGGCATTCACAACAATACTCTCTGCAGATGGAAGAAATCTATGTAGTTCAAGACAACACGTTTACAAAAAATGATGAGGATGGAGCATAATGAAATGGGCAGATACCTATCTTTGGGACGTTTTCTTTCCCAGGAGTAGCAGCAAGGACAAACCCTACATGAGTAGGTGCCTTAGAGGGTGACACCTCTTCTCCTTGAGTCGACACCTCAATAGCATGAGACTCCGTCGCCCTAAAAGTTTCTATTGTTGGTTTTGAGGACCTCGTGGGAGTAGGAGCTGCAAAAAAAAGTACAAAAAACAAGGAGGATTAATTCCATAAAAGAAAAAGAAAAAGAAAAAGAGAAAGAAGGAAGAAGAAATGTCCACCTGTCGGACTACTCTCAGCGAGAGGGGTCTCAACCAGAAGTGTACCTGAAGCCAAAGGTTCAAGAGACGTGTCAACATTATCAACATTGCCCTATTCTTCTGAAGGGGCCTGATGAGTCCCCTCTGCAAGAGTGGCTTCACCAGCCTGGGGGTCATACTCCTCCCCATCTCGATGAACAACTATTAAAATGAATTGGTACGATAAGTGGCAATAATTCAGAATGTAGAAGGAATGAATGAATAAGCGAGTGGAAGAACAAATCTCTTACCCGGAGGGTCTACAACTCTAGTTTCCACCAAGCTAACGATGCAGACCAATAGACCTAGGGCAAAAGATGGTATAACGCCACTTGAAGCTCCCAACTTGGGGAGGCTTTGCTCAACCATGTCAGTAGCACCAAACACCATAACTCCTCTTGCCCTCGGGTCCTTATGAAAGTCTGGGCGGTTGATGCAGACTAGGCTTAACGAGCTTCGAGAACATTTCCATGGAGGCCAAGTCTGTAGCTGCATAATTCATAGCAAGTTGGATAAAAGAAGGAACAACAACAAGAATGGAACAGTGAAATAAAAGGGAAAACCCGGCTTCTGGTTCACCTGGAATAGCCCTCACTTCCCCGTTTTCAAGGGAGCTCACAGAAGTTGAGGAATGGTCCTTGTCAGAGGAAAAACCTGAGGCCCCTGGGCTCGAAGAAGATATGAAGCTTCCCTCACTCGAAGAATCAGAAGAAACGGAGTCTCCCTCATTGGAGGAGGAACTAGAGCCCTCTCTGATGGGAGGAGGGTTAGGCATGACTTCTGGTCCCCTATGAAACGAGAAGAAGATATTTATCAACAAGGAAATACTCAAATTCTCACATGCAGCAAAAAGGGGGAGGAGCACATGAAAATTACCCAAAGGCTGAGCGGCAGGATGCCAGGAGCCCCCTCCATGCCAGGTAAAGGGGAGGCAGCGGTGACCGGTGTATAGTCATTGTTGGGAAGACCTAGATCCTCAACATCAATATCAATCTCAGGAAAAGACTCATCAAAGGCCAGCCCTGCCTCTGAGAAAACATTGCCAGGAGTGGGGGAGAAACTCATCCCTGTCCCAGCTTTGAGAGGACCTGCATCAAGCCAAATAAACGTTGTGATATTTTATGGAGACTGGGGGTGAGCTCTAAAGTCTGAAGAAAATTGTTCACTCACTTGAAATGTTAGTCCTGTCAGGGGTCGTCTCCCTGGTTCGAAGATGCGAGGTTGGTTGGACGTCGTCCTTATTATCTTCCTCCCGCTGCCTTTTGAGGAAGTAGTGGGCTCTTTGTAGGTCAAATCTGGAGCCTGCTATAAAGGAGAGACTCCATCATCCTGGCCAGCATGAATATCTGCTACAAAGAGAATATGTAAGGCGGCATTCCTATAAAAAAAATACACAGTGAAGAGATGGACAACAAGGCAATTACCTGCAGACCCTATGGGCCTAAGCGACCTCAAAATAATTTGCTCGTGTTTCAGCTGAAGGACACTAGTCGCCTTATTTGCAGCCTCTAAAATTTTCGCTTGGAGTAGTGGCCACCTCCACATTGGAAATATGCTCCACTAGGCCAGCAGTACCGATCACATTGATAATGTGAGTTCTCCACTCCATAATTGTATTGTCACTAAAGGTTCCCTCAGGCATCGATTGTGACAACTAGGATCTCTTCTTCAAACCACAAGAGACCCAGAAATGTTTCCACCAGGAGTAAGCCTATGGAGGACCAGAGGTGATACCTTGGCGAGACGAAGAGGGAGCTGAAGCTGCTACCACTGTACCCTTCAAGGGTCTAAAGGCTCCGGTATATTGATTCTGATCGGTGGGAATTGTTCGGCTTCCTGTTCTCCAGACTTTCTCAATATCCCTAATGGTCTTGGAAAACTTGGGTCAAGAAACAAAGCTGGCATATTATCACTTTTGAGACGCTTCTCTTCAGTTGACCTTATGGCTTCAGCATGCTGCCTGAAGACGTTGCTATTCTTAAACCACCATTGGGCATAATATATGTCAAAGCAACCTTTGTGCATCTATGTTGGAATAAGGTATTCCTCCTTCACATCACGGCAAAAGAAGTCGCACCATGCTGTTGCAACAAGGTGCACATCCCGATGCTTATACTGTTGAAGAACCAACGAGAATTTGGAATTGGGCAGGGTGGTCTGATCATATCTAAAGTTCCGAGCAAACCGATGTAGATCATAAGGCTTGAGAACTACGGTGCTGGAACGACGATAAACAAGGACACCGGGGCGTGTGCAAAGCACCCATTCAGCAAGAGCATATGCAGAAGGTTCAACATGAGAGGATAATCTGCAAACATCTGTGCCTCCTTCCCAGTTCCCGCTCTAAATAAGGGCGATAAAGATAGGAGCAGTGGTTGAGATCCAAACCCTCGTTCTTCCTAGTGGGAAGAAAAGATAAAGCCTGACGAACACCAACTAGCTGTGTGAGCACATCTTGGTCCGGGTGACTACAGAAAGCAAAGATGAGGGGCGCCATAGGATTGTTAACTGGCGATCTCTGAGAAAACTCCGGTAACAACAGCTCGGCCCATGTACTCAAGTAATGTGTGGGCATTAAAATACTCGTCTCGGGGTGAGGAATGAGTAGTTAAAGCCCCGAAGGAGTGGTAAATATTAGCAAGAGCTGCAGGAGCAATAACAACTCTCTGACCACATGTCATCAAACATGCTGGATAAACAACTTCGGCTCAGAGAACACCTACCTCGCCACGAGGAATCACAAAGGTGACTAACCAGTAAGCCAAATATGCTGCCAAACATGTGAGAGGAGGCAATCCTCGCGAATTCCACCCTTTCTTTGGAGCAGGCGGATGGAGTCGATGCTAGCGGAATTTCAATACTACTTCCTTGCATTGGTTCCAAGACACTCCAAGCTGAGCAAACTCCTCATGAAAATTTGTAAAAATGTCGCACCTAGGCATTCAAAGTCACCCTGGATGTGCGGGGATCTTGTCTTTACCCACTTGGGCCAAATCCCTCGGGGTCTTCATTAAATATCTGTAACAATAAGGCATGTGATACCTCCCTGCACCATCAGAATGATTGTGTTGGAGATCATCGAGGGCTATCTCATCATAAGCTCACCCACAAATGGGAAGACCAGAGATCCGTTGGAAAGCCTAGAGATCTAGGGATGTTTCACCCTCTCCAGTGATAAAGATGTTCCAGCGACAGTTAAATCTTTCTGTCAAGCCTTGTAGCAGATCTATGTGGCAAGGATAAAAATATAATGCGGTTGTTACTGCATGACGGATCCCTGCCTTGTCCAGCACTATTTTGTAAACACCAAGAATGCCCATAAGCCATTCTGTCGCCCCTTGATGATAATTATGGGAGGGGATGACAGACCATCTCCCATACCAGCTAGGGGCCTTGAGTGTTAGTATCCTTTCGAGCAGACAATCATGGTCATATCCATCATTCACAAATTTAACCCTTGAGGGTGTTAAGATCATGCCATCCACTGTTGGCTTTATAACCTTGTGACGCCCATATAAATGCCAGGAAGCTAGCGATAAAGATGCAGAGTGGACTTTGAAGCTTTCGAAACGGCTAAAAAAGCCCAAACTTTTCTGATCAGGGTATTACTTCTATCACACAAAACCCTCCTGGAAGCTTGGATACGAGAATGTGCATGTGTCTTGCATACTATCTCTCCTCAGTAGTATAGTTCGCTCAAGGCGACGCCTCTCCTCCGACAAAAGTGGATCATCGTCCTCCATGTTCGGAGGAATAAAATTCTAAATGAAAACAAGATGGATTGGGAGGCGGATATCACCGTGATTGATCAGATACATAAATACCATTCCTCTTAGTAATACAGGATGTGTCAACAACTCCCTCATCTGGGTCTGTACCCTCAGCTGGCCCTTCTGTGACCCAGAACAAGCCAAGGTCCATTGAATCAAAATTTTCAACAGTGATCTTTCATGGAGGAAATGACGACATGGGCTTGTCAGTCCGCTTGACATAATGATTTTTAGAGCCCCTAATTTTCAGTTTCTTTGAGTAGTCTTTATCTCCACCGTAGCGAGCCATGGCTAAAAGCACTGCAAAAACAAAAAAAAAGAGGGTCAGACGAAGTAGACAAGGATATCAATGAAGTGATTAAATTTAGTTCAAAAAATCCCACTGTGCCAGAAAGACTTGGGGAAACAAAAATTATAAGGGGGCACGGGTCGCCCGCCTTTGCCTCTGGTTTGACGGACACTCTGGGGGGGGGGGGGGGGCATTTGTTGAGCCCATTATTTTTCTCGAATTAATCGAGATAATTTATCTCGAATTAATCGAGGCAAATTTAATTAAGGTGGCTCGATGATGGTCGGAATACGACACAAAGCTAGCACTGTTGCTTCCAGGAGTCATCTTCAGACCTCGGGAAACCCCGGTCGAATAACCCATCATATTTTCGAGATAATCGAGGCAATTGGAGGTAATTCAACTCAACAACGACCAATAAAGGGCACAAAGCCTAGTGTCGTCGTGATCCCGGACAAAGTCTCGAATCCCAAAGATTCCCGTCGGATGTCCGGAGCTAAAGAAAAAGACCTCGCAGCAAGAAAGCAACCACACGAGGATATTTTACACACCTGTGGAATGTTCGACACGAGTGTACAAGACGGCCCAGTGGAATGCAAACTTCTCCCCTCGACGAATGGCAGGGAGAAAACAAAGCAAAGCACAAAGGAGGAGCTTATTTCTTTTCTCCATGTGGCCAAGCAACAAAAAACCCAAGGAAAAAATAAAAAAAAGAGGCTTTTATAGGGGCTGCCCCCCTCTCCTCAAGTTTCCTAGTCACCCGGACCTGGGCCTGGGGTCAATTGGATGTCGCCCGTGGTCAATCGACCCCGAATAAGTCCTCCCAGGCTAATCCAGGGTCGATCGCCCCTCTAAAGGGGCCGGTCAACCCGGATAGGCCTCTCGGGCTTATTTGCGGTTGACCGCTCCCCAACCGGGGTCAATCGACCCCGGATAGGTCCATGGGACATAACTGGGGTCAATTACCCCCCAACTTGGGTCCATCGACCCCGGGTAGGTCCATGGGAACTAACCGGGGTCGATTGCCCCCCCTCTCGAGGTCAATCGACCTCTGATAGGTTTTTTGGACCCATCCAGGGTCAACTACATCTTTTCTTCTTCAGGACACGGTTGCCCCACCTACTAGGTCATTTGACCCCGGATAAGTTCCCTCGGGGACCTATCCGGGTCCAAGTGACCCCCCTAAGTTCTATAAATATCCCCCATGGGCCCCACATCAAAAAAACGAAGAAGGAGAATCGAGAAGAGATCGAAGACACTCATCGGAGGCGTGCTTAAGAGTTCGTGTGCTCTGTGTTTATAAAGGCCCACTCAAGGGTACGAGTTATAAATACCCCGGGTCTTACACTTTTGCCCCTTGGGGCCATGTTATGTAATTTTTAGTGTATTTTGGCGGTAGAAGTATTGTAATTTTCTGAATCAATCATAAATTACATTATACTCCCAAAATGACAAGAGAATCTCCTCAATGTTCTCTACTTGCAGAAATACCTTGCAAAATTTTGAAATTGTGATTATGTTTTGCATTTTTGCGGAAGAGTCCTGTAAAGTCTATAATTTCTTGACGAAGTCTTGTATTTACAAAATCTTGAATTTATGCAAATATTCTTTGTTTATTTCAAGGAATTGCAGAAATACCCTGGCTTCTAGTTAAATTGTGAATATAGTCTCTTGATGAGGAATGTTTGTGCATGTCCCTTCTAAGTTCATGGTCAATGCCAAACTGCATAAATACTCGAGTGTTATCCGAGAATTACCAAAATATCTATGGAATATTCTAAAAATTATCAAAATATCCTTGGGGCCCAGAAATTATCAAAATGTCCCTTGATCCTAAAAATTACCAAAATGTCCCTGGAGGCAATTACCAAAGTACCTTTGGAGCCCAAAAGTTATTAGAATAGCCCTAGAATTCAAAGTGTGCTTAAACTCTCCGGGAATTGTAAAGATACCCCTAGCACTATCGGATTTTATTTAATCCCCAAGATGTGTTAAATTGTGGCATAGTCCTCTATCCATGCCCAAATTCAAATGTCAATCCCTTGCCTACCTCGGTCATCCTAGACTCGTAGGCTCGTCATGTCTCTAATCAAATCACACCTCTATCTTCTTATCTTTCCTTTAAGGAAGTCAATTACGGTCGTTGCAACTCTGCCCTCAGCATCCTACCCACATTGTAAAGGACTATAGTTTTTTTTTGACAGTTAAATAAGAGTGTTCGGACTTTATGTCACTGTAAATTAACACTGACTGAGGTCATTGGGGAAAGGTCCAGCACTCGAACCCAAATTGTCTGATAAACTAAACTCACGAAATTGAAAATGCACACGCTACTTCAATATAGCTTATAAATGTGCATTGGCGTTCAACAAATGAACGTTCATTTAATCTTCTCCAAAGAAGATTTCAATTTCTGTGTTCAACATTATCACTCTTGAAGAAACTTCAGTGGGTTAGGCGGAAGATGAAAGGATGAAGTAAGGAGACTTTTGGAGGGGCAGCTAGAATTAGACAGGAACTCTTACAAAAAAATTGGAGGAATTTGATATTAGAAATGACCAAGGGGAGCTATCTGAAGAAGACAGTAAGAAATGGACTGAGATTAAACAGCAATATGAGGAACTGCCAGTAAGAGAGGATATCAGATGGAAGCAAAGGGCCAAAGAGCTATGGTTGAAAGAGGGAGAAAAAAGCACAGCTTATTTCTATGCCATGGCAACAATTACAAAAAGGAAGATTCTTATTGACAAAGTCAAAATAGATAACACAGTAGATGAGGAGGTGGCTGACATTGAAAGGGTCATACTTAATTTTTGTGAAGAACTAGTTAAAGAGGATGAGCAACAGATTAGCAAGGGTTACGTTGCAGAGAATTCTGAACAATATGGTACACACTTAATCAGGCCTTTTTTTGAGGAGAAAATTAGACAGTTTTTAGTATGGCTCCAAATAAGTCACCAGGTCCAGACGGATTCTCCATGGGATTCTATCAACAAGTTTGGGTTCTGATCAATTCAGACATTATGGCTGTAGTGAATGTGTTCCTGATGAAACCTTGGCGTATCAAATGCTTCAATCTCAACCTTTTTGGTGTTGATTCCCAAAAAAGAATGTGCTGAAACAGTAAATGATTACAGGTTTATAGGTTTATTGAATGACATATTTAAAATTATCACCAAGGCTCTAGCAGGCAGATTGAAGGTGGTCATAGGTGGCTTAATTGACACCAACCAATCAGCTTTTATCAAAGGAAGATTTATTCTAGATAATTACGTTGCTGAATATGATTGTATCCATGAACAGAAGAAGAAAAAGGAATGCCTGGATTTCAAGATAGACTTTGAAAAAGCATATGACAGAGTCAATTAGAATTGCTTATTCAAGGTTCTTCAACCGATGTGGTGCAAAGTAAGAGTCAATGGGCCAAGCTGGCTCACGGGCAAGGATGGTAGTATCGGTTTCGGTATCGGTTTCGGCCGGTACCGAAACCGATACGTATCGGTTTCGGTTTCGGTTTCGGTTTCGGCCGAAACCGGTTCAAAACAGTCAAAAAAGGCAAAAAATGTATTGAGCAGGTCTAGTTTCGGCCGAAACCAGACGGTTTCGGTCCGGTTTCGGTCGGTTTCGGTCTGGTTTCGGTTTCGGTCCGGTTTCGGACTTGCTACAGTGACAAGGCCCGTTTCGGTTTCGGTATCGACCGAAACCGATACGTTTCGGCCGAAACGTATCGGTTTCGGCCGATACTGCCATCCATGCTCACGGGCTTTTGGGCTGGGCCGGTCATGGGCTAGCTGACATGCCAACATTTTAGCCCCCAAGATATATGCGGGCTGAACTATTCGGCCCATTTTCTGCCCACTGGCCCAAATCGTCAGCCTGTATACCAGCCCACGATTGGCCTGGCCTGAAAACCCATGGGCTGGCCCAACCCAATGATGTCCCTACATCTTTATTATAATGCGGTCCTTAATTGGACCTTAGATGAGCTTGGCCTGACTTGTCCCATTGATCTTAGATGGGCTTCACCCATCTTGGCCCATTGACAACCTATAAATATAGATTGCATAATAGAACAATTTTCACAATAATACAAGCTGGGCCAGGCCGGGCAGGGTTATGGCTGGACACAGGCCGGGCCAATGACTAAATGTGGGCCCGGCCAGGCTGGGCCTAAATAATATAATAGCCCATTGCTGCTCTAGTTCAAAGAATAATGGATTGAGTCGATCAAACACTGTCCCAACTGCAAAATTCTCAATGCTAATTGATGGCCTACCTTGTGGATACTTTGGAAGCACAAGAGGACTGAGGCAGGGATATCCATTGTCTTCTCTATTGTTTGTTTTAGTTGGGCAGGTGATCAGTGGAATGTTGAGGAAAGCAAGGTTAGGAGGACTGATTGAAGGGATTAAAGAAGGGAGATTGAGTGAAGAAGTTACACATCTAAAATATGCAGATGATACCTTCCCCTTTGCATCAAATAAGGTTGACAAGCTCATCAATTGAAGAGTTCTTCTCCATTTACTTGAGGCAGCAACTGGGATGAAGATTAACTTTCAGAAAAGTGAACTGGTGGTGTTACATGTACTGCAGATACAGGACACCAGATTGAACAGATGGGTGCTAAATAGGGAAATTTTCCCATAGTACTTGTCGCAAATGGACCACTAAGAGCCTCAGATTGGAATGGTGTAATCAAGAAATTTGGAGACACGATTATTGGCTGGATGGGTAAACTGCTATCATTGGGAGGTAGGTAAATCCTATTAAAGGTGGCACTGACAAGCTTGCCTATATACTTGCTATCTATATACAAGATACCAAGGACAATATGCAAGAAACTTGAATCCATGAGAGCAGCATTCTTTTGGAGGGGCAAAGGGCCGGATGAGAGAGTCATACATCCTATTGCTTGGAGGAATGTATGCAGACTTAAGGACAAAAGGGGAGCTGGTCTCATACCCATTGAAATAATAAATAATGCTCTTCTGTTGAAATGGCTGTGGAAGCTGGATATGGATGAGGGAACACTTTGGAATACAATTGTTAGACATACATACCTACAAGAGAGGAGGGCTTGTGTTCAGCGATAGTGCATAGGAATCATCTGTCCACGGCATGGATTATGGAAACAGATCTTGAACAACTATGAGTTTTTTGCATGTTCAGCACAACTTAAGGTGGGTAATGGACAAAGGATAAGACTTTGTGAAGACCCCTGGATGAATAATAGGCCCCTTAAAGAAGCTTTTCCTAACCTATGCAGAATAGCCTGTCAAACAGGGATCACTTTAAGCACAGTCTGGACAAGTTCAGGGCGGAACTCACAGTGGAACATGGAATTCAGATGGAACCTCTGCGAAGAAGTCAATGCGTTTCCACAATTTTCACAGTTGTTGGACGGTACAACCTTAATAGATGGGAAGGGAGACCTCAAGAATTGTAGATGGGGAAGAACAGGAAATTTCTCTGTCAAATCAGCCATTAGAGTTCTGTGCAAGGAGGTCAGAGGGTTTCTTGGCACAAGAGGGTTTGGAACAAGAAACTCCCTATCAAAATGTTGATTTTCATTGGTAACAATGAGGTTGTAGGTTCGATTCGCCTCGGCGTCTAAGTGTGGTGTGCCTTCACGACAATGTCCACAATCAAAGGGTGGTTCCTTGGCTCAAGTTTGGGCCGCATGTTTCGGGTGTTTTACTGTTTGCACATGCGGAAAATCAATTATATATATATATCCATTTGTTGGATAAATATGCATATATTTTAACTAATTGATTAGCATGCATATTATTTTCGCGCTTCATATTTAACAGACAATTTAGGGTTCGTGTATTAGACTTTTTCCCCACCGACCGTGATCCGTGCTAGTTTACATCAGTACAAGTCTGAACACCTTTGATTAACTGTCAGAGATTTCATTAACCTCTACAATACCATTTGTGATATTGGGAGCTCAATTCGAAAGGGACTCTCACGCCCTAAGGCGGGAGTATATTTGCAATTTACCCCTAGGCGAGGGTTTATTTGCAATTTTCTCTAATTTAGGGTTTATTTGTGATTTCTGATAAACCAGGGGTTTATGTGGAGGAGATATGCCCTCCATGCAATTCCCATATTTTTGCATAATTCTCCAGGACATTTATGCGATTTCATAAACTTTAGGGCTAAAATTGCAATTTTCAAATTTCGTGACAACTTTGAGAACACTTGAATAGACTTGAACATTTCTTGAAGAATTTCTGAACATTTGAGATTTTGTATAATCTTCTGAGTATTTCTACAATTTCACAACGTGTGAGGGTAGAATTGTAATTTTTGCAAACACTAGGATTTTTCCCATGACTTGACAACAAATTCTAGAACTTTGGATATTTCTGGGATCAACATGGGTTTTCCATGATTTCCATGAATTCAAAAAAACATACAACTCAATTTCCTCAAATAAGGGTATTTATGCAGTATACCCTTTTAATTGAGGGTTTTATACAAGTTGGTGGGTTCAGAACTTCAAAAAAACTTCAAGAGAACAGGCCGCACCCCAGCTACCTGCGCTCCTTCGCTGCCCCAAGCTGGAGAGTGTGAGGTCTCCGAAGTTCCTCCCTTCTTCCCTCACCAAGGTCTCCTATTTATAGGAGTTGGAGAAGGAAACACGGAGGTTGTTCCTCCTGGTTCATGGGTTTGGCGCATTGGGCTGCACCTCCTGGTATTCCTATTTCCTTTCTCACCCTTTTCCTTTTTTGTTTTAGGGAGAGAGAACAGGGAGAGAGTGGGCGGAGGAGGCTCCTCCGGGTCTGCAGACCCGGAGGGGCCTCCCTCCTCCTCCCTGGTCTTCTCCTTTTTTATGCTTTCTTCTTCTTTTTTTCTTTGGTCAGGCAGTGCGCAGGAGGGGGGAGGACCCGGAGGGGCCTCCGGTTCCTCCTCCTGGTCTACAGAACCCGGAGGGGATCCCTCCCGGCCTGCAGGACCCGGGAGGGATGGGTGCCTCCTGTTCGCAGCACCCGGAGGTGCCTCCTCCGGGTTTCCCATACCTGGAGGGGGGGGGGGGGGTTCCTCCGGGTTTTCCTTGCTCCTGCCGCGAGCAAGGGGGAGAAGAGGGCAGTCCCTCCTGGTTTCTTAGTCCGAAAGGACTATAAAAAGCCCTTGATCTGTCCCTTTCTGGGAATTTTTTCTAGTTTCTTGTTCTTCTCTCCAAGGGGGCTGCAGGTGGTGACTTTTTGTTTGTTTCTTGACCTCCTCTTGATGCCGTTCTGTTGTCCTTGGCTCGTGAAGTGCAGGGATTACTTTGTGGTGCATTGGGAACACCCCACGGAAGCCGGGGAGTTAGTCATTTTTTAATTGTTTCGCTGCGTGGGTACGTGGCTTAGTGCCGCCCACCAAGTGTTTGACGTAATTGTCGTGTATTAAAACATGTAACTTTTGTGTAAATAATCTCGCCCGACTGGCTTCTGGGGGCGTTTAAAATTAACCCACATGTAACGGCCACGGTTTTATACCGCTTTACGCCGTCTTAAAGTGGATTTAATTTACATAATTCCTTTTTTCTGAAATTACTCAGAAAAACATCATGAAAATCGTGGGGTTCAACATTTACCAAGCCCGTCCCTTGCCCTAGCCGGCAGACCCCATGATGCGCAAGCAGTCTATACGCTCAAAGCGGCCGCACGCTGAGGTTGGTGGAGACTGGTGGGGTTGGGTTTCCCCTGGTCATCAAGAAAAAAAGTCAGGATCTTCCTGTGGAAAATAGCTTCGTATAGACTGTCCCCAGTGGATAGTGACAAGGTTCATAAGGGATGTTAGAGAAGCATGCATTTTTTGTGGATACTACAAGGAAAACATGGACCATATATTTCTCACCTGCGGGATTGTAGGAACAGTTTGGATTCAGTTTTTCAAGTCCATTGATGTCAATTGGAACTTATCACAGAATTTTACACCACTTCATGAAGGAGTGGCCTAAATATAAGCCCACAGAAGCTGAAGATGATTTGTGGAAGATGTGCTTGCCAGCTATGCTATGGTCATTTTGGAAAGAAAGGAACAATAGAATTTTCTGAAATCATCGAACCCGATCTCCCAAGATTTTTCCGAGATCTCTTCGAAATCTCTTCTCTCTAACCCCCCCCCCCCGAGACGAAGTCAAGATCCGATATGGCAAACCATGCAGGCTACCTACAATCTGGAGAGTTCTTCCTCCTGCTGAATTATCGTCAGGGTCTTTGTCTTCCATTCTTGGATAGCATAGAGGTGTGCAAATTTGCCCCAAAGGGCTGCAAGCGCTGACATCCAGGTCTCCGGGGTCGCGAACCCCCGGGCAGGACCTGCCCGGGGTCGCGGACCCCGGGTGGGTCCCGCCCGGGGTCACGCGCCCCGGGGAGGACCTCCCCGGGGTCGCGGACTCCGGGTGGTCCCCACCCAGGCCGCACGCACCCCGAGGGGGGGCTCCCCGGGGTCGCGGACCCCGGGTGGGTCCCGCTCGGGTCCGGACGACCCCGGGCGGGTCCGCCCGCCTAGGAGGAGTCCCGCGCGGGACTCCTCTCGCCCCGGGCGGACCCGTCCGGGTAAGGGCGACCCCGGACGGGTCCCTCCACCCCCGGACGGGTCTACTTCTCGCGTGGATTCCATAAAAGGAGGCTCCGAGGCTCTGAAACTCCGGGTTTTCGCCGTGTCTCGTGGAGAACAACGAGAGGGAACGCCGCCTTGTTCGTTTGTCGTCTTCCTCGTGCCGTAGGCCGCTGCGGGAAGACGAGCTGTTGTCCGTGCCTCGTGATACACGTGCGAGGGACGCTGTGCTTGGTACGTAGACCTATTCCAGCCTCTTCTTCGCCGCTGTAGAGGTGTTCCTTTCTTAGGGTTGCACATCCGAAGGGCGAGGGCTTAATCCCGTAGGGATTTAAATATAACCACATGATCCTGACAATCATTGCGGCTCGTGCTAGGCTCGTGGTCATCCTCCGAGGGGTTTAAATTGCCACGACATATGGGCTATAAAGCCTTAAGCTTAGGAATATCCGACGGGACGGCGATACGCCGAACAAGGTACCCCGTGTAGGAATATCCTATCGGATGGTGATACACCGCATCCGAAATCTTGTCACATGCGAGATTAAAAATCCCGAACCTTTAGCACGATAAATTATGGGTGCAACAATCACCAAAACAATTTTCTATCGAATTTGAACAACAGAACTCTTGGATGAATAAGCTCGGAAGGGAAGGCACCAAAGGGACTTCTTTTGAACATATTGCAGATATGCATAAAACTATCCAAGCCAACGGGCTTCAACAGACATCATGGCTTCACCTTCCTTCATGTCTGCTAAAAGTTCTTCCTGTGGGATATTCTCTTCTTAGATACTCTGGACCGTCTGTATCAGCTTATTCTGGTGAGGTTAATTATTCAACAGACAACAGTATTTTCTTCTATGACCCAAAGAATTGCACGTCCAGCAAATGTGCTTTTGCAATCTTTCGCCTAGTTCCCTTCCCACACATCTTATGCACTCGTTCCATCTGACAATTTCTTTCCAATTTGTCAAGAATTGGTTCTCTTTGTACTTCTGAAATTATGCTTTCTTCATTGTTCTTCCAACCTCCACCCATTCTGATGCAGAGCAATCTTTGCCACCTCCCTGCTCTCTGCTCTTCCTTACAGGAAGAAGAAATAATGAAGAAGAGCAGTTCTTCCCTGCTCTTATCCCCAACTCTTGTCGCAACACAAACTTGCACTTTGGGCATGGGCTAAGAACGAAAGAAGCAGGTTTAGTATTATCTACAAATCAAATAGCACAAGAGACCTCCCAATCAAAAAGCATGTCAGAAAAAGCTTCTGCCTACATTTATCATGAGGAAATCAGGATGTACTTCAACAAATGTAAACGATTGAACCATATCAAGATTCTTTAGTCAACACCTTGAAATAGGACGATGTTTCCAAAATTATTGATCAATAATTGTTATGTAATATCATGAAATTCATCTTATTTAAGTTTGTAATGAACTGGATATATAGAGGAAGCATTTCTGCTTACCAAGAGGTAAAAGTGAATCAGATCTCATGGTGAAACCTGATTCACAGGAATACTAATCTTTCACTGAATGTTCACCACAAGCTACAGACAATCAGCCAATAGTAATGACAAAATAATTGGTTACACATAAGTGGTATATAAGTCAGAAGTAAATTTAGAAAAGATGAAATTTTTGGCTAACCAATGCCACTATTTGCAATATCATCAGCAGCAAGGATTTTATCTATTGCAAGTAATGTAATTGCATGGCTGGGAAAGAGAAAAGGAAAACTGACATCGAACTAGTTGGTAAAACAAGCACTCTTATGGCAGTTTCATAGACTGGGGGACCAGTATAGTAAACTGCTATCATATCACATTTATCAAATCAAACTTGCACAGGGTATTACCAAATGTATGATATGCACAAGTGTCGTATATTAGAAAGCAAGCACGATATAAGAACTAAAAGAAAAGCAAAGGGATATACAAAGGAAAGCAGTAACAAGTTAACAAGGGGCATTAGTTTAACGAAAATGCCCACAGGTAAGAAAAGTCTTGAACCATACTTTTCGATCACTCTCTCCATTGGAATGTCCATCTTGTGCAAAGAAAGCCAAAATCAAATTTCCTAAGAAGGCACCAACATCAAAGCCCATGGGTCCATAAAATGCAAACTCTGGATCTATAACTTGTGTTGAATCACTAGTCACCATAATAGAACCCGTATGGAGATCTCCATGAATTAGAGCTTGGGCTCTCTCACAAAACCTGTTAACAGTGAAGACTTGAACAAATGCAATTTAATAGTTTCCAAAGCACAATACAGTGTAAATCCATGTCAAAAGGAAAATAAGTCTCCTATATATACAAAAAAAATGCCAAAAGGGGAAGCCTAGGTATACTGTACATGGATTTCAACCCAGCAATCTCGAGCTTTAAATCACCATCCTCCCGTATTGCTTCTGCATCATTATCAAGATATGGAGAAGTCCAACGATTATATTGAGCAACCTTGTATGGGTCTGAGAAAACAACCTGCTCAGTGAGCCTACAGAGTTCAACATTCCCGCAAAACTCAGCAACTGCATGTCAACAAGAGCATCAAAATCAACCATTAGAACTACCAAACATAATAACATCCACTTTCATAAACAGATAAAGCAACTAACCATGAAAGGGTGGAGACATAAAATAACCTGAAATCATATGGGAGAAAAAAGTCAGATGAATGGGTTTTGATAAGATGAACCTTATTTCATGATTTTCCACAGGCAGGAGCAGGATTTGAGGCATCAAGACATTTCAATATAATGCCTCAGCCATCTTGTTTAAGTGTTTTTCTAATCTGTTAATTTGAATTTATAAGAGTCCCCCAATGCTAAAATGTATACATTATAGCAAGAATTGAGCTTGAGGACATTTCAGTTACAATACTGCCTCAGCCTTTTCTTGAGGGTTTTTTTTAATCAGTTCATTTGCTTGTAAAAGAGCTAAAATGCCTATAATATATGGATTACATAGTCCCACCTAGCATCTCTCGTGATTGGGTGGGGATAGAAAACTTCCTATTAACATTAAAATCTCAGTAGAGCGATTCAATTCCATGTTTTACATTCACTGTTGGTTTGGTTAGGAATGTAAAATAAGAAAAGGATGCCTTAGCTGCATGTGGTGATAAAGATGGGGAAAAAATAGAGGATATCATCTTGTATGGGTTTCTTTGGCCCCTTTGTGGCACATTCTACTATCTTTCAAGTTTATCACCCTCTCACGAACAACAATTTAAGGGAAAGGATTTGGCTAAGAGATCAGAACAGAAAAAGGTAACTTTGCTTCTCACCACATTTTACATCTCTCTGGTATTCTATCTCTGCTTCTATCCAATTTGTGCCCTCTACATCTCATTCTCTTATCATATTCATCAAACAGATGATTCACAAATCAGTGAGCCATTCCTAAAACTGAACGTCACAGTCACCTTTCATTTTTTTTCACTTATATATAAAGTTGCAAGTTACAATATCTCCAATATCCTTGATTTCACTCCTACCACACACTTTTTCCTCCTTATTTATTATAAAACGGACCAAACATGTCATGATGTTCACATGTTGTTTGGGTCAGATTACAGGGAACTTTTAAAGATCACCCTATTTTTCATCCCCTCCACTATTATTACTTTTCCTTTTCAGATTCATATAGATCAGGTGCCTAATTAATCTTACAAGCAAATCTGTCTTTTGTCAAGTGTTTCGGTATACTGAACCTAAATGTTCAGGCTGGTATAGCTTGGGTCAGATATCAATAGGTGGCTCATGTGACAGTTGTACTCCTTAGAACTGAATTATAGATAGCAGAGAATTAAGACTAATGTTATTGTTATCTTTTCAGAAAGGAGATGGGCAAACACTGTTAGTAAAAATAATTTGTAGGTAACTAAAGTGTCTTTTCTGGAAGCAGCATTCTGGAGATATATTGGACAAAATTTGAATAGTTTTGTGGTTTCTTTTACCACATATATCGGGAATCATTGCCATCTAGTTCTTTAGTTCAGTACAATCATTCTGGTACCAAATGCACTGATATGCCACTTATGAAGGAGATTGACGCAGTTTTTGATATAGTAGATGGGTGTCTGAAATCATCTCTGAAAATTCTATTGTTCCTTTCTTTCCAAAATGACCATAGCATAGCTGGCAAGCACATCTTCCACAAATCATCTTCAGCTTCTGTGGGCTTATATTTAGGCCACTCCTTCATGAAGTGGTGTAAAATTCTGTGATAAGTTCCAATTGACATCAATGGACTTGAAAAACTGAATCCAAACTGTTCCTACAATCCCGCAGGTGAGAAATATATGGTCCATGTTTTCCTTGTAGTATCCACAAAAAATGCATGCTTCTCTAACATCCCTTATGAACCTTGTCACTATCCACTGGGGACAGTCTATACGAAGCTATTTTCCACAGGAAGATCCTGACTTTTTTTCTTGATGACCAGGGGAAACCCAACCCCACCAGTCTCCACCAACCTCAGCGTGCGGCCGCTTTGAGCGTATAGACTGCTTGCGCATCATGGGGTCTGCCGGCTAGGGCAAGGGACGGGCTTGGTAAATGTTGAACCCCACGATTTTCATGATGTTTTTCTGAGTAATTTCAGAAAAAAGGAATTATGTAAATTAAATCCACTTTAAGACGGCGTAAAGCGGTATAAAACCGTGGCCGTTACATGTGGGTTAATTTTAAACGCCCCCAGAAGCCAGTCGGGCGAGATTATTTACACAAAAGTTACATGTTTTAATACACGACAATTACGTCAAACACTTGGTGGGCGGCACTAAGCCACGTACCCATGCAGCGAAACAATTAAAAAATGACTAACTCCCCGGCTTCCGTGGGGTGTTCCCAATGCACCACAAAGTAATCCCTGCACTTCACGAGCCAAGGACAACAGAACGGCATCAAGAGGAGGTCAAGAAACAAACAAAAAGTCACCACCTGCAGCCCCCTTGGAGAGAAGAACAAGAAACTAGAAAAAATTCCCAGAAAGGGACAGATCAAGGGCTTTTTATAGTCCTTTCGGACTAAGAAACCAGGAGGGACTGCCCTCTTCTCCCCCTTGCTCGCGGCAGGAGCAAGGAAAACCCGGAGGAACCCCCCCCCCCCCCTCCAGGTATGGGAAACCCGGAGGAGGCACCTCCGGGTGCTGCGAACAGGAGGCACCCATCCCTCCCGGGTCCTGCAGGCCGGGAGGGATCCCCTCCGGGTTCTGTAGACCAGGAGGAGGAACCGGAGGCCCCTCCGGGTCCTCCCCCCTCCTGCGCACTGCCTGACCAAAGAAAAAAAGAAGAAGAAAGCATAAAAAAGGAGAAGACCAGGGAGGAGGAGGGAGGCCCCTCCGGGTCTGCAGACCCGGAGGAGCCTCCTCCGCCCACTCTCTCCCTGTTCTCTCTCCCTAAAACAAAAAAGGAAAAGGGTGAGAAAGGAAATAGGAATACCAGGAGGTGCAGCCCAATGCGCCAAACCCATGAACCAGGAGGAACAACCTCCGTGTTTCCTTCTCCAACTCCTATAAATAGGAGACCTTGGTGAGGGAAGAAGGGAGGAACTTCGGAGACCTCACACTCTCCAGCTTGGGGCAGCGAAGGAGCGCAGGTAGCTGGGGTGCGGCCTGTTCTCTTGAAGTTTTTTTGAAGTTCTGAACCCACCAACTTGTATAAAACCCTCAATTAAAAGGGTATACTGCATAAATACCCTTATTTGAGGAAATTGAGTTGTATGTTTTTTTGAATTCATGGAAATCATGGAAAACCCATGTTGATCCCAGAAATATCCAAAGTTCTAGAATTTGTTGTCAAGTCATGGGAAAAATCCTAGTGTTTGCAAAAATTACAATTCTACCCTCACACGTTGTGAAATTGTAGAAATACTCAGAAGATTATACAAAATCTCAAATGTTCAGAAATTCTTCAAGAAATGTTCAAGTCTATTCAAGTGTTCTCAAAGTTGTCACGAAATTTGAAAATTGCAATTTTAGCCCTAAAGTTTATGAAATCGCATAAATGTCCTGGAGAATTATGCAAAAATATGGGAATTGCATGGAGGGCATATCTCCTCCACATAAACCCCTGGTTTATCAGAAATCACAAATAAACCCTAAATTAGAGAAAATTGCAAATAAACCCTCGCCTAGGGGTAAATTGCAAATATACTCCCGCCTTAGGGCGTGAGAGTCCCTTTCGAATTGAGCTCCCAATATCACAAATGGTATTGTAGAGGTTAATGAAATCTCTGACAGTTAATCAAAGGTGTTCAGACTTGTACTGATGTAAACTAGCACGGATCACGGTCGGTGGGGAAAAAGTCTAATACACGAACCCTAAATTGTCTGTTAAATATGAAGCGCGAAAATAATATGCATGCTAATCAATTAGTTAAAATATATGCATATTTATCCAACAAATGGATATATATATATAATTGATTTTCCGCATGTGCAAACAGTAAAACACCCGAAACATGCGGCCCAAACTTGAGCCAAGGAACCACCCTTTGATTGTGGACATTGTCGTGAAGGCACACCACACTTAGACGCCGAGGCGAATCGAACCTACAACCTCATTGTTACCAATGAAAATCAACATTTTGATAGGGAGTTTCTTGTTCCAAACCCTCTTGTGCCAAGAAACCCTCTGACCTCCTTGCACAGAACTCTAATGGCTGATTTGACAGAGAAATTTCCTGTTCTTCCCCATCTACAATTCTTGAGGTCTCCCTTCCCATCTATTAAGGTTGTACCGTCCAACAACTGTGAAAATTGTGGAAACGCATTGACTTCTTCGCAGAGGTTCCATCTGAATTCCATGTTCCACTGTGAGTTCCGCCCTGAACTTGTCCAGACTGTGCTTAAAGTGATCCCTGTTTGACAGGCTATTCTGCATAGGTTAGGAAAAGCTTCTTTAAGGGGCCTATTATTCATCCAGGGGTCTTCACAAAGTCTTATCCTTTGTCCATTACCCACCTTAAGTTGTGCTGAACATGCAAAAAACTCATAGTTGTTCAAGATCTGTTTCCATAATCCATGCCGTGGACAGATGATTCCTATGCACTATCGCTGAACACAAGCCCTCCTCTCTTGTAGGTATGTATGTCTAACAATTGTATTCCAAAGTGTTCCCTCATCCATATCCAGCTTCCACAGCCATTTCAACAGAAGAGCATTATTTATTATTTCAATGGGTATGAGACCAGCTCCCCTTTTGTCCTTAAGTCTGCATACATTCCTCCAAGCAATAGGATGTATGACTCTCTCATCCGGCCCTTTGCCCCTCCAAAAGAATGCTGCTCTCATGGATTCAAGTTTCTTGCATATTGTCCTTGGTATCTTGTATATAGATAGCAAGTATATAGGCAAGCTTGTCAGTGCCACCTTTAATAGGATTTACCTACCTCCCAATGATAGCAGTTTACCCATCCAGCCAATAATCGTGTCTCCAAATTTCTTGATTACACCATTCCAATCTGAGGCTCTTAGTGGTCCATTTGCGACAAGTACTATGGGAAAATCTCCCTATTTAGCACCCATCTGTTCAATCTGGTGTCCTGTATCTGCAGTACATGTAACACCACCAGTTCACTTTTCTGAAAGTTAATCTTCATCCCAGTTGCTGCCTCAAGTAAATGGAGAAGAACTCTTCAATTGATGAGCTTGTCAACCTTATTTGATGCAAAGGGGAAGGTATCATCTGCATATTTTAGATGTGTAACTTCTTCACTCAATCTCCCTTCTTTAATCCCTTCAATCAGTCCTCCTAACCTTGCTTTCCTCAACATTCCACTGATCACCTGCCCAACTAAAACAAACAATAGAGAAGACAATGGATATCCCTGCCTCAGTCCTCTTGTGCTTCCAAAGTATCCACAAGGTAGGCCATCAATTAGCATTGAGAATTTTGCAGTTGGGACAGTGTTTGATCGACTCAATCCATTATTCTTTGAACTAGAGCAGCAATGGGCTATTATATTATTTAGGCCCAGCCTGGCCGGGCCCACATTTAGTCATTGGCCCGGCCTGTGTCCAGCCATAACCCTGCCCGGCCTGGCCCAGCTTGTATTATTGTGAAAATTGTTCTATTATGCAATCTATATTTATAGGTTGTCAATGGGCCAAGATGGGTGAAGCCCATCTAAGATCAATGGGACAAGTCAGGCCAAGCTCATCTAAGGTCCAATTAAGGACCGCATTATAATAAAGATGTAGGGACATCATTGGGTTGGGCCAGCCCATGGGTTTTCAGGCCAGGCCAATCGTGGGCTGGTATACAGGCTGACGATTTGGGCCAGTGGGCAGAAAATGGGCCGAATAGTTCAGCCCGCATATATCTTGGGGGCTAAAATGTTGGCATGTCAGCTAGCCCATGACCGGCCCAGCCCAAAAGCCCGTGAGCCAGCTTGGCCCATTGACTCTTACTTTGCACCACATCGGTTGAAGAACCTTGAATAAGCAATTCTAATTGACTCTGTCATATGCTTTTTCAAAGTCTATCTTGAAATCCAGGCATTCCTTTTTCTTCTTCTGTTCATGGATACAATCATATTCAGCAACGTAATTATCTAGAATAAATCTTCCTTTGATAAAAGCTGATTGGTTGGTGTCAATTAAGCCACCTATGACCTTCTTCAATCTGCCTGCTAGCCTTGGTGATAATTTTAAATATGTCATTCAATAAACCTATAAACCTGTAATCATTTACTGTTTCAGCACATTCTTTTTTGGGAATCAACACCAAAAAGGTTGAGATTGAAGCATTTGATACGCCAAGGTTTCATCAGGAACACATTCACTACAGCCATAATGTCTGAATTGATCAGAACCCAAACTTGTTGATAGAATCCCATGGAGAATCCGTCTGGACCTGGTGACTTATTTGGAGCCATACTAAAAACTGTCTAATTTTCTCCTCAAAAAAAGGCCTGATTAAGTGTGTACCATATTGTTCAGAATTCTCTGCAACGTAACCCTTGCTAATCTGTTGCTCATCCTCTTTAACTAGTTCTTCACAAAAATTAAGTATGACCCTTTCAATGTCAGCCACCTCCTCATCTACTGTGTTATCTATTTTGACTTTGTCAATAAGAATCTTCCTTTTTGTAATTGTTGCCATGGCATAGAAATAAGCTGTGCTTTTTTCTCCCTCTTTCAACCATAGCTCTTTGGCCCTTTGCTTCCATCTGATATCCTCTCTTACTGGCAGTTCCTCATATTGCTGTTTAATCTCAGTCCATTTCTTACTGTCTTCTTCAGATAGCTCCCCTTGGTCATTTCTAATATCAAATTCCTCCAATTTTTTTGTAAGAGTTCCTGTCTAATTCTAGCTGCCCCTCCAAAAGTCTCCTTCATCCTTTCATCTTCCGCCTAACCCACTGAAGTTTCTTCAAGAGTGATAATGTTGAACACAGAAATTAAAATCTTCTTTGGAGAAGATTAAATGAACGTTCATTTGTTGAACGCCAATGCACATTTATAAGCTATATTGAAGTAGCGTGTGCATTTTCAATTTCGTGAGTTTAGTTTATCAGACAATTTGGGTTCGAGTGCTGGACCTTTCCCCAATGACCTCAGTCAGTGTTAATTTACAGTGACATAAAGTCCGAACACTCTTATTTAACTGTCAAAAAAAAACTATAGTCCTTTACAATGTGGGTAGGATGCTGAGGGCAGAGTTGCAACGACCGTAATTGACTTCCTTAAAGGAAAGATAAGAAGATAGAGGTGTGATTTGATTAGAGACATGACGAGCCTACGAGTCTAGGATGACCGAGGTAGGCAAGGGATTGACATTTGAATTTGGGCATGGATAGAGGACTATGCCACAATTTAACACATCTTGGGGATTAAATAAAATCCGATAGTGCTAGGGGTATCTTTACAATTCCCGGAGAGTTTAAGCACACTTTGAATTCCAGGGCTATTCTAATAACTTTTGGGCTCCAAAGGTACTTTGGTAATTGCCTCCAGGGACATTTTGGTAATTTTTAGGATCAAGGGACATTTTGATAATTTCTGGGCCCCAAGGATATTTTGATAATTTTTAGAATATTCCATAGATATTTTGGTAATTCTCGGATAACACTCGAGTATTTATGCAGTTTGGCATTGACCATGAACTTAGAAGGGACATGCACAAACATTCCTCATCAAGAGACTATATTCACAATTTAACTAGAAGCCAGGGTATTTCTGCAATTCCTTGAAATAAACAAAGAATATTTGCATAAATTCAAGATTTTGTAAATACAAGACTTCATCAAGAAATTATAGACTTTACAGGACTCTTCCGCAAAAATGCAAAACATAATCACAATTTCAAAATTTTGCAAGGTATTTCTGCAAGTAGAGAACATTGAGGAGATTCTCTTGTCATTTTGGGAGTATAATGTAATTTATGATTGATTCAGAAAATTACAATACTTCTACCGCCAAAATACACTAAAAATTACATAACATGGCCCCAAGGGGCAAAAGTGTAAGACCCGGGGTATTTATAACTCGTACCCTTGAGTGGGCCTTTATAAACACAGAGCACACGAACTCCTAAGCACGCCTCCGATGAGTGTCTTCGATCTCTTCTCGATTCTCCTTCTTCGTTTTTTTGATGTGGGGCCCATGGGGGATATTTATAGAACTTAGGGGGGTCACTTGGACCCGGATAGGTCCCCGAGGGAACTTATCCGGGGTCAAATGACCTAGTAGGTGGGGCAACCGTGTCCTGGAGAAGAAAAGATGTAGTTGACCCTGGATGGGTCCAAAAAACCTATCAGAGGTCGATTGACCTCGAGAGGGGGGGCAATCGACCCCGGTTAGTTCCCATGGACCTACCCGGGGTCGATGGACCCAAGTTGGGGGGTAATTGACCCCAGTTATGTCCCATGGACCTATCCGGGGTCGATTGACCCCGGTTGGGGAGCGGTCAACCGCAAATAAGCCCGAGAGGCCTATCCGGGTTGACCGGCCCCTTTAGAGGGGCGATCGACCCTGGATTAGCCTGGGAGGACTTATTCGGGGTCGATTGACCACGGGCGACATCCAATTGACCCCAGGCCCAGGTCCGGGTGACTAGGAAACTTGAGGAGAGGGGGGCAGCCCCTATAAAAGCCTCTTTTTTTTATTTTTTCCTTGGGTTTTTTGTTGCTTGGCCACATGGAGAAAAGAAATAAGCTCCTCCTTTGTGCTTTGCTTTGTTTTCTCCCTGCCATTCGTCGAGGGGAGAAGTTTGCATTCCACTGGGCCGTCTTGTACACTCGTGTCGAACATTCCACAGGTGTGTAAAATATCCTCGTGTGGTTGCTTTCTTGCTGCGAGGTCTTTTTCTTTAGCTCCGGACATCCGACGGGAATCTTTGGGATTCGAGACTTTGTTCGGGATCACGACGACACTAGGCTTTGTGCCCTTTATTGGTCGTTGTTGAGTTGAATTACCTCCAATTGCCTCGATTATCTCGAAAATATGATGGGTTATTCGACCGGGGTTTCCCGAGGTCTGAAGATGACTCCTGGAAGCAACAGTGCTAGCTTTGTGTCGTATTCCGACCATCATCGAGCCACCTTAATTAAATTTGCCTCGATTAATTCGAGATAAATTATCTCGATTAATTCGAGAAAAATAATGGGCTCAACAAATGCCCCCCCCCCCCCCCCAGAGTGTCCGTCAAACCAGAGGCAAAGGCGGGCGACCCGTGCCCCCTTATAATTTTTGTTTCCCCAAGTCTTTCTGGCACAGTGGGATTTTTTGAACTAAATTTAATCACTTCATTGATATCCTTGTCTACTTCGTCTGACCCTCTTTTTTTTTGTTTTTGCAGTGCTTTTAGCCATGGCTCGCTACGGTGGAGATAAAGACTACTCAAAGAAACTGAAAATTAGGGGCTCTAAAAATCATTATGTCAAGCGGACTGACAAGCCCATGTCGTCATTTCCTCCATGAAAGATCACTGTTGAAAATTTTGATTCAATGGACCTTGGCTTGTTCTGGGTCACAGAAGGGCCAGCTGAGGGTACAGACCCAGATGAGGGAGTTGTTGACACATCCTGTATTACTAAGAGGAATGGTATTTATGTATCTGATCAATCACGGTGATATCCGCCTCCCAATCCATCTTGTTTTCATTTAGAATTTTATTCCTCCGAACATGGAGGACGATGATCCACTTTTGTCGGAGGAGAGGCGTCGCCTTGAGCGAACTATACTACTGAGGAGAGATAGTATGCAAGACACATGCACATTCTCGTATCCAAGCTTCCAGGAGGGTTTTGTGTGATAGAAGTAATACCCTGATCAGAAAAGTTTGGGCTTTTTTAGCCGTTTCGAAAGCTTCAAAGTCCACTCTGCATCTTTATCGCTAGCTTCCTGGCATTTATATGGGCGTCACAAGGTTATAAAGCCAACAGTGGATGGCATGATCTTAACACCCTCAAGGGTTAAATTTGTGAATGATGGATATGACCATGATTGTCTGCTCGAAAGGATACTAACACTCAAGGCCCCTAGCTGGTATGGGAGATGGTCTGTCATCCCCTCCCATAATTATCATCAAGGGGCGACAGAATGGCTTATGGGCATTCTTGGTGTTTACAAAATAGTGCTGGACAAGGCAGGGATCCGTCATGCAGTAACAACCGCATTATATTTTTATCCTTGCCACATAGATCTGCTACAAGGCTTGACAGAAAGATTTAACTGTCGCTGGAACATCTTTATCACTGGAGAGGGTGAAACATCCCTAGATCTCTAGGCTTTCCAACGGATCTCTGGTCTTCCCATTTGTGGGTGAGCTTATGATGAGATAGCCCTCGATGATCTCCAACACAATCATTCTGATGGTGCAGGGAGGTATCACATGCCTTATTGTTACAGATATTTAATGAAGACCCCGAGGGATTTGGCCCAAGTGGGTAAAGACAAGATCCCCGCACATCCAGGGTGACTTTGAATGCCTAGGTGCGACATTTTTACAAATTTTCATGAGGAGTTTGCTCAGCTTGGAGTGTCTTGGAACCAATGCAAGGAAGTAGTATTGAAATTCCGCTAGCATCGACTCCATCCGCCTGCTCCAAAGAAAGGGTGGAATTCGCGAGGATTGCCTCCTCTCACATGTTTGGCAGCATATTTGGCTTACTGGTTAGTCACCTTTGTGATTCCTCGTGGCGAGGTAGGTGTTCTCTGAGCCGAAGTTGTTTATCCAGCATGTTTGATGACATGTGGTCAGAGAGTTGTTATTGCTCCTGCAGCTCTTGCTAATATTTACCACTCCTTCGGGGCTTTAACTACTCATTCCTCACCCCGAGACGAGTATTTTAATGCCCACACATTACTTGAGTACATGGGCCGAGCTGTTGTTACCGGAGTTTTCTCAGAGATCGCCAGTTAACAATCCTATGGCGCCCCTCATCTTTGCTTTCTGTAGTCACCCGGACCAAGATGTGCTCACACAGCTAGTTGGTGTTCGTCAGGCTTTATCTTTTCTTCCCACTAGGAAGAACGAGGGTTTGGATCTCAACCACTGCTCCTATCTTTATCGCCCTTATTTAGAGCGGGAACTGGGAAGGAGGCACAGATGTTTGCAGATTATCCTCTCATGTTGAACCTTCTGCATATGCTCTTGCTGAATGGGTGCTTTGCACACGCCCCGGTGTCCTTGTTTATCGTCGTTCCAGCACCGTAGTTCTCAAGCCTTATGATCTACATCGGTTTGCTCGGAACTTTAGATATGATCAGACCACCCTGCCCAATTCCAAATTCTCGTTGGTTCTTCAACAGTATAAGCATCGGGATGTGCACCTTGTTGCAACAGCATGGTGCGACTTCTTTTGCCGTGATGTGAAGGAGGAATACCTTATTCCAACATAGATGCACAAAGGTTGCTTTGACATATATTATGCCCAATGGTGGTTTAAGAATAGCAACGTCTTCAGGCAGCATGCTGAAGCCATAAGGTCAACTGAAGAGAAGCGTCTCAAAAGTGATAATATGCCAGCTTTGTTTCTTGACCCAAGTTTTCCAAGACCATTAGGGATATTGAGAAAGTCTGGAGAACAGGAAGCCGAACAATTCCCACCGATCAGAATCAATATACCGGAGCCTTTAGACCCTTGAAGGGTACAGTGGTAGCAGCTTCAGCTCCCTCTTCGTCTCGCCAAGGTATCACCTCTGGTCCTCCATAGGCTTACTCCTGGTGGAAACATTTCTGGGTCTCTTGTGGTTTGAAGAAGAGATCCTAGTTGTCACAATCGATGCCTGAGGGAACCTTTAGTGACAATACAATTATGGAGTGGAGAACTCACATTATCAATGTGATCGGTACTGCTGGCCTAGTGGAGCATATTTCCAATGTGGAGGTGGCCACTACTCCAAGCGAAAATTTTAGAGGCTGCAAATAAGGCGACTAGTGTCCTTCAGCTGAAACACGAGCAAATTATTTTGAGGTCGCTTAGGCCCATAGGGTCTGCAGGTAATTGCCTTGTTGTCCATCTCTTCACTGTGTATTTTTTTTATAGGAATGCCGCCTTACATATTCTCTTTGTAGCAGATATTCATGCTGGCCAGGATGATGGAGTCTCTCCTTTATAGCAGGCTCCAGATTTGACCTACAAAGAGCCCACTACTTCCTCAAAAGGCAGCGGGAGGAAGATAATAAGGACGACGTCCAACCAACCTCGCATCTTCGAACCAGGGAGACGACCCCTGACAGGACTAACATTTCAAGTGAGTGAACAATTTTCTTCAGACTTTAGAGCTCACCCCCAGTCTCCATAAAATATCACAACGTTTATTTGGCTTGATGCAGGTCCTCTCAAAGCTGGGACAGGGATGAGTTTCTCCCCCACTCCTGGCAATGTTTTCTCAGAGGCAGGGCTGGCCTTTGATGAGTCTTTTCCTGAGATTGATATTGATGTTGAGGATCTAGGTCTTCCCAACAATGACTATACACCGGTCACCGCTGCCTCCCCTTTACCTGGCATGGAGGGGGCTCCTGGCATCCTGCCGCTCAGCCTTTGGGTAATTTTCATGTGCTCCTCCCCCTTTTTGCTGCATGTGAGAATTTGAGTATTTCCTTGTTGATAAATATCTTCTTCTCGTTTCATAGGGGACCAGAAGTCATGCCTAACCCTCCTCCCATCAGAGAGGGCTCTAGTTCCTCCTCCAATGAGGGAGACTCCGTTTCTTCTGATTCTTCGAGTGAGGGAAGCTTCATATCTTCTTCGAGCCCAGGGGCCTCAGGTTTTTCCTCTGACAAGGACCATTCCTCAACTTCTGTGAGCTCCCTTGAAAACGGGGAAGTGAGGGCTATTCCAGGTGAACCAGAAGCCAGGTTTTCCCTTTTATTTCACTGTTCCATTCTTGTTGTTGTTCCTTCTTTTATCCAACTTGCTATGAATTATGCAGCTACAGACTTGGCCTCCATGGAAATGTTCTCGAAGCTCGTTAAGCCTAGTCTGCATCAACCGCCCAGACTTTCATAAGGACCCGAGGGCAAGAGGAGTTATGGTGTTTGGTGCTACTGACATGGTTGAGCAAAGCCTCCCCAAGTTGGGAGCTTCAAGTGGCGTTATACCATCTTTTGCCCTAGGTCTATTGGTCTGCATCGTTAGCTTGGTGGAAACTAGAGTTGTAGACCCTCCGGGTAAGAGATTTGTTCTTCCACTCGCTTATTCATTCATTCCTTCTACATTCTGAATTATTGCCACTTATCGTACCAATTCATTTTAATAGTTGTTCATCGAGATGGGGAGGAGTATGACCCCCAGGCTGGTGAAGCCACTCTTGCAGAGGGGACTCATCAGGCCCCTTCAGAAGAATAGGGCAATGTTGATAATGTTGACACGTCTCTTGAACCTTTGGCTTCAGGTACACTTCTGGTTGAGACCCCTCTCGCTGAGAGTAGTCCGACAGGTGGACATTTCTTCTTCCTTCTTTCTCTTTTTCTTTTTCTTTTTCTTTTATGGAATTAATCCTCCTTGTTTTTTGTACTTTTTTTTGCAGCTCCTACTCCCACGAGGTCCTCAAAACCAACAATAGAAACTTTTAGGGCGACGGAGTCTCATGCTATTGAGGTGTCGACTCAAGGAGAAGAGGTGTCACCCTCTAAGGCGCCTACTCATGTAGGGTTTGTCCTTGCTGCTACTCCTGGGAAAGAAAACGTCCCAAAGATAGGTATCTGCCCATTTCATTATGCTCCATCCTCATCATTTTTTGTAAACGTGTTGTCTTGAACTACATAGATTTCTTCCATCTGCAGAGAGTATTGTTGTGAATGCCCAGCTTGCGGGGTCACATGCCCCCACCGGTGTTCCTTCTTCTGATTCCCAAAAGGAGATTCCTTTTGAAGTTGAACTTGAGCCTATTACTGTTTTAGGTAGAAATATGCGGCTTGTGGAGTGGAATTCTGCATATATATATTTTCTTCTCCTTTTTGAAAGGATAATCATCATTTCTTGTCACCCTTTTTTACATGGTTATAGCTTCAGTTGATAAGACTTCAAAGGCACCTCGGGGTTTCTTGCCCTTGATGTTGAGTGGCCTGACATTCTGCAGCCCGCTATGCCGTTGGCAAATGCTGACACGGCTGCTATGCTCATCCATAACCTCCAGCCATTGCTACAACTAGGTCCTCCTCCTTTCTATCGAGGCTATGAGGAGCAGCCTTGAGAGTTATACCAAGGGTTACCATGCAGTTAGTCTCCCTAAGGAGACCTGGATGTCAGCGCTTGCAGCCCTTTGGGGCAAATTTGCACACCTCTATGCTATCCAAGAATGGAAGACAAAGACCCTGACGATAATTCAGCAGGAGGAAGAACTCTCCAGATTGTAGGTAGCCTGCATGGTTTGCCATATCGGATCTTGACTTCGTCTCGGGGGGGGGGGGGGGGTTAGAGAGAAGAGATTTCGAAGAGATCTCGGAAAAATCTTGGGAGATCGGGTTCGATGATTTCAGAAAATTTTTCATATGTATAGCCTATTTCTAAAATAAGCTTAATTCTTTTATACTAACCACTCAATTTCACAAACATGTTTTTGTAATTGACAACTCAATTTTACCAAATAAAGAGTAATGATAACAATAACAAATCCATTCACATGCACTAATGTCAATATACATCAAAAGTTGTATAAAAAGAGATACATAAAATGGTACATGAATCACAAACTGAAGAATACATCAAAAATTATCAATAATAAGAAGAGCGGTGTGCCTCAATCTCTCCACTCTCATACTGTCTAAAGTAATAACTCTGAACATAAACACAATATTGCTCCCATGTCATCCTTTGTTCATACATCTGCATATACCCCCTCACATATCTATCATAATCTTGAACAGAAATGTGAACCAACACACCAATGCATGGATAGAGGGGATAAGAATATGTCACTCTAGGTACAGGTACAGCAACTGGGACAGGATATGCATATGCATATGGAGCAGTGTATGATCCATATCCATATGACGAACTTGATGACTCATGTGCTGGATGCCCATATCCATAGACATTAGATGAACTTGATGAATCTTGCTATTGATGGCCTCCATATGCTTGTCCAGATGAGAGATCCATAGAAGTGAAAGTATGTGAAAGGTCTTGTTCCTCATCATCGTACAATCTATGTTGTCTTGATGTGCCTTGATCATTCTTTCTATATTGATAACTTCGATATCCTCCACATGCCGGCCAAGATCCATGATCTTCATCTTGAGTAGGATGAGTGAAATGATCTTCTCCCGTGAATGGACTCATGTGACCAACACCTTCATCTCCACCTATCCCACCTCCATCACCACCGAACTCACCTCCATCACCATCATCTCCTTTATCACTTTTATCATCATCATTATCATCATCAGGATTACAGACATCCATATCTGAAGGAGGATCAGTGTCATGGTGATGAGCAGCCTCCGAAGATGTATCAACAATTTGGTGTGTCACAACATCTACATCAATTCCTGCCTCTCGTGCTGCACTACATATTTCTTCACATGGCCGGCCATCTTCTTCCAAAGTGTTGGAAGCAATCCATTCTGCATATGGGTTCTCCCGATCATCCATTTCATTCTCATCCAACATGGTGAAATAGTCAAGTGGATCATCCTCAGGATCACCTCCACGTCCATACTCATCCTCCATTCTCTTTACCTTCAGCTTCATATTATAATGACAATACACAAGTTTCTTCAACTTTGTATACGATAACCTATTTCTAGGCTTCGTATGTATCAAGGTAAATGTGCTCCAATTCCTTTCACAAGGTGAAGTTGATGTAGTTTGTGATAAAACCCGAACTGCAAGTTGTCTAAGTGTGGGAGCATTTGTTCCATACATCTTTCACCACTCACCTGAAAATCAAGTAACCTTGGTAAAAATAATTTCAATAAATCACAAAACATCACACTTTCAAAAAAAATAAAACACATCAAATCCATGACTACTAACCTGACAACATACTTTCCCTACTTGCTATAGCAGTCTTGGTCCCGAAAGAGACTAGTGCATCTCTAAACTTAGCAATCTATCAAGATAAATATAAGAAACATCTCAGTGTTAAAAAAATATGATCTTAAGGTAAATAACTTAAAATTACCTCATTGTCAAATTGTGTTCTCCCCTTAGATTTAGGAAGTAATTTCTCAAATACTTCATGCACGGCCTTGATCAATTGATCGTCTCCCAATTTTTTCTTATATTGATACTTGGGTTTAAGAAAATATGCTAATCATATAAAATCATCAAGCAAAGAATTCATTGTCTTTTAATAAATAATACTAAATTGAAAGATAAAAATTATTAAAATTCAAAGTTGAGTATTTACCAGCCTTGTAGATAGGTGCATCCATAGATTTCAGCCATCTGTCATCAATAATCTTATGTACCCAAGTCCAATTTCTTGGAGAAGATACCTTGATGCCTTCCTTCATAATGATCGTAGAATGGTATACTAAACTCATACTTGGATATCTCTCAGTATCCATAACTCTCAAAACTTGATACATTGGCTCCATAATTTTTATTACATCTCTTGCATAATCCCAAAACATAAGAGTGCATATAATTTGTTCCACGTTTTTTTCAACTAGTCTGGTGCTATACTGAGAATTAGACCATTCTGATCTAAGGAAAAAACTCTGTAGGCCATCTTTCTCCCTCACCAAACTTTGAAGGGCAAGATAATTTGTTGCAAATCGAATAACTCCAGGTCGAATTATATCTCAACCACAAGTTTTTCGCACTCGATCTACAACCCAATCATGATTATATATAAATCTTGTGACAAATATGTCCATATCCACGGCCTTCTTCACCATGTTGTGCTTTGTCATAACTTCAAACATCAAATCAATACAATGTGCAGTGCATGTAGTCCAAAAAAGAGGGTACTTATTAGATAATAATTTACCTATTTTGTTGTAGCTGCTAGCATTATCTGTAACAATCTGTACAACTCTTCCCTTTCCAATTTCTTTAACCTTGTCCTCCATCAGCTTCATTTTTGTATGCATGATTTTTTTCCTTTCATGTGACATCAACAAAGTTTAGAAAAACAACATAACTTGTACTGTATACCATGAAATTAATGATGGACATTCTTGTAGGTCATGTCCACCCATCACATAAAAGAGAACACCCATGTGCATCCCAATGTGGTTCCAACTTCTTAATTTCAACTTCCATTTCAAGAACCAATTCATCGAGATATTTCCCTAAGCTTTCCTTAGGAGTGGGTGGAAGTACTCCACGACCAAGTTGTTGAGCTTCAGTTATCATATTCTTGAAATGATGGTCCCCTGCAACATTGGCTAGAATGTGATTATAAATAAAAAAAATTGATACCACCTTTCCAAGAGACTCTTTAAATTTTCCTTTACTCAACATTAATTGTATTCTTTGTTGTTTGGCATCATCATATTTGTATTTTCTAGACTCTATCTGTGGCTCAGCAATCCTCATACTTGAACTACGGCGCATAAAATCAGCTATGCCCTGTTTGGCTTTCTTATCAGTTCCACTAGTACTAGCTCCAGGCTCTAGCACTTCTTCACAATCATCATCAGACTCACTGTCATCATCATCCCTTCCCATTTGACGCAACTCTTCCACAACATGCTCTCTATTTGATGTTTGTTTCATAGCTTTCTTGCCCCTCTGTTCTTTAGCTTCTTTTAATTGTTTACGGACTTCAGGTGGACAACTCGAACACTTGGTTACATCTTGTCATTTTTCTCCAATCAAATGATTCTTTAATCTTGTAACACCACATGCCTTCATTACCTTCCCACAAAAATTACATTGCGACCCCCTTCCTATAGGCTTCCCATATTGCCAACCTATGTTTTTAGAAGACATGTTTCTGAATCTTTGATAGAAAAAATAAATAAATAATATATCATATTTAAAACAAAAAAAACAAACAACACAATGTCTCAATTATATCGTACACCCCACGTAACAACAATATGAACAAAATAAATATTGCAAACTATTAAAAATATTGCAACAAATCTAAAATTATACCTTCTAAAATTTAAATAATTCTTCAAGAATTCGCTATTTTCCGAAGACTGCTGTCACTTTTATCAACAATTTTGACGAAATAAACTAAGACAATTGACAGAAAAATTTAGCATTAAATTATAAAATATTAAAAAATTCCAAATCCTCTCCGCATCTCTCTCTCTGCCTCTGTCTCCCCCCCTCTCTCTGTCTCCCTCTGTCTATCTCTCTCTGTCTCTGTCTCTCTCTATCTCCCCCGTCTCCGTCTCTGTCTCCCCCCTCCTCTTTGTCTCCCCCGTCTCCGTCTCTGTCTCCCCCGCTCTCTCAATCACTGTCTCCCTCTATCTCTCTCTATCTATCTATCTCTGTCCCCCCCCTCTCTGTCTCCCTCTATCTTAAACAGATAAGGGGGAGACGAAGGGGGGGAGAGAGAGAGAGACAAACAGACAAACAGGGTGGGAGACAAAGATTGAGAGGGTGAGAGACACACACACAGAGAGAGAGAGAGAGAGAGAGAGAGGGAGTGTGGGAGGCAGGGAGAGAGAGGGTAGGAGACGAGAGATTGAGAGATGGTGGGAGACAGAGAGAGTGTCGGGGGGATAGATAAGGGGGAGAGACAGACAGTGAGTGACACTGTCACGCCCCGAGCGCGGAAGATATCCGGAGACGCGTGACGAGTTTATATCAATCATGTCAATCAGAGTGGTCGTGTATTCGACACAAAGACAGAGATGCGCAAAATAGTAAGATAACCCAATCCTTTATTTCATAATAGACTATTACAAATCCAATACTCTGTTTAGTAAAAAGAAAAGTACATAGTTGACTCAAGAAAATAGGAAAAGACTAATTGACACTTGGAAAAGCTCTAGCTCTTTCACTCTTGACCTTCCCCATCCGTTTCAGTCTCGTCATCGGACTTACCTGAAAAGTAAGGGACAAACGGAATGAGCGAACGCTCAGTAGGAAATTATATCTCAAGTACTAGCAAGGGGTTTAAGTAATTACATCTTTCATGAATGCAAAAAAGCTATGCATGTTCGCATAAAACGACAAGATAGAGAGAATGTAATATCAAGAATAAGATGAACTAATCATGAACTTTCAACAAGATACTCAAGATATTCAAGCAAGTACATTTAACAAGTCATGTCAAGAATTTTGGCTATCATGTATCAAGCAAGTAAATTACCCTTTTTCGGGCCACGCGTTTCATGTCAAGTCAAGTACGATTTCAAGCACAAGATTTATGTGGAATGTCCAATCTAGAAAGTAAAGTACTCGGTATAATGCCAGATACCTTATCATTTTAACTCCCATGGGCACAAGTACTTTCGGGTGCTCCTCCCAGGACCAGATCGGGCCCTATATGCGCAGGCATTTATCATGTGTTTTGACATCCACTCTTATATATATAGCCAATTTTTGAATTTCAATAATCAAGCTTGTAGACATGTATGACAACTTTGACAGAATGGAGTCCAAAAATATGACAAAGGACATAGAATGACGATAATAACAGTATAATCACGATATCGATAAAACTAGGTAGAATATGGTTCCCTTAACTTGGGTACCATGACAAATCAATATGGACATTCTATATATAGAATTTAGGTCCACATGAACAGTATATCAAAGGTAAGATACCCTCATTCTTATCATAGAATTGAGGTTTACAAGAATGACATGATATGGCATGATATCATCATCCCATTAAGGATTTCTTATGATATACTCTTTGTATAATCATAAGGGCCGGTATACCATGTTTCTTTAGATTGACATGGCAAAGATCGTGTGATGGGTTTTTTTTTTGGGTACAACCAGCTCAGTCAGCCTTGAGGGAATCCAAGGCTACGAGGAGTCTTACGGAGGTCTCTATAACTAACTCGCTAGTCCAAAGGAACGGAATGTCCAATGGAGAGCTTGTATGTCAATGAGAATTGAGTGTGATCGATAAAACAATCGTGAAACGTGAGACTATACTCACGGAGTGGAGAATAGTGCCGATATATATATTATATAACATATGAAACCATCGGTTAACAGAAACAGTGGAAAATCAGTTTTTACAGTAAAGTAACGACTTAAGCAGAGTCGTTTATCAAGTAATTAACGCCTAACAGAAGGGCGTTTACACATATTTCCATTTTTCAGAATTTCAATATTTCATTAATTTATCTAAAACGCGCCCTGGACAGGGGCGTTTCTTTGCAATGAGACGACTACAGTAGCAGGCGTCTTTTTATTTACAATATTTTACAGAACATATTTATTTTCAGAAATTATCAAAAACGCGCCCTTGACAGGGGCGTTAATCATTAAATTCTTATTTTTACAGAGTATATTGTTCGGGATTTTAACAGAAACGCGCCCTATGAAGGGGCGTTACTTTTCAATTCACGCCCTGTGATGGGGCGTTATCACATGGAAAACGACCTAGGCTAGGTCGTGAATTCAAGAAATACCATGAATTTTCATGGGCAGTGATAATTTCAGGATAATAGAATTCATGGAGAACGAATGTATGGTCATGACAATAAAATTAACAGGTTTGAAGACATATGATCATGCATTATTGTAGAATCATGATTTCATAGATAATCAATTCTTAACATGGGTGATTAATGATTAAATGAAATTAACGCCTGTGTACAGGGCGTCAAATCTAAAATTGATGACCTGATCAAGGTCGTTTCTTGTGAATTAGCGCCCTTGACAGGGGCGTCTCTTTCAAAATATTGCAGAAACGTATTAAAACTGTAATAAATCATATGCATGTCATGCTTATATATATGTATATCTTGCATTAATTTTGTTTGGGCTACCATAACTTGAGAAACCTACCTTAAGATAGTCGATTGAAGATGAACGTGAGGGATTTTAACTAGAAGAAGATGCTGCTCTGTTAAATTTTCTGAAGCTTCTGTAGCAACAAAGTCACAGCAACCTAGATGAAGATGGACGACCTACAGAGGATAGAATACGAAGGTATTATGCTTCGTAATAACTTAACAAAAGATAAAGGAGGAGAATAACTTACCGGTTCTCTTAGGAAGACAGGGCTCCTTAACCTGTAGAAGAGATATAGATGAAGAACATTAGTTCTTCACATACTACGTTCGTAATGAAAGAAACAGAAGAAGAAAAATAGAAGAACTTGATATTCTTCACGTACCTGTGAAGTTCGATTGGTCAAATAGGTTTAGGGTTTAGATCGAACGATTATTTATAGAATTTTGGTATTTCTAATAGGGGTAGTGTTTGAGTGAGGGTAATATATCCCTATTAGAGTCCTTACCACCTTTTAACTCTTTCTAATACTTATCCATTACCCTGGATAAGTTTCTGGGTCGAACGGTTCACGAACTGAATTAACGACCTTGGTCAGGTCGTCGATTCTTGAATTGACGACCTGGTGCAGGTCGTTTCTTAAGAAGCGTCTTTCATTAGGGCGTTCCTTTTTTTAAAACACGCCCAAGATAGGGGCGTTTCTTGGCCTTACCGTTTTTGACGTTGGAATTTGACGCCGTGTGGTCAGGGCGTCACTTATTGAATAACGCCTTATCTAGAGGCGTTTCTAATTTGAATAGCGCCTTTATCCGAGACATTATTTTATATTGTTTTATTTATCTATTTATTTGATTTATTTTAAAATCTTTATTGTTATTAATATTTTATCAGGGTTGCTACACCCTCCCCCACTTAAAAGAATTTGGTCCCCAAATTCAATTGCATAATATGTATATACGTGGAGAGTGTAGATCATATACCTCTTAGAATAACTCGGGAAATCGTTTCTTCATAGATTCCTCGGTCTCCCATGTGGCTTCGTGTTCAGTATTCTTATTCCATTGCACCTTAAGCATGGGAATAACCTTATTCCTTAGAGCTCGTATTTCACGATCTAAGATCTTCATAGGCTTTTGTTCATATGTGAGATCTTTCTGGATCACCAGATCTCCATGTTCAATAATATGCGATGGATCGTGCACATACTTTTTCAACATAGATATATGAAATACATTATGTACCTCGGACAATTGAGGAGGCAACGCGATGCGATAAGCAACCTCGCCAACTCTTTCAAGTACCTCAAATGGTCCGATGAATCTTGGCGTAAGCTTGCCCTTAACACCAAATCTTCGTATGCCACGTCCAGGTGATATCTTAAGAAATACATGATCTCCAACCTGGAATTCAAGATCTCTTCTCCTTGTATCAGCATAAGCCTTTTGTCTGGTCTGAGCAACTTGCAATCTTTCTCTGATTACTTGTATCTTTTCAGTTGTATCCCTTACCATGTCTGGACCTAACAGTTGTTTCTCTCCAACTTCGTTCCAGCATAAGGGTGATCGGCAACTCCTTCCATATAAAGCTTCGAAAGGTGCCATTTGGATACTAGCTTGGTAGCTATTATTATATGCAAACTCAATTAAAGGTAAATGATCATGCCAGCTTCCACCAAAATCAATGATGCAAGCTCTTAGCATATCTTCCACTACTTGGTTTGTTCTTTCGGTCTGACCATCCGTTTGCGGGTGAAAAGCAGTACTAAAGTTAAGCCTTGTTCCCAACGAATGTTGTAATCCTTTCCAAAAATGAGAAGTGAAACGGGGATCTCTATCAGACACGATTGAGACAGGAATTCCATGTAACCTGACTATTTCTTTGATGTATAGTGCAGCTAGCACATCAATTGACCATCGGCTTTTTATTGGCAAGAAATGTGCCGATTTAGTTAATCGGTCAATGATAACCCAGATTCCATCATGTCCTCCTTTAGATTTAGACAAACCCATGATGAAGTCCATACCAGTATCCTCCCACTTCCACTTAAGAATATCTAGAGGATGTAGTTTACCAGCAGACTTTTGGTGTTCCGCCTTGACTTGTTGGCATGTGAGACAGCGATATACATAGTCTGCTATTTCTCTTTTCATATTAGGCCACCAAAAGTTCCTCTTTACATCTTGATACATTTTGGTTGATCCTGGATGAATAGTGTACCTTGATCGGTGAGGTTCATCTAAGATCTTCTTCTTTAATTCCGGACAGTCGGGTATACAAGTTCTACCTTTGAATAATAATCTTCCATCAGAAGTTAGTTGAAAATCAGATTGTCCTTCTAATCTGCCTTTGATTTCCACTAATATAGGATCATCATCCTGAAGTGCTTGTATCTCAGATAATAAATCTGACTGTATGCTTACATGAGATAATGTGACAAATTTGGCTTCCTTGTCCAAGCTTATATTGAGCTCGGAGAATTGTTCTAGCAATCTCCATTCTTGTATCATACAATTGGCTATCATTGCTCTCGGCTTTCGACTAAGGGCATCAGCAACATAATTACCCTTTCCGGGATGGTATTGTATATTGAAGTCGAAGTCCTTGAGATATTCTAGCCAGCGTCTTTGTCTCATGTTTAGCTCCTTTTGTGAAAATAGATAATTGAGACTTTTGTGATCGGAGTATACAGTAAACTGTACTCCATATAAGTAGTGTCTCCATATCTTTAGGGCAAATACCACCGCGGCCAGTTCTAAGTCATGGACGGGGTAATTCTCCTCATACTTCTTCAGTTGACGTGAAGAGTATGCTATGACCTTTCCTTGTTGCATTAGGACACATCCGAGGCCAATGCCAGAAGCATCTGTGTAGACCTCGAATTTCTCTCCTTCTACTGGTAGAGCTAACACCGGAGCTGTAGTGAGATGATCCTTGAGAGTTTGGAAACTTCATTCACATTCCTCACTCCATTCATATCGGATCTCCTTACGAGTTAATCTTGTAAGTGGTACGGCGATCTTAGAGAAATCTTTGATGAATCGCCGATAATAGCCTGCAAGACCTAAGAAACTTCTGATCTCGCTAGCATTGGTTGATTTTTCCCAGTTTCTAACAGCTTCAACCTTTGATGGATCAACAGATAGACCATCCTTGGATATCACATGTCCGAGAAAAGTCACTTCTTCAAGCCAGAACTCGCACTTGCTGAGTTTTGCATATAATTGATTTGTCCTCAAGACTTGCAATGCAATCCTCAAATGCTCTTCATGTTCTTCCTTAGTCTTGGAATATATCAATATATCATCAATGAAGACTACTATGAATTGATCCAAGTAAGGCCTGTATATACTATTCATTAACTGCATAAAGGCAGCAGGGGCATTTGTTAGTCCAAAAGGCATAACAACAAATTCGTAATGGCCATACCTGCTTCTGAATGCGGTCTTATGAATGTCATCATCCTTGATTCTTAACTGATGATATCCTGATCTGAGGTCAATCTTCGAAAAATATTTGGATCCTGAAATCTGATCAAATAACTCATCGATTCTCGGCAGTGGATACTTGTTCTTGATAGTGAGATGATTCAACTGTCGATAGTCGATGCACAATCTCATGGATCCGTCCTTCTTCTTCACAAATAAGACTGGTGCTCCCCACGGGGAAGTACTTGGTCTAATAAACCCTTTTCGAATTAGTTCCATTAACTGCTCCTTCAACTCTTGGAGTTCCACAGGGGACATTCTATAGGGTGCCTTTGAAACTGGACCAGCACCAGGGACTAAGTCAATGGTGAAGGCCACATCCCTTTGAGGGGGTAATCCTGGCAAATCTTCCGGAAACACGTCCGGAAATTCTTGCACCACTTGTATGTCTTCTAGCTTAGTTTCCTTTGTTTCCTTAACTGTGACAAATGCAAGGAAAGATGTACATCCTTTCCTGATGAGCTTGCTAGCTCGGAGGGCCAAAATAAGAGGGGAATTGCTCCGACTCTTGGGGTGAGTAAAGACTAATTCTGGAATATCTTTGAAAGCAATTTGGCTATTGCGGCAATCAACTGTTGCCTGGTATTTGGATAACCAGTCCGCTCCTAGTATAACATCATACTCCTTTAGATCGAAGCATATGAGATCTATAGGTAAATTCCTACCTTGAACCATTACCTCACAGTTTTGGTAGTGATGAGTAATATCATTTTCACTTCCAAGAGGAGTAGTTAGAACTATTTTTATCCATTCTGGTTCTAACGGTAACGGGTCGGCAAACTTCTTAGAAATAATGGAATGCGATGCACCCGTATCAAATAAGACATAAGCACTTTTGGAACAAACTGTTAATGTACCTTCTACCAGTCCACCTTCTTCTTGCTCGGTCTCCTTTATTGC
The DNA here is from genome assembly GCA_022559845.1 of Amorphophallus konjac. NCBI lineage: Eukaryota > Viridiplantae > Streptophyta > Magnoliopsida > Alismatales > Araceae > Amorphophallus > Amorphophallus konjac. The sequence goes on from CM040120.1 coordinate 239,760,834, forward strand.
ATGAAGTCGAGCGTTCTTTGTCACCGGGCGTTTACCATCACCGGCTTGGTCATTCATTAATGGACAATCGGGAATCCGATGTTCGCGACTCCCACAACGGAGACAAGCTCCTAATTTCCTCCAGCATTCTTCTGTCTTGTGACCAGCCTTGTCACAATGCTTGCATACTGTATTAGAAGGGGTAGTTGTGATAGAGAAAGACTTGGTCTTTTTGAACTTATGGTCTTGAGAGGAAGAACCTCCATTATTGGGCCTCTTCTTGAAATTGGGTTTGAAAGAACCCGAACCCGTGACTTGTTCCTTCTTGTCTTTCCCGCGGATCCTATCAGATAGTTCCGTGGCATCTTCAAGTAGTTGAGCTCAGCGCACGATTTCAGAATAAACTTGAATATCCATCGGCGCTAGCTGAGTAATATAGTGGGGCCTAAGCCCATTAAGAAATCTTCGGGCTTTCATCTTCTCCGTGCTAATCAAATGTTTAGCATATCTAGACAACCTGGAGAACTGAGCTTCATAATCTGCTAATGATAAAGATCGTTGTTTTAATGCAGCGAATTCTGCAGCCTTCTTTTCTTGGACTCGGTCCGAGAAATATTTAGCATTGAAGTATTCCACAAATTCTTCCCATGTTACTTGAGTAGGATCGATGGTTGCTTCAATAGACTCCCACCAGCATCTAGCATCCTTTTCTAACTGGAAAGTAGCTAGTAAGACTTTGTCCTGATCCGTGCATTGCATAACACGGAATATACGTTCAGTCTCCCGAACCCAATGCTCGGCATCGTCCGGATCGGTCGATCCCATAAACTTCGGGGGATTCATGCTCTTAAAGGCTTGGTGTAAGCTTCCAGCTCGTGGAGCATCACCCTGTGCTACCTGTTGTAGCACTTGAGTCATCCCTTGGAGGGTACGCTGCATGTTGCGCCATTGAGCACGTTCGGCAGCCATTATCCTACAATTTACAATAGCTACGTTAGTATTATATCACTGTGGTCTTATTAAAAGACTCATTGACTCTTAACCCTTGGTTCTACCCAATCTCACTTGGTTAAACGTTCAACTTATCCTTGGACTTGGGTTTTTCCTAGGAATTGAATACCTTAGGCTCTGATACCACAAAAACTGTCACGCCCCGAGCGCGGAAGATACCCGGAGACGCGTGACGAGTTTATATCAATCATGTCAATCAGAGTGGTCGTGTATTCGACACAAAGACAGAGATGCGCAAAATAGCAAGATAACCCAATCCTTTATTTCATAATAGACTATTACAAATCCAATACTCTGTTTAGTAAAAAGAAAAGTACATAGTTGACTCAAGAAAATAGGAAAAGACTAATTGACACTTGGAAAAGCTCTAGCTCTTTCACTCTTGACCTTCCCCATCCGTTTCAGTCTCGTCATCGGACTTACCTGAAAAGTAAGGGACAAACGGAATGAGCGAACGCTCAGTAGGAAATTATATCTCAAGTACTAGCAAGGGGTTTAAGTAATTACATCTTTCATGAATGCAAAAAAGCTATGCATGTTCGCATAAAACGACAAGATAGAGAGAATGTAATATCAAGAATAAGATGAACTAATCATGAACTTTCAACAAGATACTCAAGATATTCAAGCAAGTACATTTAACAAGTCATGTCAAGAATTTTGGCTATCATGTATCAAGCAAGTAAATTACCCTTTTTCGGGCCACGCGTTTCATGTCAAGTCAAGTACGATTTCAAGCACAAGATTTATGTGGAATGTCCAATCTAGAAAGTAAAGTACTCGGTATAATGCCAGATACCTTATCATTTTAACTCCCATGGGCACAAGTACTTTCGGGTGCTCCTCCCAGGACCAGATCGGGCCCTATATGCGCAGGCATTTATCATGTGTTTTGACATCCACTCTTATATATATAGCCAATTTTTGAATTTCAATAATCAAGCTTGTAGACATGTATGACAACTTTGACAGAATGGAGTCCAAAAATATGACAAAGGACATAGAATGGCGATAATAACGGTATAATCACGATATCGATAAAACTAGGTAGAATATGGTTCCCTTAACTTGGGTACCATGACAAATCAATATGGACATTCTATATATAGAATTTAGGTCCACATGAACAGTATATCAAAGGTAAGATACCCTCATTCTTATCATAGAATTGAGGTTTACAAGAATGACATGATATGGCATGATATCATCATCCCATTAAGGATTTCTTATGATATACTCTTTGTATAATCATAAGGGCCGGTATACCATGTTTCTTTAGATTGACATGGCAAAGATCGTGTGATGGGTTTTTTTTTTGGGTACAACCAGCTCAGTCGGCCTTGAGGGAATCCAAGGCTACGAGGAGTCTTACGGAGGTCTCTATGACAAACTCGCTAGTCCAAAGGAACGGAATGTCCAATGGAGAGCTTGTATGTCAATGAGAATTGAGTGTGATCGATAAAACAATCGTGAAACGTGGGACTATACTCACGGAGTGGAGAATAGTGCCGATATATATATTATATAACATATGAAACCATCGGTTAACAGAAACAGTGGAAAATCAGTTTTTACAGTAAAGTAACGACTTAAGCAGAGTCGTTTATCAAGTAATTAACGCCTAACAGAAGGGCGTTTACACATGTTTCCATTTTTCAGAATTTCAATATTTCATTAATTTATCTAAAACGCGCCCTGGACAGGGGCGTTTCTTTGCAATGAGACGACTACAGTAGCAGGCGTCTTTTTATTTACAATATTTTACAGAACATATTTATTTTCAGAAATTATCAAAAACGCGCCCTTGACAGGGGCGTTAATCATTAAATTCTTATTTTTACAGAGTATATTGTTCGGGATTTTAACAGAAACGCGCCCTATGAAGGGGCGTTACTTTTCAATTCACGCCCTGTGATGGGGCGTTATCACATGGAAAACGACCTAGGCTAGGTCGTGAATTCAAGAAATACCATGAATTTTCATGGGCAGTGATAATTTCAGGATAATAGAATTCATGGAGAACGAATGTATGGTCATGACAATAAAATTAACAGGTTTGAAGACATATGATCATGCATTATTGTAGAATCATGATTTCATAGATAATCAATTCTTAAAATGGGTGATTAATGATTAAATGAAATTAACGCCTGTGTACAGGGCGTCAAATCTAAAATTGACGACCTGATCAAGGTCGTTTCTTGTGAATTAGCGCCCTTGACAGGGGCGTCTCTTTCAAAATATTGCAGAAACGTATTAAAACTGTAATAAATCATATGCATGTCATGCTTATATATATGTATATCTTGCATTAATTTTGTTTGGGCTACCATAACTTGAGAAAACCTACCTTAAGATAGTCGATTGAAGATGAACGTGAGGGATTTTAACTAGAAGAAGATGCTGCTCTGTTAAATTTTCTGAAGCTTCTGTAGCAACAAAGTCACAGCAACCTAGATGAAGATGGACGACCTACAGAGGATAGAATACGAAGGTATTATGCTTCGTAATAACTTAACAGAAGATAAAGGAGGAGAATAACTTACCGGTTCTCCTAGGAAGACAGGGCTCCTTAACCTGTAGAAGAGATATAGATGAAGAACATTAGTTCTTCACATACTACGTTCGTAATGAAAGAAACAGAAGAAGAAAAATAGAAGAACTTGATGTTCTTCACGTACCTGTGAAGTTCGATTGGTCAAATAGGTTTAGGGTTTAGATCGAACGATTATTTATAGGATTTTGGTATTTCTAATAGGGGTAGTGTTTGAGTGAGGGTAATATATCCTTATTAGAGTCCTTACCACCTTTTAACTCTTTCTAATACTTATCCATTACCCTGGATAAGTTTCTGGGTCGAACGGTTCACGAACTGAATTAACGACCTTGGTCAGGTCGTCGATTCTTGAATTGACGACCTGGTGCAGGTCGTTTCTTAAGAAGCGCCTTTCATTAGGGCGTTCCTTTTTTTAAAACACGCCCAAGATAGGGGCGTTTCTTGGCCTTACCGTTTTTGACGTTGGAATTTGACGCCGTGTGGTCAGGGCGTCACTTATTGAATAACGCCTTATCTAGAGGCGTTTCTAATTTGAATAGCGCCTTTATCCGAGGCGTCATTTTATATTGTTTTATTTATCTATTTATTTGATTTATTTTAAAATCTTTATTGTTATTAATATTTTATCAGGGTTGCTACAGACACAGAGAGAGAGACGGAGAGAGAGATAGAGGGTGGGAGACAAAGAGAGAAGGCGGGAGGAGAGATCGGGGGCCGGGGGGAGAGAGACAGAGAGGGACAGAGAGAGAGAGAGAGAGACAGTGTGAGGGACTGTGGGAGGCGGGGGGAGAGAGGGTGGGAGACAGAGAGATTGAGAGAGGGTGAGAGATAGAGAAAGAGTCTGAGAGTGGGCGACGGAGAGAGAGAGAGAGATGGTGGGAGATAGAGAGAGTGTTGTGGGGATAGATGGGAGGAGAGACAGACAGAGACGGACACAGAGAGAGAGACGGAGAGAGAGAGGGTGGGAGACAGAGAGAGAGGGCGGGAGGAGAGAGAGACAGAGAGGAACATAGAGAGAGAGAGAGGGAGACAGACAGAGTGCGAGAGGAGAGACGAGGAGAAGAAAGAAAGAGAGAGGGAGAGAGAGGGAGGGTGGGAGACGACCGGAGGAGACTTGGGAGAGAGACCGGGGGAGAGAAGAGAGCGAGAGGGGATGGGATCTCTCTCCCTTCCTCTCTGTCTCTCTCTCTCTCACACACACACCTGCGAAGAGATGGGGGGAGACGGATGGGGAAGGAGGAAGACGGGGGCGGGGGGGAGGAGAAGAAGGAAAGGCATACTGGAGAGAGGGGGAGACAGCCGATGCCGATTGCCCGTCCGCTCGGAGATCTGACACCGGCGAAGTCCGCCGTACAACTATCGTCGGTGATCGACGCAATCGGCGGGCGGGGAGAGCCACCTACGGCAGCTCCGGCGACCTCGTACGACTGTGCGAGAGTGTGTGCGAGAGTGTCGGGGTGAGGCGTGAGGGCTCGACGGGGTGGGGGAGGGCTTAAGGCTTTAAGCCTTTAGTGTCGACCGACCCTCGCGTCGACCGTTTCGCGTTAACGGGCCGGACTGGCCGGTTCACCCTTTCGCACCCGAACGAAACCCGCTTCCCGCCCGCGCACGGTCTCGCCGAGACACGCCGACCTCGCACGGCTTCGCGTCTCGTGGACGCGGCGAGACCGAGATCTCGCGAGAATGCATTCCATGGTTGCCTGGACAGAGAAAAATGTCCAAGATGAAGCCGCCTATGGCGGGGTAAAGAGGCATTGACCAAGATCGTGAAGCTGAAGAGCGAGGCACAGTCTCTGATACAAAAAGCTCAATACTTGCTGCCTCTCAGAAGATTGAAGAGGTGCACCAGGCACAGGTTGAGGGGGCAACCCTCTCACATGACCTTGACATGCTCCAGGAAAAGATCCTTTTGAGGAAGGCTTACATTGTTGACTAAAAGAAGAGCAAGCCCAAGCCCCGATGAGCTTTTGGTTGTTTTTTTTTTTTTTGTATATAGTTGGAGCTTAACTGACTTTGTTGGGCACTTGTCTTGATTCAGCTTGTATGCAGTTAGTAGCATAACACTTCTTACACATAGCTGACACCATTCTTTTTGTCCATGGTTGGCTGCCCATCTAATTGAAAGCTTTTTTTGTAACTTGTTCAGCATTCATCCCTGGTTACTCCGAGGGTTTGTCTCGGACTCCCTTTTCTTGATGATGAATGAAAGAAAGACAGAGTTGAGTATAGCTTGTTGCCTCTATCTCTTTGCCCGCTTCTTCTTTTCCTTCATCTTTTCTCTTTCTTCTGTTTCTTTTTTTCTTTTTCTTTTTTTTACACATTACCAACTCCACCGCCCTTTCAGGTTTTCACCGAAGTTGGCCCCTTTTACTTTTTCCCAATGCGCCCTTGCGCGTTTTCACACTGAAGGGTGACTCATTTTTGCTTAAGACACTCTTGCAGGTTTTCACCTTAGCTGGGTTGAAGGCATCTTTACCCTTAAGTCGCCCTCCTAATAAGAATGACCAAGTCTGCCGGGACACCAATATTTTATGTCCCATTTTTTTTTTAGAACACTCATGACGTCGGTAGGACGGATAACACACTCACAAGGATTGAGTAGTTGGAATTGACCGACTCTCATATACCGGAGAGTGAGATCTAAATCAGCTGACCTTTGTGGTTTTATGGCCGAGAGTAGAGATTAGGTTTGGCTAACTTTTGTGCTTTGTAGCTGTGGGACTTGGGTTTTCAGCTTGGATTGGCTTACCTTTGTGGTTTTATAGCCAAGGGATTTGGATTTTAGTTTGGATTTTGGCTGACTTTTGTGATTTGTAGCCAAGAAATTTGAATTTATGTTGGCTGACCTTTGTGATTTTGTAGCCTAGGAATTTGGATTTATGTTGGCTGACTTTTGTGGTTTTGTAGCCAAGGATTCTGAATTTAGGGTTTAGGTTGGCTAACCTTTGTGGTTTTGTAGCCAAGAAATTGGGATTCTGGGTTTATGCTGACTTGTGGTTTTATAGCCAAAAATTCTGAATTTAGGGTTTAGGTTGGCAAACTTTTGTGGTTTTGTAGCCAAGAAACGGGAGAGCTAACTTGTCTCCATCATGAGCTTGATGGGCTTAGGACGGTGGGACGAAACATTGTGGGCTGATTTCGGAATTGTAGCCACGAAATTGTCGTAGTGCGGTTGTCATTGCAGGGCAAAGCCATTGAACAAGACCTGCCCATATGAGCAACCTGCAATAGGAAAGTTTTTTTTTCACGTTACCAACCTCACCACCCTTTCGGGTTTTCTTCGAGAGTGGCCCCCTTTAACTTTTTCCGACGCACCCTTTCGGGTTTTCACTCCAAGGGGCAACCCAATTTTGTCTGAGACGCCCTTTCGAGTTTCACCTCGGCCGGGTGTAAAACCTTTTTGCCCTCAGCCACCTTTTGGCTTGGGAATGGCTAAGTCTACCAGAACACCTCTATTTTAAACCCCCTTTCTTTTTATTTCTTTCTCTTTTTTTCTTTTTTTTTTTGAACTCAATCTAGATTTTAGTCGAGAAAGGGCATACTCCAGAGACAATCGTTGTGCGAGCTCATGCTCTGGCGCATGATAAAACTTCATGTGTTTGCCATTGAGAGGAGGGGAGAGATTGTTTCCTTTGGGGTCAACAACCATGTATACGGCTCCTTCACAGACCATTTGAATAATGTAAGGTTCGCATCAATTAGGTTGAAGTTTACCGCTAGATCTTCCTGCCAAGACCTCCTTTTCTTTGATCATGACAAGATCACTCCTTTGGAATACCCTTTGTCTGACGAGCTTGTCATAAGCATGTGTCATACGAGCTTGGTACACTTGTAGATGTTTGTAGACTCATAGCCTTTCACCCTCCAAATTTGACCATTCTTCGATCCTCCCTTCTGTTTCACTTTGGTCTTGACCCGGTAAACCAGCATGAACAGTGACACGGTAAGATGCTAACTCAATTTCCACGGGCACCACCGTTGCAGCCCTCTAGACCAGGGAGAATGGGGAATAGCCCGTAGGTGTCTTATAAATAGTTCAGTAGGCCCATAAGACTTCATGCACCTTTTCGCCCCAATCCCTTTTGCAGCCAACAACTATTTTGGCCAGCAATTTGCAAAGAGTTTTGTTGAAGGCTTCATCCAGCTCGTTAGTTTGAGGGTTATAAAATGACGATGTCATCCAATCAATGTGAAACTTGGCTATCAATGCATATACAGTTTTATATTTGAATGGCGTGCCGTTGTCCGACATGATCCGGCTAGGGGTGCCAAATCTATAAATTATGTGGTGCCTAACAAATCGGGCAACAATTTCACCAGTCACTTCCCGCAAGGGAACAGCTTCAGCCCACGGGGAGAAGTAATCGGTAACAGCGAGAATGAATTTATGGCCTTGGGATGAAGGTGGGAATGGTCCCACAATATCCATGCCCATTCTGCAAATGGCCAAGTGGGCGCCATCGGATGGAGCAGATTAGGCGATTTTCTAGGTATTGGTCCAAATGCCTGACATTGATGTCGTGTACGGACATATTGATTACAATCCACGTACATGGTAGGCCAATAAAACCCCTTGAGCTTAATGTTATTCTTCATTTTGGCTCTTGCTTGATGAGTCCCGCACAATCTAGAGTGGACCTCGTGCATTACAGTTTTTGCTTCTTTAGGTGAAGTACACCGTAAGAGGATCAATCGGTCTTTCTCATGGACGAGTCTGAAAAGTCAGCCGTCAATTAGTTGATAAGATGTCGCCCTGCATAACAATTGCACCCTTTGAGCACGATTTGGAGGAAGCTAGCCATTTTTTATTTTTATGATCAGCTCGCGTCAATCTTCTACTTCCATAGCATCTCCTTCTTGAATGTTGTTGACCTCATAAACAGTAAGACCAGATTCTTCATCAAGCACACTTAGCATGAGCCTTCTGTGTCTAACAGTGATATTCAATTCCCCTTCAAGTGGGAGCTTTAAGACCAAAGCCAATTTCGCCAAAATATCTGCTTGGGAGTTGTTACTCCTAGAAATATGACCTATCTTAAATAGGTAAATTTTAACCTCATGACGGCTAAATGATAGGGGATTAATTCCTGCTTCCGGACGTCATAATCACCTAGAACTTGTCGTATGACGAGTTGAGAGTCCCCATGGACTTTGATGCACTTGATGTCCATTTTTAGGGCCAACTGGAGCCCAATAATTAGTGGTTCATACTCCGCCTCATTGTTGGTCGATGGCTTCATAAGAGCACATGAATTATGTAAGATGCCGCCCTGAGGAGTCACAAAGACTATCCCAGCGTCAGATGCAAAATTTGTAATGCCATCGGTTTTCTTGACTGTATGAGAAGCGCCATTAAAGTACAACTCTGAATATGACAAATCGAAGGTGACAACGTCATGCCCTGCTTACGGTGGGACATCTTCAGCTTGTTCCACTGTTTCTTGCTGATGTGTCAGCAATGTTGAGCGGTGAGTCTTCTGGCACAGGATGTACAGCCAAAAACTCAACCATCCCTTGTCCCTTGATTGTTTTTCACGGGACGAAGGTGATGTCAAATTCCATAAGGATGAGTGCCCATATCTCAAGCCTTCCTGATAGAACAGGCTGGCTAAGGAGGAATTTGAACAGATCACATTTTGAAATGAGCTCCACTCGATATGCAAGGAGGTAATGCCTTCACTTTTTAACAGCAAATACCAATGCTAGTGTTGCACCCGCATTTATTTCAGAAATTTTTGAAGTATTATCCTCGTTTCAGCGAGGTCTTTTACTCGGCATACTGCAGCCCTATGAAATATTCCATACGGGATTCTATGTTTGGCGTATCGCCGTCCCATGGAATATTTCCCAATTGTAAGGCTTCGTACCCCACATCGTATTGCTCGAGGCCCATATGCGACGTATCGTCGTACCCGACGAGTCGCCACGTCGTGCAATATCACCACGCGAGATCCTACATTCGGCGTATCGCCACCCCATGGAATATTTCTACGCTTTGGGGCATTAGGGCCTATATATTTCTACAACTACGGACCCCTCGCAGCAACAACGCGGTCAGGAGCCGGGTTAAACCCACCGCGGTTGTCAAGATCGCGTGGTCCCGGGAAAGGAAGTCATAGGGATGGAGTTTCCCTCCTCCGAGCATACAACTATGATCGGGAGAAGCGTCTACAAGAAAAAAGAGTGCAAAAGGGGCGTCTATGCACCTCAAACGGAGCCTAGCACACGTGTACCACGCTGTCCCAACAAGCACGGATCTCCCTCTTGTGGCCTACGGCGCAAGGAAGACAACAACGAACAAAAGGAGACGTTTTTCCCTCTCTCCACGTGGCTGCTGCACGAGAAAAGGTCAAATCAGGGGAGCGGAAGCCCATTTTATTGAAGACCGACCGTGAGAAGACCCGTACGGGGTAGGGCAGACCCGTACGAGGTCAGCCCACCCCGAGGGGGGGTGCGCAGGCGGGCAGGACCCGCCCGGGGTCGCACCGGCCCGGGGTCCCGCGGCCTCGAGAGGGACCCACCCGGGGTCGCCGACCCCGGGCAGGTCCCTCCCAGGGTCGGCCCACCCCGGGCGGGTCGCGCCCGGGCCTGCCCGGGGTCATCCGACCCCGAGTGGGTCCCGCGACCCCGGGGCGACCCGTTCCCGCGCAGGAAGAAGAAAAAAAAAGAAAAAAGGGGGAAAAGACTTCCACGGGGTCATTTTCACCCCATTCAACCCGTACGAGTCCAAACGACCCCGGGGAGCCTCCCACTTCTATAAATAGACCCCCAAGGGTCCAGAAAGAAAGGGGAAAAAGAAGGCATCTACAACCTGCGCACTTGGAGCATCCAACAGTTGGAGTGTTTTGTTCGTTGTTTTGGCCCGCGAGGGGTAAGTCCCCGGGTCTTGTGTATATGCCCCTATGAGGGTATATTTGTAATTTTACCTCTCAGTGGGCCGTGTTGTTATTTCTAAGTCCCGAGACGACTATGTCATATGTTTCCGCCCTAATAATGAGAGAATTACATAAATGTCCTCCCCGGGGTCCGAGAAACATAAAAGTCATGTTGTTTGCAGTTATAACCTACAACTCGCCGACAACCCTTGTACTCATTCGGACTATAAAAGTACTCAACATGTTTTATGTATGTCCTCGGGAGAAAATTATAAGAAAACCCCCGGCTTTCACAAAATTGCATATATACCCCTCCTTCGGCCAAGTTGACAGTTATGTGTCTTCTACGAAGCCCCTTGTCTTCCCTTCAGTCCGGAAATGTTGTCAGCCCAGTCCGACACTCAGATGTCACCCCAACCCTAGGTCTGTGTAAGGTATGGTAAAATTACCAAAATACCCCTGCGACCTAAAAAACGGCCTACCAGCCCTCGCAACCCTCCAGAAAGAGCCTCAACGCCTTGGGAAGTCAGGAACCCGGTCCTACTTCCGTTCCAGCTCAGAAATTTCAGAAGTGCCCCTGACCTGATAAAATTACCAAAATACCCCTGGGTTGGTAAAATTACCGAAATACCCTCGAGATCCAGAAAATTTCCCCTCCACTTCAACAATGCCTATGGCTTTGCATCTTTGCGTTCATATGCCTAAATCCCAGGGCTCTGCCTGAACTTAAGGCCTTTGATGAAGCCCTAACCCTTTCAAATGTTGGTGGTACATGAATGGTCCTTAGAGCCCTCCAAGTGAGTTAGCCCTCAATATCAGAATCCCTCCGAAGGAGACTTCGAGACTTTCTTGACAGTTAAACAAAGGTGTTCGGACGTTAGGCCGATATAAATCAACACTGACTGCGGTCAGTGGGGAGAGGTCCAGCACTCGAACCCAAATCGTCTGATACGATGCGCACACGCGGAATAAACCTCTATACTTGGAGGAATGTTTCTTTTCAAAAGAACACTTCATCTATTTTTATCTACGATAAATATAGAGGAGTAAATTCCGTGGTCTCACAGACTGGCACGCCCGGTGAGACTTTTCCCGCCTTTCTTCTTTCTGTCAAAGAAAGTCCCCAAACCCTTTCTCAAGGTTCTGATCTCCCTCCTCTTCCTCTTACAGGACGGGAAGAGGAGGGTACAACTCTCCACTCATTCGAGAGCTCTTCGTGCACCCGCACGCCACTCCTTTCGTGTTACGCACCACCACCAACAGCTACAACGACGATGGCAGCCGTCACCTACGGCCCCCAGGTCATCGCCAACCACGCCAGGTTCGGATACCTGGCGACCCCACTGGTGTTCGGCGACTTTCCAGCAATCGTCGGTTCGCCCTTCTTCTTGGGCGTGGTATCCGTGGTTGAGGCCAGCTCAGCCGCACCTGCAGCAGCTACCATCGAGGGTGTCAGGCCCTCTACTGTTTCAACTGGCCGGGTTCGCCCGGTCAACAAGGCGACTGTCGGGGGTGTCAGGCCCTCGGTCCCAGTTATTGGCCGGGTCCGCCCGGTCAACAAGACTACCGTTGGGGGTGTCAGGCCCTCAACCTCAGCAGCCGGCCAAGTTCGCCCGATCAGCCAGACAACCGTCGGGGGAGTCAGACCCTCTATTGCCACAGCCCGCTGGGTTCGCCTAGTCAACTTTTCAACTATTAAGGGTGTCAAGCCCTTCATCCCGACAACCAGCCGGGTTCGCTCAGTTGTCGGGTCAATGGCCGAAGGTGTTAGGCCTTTCGCCCCAGCTATTGGCCGAGTCTTCTCGGTCAATCAAGTCACCGCCGGCGTCGCCCCTGCTCAACGGGGGCAACGTCGTCGCCGTAACGGCACCAGATCTACGGCGGGCACCCTCAGAGGTACCGCCCCTGCTCAACGGGGGCAGCGCCGTCACCCTAACGATGCCATGCCTATGGTAGGCGTCACCAACGCTGCTCCTGCTCAACGGGGGCAACGCCGCAGCCGCAAGGGTATAAAGCCCGCAGCGGCGGCATCTCGCTCCGGCAAAACTATAATTGTCGGAGACATTCGCATCCGGCTCGATGGAGGCGAGCCGATCTTGCCACAGGACACCCACGTCCCGACTGTCTCCACCTCCAATCGCTTCGAGCTTCTTCGGCAAGTCCGAGAAGACGGAGCGAAAAAGAAGAAACCTGCCGTACCGGCGGCTAGTCAGGGCCCAGTACGACGGCCTAAACCACCCGCTCCCCGACCGCGGTCAAGGGGCAACCCAATTGAGGAGCGTCAGCTCCACTTGAAGAAGATTTGGGTCACCAAAGAGGAGGCCCAAATTATAAGGCGCGCAAGGGCGGAAGAGCCCTTCCGCATGTCGGATCTGCAACAAATGCGGAGTCCGACAAGCACTGAGGCCTCAACCTCTCTGAGGTCTACAACTCAACCCCTACGGGGGCAAAAACACCGAGGAATCGACAAGAAGGTCCGATCGACCTCTCCGTGGGCCAGTTCCACGCACACAGAAGAGGATCGCTCCCCTCAAGCTTCTACATCCCGAGTGTCTGTCTTTGACAGACTCGGGAGGCCGCCCAAGCCGGATCGACAACCACATAGGAAGAAACGGGTGGTCCAGGTGACCAATGACACTGTCAAAGTGTTCACCTGTTATACCACTTCCGGCGACAAGCAGCCCGAGGACACCTCGGGGGAGCTCAACCATCCTCTCCAATATTTGAAAAAGTCAAGGCTCGTGTCCCGGATCCTGGCGCAAACACAGCAAGCGCCAGCTGCTGATACATCTCAGCCCGAGCTGGCACGGCAGGAAGAACGCCAAGCGGACGTTCACAGCGTCGATGGGGATAGCCATCCCCGGCACGAGGAAGATCTGGGAGAAGAGACACACACTCCCGCGTAGAAAGAACTCCGACGCGAGAACCAAGAACTCAATAATCTCTTACAAGCGCTATTGTGTGAAAAAGAGCTTCCTGCCCCACCTCAGGCGGCACCCACTAGGGTGGAACACCAGCCTTCCCCCATTCCAGTCGCGGCCAATGCCTCCGTCACTGCGGCAAAATTGCCATTGGCAGTGGACCTCGAAGTCCCGCAGCATGAAGTCAACGTGCGGTCATCTGCTACTCCTGCTGTAGAGGGCCTCATGGCACAGAAGCAGATGATCGAGTGCATTGTGGAGGCGAAGTTTGCTCAGCATGGGGAGGGGGTGGCCACCGTTGATTTGTACAGCGTGCCTTATCCCCTCCACCATCAGTTCAAGAAGCTTCCGGCTGATTGCCCAAAGACTCCGAAGCTTCAGAAGTTCAACGGGCAAAACTCTCCACATGAACACCTGGCCTACTATATGACGGCCATGGGTGAATTGGCACTGGAGGAGGCATATTTGCTGCGGTATTTTGCCACGTCATTAACTGGCACCGCCTTCCAGTGGTACTCCAGACTTAAGCCCAATTCTGTAGCTGATTGGGCTGATATGCAAAAGAAGTTCGTCGACCGTTTCCAAATGGTCGAACGTAAAATCTCCCTGGCGGAGCTCTGTGCCCTCTGTCAAAAGAAAGGTGAAACAGCGTTGGACTTCATCAAGCGATGGAGGGACGTCAGCATGCGCTGCGATAATCCTCCAACGCCCGAAGATGCGATCACCATCTGCCGTAGGGGCCTGTTGGCAGAAGTCAGTGAAAAGCTTCTGGGCTCAAACATCAGGAGCTTCGACCAACTTAACACGGTGGTGGCAGAGATTGAAATGTTCTTCGCCGACCACCCAGTACAAACTTTTGCCAAAGGCAAATCCTCCAAAGACCGTCTGGCTAGCGGCAAGGAGGTAAATGTTGTCGACTTCTCCCCGACAAATGGAGAAAAATGGGAAGGAAAATCCAAAGGTAATGGCAAGAAGCCTGATGCCAAAGCAAGCGCGTCTCAGTTGGCAGAGATCATGAAGACGCCTTATTCCTTCAGGAAAGAGCATACCAAGATGCTCTTTGACCTATGCATGAAGGAGCAGCTCATCACCCTGCCGGATCCGCGGAAGCTCGTAGAGGTGGATAAAACAGACGATCCTACCTATTGTGTGTATCACCGAAGGTTGGGTCATACCATCGGGGATTGCTATGTTTTCAAGAATATAGCGGAAGAGCTCATTCAGAAGGGCTTAGTAAATATGTTGGGCCATGCGGTTGACCCGCCACAACCTCATCCTTGGAGTCGATCAAACCGGTCGGCTAATGTGGTCCACATGGTGGCGATGGCTTCGAGCTCCAATGCCTCCGAGGCCGGGCCCTCTAATCCACAGCCCAACGGCGGTCCCAGAGCCGCTCATCCTTCACTCCCAGAATGTCTAGCGCTGCGAAGGGCTATTCGGAAGATCCGAGGGGAGATTTGCCAGTTATAACTGGAACAGAGGCGCCTGCTGCAGTTCCTGGAGAGCATTGACCAGCAGTTGTCCACCTTCCCCTTTGGCCCATTCGCCAGGGGGTTAGCTCCAGCCCACACACGGGAGGCAGGTGTATCACCTACTGGCCGGGATCCGCTCAGGGGCTGGCTTTCTGAGGAATCCTCAGATTCATCTGAAGACGAGGAGGACTCACCTAAAGGCGAGGAGGCTCCGCCTCAAGGCGAGCAGCCAGAAAAGCTATACTCCTTCCCTTGGGAGAAGACCCCGGGCATCTTCTTTGCATGTCAGCGAGCAGGGCTGATCAGCCCGTCGCCCATTGAACAGGCACCAGGTGCTGCATTTCATCAGGGCTATTGCCCATATCCAAGGATGGCAGTATCGGTTTCGGTACCGGTTTCGGCCGGTACAGAAACCGATACGTACCGGTTTCGGTATCGATTTCGGTTTCGGCCGAAACCGGTTGAAACCATTCAACAAAATAAAAAAATAGTGATCCATTAAGGGTTTCGGCCGAAACCGGACGGTTTCGGACCGAAACAGGTCAGTTTCGGACGAAACCCTTAATGGTTTCGTCCGAAACTATTAAAAAAGTATTTTTTTTTTAGGTATCGGACCTGCTACAGTGTTGGGGCCCGGTTTCGGATCGGTATCGACCGAAACCGATACGTTTCGGCCGAAACGTATCGGTTTCGGCCGATACTGCCAACCATGCCCATATCACGAGGTGATAGGCCATATCATCCACAACTGTGAACCATTCAAGGACCTCGCTGAGGACTTAATCAGGCGGGGAAAGATTAATATGGGTGAATTCTTGGTCAATCCACCACAGCCGCATGTACGGGAGAGTCTTCATTTCTCCGTCAATGTCATACATGCTGCGGCAGCTTTCTAGCTCCCCGAGCCGCAGGAAGAGGGAGTCAGTTCCCAGGGAGCCAGTTCCCAACCACCTAAATCCACACTCTGGTATCCGGGGTGGCGACCTTCCCATCAGTGTTCTTTTCCCAAGGAAAACACTGAGAAGATTTTCGATAAGCTTCTAGAAGACGGCCGGGTGCTGACGCATGAGCCGCCGTCTTACTACAATGAGACGGCCAAGAGCCACCCCCACTACTGCAAATATCATGCCAGGGTGTCTCACCCCACTCGGGAATGCCCGGAAGTGCAAGATTGCATTGAAGTCCTCATCCAAAGAGGGGAGATCGATGCGCAGAGGAACTCTATGACTAGGCGGCATCTTAAAGAGGCCGCTAAGAAGATTCTCCAGCAAGTTCAACAGGAGCAGACCAAGCTGCGTGGGATCAAACCCACCTCTCAACAAGTCCAACCGGACAAGTCTACGGGCAGTGGTAATCCTCAGCCAAACCCCAAAGGCAAGGCTAGGTGCGAGGGGCCTAAGGCCCGGAGTCCAAAAAGCCAAGCCGAAGGGGAAGGTTACAAACCTCTGTCCAGGCCGGGTCAACCCGGCATCGTCATAAGAGGAAACCCTCCGCCAGACGACAAAGGCAAGGCGAAGGTGAGGGAGCCTCCAGCCAAAGCTCCTGTCAAGCCGGCAAGGCCGCCAATTGCAGAAAGGCCTCAACCTCTTGAGCTCGCGAAGACGCCAGTTAAAGCAAAACTGGCGGAGTCACAAAGCCCCCAGGGGCCCCACTGTGGACTGGCAGAGTTCCAGGAGTTGCCTCCTGAAATAATTGCTCAGGCAATCAATGCCACCTTCCAGGTTCAGCCGGAGGCGGCCAACTGGACTAAGGTCACACCAAGAAAGAGCCGCGGCACTAGGGCACCTAAGGAGCCAGCCCGGATCAAAAAGTAAAATTCTGGGGGCAAACAAGTCCCATCTCCAAAGCAAAGTCCTCTCTCTTCTCAAGAGGCGGCACGCCAAAAGAAGCAAGAGAAGAACTGCAAGAAGAATTTGAAGAGGAGGTTGAAGAAGCAAGCTGAGCAAGCAGCAGCTGTGGAAGCTCCTAAAGAGTTAACTCCTCTGCAAAGACTACAAAAGCTCATAGATGAGCTAGAGGAGTACACTCCCCCTCGTCCCACCAGGGTTGTCACTCTAGACAAATATATTCCCTGGGACAAGTTTGAGCGTAAAGCCCGGCTTCTTCAATGGCTCCGAGATATGGCTGTTGCACCCGTAATTTTCTCGAAATACTTCGAGAATTTCATTCTGAAACAACCGACAAAAAAGATACGGTGTAGCGCCGATGTCGTCGGACTGCGGAGTACCTCCGCGATTTAGGGTCTATCGGCCCGATCATATTATTACAAGTGGCATCGCGACAATGGAAGTTAAAAGGAAGATATGCATGCATGCCTGTCAAAGCGGCCGAGCAAGTGTATCACACGGCACGGACGGGCGCGAAGATTCTTCCCCACGCAGCGTCACCACGGCTTCTTCTCAATTCAGATTGACAGAAACGGAGCAAAACGGCGCGAAGAGGGGCCAAAACGCATGCCCGAGGGTCAAACGACCCCTCCCGGACGCGAGAGGGGGCCGCGGCCACCCCGCCGGGGTCGGCGGTGGTCGCACGACCCCGCCAGCCACCTGGCGGGGTCGCGCGACCCCACTGTGGACTGGCGGGGTCGCGCGACCCCGCTGGCATCCCTCCGGGGTCGCGCGACCCCTCTGGCATCCCACCGGGGTCGCGCGATCCCCCCCTTTCTCTCCGGTGTTCAAAAAAAAAAAAAAAAAAGTGGGAGGATTTTTAACCCCCTCAGAGGGGTCATTCATCCTTTTTTGGCATCCAGAGGGGTCATTCAGCCCTTTTTGACATCCAGAGGGGTCATTCATCCTTTTTTGGCATCCAGAGGGGTCATTCATCCCTTTTTGGCATCCAGAGGGGTCATTCAGCCCTTTTTGACATCCAGAGGAGTCATTCATCCCTTTTTGGCATCCAGAGGGGTCATTCAGCCCTTTTTGACATCCAGAGGGGTCAAAATGATTTTTTGCCACCCCACCTTGACAAAATCGGGGCAAATTCGTTCATTTGACCCCTCTGGGCCCTCCCGCCTTCTATAAATAGACCCTAAGGGTCCAAGTGGAAAAGAGGACGGAACCTCTACGAGAAGAGCACCGCGCAAGGAATTGTTCTGTTTGTTTCGGCCTGTGAGGGGTAAGTCCCCGGGCCTTGTACTTATGCCCCTACGGGGTATTTTTGTAATTACGCCCCTCAGCGGGCCATGTTGGCAATTATGCCCCTCAGCGGGCCGTGTTTTGTAAGTCTTTACGTCCCGGGACGACTAAGTTATGTGGTTCTGTCCCTATAATGACGGAATTACAAAAATGTCCTCCCCGGGACTGTAAGAGACCAAAGTCCTGTAATTTGCAGTTATACAATCTTTTGTAATTGGGACTACGTCCCTATCTCCCGCTCTAATGCGGACTTTTGTACAGTCGACAACTCGCCGACAACTCATGTACTCACTGGAATTATAAAAGCACTCAGCATGCTCCATGTGTACTCTCGAGGGAAAATTGCATGAAAACCCTTGGCTTTCCAAAATTGTGTATATACCCCTCCTTCGGCCAAATTGACAGATGTGTGCCTTCCATGAAGCCCCTTGTCATTCCTTCGGTCCGGAAGTGTTGTCAGCTCAGTCCAGCACTCGGGTATCATCTCAAACCTAGGTTTAGGGTCTGGTAAAATTACCAAAATACCCCTATGACCTAACAAATGGCCTCAGAGCCCTTGAAACCCTCCAGAAACGGCTTCCATGCCTTGGGGAGTCAGGAATCCAGTCCTACCTCCATTCCAGCCCAGAAATCTCAGCAATGCCTCTGGCCTGAAAAATTACCAAAATACCCTTGGGTTGGTAAAATTACCAAAATGCCCTCGGGGTCCAGAAAATTTCTTTTACTTCAAAAATGCCTATGGCTTCCCCTAAATCATCTTCATATTCTCAAATCCTAGGGTTTTGCCCAAATATGGCCTCAGTTAAAAACCCTAACTTGGTCGTTATTTCTGTTGGTCGGTGGTGAGTGAGTGGACATTGTGAACCCTCCAAGAGAGTTTGCCCTCAACATCAGAACCCCTGTAGAAGACTTTTGAGACTTCTTTGACAGTTAAACAAAGGTGTTCGGACGTTAGGCCGATGTAAATCAACACTGACTCCAGTCAGTGGGGAAAGGTCCAGCACTCGAACCCAAATCGTCTGATACGATGCGCACACACGGAATCACCCTTCTACTCAGATCGGGGGGGAGATGTTTCTTTTCAAAAAAAACGAAAATCTACCTTTTATCTACGATAAAAGTCGATTTAGATTTTTTCCGTGTCTCACAGACTGGCACGCCCGGTGAGACCTTTCCCGCCTTTCTTCTTTCTGTCAAAGAAAATCTCTAAACCTTCTTCAAGGTTCTGATTGCCCCTCTTCCTCTTAAAGGACGGGAAGAGGAGGGCGCATCTCTCTGTTCGTTTGAGAGTTCTTTGTGCATCTGCACGCCACTCCGTTCGTGCTACGCACCACCACCACCACCAACACCAGCAACAACGATGGCAGCCGTCACCTACGGCCCCGAGATCGTTGCCAACCATGCCAGGATCGGCTACCTGGCAACACCACTTGTTTTCGGCGACTTCCCAGCGGTCGTCGGCTCGCCCTTCTTCTTGGGCGTGGTTCCGGTGGCTGAAGCCAGTTCAGCCATGCCTGCAACAACTGTCGGGGGAGTCAAGCCCTCGGCCCCATCAACTGATTGGGTCCGCCCGGTCAAGAAGACAGTCGCCGAGGGTGTCAGACCCTCTGCTCCAACAACTGGCCGGTTTCATTCGGCCAAGAAGACTTCTGAGGGCGTCAGGCCTTCTGCTTCAGCAGATCGGGTCCGCCCGGTCAAGAAGACAGTCGCTGAGGGTATCAGACCCTCTGCTCCAACAACTGGCCGGTTTCATTCGGCCAAGAAGACTTCTGAGGGTGTCAGGCCTTCTGCCTCAGCTGATCGGGTCCGCCCGGTCAACAAGACAACTGTCGGGGGCGTCAGGCCTTCGGCTCCAGCAACTGGCCGGGTCAGTCCGGTCAACAAGACCATCACTGGGGGTGTCAGGCCTTCGACTTCGTCGATTGGTCGGGTTCGCCCGATCAACGGGACCGTCCTCAAGGGTGTCAGACCCTCTGCTGCGGCATCTGGCCGGGTCCCTCTGGTCAATTCTTCAACTGTTAAGGGTGTCAAGCCCTTCATCCCGACAACCAGTCGAGTCAGCTCGACTGCCATGTCAACGGCCGAAGGTGGTTAGGCCTTCTGCCCCAACTGTTGGCCGAGTCTTCTCGGTCAATCAAATCACTGCTGGCGTCGCTCATACTCAACGTGGGCAACGCCGCCGCCGCAACGGCGCCAACTCCAATGTGGCCACCCTCAGAGGTGCTGCCCTTGCTCAACGGGGGCAACGCCGCCGTCGTCAGGGTGACGCCATGCCTGTGGCGGGTGCCACCACTGCCGCCCCTGCTCAACGGGGGCAACGCCGTAGCCGCAAGGGTGCAAAGCCTGAAACGGCTGTCTCTCGCTCCGGCAAGACTCTAATTGTCGGAGACATCCGCATCCGGCTTGATGGAGGTGAGCCGATCCTGCCCCGGGATCGTCATGTCCCGACTATTTCTACCTCCAATCGCTTCGAGCCCCTCCGGCAAGTCCGGGAGAAAGGAGCGAAGAAGAAGAAGTCTGCCGTATCGGCGGCAATCCAGGGCCCTCTGCAACGGCCCAAGCCACGAGCTCCCCCGTCCAAGGACAGGGGGCAACCCAATTGAGGAGCACCAGCTCCATTTGAAGAAGATCTGGGTCACCAAGGAGGAGGCCCGAATCATAAGGCGCGCGAGGGCGGAGGAGCCCTTCCGCATATCAGAGCTTCAGCGGATGCGGAGTCCGCCAAGCACTGAGGCCTCGACGTCTGCGAGATTTACATCTCAACCCCTACGGGGACAAAAGCGCCGAGGAGCCGGCAAGAAAGTGCGACTGACCTCCCTGTGGGCTAGTTCTACACACACGGAGGAGGATCGCTCACCTCAAGCAGCCACATCCCGAGTGTCTGTCTTCGACAGACTTGGGAGGCCGACCAAGCCGGAGCGACAACCGCCCAAGAAAAAACGGGTGGTCCAGGTGACCGATGACATTGTCAAAGTGTTCACCTGTTATGCCACCTCCGGCGACAAACAGCCCGAGAACACCTCGGGAGAGCTTGACCAACCCATCCAATATTTGAGGAGGTCAAGGCCGGTCTCTCGAATTCTAGCGCAGATGCAGCAGGCGCCGACCGCCGGTACATCTCAGCCTGAGCCGGCACGGCAAGAAGAGCGCCAGGAAGACGTCCACAGTATTGATGGGGACAGTCACTCCCGGCATGAAGAAGAGCTGGGGGAAGAGCCACGGGCCCCCACACTGGACGAGCTTCGACGAGAGAACCAAGAGCTCAAGAACCTGCTACAGTCGCTTTTGCGCGAAAAGGAGGTTCCTTCCCCGCCTCAGGCCGCACCGGCTGGAGCGGATCAATAGCCTTCTCTCGTTCCAGCAGCAGCCAACGCTTCCGCCACTGCTGCAAGACTCCCGCTGGCGGTGGACTTCGAAGTCCCGCCGCATGAAGCCAATGCGCAGTCATCTGCTACTCCTGCCGCAGAAAGCCTCATGGCGCAGAAGCAGATGATCGAGCGCATCGTGGAAGCGAAGTTCGCTCAACATGGCGAGGGTGTGGCTACCGTTGATTTGTACAGCGTGCCATATCTCCTCCATCATCAATTCAAGAAGCTTCCGCCTGATTGTCCGAAAGCCCCGAAACTCCAGAAGTTCAACGGGCAAGGTTCTCCGCATGAACACCTAGCCTATTACATGACGGCCATGGGTGAATTAGCCCTGGAAGAGGCATATTTGCTACGGTATTTCGCCACGTCTTTGACCGGCACCGCCTTCCAATGGTATTCAAGGTTAAAGCCCAACTCAGTGTCTAATTGGGCTGATATGCAGAAGAAGTTTGTCGACCGTTTCCAAATGGTCGAGCGCAAAGTCTCCTTAGCAGAGCTTTGTTCCCTTCGACAGAAGAAGGGTGAAACAGCATTGGACTTCATCAAGCGATGGAGGGACGTCAGCATGCGCTGCGATAACCCTCCGACGCCTGAAGATGCAATCACTATCTGCCGCAGGGGTCTCTCGGCAGAAGTCAGCGAAAAGATTCTGGGCTCCAATATCAAAGGCTTCGACCAGCTCAACACGGTCGTGGCAGAGATTGAGATGTTCTTCGCTGATCACCTTGCACAAGTCTCTACAAAAGGCAAACCCTCCAAAGACCGTCTGGCTAGCGGTAAGGAGGTGAATGCCGTGGACTTTTCCCCGACGAATGGAGATAAAGGGGAAGGAAAGTCCAAAGGGAAAGGCAAGAAGTCTGGTGATAAGACAAATGTGTCTTTCTTAGCGGAGAACATGAAGACGCCTTATTCCTTCAGAAAGGAGCATACTAAGATGCTCTTTGATCTATGTATGAAGGAGCAGCTCGTCACTCTGCCGGACCCGCGGAAGCCCGCGGAGGTGGATAAGACAGATGATCCAACCTATTATGTGTATCACCGAAGGTTGGGTCACACCGTCGGGGATTGCTATGTTTTCAAGAATATAGCAGAGGAGCTCATTCAAAAGGGCCTGGTAAATATGCTGGGCCATGCAGTCGACCCACCGCAGCCTCATCCTTGGAGCCGATCGAACCGGTCAGCTAACGTGGTCCATTTGGTGGCGATGGCTTCAAGCTCCAATGCCTCCAAAGCCGGGCCCTCAAGTCGACAGCCCAATGGTGGTCCCAGAGCCACTCCTCCTCCATTCCCAGAATGTTTAGCGCTGCGGAGGACCATCCGGAAGATCCGAGGGGAAGTCCGGCAGCTGCGACGAGAACAGAGGCGCTTGCTGCAGTTCCTAGAGAGCATTGATCAGCAGTTATCCACTTTCCCTTTTGGCCCATTTGCCAGGGGGTTAGCTCCAGCCCATATACGGGAGGCGGGTGTATCACCCACGGGTCAGGCCCCGCTCAGGGGTTGGCTCTCTGAAGAGTCCTCGGATTCAACTGAAGACGAGGAGGACTCACCGGAAGACGTGGAGGCTCCACTTCAAGTCGAGCTCCCAGAGAAGTTATACTCCTTCCCTTTGGAGAAAACTCCCAATATCTTCTTCGCATGTCAGCAGGCGGGGTTGATTACCCCGTCACCTCTGGAGCAGACACCAGGTGCTGCTTTTCATCAAGGCTATTGCCCATATCATGAAATTGTTGGCCATGTTATCCACAACTGTGAGCCGTTTAAGGACCTCGCCGAAGACTTAATCAGGCGAGGGAAGGTCAACATGGGTGAATTCCTGGTCGACCCACCGCAGCCGCATGCACAAAGGAGTCTTCACTTCTCTATCAACGTCATTCACGCTGCAGCAGCCTTCCAGTTCCCCGAGCCGCAGGAGGAGGGAGTTAGTTCCCAGAGAGCCAGTTCCCAATCGCCAAAGTCCACGCTCTGGTATCCAGGGTGGGGACCCTCTCACCAGTGTTCTTTCCCCAAGGAGGACACTGAGAAGATTTTTGACAAGCTTCTGGAAGATGGCTAGGTGCTGACACATGACCCGCCGTCTTATTATAATGAGACGGCCAAGAGTCACCCCCGCTATTGCAAGTATCATGCAAGGGTGTCTCACCCCACTCGGCAATGCCCAGAGGTTCAAGACTTCATTGAAGCCCTCATCCAGAGAGGGGTTGTCGATACTCAGGGGAACTCCATGACGAGGTTGCATCTTGCAGAGGCCGCCAGAGAGACTCTCCAACAGGTTCGGCGAGAAACTGAGGCTTTCTCCCGATTAGCCCGGCCAAGTGAGCCCGCGAAAAATGATGAATTTCCATTACTCACTAAAGGCAAGGTCACCTATAAAAGGCCTAAAGTCCAGAACCCAGGAAGTCAAGCCGCGGGAGAGAGTTCCAAGGCCCGTCCCACGTCGAGTCAGCTTGGCATCGTCATAAGAGAGAACTCTCGGCCCGATAACAAAGGCAAAGCCAAGGTGTCAGAACCTTCAGCCAAAGCTCCTGCCCAGTCAGCAAGGCCGTTAGTCATGGAAAGAACTCAACTTCTTAAGCCCGCGAAGACCCTAATTAAGGTCTCTGTCACCCCAGCGAGGCCGCCATTTGTAGAAAGGCCTCAGCAGCTCAAGCAAGCCAACCCACCAGACCAAGCAAAGTCGGTGGAACTACAAAGCTCCCAGAGGACCTACTGTGGACTGGCAGAGTTCCAGGAGTTGCCTCCTGAAATAATTGCTCAGGCAATCAATGTCACCTTCCAAGCTCAGCCGGAGGAGGCCAATTGGACCAAGATTGCCCCCAGAAAAAGCCGTGACACTAAGGTTCCTAAGGAGCCAGCCCGGAGCAAGAAGCAAAATTATGGGGGCAAACGAGTCCCACTGCCGAAGCAAACTCCTCTCTCTTCTCAAGAGGCAGCACGTCAAAAGAAGCATGAGAAGAATCGCAGGAAGAATTTGAAAAGGAGGTTGAAGAAGCAAGCCGAGCTAGCCGCTGCTATGGAGGCTCCTAAGGAGCCAACTCCTCTACAAAGACTTCAAAAGCTCATAGATGAGCTGGAGGAGTACACTCCCCCTCGCCCCACCAGGGTCGTCACTCTAGACGAATATATTCCCTGGGACAAACTTGGGCACAAAGCCCGTCTTCTGCAATGGCTCCGGGAAATGGCCCACTGCCTTGAAGAGGGTGAAGACTTCCCAATCCCGGAAGAGCTCTCCTTATTCTATAAAGATGAGGAGCTCACTGTCGAAATGCTCGAGGAAATGCTGCAAGAGCTCTCCTGCAACATGGTGGCGATCCCGCCGCCCGACAATATTTACTGTCCCACGGCTGATAGCACTGGAGGCCAGGCTCCTATGGCGACATATCAGCGCCGCTCGGCAAGAAATGGCCGGGGACGTGGCCGAGGTCGTAACCGAGGGCGTGGACGTGAAGGTCCCCCGACTCTTGATCGGGTCATACTGTTCAAAGGGGAAAAGCCGGGTCCTATCCCAGA
Source organism: Amorphophallus konjac (assembly GCA_022559845.1). Taxonomy (NCBI): domain Eukaryota; kingdom Viridiplantae; phylum Streptophyta; class Magnoliopsida; order Alismatales; family Araceae; genus Amorphophallus; species Amorphophallus konjac. The sequence goes on from CM040120.1 coordinate 239,785,658, forward strand.
AACTCAAGTTCGGGGAATCCCTTTCATCCTCAGCCCCTCAGAGGGTTCAGACCCCATCTCAACAGCTAAGCCGGGTGGCGTCCCTTTTACAATCGCCTCCTCCGATGAAGAAGAGGAGCCAACCAAGTCGCCAGTGCGCGAGGAGGCGTCAGAGCAAGCCGGCCCCTCCAACAGGGTCCAGACTACAAGCCCAGCAGGTCCTTCTAATGAAGACCAGCCTGAGGAACCCTTGCCACCTCCGGAGGAGTCTTTGGCTCCGCTATTCCAAGAAGATGTGGAAGGACTGAACACGGAGGAGCGCCCTTCTAAGCGGGAGAAGCCACGCCAGGCGCCGAAGACCCTGGCAGAGATCATCCCGCCATTTGACAAGACCCGTGCTCGGGCGGACCGCAAAATCATTCATCATATGAAGCGGTTCCCAACAAATGTCACCATCTGGGAGGCCATCGCCTGGAGCAAGGATCTTCGGGAGGCTCTGGTCAAGATACTCCAAGACCCAGAGGCATATGAAGCCCATGTTGCAGAGTTGCAAGCCCAGGCATATGAAGCACTCACAGCCAACATTTCCTTCACGGACAAAGACATGTTGCTGTCCTCTCCGTGTCATAATCGCCCCTTATATATGAAGGGGACGATTAATGGGCATGACGTGAATCGTATCCTGGTTGACGCTGGAGCAGCCGTCAACATCATGCCTCTGAAGACTTTCAAGTCTCTATACCTGGCACCTTATTTGCAAAAGGTGACCGATGTCAAGATCTCGGGATTCAATCAGGGTTCCGAGGAAGCACTTGGTCGGGTTATGGTCAAGCTTGCCTTGGGCGATTTTATCACCCAAGCGACATTTTATATCATCAACTCCGACACATCTTACAAGATGCTGCTTGGAAGACCTTGGCTTCATGACAATTGGGTCGTTCCTTCAACTTTGCATCAGTGCATTAAATATGCTAAGGAAGAGGAGCAACATACGGTCTTTGCAGATCAAGCCCCGTTCCACCCCAATGAGTGCCATCTGGCCGATGCTTCTCTGTATTTCGGGAAGCCCACTCTAGCAATCCCTGAGCCTATAAAGAACAAGGGGAAGCAAAAAGTGGACCTTGAAGTCGAGGAAGGGCAGCTCTTCACTGTCAATCAAGATATGGTAAAGCTGCATAGGCTGAGCCTCAGTGCTGCCTCCAAGCCGACTCAACCAGAAAGGAGGGATGTTGATTTTGAAGCTAACCTCATCAGCCAGGTCATTGACCGAAGCATCTCCTTGCCACCCAAGTGCCTCCAGCTCTCGTCCCAACGGGAAGAGTATGAGGTGGAACAGTTGAAGACCTTTACAGTCTCCTATCAACGGAGAAGGAGACGCAACAAAGGCAAGAGGGACAAGCCGATCATCTTTTACAAAGGTGAATTAGTCCCACCGTGCCCCCCTGAAGATAATTTCGGCTGGGATACTCCCGCTGATGTGGTGCCAGAGCCAGTCCAGGAGATGGACGATATGCCGAAATACATCAGGGAAATGTGCAAAAAGTAGCACATCTTGCAAACTCTGGACCCTACACGAGCGGCGTATTTCCATCAATTGTGGAACCCTCCGCAGGTTCGTGGGCAACCTCCCTTCTCCCGCAAAGATACAAGGGGCCTTGGCTATGACCAGGAGACGGACTTCGAGGTCCACCTTGCAGTCAACACCATAGGACTGCTACCTCTCCATAACGGGCAAGCTGAAGTTGAGCCCAAGATTGATGACTCTATAAGGGAGTCTGGTGACGTGTCCTTGACACCCTCACCTCCATCAAGAGCTGACAACGACCACCCCTCAGAAGAAGGAGCAGCTCAGCCTGCTAACCATCAGCAAGATGAAGCAAGCTCTTCGACTTCAAGCCACGAGCAAGAGCGCTTCGAAGAATTTGATGTCTATGAAGCCAACACTGATGACGAGGGAGACTTCGTCGACCTCCAACCAGCTCCACCGGAGCTTGAAGACGGTGGTCAAGCAACTGTGGACGAGTTGATTGAAATCAATCTCGGAAGCAAAAATGACCACCGTCCCACCTTCATAAGTGCTCTCCTCAGCGAGAAAGAAAGGCAGTCGTATCGACAGCTTTTAGAAGAGTTCAGGGATTGTTTCGCCTGGACTTACAAAGAAATGCCCGGGCTTGATCCTTCGGTGGCCGAACATGAGCTGGCAATACTTTCAACAGTCAAGCCAATCAAACAGGCTCAAATGCGTATGCGCCACGAGCTGGAGCTGAAGGTCAATGCTGAGGTTGACAAAATGCTCCATGTGGACTTCATAGAGCCTTGCATGTACCCTGTGTGGCTCGCCAACATAGTCCCTGTCAAGAAAAAGAATGGCCAAGTCCGAGTCTGCATCGACTTCAGGGATTTGAATAAAGCATGCCCAAAGGACGATTTCCCTGTCCCAATCACTGAGACAATGGTTGATATGACCACTGGTCATGAAGCCTTGTCTTTTATGGACAGATTGTCGGGCTATAATCAAATCCGCATGGCCGTTAAAGACAAAGACCATACGGCTTTTCGGTCTCCTAAGGGGATCTTTAACTATAAAAGGATGCCATTCGGTCTCAAGAATGCCGGCGCAACCTACCAAAGGGCAATGACCAAGATCTTTGACGAGATGCTACATGACCTTGTCGAATGCTATGTCGATGATCTGGTCGTCAAGACAAAGAAGCGGGAGGACCACTTAGCTGACCTGCGTCGAGTCTTTGAAAGGTTTCGACAATTTCAACTCAAGATGAACCCGATGAAGTGTGCCTTCGGCGTCTCCAGTGGCAAGTTCCTGGGTTTCATCGTCAGGTATCGAGGTATAGAAATCGATCCTGATAAAATCAAAGCCATAAGGAGACTGCCTCCGCCCAAGAACTTGACGGAGCTTAGATCTCTTCAAGGAAGACTCGCCTATATTAGGCGGTTCATTTCCAATCTCTCTGGGAGATGCCTACCTTTCGGCAAATTGATGAAGAAAGGAGCACCCTTCATATGGGACGAAGACTGTCAGAAGGCCTTCGAGTAAATCAAGGAGTATCTGCTGACTCCTCCAGTCTTAGGGGCACCTGTCAGAGGGAAACCCCTTATCTTATATATTTCTGCCATGGATGCCTCTTTGGGAGCTCTCCTAGCCCAGATCAATGAAGAGGGCAAGGAGCAGCCACTGTACTACCTCAGCCGAAAACTGATCGGGCCTGAGCATCGGTACGCTCCCATGGAAAAGATGTGCCTAGCTCTGGTGTTTGCTGTCAAGAAGCTAAGGCACTATCTCCTAGCCCATCGGGTGGAGCTCATCTCAAAATGTGACCCGCTCAAGTTTCTGCTCAGCCAGCCTGTCCTCTCTGGTAGACTCGGCAAATGGGCGCTTATCCTCGTGGAGTTTGATATCACCTTCGTCCCACGCAAAGCGATCAAGGGACAAGGAATGGCGGAGTTCTTAGCAGCGCACCCTGTGCCAGAAGATTCGCCACTCAACTTCGAGCTGCCCGACGAAGAGGTGTTAGTGCCTTCTCAAGCCACTGGGGAGCATTCTGAAAAAGTCCCACCACAGATGGAGCCGGGTGTCCTCACCCTTGATCTCCCACATTGGGAGTTATATTTTGATGGTGCCTCTCGGACAATCAAAAGGGCCGGTGGCCTTACAGACTATGTCTCAGGTGCGGGGGTAGTCTTTGTGTCCCCACAAGGCGGCATCCTCCATAACTCTTGCGCTCTCATGAAGTCCTTGACTAATAATGAGGCAGAGTATGAAGCGCTTATTATTGGGCTTCAACTGGCACTGGAGATGGACATCAAGTGCATCAAAGTGTACGGGGACTCTCAACTCGTCATCCGATAAGTACTGGGCGTCTATGATGTCCGGAAGAAGGAGCTCGTCCCCTATCATGCAGCCGTCATGAGGCTCAAAGAAAAATTTTACCTATTTGAAATAGGCCATGTCCCCAGAGGCAGCAACTCTCAGGCTGATGCTCTTGCAAAGTTGGCAGCAGCCCTAAAACTCCCGCCTGAGGGAGAATTAAATATTATTGTCAGACACCGAAGGCTCATGCCAAGTGTGCTCGACGAAGAATCCGGCCTCACTGTCTATGAGGTCGACAACATTCAAGAGGAGAATGCTCCCGAAGAAGAAGATTGGCGCGAGCCAATTATAAAGATAAAGAACGGCTGGCTCCCTCCTGATCGGGCTCAGAGGGTGCAGCTGCTACGCAGGGCGACATCCTACCAGCTGATTGACGGTCTGCTCTTTAGGCTCGTCCATGAAAAAGACCGATCGGTCCTCCTGCGTTGTCTTTCGTCCAAGGAAGCGAAGACTGTCATGCACGAGGTCCACTCCGGATTGTGTGGAGCTCACCAGGCAGGGGCTAAGATGAAAAATAGCATCAAGCTCAAAGGGTTCTACTGGCCCACCATGTACGAAGATTGCAATCAATATGCTCGTACATGTCATCAATGCCAAGCATTCGGCCCAGTCCCTCGGCGGCCACCTAACCCGCTCCATCCAACAGCGCCTACTTGGCCATTTGCAGAGTGGGGTATGGATATTGTGGGACCATTCCCACCATCGTCTCAGGGGCACAAGTTCAAACTTGCTGCTACCGATTACTTCTCCAGATGGGCGGAAGCCGTTCCACTACGGGAAGTTACAGGAGAGATAGTCGCTCGTTTTGTGCGGCACTATATCATATACAGATTCGGCACCCCCAGTCGGATTATATCCGATAATGGTACGTCGTTCAAGAACAAGACTGTTTATGCGTTGGCGGCTAAGTTCCATATTGACTGGAGAGCGTCATCAGTCTACAATCCCCAAGCCAACGGATTGACCGAAGCGTTCAACAAGACCCTCTGTAAGCTGCTGTCCAAGATAGTAGGTGGCCGTAAGCGGGATTGGGGTGAGAAGGTCCACGAAGCCCTATGGGCCTATCGGACTATTTACAAAACCCCCACGGGTTGCTCCCCATTCTCTTTGGTCTATGGAGCTGAAGCAGTGATCCCTGTGGAGATCGAGCTGGCATCATACCGCGTTGCTGTGCACGCTGGATTGCCGGGCCAAGACCAATCTGAAATTGAAAGAAGGCTCGAGGAATTGTCCAACCTTGAAGGTCAAAGACTCAAAGCCTACAAACACTTGCAAGTGTATCAAGCCCGCATGACACGTGCTTATGATAAGCTGGTCAAGCAACGGGCGTTCAAGAAAGGCGACCTTGTCATGGTAAAAGAAAAGGAGGTTCTCGCGGGAAGATCCAGCGGCAAACTGCAGCCTAATTGGCGTGGGCCTTACGTCATCCAGAAGGTCTACGAAGGAGGGGCCTATACGGTCCTTGACCACAAGGGAGATAATCCCTTCCCTCCTCTCAACGGCAAGCATATGAAGCTCTACCATGCGCCACCGCAAGAGTTTCTGCAGCAGTCCTCACAGAACAGTACCTCTCCTCAGTGAAGGTTCAACAAAAAAAAAAGGGGGTAAAAAAATACTGATACCCCGGCGGACTCAGTCAGCCTTCAACGGTTGGCTGAGGGTAAAAAGGTCACAGACCCGGTCGAGGTGAAAACCCGAAAGGGCGTCTCGGGCAAAAATGGGCAACCCCTCGGTGTGAAAACCCGAAATGGCGCACCGGAAAAGGCTAAAGGGGGCCAGCCTCGGCGAAAATCCGAAAGGGCGGTGAGGTTGGTAATGTGAAAAAAAAAAATCCTCTCTCTGTCCATTCTATGGGTGGCTCTAAGTCAATGACTCCACCCCATCTCGACCAAAACATCGTATTGATGTCAGGGCTACACCTTACATGTCATCCTATGACACCTAGTCCCACTGGCATTCTGACGGTGTCATACTTTGTCCCATCGGGCTCGGCCTATGCATACCTCTTCCGGGCTGCCGGCCCATTCCGCCTATCGGCTTCCGGGTTCAGCTCACGTGTCTCTTCTGAGCAGTTAAACCCGCTTACTCTCTTGTCCCACTGGGACTGGCCTTAGTATGCTCTCTCGGGCTGCCAACTTTTCATGCCTTTCGACTCCTTTTTCATTCTAGGGAATGGCCTATGTATGCTCTCTCGGGCTGCCAACCTTTCATGCCTTTCGGCTCCTTTTTCATTCTAGGGAATGGCCTATGTATGCTCTCGCGGGCTGCCAACCCTTCATGCCTTTCGGCTCCTTTTTCATTCTAGGGAATGGCCTCAGTATGCTCTCTCGGGCTGTCAACCCTTCATGCCTTTCGGCTCATCTAACCTCTTTGGGATTGGTCTCAGTACGCCCTCTCGGGCTGCCAACCCATCATGCCTTTCGGCTCACCTCTTTCATTCTAGGGATCTGGCCTCAGTATGCTCTCTCGGGCTGCAAATCCATCGTGCCTTCTGGCACATGTCCCACCGGGTCTGGCCTCAGCATGTCCTCTCGGGCTGCCAACCCACCTACTCGCCTATCGGCTTTCGGGTTTGACTCTCACGCCCCACTAGGGTGGTCGAATCCATCTTTGTCCCATCGGGAATGGCCTCAATATGCTCTCTCGGGCTGCCAACCTATCTCGCCTATCGGCTCTCGAATTTGACTCTCACGTCCCACTAGGGCTGTCAAATCCACCCTTTTTCTTCTTCTGGGTCTGACCTCTGCATGCTCTTTCGGACTGTCAACCCATCTCGCCTCTTGACTTTAGACTTGACTCATATATCCCACCGGGATCGTCAAGTTTACTCCTTTGTCCCCACGGGCTTGGCCTCAGCGTGCCCTCTCAGGCTGCCAACCCTGTTTGCCTATCAGCTCACGGATTTGACTTATACGTCCCACCCGGGCTGTCAAATCCCTTCCTGTCATCGTTTCGGGTCTGGCCTATGTATGCTCTTTCGGGCTGCCAACCCATCCCGCCTATCGGCCTCCAGGTTTAACCCTCATGTCCCTTTTGGATTGTTAAACCAACTCCTTTGTTGTTCCAACCGGGCTTGGCATATGCACACCCTTTTAGGGTTGCTAATCCGGTCAACCTTCAGGTATGGATTTGGCTAATTACGTCCCATTAGAGCAATCGAATTCACTCATGTCATACCGGGCTTGGCTTCAGCATGCTCTCTCAGGCTGCCAACCCATCATGCCTTTCGGTCTCACCGAGTTCGGCCTCAGTATGCTCTCTCGGGCTGCCAACCTATTATGCCTTTCGACTCGTTTCTATCCTCTTGGGTTTGGTCTCAGTACGCCTCTCAGGTTACCAACCCGTTTCGCCTTTCGGCTCACCGATTTGATTCATTCGTCCCACCCGGACAATCAAATATACCCACTTGTCCCACATCTGCGGCACACACGTCCCTACGGGAGTGCCACCTTTTCCTCGCCTTTTGGCATTATAGGGTCAAAAAAAAAAAGAAAAAAATGGGGTTGAAAATATTGAGACCCCAGCGGACTTGGTTGTTTCTGTTAGAAGAGCAATCAAGGGCAAAAAGGCTTTAACCCGGCTAAGGTGAAAACCCGAAAAGGCGCCTTAGGCAAAAATGGGTACCCCTCAGTGTGAAAATCCGAAAGGGCGCACTGGAAAAAGCTAAAGGGGGCCAGTCCTGGCGAAAACCCGAAAGGGCGGTAGGGCTGGTAAAGTAAAAAAAAAAAAAAAAAAGAGAGAGAGAAAAGGCTTATCAAGCATCAGACTCGCTCCTCCTCAGCTCAGCAAGGCGAGTTTCACTCTAAAGAACTTCCTCTTGGAGCCCCTCAAGCCTACGGCGAAGAGTCTACATCGGCACGCGCAAGACTGCGCTCCTTCTCGGTCTCCCGGACCTCTCACAAAAGCCCATCTCAACCTGGGCTCTCTGAAGTGGAGGCCATCTGCTCGCGCTCATAAGTGGCCTTGACTTGGGCGCCCACCTCAGCCTGGGCTCTCTAAAGTCTGCAAAGTTGCTCCTCCTGCTCCTCCACTCCTAAATAGCGCGAAGGTGGGCGAACTCCTCTCATAAAGACGCAAGCTCAGTCATCCAGGCGTCCTGAGGGAGACCAAATACATGCATCTGGCAATGCTACACCAAGTTGAGGGCCATTCGGCCACTCCATCCCAAGGGCCATGAAACTCTGAAGCAGCTTTGAAGCCTCACTAGCTGAAGCTAAAACAAAGAAAGGAGTTGCCTTAGCCCGTGTACGACCGACATCTACCCAGACCAACATGCCCTAAGGGCTGGTCTACATCCACCTTGGCTATCACAAGTCAGCAGTTAGTCTGCTTTAACATTCGGCGACATACCTCAGCGGTCAACCGACACATCGGCATGTTCGGTTACACACCTCAGTGGTCAGCCGACACATCTTCAATAATACCTCAGCGGTCAGCCGACACATCAACATGTCGGGCTACACCTCAGATGTTAGCCCACACATCTTCGGCGACATACCTCAGCGGTCAGCCGGCACAATGACTTTTGGCCAAACGCACCCCCAAGGGTCAGCCAGTGTCAGTCTCTAGCTATCACAGCTCAACAGTCAATCAACGACGACTCAGATGGATGCGCATCTTCGAGACAGGCCTACATCAAATTCGGGCTAACAAATCTCTCAGAAGTAGGCCCCCATCAACTTCGGGCTAATAAGTCTCTCAGAAGCAAGCCCCCATCAACTCTAGGCCAACAAGTCTCTCAGAAGCAGGCCTACATCCACTCGGGCCAACAAGTCTCTCAGAAGCAGGCCCCCATCAACTTCGGGCTAATAAGTCTCTCAGAAGCAAGCCCCCATCAACTCTAGGCCAACAAGTCTCTCAGAAGCAGGCCTACGTCAACTCCGAGACAATAAGCCTCTCCGAGGCAAGTCTGCATCAACTCTCAGCTTTCTGCAAAGCAATGAAGCAGTGAGGTGCAGTCCTACAACAATCTTCCCATGTCATGAAGACTCAGGAGATACCCACAAATACTACAAAGGGCACGGACCGTCCGCCTCTACCTCCGGCCTCGACGAACGTTCCGTGAGGGGCATTTGTTGCACCCGTAATTTTCTCGAAATACTTCGAGAATTTCATTCCGAAACAACCGACAAAAAAGATACGGTGTAGCGCCGATGTCGTCGGACTGCGGAGTACCTCCGCGATTTAGGGTCTATCGGCCCGATCATATTATTACAAGTGGCATCGCGACAATGGAAGTTAAGAGGAAGATATGCATGCATGCCTGTCAAAGCGGCCGAGCAAGTGTATCACACGGCACGGACGGGCGCGAAGATTCTTCCCCACGCAGCGTCACCACGGCTTCTTCTCAACTCAGATTGACAGAAACGGAGCAAAACGGCGCGAAGAGGGGCCAAAACGCATGCCCGAGGGTCAAACGACCCCTCCCGGACGCGAGAGGGGGCCGCGGCCACCCCGCCGGGGTCGGCGGTGGTCGCACGACCCCGCCAGCCACCTGGCGGGGTCGCGCGACCCCGCTGGCATCCCTCCGGGGTCGCGCGACCCCTCTGGCATCCCACCGGGGTCGCGCGATCCCCCCCTTTCTCTCCGGTGTTCAAAAAAAAAAAAAAAAAAAGTGGGAGGATTTTTAACCCCCTCAGAGGGGTCATTCATCCTTTTTTGGCATCCAGAGGGGTCATTCAGCCCTTTTTGACATCCAGAGGGGTCATTCATCCTTTTTTGGCATCCAGAGGGGTCATTCATCCCTTTTTGGCATCCAGAGGGGTCATTCAGCCCTTTTTGACATCCAGAGGGGTCAAAATGGTTTTTTGCCACCCCACCTTGACAGAATCGGGGCAAATTCGTTCATTTGACCCCTCTGGGCCCTCCCGCCTTCTATAAATAGACCCTAAGGGTCCAAGTGAAAAAGAGGACGGAACCTCTACGAGAAGAGCACCGCGCAAGGAATTGTTCTGTTTGTTTCGGCCTGTGAGGGGTAAGTCCCCAGGCCTTGTACTTATGCCCCTACGGGGTATTTTTGTAATTACGCCCCTCAGTGGGCCATGTTGGCAATTATGCCCCTCAGCGGGCCGTGTTTTGTAAGTCTTTACGTCCCGGGACGACTAAGTTATGTGGTTCTGTCCCTATAATGACGGAATTACAAAAATGTCCTCCCCGGGACTGTAAGAGACCAAAGTCCTGTAATTTGCAGTTATACAATCTTTTGTAATTGGGACTACGTCCCTATCTCCCGCTCTAATGCGGACTTTTGTACAGTCGACAACTCGCCGACAACTCATGTACTCACTGGAATTATAAAAGCACTCAGCATGCTCCATGTGTACCCTCGAGGGAAAATTGCATGAAAACCCTTGGCTTTCCAAAATTGTGTATATACCCCTCCTTCGGCCAAATTGACAGATGTGTGCCTTCCATGAAGCCCCTTGTCATTCCTTCGGTCCGGAAGTGTTGTCAGCTCAGTCCAGCACTCGGGTATCATCTCAAACCTAGGTTTAGGGTCTGGTAAAATTACCAAAATACCCCTATGACCTAACAAATGGCCTCAGAGCCCTTGAAACCCTCCAGAAACGGCTTCCATGCCTTGGGGAGTCAGGAATCCAGTCCTACCTCCATTCCAGCCCAGAAATCTCAGCAATGCCTCTGGCCTGAAAAATTACCAAAATACCCTTGGGTTGGTAAAATTACCAAAATGCCCTTGGGGTCCAGAAAATTTCTTTTACTTCAAAAATGCCTATGGCTTCCCCTAAATCATCTTCATATTCTCAAATCCTAGGGTTTTGCCCAAATATGGCCTCAGTTAAAAACCCTAACTTGGTCGTTGTTTCTGTTGGTCGGTGGTGAGTGAGTGGACATTGTGAACCCTCCAAGAGAGTTTGCCCTCAACATCAGAACCCCTGTAGAAGACTTTTGAGACTTCTTTGACAGTTAAACAAAGGTGTTCGGACGTTAGGCCGATGTAAATCAACACTGACTCCGGTCAGTGGGGAAAGGTCCAGCACTCGAACCCAAATCGTCTGATACGATGCGCACACACGGAATCACCTTCTACTCAGATGGGGGGGGGGGAGATGTTTCTTTTCAAAAAGAACGAAAATCTACCTTTATCTACGATAAAAGTCGATTTAGATTTTTTCCGTGTCTCACAATGGCTCACCGTCTCGAAGAGGGGGAGGAGTTTCCAATCCCGGAGGAGCTTTCCTTGTTCTACAAAGATGAGGAGCTCACCGTCGAGATGCTCGAGGAAATGCTGCAAGAGCTCTCCTGCAACATGGTGACGATCCCGCCGCCTGACAACATTTACTGTCATGCGGCTGATGACACCCGGGGCAAGGCTCCTATGGCAACATATCAACGTCCTCGACAAGAAATGGCTGGGGACGTGGCCGAGGACGAGGACGTGGACGTGAAGGTCCCCTGACTCTTGACAGGGTCATAATATTCAGAGGGGAGAAGCCGGGTCCTGTCCCAGAAACCCAAGTTCGGGGAATCCCTTTTATCCTCAACTCCTCAGAGGGAAATTGGGTGGCGTCCCTTTCATAATCGCCTCTTCTGATGAAGAAAAGGAGCCAGCCAAGTCACCAGTGCCCGAGAAGGCGTCAGAGCAGGCCGGCCCCTCCAACAGGGTCGAGCCCGCGAGCCAAGCCGGTCCTTCTAATGAAGACCAACATGATAAGCCTTTGCCATCCCCGGAGGAGTCTTTGGCTCCGCTATTCCAAGAAAATGCGGAGAGTCAGAATAAGGAGCGCCCGTCTAAATGGGAGAAGCCTCACCAGGCACCGAAGACTCTGGCGGAGATCATCCAGCCATTTGACAAGACCCGTGCTCGGGCGGACCGCAAAATCATTCTTCACATGAAGCGGTTTCCAACAAATGTTACCATTTGGGAAGCCATCGCCTGGAACAAGGATCTCAGGGAGGCTCTTGCCAAGATACTGCAAGACCCAGAGGCCTATGAAGCCCATGTTGCAGAATTACAAGCTCAGGCATATGAGGCACTTACAGCCAACATCTCCTTCACGGATAAAGACATGTTGTTGTCTTCTTCGTGCCACAATCGCCCTTTATATATGAGGGGGACGATCAATGGGCATGACGTGAATCGCATCCTGGTTGACGTCGGAGCAGCCATCAACATCATGCCTTTGAAGACTTTCAAGTCTCTATACTTGGCACCTTATTTACAAAAGGTCAGCGCGGTCCAAATTTCGGGATTCAATCAGAAGTCCGAAGAGGCGCTTGGTCGGGTTGAAGTCAAGCTTGCTTTGGGCGATTTTGTCACCTAAGCGACATTTTATATCATCAGCGCCGACACATCTTACAAGGTGCTGCTTGGGAGAGCTTGGCTCCATGAAAATTGGGTCGTCCCGTCAACTCTGCACCAGTGCATTAAATATGCAAAAGCAGGGGAACAACATACTGTCTTCGCAGATCAGGCTCCATTTCACCCCAATGAGTACCACTTGGCCGATGCTTCCCTATATTTTGGGAAGCCCACTCTAGCAATCCCCGAGCCTTTAAAAGACAAAGAGAAATAGAAAGCAGACCATGAAGTCGAGGAAGGGCAGTTGTTCACTGTCAACCAAGACATGGTGAAGCTGCACAGGCTAAGCCTCCATGCCGCCTCCAAGCCGACTCAACCGGAGAGGCGAAGTGTTGACTTTGAAGCCAACCTTATCAGTCAGGTCATTGACCGAAGCATCTCCTTACCGCCGAAGTGCCTCCAACTCTCGTCCCAACGGGAAGAGTATGAAGTGGAGCAGCTGAAGACCTTCACAGTTCCCTATCAGCGGAAAAGAAGAAGCAATAAAGGCAAAAAAAGGGGACAAGCCAATTATCTTTTACAAAGGTGGCCTAGTCCCACCGTGCCCTCCTGAAGATGATTTCGGCTGGGATACTCCCGCCGATGTGGTGCCAGAGCCAGTCCAGGAGATGGACGACATGTCGAAGTACATCAGGAAAATGTGTAAAAAGCAGCACATCCCGCAAGCTCAAGACCCTGCGCAAGCGGCGTACTTCCACCAGCTGTGGAACCCTCCGCAGGTCCGCGGGCAACCTCCCTTCTCCCGCAAAGATACGAGAGGACTCGGCTATGACCAGGAGAAGGACTTCGAGGTCTATTTTCCAGTCAATACTATAGGACTGCTACCTCCCCATCACGGGCTAGCTGAAGTCGAGCCCAGGACCGATGACTCTATAAGGGAGTCCGGTGAGGCGTCAACGACAACAGCATTCTCATCAAAGTCAACAATGACCACCCCTCAGAGGGAAGGGCAGCCCAGTTTGCCAACCTTCAGCAAGCAGCCCAGTCTGCTAATCATCAACAAGATGAAGCAAGTCCTTCGACTTCAAGCCAGGAGCAAGAGAGCTTCGAAGAATTTGAAGTCTATGGCAAATACTGATGATGAGGGAGACTTCATAGACCTCCAACCAGCTCCACCGGAGCTCGAAGACGGTGGTCAAGCAACTGTTGACGAGTTGATCGAGATCAATCTCGGAAGCAAAGATGATCGTCGTCCCACCTTCATAAGTGCTCTCCTCAGCGAGAAAGAAAGGCAGTCGTATCGACAGCTCCTAGAAGAGTTCAGGGATTGTTTCGCCTGGACTTACAAAGAAATGCCCGGGCTCGACCCTTCTGTGGCTGAACATGAGCTGGCAATACTTCCAACAGTCAAGCAAGTCAAGCAAGCCCAAAGGCGTATGTGCCACGAGCTGGAGCTAAAGGTCAATGCTAAGGTTGACAAGATGCTCAATGTGGACTTCATAGAGCCTTGCATGTACCCTGTGTGGCTTGCTAACATAGTCCCTGTCAAGAAAAAGAACGGCCAAGTCCGAGTCTGCATCAACTTCAGGGATTTAAACAAGGCATGCCCAAAGGACGACTTCCCTGTCCCAATTACTGAGATAATAGTTGACATGACAACCGGCCACGAAGCCTTGTCCTTCATGGACGGGTCGTCGGGCTACAATCAAATCCGCATGGCTGTCAAAGACAAAGACCATACGGCTTTCCGATCTCCTAAGGGGATCTTCAATTATAAAAGGATGTCGTTTGGCCTCAATAATGCCGGTGCAACCTACCAAAGGGCAATGACCAAGATCTTCGACGAGATGCTACATGACCTTGTCGAATGTTACGTCGATGATCTGGTCGTCAAGACAAAGAGGCGGGAAGATCACTTGGCTGATCTGCGTCGAGTCTTCGAAAGGCTTCGACAGAACCAGCTCAAGATGAATCCCATGAAGTGTGCCTTCGGCGTCTCTAGCGGCAAATTCCTTGGCTTCATCGTCAAGTATCGGGGCATAGAAATCGACCCCGACAAGATCAAGGCTATAAGAGGACTACCTCCGCCCAAGAACTTGACAGAGCTCAGATCTCTTCAAGGAAGACTCGCCTACGTTAGGCGGTTCATTTCTAACCTTTCGGGAAGATGTCTGCCTTTCGGCAAATTGATGAAGAAAGGAGCGCCCTTCATCTGGGACGAAGACTGCCAGAAGGCCTTCGAGCAAATTAAGGAGTACCTCCTAACTCCTCCAGTCCTAGGGGCACCTGTCAGAGGGAAGCCCCTTATTCTCTACATTGCTGCCATGGACGCCTCTTTGGGGGCGCCGTTAGCCCAGATAAATGAAGAGGGCAAGGAGCAGCCGTTGTATTACCTCAGCCGGAAGCTGATCGGGCCTGAGCATCGGTATGCTCCCATGGAGAAGGTGTGCCTAGCCTTAGTATTTGCCGTCAAGAAGCTAAGGCACTACCTTATAGCTCACAGAGTGGAGCTCATCTCAAAATGTGATCCACTCAAATTTCTGCTCAGCCAGCCCGTCCTCTCTGGTAGGCTCGGCAAGTGGGCACTTATCCTCATGGAGTTTGACATCACCTTCGTCCCACGCAAGGCAATCAAGGGACAAGGAATGGCGGAATTCTTAGCAACACATCCTGTGCCAGAAGACTCGTCACTCAATTTCGAGCTACCCGATAAGGAGGTGTTGGTGCCTTCTCAAGAAACTGGGGAGCAGCCTGAAAAAGTCCCACCACAGATGGAGCCGGGCGTTCTCACCCTTGACCTCCCACACTGGGAGTTGTATTTTGATGGTGATTCCCGGACAATCAAAAGGGCTGGCGGCCTCACAGACTATGTCTCGGGCGCGGGGATAGTCTTTGTATCTCCGCAAGGCGGCATCCTCTATAATTCTTGCGCTCTCATGAAGTCACTGACTAATAATGAGGCAGAGTATGAAGCGCTAATCATTGGGCTCCAATTGGCACTAGAGATGGACATCAAGTGTATCAAAGTGTACGGGGATTCTCAGCTCGTCATTCGACAAGTCCTGGGAGTGTATGACGTCCAGAAGGAGGAGCTTATTCCCTATCATGCAGCCGTCATGAGGCTCAAGGAAAAATTCTACCTATTCAAAATAGTCCATGTCCCAAGAGGCAGCAACTCTCAGGCTGACGCTTTGGCAAAGTTGGCAGCCGCCTTAAAACTCCCGCCTGAGGGAGAGTTGAACATTATAGTCAGACACCGAAGGCTCATGCCAAGCGTGCTCGATGAAGAATCCGGCCTCACTGCCTAGAAGGTCGACAATATTCAAGAGGAGAATGCTCCCGAAGAAGAAGATTGGCGTGAGTCAATTATAAAGATAAAGAACGGCTGGCTCCCCCCCGATCGGGCTCAGAGGGTGCACCTACTACGCAGGGTGACATCCTACCAGTTGATTGACGGTCTGCTCTTCAGGCTCGTCCATGAAACGGACCGATCTGTCCTCCTACGCTGCCTTTCCTCCAAGGAATCAAAGACTGTCATGCACGAGGTTCACTCTGGATTGTGCGGGGCGCATCAAGCAGGAGTCAAGATGAAGAACAACATCAAGCTCAAGGGGTTTTATTGACCCACCATGTACGAAGACTGCAACCAATACGCTCGTACATGTCACCCATGCCAAGCATTTGGCCCAGTCCCTCGGCGGCCACCTAACCCACTCCATCCAACAACGCCTACTTGGCCATTCGCGGAGTGGGGCATGGACATTGTGGGACCATTCCCACCATCGTCCCAAGGGCACAAGTTCATACTGGCTGCCACTGATTACTTCTCCAGATGGCTGAAGCCGTTCCGCTACGGGAAGTCACAGGGGAGATTGTTGCTCGGTTTGTGAGGCACTATATCATATACAGATTCGGCACTCCCAGTCGGATCATCTCTGACAATGGCACGCCATTCAGAAACAAGACTATTTATGCTTTGGCATCTAAGTTCCATATTGATTGGAGAACGTCATCGGTCTACAATCCTCAAGCCAACGGGTTGGCCGAGGCATTCAACAAAACCCTCTGCAAGCTGATGTCCAAGATAGTAGGTGGCCGTAAACAGGATTGGGGCGAGAAGGTCCACGAAGCCCTATGGGCCTATCGGACTATTTATAAAACCCCCACGGGTTGCTCCCCATTCTCTTTGGTCTACGGAGCTGAGGCGGTGGTCCCTGTGGAGATCGAGCTGGCATCTTACCGTGTTGCTGTGCACGCCGGATTGCCAGGCCAAGACCAATCTGAAATTAAAAAAAGGCTCGAGGAATTATCCAACCTTGAAGGTGAAAGACTCAAAGCCTACAAGCACTTACAAGTGTATCAAGCCCACATGACACGTGCCTATGATAAGCTGGTCAAGCAAAGGGCGTTCAAGAAGGGTGACCTTGTCATGGTCAAAGAAAAGGAGGTACTCGCGGGAAGATCCAGCGGCAAACTCCAGCCCAATTGGCGTGGACCTTACGTCATCCAGAAGATCTACGAAGGAGGGGCCTATACAGTCGTCGACCACAAAGGAGATAATCCCTTCCCTCCTCTCAACGGCAAGCATATGAAGCTTTACCATGCACCACCGCAAGAGTTTCTACAGCAGTCCTCACAGGACATTACCTCTCCTCAGTGAAGGTTCAAAAAAAAAAACGGGGTTAAAAATATTGATACCCCGGCGGACTTAGTCATCCTTCAACAGTTGGCTAAGAGCAAAAAGGCCTTAGACCCGGTCGAGGTGAAAACTCGAGAGGGCGCCTCGAGCAAAAATGGGTAACCCCTCGGTGTGAAAACCCGCAAGGGTGCATCGGAAAAAGCTAAAGGGGGCCAGCCTCGGCGAAAACCCGAAAGGGCGGTGAGGTTGGTAATGTGAAAAAAAAAACACAAAAAAATCCTCTTTCAACATGCTTTACGGGTGGTTCTAAGTCAACGACTTCACCCTATAATGACGAGCATTATACTAATGCTTTCTACATTTCCTACGTCGTCCTGCAACACTCAGTCCCACCCGGGGTGTTATGGCTGTTACCCTAACATTGTCATACATTGTCCCACCGGGTACGCCAAATCCATTCTCTTCTAGTCCCATCGGGATTGGCTTATTTTACCCTTTTGAGTTTGGCCTCAGCATGCCCTCTCGGGCTGCCAACTCGCCATACCTTTTGGCTCACTTTACTCTTCCGAGTTTGGCCTCAGCATGTCCCTTTCGGGCTGCTAACTCGTCATGCCTTTTGGCTTATTTTACCCTTCTTGGGTTTCGGCCTCAGCATACCCCTTTCAGGCTGCCAACCCATCATGCCCTTCGGCACATTTTACCTTTGGGATTGGCCTCAGTATGCCCTCTCGGGCTGCCAATCCATCATGCCTTTTCGGCTCATTTTACCTTCTTGGGTTTCGGCCTCAGCATGCCCCTTTCGGGCTGCCAACCCATCTTGCCTATCGGCTTTCGGGTTTGACTCTCACGTCCCACTAGGGCTGTCGAATCCATTTTTGTCCCATCGGGATTGGCCTCAGTACGCCCTCTCGGGCTGCCAACCCATCATGCCTTTCGGCTCATTTTTCTTTCTAGGTCTGGTCTCAGTATGCCCTCTCGGACCGCCAACCCATCTCGCCTATAGACTTTCGGGTTTGACTCTCACGTCCCACTAGGGCTGTCAAATCTATCATTTCCTTCATTTGGGATTGGCCTCAGTATGCCGTCTCGGGCTGCCAACTCATCATGCCCTTCGACACATTTTACCTTTGGGATTGGCCTCAGTGTGCCCTCTCGGGCTGCCAATCCATCATGCCTTTTCGGCTCATTTTACCTTCTTGGGTTTCGGCCTCAACATGCCCCTTTCGGGCTGCCAACCCATCTTGCCTATCAGCCTCCGAGTTTGACTCTCACGTCCCACTAGGGCAGTCGAACCCATCTTCCTCCTTTCGAGTCTGGGTTTAGCATGCCCTCTCGGGCTGCCAACTCGCCATGTCTTTCGGCTTATTTTACCCTCCTGAGTTTGGCCTCAGCATGCCCTCTCGGGCTGCCAACTCACCATTGTCTTTCGGCTCATTTTACCCCTTCGAGTCTGACCTCAGTTTGCCCTCTCGGACTGCCAATTCGTCATGCCTTCTGGCTCACTTTACCCTCTTAGGATTGGCCTCAGTAAGCCCCCCTCGGGCCGCCAACCCGTCTCGCCTATCGACTTTCAGATTTGACTCTCACGGCCTGCTGGGGCCGTCAAATCTACCTTTGTCCCACTGGGTTCGGCCTATGCATGCCCCTCTCGGGTTGCCGACCCATCATCTTGCCTCTCGGCATTATAGGGGTTCAAAAAAAAAACGGGGTTTAAAAATATTGAGGCCCCAGCGGACTTGGTTGTTTCTGTTAGGGGAACAATCAAGGGCAAGAAGGCTTAACCCGACTAAGGTGAAAACCCGAAAGGGCGCCTTAGGCAAAAATGGGTACCCCTCAGTGTGAAAACCCGAAAGAGCGCACTGGAAAAAGTTAAAGGGGACCAGTCCTGGGGAAAACTCGAAAGGGCGGTAGGGCTGGTAAAGTGTTCAAAAAAAAATGCATGCACAAAGGACGGAAGCAAAGATCTCGAATTCTGCCCTTTATTCATCAATGTCATCAAAGAATGGAGCCCGAGACAAGCCCTCGCGGGTGACTAAAAAAAAGGGGGGCCCATGTACAAAAGGATGTCACGGCTCGTCAGGCACCTGTGGACGCGGGATTTTTTATCTCGCTTGGAATTATTGTTTATTTATTTATTTATTTGGTTTGTTAGGCGTGCCAGTCACATATGTGACGATTTCATTGTGCGCTCGACTTGACTTAGTCAGTCGATTGTGAAGTCCGAGTCGGGAGCAAAAGTCCGCCATACCATAAAGGCTATGACGTTAATTACGCCCTTCCTAAGAAGGACAACCCTTGATTAAACGCCAAAATAGGAGGCCTCAGAAGGCAGTCAAAATATCAATGTGCGAAATAAAGGCTTCATGCTTAAGGAAGAGGACGAATGGAGAGCGGATTTATTTAGTTCAACGGACTAAATCGGGCGGCACAACCTTTAACTTTGAGCCATGCCGGGTGAGGATAGAAGACCATCCACGCAGTGGCGGGATGGAATCCGGCTAATCATTAAGGTATTCCCTTTTGACATTTCCACTCGACCGGATGCTCCAAATAGGTTCGTCTCCCCCGAAGATGAAGCCGGATGGGAAGTGTATCGGAGACACCCCCTCGACTCATCGGGGTTGATGGCACTGGACTAGATTTCGGCAGCACCTCCCCTCAACTTGGAACATGCCCAAGGGGAAATAGGTGATCATCCACGGAGTGTCGGGATGAAAACCGAAAGAGAAAGGCACTGGGCCCTGGCACGATGTGATGTTGGGAATGATTCCCCGTTTATTTATTCCATGTGGTGTACCCTGTGACCTGCAGATATCCCTCGAGTTAGTATGGCAGGGTGCTCAAGGATTGGGTAGAGGAGGAGAGGCTCTCGGCATGGCTGTAACGAGCATAAGCAGGCCTCCCGGCGCGGGGGAATGGGTTCTCGGCATGAGGTTCCCGGCGCGGGGGAGTGGGCTCTCGGCATGAGGCTCTCGGCATGGTTTTAAGGAAGGAGGAGGGCGCTCTCGGCGTGAGGTTCCCGGCGCGGCCAGCTGTTCATAGCGCCGGAAAGTTTTGCAGAGGTTTGTGGGGTTTCTGCGGTGCTCTGTTTTGGGAATTTTTCCTGGGATTCAGGTAACGGCTAGGGGGTTTTAGGGTGCAAACAAGGAGGGGGCCGAAGGCTCTACCAAGTCACCAGATTGACATCAAGAAGTCACATGGATGGAAGGGATTCGAGGGATTGAAGTCACCAGGCATTCGAACCCTTTGGAACAGGCTTTTATGCCGTTCATATCGCCGACCATCCAGGAGATCAAGAGATGATTGTCTCTGATCCCTGCAATGGCCCCAATGGCTTAGGAAACTTGAGAGGACTATGGACCTCCAACGTTTAAATCATCGATGTCGTCGAAGGAGAGAGAGGGGGACAAAGCCCAAATATCCACGGTAAGGATCGGGGCCCTGTTGCCTCCTTTCCGTCTGAAACAATCGTGCATATAGGCACAAGAAATCACTGAAATTCTAAGTATCCGAGCAGTTAATGCATGCGGGGGAATAACATACATTCAGAGAGAGAGCACAAGAAGAAGAGGGCCAACCAACATCATTTCATCAGAACAACCGCGGAGTTGCATTTCACTGTTTCATCGTTTACATAATTCATAGAACAAAGGGGACAGAGGGAAGAACAATCGACTAATACTCTATCTCCTCGACAACAGGGAGGTCTCTTCACTTCGAAAGCAGAAAACGGAATCGAAGCTTATACATCAAAAGAAAGGAGGAAGGGACGACGGCAATGAAGGGAAGGGGAGGGCGGAGCATTGACTCCTCTCCCTCCCCTAGCACCCCACCTTCTCCTTCTTTCCGACCTCGCAGCAGCTCTTCTTCTCTTCTCTCTTTATCTGGCTATTCGAAGATGCCTCTCTTCCCTCTTTTTTTTTTCTTTCTCCCTTTTTCCTCTCGTCCGCTGCTTTCTTCCTCGAGGGGAAGGGGGTTTTATAACTGTGTTTTGTATCTTCTCGGCAGGCCTGTCACGGCGCGCCTCAACTGAGGGACTTCCCGGCGCGCAGGACTTCAGCTTCTCGGCGCAGCTATTGGGCTTCGACAAGAAGATCCCGGCGCCACTTTTATAGGCCCACTTAGATCTTTTAGACTAGGCCTCTCATTGGTCCTTCAAGTACATCAGCACCCAAAAGGGCCCTCCATTGGTGACATAGTTTCTATTGAGGTCATTCATAGGTTTTTCATCAGTCGGTAGACCGGGGTTTCATCTGCATTGCCATCTGAATGATGACAAAGTCGGACATCATCTCATTGGTATCGTCACCGGAACGGTGACAAGACCGGACATCAGCTTTAGCCTGGAAAGACTTCAGCCAGGTGACTGCTATTTCATCAGTGCCGTCGTCTGACTGACAATGACATCGGACATCAGCTTGGCCGGGAAAAGGCTTCAGCCGGGTAGATGGTTGACGAACTTCGTCATTGATCTTTCACTATTGGTCTGATCTTCCTTCCAATTCTGTCTCTGCCCTTGCTCATTTTCAAGGTGTCAACAAATGCCCCCCACTTGCAGGTAGCGGGAGTGCAGAATAAGTGACACGGTGCCTGCAGGTGTGTATATCATTCAGCATCTAAACCCATTTATCATCTTGGCATTGCTAGTCTTCTTTCATTTTGCAGCTTGGAAGCATCATTACTTTGGCATTTCTTTTGATTTCTCTCAATTTCTTTGCCTTGAACGCCCTTGGCGCGAGCTTCTCGGCGCACGGCCTTTAGGCACAGCCTTCTCGGCGCGTTGGTTCTCGGCGCATTGGTTCTCGGGCAGGGCTTCTCGGCGCGCCCGGTCACAGAGGTTCTCGGCGCGCCTTTTGGCATATGGGGGGCTCTCGGCCTACCCCTTTTGGCATATGGGGGGGCTCTCGGCCTGCCCTTTTTTTGGCGGGCTTTTTGAATTGGGGGGGTTCTCGGCGCGCTAAAGGCCGCGCCGAGAACCTCCCTTCTGCCTCCACTATTTGAGGCGTCGGGAGGTTTTTCTTCTCATTTTCATCCGAGCTTCCTCTCTCTTCATCTTCTTCTCTTCGGCGCGAGCTTCTCCCCCTCTCGGCCGTCCCATTTCCCTTCCCGGCGTATACTTCGCTCTCGGTAGGGCACTGTTTTTGGGATTAAATCCCTTTTGTTTCCGGGATCACTCCCTCTTGGTGGGTGACTCCCTATCTTCTTTGGGCAGGCCCTGAATAAGGGGAGATGCTGCCGAAATTTTCACATGGCTTCACACTATAATCTTTATAAGATTGTTTCTTATTTTAGGACTTTCATTCACATCTTTTCTCTGACTGCAGACATTGCAATGGCTTCCAGCCCTGCTGCTATATCTTCTGGAGTTGTTGGGGCGAGCTCGTCAGCGCAGCCAGATATATCACGGGCCGTAGTAAATTGGCTGAACGTGCATAGCCTGGACTTCGGGTATGACAAAGTTGCTGCCGTTGACGAATCGTCTGATTCTGAGACGGATACAGTATCAACATCGAGGGTATATTCCACTGCGATGGAGACATGCTTCAGACGGGGCAACGACTATCGGCCGGATCTTCCGAAAGACCGCCACTTAATGCCGAACTTTCACAGTGGGTGGCATGCGAGACTATCGGATAGCCCGTGCTGTCGAAGCTGCCATCCTTGCCGAACGAGATAGCTTGAAGGAGTCGGTGTACCGCCACAAGGCCATCTATCTTCCTGGGGAGAAGCGTGACTGGGACGCAGTCCTTGGTATATCAGAGCTGGAGCCGGAGAAGAAAATGTTGACCCGGGCCCCGGAATTTACACCTGCCCGGTGGGATAATGCTAGTGGCCGAGTGCATAGGGAGAAGCCTGGCTATGGTCTATTCCTGGCACCGATAAAATGGGGGTACCGCGAAGAGCCCTTTGTGTTGAATTGTTCGGCCGTCCAGTTCAAGTACCATCTGGCTGTCGGTTGGTTTGGAGATACCAAAATCACTGACGCCCATCTATTCCGGGTGGGAGCGGTGGAATTCACAGAGTTTGTTTTAAAGGAATACGCCCCTCTGCTGATCAGAGCCGGGGTATATCACAGTGTCTTTGCTTCCAGATTCCGCTATCCCATATCCCGAGGGTTGTGCTGTGGAATGTTCGAAGTATTCTGCCCTTTGTTCAACATATTTTATACAGCAGAGGGCGAAACATCTCTCGACCTCTGGAGTTTGTCACAGCTTTCTGGTCTGCCTATTGACGGCGAGCCGTATGAAGAGGTCTGCTTGGCAGATTCCAAGAAGGATAGCTCAGATGGCGAAGGCAA
Source organism: Amorphophallus konjac (assembly GCA_022559845.1). Classification (NCBI taxonomy): domain Eukaryota; kingdom Viridiplantae; phylum Streptophyta; class Magnoliopsida; order Alismatales; family Araceae; genus Amorphophallus; species Amorphophallus konjac. The sequence continues at coordinate 239,808,723 of CM040120.1, forward strand.
GTATTCACTTGGCTACTCCTACCGGTATTTAATGAAGGCCTATCGCTCCATCTGTCTGGCGCATAGTAGAGGATCCTCCAAGGGTTACCATCCTCGAGAGAAAGGCAGCAAGCTGAGGGTCCGGATAGGGCAGTGGATTCAGTATTTCTTTGACGGTCCCTTAAAATATGCGGACTTCCCTTCTATGGGTCCGACTGCCAGCAAGCAGATAAGGGCTCCTCGCTATAAGTCAGCGTTGCCATCTTCATTGCGCCGTGTAGGCAGTGGTGGTCCAAACCCAGCAGGGGTGGACCCTATCACACATTGCGCGGCTTACTTGACATTCTGGTTGTGCACTTTTGCTCTCCCTCAAGGGGACGAGACAATCATTCGGTCGGAAGCCATATACCTGGCATGCCAGATGGCCTGGGGAATGAGGCTGTCACTTTGCCCAGTGGCCTTGTGTTTAATCTATAAATCTTTAGGGGATCTGTACAAGCATCGGACTCCCCGCTCTTTGAGGACCGTGGGCCCTTTTCACTTCTTCAATGCCTGGGTCTGCAGTCTGTTTCCTGAATTGGCTCCTAAAACTCTGCAGGCAGATACAGTGCTGCCCAGAATGATTGAATTTGCCAGTGCCGAACCTGGGTCTTTCTCTGATCAGTTGTTCAAAATAAGGGGCCGACTGATAAGGGTACCAGTGGATGCCCCTGGCAGCATTCATTTCTGGAGCTTGGCAGCAGGTTCAGCTCCTTTGGTTCATTCTCAAAGAGAGTGTAAGATGGAAGAGGTAGAGACCTATGTTCATCCTGTTTCAGGGGCTAATGCTGTTAGGTCTATTCTGGAGCCGGAGCTGGTTAGATGGGCCATGGCCATTCGACCCAGTGTTTTAGTTTTCAGGAAGGGTGGTCTGCTTCTTCTGGAACCGTATTATCCATTCCGTTTCGGGCGGAACTTTGGCTATGACCAGCATATCCCTACGTCAGTTGCCCAGTTTCCCCTGGATAGCCGGGCCAAGCACGGATCCGCCATTGTCGGCGATGGCCGGTTGTGGTGGGATTTCTATCATCGCCATGATGGCGCAGTTTTCAGAGTTCCCACTGTTTCCAACCGTGTCCCCCGCGTCACATCAGAGTATATCAAATGGTGGAATATTCGGACCAGCTTTTACAGGGATGGCAGGGGTGCATTCTGGGACGTGGCCGAGCGTTCTTTCCTGAAACAACAGCCCGGGCCGGTATTTGACATCCCCGAGGCCCACCTAAAAAGGATTTATTCACAACATCCGAGGGAGGCCGAGAACTATCTGGCTCAGCGTCGGGTTCTGAAAGAAGGAGGCTCCGAGCCGCCCGCTCCTATCTTCGCTGCCATTAACGAAGATACCTTTATGAAGAACTTGAAACATCTGTGTCATGTAGGAGGCGCTCGTCTGGAGGCGCAACAGTACCCCTTCCCTGTCGAAGAGCCGCTCCTGACAGTCGTCCCCTGGAAAGGTCCGACAGATAGATTTCATCCCTATAGGACGTTTGTGCGCAGGGAAGATAGGACTCAGACGTACTACAAGCACACGTCTTGGCTATTTGTTCTGCTGAATGTACATGGGTTATCTGCAGAGAGTCCGATAGCCGGCATATTGAATAAGCCATTGTTTATTTCTTTTCATTATGTCGACGGCTGGGGCATGGACCACCTCGACTTATTTCGATGTCTTGACTTTCATGGTCATAGCGACCTGGCATCTTTAGTGGAGAAGTGCCAGACATTTGGTGATGTCTGTTGGCTTATCAAGGAGGCTGCTTTCCGCTCCAAGGAGGTAGCTTATCTGTACTGGCCGCTTTCTGTCTTTTATGATGGCCCAGCAGGTATGGTCTTTCCTTTCTGACTGTAGTGCTTTCTGTTTGTTATTCAAACTCTGCATCTACTGGTCTCATTGCTTCTTTGATGTCTTCAACAGATAGGCCAGATATAAAGCGACAGGGACTTTACAGAAAAATCATTGCGCAAGCTGAGAAGCCTGCTTATTTCGAAGTCCCTGTAGCAGCACCGACGACCACTCCCCTGCCTCCGGGAAAGAAGAGAAAGATGTCTGCCGTGAAGACTGCAGTTGGGAAGGCCAGGAAGGCTAAGAAGGCCCATGCTCGGCAGTCGGCTTCAGCAGTGATGGATCCTGGGACCCCTCTTCCTGATATCCCCTCCTTTGATGAGTTTGAATCTCAAAGGGAGGACGCCCAGACGTCAGTCAGGGGTAACATCAACAGACTGCAGTTGTATCTTTCATCATTTTTTTTTCTTTTTGCTGAATTTCACAGAAATCTTCGAATCTGACCCCCCCCTTTTGTACAGCCCAAGAGCCAGTTGTGACACCTTCTGTGATGGAGACCGGATTGCCTTCCCCCACGCCGGCTAGTGAGGCGGAGGGTAAGTGTGCTTTTTAATCTTCTTTTGCACATTTCGATCATCTGTTTATTGTTTCTCTCACGAACCTTTCCCTGTAGTGACGGCCGGTGAGGGGGCTGCAGTTATGGGAGCAGCTGGCGACATAACTCAGCCACAGGAGGGCCATAAGACCCAGACGAAACGGGGCCTTGTCCCTGTGAGGCGCATAGTTATCCGGTCTTCATCTAGGCAGACGTTAGGGACGCAAGTCTCGCCCGTGGATAGCGTGGAAATCTCTTCTAGCAGCTCCGCGACCGCTTCCGAGGCAGAGGGAGAAGGAGCAGATTTCGGCGAGAGCGAGACGGAGGGTATCTCCCAATCAGAGGCCCCACTTGTCTGTACTGCCATTGTCCCACTGTTCACCCCCTCCAAACTGCTGGTGCCGTCTTCTGAGGAGGAACTACAGGAAGAATTTGCTGGCTTGGATACCGAGGCAGATATAACTCCTCCCTTTGCTGCTTCGACAGCGGAGCTTTCCTCTCCCTTGCACTCCTTTGAGGATATCAACATCACATTAGAAGTGGGTCTCTCTCCTTTTCCTCATCATTATTATATATATATATATGTTTTATCTGCTGCTTGATGTTGCATTGATCTGTTCACAGGAATCCCCTGTTGCTAGCCCGGTAGCGACTGCAGCCCTTGAAGCCATTCTATCTGACACCTTGGCTATTGTTCCTGCTTCATCAGCCACTTGTGCAGGCGTTTCTGAGATAATTCGCCCTGTGCCGGTGAGGGTGCAGTCTTCTACAGACTTAGCATTGCTAGACTTGAGGACCTCGGGGGAGAGTTCGGCCCTCATCCGGGTCTTGGATTTTAGAGCTGAGACGGACCCAGCTAGGGGTTCTGCCTTTATACCGGCCGCAGTGATGACCATCGCACCGGAGTTAGCAATTCCCATGACAGTAATTATGGAAACTGAACTTTTGCCTCTTCAGTCCATAGCCCCTGCCGCCTTGACATTGAAGGAACTGGCCGCTGAAGCGGGGATGGAAGAAGGGGAGGTATCTGCCACAGGGATCGGAGTGTTGTCCATAACTGGCCCAGAATCAATCTCCTTGCTCTCGGAATCTGAGGAGGAGGAGCCCCGAGGAGAGGATGCTGAAGATGCGGGTATCACATTGGGGACCCAGGAAGCAGCCGCTCCAGCACTTATTAAAGTTGCCCCTACGAGTATTCAAATAGTAACCCCCGAGGAGATGGGGGTGGAAGGCCCCTTGGTTTCGTCAGGGATTGCAGAGAGAGCTCAGTTGGCACCTTCAGCAGACCTCCCGTCTTCCTCTTCCCAGCCTGATGTTGCACTATGGGCGGATATTGACAGTGAGGTGACTTTCGAGGTAGCTCCAGTTCCTTCTCCTGGCTTCGCTTCATCTGAGAGTTTTGTCTGGCAAAATCATGACATGCTGCGCCAGCTGGTGGAGTCCCAGCCTGGACTGACTTATCTGCGGCTGAAGGAGATAGCCGAGCGTTTCACCGCCGGTCTACAGGCGATGGGCTGTCCCATGGAAATATGGGCCCAGCGGGTTCTATTGTTGTTAAAGTTTATACATCGCCGGGACTTCTTGGCACATATTATGTCTGACAGACTGACAGCTTTGAAGTTGCAAAGGAAGGAGTGCAAGTCTGAGCTGGAGAAGATGGACTCGGTTCTTCAGGAGCGCCAATGCCAACTTCAGTCTCTGGTGCAGCGGGAGCAGTTCGTGCGCAGCCGGATAACCATCCTGGAGGCTGAACTGTTTGACCTCCGGACTGAACTGCCGCAGATAACAACTTCTCGGCCGCAGCTTGCGGAGGAAGTAGCCCTGCTGGAGGGGCAGGTGGCGTCCTTTCAGGACGAGTCTGCTCGGCTACAGGAGGAGGAAGCTCGACTTCATGAGCTAGGGGCTGCCCCGCATGTAGGGCTTATGGCCTTCGAAGACATATTCCGGCGCCCGTGAATATCTGTTTTCCCCTTTTTGTAATACAATTCCCCCTCAGGGGCCCTTCTTGTATTCCCTTTTTATTCAATGGAAAGAAATCTTTACACCAGTCTCATATGTGGTTTGTCCTTTACTTATCGCACCATCAATATTTCACGGCGATTGGGCAGTGGTTTCAGCGGTCCCTATGGGAATAGCCCGTACCTAGCAGGAGAGCGTCCAGCCTTTCAGAGAAAGGATGGGGAACTCGCTCCACCGCGCGACGGTATCCGGAGGGTGCCTAAACCCACTCCTGGGGGTAGCTGAATAAAAGAGGTTTAGAACATCGTTTGGAACAAACGGATGGTTCATCTCGGACAGGTTTCAAAGCTGGTCGGGGCAATGTATCAAACGACCAGTGACGGATTTTATCATCGATATTGGGTTTATATCGATGCAAAGGAATTTCATAAGTTTCATCAAGATAGACGTAAGGTCTAAACTGGGTAGACTTGATCACAGGTGGGACGTGAAAAGGGTATGTGGTTTTCATCAAGACAGACGCAAAATCTGAACTGGACAAGTTTTCATCATTGATCGGGTAATGTACCGATCGACCAATGGTTGGCTTCATCATCGATATGGGATTTATATCGATGCAAAGGGACTTCATAAGTTTCATCAGGATAGACGTAAGGTCTAAACTGGGTAGGTTTTCATCATTGATCGGGTAAGGTGCCGGTCGATCAATAGCTGGTTTCATCATCGATATTGGGTTTATATCGATGCGAAAGAATTTCATAAGTTTCATCAGGATAGACGTAAGGTCTAAACTGGATAAGGTTTCATCATTGATCGGGCAAGGTGCCGGTCGATCAATAGCTGGTTTCATCATCGATATTGGGTTTATATCGATGTAAAGGAATTTCATAAGTTTCATCAGGATAGACGTAAGGTCTATTCCAACAGATTTTATTGCGGGTGGGACTTTGCCAAGAAATACGTAGGTTTCATCAGGATAGGCGTAGGGTCTATCCTGGTAGGGTTTTATCGTTGACCGGGCAAGGAGCCGATCGATCAGGGGAAGGTTCAGGAGTTTGATCAGGACGGACGTAAGGTCCGAACTGGCCAGGCCTTATCAGAATGGTGACGGGTTTTATTGTCGGTGGGACATGTGAAAGGGGATATGTAGATTTCATCAGGGTAGACGTAAGATCTACCCCGGAAAGGCTTTATCATCGGCGGGGCATAGAGCCAGATGACCGACGGAAGGCCTCATCAGTGAAGGGGAGGTGAAGGCAACGTGCCGGTTGGCATGGAACTTCTGAATTACCACATTACCGACCCAAGCGCCCTTTCGGGTTTTCGCCGGAGCCAGCCCCCTCTTGCTTTTGCCCACGCGTCCTTTCGGATTTTCACGTGGCGGGGTACCCGATTTTGCCTGCAGTGCCCTTTCGGGTTTTCACCACAGCTGGGTTTTAGCCATTTTTGCCCTTGTCTAGAATGCCTGAACAAGTCTGGCGGGGTATCTCTATTTTTTAACCTCATTTCTATATATGTATTTTTTGTCGTTTTCTTTCTCTTTTTCTTTTTCATTGTCTTTTCTGGGATCAGAACTTTCATCCTATGGACCATGGCGCTATATGTTTATTGTGGACACACGATCATTGATGTGGGTGTCAACATCAATGCAAAGGGAAGTAGGGTTTCATGATCTATCCAGACGAAAGGTCCGAATTGATTTAGAGGATATAGATAGTAGCTCGGGCACGAGGCCGTTTGCTGAAAATATGAGTTTCATCGTTAATGTGGGGTTTAACATTAACGCAAAGGAATAGAGTTTCATGATCTATCCAGACAGAGGGTCTGAATCGATTCAAAGAGCAGTGTTATGCTATGTCAGAGCGGACGGAAGGCCCATCCTGGCTGGATTTTAGCGTCGATCAGGCAGCGTGCCAATCGATCGATAGCAGGTTTCATCATTGGTATTGGCTCATACCAATGCAAGGATTTCATATGCTTCATCAGGATAGACGTAGGGTCTAAACTGGGTAGGGTTTTATCATTGATATTAGGCGAGGTGCCAATCGATCAATGGCGGGTTTCATCATCGGTATTGGATCTATACCAATGCAAGGAGTTCATGGATTTCATCAGGATAGACGGAAGGTCTAAACTGGATAGGTTTCATCATAGATCGGGCAGTGTGCCAATCGATCAACAGCATGTTTCATCACGGCGGGACGTAAAGAGACCTGTAGATCTAGTCGGAATAGACGTAAGGTCTAAACCGGACAAGGTTTCATCGCTGATCGGGCAAAGTGCCGGTCGATCAGTATCAGGTTTCATCATTAGTATTGGGTTTATACCAATGCAAGGATTTCATAGGTTTCATCGGGATAGACGCAAGGTCTAAACCGGACAGGGTTTCATTGTTGATCGGGCAGTGTGCCAATCGATCAACAGCAGGTTTCATCGCGGTGAGACGTAGGATAGGTTTCATCGGGATAGACGTAAGGTCTAAACCGGGCAGGTTTCATCGTGGTGGGTCTTAGACAGAAACAAGTGGAAGTGTTTTATCAGAACAGACGGAAGGTCTATCCTGAGGTGGGCTTACTATCGAGGGAATTTTTCTTGAGCAATGCATGAAGGCTTCAACAGAATAGACGTAAGGTCCATTCCGGATGGGTTTAATCGTTGATCGGGCAAAGCACCGGTCGATCGACGAGGAGTTTTATGGTGGGAGGTGAGGCTTTCTTTGAAATCACCACATTACCGACCCAAGCGCCCTTTCGGGTTTTCGCCGGAGCCAGCCCCCTCTTGCTTTTGCCCACGCGCCCTTTCGGGTTTTCACGTGACGGGGTACCCAATTTTGCCTGCAGTGCCCTTTCGGATTTTCACCACAGCTGGGTTTTGGGCCATTTTTGCACTTGTCCCTAATATAGGAGCAAGTCTGGCGGGGTATCTCTATTTTTAACCCCATTTTTTTTTTTACTTTTTTTTTTGTTCTTGCTTCTTCCTTCCTTTTTAGAGGGTGACAGGTCGGAATGCCACCAGCTTAAGATGAGGGCAGCTTGGTTAGGGCGGAGTGCCGCTAGACCGGGAAATGGGTGTAGCTTGGCTAGGGCGGAGTGCCGTTATACCAAGAAATGGGTAGCTCGGTTAGGGCGGAGTGCCGCCAGACCAAGAAATGGGTAGCTCGGTTAGGGCGGAGTGCCGCTAAACCGGGAAAATGGTGCAGCTTGGCTAGGGCGGAGTGCCGCTAGACCAAGAAATGGGTAGCTCGGCTAGGGCGGAGTGCCGCTAGACGAAGAAAGGGTGTAGCTTGGCTAGGGCGGAGTGCCGCTATACCTAGAAAAGGGTATCTCGGTTAGGGCGGAGTGCCCCTAGACCAAGGAAATGGTAGCTCGGTTAGGGCGGAGTGCCGCTAGACCAAGGAAAGGGTAGCTCGGCCAGGGCGGAGTGCCGCTAGACGAAGAAAAGGGTGTAGCTTGGCTAGGGCGGAGTGCCGCTAGACCAAGAAATGGGTGTAGCTTGGCTAGGGCGGAGTGCCGCTAGACCAAGGAAATGGGTAGCTCGGCTAGGGCGGAGTGCCGCTAGACGAAGAAATGGTAGCTGGGCTAGGGCGGAGTGCCGCTAGACCAAGGAAAGGGGTGTAGCTTGGCTAGGGCGGAGTGCCGCTATACCAAGAAAAGGGTAGCTCGGTTAGGGCGGAGTGCCACTAGACCGGGAAAGGGGTAGCTTTGACTGATCACTCGGGGAATGCCGGTTGTGCCGCATGATACAGCTTTAGATGTCTTCCGTTGAGTGGGGAGAATTGGATTTCCCCTCGATGGTTAACAACCACGTAGGCCCCTCCTTCGTAGACCCTCTGTATCACATAAGGACCTTCCCAGTTAGCATTCAGCTTTCCTTTTGGGTTGGACGCCATGACTTCTTTTTTCTTGACCATGACGAGGTCACCTTTCTTGAATTCTCGTCCTCTTACGAGTTTGTTGAATGCAGTGGCCATGCGGGCCTGATACATTTGGATACTCTTCTGGGCTTGGAGGCGCTTCCCTTCCAATTCAGCCAGTTCTTCTAGTCTTCTTTCTGCATTGGTCTGTTCGCCACGGGCCAGGCCGTATTGGACTGCCACTCTGAGTGACGGGACTTCCAGCTCTAGCGGAACCACTGCCTCTGAGCCGTATACCAGCGAGTATGGTGAGCACCCTGTAGGTGTCTTGAAGACGGTGCGGTATGCCCACAGAGCTTCATACATTTTCTCTTCCCAGTCCTTCTTATTGGAACCGACGACCTTGGCCAGCAAGGTGCAGAGAGTCTTGTTAAAAGCTTCTGCCAATCCGTTTGCCTGTGGATTGTAAGGAGTGGAGGTCCTCCATTCGATCTTATACTTCTCAGCAAGCCGATAGACCTTCTGATTTCTGAAATGACTTCCATTGTCAAATATTATTCGGCTGGGGATCCCGAACCGGAAGATAATGTTCTGCTTGATGAATCTGGCGACCAGTTCACCAGTCACTTCTCTTAATGCTATAGCCTCCGCCCATCTGGAGAAGTAATCTGTTATGGCCAGTATGTACTTATGTCCGGCCGAGGAAGTCGGCAGTGGCCCGACTACATCAGTTCCCCATTGTGCAAACGGCCAACTGGGAACTGTAGGGTGCAGAGTCGTAGGAGGCCTTCTAGGCACAGTAGCATGCTCCTGGCATTTCTGGCATGATTTTGCAAATTTACAGCAGTCTTCAAACATGGTGGGCCAATAGTAGCCCAGCTTCTTGATTTCTATCTTCATCTTGGGACCAGCCTGGTGGGCACCTGCTGTCCCAGCATGTGTTTCTTTCATCGCTTGCCAGGCTTCCTCAGTGGACAGACAGCGGAGTAGAATCTTCTTGCGTGCATCTGCCATTATTCGGAACAAAATTCCATTCCTGAGTTCATAAGAATCTTTAATTCTTAGGAGTTTCATCTTTTCTTCTCTTATCTGCGGCAGTTGTTGGTGTAGAAACCACTGCAGCAGGTGCTGTCTCCAATCAGACGCTTGTTCTGTGCTGATGGTGGCAACTTCGTCTTCTTCGGGGCACCCTTCTAGCATACTGGGGACTTGCCGCCGGTTCATGACGACAATGTTCAGTGTCTTATTTGGCGGAACTGCTAGTGAGCTGGCCAGCTTTGCCAGTGCATCAGCCTGGGCATTGTGTCCACGGCCCACATGCTTGAGCTCAATATGGTAGAACTTCGCCATGAGGCGCACAGCTTCTTGGTGGTAGGGACTCAGTTCTGGCTTCCGCACTTCGAACTCCCCTTGGATCTGTTTTATTATCAGCATCGAATCCCCGAATACTTGAAGCATTTGGATACCCATGTTGAGGCTGACATATAGCCCGATTATCAGAGCTTCATACTCGGCCTCATTATTGGTGCAGGGCTTGTTTATAGAACAGGAAGTATGCACGACCTCCCCTTCTGGTGACTTCAGCACAATACCGGCCCCGGCCCGTATTCTGGTCTTTCCATCGGAGTCTGTCTCTGTTCTAGATGCTCCATCAAAGAATAGTTGCCACATAACTGACTGAGCCTGGCAGGCCTCGAGTGTTTCATCATCGGGTAACTCAGTCCCTAGCATATCATTTTCCGGCACAGGATGCTCTGCGAAGAAATCAGCCACGGCCTGTCCTTTTATTGCCCTCTGGGGTGTATAGGTAATATCGAATTCCATCAGGATTACTGCCCATTTGCCCAACCGGCCCTTCAGTACTGGCTGAGTCAATATATATTTGAGCGGATCTGCTGCAGATATCAATCTGACTTCATGTGACAACATATAGTGTCGGAGCTTTTTGACAGCAAAGACCAGTGCCAAGCAGGTCTTTTCTATGTAGCTGTAACCTTCTTCAGTTCTAATCAGCCTCCTACTCAGATAGTATAAGGCTTGTTCTTTGCCTTCTTCATTTATCTGTGCCAGCATTGCCCCCAGGGAACAGTATGTAGCTGCGATATACAGTATCAAGGGCCTGCCCTTAATTGGTGCCCCCAGCACCGGAGGGGTCTTGAGGTATTCTTTCAGCTTCTCAAAGGCTTCCTGACAGCCATCGTCCCAGAGGAACGGCACATCTTTCATCATGAGCTTGTGAAAGGGGTGGCATCTTCCCGACAGATTTGATATAAATCGTCGAATATAGGCCAGACGCCCTTGCAGAGATCTCAGCTCGGACAGATTCCTTGGCGGAGGGAGCTCCTGGATAGCCTTAATCTTGGATGGGTCAATTTCAATGCCCCTATGACGGACAATAAACCCGAGGAATTTTCCACTGGACACGCCGAAGGCGCATTTCGTGGGATTCATCTTGAGTTCATATTTGCGCAGCCTCTGGAATACTACCCTCAGGTCTTGCAAATGGTCTTCTCTTCTTTTAGTTTTTACTACCAAATCATCAATGTAGCACTCTACATTCTTGAAGAGCAAATCATCAAAGATCTTGGTCATAGCTCTTTGGTAGGTAGCGCCGGCATTCTTGAGGCCAAACGGCATCCTTTTGTAGTGGAATATCCCCTTCGGGGTACGGAATGCAGTGTGCACTCTGTCTTCCTCAGCAATCCAGATTTGGTTGTATCCGGATGACCCATCCATAAATGATAGGGCCTCATGACCAGTAGTCGCATCGATCATCACTTCAGTGATTGGTACTGGGAAGTCATCTTTCGGGCAAGCCTTATTAAGGTCCCGGAAATCAACACATATTCTGATCTGCCCATTCTTCTTCAAACGGAATCATCAAACCTATAGAACCGTAACAAAGATCTAGAAACCAGGGAACTTCGGGGGCAAGCTCTCATTACGTAGGGAGCGAGCACTTACGTATCAAAACAGGTTCACTCAGTTTCACAAAATGAGAAAGATTAAACTTGGATGGCTTGGCTTGCTTGCTTGTTTTTACATCCCACAGCTTCGGCAGATCGCTTAGCCCCGTTCATCTTCGGCGCAAGCATCCGGGAATACTAGGTGATCTTGAGATACGGTTTGACCGTTGGATCTTGGGAGGGTACTCTGGGGCTTGGCTTGAAGGACGTAGGCACAGGCAAGCGTGCTACTGGTTCGATAACCAAAAGCACTAGGAAGAGAATGCAAGTTGGGAAGGATTAACCTGATTTGCAACTCCGAGGTTTCTGATTTACTTAACTTTCATTTAACCAGGAATAGCCAGCAAGAAATCCATTGCTTGTTCGTTCCAAGACCTTTTTCAATAGCAGCTCTTTTTAATTAGCTAGGCTTACTTAAAGTAGAACTTTCGGGGATATTGAAATGAGCACAATCAGATAAAGATAGGCGATTCCTTTAGAGCTACAATGGCCGGGACAAAGGGTCGCGATCCCGCGAGGGTGAGCTAACTCTTTAGGATATAGCCCTTTTTTTATTGCTTGCCAGTTAGTTTTGCGTAATAAATTATACATAAAATGTACTTGCACTTATTTTGTCATATAGGAAATATTCGGATTGTTACAACCTCTAGCAGATGGTTCGAAATTGATTCTAAAAGAACCTATTTCACCAAGTAGTGCTAATTTCTCCCTTTTTAAAAAAGCATGTCAAGATTAATGATGTGTTATCTAATAGGCATCATGTCTTTACGGGCACTATATTGGCTAGCCATGTAGTATATTGGTTCTCTTCGACAAAGTCTACATCAATCAGCTTGTCAACCTCTTTGTTAATCTGATTTATTAATTGAGGGCGCATTCTCCTGGAAGGCTGCTTTACAGGGCTAGCCTCTGGGTTTATTGCCAATCGGTGCTGTGCCACATCAGAACTCAGTCCCGGCATTTCATCATATGTCCATGCAAAGCAGTCTCGGAATTCCTTCAAAAACTGTATATACTGTTCCCTGGTAGCTGGCTCCAGCAGTGCACTGAGGAATGTCGGCCTTGGCTCATCTGCGGTCCCCAGATTTATTTCCACAAGCTCATCGACGGTGGCCTGACCTCCATCTTCGACCTCGGGCGGGGCTTCTTGTAAGTCAATGAAGCCTCCCGGGATATAATCTTCTTCAGTTTCATGACCCTCTGTTTCATCATACTGGTCATCAGCGGGTGCTGGCTCATCATATACGGCCAATATTGTTGTATTTTGTTCAGTATGCCCCGATGACGTAACTGGATCAGCAGGAAACTCAAAGATGGAGTCTTCCGCCCTTAGAGGCTCTTCTGATGCAGACTCCTTTGAGAGATCATCATTCTGTAGAGCCCGGACTTCTTCCAGGATGCGCTCAAACTCCAGGCATTCCCTCAGCTCTTTGGCTACTTGGTCTTCATCCGGGGTTCCCGTGTCAAACTTTGCTTCAGCATGGAACAGCTCTTCTTTGCAAGGTAGGTCTTCCCAGCACCAATCTTTCTTTGCTTCATCAGACGTCCCCGTCTCCGGCCGACTGTCTGGGGCTTCATTGTTCATTATGGATTGATAAATGATTTCTTCATCTTCCGAGGGGTATTTGTCATATCCTACCTCGGGAGGGTCTTCATGCTGGTAGGAGACAGATATGACGTCCACCTCAGCTTCATAGTATTCTTGAAGGGTATAACCCAATCCTGGGTGCTGAGTGATCTTCCTCAGTTCTTTATTATCCCGAGGCGGATCCCATAGCTCCTTGAACACCTTCTTCTGGGCAACAGGTTGTAGTGATGGCATCTGCATCTTAGAGAACATCTGCAAAACCCGTTGGGTAGTATAGTCCAAACCCGTGATCGGCACCATCCGGTTTGCAGATTCTTCAGGGACCATGCAGTCTTGATCATCGTCTTCGATTGACTCCCCGGTGTAGAATATGATAGGAGGCTCGCAGAAGCGAGGGACTTCCATAGTCTTCAGTGGTAGCACCGTCTGGTACTCTAGGCTGGCGATGGGTTTAACTAAACCCTGCGGAACCTCCACCTGTGTGTACTTTTCTTTCATCTCTTCATTGATATCATCCGGGTGAATGCTAGGAGGGGTGATCCGAGCAAAGTCACCAGCATAAGAGATGTGAGATACCTCATGCTTTTTAATATAGCCCTTTGGTGGCGGGGGAGACCAGTCTCTTGCCTTCGTCGCCGGCTTTTTCTGGCTGACCACAGCCTCTTTCTCTTCACCCTTTCGCGACACCTCCGTGTAGTAGGATGCATCGAGCATATGGCACTCGAATACTTCGAAGGGATGCAGATCCGCAAACACCCTCTCTTCTTTTCCTTCATGGCAGTATTTAATGCACTGATGCAGCGTGGACGGCACTATCTGATATTCATGCAGCCACGGTCTCCCCAGCAGGGCCTTATATGTGGTGTTGGAGTCGATTACATAGAATCGTACCACGGTAGTGAGATCCCCCAATGTGAGGTTAAAATCAGCCACCCCAAGGGGCGTCTCACATTTCTGGTTGAATCCTGCAATTTTCATGTCTCTGACCTTGGTAAGCTGCAGATCAAAGTAATATTTTTGGTAGATGCGGTATGGGAGAATGTTCACGGCAGCCCCGGGATCTATCAGTATCCTGTTCAGGGGCTGACAGTTCAGGGAGCCCCTCATATACAGCGGTCTGTTGTGGCCGGAATTCGGAATCAGCATGTCATCCTCTGAGAATGTAACTGACGGCCCAGAATTCACTTCTGTCAAGAGTGCTTCATATTGTGCCGGCGACTGCAAGGCATCAACAATTGCTTGGCGAGTCTCTTCACTCAGAGAGAGAATCTCCCGGATGGAGAATCTGGTAGGGAGCTTCTTTAGCATTTTCATGATCCGGCTGCCCACCCTGACATTAGACAGTCACATTTCTTCCGCCCATCGGGGTTTTGGAGGTTCATGTGGTGCCTGTGGCCTCTGCTGCCCAGTGCTGATTTCATCCCCGGGACTGATTTCTTGGGGGGCTTCTTCTATAGCAACGGCCCCTGGTGCCGTCAAAGGGTTATCCTCTTCTTTCTCATTCTGCTCGTAGGCTACAGACGCCGATTGCTGAGGTCCCTTGCCTTTATCTGGCCCAGCCTGTATCGACTGCCCATTTTCTAGACTAGACAGAAATTCCAGAAATGTTGGAGTTTGACCTCCTTTCTTCTGTTCTTGGTACAAGCCGGTAGGGGGAGGAACCTGGACACCTCGTACCTCCGGTTCGGGAATCTGGTAGGGTTGTTCCCCTCTGAACATAATGTTATGATTAGCTGGTGGTGGGCGCCCCCACCTTCTTCCGGAGCGTGTTGCATGTGCCGAGGTTGAGGCCTCGGCATGGTTGGCTTCTAGCGGGGCATTTGATGTTTCATCCTCATCGTCCTCCCCGGGCGAGGTAAAGAGTGCTGACAGGGTGTTACATTATACTGTCACGACCCTCTTTCCCTTCTTGGACTTGGGCCGCCTCTTCTTTTTCTGGGAATTAGGCTTTATTGGCCCCTGCCCCTAGAAGGGTTCAGTCTCAACCTTTTCATGTTCTGCCTCTGACTGCTCTTTAATTTTCAATTCTTCGAGCTGTTCCCAGAGTATACAGTCTTTCACCAGCAGGTGCCCGGGCTTTTTCTGTTCATATTCATCGAGCCCATTAATATACTGCTGTAAACGCCTGGCTGCAGGACTTACTTCCTTATGTGCAGGTAGGGGGATTTGTCTTCTTCGGTTATGAGTGGGGATCCGGATGACCCGCCCTGTCTCAGCTGTGCGCCATACTTGCTTTACTGGAGGTGGTTCGGGCCTTGGTGTGACACCGCGGATAATCGCTCCATTGGTTTTGGCTGCGGGAGTCTTCTTTCTGTTCTTTATGGGTTTCATCTGCCATCCTTCCTGATCCTTCAGTGGGGTGAGGAAGCAAGCTTCATAAGTATGCCTGGTACATTCTTCAACGGCCTCCTTAGGCAGCTGCTGGTAGATTGAAATCATATTGGCGGCCATTTTTAACGCCGGAGGCTCATGTGGACGAGGTGGCTCTACCTGGTAATCTCCCAGCTGTAGCTCGCCCTTTTTGACCATGCCTTCCATAATATCTTTGAAGACGTAGCAATCTTCAATTGCGTGCCCCAGCGCACGGTGATATGGACAGAACAGTGGATCACCTTTCTTCGCCGCGTCATCGGGTCTCTTTGGCTCAGGCAATGTTACCTTGTTGAACTTGTATGCCCAGTTGAATAGTGCGGCTGTCTTATCTTTCGGGAAAGAGTACGGCTTTCTCATTTTGTTTCTCAGAGAGACCTTATCTTTTCTTTCTGCTGTGTCTGCTGGTGGGGGAGCTTCATCTGCCCCCTTCTTCCCTTTCTGTTGCTCGAAGGTTCTGAAATCGACGGTGTTGGCCTCAGAGTGCGTTGGTCGTCGATCATTAGATCTCCCTTTCGGCACAGTTGGAGCACTGGCGGTCGGACGCTTAGACAGGAACGTCTCGACCTCCGCCACTATATTGTTCAATCGGTCAAATGTTCTGACATCTGCACCAATCATCTTTTCCAGTACCTCTCTCCTGAGGCTCTGTTTACATATTTGCACTGCATCTTCTTGATGAGGAGGTCTTCTGCATCTCATAGCTAAGTTCCTCCACCTTTTGATGTAGTCCAGTGCTGTTTCATCTTGCTTTTGCCTGGTCGCATATAGTTCTGCTATTGTAATTTCTCTTTCCGTGACGTGAAATCTGTCGCGGAACTTTCTTTGCATGTCAGGCCAATCGGTCACCGACCCAGCCGGCAGGCTTGAATACCATTCAAAGGCTATCCCGGTGAGGGATGAGCCGAAGAACTTAAGCAGATAAGCTTCATCAGCCGCCAAGTCACCCATGATTGTGGTGTAGTAAGCTATGTGCTCCCTGGGAGAGCCCTGGCCATTAAACTTTTCAAACTTCGGCGGCTTACTGACGCCTGGAGGTAGTCTCTTAGCAGCATACTGGGGAGGATATGGTACCTTGTACACATCGTAGGTACTAGCATCATCACCAGTCTTTTCAGACAGCTTCATCTCCACAATCTTTTCAATCATCAGCTTTTGGGCTATGGCTGGATCTATGTTTTTCGGGAAGAAGTGAGCTTGTTGCTGACCGTAAGGAGTTGTCATCACAGTTGCGCGCAAGGCCGGCGCGGCAGGCTGCGTCTGAGATACAGAGGGCTGAGCTACCGTCTGCTGCAGAACGGGTTGGCTCGGTGCTTTGCCCTTATCAGTCGGTAGAGGATTAGCTGGGATAGCCATTTCTGTTGAGCTGGCAGTCTGCCCCACAGGCTCGGCTTGCTTGGAGACCGGTGTAGCTTCATGCCTCTCATTTAGCTGTCTTCTGAGAGCATTGATCTCTTGTTGATATCTTCTAAACATCATCTGGATCATGGGATCCAGGGTTGACGGGATCTGTAGATCTTCTGAAGTCCCTTCAGCATCATCGACGAAGGGATTGTCTTCCTCTTCCGCTGTCACCACATTAACTGTCATAGTGGTGATCTTGCAGGCTTCATCATTAGTCTTCATCTTATCTTTTGCCGCCTGGCCTCTTCTTGTGACGGGGCCTGGTCTGGTTGCTAGTCTGAGCAGTTCATCTGGCCGTGTCGGTAACATATCCTGCCCTTTGACAAGCCCGGCCATATTGCAGGCAAAGATCTGCATCTTTTCCCTCTGCCTGTAGACTTTCCTTCTCATCTGATCGAGGTATTTGAGCCGGTCAAAGACTGATATTCTTTCTCTAGCTTCTTCTCTATGCAGGTCTTCTTTTCCATACCCGGCTCTGTGGCCTTCTTCATAATCATTGGAATCGGAGGAGGAGACTCCGAGCATCACTTCTTGAAGGGTTTCTTCTTCTTCTTCATCCATGGTGCCCAAGGCACGGGATAATCTTTGCTGCCCGAGGGCGGAGTTCCCCAGGTAGTGAAAGTAGTCTTGAGCCACTTGTTTCATCTCCTCTTGATTGTGCCTTCGTGGCTTTGGTTGGAGCATCAATCTTTCCTGGTTCTTCTGCTGATAAGCCAGTCTCCCCACCTGAGCAGTCAGGTGCTCGGCTTTGCAGTATTTGAGTATATCGGCCTGTCTGGCGCAGGCTCTTGGTCTTCTTAGAGTGACAGCAGCGACTGGTTCGCTTATTCTCATTTCCTCTTCCTCCCTGAACCTTCTACTCCCATCCTGGCAGCAGCAGCATAATTCTTTCTTTCCCATCTTTTGCCCCCAGCCATGGGGTGAGTGACCGTTAGGTCTTCCTTCTGCTCATATCTTCTGCCCCTCATCCTGGGGCGAATAGTAGTCAGATTTCTTCCTTCATTCTCTTCCTCATCTCTCCTACCCCGAGCCCCGGGGTGAACAGCAACAGCATTTCTTATGTCTCTTCCTTTTCCTCTTCTGCTTCCTTCCCTGAAGCGGGCAACAGTGGTGTCAGCAATGTTTTCTTCATCTTGAGCTGGGGCCCAGCTCTGGGTCTTCTTCTGCCGCCAGATCTG
Source organism: Amorphophallus konjac (assembly GCA_022559845.1). Lineage (NCBI taxonomy): Eukaryota > Viridiplantae > Streptophyta > Magnoliopsida > Alismatales > Araceae > Amorphophallus > Amorphophallus konjac. The sequence goes on from CM040120.1 coordinate 239,826,437, forward strand.
CCTGAACTTGGGCGGCTTTGGTGCCAACGGCCTTCGGTACTCTTTCTCGACGTCGGCCCTCCTAGTAGCCAGAGTTTGGAATCTGTTGGTGGTGGGTACTCTCGGGACGACCACATCTGGGTTGACCTCCCTCGGGCGGCCGTTGAGGTTCGTCCGGATTCCTCCGATCAGTATTGTCTTTCCTGAGTTGGATATCCGACGTCCCGCAACAGTGGATCGGGCTCTCCTGTCGGATCTCCTTCTTCTTCCAGCAGCAGAGGGTGCGCCCCTTTTCGCCTCGTGATGGACGAAGCAGGCCACGACCTCAGGAGTATCCTGCATCCCCCGGCTCATTTTGGGGATGGTAGCTTGTGGCAATGTCTCGACAACAGTCTTTTGTTCCTGGTTGTCGATCTCGAGCATGTCAGTGAAGATGAGGCCCAAGCAGTTGGGCATCCCGACAGCAGGCGGCATCGATCCGAACGAAAGAGGTACCGCCAGGTAGCCCTCTCGAACATGTACATCGACCACTTGTTGATCAAAGTGTACAGAGATGATTCCAGCCGTCATTGTAGTTTCCTGAAAATAAAGAAAGCACGGAATCAGAAATTTGAGGGGGGGCCGACTGGGCCTCCTATTTTGGCGTAGAGATGAAGGGAGACTTGGTCCCACCGGGCGTGCCAGACTTGTGGACGCGGGATTTTTATCTCGCTTGGAATTATTGTTTATTTATTTATTTATTTGGTTTGTTAGGCGTGCCAGTCACATATGTGACGATTTCATTGTGCGCTCGACTTGACTTAGTCAGTCGATTGTGAAGTCCGAGTCGGGACCAAAAGTCCGCCATACCATAAAGGCTATGACGTTAATTACGCCCTTCCTAAGAAGGACAACCCTTGATTAAACGCCAAAATAGGAGGCCTCAGAAGGCAGTCAAAATATCAATGTGCGAAATAAAGGCTTCATGCTTAAGGAAGAGGACGAATGGAGAGCGGATTTATTTAGTTCAACGGACTAAATCGGGCGGCACAACCTTTAACTTTGAGCCATGCCGGGTGAGGATAGAAGACCATCCACGCAGTGGCGGGACGGAATCCGGCTAATCATTAAGGTATTCCCTTTTGACATTTCCACTCGACCGGATGCTCCAAATAGGTTCGTCTCCCCCGAAGATGAAGCCGGATGGGAAGTGTATCGGAGACACCCCCTCGACTCATCGGGGTTGATGGCACTGGACTAGATTTCGGCAGCACCTCCCCTCAACTTGGAACATGCCCAAGGGGAAATAGGTGATCATCCACGGAGTGCCGGGATGAAAACCGAAAGAGAAAGGCACTGGGCCCTGGCACGATGTTATGTTGGGGATGATTCCCCGTTTATTTATTCCATGTGGTGTACCCTGTGACCTGCAGATATCCCTCGAGTTAGTATGGCAGGGTGCTCAAGGATTGGGTAGAGGAGGAGAGGCTCTCGGCATGGCTGTAACGAGCATAAGCAGGCCTCCCGGCGCGGGGGAATGGGTTCTCGGCATGAGGTTCCCGGCGCGGGGGAGTGGGCTCTCGGCATGAGGCTCTCGGCATGGTTTTAAGGAAGGAGGAGGGCGCTCTCGGCGTGAGGTTCCCGGCGCGGGCCGCGCCGGGAGCTGTTCATAGCGCCGGAAAGTTTTGCAGAGGTTTGTGGGGTTTCTGCGGTGCTCTGTTTTGGGGATTTTTCCTGGGATTCAGGTAATGGCTAGGGGGTTTTAGGGTGCAAACAAGGAGGGGGCCGAAGGCTCTACCAAGTCACCAGATTGACATCAAGAAGTCACATGGATGGAAGGGATTCGAGGGATTGAAGTCACCAGGCGTTCGAACCCTTTGGAACAAGCTTTTATGCCGTTCATATCGCCGACCATCCAGGAGATCAAGAGATGACTGTCTCTGATCCCTGCAATGGCCCCAATGGCTTAGGAAACTTGAGAGGACTATGGACCTCGCAACGTTTAAATCATCGATGTCGTCGAAGGAGAGAGAGGGGGACAAAGCCCAAATATCCACGGTAAGGATCGGGGCCCTGTTGCCTCCTTTCCGTCTGAAACAATCGTGCATATAGGCACAAGAAATCACTGAAATTCTAAGTATTCGAGCAGTTAATGCATGCGGGGGAATAACATACATTCAGAGAGAGAGCACAAGAAGAAGAGGGCCAACCAACATCATTTCATCGGAACAACCGCGGAGTTGCATTTCACTGTTTCATCGTTTACATAATTCATAGAACAAAGGGGACAGAGGGAAGAACAATCGACTAATACTCTATCTCCTCGACAACAGGGAGGTCTCTTCACTTCGAAAGCAGAAAACGGAATCGAAGCTTATACATCAAAAGAAAGGAAAGCAGGAAGGGACGACGGCAATGAAGGGAAGGGGAGGGCGGAGCATTGACTCCTCTCCCTCCCCTAGCACCCCACCTTCTCCTTCTTTCCGACCTCGCAGCAGCTCTTCTTCTCTTCTCTCTTTATCTGGCTATTCGAAGATGCCTCTCTTCCCTTTTTTTTTTTCTTTCTCCCTTTTTCCTCTCGTCCGCTGCTTTCTTCCTCGAGGGGAAGGGGGTTTTATAACTGTGTTTTGTATCTTCTCGGCAGGCCTATCACGACGCGCCTCAACTGAGGGACTTCCCGGCGCGTAGGACTTCAGCTTCTCGGCGCAGCTATTGGGCTTCGACAAGAAGATCCCGGCGCCACTTTTATAGGCCCACTTAGATCTTTTAGACTAGGCCTCTCATTGGTCCTTCAAGTACATCAGCACCCAAAAGGGCCCTCCATTGGTGACATAGTTTCTATTGAGGTCATTCATAGGTTTTTCATCAGTCGGTAGACCGGGGTTTCATCTGCATTGCCATCTGAATGATGACAAAGTCGGACATCATCTCATTGGTATCGTCACCGGAACGGTGACAAGACCGGACATCAGCTTTAGCCTGGAAAGACTTCAGCCAGGTGACTGCTATTTCATCAGTGCCGTCGTCTGACTGACAATGGCATCGGACATCAGCTTGGCCGGGAAAAGGCTTCAGCCGGGTAGATGGTTGACGAACTTCGTCATTGATCTTTCACTATTGGTCTGATCTTCCTTCCAATTCTGTCTCTGCCCTTGCTCATTTTCAAGGTGTCAACAGCACCCGATCTGCTCCCCCTCAGGATGACCAGACGGGCTTCCATCTGAACAGCCTCCTCTTGGAGCCCCTCTAGTCTATGACGGAGAGCCTCCACCCCGGCCTGCGCACTGCCACGCGCCAGCTCAGCCTCCTCAAGCTCCCTCTGTAGCTCCTCTACTCGGAGGGAAGCTCTCCTACTACGCTCGCAAGTAGTCTCGACCTCGACATCGAGCTTGGCTTGAGAGGCCCGAAGCTCGCGAAGGCGCTCCTCCACCTGCTGGATCTGTAACTGGGTCCTCTGTCTCTGCTCCTGCGCAAGGTGAAGGCAGACGAATTCGCTCCACAAAGCTGTCAACTTGGTGGCCCATATATCTCGGGGGAGGCCCAGTGAATGGTAACTCCTCGTGAAGGTCTCCAGACTGCTCCTCAAAGACTCCACAGCTGGTAAGGGGTCTGTCCGGATCAACTGGTCGAGGCTCTGGAGAAGCTGGTCAGCCATGGTGGCGTTCAATGCCACCCCAAGTGCAGGGGCGTCAGGCCACTCAATCCCAAGGGCAGGGAGGTCTGCCACCTCCGTCTCTCCCTCTGCTGAACCTGAAAAAGAAGTTGTGAGTATACCACCGCAACAAAAGCAATATGAGCAAGATTCCAGAGTGCAACTAATCATGGCATTACCGGGAGTAGCCTCGCCCACCTGGCTGGGCCAGGAAGAAGACTCCTTCCCCAAGGCTGGAGAAGAAATACCAACGGGAGCTGGTCCCTGCTTAGCAGGTGTCTCAAAGGTGCCCTCCTCGGCTGTAGCAGTGTCAAGGTCGGCCGCTGGCTCCATAGCAACAGGGGCGACTGAAAAAGAATAGACATTAATATTCAGAAATGATAATTAATGTCATCAAAAAAAAACTCTGAAAGGGATATACCGGAGGCTGGGGGCTCGTCAGAAGCTGTCGCCTGGTCAACGGTAGCCTGCTCCCCTAAGGGGATCTGGGGTAAAGCCGCTGCCATGTCAACCCCCTCAGGCTGGGAAGAAGTCTCCCCTGCGGCATCAATTGCTATCCAAGACACGAGCATTATGAGGGGTCAGTCCACAAAAATATGCAAAAAGAAGGGAATGTACAAAATACTTTGTGCATACCTGAAACATGCACTCCGTTGGCGGAGCCAAAGCCACCTCGTCAAGGACCCCCGTCTCAGCACCTAGGGTCCTCACGTCTCCGTCATAGTCCGGCAAGTCGGAAGGAGACCTTGTCTCAATGAGCTTACAAAGCTCATCTAGAGAATGGTCCGATTGAGTAGCTGCAACATGCACAACTTGATAAATAGAAGGGCACATAAGCTCAAACGTGAGAAGGGATCAACCCTGAACGTACCTGGGCTCGCTCTTATTTCTCCTTCTTCGGAAGAGCTTGACGGCAAAGAGGAAGAGCCTCCGTTGGAGGAGGTGCCCGAAGTCATGTTGGACGAGGCGTTGGAGCCTCTCCCACTTGAAAAAGTTGAGGACGAAGAAGTCCCCTGGCCAGCAGGTGGCTCACCCCTCTCCTCAACAACAGGAAGGCTAGGTCGGACTCCAAGATCCCCTGCAATAAGCAAGGATGTATCAGCTGAAGCATATATTCTCTCAAGTAAAAAAAAAGAGAGAGTAAAGGCAAGGAGAAGCTAAGAGATATACCTAAGTCTCGGCCAGCCGAGGCTCCCGCCGCATCAGGTGTGGGAGAAGTGTCCGTCACCGGCACATAATCATCAGAAGCAGGGTCCAATCCCTCAATGTCCAAACTGATATCAGGAATGGACTTGTCGACCTCCAACCCCGCCTCGGCAAAGGCATTCTCAGGACGAGGAGAAAAGCTCGCAGCAACCTGGGCCTCAGGAGGAGCTACATGTAATAAAGAAAGGGATCAAATTATAACATGATGTCAGACATGTTACCATAATAATTTGAAGTAAAGTTCCCCTTTTGCTTACTGGGTGCGTCTGCTGGAGCGGGAGATGCCTCCTCTGAACGTAGGCGAGCGGCTGGCCGTGGGTCTTCTTCCTGGCTTTCAGCCCGGGGCCTCTTTCCGGGAGCCTGAGTCTCCTGGCCATTGGCGTGATCTGCGGATTATAAAGAGCATGCATGATAAGCATCTCAAATCAAACCAAAAAAAAAAATCATCATGAAACAAAGAAGGGTGGAATCAAGCAGTTCAGTTACACCTGGCGCTCCCATGATCCTCTCAGGCTTCAAAATGATTTGCTCAGGCTTTAGCCGCAGAATCCGAGCCACCTTACTGACAATGGCCAAGATGGCATTGGGGGTGGTAGCCACCTCCAAATCTGAAATGTACTCCACTGGGCCAGCACAACCCACTGCATTAATAATGTGGGCCCTCCACTCTGCAAAGGTGTTGCCTGCAAGAGCCCCCTCAGGGACTGGCTCTGCCAGATGGGCTTTCATCCGGAAGCCACAAGAGGCCTTCAAATCTTCCCACCAGGAGTAGTGGGTTGAAGGTCCAGGGGCCGCGTCCCCTGGCGGGCGGACCCAGAAATAGAAGCCGCGGCAGGTGCACTCCTCAGGGGCTTCAAAGCCCCAGTGTACTAGTTCCTGTCTACGGAAATGGGGAGTCCCTCCTCCCTCCAGCGAGTCTCTATCTCGCGAACAGCTCGGGTGGCCCCAGAAAAATGAGACCTCATGAACTCAGGGTCTAAAAACAAAGGAGGCAGATCCTCCTTCCTAAAGCGCTGCTCCTCTGCAGTCCGAATGGTGTCAGCCCGTTGCCTGAAGACGTTGCTGATCCTGAACCACCAACGTGCATAATAAATGTCAAAGTGACCCCTGCGCGCCTGCTCTGGGATAGGATAATCCTCTTTCACATCTCGAAAGAGGAAGGACTGCCAAGCTGTTGCAACTAGATGCACATCCTTCTGCTTATACTGCCGAAGAGCAAAAGGAAAGTCCACATTCGAGGGTATTGCCTGGTCATACCCAAAATTTCTGGTGAATCGATGCGGGTAATATGGTTCCAAGACCGCTGTGCTGGACCGGCGGTAGACAAGAACCCCGGGTCTGATACAAACAACCCACTCTGCTAGTGCATGGGAGGAAAGTAAAGCATGTGAAGACAATCTGCATGTGACCCCATCACTCTGCTACTCCAAATATGGACGGTACAAGTAAGAGCTGTGATCAAACTCCAGACTCTCACCCCTCCTAGTGTGAAGGAAGGATAAGGCACGGCGAGCACTGGCAAGCTGCACAACTGCATCCTGGTCCGGGTGACCAGCAAAAGCAAAAATAAGCGGAGCTACCGGATTATCCACTGGCGTCCTCTGTGACAACTCTAGCAATAACAAACCAGCCCACGCACTCAGATAATGAGTGGGCATCAAGATAGCCTTGTCCCTGGGGCAAGAATATGTTGTCAGGGCTCCAAAACAATGGTAAATATTCGCCAATGTTGCTGGGGCAATGGCCACTCTACGTCCGCACGCCATCAAACAACCTGGATATATCACTTCGGCCCGAAGGATCCCCTCCTCGCCATGGGGGATCACAAAACTGGCCAGCCAGTAGGCCAAGTAAGCTGCTAGGTATGTCAGTGGTGGCAGATCTCTCGAGTTCCACCCCTGCGTGGGAGCGGGCAAATGGCGCGGATGTGAAGCAAACCGCAGCTCGACCTCTCTACACTGCTCCCATGTCATACCGAAAGAGGCAAACTCCTCATAAAAGCAGTATGGACCACTGTAGAAGTGTGTCACCCAAGCATTCAAGGTCACCCTCGACGTCCGTGCAGCTTTCTCTTTGCCTACGAGGGCTAAGTCCCTCCAAGTCTTCGTCAGATATCGAAAGCAGTAGGGAAGGAGATACTGGCCGGTTCCGTCCGAAGCATTGAGGTGTTGATCATCCAGACAAAGCTCCTCATAGGGTTGTCCGCAAATCGGCAAACCAGAAATCCTCTGAAAGGTCCACAGGTCTAAGGAGGTTTCTCCCTCAGCGGTCATGAATGTATTCCAGCGCCGATTGAATCTCTCAACTAAGGTCTGGAGTAACCCTGTGTGGCACGGGTAGGAATATAAAGCTGCAGTCACCGCATGACGAATCCATGCTCTCTCAAGTGCGGCTCTGTACACAGCCAGGATCCCCCACAACCACTCCGTCGCACCTCGACGGTAGCAGTGGGAGGGAACGACGGCCCACCTCCCATACCAGCTGGGAGCCTTCTGTGCGAGAATCCTCTCCAGAAGGCAGTCGTGATCATAATCATCATGTGCATGGACTGCGCCAGAAGGGGTCAGAAACATCCCATCAATAGCAGCATCTGCGGCTTTGTGATGCCCAGACAAATGCCAGGTGGCTGGGGAAGATGGCCCCACCCGGACCGTAAAGCTGTCAAAATCTCTAAAGAAGCCTAGGCTCCTCTGGTCGGGGTACTGCCTCTGTCGCACAAACCCCTCAGGGAAACTCGGGTATGTGAAGGTGCAAGTGCCTCGCGTGCTGTCCCGACCAAGTAACATAGCCCTCTCCAGACGGCGCCTCTCTGCAGGTAGATGAGGTTCATCAGCCTCCATGCCAGGAGGCACAAAACTCCAGATGAAAGCCACAAGGTCCCGATCCAGTGGGAAGTGTGGTGGATACCCTCCTGAGCGGTCATATACATAGATCCCTTGTCTCCTCATAATACGGCAGGGATCAACAGAGCTCTCAGTAGCTCCAGTTTCCCTAATCGGGCCCTCAGCGACCCAAGTGACTCCCCGATCTACTGCGTCAAAGCCCTCGGGGGTAATGCTGCGAGGAGGAAAGGGTGGCATGGCCGGTCCGTCCTCCGCACATAGTGGTCATCGGAGCCTCCCACTCTGGCCCTCCGAGGCGCCTCCCTGCTCCGACTTGGGCAAGCCATGTCTATCAAAGCTGTAAGGCAAAGACAGAGAAAAAACGATGAGCGAAAGAGCCCAAGCAAACATCAAAGCAATATGTGGACAGCAATAAGACTATTAAGCAGTCCCACAAAACCCCGTTATGTCTATGAACTTAGGGGTCAAGAGAAAAAAATACAAGACACGGGCCACCCGCCCCCTGCCTACGCCGCTGACGGATGTCCCGTGGGGGGCATTTGTTGCACCCGCATTTATTTCAAAAAATTTTGAAGTATTATCCACGTTTCAGCAAGGTCTTTTACTAGGCATACTGCCGCCTATGAAATATTCCATACGGGATTCTATGTTTGGCGTATCGCCGTCCCATGGGATATTTCCCAATTGTAAAACTTCAGAGCCCACATCGTATTGCTCGAGGCCCATATGCGACGTATCGTCGTACCCGGCGAGTTGCCGCGTCGTGGAATATCACCACGCGGGATCCTACATTCGGCGTATCGCCACCCCGTGGAATATTTCTACGCTTTGGGGCGTTAGGGCCTATATATTTCCACAACTACGGACCCCTCGCAGCAACAAAGCGGTCAGGAGTCGGGTTAAACCCACCGCGGTTGTCAAGATCGTGTGGTCTCGGGAAAGGAAGTCATAGGGATGGAGTTTCCCTCCTCCGAGCATACAACTATGATCGGGAGAAGCGTCTACAAGAAAAAAGAGTGCAAAAGGGGCGTCTATGCACCTCAAACGGAGCCTAGCACGCGTGTACCACGCTGTCCCAACAAGCACGGATCCCCCTCTTGTGGCCTACGGCGCGAGGAAGATAACAACGAACAAAAGGAGACGTTTTTCCCTCTCTCCACGTGGCTGCTGCACGAGAAAAGGTCAAATCAGGGGAGCGGAAGCCCTTTTTATTGAAGACCGGCCGTGAGAAGACCCGTACGGGGTGGGGCAGACCCGTACGGGGTCAGCCCACCCCGCAGGGGGGGCGCGTAGGCGGGCGGACCTGCCCGGGTTCCGGCGGCCCCAGGAGGGACCCACCCGGGGTCGCCGACCCCGGGCAGGTCCCTCCCGGGGCCGGCCCACCCCTGGCGGGTCGCGCCCGGGCCTGCCCGGGGTCATCCGACCCCGCGTGGGTCCCGCGACCCCGGGGCGCCCCGTTCCAGCGCGGGAAGAGAAAAAAAAAAGAAAAAAGGGGGAAAAGACTTCCCCGGTGTCATTTTCACCCCATTCAACCCGTACGGGTCCAAACGACCCCGGGGAGCCTCCCACTTCTATAAATAGACCCCCAAGGGTCCAGAAAGAAGGGGGAAAAAGGAGGCATCTACAGCCTGCGCACTTGGAGCATCCAACACTTGGAGTGTTTTGTTCGTTGTTTTGGCCAGCGAGGGGTAAGTCCTCGGGTCTTGTGTATATGCCCCTATGAGGGTATATTTGTAATTTTGTCTCTCAGTGGGCCGTGTTGTTGTTTCTAAGTCCCGAGATGACTATGTCATATGTTTCTGTCCTAATAATGGGAGAATTGCATAAATATCCTACCCGGGGTCCGAGAAACATAAAAGTCATGTTGTTTGCAGTTATAACCTGCAACTTTTGTAATTGGGGCTACGCCCCTATCTCCTATTTTAATGCGGACTTTTGTACAGTCGACAACTCGCCGACAACCCTTGACTCATTCGGACTATAAAAGCACTCAGCATGTTTTATGTATGTCCTCCGGAGAAAATTATAAGAAAACCCCCGGCTTTCACAAAATTGCATATATACCCCTTCTTCGGCCAAGTTGACAGTTATGTGTCTTCTACGAAGCCTCTTGTCTTCCCTTCGGTCCGGAAATGTTTTCAGCCCAGTCCGACACTCAGATGTCACCCCAACCCTAGGTCTGTGTAGGGGATGGTAAAATTACCAAAATACCCCTGCGACCTAAAAAATGACCTACCAGCCCCCGCAACCCTCCAGAAAGAGCCTCAGCGCCTTGGGAAGTCAGGAACCCGGTCCTACTTCTGTTCCAACTCAAAAATTTCAGAAGTGCCCCTGGCCTGATAAAATTACCAAAATACCCCTGGGTTGGTAAAATTACCGAAATACCCTCGGGATCCAGAAAATTTCCCCTCCACTTCAACAATGCCTACGGCTTTGCATCTTTGCGTTCATATGCCTAAATCCTAGGGATCTGCCTGAACTTAAGGCCTTTGATGAAGCCCTAACCCTTTCAAATGTTGGTGATACATTAATGGTCCTTAGAGCCCTCCAAGTGAGTTAGCCCTCAATATTAGAATCCCTCCGAAGGAGACTTCGGGACTTTCTTGACAATTAAACAAAGGTGTTCGGACGTTAGGCCGATGTAAATCAACACTGACTGCGGTCAGTGGGGAGAGGTCCAGCACTCGAACCCAAATCGTCTGATACGATGCGCACACACGGAATAAACCTCCATACTTGAAGGAATGTTTCTTTTCAAAAGAACACTTCATCTATTTTTATCTACGATAAATATAGAGGAGTAAATTCCGTGGTCTCACAGCTAGGCACACCTTTTCCATAGGAGAGTATCGGTCATCAAGACCGATCAACTTTCGATTGAGGTAGTACAACAGTTGTTCCTTACCCTCTTCATTAATTTGTGCTAGGAGTGCTCCCAGAGAGGCATCCATGGCAACAATGTAGAGGATAAGGCGTTTCCTTTAGCAGGTGCCCCTACGACGAGAGGAGATAACATATACTCCTTGATTTGTTCGAGGGCCTTCTGGCATTTTTCATCCCGCGCTCGTTTCTTCATTAACTTGCCGAAGGGCATGCACCTTCCAGAGAGGTTGGAAACGAACCGCTTGATGTAGGTGAGTCAGTCTTCCTTGCAGAGACCTAAGCTCTGTTAAATTTCAAGGTGAAGATAGTTCTCTTACAGCCTTGATTTTGTCAAGATCAACTTCTATTCCTCGATACCTGACGACGAAGCCGAGAAACTTGCCAGTTGAGACACCAAAGGCACATTTCATTGGATTTATTTTGAGCCGATATTGCCGAAGTCTCTCGAAGAATCGACGTAGGTCAGCCAAATGATCTTCTCGTCGTTTTGTTTTAATGACCAAATCATCGACATAGCATTCGACAAGGTCATGCAACATTTTGTCGAAGATTTTGGTCATTACTCTTTGGTAGGTATCACCAGTATTCTTCAAACTAAACGGCATCCTTTCATAATTGAAGATTCCCTAGGGGGATTGGAAAGTCGTATAGTCTTTATCTTTGATAGCCATGCAGATTTGATTATAACTCGACGACCCATCCATAAAAGACAAGGCTTCGTGCCCGGTGGTCATGTCGACCATTATTTCAATAATTGGGACGGGGAAGTCATCTTTTGGACATGTTTTATTCAAGTTCTGAAATCGATGCAAACTCGGACTTGGCCATTTTTCTTTTTCACCAGGACAATGTTAGGAAGCCACACCGGATACATGCATGGCTCTATAAAGTCCGCATTGAGCATCTTGTCGACCTTAGCATTTATTTTAAGTTCCAGTTCGTGGCGCATGTGCCTCTGAGATTACTTGACCGGCTTGACTGTTGGGAGAATTGCCAGTTCATGTTTAACCACAAAGGGATCAAGCTCCAACATTTCTTTATAGGTCCAAGCAAAATAGTCCTTAAATTCTTCAAGAAGTTGCTAATACGCATGTCTTTCCTCCTCGCTCAGAAGAGCACTCACGAAAGTTGGCTGGTAGTCTTCTGTGCTTCCAAGGTTGATTTCAATCAACTCATCCACAATTGCTTGCCCACCGTCTTCAAGCTCTGGAGGATCTAGTTGGAGGTCGACGAAGTCTCCTTTGTCATCAGTGTCGGCCTCAAAAACTTCGAATTCTTCAAAGTTTTTGGTGGTGACCAACCAATTGAGTTGGCCTCCCTTCAACAATGTAATCACTGGCGGTTCCCGGTGAGGCCAATATTGGCACCTCTCCGCACTTTTCCTCAGGGCTGTCAACTTTAGGCTCAGCTTCTGTCTGTCTAAGGAGATAGCAACTCTATAGCATTGACTACATATTGGACTTTGAAGTCCCTCTCCTTATCATACCCAAGTCCTCTCGTGTCTTTATTGGAGAAGGAAGGCTACCCCCGAACATGTGAAGGGTTCCACAACTGACAAAAATATGCGCTCTCTGCGGGGCCTTGAACCTGAGGAATATGTTGCTTTTTACACATTTCCTTGATGTATTCTGACATATCGTCTATTTCTTGGACTAATTTCGGTGCATTGTCAGCGGGGATAGTCTAGCCGAAATCATCCTCGGGAGGATCTCATGGGACCAAACCTCCCTTGTAGAAGATGATTGGATTATCTTTCTTGTTCTTCTTGTTTCCTCCTTTCCGCTAGTTAGAGACTAAAAATCTTCAACTGCTCCACTTGGTGTTCCTCCTTCTGGAACGGGAGTTGGACGCACTTAGGCGGCAAGGAGATGCTCTTGTCAATGGCCCGACTGATACGGTTGACTTCAAATCAATGTCCTGCCTTTCTGATCGAGCTGGTTTAGCGCCAGCTTTAAGACTCGGTCTATGCAACTTTGCCAAGTCCTTGTTGATAGTGAAGGGCTACTCTTCTTCATCGTCAAAATTCACTTTTTTGTTTTCCTTTGTATTTTGTCTTATCGGGGGTTGTTATAGTAGGTTCCATGAAATACAATGAGGCATTTGCCAGATTGCACTCATTTGGGTGGAACGAAGCCTGGTCTGTAAAAACAGTATGCTACTCCCCTGCCTTTGTATATTTTATGCATTGATGTAGAGTTGAAGGAACAACTTAGCTTTCATGCAACCACAGCCTTCCTAACAGCACCTTGTAAGATGTGTCAACATTAATGATGTAGAACGTCACTTTAGTGGCGAAGTCACGCATGACGAACTGCACCTCGACCCGGCCAAGAGCTTCCTCAGAGTTCTGATTGAACCCCGAGATCTTGACAGCATTCACCATTTGCAAGTAGGACGTTAGATATAAAGACTTTAAAGTCATTAGAGGCATGATGTTAACGGCTGCCCTAGCATCGACCAAAATTCGATTTATGTCATGCCCATTGATCGTTCCCCGCATGTATAAAGTTGATTGCAGAACAGGGAAGACATTAACATGTCTTTTTCTGTGAATATGATGCTTGCTGCGAACGCCTCGTATGCTTATGCTTGCAGTTCTGCAACATGGGCTTCATATGCCTCAGGATCTTGGAGTATCTTAACGAAAGCCTCTCTTAATTCTTTGCTCCAAGACATGGCTTCCTAGACAGTAACAATGGTCGGGAACCGCTTAATGTGTTGAATGATTTTGCAGTCCGCCCAAGCACAGGTCTTCCCAAGTGGCAAAATAAACTCTGTTAAGGTTTTTGGCACCCCGTCTGGCTTTTCCTTTTTAGTAGGATGCTCACCCTCATTCTGGTCATTCACCATTTCTTAGAACAACAGTGCCCGAGATTCTTCTGAAGGTGGCAATGGGTCATCAGGTTTGTCCTTGCCAACGGCACCAGTTTGATTTGCAGGTTCATCTTTGCCAGAGGGACCCGCTTGCTCTACAGTTTTATCTTGCACTGGCAGATGGACCGACACCTCTTCTTCATCAAAGGGATCAAACATGAAGGGGATACCTCGCACTTTAGTTTCCGAGATGGTATCCGACTTTTCCCTCGAAATAAAATAACTTGGTCGAAAGTCAGATTTCTTCCACGACCACAACCTCGTCCTCTGCCACGGCCCCGGCTATTTCCTATCGAACAACACTGGTAAGTCGTTAGAGAGGCGTTGCGCCTAGGATGATTCGCCACACTTTCTTCCCCTTGTGGGGAATTTATATTATCAGGTGGCAAGATTGCCGCCACATTGCAAGAAAGATTTTGCAGCATCTCCTCCAATGTTTCCACAGTGATCTCATCATCCTTGTAAAATAAGGAGAGTTCCTCAGGGATTAGGAGCTTTTCGCCCTCCTCCATGCGTTGGACCATTTCTTGGAGTCAATTGATGAGCCGAGCCTTGCACATAAATCTCTCCCAAGAGATATATTTGACTAGAGTGATAACCCTAGTGGGGCGAGGAAGAGTGTATTAACACATCTATGAGTTTTTGCAACCTTTGGAGGGGAGTTAGTTCTTTAGGGACTTCCATGGCGGCGGCCTGCTTCCCATGCTTCTTCAACCTCCTCTTGATATTCTTTTTTCTATTCTTTCTATTGCTTTCTGGCCCGTGCCGCCTCTTGTGAAGATGGCACTATTAGTTTCGGCTTTGAAGCGAAATTGTCTCCAAGACCGTGTTTCACGGTCTGAGTCGATGTTTTAGGGGATCTGAGCCGGTGGCTTTTCTTGGGAGTTACCCTAACCCAATCGGCTTCTTCGGATTGCACCTAAAATGTGGCATTAATTTCTCGTTCAATTATCTTATGTGGCAATTCTTGATATTCTGCTATGCCACCACGGGGATCACGAGGCATTTGGGCCATTATAGTTTCTTCAATGGCCTTTTGCTTGCTTGTTTCAGCATCTGCCTTAGGCTCAACTTTATAGCTCTTTTTCTTAGCTCCACCTTGTTGGCTTTGTTTAGAAGTGTACTTGGAGCCTCCTTCACTGGCCTGACCTTCCTGGCTCTGTCGAATAATTTTCTCGGCATCTTCTCTAAGGCGCTGCTTTATCATGAAGTTCACTTGAACATCAATTTCCCCGCTCTGAACAAGGATCTCAATGTAATCTTGAACTTCCTGACATTCTCCCATGGAGTGAGATAAAGGGGCATGGAACTTGCAATACAGAGGATGTCTTTTCTCCACTTCGGTGTAGTATGTCGGCATATCATGCACCATTATCCGACCCTCTTTTAGGAGAGTGCCGAATATTTTTTCAGTGTCCTCCTTGAGAAAGGAACGTTGGTGAGCGGGTCGTCAGCCTAGAAACCATAGTGTGAGTTTAGCCTGGCTAGGGTCGAATCCTTTTATCTCTAGCTCGGGGAACATGAAGAAGGCTGATGTGTGCATCACATTGGCGGAGAAATTCGATTCATGCCCTGCATGATGTTGCGAGGGATTTATCAGGTGCTCGGCCAATTCTATCTCTCTGGTTGATTAGATCTTCCACAATGTCTTTGAAGACATGACAATCATGGATAACATGGCCTACTGACTGGTAGTACAGACAGTAACCATGTTGGTGCATGGTACTTATTGCCTCATCCTTTTCTGACTCTGGAAGGTCTAAGAGTCCTTTATGACAACACATATGGTAAATCTCCAAAATTTTATGACGAGAAAAAGAATATAACTTCTCTTGTTCCTCGTCATTGGATAAGTCTGGAGATTCTTCGGAGAGCCATCCTCCCGACCTAGGCGGCATCTGGGTGACTGACGGTCCCTCTGCCTCTTGCATATGTAGGGGTGTCAACGGATAGGTTAGATCCGCAAATCTGATCCGAGTCCGAAAAAATTTTTGGATTCGGAGCATCTTGTTTGATTCGAAACGGAGCGGCTGTGTGTATCCGGGGCAGTATTTTTTGATCCGGATCGGGTCATCGGGGCGCCATAAAACTCCTTCTTTCGGGGCGAGCAAATCCCATCGACCATCGTCATTCGGCGGCCTCCCTCTAGGTTCCTCCGGGCTCCGCGCTCTCCTTCTGCTCCTCTGTGTAGGGCAACAACGGCATCTTCACGATGACGATCTCCTCAGCCACCTGCGACGCCGACAGCATCTCAACGACGGTGATCTCTTCAACCACCTGCGACGGCGACGTTCTCGCGATCGGCCTTCTCGAAACCCCTCTTTGGGTCTCTAGGGTTTCTCCTTCGGCTGCGATCTCGGAGACGACACCTTGTCGACCACCCGCGGGGGCGACAGTCAAGGTTTTCACGATACGCCGTATGCTGATCCCTTTTTAGCGCTCACTCCCGCTCGCTCACGCTCTCTCTTTTTATTTTCAATGGTTGATTCTTCTTCTTCCTCTTCTCCTCCCCCTCCGTTACATCCTGCTTCTTTGAATCCCTTTCCTCTGTAGTATCCTGTCTTCCGCTAGAACTAGGAAAATGAGAAAAAAACTGATTTTTGGGAGGTCTTTTTTCTTTGTTTTTTTTCCCAAGAAAAAAAAATGAAGGAAAGAGATGAGCTTTACAAGGTGAGTTTTCTCCCCTTCTTTCATAAGTTTCTTGGTGGCCAGGAGTTTAAGAATAGAGATCCATATCTTTTTTTTTGTTTTCTAACTTATTGATTTCATCTTTTTTTTTCCCAAATTTTTCGACACACAGGATTGGCACCGTAGCACTGCTCCTTGCTTCTACGCGATCACACGTGGATTTGTTTGTTCTTTTTTGCCTGGGTGACCAAGTTGTTTTGGGGTTTTTTCCTTTTAGATGTGCATCCCTATGTTCTTTTTTATGATGACCTTCGGGCAAGTTGAAGAAGTCTAAATCGGTATGTGAAATTTGATAAGCAGGTTTTATTTTATACAATCATGATGTATTTGACAGTGGACTAACACATTCAATGCCATGCAGACTTCAAAGTCAAGTGCAGCACATTACACAAAAAAGTAGGCATAATCCATGGCATTAACAGTACATAGGATGATTTTCCTGGTAAAATTTTGGTTGCTCTGTATCATTGACAGTTGCCGAAGAGCGTTAGGCATGGGCAAGCTTTACCGTTTGTGGAATTGAAAGAATAGTTAGCTTTGATTTTCTTGTTGTACCTCGCTATATTGTTTCCTGTGTCAATGAAATTCACTTCTTTATTCTCTTCTATTTGATATTTTTTTGTATGTTTTTATATATGCTTGTGTATTATATGATGTCTGCCATTCTGTTGATGGATGCAGCCAATATTGGGTTAAATTTCCCTGTCACTATTTTATCATGATTTTGATCTGTTTGTCGTGATTTTGATATATTTTGTCACTATTTTATCATTTGTCATCTATTGATATTGTATCATTTGTCATCCGTTGATATCCTCATTTGTTTATATCTTCCCAAATATACTCATTTCTTACTTCTAAAGAATTGGCACTTCAGTGGGTGCTTGAATCAACTTTCAGGAGGCGGCAAGAAAATCATGTTGAAGGAATGGTATGCATACACATACCTTGTTATTGTGTAATTGAGTTTTAGATATCATTTCATCATGATGGTATGGAAATACACACTTCACATTAATTTTTGTATCCATAGTATTGTTCCCTGAAATATTTGACATATGGTATTCTCTTTCCTACTGTTTGTTATTTCCATTGGGGTATTTTTCTACTGTTTGACACAATTGCATATTTAGAAAAGTTAAGTCTGAGAGATCAGATGGATAAATCAGGTCCTTGTCTTGCCAGGGCCTTGTGCATTTGCTCTCCAGAAAGAAGTTGAACCTGTGGGTGGGTATTCAGGTCCTTGTAGTGTATGTAGTCTGAGACAGAATAACTGGGCTCATCATATTTAATTCTGCTCAGACTCTTGCTCCCATTCCACAATGGCATCATCAATTCAGGAAGGAGTTGGATATTGACGTTTAGGCCAAAATTATGCTGTGGCTCTTATGGTATATTCATGAAGATTTTTTTGCGGCAAACAATAGTGGAATCTTGTGTTGCCGTTCTGTGGCTCTTGTGGTATATTGCTAAACTCCATCTTTTTCCTCCATTTTTACTTTCAAGATTGCCAAACATCAGAAGAATGAAAGAGTAGAAACTTCTGCAGCTTATGTTGCTGTTCTCTAATGTGAGTCTTATGTTGCACGGATAGATTCAAGAGGAAACACGATTCTACATGAGATCTTTGAGTTAATTCTTCTGTTGCCTTAGCTTTCCCAGCTTTAGCGCTTGTAAGTACCACACTTCCCCATGCTTTCAATGTTTGATTGATCAACCTGCATTTTATTTTTTTCGCTCTTGTAGTATTGAAGACGTGAGTGGGCTCTCTGGATTCAAACTACATACTGAATCAGGGTAACTTGCTTGTTGTCATGGGAGCAGGGTCTTCCACTGTATTTACTGTTTTAATTGGCCATGCTTTCATATTTGTTGCCCTGGGATATGGTAACTGAGGAGCAAACCTCTCCAAAAAAAGGAATCCTCCAGGGAGAAAAAGAAATGTTAAATGTGAATATTTTCAGGCAGGCAAGTCCCTTGCCCAATCTTTTCTCATGGGAAGCAAGTTCAGTGGCATAAAAGATCGCCCACTGTTTCCAATATTTAAGACCTGTGGTTTATTGGCCTTTAGCATCTAGATCAAGCATTTGAAAATTTACATTTTGGGTGTGACAAAGGGTTTTTAATTTTTTTTTTACTTAACAAGGAAAAAAAAATTAGGCTAAAAAACATTCTAGGATTTTTTTTACTTGTACCCTCAAAGTAGTATGTTCCTGCCACCCATGTTATGTCCTTTCTTATAAACATCTGTGTTTTTTGTATACATGCTCATCTCTGTGTTTTTTTTCTTACGTGAAGGCCTTGAACCCGCAGATAGGTCATATCATTGAAATGGAGGAATGCCGAATAACAACTAATTTGAACTGCATACCACAGATTGGTCATGTGTGTGTATTATTCTGTTATAACAGAATTCAGTGGAAAGAGAGAATTTAGTGTAATGGTTGTTTAATCTCTGGATCCGAAATTAGATCCATCGGGTTTGATATATTTTGTATACTGTTGTCACACAAGTAATATGTATTAGCAATGGCTGCAAACTGCAATTTTGTATGGTTTCAGATCCGGGACTACAAACTGCAGTTTTGGATCCGAAATTAGATCCATTGGGTTTGATATATTCTGTCTAAACTCATGCATATATCATTCATGATCTGATCAATGTCTGCATTCATGTTTATCATTTCTTGATTCAGAGGAATCTAGCAGCTAACTTGATTGAGATGTTCCATGTGTTGACCTTGCAATTGCAGCTACATTAACTTGCATGGTTAGCCTTCTAGACTTATGTTACCATAGACTGCCTGTGGTGGTCACAAGGTTTGCTGTTCCAGATCAAGCAGGACTAGTTCAGCCGTTTACAGTTTGATGATTGATCAGGGTATACTGGCAATTGTTTCAACATGAAGGTAACTTGGTCAACAAATTTCTATTCCATATGTGCGACATAAATGGGAACTGACTTCCTTCGGATAAACTAAATTCCTTCTTGCATCTTTGTCAGAATCCTGTTACTAGGTCAATCCTCTCCTTGGATAAACTGTGAATTTCAGTTATTGATCAAAACTAGCTGGTGGAGTTGAGGAAATGATTTATAATGGTAGAGTACAATTATATATAAACTCTAGCAATCGCTGCAGCTAAGACATTGACATTAAGAAACCATAGTCTTCTCACCCAATTGAATAGACTGTCAAATCTGCAAATTGAATTGAAATTGTTTCAGGGAAATGGTTATGATGATGCCCAGACCACATTTAACTCACCTAACTTGAGGGATTGCCAAATCTAACAAGTGGATTGAAATGTCCAATGGGATGTTGATGTCCAAATTGTTCTGGAAGGTGGATAGATGGGGAACCATAACTGTGAAAAGAAATACTCTGAAGTGCTTTGTTGTTGAGACAAACAATGACAGCTGGTGGCAGTTATGAAGTAAAATATGTAGGAGCGGGGACAAAAGATAGAATGCTCTGAAAGGCGGAGATTAAACAAGTATTGAGCTGCTCCAAGTGCCTTTATTTTTGCCTGGTGCTTAGAATCAGGTTGTTTGCAGAAAAGACTTAAGTTCTTATGGTCAAACTCTTCCATAGTTTAGTTGGTGATGATGGAACCTTTTCCAAAATATAGAGAAATGCAGAAAGTTTAGTTAATTTTCAAAATCAAGGCGTCAATGTGGCTTGTATATGTATGGGAAAAGAGTTGTCACATCCAGATGATGGCTATCCTGTCAGCAGGCATCATAATGAAGATGTTGATGCTTTTGTAAAGACAGCCTGATGATTTGGGAAGTTTGAGATGCTTGGTTAAATAATTTGAACCCATGCAAATAATTCCATAATATTTTTGTAATGCTGCATTATCTTAGTTTTCCTGAACCGTGAAATTGATTATCTGCAAACTGGATCATAAATGCCACATTTGTTATTCCTGAGCTTGATAAGAAGTCGTTTTGGCAAGATTCTAGGTACCATACCATCTCCTTCATGATCATGGCAGTTCATTCAAGTTGGATGTTGTTCATTCAAAGTTACATATCTGTAATCTGGCCATTTGATCATTTATTTTTGTTTTTCTTATTCAACAAGATGTGCCACTCTTTTACTCTTTTATGTATGATTATTCGGTGCCTCTTTTACTCTTTTACTCCTTTCCAGCAAGAAACTTTGGATTGCTAATAGTAAAGATTTGATCACCTCTTCTGAGGATAATTTTACCTGTTTTCAGCTTTTGAATGAGGTTGTAAATCTCTGTGGTATTGCTGATTTACCATTTTAACAACTATGTAGATAAGTCACCTGACTATTAGCTCTATACCATAATGTTTTTGTTGTTTCTATGCACGTAGGTGATAGCTACTACCTATTATATTCCGATATCAACACTCTCGATGGCTGCTCCTATGAATTAATCTCTAGACAAGATTGTTCTGGCTATTGGAAAAGGATCCAGTTCACTGGAAGTTTGGATGTGTCACGTTTTCTTGAATAAGTTCCAGAGGGATTGGAATCTACAATGCCCATGATCAAGTGGTACGCTATGAGTACTAGTATCTGTATTTTTAACATGTTAATACTATTGCAGGTCAGGTCTTTCTTGGGTTTAGTGTTTATATATTTTTTAACATGTTAAAACTATTGCAGGTCACATGTCTTTCTTGGGCTCAGATCCGTGGGTAGTACATGTCATATATAAGCAAATTTAAATCTCTCTGTTATTACATGTAAAAAATGTATACATAATGTGTACTTAAATGTGTGGATCCGAAAATGGATCCAAAATGAGAGAATTAGCTCTTTGACCTAGCGTAGGCCCCATGGAGGCGCTTTGACTCCTTCGCTATGGCGACCTCGGGGGGGCCCGTCGTGGCCCCCTCTGTTGTAGCAGCTGCGTCTTCGTCCCTTCCCGCCTTGGTTTCTTCGTCCCCCGCTGTCCCCCCGGGGAGAAGTCGCACTTTTGCTGAAGCTCTTGCCTCGTCGTTGTTGCCGCCTGTCGTTCCTGGTAAGGTCCACGAGCCAGTGCTTACGGATGGTGGTGAACCGGCTGTCTTTTTCTCTGCTGAGGAACTTGCAGCGTCTATGATGCCTTTTGCTTTTGCACTGGTGGCTCGTACGCCTCAAGGAAGACCTGCTTTCCCTGAGATCAGGGCCCATCTCACTAATCGGTGCAGCTTCAAGGAAGATTTTATGATCAGTGCTTTGGACTCCAAGCACTTACTTCTGCGATTCCGCAATCAAGAGGATTATTTACAGCTGCTTCTAAGAGAACATCTCTATGTTCATGGCAAAATTTTCCGGTTCTTTAAGTGGACGATGCAATTTTCACCAAATGAAGATTCCTCTATTCTGCCGGTATGGATCTCTTTCCCTGGGTTGCCTGTGAATCTTTTTGTGGAGCCTATGTTGCGTTCTATTGCCGGGAACATTGGGAAGGTCTTGAAAATTGACGCCTCCACTCTAAATCTTTCCAACACGATGGCTGCCCGTGTATGTGTTGAGTTGGATATCCTGAAGTCTCACCCACATAGACTGTGGGTTGGTTTTCCTGGGGGAGGGACCTGGCAAGATATCCTGTACCCTGAGCTTCCCACTTTCTGTTCGAGTTGCTCCAGACTAGGCCATTCATTGAACGATTGTAAAGGTAAAATGAGTCAGCCAGTGGTATATCCTGAAATGTCACAGGCTATCTCTAGACCTGTTAAAAATGTCTGGAAACCGGTGGCTAAGCTGAACACAGGTGCTAAAAGGAATGTTGGAAATGAAGTGCCTCCTCCTGTTAAGCTTTCGATTTCACATGAAACTTCGGGTGGTGATGTTGTAGGGGCTTATCCGGATGCTCATCCAAACAGTGAAGAAGCTATGATGCCCCTCTCAAAGATTGCGGGGAAAAATGCTTCCGAATTAAAAGAAATTTCCCCTGTTTATCAAGGAAATTCAATGCATACACATATGGATGTCAGTGCCCAAAGGGCACAAACTGATACAACTAAATCTGCTGAAGTAAATCTGGCTGAAACCTCACTTACATTGAATTTAGTAGATTCTTCTTGTCGGAACACTAAGATTCCTCCAGAAACAACTATTGCTCCTATTAGAGAGCTCCCTTCAGGACAAAGGTTTGATGGTAATGGTCTTATTGCTCTTGTTCCGGAATTAGCCATTGTTGACCACCAAACTATGATCACACAACAGGTTCCTTTGCTTGCCTTAAGCAGCCAGCCGGATTCACTGCCTTGCTCTCAGAAACTGCAGCAAAGTGTGGAGTTGACAAATATAAGACAGAACATTGCAAACGCAGCAGAAATTGAAAACTCCAGGAATATGCTCAATGAAAATACAGGTGTCAAAACTAGATCCATGACCAGGACTGGATCTTCCGGGTCTCTTCCTCTATCCAAATCCTAATGAATTTCATCATATGGAATATTAGAGGAATAGGAAATGATATTTCGATTGGGAGGGTTAAATTTTTCACTAAGTCCCATAAAATTGACTGTATTGCTGTGCTGGAGCCCAAAATTCATGTCAGTAAAATGACTCACATATGCAGGAAACTAGGAATGAGTAACTGTATTGCCAACTGTGATGATATGGCTCATATTTGGATTTTCTGGAGAGACCCCTGGACTTTTCTATTGTCAATTCGGATGAGCAGCAAATTACTCTTACACAAACTGGTTCTGTCTGGCCTCTTTTCCACCTATCTTTTGTTTATGCAAAATGTTCCGTTCTAGAGAGGCAGGCTTTGTGGATGTCCCTTCTATCAGTGCATTCTCAAATCTCAGGGCCTTGGCTAGTGGCTGGGGATTTTAACTGCATTATGTCAGTGGAGGAAAAAATTGGTGGAAATCCACCAAATTTAGGTGCAATCTCTGACTTTATTGAGTGTGCTTCAGATTGTGCTTTATTTGATGCAGGTTTCATGGGATCACAGTTTACATGGCATAACAACCAAAGTGGGTGTCATAGTATCTGGGCTCGGCTGGACAGGGTTCTCATAAATTCAGATTGGCAAAATCTATTCCCAATTTCTATTGAACATTTATCCAGGGAAGCTTCTGATCATGCACCCCTATTGGTGAAATTGCTACTCAAGAACACCTTTAAGAGCCGATTTTGTTTTCAGAATATGTGGACTGTGCATGATAATTTTCTTATGGATGTTAATACCTGTTGGAATACCAGCCCTTTGGCATCCTCCCCTATGTCCACTCTATACTTGAAGCTCAAATACTTGAGGATTATGCTTCGCAATTGGAACAAGCAGACTTTTGGTCATGTTCATTTGAATTTGATGGCATCAGAAGACGCGGTTCTAAAAGCTGAACACACTTATGATATACATCCTTCTCTGGAAAATCACAACATTTTAGAAAAGGCCAAATCCCTCCAATCTAAAAGGCTTTTACATGAGGAATGCTTTTGGAGACAGAAGTCAGGGATTAGATGGTTAAAGGAGGGGGACAGAAATACTAAATTCTTCCATACTTCGACCAAAGCCAAAAGAAACAAACAGTATATTCCTCAGCTCCGAAACTCAGCAGGCATGTTAACCTCAGATCATGAAGATATGAAGAGCATTGTTGTTACCCATTTTCAGTCTGTATTCTCTTCTCAGCTGCATCATATAGAGGAATCCTCCTTAAACTGCATTCCGAATTTAGTTACCCAGCAAGATAATTTAATGCTCTGTGTTGTTCCTACTGAACTGGAAATAAAGGATACTGTCTTTGCACTCTCTGCTGACAGTGCACCAGGGCCGGATGGATTCACGGGTGCTTTCTTCCATAAGGCTTGGCCAATCATTTCTGATGTGGTTGTAAGGGCTGTTCAAGAAGCATTTACAAACCCACAGCCCCTCCCAAGATTTGTATCTTCCACTGTAATTGCTTTAATTCCAAAAAAAACAAAGGCAGTGGATATTTCGGATTACATGCCGATCAGTCTATGTGACTTCTTTTATAAGATCATCTCATCCATTGTCAATAAAAGATTGGCCACAATCCTACCAAACATAATCTCGCAGGAACAAACTGCTTTTGTAAAAGGGAGGCACATAACTGAAAATATTGCTTTAGCTCAAGACTTGACTCAGGAATTAGGCAGAAAAACCAGAGGAAAGAATATCATCTTTAAATTAGACATGGCCAAGGCCTATGATAGACTTGAATGGGATTTCCTGTTTGCTGTTCTGCAAAGATTTGGTTTCAGTCTGTCTTTCATACAGCTGATTGGCAAGCTTATCCAGAATTGTTGGTTCTCAGTCTTATTGAATGGTGATGTTGCTGGATTTTTTAAATCATCTAGGGGTGTTCGGCAGGGTGATCCGGTTGCCCCATCCTTATTTATTATTGCTGAGGAAAGTTTGAGCAGATCTTTAAAAGAAGCTCAGTTAAATAGACGAATTGAAAGTTTTCAAGGGCCTCGGAGGTGTCCCACTGTTTCCCATCTATTATTTGCAGATGACACTTTGATATTTAGTAAGGCTAGCCTTGCATCTGTCAGGTATTTACTGAAGCTGCTCAAAACTTATGAACGGGGGTCAGGTCAGCTTATCAATACCAGTAAGAGTGGTTTTCTCTTACACCCTAAGACAAATGATCCCACTGTCCATCGGATATCCAGGCTAACTGGTTTCACCAGACACAGTTTCCCACTCAAATATCTTGGATTTCCTCTGGTTCTAGGCCGCAGCAAAAAAGTGCATTATGCAGGTATCATTCACTCCATTCAAAAGAGGATCTCTGGTTGGAAATCCAGTCTCCTATCACAAGGTGCTAAGTTGACTTTGATAAAGCATGTTCTCACCTCAATTCCTATTTATTCCCTATCCACTGCACCTCTTCACTCTGGTACTCACCACCTGCTGGAGCAGTCTTTTGCAAATTTTTTCTGGGGCTCCTCACCGAATGGGAACAAAAGACATTGGAGATCCTGGGACATAATCTGCAGACCTATATCTCAGGGAGGCCTTGGAATTATGTCTCTCAGGCAGATGGACATTGCTCTAAGAGTTAAGATGTTATGGCAAGCATTGCATTCTAACTCCTTGTGGGCAACTTTCTTCAGAGCTAAGTATATTGGGCTGCGCCACTTGAGAGATGTGAATTTTAATAATATGGCTGGACCTGCCAGACGAAGTTGGATCAAGGCAAAACAGATTGTTCTACAATTTCAAAAGATCATCATTGGAGATGGGAAGCACACAAATTTTTGGTATGATAACTGGATTGGAAAGAACTGTCTATCTGATTTTGTACCTCCCAACAGTATCCCAAATTCAAACATTACTGTTAATGAGTTCCTGCTGCACTCCCCAAGAGAGGAAACAGATTTAATGGACAGATTTATGCCTGTTAATCTTAAAACAGCAATTATTCACACCACTCTCACCCCTGATACTGACCTCCCAGTATGGAGTCTGTCCTCCACAGGACATTGCTCGGTGGCTTCCACTTACAAAGTACTTTCTGAAACTGCCTTCAATCAGCCATTCACTCAATGGCCAAGGCTTTGGTCTTCATGGCTTCCAACTAAAATTTCAGTTCATCTATGGAAAATTCTACATAACAGCCTCCCTGTTGACACAAATGTCCAACGTCTGGGTATCCAAATGTGCTCTAAATGTTCCTGTGTCAGGCCCATCAGGGGGAAAGCATAAACCATATTTTCATTCACAGTGAATTAGCATCTCACATATGGTCTTACTTCCAATCTATGGGGCTGCCATTGGAAGGAAATACTGTCACATCCTTCATTTCAAATGCTGCTTGCCACATAAAGGTGAATTCAGCTCATGGGCTCCTAATCCAAACAGTGATTGGCTTTGGTTGCTGGGATATTTGGAGAGCTAGGAACTCTGCGAGATATGAAGGCAACACTATATCCAAAAGCCGTATTCTCCACCAAATTATTGCAAAAGTGAAGCAGGCCTGCACAAGTGCATCATACAAAGAGCATGATATTAGCAAACGGAGGATTCTTGATTCCCTAGGGATCTCTGCCTCAAGTTCAATTGGTGCTCAGCTGAAAGCAATTAAATGGGTATCTCCCCCTTGGCCATTCTTAAAATTAAATACTGATGGGGCTTGCAAGTCCGATGGAACCTCTGGAGGAGGTGGTGTCATCAGAGATCATAATGGAAATGTCCTCCTAGCATTCTCCCACTTCTATAGTCAGGCCAACAGCCTGGTAGCAGAGGCAAGAGCTCTTATTGATGGAATTCATTATTTGCATACTATTTCAGCCCACCCAGCTTATATTGAATGTGATTCCCAAGTTCTTGTTCGAGTTATTAACAAGGATTACCAATGTCCATGGTCAATTCTTTCTTATGCAAGAGACATCTGGAGATCTACTACTCATTTTGACAAGATTGTTCACACTTACAGAGAATGAAATAAAGTAGCGGATCTACTGGCCTCCTTAGCCTGCTCCTCCAAATGTAATGTTTTTCTCTCCTATAATGAATTACCCCCTATTATAAAGGGAGAGGCTCGAATGGATAAGCTGGGTATGTCCAGCATCCGACAGATGTAATCTTAATTCATCCTATTCAGTAATAAAATTCACCCCCTAGTGGCTGATGGCCCCCCCATCTGCCTCTAGGTAGGGCTTTTTGGATTAAAAAAAGATCCAAAATGAGGAGATGATTTTGGATTAATGTTTGAATTACAATTTGTTTTCCATATATTTTTTGGATCCGAATATAGATTTATGTGTGTTTGGAAACACTTCTAATAATGGATCTTTCTGTGAGCAAATTCAGATCTCTGGGCAGTGCATGTAAAAAAAAACTGTGTACATGAGGATTTCGGTTAGATCCGAATCCGAAATAGAAAGTAATTTCGGATTCGGATCTCATAGGATCCGACCCGAATCCGAACCGTTGACAGGGCTATGCATATGTGTTGGGGCAGGTCCCCTTGCAAAGGGTCCAAAGGGGAACGTTACCAACTATTCATCGACATGTTTTAGGAATTGTAGTAGTTCTTGTTGTTCTTGTTGCAATCGCCTGATCTCTCTTCTCATCTTTCCAATGCTTCTCCACACCGCTAGACACTCAGGCATCGGAGAAAGAATGGATCTAGAGCCAACCTCCGACTGTTGATTTGATGGTCTGACCTCTGATGCATCGGAGTTTGAGGCAACTGTCGCATCATGAATTACAATGACCGATTGGTTCGGTCGATTCTAGGCATGAGACTACAGAGGGTTGACCAAATGGCCTAATATGTTAATCAAGCCGTCTTGAATCAACTTCTCTGTTATATTTTTTAAAATGTAATAGTCTTCAATGGTATGACCCAACATTCGGTGATAAACACAGTAGTTAGGAGCATCTGACTTTTCAACCTCTGCGGGCTTTTGTGGCTCCAACAAGGTTATAAGGTTTTCTATCGAACAAAGCTCGAAAAGCTTTCGCATATGTTCCTTTCTGAAAGAGTAGGACATCTTTACACGCTCATTGGATCTTTACACGCTCTACCAATGGGGTGGTAGGCGCCTTGGCCTCGGGCTTTTTGTCGCCACCTTTTGATTTCCCTTCTCCCTTATTTCCATTCACCAGGGATAAGTCTACTGAATTCACCTCTTTGCCATTAGTTTGGCAATCCTCGGAAGATTTGCCTTTAACAGGGGTGTAGACAAGATGGTCAGCAAAGAACATTTCGATCTCCGCAACCACAATGTTTAGTTAATCAAAGCCTTTGGTATTTAACCTCAAAAGCTTCTCACTAACTTCGGTCACTAAGCCCTTGCGATCTCCGCAACCACAATGTTTAGTTAATCAAAGCCTTTGGTATTTAACCTCAAAAGCTTCTCACTAACTTCGGTCACTAAGCCCTTGCGGCATATGGTGATTGCATCTTCAGGGGTGCTGGAGGGTTGTCGCACCTCATACTGAAGTCCCTCCATTGTTTGATGAAGTCCAGGGCTGTCTCACCCTTCCTCTATCTGAGAGAGCAAAGTTCTACAAGAGACAATTTGCGCTTGGCCGTCTGGAATCGGTCAACAAACTTCTTTTGCATGTTAGCCAATCGGCTACTGCATTGGGCTTCAGCCTGGAATACCACTGAAAAGTAGTGCATGTGAGAGATGTGGCGAAGTAACGAAGGAGATATGACTCCTCCAATGCCAACTCACCCATGGCCATTACATAATAGGCCAGATGTTCATGTGGCGAGCCTTGCTCGTTAAACATTTGTAGTTTTGGAGCTTTGGAGGAGTCTGGCGGAAGCTTCTTGAATTGATGATGGAGAGGATATAGCACACTGTATAAATCAACAGTGGTCACACCTTCACCATGTTGAGCGAACTTCGCCTCTATGATTCTTTCAATCATCTGTCTTTGCGCCATTAAGCTTTCTACTGCTGGCATGGAGGACGACCACACATTTGCTTCGTTATGCAGAGCTTCAAACTCCATTACTAATGGTATTTTTGTTGCGGTAGCTAAGATATTTGTTACGATAGCTAAGATACTAGCAGCAGCTGGGGTGGTTTGAGGGGGCCGTTCAATCATTGTAGGCATTGTCGGAGTCTACAGTTGAACCTCTTTCCTGCAAGAGTCCTTGCAAGAAATTCCTTAACTTTTGATTTTCACGCTGGAGTTCTTCCGGCGCAGTGGCTGGGACCTCTTTTCCAAGATTGCCTTCATGCCCTGGATTACGATCCTCCTAGTGTGAGCATCATCTTGGTTTTCTTCTAGCTACCCCTACCCGAGTCGAGACATTCTGACGGCATCGGCTGTTTGGTTCATGTGAGCTAGAACTCAGAAAATAGACCTCGATTTCTTCATGGTCAGAAGTGGTTCATTCAGATCTCCCTAGTCCTCCTCTGGCTATTTGTCAGTCAGGGAAGTATAGCAGGTGAACACCCTGACAACGTCATTAGTCACCTAGACCACCCTCTTTTTCCTTGGTGGTTGTCTTCTAGGCTTAGGTGCCATCCCTAGTCTGTCAAAAACAGATAGTCGGGATGTAGAAGCTTGAGTAGAATACGCCGCCTCCGTTTGAGTTGAACTGGCAAACAAAGAAGTGGGCCAAGTCTGTTTGTAGACCCCTCGACAATTTTGCCCACGTGGGCGTGGGGCTTGGGTCTCTAGGGATGTCGAGGCTTCGACTTGGTGCCGAGCCACCGGACTCCGAGCTCGTTGCAAGTCCGATATGCGGAAAGGTCTTCTTGACCTAGCCCGCCTGATAGCAAGGGCCTCCTCTTTGGTGACCCAGATTTTCTCCATACGGAGCTGACGCTCCTCTGTTGGGTTGCCTCCTCTTTTTGATTTGGGAGCTGCAAATTTAGACTGACGCATTTGCCTCCAGTTTGCTACCGAAGAGCCGGATTTCTTGAGCTTCGCCTTGTCTTCTCGAGCTCACCGGAGAAGCTTAAAGCGGTTGGAAGTAGGAATGGTTGTGACATGCTTGCCCAAGACATGATCGGCTCGCTTCCATCGAGCCTGATCTCCAACAATCAGTCTTACCGGAGGGAGATGTGGCCGCTGCAGGCTTTCTGCCCTTGCGGCTACGACGCTGCCCCCGTTGAGCAGGAGCGACACCGATGGTAACTTGGTTGACCGAGAAGACCCGGCCAATGGTTGAGACCGAAGGCTTGGTGCCCTTGGCAGATGCAGCTGTGAGTGTGACCGCCTCGTCCCCGGTCACCGGAATGACACCCAAAAAGTAGGGCAAGCCAACAACCGCTAGGAAGTCGCCGAACACTATGGGGGTCACTAGGTAGCCAAACCTGGCATGGTTGGCAACGACTTGAGGTTCGTAGGTCATAGTAGCCATTGTCATGTTTGTGATGATAGTCGTCGGTCACTGAATGCGAGCGAGCGAATGCCCTCCTTTTCTCGTCTTGTAAAAGGAAAAGGGCCATCAGAACCTTGGTAAAGGTTTAGGACTTCATTGACAGAAAGAAGAAAGGTGGGAAAGGTCCCACCGGACGAGTCAGTCTGTTGAACACGGAAATTAAAAATCTTCTTTAGAGAGTATTAAATGAACGTTCATTCGTTAAACGTCAATGCACATTTATAAGCTATTTAAGTAGCACGTGTATTTTCAATTCTGTGGGTTTAATTTATCAGACAATTTGGATTCGAGTGTTGGACCTTTCCCCACTGACCTCAATTAGTGTTAATTTACATCGACATAAAGTCTGAACACCCTTATTTAACTGCCAAAAAAAACTATAGTCCCTTACAATGTGGGTAAGATGCTGAGGGCAGAGTTGCAACGACCGTAATTGGCTTCCTTAAAGAAAGATAAGGAGATAGAAGTGTGATTTGATTAGAGACATGACGAGCCTACAAGCCTAGGATGACAAGGGTAGGTAGGGGACTGACATTTGAGTTTGGGCATGGATTGAGGACTATCCCACGATTTAACGCCGCTTGGGGATTGAATAAAAGCTGATAGTGCTAGGGGTATGTTTACAATTCCTGGAGAGTTTAAGGACACTTTAAATTCCAGGGCTACTCTGGTAACTTATGGGCTCCAAGGGTACTTTGGTAATTTATAGACTCCATGAGTATTTTGGTAATTTTTAGAATCCAGGGGCATTTGGTAGATTTTGGGCTCCGGGGGTATTTTAGTAATTTTTGGAATATCCCAAAGATATTTTGGTAATTCTCGAATAACACTCGGGTATGTATGTAGATTGGCATTGACCATGAACTTAGGAGGGGCATATGCCCAAACATTCCTCATCAAGGGACTATATTCACAATTTAATTGGAAGCCATGGTATTTCTGGAATATCTTGAAATAAACGAAGGATATTTGCATAAATTCAAGAGTTTGTAAATATAAGGCTTCGTCAACAAATTGTAGACTTTACATAATTTCTCCGCAAAAATGTGAGACAGCCACAATTTCAGATATTTACAGGGTATTTCTTCAATTACAGAACATTGCGGGGATTTTCTTGTCATTTTGACAGAATTTTAGTAATTTCTGATTGATTCAGAAAATTACAATATTTCTACTGTCAAAATACACTAAAAATTATATAACATGGCTCTTACGGACATAAGTGTAAGACCCGAGATATTTATAACTCATACCCTTGAGTGGGCCTTTACAAAACACAAAGCACACGAACTCCCAAGCGCGCCTCCGATGAGTGTCTTCGATCTCTTCTCGATTCTCCTTCTTCATTTTTTTTCATGTGGGGCCCATGGGGGGTATTTATAGAACTTAGGGGATCACTTGGACCCAAATAGGTCCCCGAGCGAACTTATCCGGGGTCAAATGACCTGGTAAGTGGGGACAACTAGCCCCAGAGGGACTTATCCGGGGTCGATTGACCCTGGGAGGGGGCATGGACCAACCCGGGTCGATTCACCCCGATTGGGGGATAATGGACCCCGGTTAGGTCCCATGGACCTATCCGGGGTCAATTGACCCCAGTTGGGGAGCAGTCAACCCCGGATACGTCCGAGGGGCCTATCCGGGGTTGACCGGCCCCTTTAGAGGGGCGATCGACCCCAGATAAGCCTGGAAGGACATATCCAAGGTCGATTGACCCCGAGCGGCATCCGATTGACCCTGGGTAGGTCCCCCAAGAGACCTACCCAGGTCCGGGTGACTAGGAAACTTGAGGAGAGGCGGGTCGCCCCTATAAAAGCCTCCTTTTTTCATTTTTTCCTTGGGTTTTTTACTGCTTGGTCACATGGAGAAGAGAAAAATGTTCCTCCTTTGTGTTTTGCTTTGTTTTCTCTATACCGTTCATTGAGAGGAGAAGTTTGCATCCCGTTGGGCCGTCTCGTACACTCGTGTCCGACATTCCACAGGAGTGTAGAATATCCTCATGCGGTTGCTTTCTTGCTACGAGGTTTCTTTTTTTTAACTCCGGACATCCGACGGGAATCCCCGGGATTCGGGACTTTGTTTGGGATCACGACAACGCTAGGCTTTTTGCCCTTCATTGGTCATTGCTGAGTTGAATTACCTCCAATTGCCTTGATTATCTCGAGAATATGATGGGTTATTCGACCGGGGGTTCCCGGGATTTGATGACTCCTGGGAGCGACGGTGCTAGCTTTGTGTCATATTCCGACCGTCACTGACCCACCGTAATTTAATTTGCCTCGATTAATTCAAGAAAAATAATGGGCTCAATAGATAAACATGCATAGTGGCAGGTATGGGCTTCCGTCCACCATAAATTCCTCATGTGCAGACCATGCTTTTTCATATCTGAACAGCCTACTTTGTTTCTTGACATCTGAAGTGCTCACCGTGTTTGGAATGTGGTCAGAGAGAACCTCGGGAGACCTCCAGCTGTTGCATTGTTAAATTTCTGCTGCCACTGAACATTGTTGAAGATTCTATCCAACTTTGACTTAGCTTTCTGTCCCTTCGCCCTATCCAAGTATAAAATATTGAGTTGATCTGCAATTAAATCATCCCTGCTGATTGAACCCAATCTTCAAGTAGGTCCATCTCAGTTGTCCAATTTTGTTGATTAGATCTCCCCCTTGGACACCTCATAGCATTGAAGTCCCCTACAACACACCAAGCTTCCTTGCACTCTGTAAGAGGCAGTCAACTCATTCAAGAAAGTACCTTTTGATCAGGCTGAGCTAGCCCATAGACACCTGTGAACCTCCAGGAGAAGTCATTTCTCTTATGCCTGAGCCTGACAGATACGCTGAATTGGTGAATTGTTTCATCACAGCTTTCCACTACATCTTGGCAGAGAGTATCAAAATCCCTCCTTTAGATCCTTCAGCTGGTTTAAATCACCATACTTGAAGCTTGGATCCTCCTAACTTCCTTATATCCTCTGTGTCTATTTTCTCCATCTTCGTCTCCTGAATACACACCATTGATCTGACTTCCCTCCTTTTATCTTCCCCATTAAGGCCTCTTATTCGTTAGTGCAAGTTATCCCCCCCCAACAGCTTTTGTATTTTTTTGGTTTTAGACCCTCGGTCATCCCATTTCATTGCAAATAAAGTAGCTCTCTCCTTCCAAGTTTCTGACCTCCTCCCGACCCCTTTCTTTAGAGACTTAACTGTAAGTTTAGGTCTCTCTTGATTTTTCTAAGAGGCTTCCTAACTTAATCTTCCTTTCCATCAAAAGATAATCCAACCAAGAACTCCAGGTGTTTGATTAACTCATCTGACCATTGTTGCTCAGTTGTTTGGCCCCATCATTGTTAGTGGGTTACCATGCTCTACCTGAGCTTAGGAAATTGTCCACCTATTATTCTCGGCCCAAATAACTACTGCACTCTTACTGCTGTCCGTTGAGTCTGGGATATTAAAATCATTCAACCCATGCAATTAAGTTCTCTGAATAAACTCTGCATCGCTGGCCATCATTCGTACTTCAAAACCGGCATCTCTGCTCTCACCGGAAGCCATAGTGTCAATGTGTTTCAGTTGCGGACTTTGAGGAAGTACCTTAGACCTTCCCATGGCTTCATCAGGCTCCCTCTCTAGATCCTCCTCCTCCTGCATCAAACCACGAAGATCTTTGAACTGCAATGGCCCATCCTTGTGAATTCTAACCATTCAGGACTAAGTTGTCCCCCTTTTCAGATGACCTTGAGATGCAGGACATCTCTCTTTGTTTTCAGTTACTGGAGGAGTCTATGAGAAGGCTCCGGCGGTGAGGGCTTAGCACCTGAAAGAAGAAAAGAGAGAGAGAGAGAGAGGAGGAAAAGCCTGGCCGGTCCAAAGAGGAAGAGCCAACCGGTCTCTCTTGTATATCAATTCTATAATAGACGAATTACAAAAAATGACTGTCATAGAGAGAGCGACTAGAAAAGAAAAAGGAAAAATTACATTTCAAAAGAACCAATAATTTAAAAAATGCCCAAACTGCCCCTAATATTCACTTCTCCACACTCCCCTCAAGTTGAGCATAGATATTACGCATGCTCAGGTTGCTTAGAGCCATAGTAAATTGAGCTTCAGTCAGAGATTTGGTGAAGAGATCTATAGGCTGATCTTGAGACGTCACATATGGCAGACATAACTCTCCAGAGTATAACTTCTCTCAGATAACATGCCGGTGAATCTAGATGAGTTTGGTCCAGTCATGCCACATCGGATTGTTAACAATGTTAATTGCTACTTTATTATCAAAATGGAGCTTCATGGGCAAATCTTCTTGAACTCCTAGATCACTCAGAAGGAGCCACAACCAAAGTAACTCAATAAGACTCTGTGCCATTGCTTTGTATTCCACTTCAGCACCAGACCAGGCACAAACAGTTTATTTCTTGCTTCTCTATGTGACTAGGTTCCCACCAAACAAAGTACAATATCCAGTAGTTGACCTTCTATCATCTTTAGAATCAGCCCAGTTTGCATCAGCATACCCTTCAATTTTCAGATGATTGGTCTTCTTGAAAAGAATACCTTTTCCTAGACAAGACCTTAAGTATCTCAGAATGCATTTCACAGCTTTGATATGAGATGTCCGAGGAGCATGCATATACTGACGTACTATACCCATAGCATACAATAAGTCAAGTCAGGTCAAAGAAAAGTACAGAAGCTTGCCAACCAACTGCTGATACAAACTACTATCTTTTGAAGAGTCTTTCACCATCTTGTTCCGTCAACTCATGGTTGAGTTCAATGGGAGTAGCTGCAGGCCTGCACCCCAATTTCAAGAATGAAATTTCCCTGCCAGATATAAATTCCTTCCATTTCTATGCCTAAGAAATATTTTAAATCTCCTAAGTCTCACTTCAAAGTCAACAACTAACCCATCTTTTAAACTTTGGATCTCAACTGTATCATCTCTTATGATGATCATCATATCATCAACATACATAAGTAGTATTGTAATACAACCATCCTTGCATTAAACAAACAATGTATAATCAGCATTTGATTGTTTAAATCCAATTAGGATCATGGCATGATGGAGTCGATCAAACCAGACCCTGGGTGACTATTTTAGCCCATAACAATGCTTTTTTGAGTCTGTAAATCTTCCCTTTTGTATCAACACTAGAAGGAGGTAGCATATAGACTAGTTCTTGCAAATAACCATTTAAAAAAGCATTTTTCACGTCCATTTGACACACAGCCCAAGAATGGTGCATAGCAAGAGATAGAATCCTAATTTTAGCTTTGCCACAAGTGCAAAGGTCTCCTGATAGCCAACTTCGTAAGTTTGAATGAACCCTTTTGCAACCAATCGAGCATTGCACTTTTGTATTACACTCTGCATCATGGTAATCAGGTTCGTCCAGTACGTACCGTACTGGGCCGGTACGTATTGGTACCGGCCTTGGCCGATCTGGTTCTGCCTTTTTGAGACCGGTACCGGCTGGTACTATATAAAGAGAGAAAGAGAGAAAGAGAGTGAGAGAAGGGGCGAGGGAGAGAGAGAACAGGGTGGGGCTGCCGACTGTGAGCTGCAACAGTCTCATCTCCTACAACAACAGCGTGATCAGGGGAGTCTGGCGGCGGCGGGATCAGGCGAATCTGGCGGCGGCGAGATCAGGCTCTGTTAGAGGAGAGACAGAGACAGAGTGAGAGAGATGGAGAGAAAGGTACACGTGCACACTCGCCGCCATCCGCGGTGCCAATGGTCGCCGTCCGCTACAAGTACTTGCGCGCCGATCACCGTTAGCCGTTCGTAGGACGGCACGAGAGGGGGAGACAGGAGACAAACCCTAGGGCGGGCTCGAGTTGAATGATCGGAGAGAGAGAGAGAGAGAGAGAAAAGAGAAGTGTGGGGGATTTATTGAAGGGGGGTTGGGCCGTGGATCCTGATAAGATCGTGGGCCTTAGCTGGTCGCGCAGACGGGCCGGTCGAGAAACTGGGCCAGCATGCAAGTGAGGCAGGTCGATAGCGAGTTTTGAAAATTTGAATGCCTTGCGTGAGGCGGCCGGTACCAGGGGCGGGTTTGAATAGCATGGGCGGTTGGGGGGAGGGGGGACCGGTACCGAACAAGCATGTAATGGCCCTGCCCAGTACCGAAACCGATATCCGAGATTGAATACCTTGCTTTGCATTGTATTTAATGGTATAGACCCATTTGAATCCAATGGGAGTCCTATCTTTAGGCAGATCAACTAGCTCCTACATACCATTACTGACAAGTGTACATAACTCCTCTTTCATTGCTTGCCACCAGTTAAAATCTTGAACAACCTCAGAAAAGGAAGTGGAAGTAGAGACTGAAGACAAGGCAGACAAAAAAGTGTGATAATGAAGAGAAATGCGAGAATAATTCACAGATTTGGAGATAAGATACGTAACGCAATAACGAACTCCCTAGCGAACAGCAATAAGTAGATTTAGGTTAACCTCATGGATTGACTGATTAGGACCTGGGGGTGCAGTTTTGGGATTGGTCGATTAGTAGTTGTCCTGTGTTTGAATTTTTTCTCTTGTACGTGATCAAAGGCTTTCAAAACTCATGAAGACCACCACTATCAGGTGACCCTAACCACCCCCACACACCTAGGGAAGGAGGACGATGGGAGGAACAAGAAGATAAAGGTTGTCGATGACAATGGCGGCGACACTGAACGATCGATGTGGCGGCGTAGATCGGATCTCGGATCGGTAGGAGAAGCCGAAGCCGGCTCTGATACCAAAATTGATGCGGGACAGGGGGTGTAGAAGGATAGGAGGTGGGGATGTAGGCTTCGCGCCATCCCTCTCGCAAGGACCACCTAGGGTTTGAGATAGAGGTGGGGGTGTAGGCTTCGCGCCATCCCTCTCGCAAGGACCACCTAGGGTTTGAGATAGAGGTGGGGGTGTAGGCTTCGCGCCATCCCTCTCACAGGTACCACCTAGGGTTGTCTCCTCTCAAGACTCTCTCATCTCCATCTCAAAGACAAAGAAAATACTGAAAATCACACTCAAATTCTTCATTAATTGAAAAGAGAGAGTACAAGACTATTTATAGGAGTTAGGCTAACCTTAACCCTAACATGACCCTCATAGTCAAAAATAACCTTAGACTCAAAAAAATAGTGCAAAAATCGCACCAAACATTACATAAAAAGTAAAAGACGCAACATTAACTCCAAATGAGCCCAATAAAACTATGAAAATTAAAATTTTAATTCTACTTACTTGCGACTACTAGACTAGACTCAAGTAAAGATAAAATACATAATAAAAATAAAAATGACGCTACTACAACTCCAATGTCGTCCGTGTAAAACATTGTCACCGTGCAAAATCGAGTTCGTAATCTGATGTCACGAGTCTCGCTTCACACCAAAACGAGAAGAAGAGAGAGAGAGAGAGAGAGAGAGAGAGAGAGAGAGAGAGAGAGAGACAAATGGGAGAAGAAGGAAAGGTCTGACCAATCCAAAGAGGAAGAGCCGAACAGTCTGTGTCTTATATATGAATTCTATAATAACAAAATTACAAAAATGTCCCTCAGAGAAAGCAACCAGAAAAGAAAAAGGGAAAGTACATTTGAGTCCACAAAAAACCAATAATTTGAAAAATACCCAAACTGCCCCTAACTATTCAATTCACTAAAGCACCCAATGCAATGCCGTGGTTGTAAAGTCCCGGGGTGTTTAACAATTCTATTGTGGGTAGAATTTGGGTGAAGAAAAAGGAGTTCGCTGGGTGAGGGGTCTTGCAAACAATGACCTAGTAACTTACCCAATAAGCCAAGACCCAATGTCTCCGACCCAGACAACTTACCCACTTCCCCTACACCCACAAGCCCTTCAGATCTAAGATGGGTCTCAGCCACCTGACATCTTCCACACCCGAACTGCTCCCTTTTGAGAGCCCGCTTGATGCCTCGAGCACCAGAGCACCACCGCCCCTTTGCAATCTCCTCAATACTCAACACCAAATGCTACACGATATCTGAAGCAATCTCCCCTGAGTTGTTACCGCCCACACCTTCTTTCCAAGACTATGGTATGTGGTGCAGAGTTCATGATTGCCTCTTTGGGAAGGCAAACTGGCAATCCTTCCATGCTAAAAGAGTTCTGCCCCTTGAGACTCAGGAGCAAATCATCTGGCACACCAAGCCGAGTTGAAGTCCCAAACTCACCTTCCTCCTTTGTCTCCCTCTCTAGCTCTGGTATATCTGTTTTGAAGGATGCCTGCAGCCTTGCTTTGCTGCAGCTTCCTGTAACATGACGCCACCGCTGTCCATGTCCAGTCGAACTCATCTGTTTGAGCCTTCCCCCATCATCCCCTGAGCTTTACTTCAATGGCTAACCAATGCTTCTTCCACCCCCACTCGGATCAGCAGTCCTTTTAGATCTATAAGAGGGTATCCACCTCCACTAGTAGCCATGCAAACTTCAAGTTGTTCCTGCCTAGTGTTTCCTTATCCATCTCTTGAGGTGACCAAATGAAGACACGATGCAGTGAGAGGTATCAAGATTTCAAATATGCAATGGAATTCCTCTACAACCTACACCCAAGAAGCTTACCTTCTAGGGCCACCCTTGTTGCACAACCCAGAGACCAAGGCATACCCCTCTCTTTGGAAACTTCCTTCTAAGATGCAATGATACTTCCATTCCTGACTGGGAAACCAGATCAAGAAATCTTCGTCCCTCAGCTGCCTAAGCCCCCAACTATTCAATCTCCAAATATGTCTCAGAAATTCTTCAACTGCTCCAAGCTTGTCTCCCACTACCCCCTGAACATAACTCCACAAGCTTCCAGCCTTCCCCTTTCCTCCACTACCGAAGGAGACCAGGAGACATCTACGATGCTCTATTTTCCTTTCCCCTCCCACTGGTTTTCCTTCTATGAATCTTCCTCCCTATCATGTACTGCCTCCCTCTGAGTTAGATTTCTCTGCATTCCTACATGGCCAACTTTCAACATGGCCATCAATGAATCTTCCACCCCATCAGTGAAATTCCTACAAGTCCTTCAACTGTCGGAGACTGGCGTGCCAGGCTTTGCTGTCGGCACTGCCTGACATTGGCCTCCATCCCCAAGCACCGGCCACAGTTGCACTGAGCCGTCTTCCAGAGAGACACCTAGTGATGGATGTCGCTCAGCATGCCGATGTGATAGCCAAAGAGGGCAGGTCGGAGAGTCTAGCGCAGGGATGATCACTGGCGACGGCCACCCACAGCAGCACGAGTCGCTTGCCTATTGCAGCCTTGCTGGCACTGTAGCCAGGCTCGGGTGGAGAGGGCGATAGCTATCAGGTCCCCGAGAATTGGCAGGGCCATGACACATGGATTCAGGTAAGTCATGGGTCATCAGATTCGATCCAGGTTTGGGAAGCCCAAACCGTTTGCCTGTGTCGGCCCAATACCGGGTTTTGGAGACCTTGGGCCGCACGTGATGTTCGACCCATCCCTGTAATTGGTCCACCCAGGCCATACTACGGCCTAATCTCCGGTCCATGGGTAGAATATGAACCACCCAGCCCAGCAAAGGTGGCACCCTGATTCAAATTTGAATTGGGGGCTAAGGGTTGGCCAAGTACCCCCTGCTGGCCTTTGTCTCCTACCTCAGGCCGAGAGGGCGATTGCCTTAATCCGTCGTAGCGCCGCCGCCGCCACTGCGCCTGAACTTCTGACCGGACTGAAACCCGGACGACGAAGTGTTCTTCCCCGACGAACAGAGAGGGCACCAAAGGTACCACCGCTGGGCTAGAAACCCACATGGTGGCCTCCACTGTGTTTAACGACCTGACCGGGATGAACGCCAAGCTGCTGGGCTCCACACATCCAAAGCATCTGGCCAGGATCCCTTCCTCGTTGCAAAGGATGAGGGGAATCCCTGCAAACTCGACTTGGATCCCAGTCTCGTTCGCATTAGGGAATGTCCCCCTCCACAAATCCCACCATTGGACCTGGCGAATGGCTCCATCGGCCACCAGAACTCCAACTTCTGCCACCACCTCCACCACCTCTGTGCAGTGTCCAATGGCTAAGAAGCCCCTTTATGGACCCGATGGACCTCCCCTCGACCCTCCTCATTCCATCGAGCATTGAGTATCCTCTGCCATCTGAAAATCTCCGGGTCCAACCCTCCCTCTAAGGAAGATAGCCACAGGTAGCACCGGAGCCACTCCACCCGTCCAAGGAGGAGCTCCGATGGGATTCACCCAACCTCCTGACAGTCTCTCCTTTCCTTCTGAACTGGTTGAGATGGCATCCTTCTGCAGACTACATCCGCAAAGGACCTCTTGAGCCTCACACCCCTTGCAGCCTCCGGGCAGGAATTCTGCAGGTGCCCCCTATTCCAACACTGGAAACACACAAGGCCCCTCTCTCGAGAGCCTACATGACCTCCCCGGCCAAGAGGAAACCCCTTCCTCACCGGGCCTCCATCTCCACCAGCCTCCTCAGTCGCACCCCTGTTCGGCGCCATGCCGGAGAAAGAGCCACAGCTTCCCAGGGGGGCACGATTCACCCCGAAGGCGAACGCCAGAGAGCCGCCTACCCAACCCGCCATCCTCCCGCTTGGTATATATACATAAAGATGGGAGCATGTGGTTAAAATTTTGTAATTTTGGTCATGTTATGCAGAGCAATTGACCTTGGTTGTCAGTCATTGCTTTGATGAGTCTAGAGGGACCTTGGTGGAATGGCAACAAGAGTTGTTGTCTAGGTCCTTAGACAGTAGAATGTACTGCTCATTCAGTGTCACTGGACAGTAATCATCCAGTTGCACAAGATGGCAGCACATGACGCCATCTGGTGCTCTGACGGCAACACTCCATTCTGTCACACAAATTCCATTTCAGAACCCTGGGTTGGTTTATTCTTGGTATTAAAAAAGGAAAAGAAAAGTGGTTTGTCTTTATGTTCTCATTCCGAGTTATCTTATATGGCTTGGAACCTTAGGAAACCTGATTTCCCAATACTCTAAACATTGTAGAACGATGGAAAAAGAATCCAGAGAAAGTGCCATATGTAAATAAGTAGTGAGCCAACTTACTCTGTAACCCAGCCAGGCTGCCACATACAAGAAGATGCAGAAACTGTAGTCACCCTTAAATCATTGACTGATCTAAGAGGGCTATAATCCTATTGACCAGCTTTTGCTATTGTTTGGGCATACCACAGAAACCCTAAGGGGTAGCTGGAATTAAGATAAAATTGAAGAGATTGTGGAGACTAAACTGATCCTCAATGGTGTTGAGTGAAAAAAATTAGGCATGTATATTACGAAATTAACCGAGCTCCAGCCACATGATTTCAGACTAGGGATCATTCGAACATCAGGGTTCATCATGTAAAACCCAAAATCCCTCAGGGATGGGAGTACCAAATCCCACCAGTGGACATAAATACAGGGTGGATACCAACCTAGGGTTCACATCAGTTTTGACATCATGGGCTTT
Source organism: Amorphophallus konjac (assembly GCA_022559845.1). Lineage (NCBI taxonomy): Eukaryota > Viridiplantae > Streptophyta > Magnoliopsida > Alismatales > Araceae > Amorphophallus > Amorphophallus konjac. Next base: position 239,867,821 of record CM040120.1, read on the forward strand.
GCCTGGCTAAAGGGAGGCCCACTGTCCAAGAGACATTTGGCCTGCCTGCAGCTCGGGCTACCTGCGATTTGGGCTTGATCCTAGGTGGGTGGATTTACTTTTGGTCTTAAAATAATAATAATAAAAATAACAGTAATAATATTAATAATAATGCAAGCACTAAAACAATGATGAGGCAAACTATTAGGCCCATATGCACAATGAAAGTTGTTGAAGAAGTAAATGGGGGAAAAGAAGGTTACCTGCATGCCTGTGCTCCAGAGTGGAATGATAAAGAAGAGATGTAAAGAAAAGAGTTTTTGCCATGTACTCTGATATATGTTCAGCTAGCAAGGGATATTTGATTCCAGCAATTAATCCTTTCCTAAGAATGATATGTGGAGGCTTCAGGTACCGCATGCCAATCAAAGACATTATTTGGTCAAAATGATAAACTTCGGGTACATGATCTGGGCAGAGACTTCCATGCTCTTTCAAGGCCAGCATCTCAAAATATGCTCTATCTTTTGTCATTGGCCATGACTCCCCCACACAGCGTACGTACGGAAGAGCCTGTTGTTTGGAAATGTACCAAAACAAGACAAACATAACTAAGGATCAGAAACCAAATTGCAATTAGAAGGCAATATATTGCCAGTGTAAGAGTACTTTATTGCAAAATAAGTAACCAATATTTGTCGTTATGTGTAACTAAACCAAGCATAATGAATGAAACATTGAAACTACAGATGAAGCATTTGTAATTGAAGGGTCAAGGTTAATACAAACATACTAGTCCTTAAAGCATGCAGCATAGATAGAAAATAGAAGAACTAGATCACAAGGAAGAATGAAGAAGTGAAAATAGTTGAAGAAAGAGAAAAAAGGAATGATAGATGATCCTAAATGCCTCTTGTAAAGCTCCACAGGTGTACAAAGAAAAACACAAGTGAGCAAATTTAATGGCCCCAAGAGTGTGGCTGGGAGTCACCCAATTTCAATGCTACTTCATGCCTTTCTTTTAATTCCAAAGGAAATGAGGGTGACTTTTCTTTCTAGAGGCAAGTCTCTTCCAAGCACAAGACACACATTACTTTTCCTCAATCATAATTGGTGACATACATGACAAATAGAAAATGAAAGTCTCTACACCAAGATAAGGAAAAGGAGATGCATAAAAAGAGGAAAGGTAGATCACTCTCCCACTGTCCCAATGCACATAACACAAGAACCTATGCAGTAAAGCATACTCTCACCTCCACTAATGACACCTAAAAATCTATCAGGATGCTTGCACACCTTGCAACCTATTCAAAATGGCATTCTCTGAAACAGAAAAACAGCCAGCTCCTTGTATTCCTATCATTATCATCCTTTCGTTAATTATTCTCCTGTTCTCTATGAACCTTTTCCTCTACATAGAGAAAAGGCTTTCATGTCCATTGCAATCTCTTGCAACCCAATGTCCATTTCAGCAGCCTGTGCCAGAAAGTACCTCCTCGTGAAGGCTTTTCCCAGTCCATCCTGAACAGAGCCTAGGTGTAGCACCCCAGTAAGGTATTAGATAAAAATAACGAGAAATTAACAAGAAACCCTATGGAAAATACGGTAAGTAAAATTTTGACCAATTTATAAAAATCTAGAAAAATTATAATCATGTAGAGAATTAAAAATTAAGGCAAATTGTCTTCTACAGGAAACCCAGAATAAAATTGTAAGCCAGCCAGATTAAGGGAATTAGGGCGAAATCCACATTTAGCCCTATTGGACCTTGGATCGTTTAATTCGGACCCAATACTCGACCATTTACGCTCACATCATACTCAAATGAATGGCCTTGATGAGGAGATCGTTTCCCCTCTGATTTCTAGTCAAAACCCTAACCCTAGTAGAGGAATTTTTGAGCTAAAGGCGGCGGACTTGGTCAATCCGCGTTTTTCGCGCACGACGAGTTGTGGGACTCTATCCGGTCGATTGGGACGTTCCTAGAGCGTGTGCCTCTTTATATTCGACCCTAGCCCGACCTAGAAACCCTTGCATGCTGCGGCGGCCGACGAGGAGCACGTTCGTGGGAGAATTCCGGTGATCTCTTGAGTGGAGTTTTATATCGCGGCCGGCGGCGTCGTCCTCTTCTTCCTTCTCTTAAGGTAGGTTTTAGCAGACCAAACCCTAAGCAGATTATATCATTGGATTCGTCTTTGAGACCTCTTTCGAAACAAAGTAAAAGCCCTAACTTTCATCAAGTATAGACGTCGTATTCCTAGATTTAGCAGAAGCATGTCAATCTAGGGCTTCATCCTTGATAGTTCCTTTTGTCGATTGATTTTTAATTGTATAGCAGGCTAAAAACAAATTAATCATGCCTATTCATGCAATTTTTCATGCTTTTCCTATTGCTTCCATTTTTCCCAATTATTATTTAGTATATCGTTCGAATTTGATGTGAAATTAGGGATCTGTCAAAGATCGCCGGAGACCGATCTGTTAATTTATTTCGTGGTCCTAACAGGAACCGCTTGGCACTAAGCGGCCTCGCGATAGACCGCCAGGTCCAGAGCGGCGGTCGTAGTTTTGATCGTTTATTCTGGTTTTGTGTTCGGGGACCCCCACGACCAGTGGCGGCCCAACGACAGACCGCTTGGAGACACTAGCGGCCGATCGATAGACCGCCTAGGGCGCGTGTGGCTTCCAAGCTTTCATAACTTACGCGGCCTATCGACAAACCGCTAGGGCCTGTTCAGCGGTTCTGGATAGACCGTTTATGTCACGCAGTATCATTTAGTTGATAGTTCAAAGCATGATTAGTTCTTGTTAAACCAAGTTTGTAATAAGTTGACAACCCACAATTTAATTGGTTTATATGAAGACTGATTTATGTTATAATTGAATTCCTTGTTTCTCCTTTTTTTTTCTAAGCTTATCTCCATTGCTTATTATCCATTAATGAATACATAAATTGTAAACATGTTATATATTGGAAGGAATTCTTATCAGGATTGTTCTGACAGTCATTCCACTCCGGTGGTGTTGACTGACCGCCATACTCGTTTTCCGATGTTTCATTAGCCTTAATTCTTGTAATGGTTGGAACTCTCCGCCGGATACTCCTTCCGTAGGACTAGGACCTCCATTATGAGACCTCCGTAAACCCCCGCGAGCCTGGAATTCCCACTAGGACGCCGGGCGGGTTGTACCCCTAAACCTGAACCTTTGGACTCGATCGAATTGCGTGGTTTTGACCAAGCCCGGGATCGGGACTGTCCTGTTAAAAGTGGCCTTTCTGGGACCGCTACTGTCAGTGAGCGGTCCAGGCTTGACCGCTTGTGATTCTGAGCGGCCCTTTGGGTGACCGTGTTCATTTTGCATGTGCGTCGACCTTCTCGGTGCGTCGACCTTGGTTGTAAACGGATCTTTCTGGACCGTTCTCTTATGGGGCTGCCCAATTAGGACCGTTTACTCTTGCTTGTGGCCCAGGAACCTTCTCGTTCTGAGTGGCCTCCCTGTTGATTGTTTTCATGATGGAACGGCCCATCTGGGACCGTTTACCCTTGGCACCGGACTAGGTTTTCCCTTGGCCCAGTTCATTCCTCCGCGGTCCGTATAAGACCGTTTACATCATAAGCGGCCCAATTGTGACCGCGTACTCTCCAGAGATTGATTTTTCGCGTTTTCTTGTGTGCTTCGGTAGCCAGGCCGTGGATGGCTGGTACTACTAAAACTCTAGTTTTTCCTCGTACTTGATGAATTTCATTCTCTTTCCTGGCCGAGTCCAGTAAATGTCTAGATATAACTTGGGATCTTGGATCCACCAAATCAATGTCAACGCATCATAAGGGCCCGGTCTGGTCCGGAGAGGAGTGCCCGAAAAGTACTAGTGCCCCAGGGAGTTATAATGACATGGTGAGACATTGCACCGAGTGCATGACTAGCGTGATGTCTATGACGTTTCATATCTTAATTCCTTCTTCTCTTGAATTCAAGTTAATAGATTCCTACATTGAATTATCTACATGACTTGCTTGTTACATGCTTGATCGGCCAGTTCTTGATATGCTATATCTCTGTACTTCTTAGTGATAGTATTTCATTGTCGTTATTCCTTTTTATTTCATTGCATGACATTAATTTAATTGGCTAATTACTTAAACCTTGCCTGCTATTACCTACTGAGCGCTCGCTCACCCAATTTTCCCCCCTTTTCAGGTAGTTCCGGTGATGATTCTAAAACTGAAAGGGACGGGCAGGAGAGAAGTCCTTGGAGCGAGCCAGCTAGATAGTCTTTCAGAGATGTCATTAGATAATTCGAGTCTGAGAGTTGTAATTTTGTTTTAAGTCAGTCGTTATGTAACTGTGTTAAGTTGATGGATATGTGAGAATTTCTTCAGTGTTTTTAGAGTATTAGTGGATATTGTCACTTATTATGGTTAATTAGTTGGAATTTAATGGTTACTTTGGATAGTATTTCTTCTCCTTGCCATGGTATGAGGTTGAATTGATGTAATCGCTAATGCAAGGCTCAGCATACCTGGAAATCAACATATTTTAACTTTCTACTGCTGCCTCCCGATATTCCGCGTCGGGACGTGACAGTTTGGTGGTATCAGAGCCTAAGTTTTCTAAGATTCCTAGGTTCCCTAGTGGTGTTATAGAACCATGACTAGTTAAGAGTTCAAGAATCCAACCCAGTGAGTTCGGGTAGAGACTCGGGTTAAGTTAATGAATTAACTCTAGAAAATTCCCGCGTAGTTGTTCTAATTAATCTATTTCCACGTGTAGGGTTCATTTCGATGGTGGCAGAACATGCGCAAGGGAGGGACATGCAGCGTACAGTGCAAGGATTAATGCGGGCCCTTCAGCAAGTGGCCCAAGGAGGAGCAGCGCACCAAGGAGCCGGTGATCTCCACCGGAACTTTCGTCGAATGAATCCCCCACGATTCAGTGGTTCGACAGATCCAGATGAAGCCGAGCACTGGCTGAAGGAAATGGATCGGATCTTTGAAGTCGTGCAATGCAGCGACCAAGAGCGCGTTCTTCTAACTACCTTTCAGTTAGAGCGTGACGCGAGAACGTGGTGGGATGCTGTGAAAGCCACATTGGGAGACAATCAAGTGATGTGGAAGGAGTTCGAGGAACTCTTCAATAGTAAGTATTTCTCGGACCGAGTACAAGAGAAAAAGGCGGCAGAATTTGCGACTTTGAAGCAACGGAACTTATCTATCGCGGAATACGAAGCTCAGTTCTCCAGGTTGTCTCGCAATGCAACCCATTTGATATCTACTGAGAAGATGAAGGCCAAACGATTTCTCAATGGTTTAAAGTTGCAGTATATCAACCAGTTGGCGCCTATGGAGATCCAGACTTATGTCAAAATGGTAAGAAAAGCTCATGTTCTTGAAGATACCCTAGAAATGAAGGAGAGGATTCGAGGGAGAAACTCCAAGAAAGAATAGACCACTAGTCCCGGGAACTTGAAACCCGGCAATGGCAAGAAGAGACCCAACGGTGGGTCTAGTTCGTGAAAAGGTAAGGTGCCGAAAAATGATGAGAAGAAGCCTGGTCCGATTGTACAATCTAAGGCCCTTTGCAAGTACTGTGACAGTCCAGATCACAAGATGGAAGAATGTTGGCGCAAGTTAGGCGCTTGTTTATGCTGTGGAAGCCGGGACCATCGTATTCCAGAGTGTCCCCTCCTGTCGGACCAAGCTACACCAACCAAATCGTAAGGAGGTCAGAAGCGCCAGGGCAAGCTTCAAGCCCTACAGGAAGATGAGACCGGAACCACCGAGGAGGGTGGACTTGTTGAAGGTACACTTGTCGTTCATGATAAGCCAGCATTTCTTCTGTTTGACACCGGAGCAACGCATTCTTTTATTTCCCAGAGTTTTGCTAAGTCTTTAGTTGTGAATCCTGTGTTGATGAAATCTTTTTTGGAAATTACAACCCCTATTGGTTCAAGATCAGCAATTAAATATTACTACCCTTCTAGTAAGGTTATGGTTAATGGACTGAATATGCCGACTGACTTGGTTTGTATGGAAATGAAGGATTATGATGTAATCCTAGGAGCAGATTGGTTGACTAGATATGAGGCCAATGTCCATTGCAGCACTAGCTCTGTATCTTTTCCTGGACACCCTGAGCTCTCTTTTATTGGGATTAGGCGCTCTAAATCTGTGTCGCTTATTTCGGCTCTCCGAGCTGAGAAGTTATTGAAGAAAGGATGTCAGGCTTTTCTATCCTTGGTTTCTTTAACCCCTAAGAAAGAGATTGAGATTAAGGACATTCCTGTTGTTCGAGACTTTCTAGATGTCTTTCCTAAGGATTTGTCAGGACTTCCGCCTGAGAGAGAGGTGGTCTTTTCTATTGATCTAATTCCTGGTGCGTCCCCTGTTTCTAAGACTCTGTATCGTATGTCTCCTGCGGAGTTGAGAGAATTAAAGCAACAATTAATGGAGTTGCTCGAAAAATGATTTATACGTCCAAGTACATCCCCGTGGGGAGCCTCAGTATTATTCGTCCGAAAGAAGGATGGTTCGATGAGATTGTGCATTGACTACCGGCAATTGAACCAGCTTACTATCAAGAACAAGTACCCATTGCCGAGGATCGATGAGCTGTTCGATCAGATAGCAGGAGCGCAATATTTCTCTAAGATTGATCTTCGATCGGGTTATCACCAGCTACGGATCAAGGACGATGATATCTTTAAAACAGCCTTCCGTAGCAGGTATGGTCATTTTGAATTTGTAGTAATGTCTTTTGGACTAACGAATGCTCCTGCAGCTTTCATGCAGTTGATGAATAGTGTGTTCCGACCCTACCTAGATCAGTGGGTCGTAGTGTTTATCGACGACATTTTGATATACTCTAAGAGTGAAGAAGAGCATGCTGAGCATTTGAGGGCGGCGTTGCAATTATTAAGAGATCATCAGATGTACGCTAAGTTTAGCAAATGTGATTTTTGGTTACAGGAAGTGTCTTTTCTTGGACACATTATTACTAGGGAAGGTGTTTCTGTTGACCCTTCGAAAGTGGAGGCAGTGAAAAACTGGGTTAGGCCTGTAAATGTAACTGAAGTAAGAAGTTTTCTAGGTCTGACAGGATATTATCGAAGATGTATTACAGATTTCTCTAAGATTGCGGTACCCCTGACCAGACTGACCCGCAAAGAGAACCAATTTGAGTGGTCGGAAGATTGTGAACGGAGTTTCCAGACTCTGAAGGAGTGTTTGACCACTGCCCCTGTTTTGGCCTTGCCTTCTGGAGAAGGAGGTTTTGTAGTTTACACTGCTGTTTCAGGTATTGATTTAGGTTGTGTGCTTATGCAGCATGGGAAGGTGATAGCTTACTCTTCTAGGCAGTTAAGGAAGTACGAAGAGAATTATCATGTCCATGATTTGAAGCTAGCAGCGGTAGTATTTGCCTTGAAGATTTGGAGGCACTACTTGTATGGAGAAACATTCACGGTGTTTTCTGATCATAAGAGTCTGAAGTACCTATTTTCTCAAAAGGAGCTTAATATGAGACAAAGAAGATGGCTTGAGTATTTAAAAGATTTCAATTTTTCTATCGAGTACCACCCGGGAAAAAGTAATGTGGTGGCAGATGCTTTAAGCCGCAGGCCGATAGCAAAATTGTCAAGTCTCATGTTGCAAGAATGGAGATTGCTGGAACAGTTGGCTAGTTTAGACCTTAATGTTAGTAAGGATCGGGTCATGATCGCGCAGTTTCAGCTTCATCCAGAATTACTGACGGAAATCAAGTCCTTACAAGAAAACGACCTGATGTTGGTAGAGATTAAGGAAAGTTTGAGCAATAGACCGGAGTTTATGTTGTCCGATGACGGCCGGTTGTTATTTCAAGGAAGGACCTGTGTGCCTGATATAGAAGAAGCTCATAGATCCAAGTCTACTATCCACCCTGGAGGTACCAAGATGTACCGGGATTTGAAAAGATCTTTTTGGTGGCCGAACATGAAAAAGGAAGTCGCCGAATTTGTGAGTAGATGTTTAGTTTGTCAGCAAGTAAAGGCCGAGCACTTCAGACCTGCTGGGAAGTTGAAGCCACTTGATATACCATAATGGAAATGGGAAAGCGTCGGTATGGATTTTATTATGGGTCTACCTAGGACTCGCAGCGGATTGGATGCGATATGGGTCATTGTTGATAGACTAACTAAGTCTGCTCATTTCTTGTCGATTAAGTCCAAGTGGACAGTGGATGTTTTGGCTGCTCTGTATATGAAGGAAGTTGTAAGACTTCATGGAATACCAGTAAGTATTGTGTCAGATAGGGATCCCAGGTTTACTTCGCACTTTTGGAGAGGACTACAAGAGTCCTTGGGAACCCGTCTAAACTTCAGCACTGCCTTTCATCCTCAAACAGACGGACAGACTGAAAGAACCAATCAGATCGTGGAAGATATGCTAAGGGCTTGCATAATTGATTTTGGAGGTAGTTGGCATGAGAACTTGGCTTTGATTGAGTTCGCCTACAACAACAGTTACCAGTCCAGTATTCAGATGGCTCCGTTTGAGGCTCTTTATGGGAGAAGCTGTCGATCACCATTGTGTTGGGATGAGGTAGGAGAAAAGCAATGGCTGGGGCCATATCTCATTTCTGAATCATCCAAGAATATCCGTATCATCCGAGATCGTCTGCAAGTGGCGCAATCAAGACAGAAAAGTTATGCTGATTGTAGAAGGAGAGCTTTGGAATTTCAAGTCGGCGAGCATGTGTTCTTGAAGGTTTCGCCCATGAGAGGAATTCGAAGATTTAGCATTCGTGGCAAGCTAAGTCCGAGATACGTTGGCCCTTTCGAGATTCTGGAGAGAGTTGGAGAAGTTGCTTACAGATTTGCTTTACCACCTCAGTTATCTGGAGTACACAATGTTTTCCACATATCTATGTTACGGAAATATATTTATGACCCCACTCACATCATTCAACATGCGGATCTGGAGATGAAGGAAGATTTGACTTATGAAGTAAGACCCGTCAACATTTTGGACCAGAAGCGGCAGCAACTCAGAAGTCGTTCCATACCTATGGTCAAGGTTCAGTGGAGCCAACGTGGAATTGAAGACGCTACTTGGGAATCCGAAAACGCTATCCGAAAGCAATACCCCGATTTATTCCAAGGTCAGCTTCCTGACTCCCCATTTCAATAAGTGCAGTGATTTTGGATGACCAAATTCCTTAAAGTGGGGGAGGGTGTAGCACCCCGGTAAGGTATTAGATAAAAATAACGAGAATTTAACAAGAAACCCTATGGAAAATACGGTAAATAAAATTTTGACCAATTTATAAAAATCTAGAAAAATTATAATCATGTAGAGAATTAAAAATTGAGGCAAATTGTCTTCTACAGGAAACCCAGAATAAAATTGTAAGCCAGCCAGATTAAAGGAATTAGGGCGAAATCCACATTTAGCCCTATTGGACCTTGGATCGTTTAATTCGGACCCAATACTCGACCATTTACGCTCAGATCAGACTCAAATGAACGGCCTTGATGAGGAGATCGTTTCCCCTCTGATTTCTAGTCAAAACCCTAACCCTAGTAGAGAAATTTTTGAGCTAAAGGCGGCGGACTTGGTCAATCCGCGTTTTTCGCGCACGACGAGTTGTGGGACTCTATCCGGTCGATTGGGACGTTCCTAGAGCGTGTGCCTCTTTATATTCGACCCTAGCCCGACCTAGAAACCCTTGGATGCTGCAGCGGCCGACGAGGAGCACGTTCGTGGGAGAATTCCGGTGATCTCTTGGGTGGAGTTTTATATCGCGGTCGGCGGCGTCGTCCTCTTCTTCCTTCTCTTAAGGTAGGTTTTAGCAGACCAAACCCTAAGCAGGTTATATCATTGGATTCGTCTCTGAGACCTCTTTCGATACATAGTAAAAGCCCTAATTTTCATCCAGTATAGACGTCGTATTCCTAGATTTAGCAGAAGCATGTCAATCTAGGGCTTCATCCTTGATAGTTCCTTTTGTCGATTGATTTTTAATTGTATAGCAGGCTAAAAACAAATTAATCATGCCTATTCATGCAAATTTTCATGCTTTTCCTATTGCTTCCATTTTGCCCAATTATTATTTAGTATATCGTTCGAATTTGATGTATAATTGGGGATCTGTCAAAGATCGCTGGAGACCGATCTGTTAATTTATTTCGCGGTCCTAACAGGAACCGCTTTGCACTAAGCGGCCCCGCGATAGACCGCCAGGTCCAGAGCGGCGGTCGTAGTTTTGATCGTTTATTCTGGTTTTGTGTTCGGGGACCCCCACGACCAGTGGCGGCCCAACGACAGACCGCTTGGAGACACTAGCGGCCGATCGATAGACCGCCTAGGGCGCGTGTGGCTTCCAAGCTTTCATAACTTACGCGGCCTATCGACAAACCGCTAGGGCCGGTTCAGCGGTTCTGGATAGAGTGTTTATGTCACGTAGTATCATTTAGTTGATAGTTCAAAGCATGATTAGTTCTTGTTAAACCAAGTTTGTAATAAGTTGACAACCCACAATTTAATTGGTTTATATGAAGACTGATTTATGTTATAATTGAATTCCTTGTTTCTCCTTTTTTTTTCTAAGCTTATCTCCATTGCTTATTATCCATTAATGAATACATAAATTGTAAACATGTTATATATTGGAAGGAATTCTTATCAGGATTGTTCTGACAGTCATTCCACTCCGGTGGTGTTGACTGACCGCCATACTCGTTTTCCGATGTTTCATTAGCCTTAATTCTTGTAATGGTTGGAACTCTCCGTCGGATACTCCTTCCGTAGGACTAGGACCTCCATTATGAGACCTCCGTAAACCCCCGCGAGCCTGGAATTCCCACTAGGACGCCGGGCGGGTTGTACCCCTAAACCTGAACCTTTGGACTCGATCGAATTGCGTGGTTTTGACCAAGCCCGGGATCGGGGCTGTCCTGTTAAAAGCGGCCTTTCTGGGACCGCTACTGTCAGTGAGCGGTCCAGGCTTGGCCGCTTGCGATTCTGAGCGGCCCTTCGGGTGACCGTGTTCATTTTGCATGTGCGTCGACCTTCTCGGCATATGCATCGACCTTCTGTGTGCGTCGACCTTCTAGGTGCGTCGACCTTGGTTGTAAACGGATCTTTCTGGACTGTTCTCTTATGGGGCGGCCCAATTAAGACCGTTTACTCTTGCTTGTGGCCCAGGAACCTTCTCGTTGTGAGTGACCTCCCTGTTGATTGTTTTCATGATGGAACGGCCCATCTGGGACCGTTTACCCTCGGCACCGGACTGGATTTTCCCTTGGCCCAGTTCATTCCTCCGCGGTCCGTATAAGACCGTTTACATCATAAGCGGCCCAATTGTGACCGCGTACTCTCCAGATATTGATTTTTCGCGTTTTCTTGTGTGCTTCGGTAGCCAGGCCGTGGATGGCTGGTACTACTAAAACTCTGATTTTTCCTCGTACTTGATAAATTTCATTCTCTTTCCTGACTGAGTCCAGTAAATGTCTAGACATAACTTCGGATCTTGGATCCACCAAATCAATGCCAACGCATCATAAGGGCCCGGTCTGGTCCTGGGAGGAGCGCCCGAAAAGTACTAGTGCCCAGGGAGTTATAATGACATGGTGAGACATTGCACCGAGTGCATGACTAGCGTGATGTCTATGACGTTTCATATCTTGATTCCTTCTCTTGAATTAAAGTGAATAGATTCCTACATGGAATTATCTACATGACTTGCTTGTTACATGCTTGATCGGCCAGTTCTTGATATGCTATATCTCTGTACTTCTTAGTGATAGTATTTCATTGTCGTTATTCCTTTTTATTTCATTGCATGACATTAATTTAATTGGCTAATTACTTAAACCTTGCCTGCTATTACCTACTGAGCGCTCGCTCACCCAATTTTTCCCCCTTTTCAGGTAGTTCCGGTGATGATTCTCAAACTGATGGGGACGGGCAAGAGTGAAGTCCTTGGAGCGAGCCAGCTAGATAGTCTTTCAGAGATGTCATTAGATAATTCGAGTCTGAGAGTTGTAATTTTGTTTTAAGTCGGTCGTTATGTAACTGTGTTAAGTTGATGGATATGTGAGAATTTCTTCAATGTTTTTAGAGTATTAGTGGATATTGTCACTTATTATGGTTAATTAGTTGGAATTTAATGGTTACTTTGGATAGTATTTCTTCTCCTTGCCATGGTATGAGGTTGAATTGATGTAATCGCTAATGCAAGGCACAGCATGCCTGGAAATCAACATATTTTAACTTTCTACTGCTGCGTCCCGATATTCCGCGTCGGGGCGTGACACTAGGACAGTAACCACTTAACGTAGCCCAACTTACTTCCTGATGGAACAGCACACTGCATTACCTGATGAACCCTAGATATGCAAGAAACTTTTTCAACTAGTTGTTGCAGATCCTCTTTGTGAGGCACCAAATCCACAGTCCTCCCCTGGGACATTCACCATTGACTTGTGAGAATTGAATAATAAACTCTATTAGCCAATACTGGCCGCGTTAAGACCGATCTCGGACAGACCTCTGTGTAATTTGTCTAAAGACACAGGAGTAGTCTTGATAGCATAAACGACATCATCATCAATAATGTCTTCCAAGATCACCATCCTCTGCAATCACCGATGCTATGCTTGCAAAACCACCTCGTTTAGCTTACGTGAGCTCTTTGTAATCTCGTCAACGGATTGGCTAATTATCACTATCACTGCTACCAACGATCACCAGAGCCTCAAATTTTTCTTGTACCTGTTCACTATTCACTGGTGGATCGACCCACAAACCACTTACGGGTATGACCTTGTGTTTGTGTAAAGAGAAAGACTGTATTTATCATAAAGGCCATTTACAAAAGTAAAGGTAAACGTAAGCAGGTTTACCACGAAGAGCAACCAACAGGAGTTTGAAATGCAAAGTTCTATCGTCAGACTCTTTCAACAACAAGATGCTCCTACCCTCGAGTCATGTTAAAACTATAATCCCTCAGCCTAATCCGCAACTTACGCAGGTCATCCGACCCACCTCATAATGATCAATTAGGAAGGATAGACAACTACTGAAGTGAGAGAGAGAGAGAGAGAGGGAGAGAGCAGAAGCAGCAAGAGGAACAAACATAGACAGAGAGCGGGAAGTGTGGGGGAAGGACACGAAGGAGCAAGGGGAACCTGCTTGATGACGACGGAACCGGCGGGACTGACCACGATGTAGACGAAGTTGAGGTTGCCGTCACCAACTTCCTTGATGGTGAGCTCGCCGTCTCCGACCTGGCCGCCCAGCACCTCCAGGAGCGCCGGCGTCGCCCTGATGTACTCGACCAGAGTGCGCACGTCCAGAGGCCTGAATAGCTCCTCCGCCGCCATCACCTACTTCTCCCCGAAACGAGGAAGCCGAGGAAGGGGAAGGGAAGCAACACGGAGGGAGTGGGCCGGAGGAGAGGCGTAGATGGGGACCTTAGAAGGGCGAAAGTTGACTGACGGAGAGGAGAACTAGAGTTCGGTACATTGTATCTGCCCACATTCTGCAAAAGATTCTCAAATAATCACCAAGACGAATCTTCTTTTGCACTTCGTAAACTATCTTTCGTAAAAAATAATCTATTTTTTTGCAGTGTTATCATAATCGGATCGGACTGATCGATTCGACCGTGAACCGATCTAGGAATCGGTCCGATTATGTCCGATCCGTTCAAATGGTAAAAAATCATCCGAATCGCCCGAATCGCGGTTCGACCGTTGAACTAGTTCGGGCCGATTCGACCCTATTCCCCCGCTAAAAAAAATAAAAAATGGTTCGGCCCCCGCCAACCCAACCCGACCCGGCATAAATAAATAAATATATATATTATTTACTTATATTCGATCAAACCATTTAATTCGACACACAACTCAAGCCCACATCTTATGTCCCTTGGGTCCTGACCCAAGGGTGAGCTCTCCAATATATAAAGTCAATGAAGTCTTTCTAACTTCCAATATAGGACTAAACATAAAGTCTCTATTTCCAACATATAAATGAAGATATTTGAATCAACATAAAGACTCTATTTCCAACAAGTAGTTACAAGTTATTCTCTATATACATGTATGTTTATTTGTTTTGATCATTATATCTTATTTGAGTTATTTCTTATTGTATTAGGTTATAGAATCGGGTCGGACCATATATCAATATTATGATGACATTACGGTTCAAACCGGTTTGAACCAACAGTCAAACCGGTTCGAACCGAATCAACTCATTGTCCGGTTCAGACACCGGTCCGATTCTGATAACGTTGACTTTTCGCGAAGTGTCTCCTTTACTAAAGCATGTTTTGTAAAAGATGAATCTATTTTTGTAAAGCATCGTGTAAAGAGCGTCTCCTTTACGACAGTTAAAGATGCTCTCTTATCTCTACGATGCTAGAAATATCCTTTGCACATATACTTCTTCTAAATATAAAAGCCCTTCGACGATTAAGGACATCGAAAGCCCAAGTCGATTGTTCAGTTATACCTTGTGCGTATCTATCTTGCGAGTGAGTGTGCCTTGCATCTTCTCCCAAGAAACTTAATCATCTGTCTACTTTAATTGGTATCATAACCTAAGAAGAGTAGCTTAGGGTCCTTCGATGGTATCCGAGTGTTGTCTCGCATCAAGATCAGAGTTTGATAATCTGATTCTCACTGTCAAGTGGTGCATACTGTACGTGGTGTAGACACCAGAACTAGCCGCCGGTACCAGACGCGCAGCATGGCTCGAGCTACGCCGACATTCTTGTGGTTGGGTGACAGTATAGAGTTTCTACCTGAGTTTTGATATTTCTCTGTATTTATTTTGAGTGTATTGGTGTGTATTTATATTTTCAACTTTAATATGGGTCAACTATGTAATATGGGCTAAACTTCATGTAAGGGGTCCAATTATCAAAATGGGCCTCAAAACCTTTAAGAGCTCAATTGGGCCTTCCCTCTCTTGTGGGCCTCCATTCATAGAGGGCCCAATATGATAGCCCATCAAGGAGAGAATATTGACCATAGGTTGCAATATTTGACCAAGGAGGGGGGCGCCCCCTTGTTTGTCCCCATGTGGGGAAATGTTTAGTATTTTTTATTCTCCCTTCCCCTTTATGCCCCTTTGACCAAGGGTATTAGAGGTCATTTGTCCTAGGTCTAGGGTTTAGTATTTAATGTCTCTTGTGTCATTTGGACAAAAATTAATGAAGAATTTTATGTGAAAATGCCATGGGCGCACCCCCCCCTCTCTCTCTTCTTGCTAGTTCTTCTTCTTCCTCCTCCATGCTGCATCAGATCTAGGGCTGAAACCCTAATATTTCTGAGTGATCTTCCTCTCCTTCCCTTCCTCTGTCTGCTGCAATCGATCGCCGCTGCCGCCGCCTCCGTTCGTGCCGCCATCAAGCCACCACAACCCGGCTTCCATCCTGTTGTCCTGAATTTCGGGATTCTTGGACATAAGCTCAGTAAAAAGGAGTTTTCATTTCTGATCCAGCCGTTGGATGGATCTGAAATTCTAGTATGTTGAATATCTCTGAGTCCTCTTTCCAACGGCGCTAATCTCGTCCCGATCCGACATCGGATCTGGTCGTGCCGGCCATTCTCGTGGAGGCACGCATTCCTGCTCTCAGCCAGGCCAGTAAAAGGGGTTGCTGCATAAATCCCAGGAAAATACGCCGGAGTACTTACAGCGACCGCCACTCTCGGGGGTCGACCAGGGACCCTTTGCCATCGTCCCGGTGAACCGCCGCCGTCAGAAGCTCGCAGGAGGTCGACGTCCCTTTGGACGTCCTTGTTCATTGTCCTGCCGGCCAGCAAATCGCCGAACCGGAGCCGCTGCCCGCAACCGCCCGGAACCGCCGCCTTGCTGCCCGCTAACCCAAGTTCGGTGCTCCCGGCGCCATCATGTAGCCCTTTACCTCCCTGCATGGAGTGGGCCATAAAATCTTTACTGTAACTAATTTTTTATAGTTGTACCGGGAGTTACGGAACTTGGCCGGGACGTCTTCCTCACGCCTCGAGCATGGAGGTACACTCGCCACCCACTTTGTCTTACTTGCTTATTTAGTATACGTTCTAGACGCCGCTGCATGTGAGTAATTTATTTCCTAGATAGTTAAATTTAGTCACCGCTGTGAGTTGTGAGAGCGAGACCCGTCCCATGACTCAGTCCGAGCATGAGAGTGAGCTGACCACCCGAGACTCAAAGTCGGTTTCTCAACTGTGCAGATCATCACGTTTCCCTCACCGGGGACGACTGTGAGTTTAGCGCTTCTTGTTTGGGGCATGTTCGCCTCTTCTGGAGCTCTTTAGGTGCCATGTTGTTGTGTTGTTGCTGGTCGCGTCGTCTTATAGAGTCCAAGGTTCGCGTCTAGCCCGAGTCGAGTCTCATTGTCATCCCGCATCAAATTGGTATCAGAGTGTGGTTTGAGTCTAGGGTAGTGTCGCATTTCTTTCATCCATTCGTATACTCGGTATATTTAAAGGTGTTCCTGGAATGATAGGCTCGCCTATTGGGAAAGGGGCACACTTACGTGAGTACGATCTTCGGATCAAACCTCCGCCTCGTACCGGATATTGGAGTCTAGGTCATCCTTCATTTTGCATTAGTCCGTCCATATAGGTTCTAGTGAGTCACCCCTTAGTTCCCTTTAGGTCCTCTCCCATTGCATGCCCACCCGTGGAGGTGCCCAGTACCATCGCCCTGACACTATGGGTGAACCCCGAGGTGCCACCCCGGGAGGCCGATCTCTGGAGGACGTGTTCGCTCTACTCATGGAGTGCATGGATATGTCCGATCAAACTAATAGGGAGAATACCGACCGCTTGGAGAGCCGTCTCAAGGCCATGGAGGACCGTGCCGAGGCTTCCGACCAATCTATTCAAGGTCTGGTTGGAAGGATAGAGAGTGTGGAGAGAGTCCCCCGTCGGGAGCTCCCCGGAGTTGTCCCAGCCCCTCAGGCGCCTGCTGCCCAGCCCGCCCCACTTGGGGCTGAGGGGCGACAGCCACGTGCCCCCGACTTTGAGGACCACGAGTCCGACAACGATTATAGGGGAAATGGCCGACGCCGTCGTGGTCACCGACCATAGAGGGATGATGAGGACGAGCGGGTCCTCAGGACGGTGCAAGTAGACCCTCCCACTTTTGACGGGTCCTTGGACCCGAAGGTCTATCTCGATTGGGAGGCCGGCATGGACCGATATTTCGAGTGGTTTGAGATGACGAACCACCGGAAAGTCAAGTTCGCCAAAATGAAATTGCTAGGGCAGGCGCAGACTTATTAGAGGAACATGGAGAACATGTTGTTGCACCGTCAGGAGCCCCAGGTTGAGATGTGGGATGAGATGAGGACCAAACTCAGGAAGAAGTACCTTCCTACCACATACCGCCAGCGTCTCATAGATAAATGGGAGAGTCTCACCCAAGGAGATCGATCCGTCTCCGATTACATCGTCGAGTTCGATGAGTACTTTCTGTGATGTGATGTCACGGAGGAAAGCTCCCTGACTGTTTCCTATTTTCGGCGTGGTATGCGGCCACACCTTCAGTATGAGCTTTTCTGCCGCAACGTGGCCAAGTTAGAAGATGCGTACCAAGTTGCCCTTGAAGTTGAGCAGTTTGAGGCGGAGTTTACTCCTATTCCGCGCTAGGGTGTCACATATCCGCGTGTGTCTGATCCTCAGACCACGCCCAGTTCCTACATCCGGTGGCCTGTGGCCCGCCCACAGGAACCCCCTCGCCAGGACCTCACTACTCCTAGGCACCCCCTCCCTCCGAGGGATCCTCCCCTTTGCCAGCAGGCACCCGTCCCTACCCCTAGACCTCCCCAGCCCACCGTGCCGACTCGACCCCTGCTTCCTACACCCCCGGTCTGTCTTGTTGACAAGGGTAAGGGGCCGATGGCTAGTGAAACATCCCAGGGCCCCAGTACGCATGGCACTTGCTATAGGTGTGGTGGAGTTGGCCACTATCCAGTCAAGTGTCTCACTCGGGAGTCGCTTGTTATCTCTGATCCCTCTACCAGCGACCTCACACCTGAGCTTGTGCCGATCAGTTACGAGGCTGATCAGGACTTAGCGGAGGAGTTCTTTGATGAACTAATAGAAGGAGAGCCAGTTGATGTTCCAGGTACCCAGTATCATGGTGATGTACAGTTGGGTGTAGTCAGGTGCATCCTAACCCAGCCTCAGGTGAGCGACGACTGGCGTCGTACCACCATCTTCCATACATTTTGTAGGCCGGGAGGAAAGGCCTGCAAGGTGATCATAGATAGCGGGAGTTGCATTAACGCTATCTCTACGGGCACTGTTTGACGCCTGGGTTTGACGCCTGTAGATCACCTAGCCCCTTACAGGGTATCTTGGGTGGATTCTACTTCCATCCTGGTCAGACTGCGATGTCTGGTGCCACTGCAGTTCCAGGCTTATCATGATGAGATCTGGTGTGATGTGTTGCCTATGGAGATAGGTAGCATTATCCTCAGTAAGTCTTGGCTTTTTGATCGGGATGCCACCCTTCAAGGTCAGTCGAACACCTGCACATTCGACCACGGTGGTCATAGGATCACCCTCTACCCCACCCAACCGAAGGATCCTTCTGTCCGAGGACCAGCCGGCCCCAGCACTTCGACCCCTCCTAGTCAGGGGACGGTCGGTCCTTCCACCTCATCCTCGACGCGGGCTACTACCTCTTCGACTGCTCAAAGTACAGGAGACCTCCCACCCAGGAGGTTGATGATGATTAGTCCCCGAGCGATGGAGTAGGAGTTTGTCAGTGGTAGTCCCATCCTGGCTGTCGTTGTTTGTGGGGTGAGCGAGGTAGCTCCAGGGTTAGAGGATGAACACCCCCCCTGAGGTGGCTGCGATTTTACGCGAGTTTTCAGATGTCTTCCCGGAGGACCTCCCTGGAGGTCTTTCACCTATGCGCGATATCCAGCATGAGATCGACCTTGTCCCGGGCTCATCTTTGCCCAACCTTCCCCACTATCGGATGAGTCCCACGGACCATGCCGAACTTCAAAGGCAGGTCGAGGAGTTGATGAGTCGGGGATCTCTTAGGGATAGCAAGAGCCCTTGGGTTGTTCCCGCATTATTGGCCCCGAAGAAGGATGGCACATGGATGATGTACGTTGATAGCCGTGCGATCAACAAGATCACGGTGAAGTATCGTTTTCCCATTCCCCGATTAGATGACTTGCTAGACATGATGTCGGGAGCCACTATCTTCTCAAAGATAAACCTTCGTAGTGGCTATCACCAGGTGGGGATCAGGCCTGGGGATGAATGGAAGACGGCATTCAAGATCAAGGATGGTCTTTATGAGTGGTTGGTTATGCCCTTCGGGCTTTCCAACGTCCCTAGTACCTTCATGCGGTTGATGACCCAGGTTTTATGCCCTATGATAGGGGTCTTCTTGGTCGTCTACTTTGACGACATTCTTATCTACAGCCGCACTAGGGAGGACCACTTAGACCACCTTAGGCAGGTCTATGTCATTTTGAGGCGAGAGAGCTTATTCGTCAACCCGAAAAAATGTGCCTTCATGACTGATCAGATTACCTTCCTCGGGTTCATTGTATCTAGGGATGGAGTCTCCGTTGATCTAGAGAAGATTAGGGCCATCAAGGAGTGGCCCGAGCCCCGCACACTCCACGATGTCTGGAGTTTTCATGGCTTAGCGACGTTCTATCGCCGCTTCATTCGTGGCTTCAGTTCTATCACTGCCTCGATCACAGATTGCATAAAGAAGGGGGCATTCGTATGGACTAAGACTGCGTCACGGCCTTTCAGGACATTAAGGAGCGTATGACCCAGGCACCTGTCCTTACATTACCTGATTTTTCTAAGGTGTTTGAAGTCACATGTGACAATTCTGGAGTGGGTATTGGTGGAGTGTTGAGCCAGGAGTCCCACCCCATTGCATTCTTTAGGGAGAAGCTTAATGATGCCAAAATGTGTTATTCCACATATGATAAAGAATTTTACGCAGTTGTCCAGGCATTGATATGCGGGACGGACACGCGACCTGGGACTCTAGCTCGCGATCGTCCCTAAGCGAGGGAAGACGTGGGACCGTGCGTGGTTGAGAAACCAGCAGTGAGTCTCGGGTATCGGCCTTTCTGCGTTAACTCGGGTCGAGTCACAGGACGGTCACTCACTCTCGCTCTCGCAGCGGTGATAAAATGATAATAAGCTAGATAATCTATCACTCATGCAGCGGCATATACAAAAATATACGAGTAAAGCAATGCCTACGAGGAGGGTGACGAGTGTACCTCCACGCTCCGGGCGTGGGGAAGACGTTCCCGGCCAAGTACGGTAACTCCCAGTAACAACAGTAAAAGTTAATTACAACAATAACTTTTATTGCCCACTCCACGCAGGGAGGTAAAGGGCTACAAGTGGGGCCCGGAAGGACCGACCCTGGGTTGACGGGCAGCAATCTGGAGGTGCGTACGGCACGAACTCGGCCTATTGGTCCGACTCGGCACTATTCCAACTCGGTGCTACGCCAACTCGATTGCTGACTCACTAGACAGCAAGCAACGGTTTCCAAAGGAACGTCGCCTTCCTAAGATCTTCTGGAGGCGCAGCTTGGCTGGGACGATGGCAGGACGTCCCTGAACGACTCCCTGAAGTGGCGGCTCCTGAAATTGATTTTTGATATTTATTTGTGAATATCTTCTGGACTGTAATTTCGGACCTGCACAGGGAACAGATCTGTAGGCCTCGGCGACAAGAATTAAATATCTCAGATCCGGAGGCCGATCGAGGCGTGACTGGTACCGTTGGAAAGAAAACTCACAGAGCTACACCATATATTTTTTTCTCAAAGATCCAGATAAGGGATTGGAAATGAAAAACTCTGCAAACTATGAGTTTTTCTGTGGATCAGGTTAATGACACTCAGGATAGAACTGGATCTGCCTGAAACTGACCTTTGACCGAGAGCTAAATGATTTTTATAGACTCCATGAAAATTATGGTGGAAGGGGGTATATGTGAGGAACACTGAGTAATTTGTTGGGATTTTTTGGAAATTGATAAGGGGGTGGAAAAAATACAAAAAGGGAACATTGTCCCGCAGATATGTAAAAGGGCAGATTACTAAGAGGATAAACAAAAATATGGAAAAAATATCAAACTAAGGGCCAAATGACACGAAATTTGAACTGGAGATTATGGGAGATGGACAGAACACACTCTCAAAATTAGGGCTTGAACAGAAAACCAGACAAAAAGATAAAATTTTGGTGAAGAGGTTCTGTCCTGATGGAGACAGAACTCCGACGACAGTGGCGGCGGCGCGACGGCGATGCGATGGCGGCGGCGGCAGAAATGGAACTCAGAGGGGCTAAGGAGAAGGGGCTTCACACCCTAGAGGACTGGAGGAGGAAGAAGAAGTGGGGAGAGAGGGAGAGGGGCACACCCTTCCTTGGAGCAAATGCCAATTTTTCACTTCATTAATTCATGAAATGGGAAAATACATAGTATTTATATGAAATGTAAAATGACTCATAATACCTTCAGATCTAGGTTAGGGAGGGGTAAACTAGGGATAGAACTAATTAGTTCTAATCAAGTGATTTTTACAAAAAAAATAAAATTCTAAAGGGAGGGGGGCGCCCCCTTGACCAAGGGGCCATGGTAGGTAGCCTCCCTTTGACATTTTCAACCACTTGTCTCCCATGTGTCCAATTGACCTTCTAGATGTCACCTAGGACTTTGACCAGCCCCACATGGACCCTTATGGCTTATGTGGACCAATGGGGAAGGAGTGAGGGCCCCCTTGCTGGACCTACTCACAAATTGCACAAAAATCTAAAGAATCCAAGGGAATGACACATTGGCTTATAAAGCCTTACAATTGCACATATACTTTCCCAATGATATAAAAATAAACTAAAAGACGTAAATGTAAATTAAAATGTCAGTGCTCAGCGTCGATTCCCATCAACTCTCCCCCGGTGGGAAGAACTCGACCCCGTCGAGTAAGGGGTGCGGCTGCTCGAGTAGCTCCGGCGGATCCGTCATCGTACCATGAAGCGCGGAGTACGCTCCACTCCAAGTAATCGACACCTGCTCATCCCGTATAGATTCAATATGCACACGCTGCGATGGGAATGAGGCTAGAGGTGGACACTCCGGGTGGGGTCACTCTTAAATAAAGGAGGCGGCTCAAAGACTCACTAGGAATCACCACTTGTCCCTTATGTTACTAGATCCGATATGTAGCGTAGAGCCGATCCCAAAGTACGATAAGTCTCGTACTCGAGAGGGACTAACAACGCGAGCGTACAAAAGACCGACTCGACTCGATGTATGCACAGACACACAAGACCCTAGACACACCTAATGTTAGTCCGACCTACGCATAGGCGATGGTGGATCAGGACACCCGAATATGTGCCATGCATACACTAGATGTACTCGATGGTTGACGGAATGGAGGACTCCTAGACACCCTAAGATGTACCACTCATGCATTGGCGACCTATGGGATTTGGGTGGGGAAGGGCTAGGAGATCCAAAACTACCCTCGTCATTACCCCTAGACGTAGGTACGGCTTGCCAACTAGACCGAGGGGTAGGGGTGGGATAGTGAACTCCTTGGAAGAAGTGGAGTGAATATGATAGCTCGGGAGGTTCACTAGTGAAGGGGTCAAAAGGGTCAAAGAAGGTATGACCCCATGAAGTGGGTTCCCCCCTGACTCGGTCCCAATTTAAGAATTCATAATCACCGTCATACATTGTGGTCGGTGGGATGGTGGTCATGTCTAGAAAATAGGATTCCTCCCTTGGGCAAAAGGGAACGAATTCGGACTCGGTCGACATCAGGAGGAATAGAAGAATCTCTGTGGTGACACAACCTACGGTGCACACGGAGGTAATGGACCCTATGGCCGGATGGGTGAAGCTACGACTAGTGGGTTGGTCGAAGCCTCGGGCCAATAAGTGCGTCAACTTCCATTGCCAACCTAAACCAAGAATAAGGTCACCCAATGTATCAACATGGTGACTAGACCGGAATGTCGTGTGGTAGGAGTTGACGGACACTAGAGGTAAGGTGGGGTCCATAGATGGGTAAGGAGGTAGGACCAAGCCATCCTTGAGCCAACTAAGAAGCGGCTCGGCTATGTATAGCGTACCCGTTAGAAACACGGGTGGCTCGGGCTGAGGTGGCTCCAAATGGGAGGGCTCCGAAATAAGATCGGAAGGTGAGGGTGACAATGGAGCACTCTCGGGTGGTGAAGGATTGTCCTCCTCGTGGAGAAGGGGTCCTTGGGGTGACACCAGGATGTAAGGCTCGGGCAGGCCTAGGCCACCCACTCGCGGACTCAACCCGTCCATCCGATCTACCGCTGTGGTCAACACATCCAAGCATGTATCCAACCCATCTATACATGTAGTCAACCCTTGCATTTGTCCCATAAGGGCTTGGAACATGGCGGCCACTTCAACGGAACTAAGGGCTCGGGGTGCGGCCATGGTTGCAAAGATGGGGTTGGATCCCCTAGGAATGGATATACAAGGCCATTTTTTTTGTTTTATAAGCAAAATGTTATGCCAACTAATGCAAGGACCTAGACACGACTTAGAATGCGATGCAAATGCAAAGTTGAAATGAGACTCGACTACACACCTAGACACGATCAAGATTCGGTATGTGGCGGAGTTAATCGATCCGAAGATCACTCGCGCAAGTGAATCACCTCTCCGATAGGCGTAACCTAACGGTCGGGCGACACCTTTTTATATACTGAACAATAGTATGCGGATGCAACTTTAGACCGACTTAGACGATGACTAGACGTAAATGACACTTTTTTTTATTTTTGACCAAATACTACCCTAGACACAACCTGGCTCTGATACCAAATTGATGCGGGACGGACACGTGACATGGGACTCTAGCTCGCTATCATCCCTAAGCGAGGGAAGACGTGGGACCGTGCACGGTTGAGAAACCGACAGTGAGTCTCGGGTATCGGCCTTTCTGCGTTAACTCGGGTCGAGTCACGGGACGGTCACTCACTCTCGCTCTTGCAGCGGTGATAAAATGATAACAAGTTAGATGATCTATCACTCATGTAGCGGCATATACAAAAATATATGAGTAAAGCAATGCCTACGAGGAGGGTGGTGAGTGTACCTCCACGCTCCGGGCGTGGGGAAGACGTTCCCGATCAAGTACGGTAACTCCCGGTAACAACGGTAAAAGTTAATTACAACAGTAACTTTTATTGCCCACTCCACGTAGGGAGGTAAAGGGCTACAAGTGGGGCCCGGAAGGACCGACCCTGGGTTGACGGGCATCAATCTGGAGGTGCGTATGGCACGAACTCGGCCTGCTGGTCCGACTCAGCACTATTCCAACTCGATGCTACGCCAACTCGGTTGCTGACTCACTGGACAGCAAGCAACAGTTTCCAAAGGAACGTCGCCTTCCTAAGATCTTCTGGAGGCGCAGCTTCGCTGGGACGATGGCAGGACGTCCTTGAACGACCCCCTGAAGTGGCGGCTCCTGAAATTGATTTTTGATATTTATTTCTGAATATCTTCTGGACTACAATTTCAGACCTGCACAGGGAACAGATCTGTAGGCCTCGGCGACAAGAATTAAATCTCTCAGATCCGGAGGTTGATCGAGGCGTGACTGGTACCGTTGGAAAGAGAACTCACATAGCTACAACATATATTTTTTTCCCCAAAGATCCAGATAAGGGATTAGAAATGAAAAACTCTGCAAACTATGAGTTTTTCTGTGGATCAGGTTAATGACACTCAGGACAGAATTGGATCTGCTTGAAACTAACCTTTGACCGAGGGCTAAATGATTTTTCTAGACTCCACGAAAATTATGGTGGAAGGGGGTATATGTGAGGAACACTGAGTAATTTGTTGGGAGTTTCTAGAAATTGATAAGGGGGTGGGAAAAATACAAAAAGGGAACATTGTCCCGCAGATATGTAAAAGGGCAGATTACTGAGAGGATAAACAAAAATATGGGAAAAATATCAAACTAAGGTCAAATGGCACGAAATTTGAACTGGAGATTAGGGGAGATGGACAGAACAAACTCTCAAAATTAGGGCTCGAACAGACAACCAGAAAAAAAGATAAAATTTCGGTGAAGAGGTTCTATCTTGATGGGGACAGAACTCCGACGATGGTGGCGACGGCGATGCGATGGCGGCAGCGGCAGAAATGGAACTCAGAGGGGCTAAGGAGAATGGGCTTCACATCCTAGAGGGCTGGAGGAGGAAGAAGAAGCAGGGAGAGAGGGAGAGGGGCGTACCCTTCCTTGGAGCAAATGCCAATTTTTCACTTCATTAATTCATGAAATGGGAAAATACATAGTATTTATATGAAATGTAAAATGACTCATAATACCATCAGATCTAGGTTAGGGAGGGGTAAACTAGGGATAGAACTAATTAGTTCTAATCAAGTGCTTTTTACAAAAAAAATGAAATTCTAAAGGGAGGGGGGCGCCCCCTTGACCAAGGGGCCATGGTAGGTAGCCTCACTTTGACATTTTCAACCACTTGTCTCCCATGTGTCCAATTGACCTTCTAGATGCCACCTAGGACTTTGATCAGCCCCACATGGACCCATATGGCTTATGTGGACCAATGGGGAAGGAGTGAGGGCCCCCTTGCTGACCTACTGATAAATTGCATAAAAACTCAAAGAATCCAAGGGAATGACACATTGAGTTATAAAGCATTACAATTGCACATATACTTTCCCAAGGATATAAAAATAAACTAAAGAACGTAAATGCAAATTAAAATGTCAGTGCTCGGTGTCGATTCCCATCAATTGAGGTATTGGAGACACTATCTTCTGCACTAGAAATTTATCCTCTTTTCTGATCATGAGGCCTTACGATTCCTCCATACCCAGAAGAAGCTGAACGCTCGCCATAGTCATTGGGTGGAGTATCTCCAGGGGTACACCTTTGTGCTCAAGCACAAGGCAGGGGTGGAGAACAAGGTAGTCGATGCGCTAAGTCGGCGGATGATGATGTTGACCACCATGAGTGTAAAGGTGGTAGGCTTAGAGAGGCTGAAGGATGTTTATGTTGATTGTCCGGACTTTGGTCCAATCTATGCCGTCCTTCAAGCCGGTCCCTCGTGTGATTATAGCGAGTTTGTGCTTCAGGAGGGTCACCTATTCTGGGGTGACAAATTGTGCATCCCACGGACTTCTGTTCGTGACATCCTCACGTGGGAGATGCACGCGGGAAGTCTTGCTGGCCACTTCGATCGGAACAAGACCATAGAGGCGGTTGAGCATCGATTCTATTGGCCTAGCCTGAAGAGGGATGTTACTCGTATCGTGGCCCAGTGCCGCACTTGTGCCATGTCCAAGCAAAGGAAGTAAAATACCGGCCTTTATACTCCCCTCCCCGTCCCGGATAGTCCATGGCAGGATATTAGCATGGACTTTGTGTTGGGATTGCCCCGCACCCTCCGACGACATGACTCTATCTTTGTGGTTGTAGACAGGTTCTCGAAGATGACATTATTCATTCCGTGCTCCAAAACCTCGGATGCCTCTAAAGTTGCCGGTCTATTCTTTTCGCACTGTGTCTCCAAGTTTGGACTTCCCCGCACTATAGTGTCTGATAGGGATGTGCGCTTCACTAGCTATTTTTGGAAGACCCTATTGCACATGATGGGCACCCAATTAAAATTCTCCACTGCATATCACCCCCTGACTGATGGTCAGACTGAGGTTGTCAATAGGAGTTTGGGGATCTTCTTTGGTGTCTTGTCCGAGATTGAGTCAGGGATTTGGATTTGGTCTTACGCTTAGCCGAGTTTGCCTAGAACGATTCGGTCAATAGGTCTACAGGTATGAGGCCCTTCGAGATTGTCACTGGTCGTAGACCTAGAAAGCCCATAGACCTAGTCCCATCTCCCATCCAGTCCCGTGTGTTCGAGTTAGCTGAGTCTTTTGCTGATCACATTAGACAGTTGCATGAGCATATCCGTCGTCACATTGAGTCCAGCAACGCACGATACAAAGAATTGGCTGATGCCCACAGGCACCACTGTGAGTTTCAGGAGGGCGATTATGTCATGATCAAGGTCAGACATGAACGATTTCCCTCGGGAGCCGTGAAGAAGTTGCACGCTCGTGGTGCCGGTCCCTTTTGGGTAGTGAGGTGAGTCGGATCAAATGCATATGTTGTGGACTTGCCAGAGGATTACGAGATCAGCTCCACTTTCAACATCTCGGATCTCGTCGCTTATAGGGTCCCATCGATGATACCCAGTGAGCCCTTTGAACTGTCTCCACCCATTATGAGTGACATCACCCTAGAGTGTCCACCTCTAGCCTTGTTACCTTAGCAGCGAGAGCAGATAGAATATATACTGGATGAGCAGGTAACGACTACTCGAGGTGGGGTGTACCCGCGCTATTTGGTGCGTTGGAGGGGACGGCCCGCGTCCGATGACACGTGGATCACCCGGGAGGAGTTATAGAGGATATATCCAGATCTGCTGGAGCGATATTAGAGCGACACTGACCCCTACTCGACGGGGTCGAGCTTCTCCCACCCGGGGAGAATTGGTGCGGACACCAGAGCTAGCCGCCGGTACCAGACGCGCAGCACGGCTCGAGCGATGCGGACATCCTTGTGGTTAGGTGACAGTATGGAGTCTCTACCTTAGTTTTGATCTTTCTCTGTATTTATTTTGAGTGTATTGGTGTGTATTTGTATTTTCAGCTTTAATATGGGTCAACTATGTAATATGGGCTAAACTTCATGTAAGGGGTCCAATTTCTAAAATGGACCTCAAGACCTTTAAGAGCCCAATTGGGCCTTCCCTCTCTTCTGGGCCTCCATTCATAGAGGGCCCAATATGGTGGCCCATGGTCAAGGAGAGAATATTGACCATGGGTTGCAATATTTGACCAAGGAGGGGGGCGCCCGCTTGTTTGTCCCCATGTGGGGAAATGTTTAGTATTTTTTATTCTCCCTTCCCCTTTATGCCCCTTTGACCAAGGGTATTAGAGGTCATTTGTCCTAGGTCTAGGGTTTAGTATTTAATGTCTCTTGTGTCATTTGGACAAAAATTAATGAAGAATTTTATGTGAAAAGGCCATGGGCGCACCCCCTCTCTCTCTCTTCTTGCTAGTTCTTCTTCTTCCTCCTCCATGCTACATCAGATCTAGGGCTGAAACCTTAATATTTCTGAGTGATCTTCCTCTCCTTCTCTTCCTCTGTATGCTGCAATCGATCACTGCTGTAGCCGCCTCCGTTCATGTCGTCATCAAGCCACCACAACCCGGCTTCCACCCTATTGTCCTGGATTTCGGGATTCCTGGACAGAAGCTCAGTAAAAAGGAGTTTTCATTTCCGATCCAGCCATTGGATGGATCTAAAATTCCACTATGTTGAAGATCTCTGAGTCCTCTTTCCAACGGCGCTAATCTCGCCCCGATCCGATATCGGATCTGGTCGTACTGGCCATTCTCGTGGAGGCGGGCATTCCTGCTCCGTGCCAGGCCAGTAAAAGGGGTTGCTGCATAAATCCCAGGAAAATACGCCGGAGTACTTACAGCGACCGCCACTCCTGGGGGTCGACCTGGGACCCTCTGTCATCGTCTCGGTGAACCACCACCTTCAGAAGCTCAACCCACTTTGTCTTGCTTGCTTATTTAGTATATGTTCTAGACGCCGCTACATGTGAGTAGTTTATTTCCTAGATAGATAAATTTAGCCACCGCTGTGAGTTGTGAGAGTGAGACCCGTCCCGTGACTCAGTCCGAGCACGAGAGTAAGCTGACCACCCGAGACTCAAAGCCGGTTTCTCAACCATGCAGATCATCACGTTTCCCTCGCCGAGGACGACTGTGAGTTTAGCGCTTCTTGTTTGGGGCATGTTCGCTTCTTCTGGAGCTCTTTAGGTGCCGCGTTGTTGTGTTGTTGCGGGTCGCGTTGTCTTTTAGTCGCGTCTTCTTATGGAGTCCAAGGTTCGCGTCTAGCCCGAGTCGAGTCCCATTGTCGTCACCCATCAGTACGAATGAACAGCACCCACCGTGAGTAATCTTTTATTTGGCTCTGTTCATATTATCATCCATCCGTGATTTATCAATGGAGTTGTTCAATACTCTATTGTCATCTGGTATGGAACACCCAATTCTAGAGAAATATCATAGCTATAATTGACAAGTCTCTTCGTAGACACCTAATTTTGGATATCCTGCGGACCATGATTTAGTCATCATAAAAGTGATGTTATCCCTTGATGATTGGACTCCCGAGTGTCCATTTCAAGCCCAATAACTAAACCGGCTGAAAACACTACAAAAATTAAGCTAAAGTCTATGGTCTAGGCGACCAATTATCCTGAAGAAGGCCAGAAAGTTGGCCACCCAAGGCAAAAGGAGGCCAGATACCTGGCCGCCCAGTGCCCAGCTCACCCAAAACGGCCAGTAACCTTACCGCCTTGTGGTCGCTCCGCCAACTGCCCGTCAAACCCCACGTCCCACATTCCCATCCACTTTTCGAGTGCCCTCCGCGACACCTTCCACTTCGGGGAGTTGCTACTGTTAGTGTTGGTGTGCTACAGGCCAATTTCGGGTCGAGTAGGCCCAATAGTTGTACGATCTTGTTCATTAATAAAGTGGTGTTTGAGCGTAAATATGCGATTGTGTTACTTTACGTTGTCCCTAGGATATGTGGTTGTAAAGTCAGCTCGAGATGGGATCTCGAACATGAGACTTACTTTACATGAACACATACCTTAAACTGTTCCTGGTTGGAGGGTAATCACTCGGGGACTTTGATTACCTATTAAACCAGTACACATGATGTGTCAGTGACCAGTCTCATGGTCATTGGTGCGGGGCACCAACACATATGTGTAGGTGTATGTCCTTGGAGGATGTGCACTGAACTGATCCGCTATTGGATCTTCAGATGGTTGATTATACCTAATGTCAACTGAAGATCCAACGGTCACAGTAGCATCGTTGGTCCTTTGACTTGAGACATTGATCGGATCTTACACGAGAACTGGAATGGTTTAATTACTTAGCTAAGTGACTTTAACCATAAGTCATGAGTTGCCGAGTCATTAACCACTCCAGGATACGTGTGAAGATCATCAATGGTCAAGAAGGGATCGCTCACTGTCAGGTATATATCAGACAGTTAGAGGGTCATGACATTGACGCTCCGTTAAATCCCTGGCCAGGGTCGTGTGAGTTCGTTTAGAACGGACGTCATACACTTTAAGGAGGTCATAGTCAAATGGTACGATCATGGGGTTTGACAGAAACCGTACCCTCGATCGTACCAGACTCATAGAAGGAGCGAGGGATTATATCGATGCGGTAACTGTGCACTTACAGGTACCAGACATGCTGGTTTAAACCCGGCGTCCTCTAGGATCACGCGGATTTGCTTGACCCAACGTGATCGTAGGTTCGGAATGAATTAAACTATTATTCGGCTCTTGTAGAAGCGAATAATACGTTTAATTTACTTCTAATTAGGAATTAGAAGTTAATGGGCCTTAAACTAGAGTGACTATGGGCCTAGAGGATCACACACAATGGATTCTTGGGTGACGGATAATTATTATACAAATGTATGTATTATTTCCTTTTAATTCCTTTTGGAAAGGAGTGTAAATGGAGTTTAATACATATGTATAATATGAGATGGGATATATATACAGTTTCGGTCTTTTGGAGCCCTTTTCTAATAAGCCTAAACTCTATATATAGCCATCTACGTGAGTTCATTCGAACTCTTGGGCTTCTCCTTCCAACCCCCCCTTAATGCTAATCAAGCATTAAGCATTAAGGAGAGGATTAGCCTCCCCCTTTCTCCCCCTTGCTCTCTCTCTCTCCAGAAGGTGATAGAGCCGGGGAAGGTCGTGCCGGGGAGGTACCGTCGCTGCGCAAGGGTCCGTGTGGATCTGCTCTAGAGGCCGTACAGCTGTGCGGCTCGGTTTCTCTGCATCGGGCTTAGCGGACAGCGTCGTTCCGCGCAAGGTGAAACACGCAACCCGTAATTAGGGTATTAGAAACACCTATTAGAGCACAGATTAAGCTTTCCATAACACCGGAATAGGGCAAATTAAATTTTTGTTATCCGCTGCGTCGCCCGTAGGTGCTGTGCGAAACCTTACAGTGGTATCAGAGCCAGGTTCGCGCTCTGGTCGGTGTTTTTAGCGCCGTTTAGAACCATGCTTTAGGGGAAATTAAATCTTCAATTATTATTTGTTGAAAGAGATCTAGGCGTCTCTGTTCTTCCTGGATGTTGGGCATCCAAGCAGCAAATTTTAAAAAAAATTTTTTTTTTTTTAAACCCCGTTTGGGCGCACTGCGCCCTGGGCGCAGTGCGCCCGCCGCGTGCGCCGCGTGGGCGGCGCACGCGGCACCCGCGGTCAGCGCCCGTGGGCGCTGACTGCGGGGGGGCGGGCGGGGCGGCGCCCTCGTGCGGGCGCGCCGCAGGCGGCGCCCGCCACGCGGGCGCCCGCGAGCGGGCGCGGGCGCGCCCGCCCACGCCTTCCGCGTGGGCGGCCGCGCCCTGCGGGAGCCGCGGAAATTTTTTTTTTAAAAAAATTTGCTTATTTTATTTTTTAATTTATTGATGCATATCTAAATATATATATTAGATATATATATATCAAAATGCTCAGTAAATTATATAGAATTTTATTTCATAAGTTAAATAGTATTATCTTAATAGTAAATGTCGAATGGTAAATTTTATTTAACCGATTTGAATTTACCAAGGTGAGATAATTACTTTTTATCTTGAGATAAGATGATAATAATTGAAGTTACTTCAGTAAAATTTGAGTTTTTGAAATTTTAATTATTAGATAATTAGAAAATTTAAAATTTAAATTTTATTGAAGTTAAATGTGAAAAATTTAATTATTTGAATTTTAATTATTAGATAATTATTAAATTCAAATTTTGAAATTTAAAAAATTACTAATTGAGGATAATTACATTATTTTAAATTTATTTTCAAACAAAAATTATTGGATAATTAGTTTGAATTTAAATTTAAATTATTGGCAAGTTTAAATTTTGAATTTAAATTTGATTATTAGATAGTTAAATTTAAATTTAAATTTAATTAATTATCTCAATTAGATGCCCCTATAAAAAATGATGGTTCTTAACGTGCGTTACTTTATTTACCTTGTATTGGCCTGCTTGTATGTTTAATTTTAATTAATCATGCTTTGATTTTTAAAATTAAACAAAGCTAGCCTGTTTTTGTTTGCACATCCCATTATTAAATTCAAAAGTAAGGATTATTTTCAGAAAATAACCCTTGATTGATTTTATTTGAATGGGTTGGCAAGTGATCATGTGCTTGGATTAATGTAATTAATTAGGGTCTGCGAACCTCCTTTCTCTCTCTGTTGAAATTCCAATGTACTTCTATCTTCCTCCATTGTTGTACTCGCCCTAAGGGCTGCTGGAATTTGAGTCACATGTAATTTAATTTTTCCGGCCTGCGTGCCGTGTAAAAGTTGTAATTAATGCGGCGTCGACGATTGAAAGCGTGGAGCACACCCGACGAGGACGATCCAGCTGCTTCGGAAGCGGGCCGGATGTCTTAGTTACATTAGGGTTAAAGTCCATGATCACTTGCGTTTATTTTTGCATTGGATGCATTTATTTTGTTCAAACTACTAGGTACGGTAAATATATTGGATATATTTATATTACCACCTAGGGTGAGATCAAGATAAAATTAAATTCCCTCGCGTTTAAATTTTAGATCTGGTAAGCGTGGCTCTAGGAGTCGTCGTGGCCCTCCATCATTATGGAGTGAATGAACGTCTTCATTTCATGGATTTGTTGTGCTTTCCACAAGGTCCATGAGTTTGGGGGCGGGATTAAACTCCAAGGCTCGGCCTCAATGGGGTGAGGAATTGAACTCGGCCTTGTTGTGCTTTCCACAAGGGTCGGGTCATGAACTCATTGCTATGTAGTAATGATGGTTAGATCTAACCGAGAATATCCTTTGTTGTGCTTTCCACAAGGGGATGATTTCTCGGGGGCCGAATATCGGATATTGCATTAGATGCAAGTGCTTGTTGACTGCCCTTGAGATGGTGTATGGCTTGTTGTGCTTTCCACAAGGTCGTACATCAGTATCGTTGGGATTCCGACCCACTAGGTTGATCTCGTTGATCTCCCGTTCTATATACTGAGGGTTATATAGTTCGATCGAAAAATAGTGGGACTAACTAAGATAGAAAACCACATCTAAGTTAGAATTTGAACACATGCTAAGTTGTCTTTTATTTCTTATCCAAATTACAATGTCGTCGTCCAATTCCCTCCGTGGCATCTTGGATGCAAATCGCTTAACTGGACCGAACTACTCGGATTGGCTGCATAACCTACGCATAGTCCTTACCGCCGAAAAGATTGCATACGTGTTGGACACGGTTCATTCTGAGCCAGCTCCTGATGCCGACAAGAGCGAGTTACTGGCATATGCCAAGTGGTCTGAGGACTCCTCCCTTGCCCAATGTTGCATGTTGGCCTCTATGACTCCCGAGCTACAGAGGTAATTTAAAAAGACTGATTGTAGAAGTATACTTCTCAATCTACGCCAGCTCTTCGGGGAGCAGGGTAGGATTGAGAGGTATGACATCTCCAAAAGGCTTTTCAGGACACGGATGTCTGTGGGTTCTTCAGTACAGGCTCATGTACTGAAAATGATGGAGTGGATAGAGAGACTCAATGCACTGGGGTTCAAGTTAGATCTTGAACTGTGCATTGATCTTATACTCCAGTCATTGCCCGATTCCTTTTCTTCCTTCATCATAAACTTTAACATGAATAGAATTGATGCAACTCTCCCGGAGCTGCTCAATATGTTAAAGAGTGCTGAAGGAACTATGCAGAAAGATAAACCATCTTCGTCTGTAATGGTTGTTGGTCGGGCCAACAAGAAAAGGAAGGCCTCTCAAATATCCACAACAAGTAACAAAGGGAAGGGAAAGAAAAAGGCCACGGGTAAGCAACTCGCCAAAGTTGACAAAGGGAAGGGCAAGAACAATGAAAAGGAAGATAAATATTTTCGATGCGGGGAAACTGGGCATTGGAAAAGGAATTGCAAGGCAATTCTAAATGAAGATATTTTTATCATATACTTTAATTTGTCATATATGGAATCCACATCATGGGTATTGGATACTGGATGTGCATCTCATATCTGCAATTCTGTGCAGGTGCTGGCAAATAGAAGGCGATTGGGAAAAAATGGGATTGAACTGAGGATGGGCAATGGAGCTTTGGTTTCTGCCAAAGCTGTCGGGACTGCACGCCTCAGTTTACCTTCAGAAGTCATTCTGGAGCTGAATGACTGTTATTATGTTCCTAATATTATTAAGAACATTACTTCAATCTTTGGCTTGTATAACATTGGATATACATTGGCTTTTAATAGCACTGGGTGCTCTATAATGAATAATGGTTTGGTTATAGCCAATGGTTCATTAGTCAATGGTCTATATGTATTAGATACACGTTCTAATGTTATGCAAATTTCCAATGCTGATGAAGTGAATTCTGCATATCTATGGCATTGCAGACTTGGTCATGTAGGTGAGAAAAGAGTCTCTCACTTACACTCAAATGGGTATTTGAATTCATTCGAATTCAAGCCATTTGATACCTGTGAGTCGTGTCTCATGGGGAAAATGACTAAGTCTCCCTTTGGTGGACATGGAGAAAGGGCTGTTGACCTTCTCGAGCTCATACACTCGAATGCGTGTGGACCCATGTCCATAGAAGCAAAAGGAGGTTATCTCTATTTCATTTATTTTATTGATGACTTCTCTAGATATGGCTATGTGTATTTAATGAGACATAAGTCACAAGCCTTTGAGAAGTTTAAGGAATACAAGAATGAAGTAGAGAAACAGACTGGCAAAAGTATTAAGGCTCTTCGATCGGATCGAGGAGGTGAATACTTAAGCCATGAATTCACTTCTTATCTTAAAGACCATGGAATAGTTTCTCAGTGGACACCACCGTATACACCACAGCACAATGGTGTATCCGAGAGGAGAAATAGGACCTTGTTAGACATGGTCCGATCCATGATGTCTATGTCAGGACTACCCTTGTCTCTCTAGGGCTATGCGTTAGAGACTGCGGCTGATTTATTGAATAGGATATCAAGTAAATCAGTTCCTTCTATTCCATATGAGATATGGAAGGGCAGGAAACCAAATTTTAATCACATTAAAATTTGGGGGTGTCCTGCTCATGTAAAGAAGAACGAGAGTGATAAGCTTGAGTCAAGAACCGATAAGTGTAAGTTTGTGGGATATCCAAAGGAGACGTTTGGATATTATTTCTATCACCCTTCTGAGCAAAGGGTCTTAGTGGCCAAGAGAGCTGTGTTTCTGGAAAGAGAATATCTACTCCAGAAAAATAGTGGGAGCCAGATAGAATTGGACGAGGTCCAAGAACCACAACCCATAGACACAAACTCATTAGATGAGACTGTATCGGTTGATCCTATTCAAGGTGAAACACTGACACTACGGAGATCTGGTAGACTACCGAGAGAACCTGAGAGTTATGTTGGACATGTCTCAGAGGGGTCCTCTAAGATATGTATCGATGAGGATGATGATCCTCAATCGTACCAGGAGGCGATCCGTAGTGTAGATTCCGAGAAATGGCAAGAGGCAATGGATTCAGAGATACAATCCATGTACACCAACAAAGTTTGGAACTTAGTTGATGTACCTGAAGGGAAGGTCCCTATCGGCTGCAAATGGATTTTCAAAAGGAAAATCGGTACAGATGGACAGATTGACACATACAAGGCTAGACTAGTGGCGAAAGGATATCGTCAAAGGCAAGGCATTGACTATGACGAGACGTTTTCGCCGGTAGCCATGGTTAAGTCAATCAGAATCCTCCTTACCATTGCTGCATACCTGGATTATGAGATCTGGTAAATGGATGTGAAGACAGCTTTTCTTAATGGAAACCTGTCAGAAGAGGTGTACATGGTACAACCTGAGGGATTCACCTCCAAGCCACATCCTAATAATGTATGCAAACTTCAAAGGTCCATTTATGGATTAAAGCAGGCATCTAGAAGCTGGAACTTAAGATTTGACGAGGCTGTCAAATCTTTCAACTTCATTCGGAATGAAGATGAACCCTGTGTTTACAAGAAGGTCAGTGGGAGCTCAGTGACCTTCTTGGTCCTTTATGTTGATGACATCTTACTCATTGGGAATGATGTAGGGATATTGACATCAACTAAGTCTTGGTTGTCCAAGACTTTCTCCATGAAGGATTTAGGAGAAGCATCCTATGTGCTGGGCATAAGGATCTATCGAGATAGATCTAAAAGAATGTTAGGATTATCCCAATCCATGTACATAGATACTATCCTCAAAAGGTTTAGGATGGAAAATTCCAAGAGAGGTCTCATTCCCATGAGACATGGAATTTGCCTATCCAAGGGGATGAGTCCTAAAACTTCTGAGGAGGTGGCACACATGAATAAGGTACCCTATGCTTCGGCGATAGGGTCAATCATGTATGCAATGCTATGTACACGGCCTGATGTTGCCAATGCTTTAAGCATTGTCAGTAGAAATCAAGCAAATCCAGGCGAAGAGCACTGGAAGGCAGTAAAGGGTATCCTTAAGTACCTGCGAAGGGCTAAGGATCTTTTTCTGCTTTATGGAGGAGAGGACCTACAGCTTAGAGCTTACACAGATTCTAGTTTCCAGTCAGATACAGATAACTGCAAATCCATGTCTGAATTTGTATTCATGTTGAATGGAGGGGCAGTCAGTTGGAGAAGCCGTCTGGATGAAGAAATTCATCTTGGAACTTGGCGTAGTTCCCGAGATAACAGCTCCCATCCCATTATTTTGTGATAATAATGGGGCCATCGCCCAGGCGAAGGAACCGAGATCTCACCAAAGGTCAAAGCATATTCTCAGGCGCTTTCACCTTATTCGGGAGATTGTTGATCGTGAAGATGTGATGGTAGAGCGTGTACCGTCAGAAGACAACATAGCAGATCCACTGACTAAGCCATTGACACAGACTGTATTTGAGCGTCATCGGGATAAGATGGGCCTCAAAGTTGTGGGCAATTGGCTGTAGTTCAAGTGGGAGATTGTTAGTGTTGGTGTGCTACAGGCCAATTTCGGGTCGGGTAGATCCAATAGTTGTACGATCTTGTTCATTAATAAAGTGGTGTTTGAGCGTAAATATGCGATTGTGTTACTTTACGTTGTCCCTAGGATATGTGGTTGTAAAGTCAGCTCGAGATGGGATCTCGAACATGAGACTTACTTTACATGAACACATACCTTAAACTGTTCCTGGTTGGAGGGTAATCACTCGGGGACTTTGATTACCTATTAAACCAGTACACATGATGTGTCAGTGACCAGTCTCATGGTCATTGGTGCGGGGCACCAACACATATGTGTAGGTGTATGTCCTTGGAGGATGTGCACTGAACTGATCCGCTATTGGATCTTCAGATGGTTGATTATACCTAATGTCAACTGAAGATCCAACGGTCACAGTAGCATCGTTGGTCCTTTGACTTGAGACATTGATCGGATCTTACACGAGGACTGGAATGGTTTAATTACTTAGCTAAGTGACTTTAACCATAAGTCATGAGTTGCCGAGTCATTAACCACTCCAGGATACGTGTGAAGATCGTCAATGGTCAAGAAGGGATCGCTCACTGTCAGGTATATATCAGACAGTTAATGGGTCATGACATTGACGCTCCGTTAAATCCCTGGCCAGGGTCGTGTGAGTTTGTTTAGAACGGACGTCATACACTTTAAGGAGGTCATAGTCAAATGGTACGATCATGGGGTTTGACAGAAACCGTACCCTCGATCGTACCAGACTCATAGAAGGAGCGAGGGATTATATCGATGCGGTAACTGTGGACTTACAGGTACCAGACATGCTGGTTTAAACTCGGCGTCCTCTAGAATCACGCGGATTTGCTTGACCCAACGTGATCGTAGGTTCGGAATGAATTAAACTATTATTCGGCTCTTGTAGAAGTGAATAATACGTTTAATTTACTTCTAATTAGGAATTAGAAGTTAATGGGCCTTAAACTAGAGTGACTATGGGCCTAGAGGATCACACACAATGAATTCTTGGGTGACGGATAATTATTATACAAATGTATGTATTATTTCCTTTTAATTCCTTTTGGAAAGGAGTGTAAATGGAGTTTAATACATATGTATAATATGAGATAGGATATATATACAGTTTCGGTCTTTTGGAGCCCTTTTCTAATAAGTCTAAACTCTATATATAGCCATCTACGTGAGTTCATTCGAACTCTTGGGCTTCTCCTTCCAACCCCCCCTTAATGCTAATCAAGCATTAAGCATTAAGGAGAGGATTAGCCTCCCCCTTTCTCCCCCTTGCGCTCTCTCTCTCCAGAAGGTGATAGAGCCGGGGAAGGTCGTGCCGGGGAGGTATCGTCGCTGTGCAAGGGTCCGTGTGGATCTGCTCTAGAGGCCGTACAGCTGTGCGGCTCGGTTTCTCTACATCGGACTTAGCGGACAGCGTCGTTCCGCGCAAGGTGAAACACGCAACCCGTAATTAGGGTATTAGAAACACCGATTAGAGCACAGATTAAGCTTTCCATAACACCGGAATCGGGCAAATTAAATTTTTGTTATCCGCTGCGTCGCCCGTAGGTGCTGTGCAAAACCTTACAGCTACGCATGTAGACACACACGTACTCACCTGAAGATTGGTCCAAAGCCCCTTCACGCAAATCCATACATTTTTTTGAATGATTTTAGAGGGAGGGAAACCCTCTACGTATAAAAAATATCCCTAGGGCTTTTGGTCCAAGGTTGGGAAGTTCTAAATGCTGTTACGAATTTCAAATCCCCAGAGTTATGATGTAGTTGCTAAGGTTTCTGAGACTCTCGAGAGCCTTCCCCCTTCCTTCTGCTATCCCAAATGCAAGTCAAGGATGAGAGAAGCTCGAGCATCGCATGGAGGAGGTCCTACGTCTAACGGTCAAAAGAGAAGCGTCATCCACAAAGGGCGGTCATCGATTTGGCCACCCAAATCTCCTAAACAGCCATCGATCTAGCCACCTCCTGCTGGTCGACAGGTAGCCCCCGTCTCTCTCTACCCTCCCTTCCATTCTTTGCTGCATTTTAGTTTAGTTCGTCACATTTTCTTCCATTTCCGTCACATTGCATACACGATAGCATATCCTAGATCCCTGTCATAAGAGGTTTTAACCTCAAAATATAGAGAAGGTGGGTGGTGTTGACATACAAAATTTGAATATTACAATATACCACAACATGTTATAAGTTGTGGGAAGCCAAAGTGCACTGCCACAGGGTCAACCCTGACAACTCGGCATTGAAAAAATACAAGAAGAGAATCTAGATGGCCAAACCCCAAAGAATACCCCTCATATGTTGTCAACTCGCGTCCCAATGGACAAATTAAAGATTGCAAGAAGCCAAGGCAATCCGGAACAACACACTATTGCGGACTCCACCGTGAGGACTCAGCGGCAAAAAATACAAGGACGGGCTCGAGACACTCGAGCTTTGGAAAAGACCAACTGTGCTTCTATAATGGCCAAGTGGTGTCGAAGCACCATGAACCTGCGTCTTGGGGGGAATGAATTAAACTCAAAATCAGGGGAGTTCAAGGCACTCTTGAAAGGCACATAGGCACAGAACGGATTGTGGAAACCTGGGCATCAGAAGAAAAGAGCTGCGAACCGGCAGTGTCACGCCCCGAGATATATGTGTGCAGCGGAATTAACTCGGGGAAACTTGGACAGTCGGCAATACGCCTCAAGCTAGCAATATAATTAGAGTGCAAATCATTCACACATAAGATGAATGCACACTAATTGACCAAAAATCCAACTTTTATTGATAATAATCAAGTATACGAATGTTTGACTCTCTTTGGATATAATGACAACTAGACTCAACAAAAATGAAAATTACATGACTTAAAAAAAGGAAAATTACATGATGTGACTCTAGACTAACATAAAGACTCATGACACTCTAAGTCTTCTCTCGGGTCTTCAATCATCGCTCTCGAACCCACCATCGGAATACTCGGAATCCTATCCACTAGAATTTCCAGAAAGATTAGAAAAGTAGGGTAATGAGCACACTTACCCAGTAGGTATCTTCGTATCAACATGAATGTATACTTTAAGTAATTATATTTTCGCTCTAGAAAAGAAGGTAATGGAAAATGCGATATGACAACGAGATATGAACTATAGAGATATGAGGAATGTGAATAATAGAGCATGATCAAGCAAGACTAT
Organism: Amorphophallus konjac; assembly: GCA_022559845.1. Lineage (NCBI taxonomy): Eukaryota > Viridiplantae > Streptophyta > Magnoliopsida > Alismatales > Araceae > Amorphophallus > Amorphophallus konjac. The sequence goes on from CM040120.1 coordinate 239,908,173, forward strand.
AAAGTAAAGTGGCCTTTCATTAACGAGAATGTACTTCACAACCATAAAGGCTGTGCACTAGAAAGTCATGTCGAATAAAAAAGTACTTAGTAAGCATGTAAATTATCACAAGATTACCTCATGGATTTCACCAGTTTATAAAACAAGTACTCCTAGCGAAATACGATGCCAGTGCTCATCATACCCCATGGTTTATAGTATGTTTCCGTCAATCAGCCGAGGGGGCAAGCATCGAGCCCTTGGACACAATCAGTGTCTGATCTGTATCTTCACGTTATAAATCAAGCTACTTCCATGAGATATAAATAAATGTTCGGCCAATAAATGCACAATTCAACAATAGTTTCAAGATAATGTAACCAAGATAGATAACGCACCAATACGAGATAATGCGAGTTCAAGGATGAATTAAAGACAAGGTCATGCCACATGAGAAATCCGACAGCATAACGGTGTATTCGTTAACTTTCATATTCCATTAGTAACTTATTGAACAAGGTTTTAAGTCCAGATAATCCATAGACCATCTAGGAACATAGGAAAATCAACCCGTGGGTCAAACCTTGGGTTAAGAACACTTGAGACAGAAATGGTCATGCCTGGGCCATTTTCTTGAGATAGTGGTCTTAGCCTGGCCGCAACTAAAAGGTAGCGGTCCTGGGATGGCCGCAACTAGACAGAGTCGACACCAGTAAGAAAGAAGGGTCGACACAGTGAAAACTATGGGATATAACGGTCATGGTAAGGCTGCTAATTGACAATAGCGGTCTCCTTGGTGGCCGCAACCAGCCAGGACTCAAAAAAACACTGGTCATGTGATTGCTTTCTAGATAATTGGGCTTTGAGGGTACAACCAACTCGGCGTCCTAGTGGGAATCTCAGGCTCTCGGAGACTTACAGAGGTATTGAAACATGATCCCCTAGTCCGACAGAAGGAATATCCGACGGAGAGGTTTACAAGTCCAAGCAAGTGTGCCTATTATGTGCAAAGTGAACTACTGACATCGTATCGGAATACGTGCCATGTACTTAAGAAAGACTCAGAGATGAGAAGGGATCGGGTAAAAACAACGATGAAACCATCAATAAGACAAATCCACAAGGCATGTGAAATATGGTCTTTAATACAAAATTATATGGTTTTGGCATGAAATTATCATAGGATTAAAATAAGCATTTAAAACATGTAAGACATGCAATCTATCAAGGATGATGCACAATATAATCAATATCACGAATATGTAGTCAAAACTAGGAATAAAACTCATTTACCTATGTTCACCATGTATTTAATAGGGCTGATCTGCGCACTGTTTAGAGTTAACAGAGTGCAGGTCATAGAAACATAGTAGCGGTCCGGACATAGCAGCTATATTTAAATAGGGGTCTATCGGGCGACCGCTAACAGGAAATAGCGGTCTTCCTGTAGACTGCCTTTTGTCTCTCAGACAGAAGGTAAAAATCCTTTGTGGGTAGGCCTATTTTAGGGCAATAGATAAATGAAAATAATGCTAAATAGAGGGATAAGACATGATAAATCATAAGCAACGCATGGAGACACATGGTTTACATGAATTAAGCCAAAAATATTTACTTTTCTTATTAAAGGCATGGTTCATGCATGCAGTGATAACCTAGATACGCAGTCAAAATAAAACATCAAATTCTCTAAGTACAGTACATGAATTTACTAGAAACCAAAGGGCTTTTGTTCCTAACACGTTAATTTAGCCATCCATGAGATAACCTACAACTGAAAGTGCTCCTAAGGATCGAATTTTTGACTGGAAGTCGCTGCTGGATCCGACGCATCCTGCGTGGAACCGCCTATTTCTAGGCCTTCTAACTCTTCAACCTTTTGTCCTAAGTTCACAAAATTTGAAGGATAGGTAGAAGATACAAAGGAGATCAATTAATTATAAAGGTACCACTCGAACTAACCTCGTCTAGGGCTTCTAATTTCGTCTTCTTCCCTGAACGATGGCACTATTTCCTGTGTAGACGGCAGCGAAACAACAACTTCTGAGGCTTCTAGATCCTTAAAGACTCGACCTCCTAGCACAAAAATTGGAGGGATGTTAGACAATATAAAGGAGAACCAAATCTTCAAAAGCCATTACCTGAGATAGTGTCTCCTTACCTTCGAAAAATGCCATCCAACATTAGGGTTCACGTGAGTCAAAGTTGGCTCTATTTATAGGATTTGAGTTAGGGTTACTAGATTAGGTCAAAATAGAATCCTATTTTGGGCTCCAATCAATCCCTAAATGTCCTAGGCATGACTCCTTAGGAGATAACATCGATCTATGGGGGATTAAGGTGGGAAAAATTCCATTTTCCCACGCTTCTACTTCTCCCGTTTACGGAACATGATAGTGGTCGGCTTAGGACCACCTTTGTAGCAACTCAAAATTATATATATGCATTTATATGCAAAAAAAATAATGAAAGATGAAAATAAAATAAATGATAACTATTTGTTTATGTCTTTGAAGTGTAGAATATATAAACGCGAATCCTATCTCACGTGTTAACACGAACGGCGAGATTCACGGCACGATTATGAGAAGGCGAAGGCGTTAGTACTGTAGCATCCGATTTAAGAGAGAATTATTAGCTCTAATTAAATCTTAATTAGTGGATGATGTAATTTATTATCTAATTGAATAAATGAGGTCATGTATTATGTCATAAAGGGGGATTTATTTTAATATTTACATGTTAGAAATTAATGTCAACATAAATTGGTGTAATAGTAATATGAGTTAATGAAATAGGAAAATTAGGTGAAAAATTGACTTAGAATTAAATTAACAATAAAACATCATTGAATAAATGAGATAATTGATTATGTCATAAAGGGAGATTTATTTAAACATCCACATGTTGGAAATTATTGCCAACATAAGTTGGTGTAATAGTAATATGGGTGGAATAGAAAATTAGGTGGAAGATAGAATTAAACTAGCAATAAAATAATCATGGGACTTGGCCTATAAATAAGGCTTGGATCTTCCCTACTCAAAGCACAAATCCATTAAAGAAGTGCTAGTTGTAGAGAGGAGGAAATCTTGAAGTTGGAGGTGTGTTCAAAGTGTTCTTCGTTCTTATTCTTCTTCCTCTTCGATCTTCCACATGTAGGTATTCTCTCAGGCTAAACTCAAATTGATGCATGAATTAGATGTAGATGCATGTCTACTTTGATTCTATACCATTTTCCCTAATTTTTATTGAGTATTAAGAATGTTATCCATACAACTAGACATAAGATTCTAACCGAGATTTTTAACCGCTGGAAGATCCGTCTCGGATCACGGTATCTTTCTAAAACCGTGTTCCGGATGCACGATCTCCGCCCCAATCGTGATGTCTTCAGGTTCTAATTGAACCAATATATAATCTAGCATGTTAAATATGTCATGATAAGTTGCATATCATTCAAATTCACACACGATTAAGTTAAGGATATGGAAGATAATAATTCTATTCCATGAGTTTATATTTCTGTCCTAGTTCTTGTTACCTTCATGATATCTTTGATCTCCATGACTATATTATCTTTCTGACATGTTAAATGGAATCGATATTATCTGTTAAAATTACATGGGCTTAGTTGCATGATCGTGATCAATACGAGTTTAACGATTTCCATGTTATCGTGTTACCATGTTTTCGACAAGTCGCGTAGTTCGCTAGATTTCCAAAGAAGAATGGTGTCTAAGGAAAGAGGTCCATGGGCAAACGCTTTAAGTGGATAAATGGTTACTTAATTAGGTCCTCGTGAATACGAGGGGAGCCTCCCACTGTCTCACCTCTTGCCTGGCTGTGATTCTTCGATTTTCTAGTTAAGCTCTGACTGCGAAAAACGGGATAGAATTTTCGCTAGAATTGTTCCTCATTTTCAACATGTTGTGTAATTAGTAAGATTCCCAAGGAAAAACGGTGTCTAAGGAAAGAGGTCCACGGGCAAACGCTTTAAGTGGATAAGTGATTTCTTAATTAGGGCCTCGCAAATGCGAGGGGAGCCTTCCACTGTCCCACCTCTTACCTGGCCAAAATTCCTCGATTTTCTAGCTAAACACCCGACCGTAAAAAACTTGATCTAAACCCGTTTTACGAGATTTTTTACAAGGGCTGATTGTGCCTTGTCCGACAATCCAATCTTTTATCGACTTAATGTCATTAAACATGATGCCTTAAATCCTTTTCGAACTTCTCTTTCAACTACTTGTAATTCTTGTACTACTCGTACCTCGAATGATAAATTTTGCTAGATCTGTACTTTTTTTAGTAACCTTTACCTTGAAATTCTTTGGCCATACATATTATGTGGATGTCTAAATATATTTGGGATCTATGATCCATAACCCTAATGCCTGGCATTAATGGGGCCCGATCTGGTCCTGGGGGGAGCGCCTGAAAGTACTTGTGCCCATGAGAGTTGAATGACCTAGTGTGGCATTGCACCGAAGTGCTTGACTTGCTAGATTGATTTATGACATTCCACAGTTCGTGAATTACTTAAAATACTTGAATTACATGAAATACTTGACTTGTACATACTTGTATGAAATGGCCAATTCTATAGTAATACTTTCTACATGATCATCCTCTACTTGAACTTTACTCTTGATATCTTATCTACTTGCGATTTCATTCTTTACTCTCTCTCCTATTCATGTTCCATGTTTTATTTACGCTTCTTGGCATACCATAGTAACTTTATCTAAAAATGTTAATTACTTTAAGTTACATAGTATAGAGATATAAATCCTACTGAGCATTTCGCTCACCCTACATTTTTGGTTAACATTGCAGGTAGTTCCAACGATGAACCCCAAACACATAGGGATGGGCAAGAGTGAAACGAGGGATCAAGTTCATCTTAGTTATCTAGGTTTATGAGTGTTGCTCTTGCTAGAGTTATGTACATAGAAGTTGTATTATGCCTCTTAAGACTTAATGTTGTTGTAAAATTTTATTTCAATGAAATAAAAGTATCAGCTTTTCATTCTCTCTCTATTTGTGGTTGGATCCTATTATGCATGCTCTGATCGAAACGAGTGTTACGACTCGTCGCGTCTCGATATTCCGCGTCAGGACGTGATGGCCTTCTTCATATTGCGGTTGTGAGATAGACCGTTTCTTGGTGGTCTTTCTGAAATTTTTGGATATTATTATTTATCAACTATTTATTCCCTTTTAATCCAAAAATAACCTCAATTACGTTTCTATAATTGGGCTAGGGCCTAAGAGGCTTGGATTTGGGTCTTTTAGGCCTATTTGAGTGGGCTCAAACATATTTTAATATTTAGGCCTTTAGATAATTATCAATTAGCCCTTTATTCATTTGATAGCCCATTAAGCTTACTTATGACTTAAATAATTGCATTTAAATTCAGAAAATTCCCAGAAAAATTCTTATGATTCCAGAAAAATTCCAGGGATGCTACACCCTCCCCCACTTAAGAGAATTTGGTCTCCAAATTCAACACATGGCTTTACAGAGAGTGTATTGTACTTACAATTGAATAGTTCGGGGAATCGTTTGCGCATGACCTCTTCCGTTTCCCATGTGGCTTCTTGATCCAAGCACTTATTCCATCGGACCTTTACCATGGGAATAGTCTTGTTGCGAAGCTGACGTACCTCTCGATCAAGTATTTTGAGTGGTCTTTGCTCGTACGTCAGATCCTTCTGTATCACCAGATCCTCATGACTTATAATATGAAAAAGGTCATAGACGTACCTCTTGAGCATGGATACATGAAATACATCATGGATGCCAGACAATTGTGGAGGCAACGCCAATCGATAAACAACCTCGCCAACCCTTTCAAGAATTTCAAAAGGGCCAATGAATCGCAGGGTAAGCTTGCCTTTAATGCCAAATCTTCGAATTCCTCGACCTAGAGAAACCTTCAGAAATATATGATCTCCCACTTGAAATTCTAGGTCTCTTCTCCTGATATCAGCATAAGTCTTTTGTCTATCCTGAGCCATCTAAAGTCTCTCCCTAATCAGCTTCACATTTTCTATCGTATCTCGAACAAGATCAGGGCCTAGAAGTTATCTTTCTCTAACCTCACCCCGACATATAGGTGAACGGCAACTCTTACCATACAGTGCCTCAAATGGTGCCATTTAAAGGCTAGGTTGATAGCTATTATTGTAGGCAAACTCCACTAGAGACAAGTGGTCGTGCCAACTTCCACCAAAATCAATTGCATAGGCCATGAGCATATCTTCCACCACCTAATTGGTTCTTTCAGTTTGACCATCAATTTGAGGATGAAATGTAGTATTGAAACTCAACCGGCCGGGTCCCTAATGAATGTTGTAGACCCTTCCAGGATTGAGACTTGAATCGAGGGTCTCGATCAAATATAATAGTGACAGGGACTCCATGTAGTCTCACAATTTCCTTCATATACAAGGCAGCCAAAACATCCACGGACCATCGACTTTTAATAGGTAGAAAGTGAGCCGATTTGGTCAAGCGATCAATGATCACCCATATACCATCATGTCCTCCTCTTGACCTAGGTAGACCCATGATGAAATCCATCCCTACATTCTCCCATTTCCACTCGGGGATCTCCAAGGGATGTAATTTTCCAGCGGGCTTTTGATGTTCTGCCTTAACTTGTTGGCAAGTGAGGCAGCGTGATACGTAGTCCGCCACTTCTCTTTTCATATTAGGCCAACAAAAATTCCTTTTAAGATCTTGGTACATCTTGATAGCACCAGGGTGAATGGCATACCTTGATTTATGTGCTTCGTGCATAACCAGCTTTTTAGTATCGGCATGATCCGGTATGCAAATTCGACCTCATAATAGCAATCTTCCGTCAGTTTCCATAGAGAAATCTAGCCATTGATCAACATTATCCTCGATTTCGATCAGTGTGGGGTCATTCTCTTGCAACTTGATCAGGTCTTCTATCAATGTAGGTTGTGACCAGATATTGGCAATAAAACACTCTTCTTCCTCTAAATTAATATCTAGATTTAACTGGGCAAACTTAATAATAAGATTAGTCATACCTTTCATGAGGCTTGATAACATTCCTATTGGTTTTCTGCTGAGTGCGTCGGCTACAACATTTGCCTTGCCCGGATGGTATTGGATGGCGAAGTCGAAATCCTTGAGATACTCTAGCCATCTCCTTTGTCTCATATTTAACTCCTTTTGAGAGAAAAGATATTTCAGACTTTTGTGGTCTGAATACATCGTAAACTTCTCCCCATAAAGATAATGATGCCAAATTTTCAGAGAAAATATAACGGCAGCTAGCTCTAGATTATGAACTGAATAATTTTCCTCGTGCCGCTTTAGTTGTCTTAAGGCATAGCAAATCACCTTTCCATTTTGCATAAGAACGCACCTAAGGCCAACACCTGATGCATCCGTGTATACTTCAAACCCGCCGCCTTCGACAGGCAGTGCCAGTATGGGTGCAGTGGTGAGATGTTCTTTGAGAGTCAAGAAACTCTCCTCACATTCTGTGGTCCATACAAACGGATTTTCTTTTCTCGTAAGTCTTGTTAGGGGGATGGCGATTTTGGAGAAATCCTTGATAAACTACCGATAATAACCAGCCAGACCAAGGAAACTTCTAATTTCAGATATAGTTGTTGGTTGGCTCCAGTTCTTGAGAGCTTCTACCTTAGAAGGATCCACGGTAATACCTTCTTTGGAGATAACATGGCCAAGGAAAGATACTTCCTTTAACCAGAACTCACATTTAGTTAACTTTGCATATAGTTGATGTTCCCTTAATGTTTGCAAAGCATTTCTCAAATGTTCCTCATGCTCTTCCTTTGTCTTGGAATATATAAGGATGTTATCAATGAATACAACCACAAATCGGTCAAGATACGGCCTGAAAACATTATTCATGAGTTGCATAAATGCTGCAAGGGCATCGGTTAACCCGAACGGCATAACCACAAACTCATAATGTCCGTATCTACTTCGAAAAGCCATCTTGTGAATGTCCTCCTCCTTAATCTTCAATTGATGGTAGCCAGACCTGAGGTCAATCTTGGCGAAATACTCCGCACCAGAGATATGGTCAAATAGCTCATCAAAATGCGGCGGTGGGTACTTATTTTTTATGGTAAGTTGATTTAACTGCCAGTAATCAATGCACAGCCTGAGAGATCCATCCTTCTTCCTAACAAATAGGACCGGCGCACCCTAGGGGGATGTGCTTGGTTGAATGAAGCCTTTCTCCAGCAACTCCTGAAGTTGCTTCTTCATTTCCTTGAGCTCCGTGGGGGACATGCTGTAAGGGGCCTTTGACACAGGTGCTGCTCCGGGTGTGAGTTCAATAGAAAAATTGACTTCACTTTTGGGTGGTAGACCAGGTAAGTCAGAGGGGAAAAAATCAAGGAATTCCTTTACGACGGGAATTTCTTCTTTGAGGATTTCTTTGGAGTCGGTAATGACTACAGAAGCAAGGAAAGCGTCACATCCTTGCGAAATGAGTTTGCAGGCGTGAAGAGAGGGAATACGAGCAGGGTGTTTTCTATATTTGATTCCAAGGAAAGAGAATTTTGGAAGCTTGGGTTTATGGAAAGAAATTCTCCTATTACGACAATTGATCTCGGCATAGCGTTCGACAAGCCAATCTATATCTAGAATAGCATCATAACCTTCCATGTTAAGGCATACTAAGTTTGCGGGGAGGTTATGGCCTTCTATTGTTACCTCACTATCTGGGTAGTAAGTTGTTAATTTAGTTCTCGGACCTAAGGGTGTAGTTATGGCTAGGTCCGAAGGTAGAGAAACAGGTGCAATTGGCAAGGTTTTTGTAAAGGTAGTAGATATAAAAGAATGAGAGGCACCAATATCAAATAATACAAATGTAGGATGTGAATAAATGTGAATGGTACCTTCCATTAGCCCATCATCCTTGGGCACTTTTTCATCAAGAATAGCATTAAGACGCACTTGCCACTTGTGTCCACTGCTAGAAGATTGGTCCTTTATGAGAGGACAGTCCGGCATACGATGCTCCCGACTGCCACAGCGTAAGCAGGCGCCTAGACGCTTTCAGCATTCCTCGACCGAATGGCCAAATTTCTCGCATAATGAGTAAGCCGCCATGACTTGCTTTGTAGTGCCCCAGAATTTTATATAAATAATTTTCTAGAATTTATAAAGGCCTAAATATATTAATAAAAGAATTCTGAGACTAATAAGTCATCATAGGCCCAATTAGGTTGAATAATTAACCAAGCCTATTTACACATCATCTAAAAGGGTTTAAGGCCCAAAACCATTAAGTTTGGCCCATATTCTAGAAGGTTACTTAGCTTATTTAAGGATAAAAATGAATTATATAAATAATAATATGGAAAAATGAATAAAAGAGTTTTATTTATTTGAAACTCTATATACGTTGAATGTAACGGTCTATCGTGCGACCGTCACATGCTTGTAACGCATGGGTCTACGACCGTTACACTCTGTGAATTCCGTAAGCTAAAGAGTTTGATTCATGTTGAACTCTGGGAACAATAAATGTAATGGTCTATCGTGAGACCGTTACATGCCTCTAACGCACCTGCATTAGACCGTTACATCCTGTTAGTTCCGTGAAGGAAAGAACAAGTACAAAGATCAAAACTTTGGACTCTTATCCACTAGAGATCAACATAGGAAGAGTTCATAACACCACTAAGGACTCTTAGAGATCAGGTTTTAACAGATTAAGGACTCTAGAATCGATCTAATCTTCAAACCCTAGCTAGAACCTTATAAATAGGACCTAGTTCTGAACTGCGCGACCCTAACTTTTGCTCGCGTGGAATCAAGGTAAGGAGTCATAATCTCGGGTAAGTTCTTTAGAAGGATTTGTTTACAATACTATAGACTAACTCCTCTCCAAATTTCACATCTTTAGGTCAAGAAGTCGTGGAGTTCGAGCCCAAGGAAGTCGCTGAAAAGTCACAGGAATAAGGGAACTAGGGCTCGGTGTTCAGACCATAATTGGAAGTTTTAAAGCCTAGACAAGAGGTAGGTTATCTCATGAACGGCAAAAACAACTTGATAGGACTATAAGTCCTCTGGTTTGATTGAATTTCATGCATAGTAGAGCATCAATTTCATATTTTACTAAGTTCTATGCATTACATGCATCTCTTAGCCTAATTGGAAATTTAAAAAGATGTATCTTGTCTATTTCACGGATACCCACGCATATAGATAGCCTATACTTCGTTATCATGCCTAGAATAGACATGGTATTTGATTTACAGACATGATGTGAGTTGATACCTTAGGTTTTATATCACTTTCTGTTAGCAGACCCTCTGACGCATCAGCGTAGGACCGTCACACTCATGTAACGGCCTTACAATAGACCGTCACACACTCTGTTATATTTAGATTTCACTGGTATCTCTAACGCACTCGGACAGACGCGTTACATACTGTAACGGCTGTTCGACAGACCGTCACCTTCACTGTGACGCACCACTGATAGACCGTCAGAAGCCCTGTGTTCTGTCAACCCTAGACAGAATAAGATTCGTCAATCTTACTTATTATTAAGCCTAGTTGATTAGAGTTTTCACCTGATTATGTGAATTTAAGGTTATTTTAATTATTCATAATAGGGGTTGCATGATTTCAGGAACTTAATGGTATTTTAAGTTATGTTAGTTTCATAAGCCAAAAATTCTATAGTCTTGTATTCTAAATCATGATTCTTTTAACTATTGTATTGTCGGAGTTTTCATCATGATTTTCACGTTGATACTTGTATCTCTTTATCAATAGAGTCATTTCTATAAGTACATGGCACATACTCCGGTATGTTGACCATTAGTTCACACTTTGCACTATAGGAACACAATCTTGGACTTGAGGACCTCTCTATTGGATATTCCTTCCAATGGACCAGGAAATCTTGTTTCAAGGCCTCCGTAATTCTCTGCGAGCATGGGATTCCCACTAGGACGCCGAGTTGGTTGTACCATTAAAGCCGATTAACTAGAATACACTATCGTTGTTTTCTGGATCTAGTAATGTAACGGCCTTACATTGGACCGTCAAGCTCACGTAACGGCCCATTGCATGACCGTCACATTTCTCTGAGTCTATTTTTATCTTTCTGGACTCGGATCACTGTAACGGCCCACTACTGGCGCGTCACATTATGTAACGGCCCAGCAGATGACCGTCACACAGCTTGTATATGCTAACACAAGGTTTGACCAAAGGGTTGATTTTCTAAGGTTCTAGATAGACTAATGATAATCTAGAACTTATCATATTGATCAAGAAACTTAATATAATGAATGAAAAATAAAGAATGTACTGTTATGCTGCCGATTTATTTCCATAAGTATAGCATAGTCTAAGTCATTCTTGATCTCATATATTCAAATTGAAGCGTTCATTCATTGATTTTCATTATTTGGAATTGTTATATTCTTGGCCATACTTTACTGTTACATGCGTGGAAGTTGCTTAATTTATACCTGAAGATGCGATCGAGCACTGATTATATTCAAGGGCTCTATGCTAGTCCCCTCGGTTGATTGCTGGAAACATACTATTTTATAAACCATGGGGTATGATGCTACTGGCGTCACATTGTGCTGGGAGTACTATTTCTATAAATAAGTGAAGATCCACGACACGACATGACATTCTTGCTTGATATTCCACAGAAATTCACGAAGCACTTGCTCATAAGCATAAGATGCTAAAGTGATGAATATGTGGCTTGCTAGTACATTCTCGATATATTCTTGTTCATGAAAGGCCAATATCATGTTCTTGTTATATTCTTGCTAGTTCGTTCTTATTCTCATTCCATTTTATATGATTGTCTTGTTACTTTGATTTAATCGCGTGATCATCGCATTGCATGATTTTACCTTATTTCTTTAGAGCAAAAATATTAATCACTTTAATAGTGCCTTCATGTTGATGCGAAGATACCTACTGGGCAAGTGTGCTCATTACCTATTTCTAATCTTTTTCAGGAAATGAAAGTGAGTCGGGTTCGGATTCGGATTATTCAAGTAGCGGATCCGAGAGTGATTAAAGATGAGCGAAGACTTAGGAAGTCTATAATGTCTAGATTGAGTCAATGTAATTTTCCTATTTCTTGAGTCTAGTAGAATGAAAGATGATGGAAAGTGGTTGTATTTCAAATATTGATCATTTATGAAATAAAGTTGGAGTTTGATTAAATTCTATGTAATTGTATTTATGTGTGTAATTGTATTGCGCTCTGGTCGTTCTTGCTTGCAAGAGACTTATCATGCCGCCTGTTCGCGCTCCCTGAGCGAGTCTTCCGCTGTCATAAAGGCTCGGGACGTGACAATTAAGTTGGTATCAGAGCCTAAGTCTCAGGACTTAGGGAAAGGAATCATGTCATAAGATAAGTCCAAGGTTTAAGGACCCCTACCTATGAACTAAGGAAGAAATTCCATACCCATGTGAGGATTAGGTAGAGCCCGGGATAAGATAATTAATTAGCTTTAAGGTTGATTTTCATGAGAAATAACAAGTTGTTATTTTTCTCTCTCAGGTACCCTATTTTACAAATGGCTCATCGCGTAGATTGGGACGGTATGCAACAAACAGTTGCCGACCTCACTCAGGCATTGCAAACTATAGCACAAGGTGGTGCAGGGGCAAGGGCTGGTGACCTACATCGCAACTTCCGGAGTCTAAATCCTCCACGATTCTATGGATCTTCAAATCCCGATAAGGCAGAAAATTGGATCGATGAGATGAATATGATATTTGACGTTATTCAATGCACTGATCAGGAGAAGGTGCATCTAGCAACATTTCAACTAAATAAAGATGCCCGTACATGGTGGAAGTCGGTTCCGGCACCTCCGGCCGATGCACCTCATACATGGGACGGTTTTCTTACTTTATTCCGTACCAAGTATTTTTCCGAACATGTAAAAGAAATGAAGGCCATGGAGTTTGCCTCCCTTCGTCAAGGGATGATGTCGGTGGCAGAATATGAGCTGCAGTTTTCAAGACTAGAACCATATGCACCACACCTTATTAGCACGGAATTATTAAAAGCAAATCGATTTATGGACGGGTTACGACCCGGTTTCATTCAGTAACTTGGGACACAGAATATCCGCACTTATGCGGAGATGGTTCAGAGGGCATATCTATGCGAGAGGACCTTAGAGAAGGTCAAAAAGTTGAAAGGAAAAGGAGAAGAATCTAGCCGACGATCTGATCGGCATTATAAGAAGGAGAAGTTTAGCATCACGGAACCATACAAAAGCCGTGACATCAAGAAAAGATCAAGGAGCGGGAATGTTGGAAGTTCCCAGAAGAATAATAAAAAGGTTAAGGAAGAGAAGGAGAAAGTTGCCTCGGCATGCACTTTTTGCGAGAAATTCGGCTACTCGGCTGAAGAATGCTGGAAGCCCCTCGGTGCTTGTTTGCGTTGTGGAAGTAGAGAGCATCGTGTGCCAGATTGCCCCCTTATGAAAGATCAATCAACTAATGGAGGACGTAGGAGGCATGCTCGTCTCAATGCCGTTCTAGACGAAAAGGAAGCGCCCAGGGATGATGGGCTTATGGAAGGTACTCTTCAAATTTGTTCGCGTCCTGCATTTGTGCTATTTGATACTGGTGCCTCTCATTATTTTATTTTCACTACCTTTGCAAAAACGTTATCAATTGCATCAGTCCCCTTACCTTCAGATCTTGCTATTACTACACCTTTAAGATCTAGAACCAAGCTCACCGAGTATTATCCTAATAGCGAAGTGATAGTAGAAGGTTACAATCTCCCCGCAAACCTCGTGTGCCTTGACATGAAAGGTTATGATGCCATTTTAGGGGTTGATTGGCTTGTAGACCATGATGCTTATATCAATTGCCGAAATATGATTATATCTTTTCGAAAGCCCGGTCTTCCAAGATTTTCTTTTCTTGGCATCAAATACAAGAAACATCCTACCATTATATCTTCTCTTCACGCTTGCAAGCTTATCTCGCAAGGATGTGAAGCTTTTCTTGCTTCAGTCATTATCACCGAATCTAAGGAAATTGTCCTAGCAAACATTCCTATTGCAAATGAATTCCCAGACGTGTTCCCATCTGAACTACCTAGTTTACCGCCCGAGAGGGAAGTAAACTTTACCATTGAACTCATTCCAGGAGCAGCACTTGTTTCTATAGCCCCTTACAGGATGTCCCCCACAGAACTCAAGGAACTAAAAAGGCAGTTGCAGGAACTACTAGACAAGGATTTCATCAGACCTAGCACATCCCCTTGGGGTGCGCCGGTTTTATTTGTCAAGAAGAAGGATGGTTCTCTCAGGCTATGCATCGATTACCGGTGACTGAATCAGCTGACAAGTAAAAATAAGTATCCATTGCCGCATATTGATGAGCTCTTCGATCAGCTTTCGGGAGCAGAATATTTTTCTAAGATTGACCTCAGATCATGTTATCATCAGCTTAGAATCAAAGAGGAAGATATTTATAAATCGGCTTTTCGAAGTCGTTATGGCCACTATGATATCGTGGTAATGCCGTTTGGGTTAACTAATGCCCCAATAGCATTCATGCAACTTATGAACAGTGTCTTTCAGCCATATCTAGATCAATTCATTGTCATCTTCATCGATGATATCCTGATATACTCCAAGATAAAAGAAGAACATGAAGAACATCTTAGGATAGCTTTGCAAACACTTAGAGAACACAAGCTTTACGCCAAACTCAATAAGTGTGAATTCTGGCTCAAGGAAGTTTCATTCTTAGGCCACATTATTTCGAAAGAAGGTATTACTGTGGATCCTTCTAAGGTAGAAGCTGTCAGAGATTGGAGTCGCCAACGACTGTATCTGAAGTAAGAAGCTTTTTAGGTCTTGCTGGTTATTATAGAAGATTCATTAAGGACTTCTCAAAGATAACAGTTCCTTTAACTAGACTCACCAGAAAAGAAAATCCTTTTGTCTGGTTAGAGGAATGTGAGAAGAATTTCCAAACTCTTAAAAATCATCTTACAACAGCCCCTGTTTTGTCACTACCAATGGAGGGTGGTGGATTTGAGGTATATACGGATACGTCTGGAATTGGCTTAGGATGTGTCCTTATGCAAAATGGAAAGGTGATTTGCTATTCTTCAAGACAATTGAAACGTCACGAAGAAAATTATCCTGTACATGATTTAGAATTGGCAGCGGTTATTTTCACCTTGAAAATTTGGCGTCATTATCTTTATGGAGAAAAGTTTACGATCTACTCAGACCACAAGAGCTTGAAATATTTATTCTCTCAGAAAGAGCTTAACATGAGGCAGAGGAGGTGGTTAGAACATCTCAAGGACTTTGATTTTGCTATTCATTATCATCCTGGCAAGGCAAATGCTGTAGCAGATACACTCAGCAGAAAACCAATGGGTATGTTATCAAGTCTCATGATTAGTGTAACTAACCTTATTCCTTAATTTGCTTAGTTGAATTTAGATGTTGACGTTAAGGAAGAAGATTCCTTCATAGCTAATATCCGAGCTTAACCTACATTAATAGAGGATTTGGCCAAGTTACAAGAGGATGATCCAGTTTTACTGGAAAGTAAGGCCAATATTGAACAAAGGCCGGATTTTTCTACTTCTAATGATGGAAGATTGCTATTCAAGGGCCGAATGTGTATACCGGATCATGAGGATACAAAGAAATTGATCCTAGAAGAAGCACATAAATCAAAGTACACCATTCATCCAGGAGGTACAAAAATGTATCATGATCTCAAAAGAAACTTTTGGTGGCCCAATATGAAGAGGGAAATAGCTGACTTCGTGTCTCGTTGTCTAACCTGCCAACAAGTTAAAGCTAAACATTTTAGACCCGCATGTAAATTACATCCCTTAAATATTCCTGAATGGAAATGGGAGAGCATAGGGATGGACTTCATTATGGGTTTACCTAAGACAAGAGGTTGACATGATGGCATATGGGTAATCATAGATCGATTGACTAAATCTGCACACTTCATACCAATAAAGAGTCGATGGTCTGTGGATATTCTAGTAGCATTGTACATAAAGGAAATTATCAAATTACATGGTGTCCCCGTCACTATTGTATAAGATAGAGATCCTCGATTCACATCACAGTTCTGGAAAGGTCTATAACATTCACTAGGGACCAGATTAAATTTTAGCACAACTTTTCATCCACAAACTGATGGTCAGACGGAAAGAACAAATCAGGTGGTAGAAGACATGCTCAGGGCTTGTGTTATTGATTTTGGAGGAAGTTGGCATGATCACTTACCTCTGGTGGAATTTGCATATAATAACAGCTATCAAGCAAGCATACAAATGGCACCTTTTGAAGCTCTATATGGGAAAAGTTGTCGATCTCAAATATGTTGGAGTGAAATAGGGGAAAAGCAATTTCTAGGCCCCGACCTTATCAGAGATTCTACGGAGAAAATCAAGCTCATTCAAGAGAGAATGAAAATGGCACAATATAGGCAAAAGTCTTATGCCGATAATCGAAGACGTGACTTGGAATTTCAGGTAGGAGATCATGTATATTTGAAAGTTTCTCCAGGTCGTGGTATTCGAAGATTTGGCATTAAAGGAAAACTAACTCCAAGATTTATTGGCCCATTTGAAATTCTTGAAAGGGTCGGTGAAGTAGCTTACAAACTGGCTTTACCTCCACAGTTAGCAGGAGTTCATGACGTATTTCACGTCTCCATGCTGAAGAAGTATGTATATGATCCAGATCACATCATCACTTATGACAATCTGGAGATTCAGAAGAACATGACATACGAGCAAACGCCAATAAAGATTTTGGAGCGTGAAGTGCGACAATTAAGAAATAAAGTTATCCCTATGGTCAAAATTCAATGGAAGAAAACATGGCCATACGAAGCAACATGGGAAACCGAAGCAGCCATGAGAAAAAGAATTCCAGAATTATTTAACTGTAAGTACACTCTCCATAATCAATGTCTTGAATTTGGGGACCAAATTCTTCTAAGTGGGGGAGGGTGTAGTGCCCCAGAATTGTATATAAATAATTTTCTAGAATTTATAATAACCTAAATATATTAATAAAAGAATTCTGAGACTAATAAGTCATCATAGGCCCAATTAGGTTGAATAATTAACCAAGCCTATTTACACATCATCTAAAAGGGTTTAAGGCCCAAAACCATTAAGTTTGGCCCATATTCTAGAAGGTTACTTAGCTTATTTAAGAATAAAAATGAATTATATAAATAATAATATGGAAAAAATGAATAAAAGAGTTTTATTTATTTGAAACTCTATATACGTTGAATGTAACGGTCTATCGTGCGACCGTCACATGCTTGTAACAATGGGTCTACGACCGTTACACTCTGTGAATTCCGTAAGCTGAAGAGTTTGATTCATGTTGAACTCTGGGAACAATAAATGTAACGGTTTATCGTGAGACCGTTACATGCCTCTAACGCACCTGCATTAGACCGTTACATCCTGTTAGTTCCGTGAAGGAAAGAACAAGTACAAAGATCAAAACTTTAGACTCTTATCCACTAGAGATCAACGTAGGAAGAGTTCATAACACCACTAAGGACTCTTAGAGATCAGGTTTTAACAGATTAAGGACTCTAGAATCGATCTAATCTTCAAACCCTAGCTAGAACCCTATAAATAGGACCTAATTCTGAACTGCGCGACCCTTACTTTTGCTCGCGTGGAATCAAGGTAAGGAGTCATAATCTCGGGTAAGTTCTTTAGAAGTATTTGTTTACAATACTTTAGACTAACTCCTCTCCAAATTTCACATCTTTAGGTTAAGAGGTCGTGGAGTTAGAGCCCAAGGAAGTCGCTGAAAAGTCACAGGAAGAAGGGAACTAGGGCTCGGTGTTCCGACCATAATTGGAAGTTTTAAAGCCTAGACAAGAGGTAAGTTATCTCATGAACGGAAAAAACAACTTGATAGGACTATAAGCCCTCTGGTTTGATTGAATTTCATGCATAGTAGAGCATCAATTTCATGTTTTACTAAGTTCTCTGCATTACATGCATCTCTTAGCCTAATTGGAAATTTAAAAAGTGTATCTTGTCTATTTCACGGATACACACGCATATAGATAGCCTATACTTTGTTATCATGCCTAGAATAGACATGGTATTTGATTTACAGACATGATGTGAGTTGATACCTTAGGTTTTATATCGCTTTCTGTTAGCAGACCCTCTGACGCATCAGCGTAGGACCGTCACACTCATGTAACGGCCTTACGATAGACCGTCACACACTCTGTTATATTTGGATTTCACCGTTATCTCTAACGCACTCGGACAGACACGTTACATACTGTAACGGCTGTTCGACAGACCGTCACCTTCACTGTGACGCACCACTGATAGACCGTCAGAAGCCCTGTGTTCTGTCAACCCTAGACAGAATAAGATTCGTCAATCTTACTTATTATTAAGCCTAGTTGATTAGAGTTTTCACCTGATTATGTGAATTTAAGGTTATTTTAATTATTCATAATAGGGGTTGCATGATTTCAGGAACTTAATGGTATTTTAAGTTATGTTAGTTTCATAAGCCAAAAATTCTATAATCTTGTATTCTAAATCACGATTCTTTTAACTATTGTATTGTCGGAGTTTTCATCATGATTTTCACGTTGATACTTGTATCTCTCTATCAATAGAGTCATTTCTATAAGTACATGGCACATACTCCGGTATGTTGACCATTAGTTCACACTTTGCACTATAGGAACACAATCTTGGACTTGAGGACCTCTCTATTGGATATTCCTTCCAATGGACCAAGAAATCTTGTTTCAAGGTCTCCGTAATTCTCTGCGAGTATGGGATTCCCACTAGGACGCCGAGTTGGTTGTACCATTAAAGCCGATTAACTAGAATACACTATCGTTGTTTTCTGGATCTAGTAATGTAACGGCCTTACATTGGACCGTCAAGCTCACGTAACGGCCCATTGCATGACCGTCACATTTCTCTGAGTCTATTTTTATCTTTTTGGACTCGGATCACTGTAACGGCCCACTACTGGCGCGTTACATTATGTAACGGCCCAGCAGATGACCGTCACACAGCTTGTATATGCTAACCCAAGGTTTGACTAAAGGGTTGATTTTCTAAGGTTCTAGATGGACTAATGATAATCTAGAACTTATCATATTGATCAAGGAACTTAATATAATGAATGAAAAATAAAGAATCTACTATTATGCTGCCGATTTATTTCCATAAGCATAGCATAGTCTAAGTCATTCTTGATCTCATATATTCAAATTGAAGCGTTCATTCATCGATTTTCATTATTTGGAATTGTTATATTCTTGGCCATACTTTACTGTTACATGCGTGGAAGTAGCTTAATTTATACCTGAAGATGCGATCGAGCACTGATTGTGTTCAAGGGCTCTATGCTAGTCTCCTCGGTTGATTGCCGGAAACATACTATTTTATAAACCATGGGGTATGATGCTACTGGCGTCGCATTGCGCTGGGAGTACTATTTCTATAAATAAGTGAAGATCCACGACACGACATGACATTCTTGCTTGATATTCCACAGAAATTCACGAAGCACTTGCTCATAAGCATAAGATGCTAAAGTGATGAATATGTGGCTTGCTAGTACATTCTCGATATATTCTTGTTCATGAAAGGCCAATATCATGTTCTTGTTATATTCTTGCTAGTTCGTTTTTGTTCTCATTCCATTTTATATGATTGTCTTGTTACTTTGATTTAATCGCGTGATCATCGCATTGCATGATTTTACCTTATTTCTTTAGAGCTAAAATATTAATCACTTTAATAGTGCCTTCATGTTGATGCGAAGATACCTACTGGGCAAGTGTGCTCATTACCTATTTCTAATCTTTTTCAGGAAATGAAAGTGAGTCGGGTTCGGATTCGGATTATTCAAGTAGCAGATCCGAGAGTGATTAAAGATGAGCGAAGACTTAGGAAGTCTATAATGTCTAGATTGAGTCAATGTAATTTTCCTATTTCTTGAGTCTAGTAGAATGAAAGATGATGGAAAGTGGTTGTATTTCGAATATTGATCATTTATGAAATAAAGTTGGAGTTTGATTAATTTCTGTGCAATTGCATTTATGTGTGTGATTATATTACGCTCTGGTCGTTCTTGCTTGCAAGAGGCTTACCATGTCACCTGTTCGCGCTCCCCGAGCGAGTCTTCCGCTGTCATAAAGGCTCGGGGCGTGACATGCTTGTCTTCCTCCTCCGCCTTCTTATTCTTGTGATTTCCACTACCACTCCCGTTCCAGGACCTCTTCTTACTATCACGAGATTTGTAAGACTCCATGATGCTGAACTTATCTTTCTGTTCTCGCCGATCCGATTTTCGGTTGGACTCTTCACCCTTACTTTTGTACTTTTTGACCTTCTCTAAGGTCCTCTCACATAGATACGCCCGTTGGACCATTTCTGTGTATGTACGGATATTTTACGGTCCTAATTGTTGAATAAACCGAGCCTTAAACCGTCCAAGAATCAGTTTACCTTTAAGATGTCTGTGCTCACTAGATGTTGGGCATAAGGGGCCAGGCGGGAGAATTGTAGTTCATATTTCGCCACTGACATCATGCCTTGGCGTAGAGAAGCGAATTCCACAGCCTTTCGCTCCTTAACATGCTCGGAGAAGTACTTGGCATGGAATAGTTCAAGAAACTCCGCCCAAGTAAGCTGCCTATTCTGGAGAGGAGCCGATGTAACTTTCCACCATGTTCGTGAATCTTTGTGTAGTTGAAATGTAGCTAGAAGGACCTTCTCCCGGTCCGCACATTGCATAACATTAAAGATTCGCTCTATTTTGTCCATCCGATTTTCGGCTTCATCCAGATTGGAGGAGCCAGAGAATCACATAGGATTTAAACTCTGAAAGTTTCGGTGCAGATCGCTAGCACCAACCCTCACGCCAGCTTGGGCCACAGTCTGCAGGGCCTGGGTAAGACCTGCAACGCTCTGTTGCATCCCGTCCTAGTTAACACGGTGTGCCATGGTGAAAATAAGGTGCCTGAGAGAATAATCAATAGTTAATTCCTACGGAATTAATGGGGATTATCCTAGGGATATTGTTTTAAACAACTATCTCATCTTGGCTCTACTCATTCTCACATGGGCTGGAAATTTCTTCCTAGTTCATAGGTGTGGGTCCTTAAGCCTTGGACTTAGCCTATGACCTGACATTTTCATAGGACTTTACTTATGCCAAGACTCTGATACCAACTTAACTGTCATGCCCCGAGATATATGTGTACATCGGAAGTAACTCGGGGAAATGTGGACAGTCGACAATACACCTCAAGCTAGCAATATAATCAGAGCACAAATCATTCACACATAAGATGAATGCACACTAATTGATCAAAAAATTAACTTTTATTGATAATAATCAAGTACATGAATGCTTGACTCTCTTTTGATATAATGACAACTAGACTCAATAAAAATGAAAATTACATGACTAAAAAAAAGAAAAATCACATGATGTGACTCTAGACTAACATAAAGACTCATGACACTCTAAGTCTTCTCTCGGGTCTTCAATCATCGCTCTCAGACCCATCATCGGAATACTCGAAATCCGATCCACTAGAATTTCCTGAAAGATTAGAAAAGTAGGGTAATGAGCACACTTGCTCAGTAGGTATCTTCGTATCAACATGAAGGCATGTTTTAAGTAATTACATTTTCACTCTATAAAAGAAGGTAATGGAAAATGTGATATAACAACGAGATAAGAACAATAGAGATATGAGGAATGTGAATAATAGAGCATGATCAAGCAAGACTATAAAGTAAAGTGGCCTTTCATTAATGAGAATGTACTTCACAACCATAAAGGCTGCACACTAGAAAGTCATGAACAAGAAAGTACTTAGTAAGCATGTAAATTATCACAAGATTGTCTCATGGATTTTCACCAATATATAAAAAAGTACTCCCGGCACAATGCGATGCCAGTGCCCATCATACCCCATGGTTTATAGTATGTTTCCAGTAATCAGCCGAGGGGGCTAGCATCGAGCCCTTGGACACAATCAGTGCCCAATATGCATCTTCACGTTATAAATCAAGCTACTTCTATGAGATATAAATAAATGTTCGGCCAATAAATGCACAATTCAACAATAGTTTCAAGATAATGTAACCAAGGTAGAGAACGTGCCAATACGAGATAATGCGAGTTCAAGGATGAATTAATGATAAGGTCATGCCACGGAGAAATCCGACAGCATAACGGCTTATTCATTAACTTTCATATTCCATTAGTAACTTATTGAACAAGGTTTTAAGTCTAGATAATCCATAGACCATCTAGGAACATAGGAAAATCAACCCGTGGGTCAAACCTTGGGTTAAGAACACTTGAGATAGAAACGGTCATGCCTGGGCCATTTTCTTGAGATAGCGGTCTTAGCCTGGCCGCAACCAAAAGGTAGCGGTCCTGGGATGGTCGCAACTAGACAGAGTCGACACCAGCAAGAAAGAAGGGTCGACGCAGTGAAAACTCTGGGATATACTGGTCATGGTAAGGCCGCTAATTGACAATAGCCGTCTCCTTGATGGCCGTAACCAGCTAGGACTCAGAAAAATAACAGTTATGTGAGTGCTTTCTAGATAATTGGGCTTTGTGGGAATAACCAGCTCAGCGTCCTAGTGGGAATCTCAGGCTCGCGGAGACTTACGGAGGCCTTGAAACATGATCCCCTAGTCCGACAGAAAAAATATCCGGCAGAGAAGTTCACAAGTCCAAGAAAGTGTGCCTATTATGTGCAAAGTGAGCTAATGACATCGTACCGAAATACATGCCATGTACTTAAAAAAGACTCAGAGATGAGAAGGGATAGGGTAAAAACAGCGATGAAACCATCAATAAGACAAATCCACAAGGCATGTGAAATATGGTCTTTAATACAAAATTATACGGTTTTGGCATGAAATTAGCATGGGATTAAAATAAGCATTTAAGACATGTAAGACATGCAATCTATCAAGGATGATGCACAATATAACCAATATCACAAATATGTAGTCAAAACTAGGAATAAAACATATTTACCTTGGTTCACCATGTATTTAATAGGGCTGATCTGCGTACAATTTAGAGTTAACAGAGTGCAGGTCACAGAAACACAGTAGCGGTCCGGACATGGCCGCTATATTTTAATAGCGATCTATCGGGCGGCCGCTAACAGGAAATAACGGTCTTCATGTAGACCACATTCTATCTCTCAGACAGAAGGTAAAAATCCCTTGTGAGCAGGCCTATTTTAGGGTAATAGATAAATGAAAACCATGCTAAACAGAGGGATAAGACCTGATAAATCATAAGAAACGCATGGAGATGCATGGTTTACATGAATTAAGCCAAAAATATTTACTTTCCTTATTAAAGGCATGGTTCATGTATGCAGTGATAACCTAGATGCACAGTCAAAATAAAATATCAAATTCTTTAAGTACAGTACATGAATTTACTAGAAACCAAAGGGCTTTTGTTCCTAACATGTGAATTTAGCCATCCATGAGATAACCTTCCTCTGAAAGTGCTCCTAAGGATCGAATTTTTGACTGGAAGTCACTGCTAGCTCCTGTGCGTCCGGCGTGGAACCACCTATTTCTAGGCCTTCTAACTCTTCAACCTCTTGTCCTAAGTCCACGAAATTTGGAGGATAGGTAGAAGATACAAAGGAGAGCAATTAATTCTAAAGGTATCACTCGAACTAACCTCATCTAGGGCTTCTAATATCCTCTTCTTCCCTGGACGATCACACTGTTTCCTGTGCAGACAATAGCGAAACAGCAACTTCTGGGGCTTCTAGATCCTTAAAGAGGAAATCTCCTAGCACAAAAATTAGAGGGATGTTAGACAATATAAAGGAGAACAAAATCTTCAAAAGGCATTACCTGAGATAATGTCTCCTTACCTTCGAAAAACGTGATCCAACATTAGGGTTCGCGCGGGTCAAAGTTGGGTCTATTTATAGGGTTTGAGTTAGGGTTACTAGATTAGGTTGAAATAGAATCCTATTTTGGGCTCCAATCAATCCCTAAGAGTCCTAGGCACGAATCCTTAGCAGATAACATCGATCTATTGGGGATTAAGGTGGGAAAAATTCCATTTTTCCACGCTTCTACTTCTCCCGTTTACGGAACATGATAGCAGTCGGCTTGGGACCGCCTTCTTCATATTGCGGTCGTGCAATAGACCGTTTCTTGGTGGTCTTTCTGAATTTTTTGGATATTATTATTTATCAACTATTTATCCCCTAATAATCATATTTATCCTTTTTTAATCTAAAAATAACCTCAATTACGTTTCTATAATTAGGCTAGGGCCTAAGAGGCTTGGATTTGGGTCTTTTGGGCCTATTTGAGTGGGCTCAAATCTATTTTGATATTTAGGCCTTTAGATAATTATCAATTAGCCCTTTATTCATTAGAGAGCCCATTAAGCCTATTTATGACTTAAATAATTACATTTAAATTCTAAAAATTCCCAGAAAAATTCTTACGATTCCGGGAAAATCCCTAGGATGCTACAGGAAGCCCTCTAAGGGTGTGGATGGTTGTACCGGTAGCCTCTAGCTGCCCCATCTGGCAACCCTTCAAGGGCCTGACCAGCGGGCCATTACCCTCATCCGGCAGCCCTGGAATGGTAGCCCCTGCGGCCTTTAACAAGCAGAACCTGGCCTCATCCGATAGCAGAACTCGGCCCTCAAATGGTAGCACCACGAAGGCGCAACCGGCAACGCCCCTCAGCCCTATTCGGCAGCGCTTAAGCTGGTGAACCGGCAACACAACATGCCCCATCCCACAGTAGGCCGCTGCCTTATCCGACAGCGCAATAAGCGCTAAACCGGCAGCTCCACCAGAGCTGGTCCAGTAGCGCTTCAAGCTGCTTCAACCGGTGGCGCTAAGGCATCGCATCCGACAGGCGAGGCCAGACTCGGACCGGCAGCGCTCACCTTCCCATCCGACATCATGCGAATGGCTGGACCGGTAGCTTTGACCTACCCCATCCGGCAGGCCTCAACCCCTCCATCCGGCAACTCGTTAGAGCTTCATCCGGCGACTCACGGAGGCCCCATGACCGTCTCCCCTAAACCCTATATAAAGGGGGGGGTGGCCGTGGAGAAGAGACATAGAGAGCAATAGACACGGAGCAATAGCCGGAAAGCAATATAGAGAACATAGCAATAGAGAGGCTCGAGCAATCAGAAGAAAAAAAAGAGAAGAGACAGAAGAAGAAAAAAGAAGAGAGCAACCTCCCACGGGCTTGAAGAAGAAGTTACCTACGTCTGCACTCACAGAGTGAGGGAGAAGGAAAAGAAGAGAGTGAAAGAGAGAAGAGAGAGGTGAGGAAGTGGGAGGAGAGTAGAGTCAATGCTCCATCCTCTCCCCCTCCTTGTATTTTTCTTTTCTTTCTTTTCTTATATTCTCCTTATTGTAGTTGCTTTTGATTCATGCCTTCCTTTTCTGATATAATCAATGAATGACAATGAGTAAACCCCCTGTGGATGATTCTTAAGCTTTGATGGCTGTCTCCCAATCCCCATGGTTACTGTCTGCTCCGGCTTTCTTTATCTCCTCTTACTGCCGTTTACACCGTGATCTCTTTTCGTGGGAATAAATATTAGTTTGTCGATCTAGAATCATATCCGCTACCCCCATGAGAACTCGGACTCAGAGTTTATCCTCCATTGTGGATATGGCTCTAGGCAAAAGGGCAAAGGGGTGGGGACAACACCGGTGGCCCCATCGAACACCCTCTGCACTTCCGTTTCATCTCCGAATCCACGAGGAGGGGTCATTCTGGAAAAGGGTGAATGCTCCCTATCCTTCACTGTGTGATTCCTAGAGAAAGGACAAAACGGTGCTAGGAAGATGAGCCTTCATGCTCATGTCTTCCACTTTACCCTATTCCTCACAAAAATCACACTCATGAGGAATTTCTGATGCTCTGTTTTGAGCTCGCACGAACCGGCAACCCCCTTGTTTGGCAACCGATACGGCAGCCTCTCTCAACCTGATCTGGTGGCTGCCTACTACAGTATAACACCCAGGATTTTATAGATTAGAATCCGTGAGTTTCAAAGCACTTTTGTGGGTCCCGGATCGAGTTTTATAATTAAATCAATTTTTCGGCTATTTTACCTTCGGGTCCCCATGTAGGGTGAACCGTTGTGGTTTCGGACTCCGGGACATTGTTGTGCATTTTCTGAGGATCGTGAGGGTGATTTTTCCCCATTTTCCTATTTTCAGATTTTCAATCCCAAAACTATTTTCTATAAAAACTAACCCTCACCCCCCCTCTCCTCATTCTCACACTATGTAAGGCCCGCTCTTTAACAGATCCTTACCAGTATCGAAATAGAATTTAAACCATGAATTTAGGAATTTTTAATGGGTTTAATGGGCTTTTTCTATGCATTTAACCCATTTATTAAAAGAGTTTTAGAAATTTAATGGGCATATAAGCAATTTTGTTTATTTGGGGGTTATATGGCAATTAAAGTTAAAAAATATAAAAAATAATATAATAAATTTTTTTACCTCAAACCATCGAACCCTCGCCCCCCTCTCTCATTTCCTCTCTCTCTCTCCCACGATCGCCCTCTCTCCCTCTCTCGGGGCGCGACCTGACCGGGCCACTGCAGGAGACGCTGGAGGTACTATTGGAAAGCTCCCGACATGTGGAGCGCGTTGACGCCAACATTGGGGCGAACCGCGGAGCGTGGAGGCGTGTGCGGGCGAGGGAAGGCGCGGCTCCCCTTGGTCCGTTCGGCGTCGTAATGACGGTTTCGTCGCACAATAGGTAGGGGGATGGATTCCTCGTCGCCTTAGTATCGTGCCTGCACCACATGCATGCCCATCATATTACGTTTTCCTAGATTTTGGAGCAAAAATCGTGAACATTGTATTTATGTTTTAATTTGTGAAAAATTATTGCATGGCCATCGTCTTTATGTTTTTGATGGTGTGGATGTTGTGAAATGGGTTGTGGCAAGGCAGGTTTAGGTTAGAAATTGTTTCCCCGTCGATTTGGATCGATCGGGAGGGGTTTCCATGGAGGATACCCCGTTCTCGGTTTCCCGATAATTAAACGGTCCTACCAGGGACCGTTTAGAAAGTCACGGTCTTCTTCTAGACCGTTTTAACCCATTGAGTGGTCCCTCATGAGACCGTGTAGGAACTAGAGCGGCCGACCCTCGACCGCGTAGGACCTTCAAACAGTAAGGCGGCGTAGATGGCACGGCCCAACATGGGTCCGTTCAGTCCATTAAACGGCCAGTCATGGGACCGCTTAGGGGACCGTTCGTCCTATTGAGTGGCCAATCGTCGGACTGCTTAGACCACTGCACGGCCCGACCTTAACCGCGTGTATCTTAGAAAGTTATATGGCGGTGGAGCTGAACGGCTTCATGATGACCGCTTATATCCATTGAGCGGCCAGTCGTGCGACCGCTTACGACTGGAGCGGCCTCTTCTTGACTGTTTAATTTCTGCAGAATTCAAATGTTAACATGTTCATTTAATTATGCTTTTAATATTGCATATTCTCCCTGTTTAAATTATTTTACAAACTGTGGCTCATTTTTAGATCCCAATAGAGTTACTTTGTCTTTCCTTGTGATGGAACCACTAGTCGTAGCCCGACGACCTCTAGTGTCGGCCCACCTGGGAGAGGTGGCGGGGTAGTCCAGGTTTACGATTTTTAAGCTAGTTTCCGTGGGCCCCCTTGCTTGACAGTAGCGTCCTAATGGGGGGAAAAACTAGCTAGAGGCCTGGATGAAGGCATTGAGCTTGTGTGTGCACACGTGGTCAGGGGCTTGGACTGGCACTGACGAGTGTTACCCTGACTAGTTCTTGTCTTCTGGTACTGTTACGTGTCTCACTTGTCGCGATCTAGACTTGTGTAGATACTTGAGACGCGGTGTAAGTCGTCAGTGGACGCATCTGGTTTCTCTTTATGGTGGTCCTTCTTTCTCCTGTCACTTGGAAATGTTGAGGTTTATTCTATTAGTAGATTTAGTTCCTGACGCTAGTGTTTAAATTAAATTGGCATCATAGTTAGCTATTATTAAACTGTTTAGATAGTTTTACATCTTTACTAAACTGTTGTTTAATTCTTCCAATGAATGCTTTAATTGCTTTCCTTTGTTTAGTGGCGAGGTAGGGATCCTCGTGACCCCTACCGAGTCTGGTTGTGAGACTCACCCTTACTTTCCCAGGTGAGCAGCCTCAGCCGTCTTCCGGAGCTTCCCGTGCTTTTGACGGCCGTACTTAGTGCCAATAGTGGTCGGTCAGTAGGTTGTTAGTGGTCTTTTACCTTACCTATACTTTTTGACCGGGGTATGCCCCGAGTAGTTGTATATTTTTTACTCTTGTTCAGTGGTTGGACTTGTATAAATTGTGGATCTGGACTATTGTACATATTATCACTCTGATATTTAAATTGCTTCCGTTTATAGTTCAAATTGTTGCTATAATTAATATTGCGTGCGTGTAATTCCAATTCGTTATGCATTACCTCGACAAAACCCTTACGAGGCCTCATCAGCCTCTTGGGTGGCTTCCCCGAGTTCTTGGTATCGGTTTACCGGTATCCGAATCTCTTGGTCGTTACAGTTGGTATCAGAGCGGAGTTGAGGTTATGTATAAAGAATTGAAATTGCACTAGTCCAGAACAAGTCCATGTGAATCTACTACTGCTGGCTTAGGATGTTTTCCGTGATTACGGATGTGCTTTCCGTTGTTATGTGTCTTCTAGATTAAAATGCCACCTAGAAGAAGAGCCCGTGTTCCAAGGGAGGAAAGTGGCACCTCTCCTCCTTTGGTTAATGTGCCAGCGCCAGCTCAAGTTGATCTTCCTGCTCCTGGAGATGAGATGCCTCAAGGTGGGCGTGGCAGAGCGTTGAAAGAATTTCTGCTATTCCACCCACCAACATATAAAGGACAGGCAGATTCTGATGCAGCCAGAGTGTGGCTAGATGCGACTGAGGGTGTGTTCCGTTCAATGGAGTGCACGAAAGATGAGAAAGTGATGCTAGCCATATTTCAGCTGCAGGGAGTAGCACTCGCGTGGTGGACCACGGAGTGGGAAGTTACTTTCCGATCTCGTCTGCTTCGTCAGATAACTTGGAGAAAATTTGTCACGTCGTTCGAGCATACATACAGTCCGGCCGATCTCAGAGTGGACAAGATGTCTCAATTCATGGAATTGGCTTAGGGTGACATGACTGTGCTGCAATACCGTAACAAGTTCATAGAATTGGGTCGGTATGCACCCCATATTCTTGCTGATGAAGGTTTAAAGACCGAGCAATTCCTGCGTGGCTTGAAAGCAGAATTAAGGCAGCCTTTGATTGTAACCAGGGTAGCAGAGATGGATGCAGCATATCAGGCAGCTGCGGCATTAGAACTTGACATGGAAAGATCCCGAGGGCATACTCAAGTTGACTCAGTTCAGTCTAGTGTGCAACATCAGCAGGTTAGCCAGTCGACAGTGACAGGAGTCCAGCCTTCTGTTCCTACCGCCAGTGGCACTTCTTTTTCCAAATCCAAGTTTAAGAAGATGTTCATGAAGACTAAGAAGCGGTATGACAGTCAAGCATCTTCTGGCACTGTGCAGCAATCAGCACCTTCTTTCCAGTGACAGGGATCAACAGCAAGTTAGCCGAGAGCGTGTCCGAGATGTGGTGGGAGTCATCCTAGCAGACCGTGTTCGATGCCGGTGGTTTGTTTTCGTTGTGATAAACCTGGGCATGTGGTTCAAGACTATCCTCAAAGGCCGAAACCTGTTCAGTTCTCTCAGTTCTCTCAACCAAAACTATCTCAGTTCAGACCTCCTCCACCACCACAATCTCAGCAATATTCTCATGCTTCATCATCTCAGCAATCTACTGCAGCGGGCAGGAAGCAAAAAGGGAAGGTCTCGCATATAACTCGTGCTGAAGCTATGGCATCTCATCTCGTAGAAGGTACGATTATGCTTTATGGCAATGCAGCTCGTGTTCTATTTAATTCAGGTGCTTCTCATTCATTTATTTCTGAAGACTTTATTGCCTGTATTGAGGAGCCGACATCTGAGATGTCTTGTGAGTTGCTTGTGGAATTACCTTCTGGAGATTTCATGTTCACACCTCTTTGTCTAGAAGGGACTCCCATTGTGATTGGCAAACAGCAGTTGCAAGCTAGATTATATGCTTTGCAGCTGGTGGATTATGATATTATTCTGGGCATGGATTGGTTGGAAGAATACGAAGCCGTGGTTGACTGTAGATCGAAGAAAGTCTATTTTCAGCCACATGGGAAACCCGCATTCTATTTCCAAGGTATTCGATCTCGTTCCTCTCGCTTGATTATTTCTGCTATTCGAGCATGTCGATTACTTAATGCAGGTTGTTAGGGATTCTTGCCTCCGGTGGTTGCTGTTGAGGCACCACAACAGGACATCAATGATATTCCTGTGGTTTGTGAATTTCATGATGTGTTTCCTGATAAGTTACCAGGCTTACCTCCGCAACGAGAGATAGAAATAGTGATTGAACTGATTCGAGGTATGGCACATTTAGCAAAGGTACCTTACCGTATGGCTCCATCTGAATTGAAAGAATTGCGAGCACATCTGTTAGATTTGTTGGAAAAAGGCTATATCCGTCCAAGCTTTTCTCCATGGGGTACTCCAATCTTATTTGTAAAAAAGAAAGATGGAAGCCTGAGGCTATGTATTGATTATAGACAGTTAAATCAGGTGACTGTCAAGAACAAGTATCCTTTGCCCATGATTGATGATTTGTTAGATCAACTTCAGTCAACTACTGTCTTTTCACGGATTGATCTTCGATCAGGTTATTATCAATTGAAGATTAAAGAATTTGATGTGGAAAAGACTACTTTTAGCACGCGATATGGTCATTATGAATTTTTGGTTATGCCGTTTGGGCTAACCAATGCTCCCGCAACTTTTATGGACCTGATGCAGCGTGTGTTTCGTCCGTATTTGGATCGGTTTGTGGTGATCTTTGTAGATGATATTCTAGTCTATTCTGCTTCGGAAGAAGAACATGTGCAGCATCTCAGGATTGTATTGCAAACTCTGCGAGATCACGAGCTTTATGCAAAATTCAGCAAATGTGAGTTTTGGCTTCGGGAAGTGCATTTTCTCGGCCATGTGAATTCTGGTGATGGAGTTGCAGTTTATCCGGTAAAGATTGAAGTTGTTCTTCAATGGCAGAGACCAAGGACCGTGATAGAGATCAGAAGTTTTTTGGGTCTTGCTGGTTATTATCGAAGATTCATTCAAGATTTTACACGAATTGCCGCGCCAATGACTCGTCTGACTTGTAAAGATGTGCCTTTTGTCTGGTCAGATCAGTGTGAGCAGAGCTTTAATGAATTGAAAAGGCTACTCACTACTTCTCCAGTGCTTGTGCTACCTACTGGCTCGAGTGGATTCGTGGTATGCACGGATGCTTCTCGAGTAGGTCTGGGTGCAGTGCTTATGCAGCATGGTAAAGTTATAGCTTATGCATCCCGACAATTGAAACAGTATGAAGAGAATTATCCAACTCATGATTTAGAGCTTGCAGCAATGATCTTTGCATTAAAAATCTGAAGACATGTTATACGCACGCGGTGAGTCACTTGTCGTTTTGTCCTCGCGGCGGGGGTGTACTGATGTGACACAATATGCAGCGGAGGACAATGATACCAATTTGATTGAGACACGACTCCCTTGGACCTAGGATAGCAAGCAACACAATGAGTTGGCAACGTCACACTAGCAGCTTCACACGCGTAAGCACGCTCGGATCCGTAGGAGGACCGGCGATAGCGGTGAGGGTCCGAGTTTTGGACCTCAATGCTCCAAGGGTTGGCCAGATAGGAATGGATCCCTAATGGGCCAGGGATGCCCGAATTCACGGGTAGCCGGCACGCCGAGGGCGTGGGGTGTAATGGCACTCTCTCAACTCGCTCCGTGGCGAACACTATAATTGGTTGAATTCAGGATCGGGCGCTCCTCTCACCTCCGACGGACAACTAAAAGCATTACTAAGCTAGCAATGGTAGTAACCAGCAAAGAAGAGTGGCCAAGAGCTCACCTGATCGGCGTGAAGACGCCGATCCCGGGCGGAGACGAGGGCGAGCGGGGAAGTGTGGTCCCCGCACACTGCGCCGATGTAGCTTCAAAACCTGTTCAAGAGTACATTCACTACACCTCGCGCAGGAGGGTGATCTCGGGGGTGGGAATTGAACAATTACAAACAAACACTACCACCACGCAGGGTGGGGCGGTAAGCCGGCCAGGCGGGGATGGGAAAAGGACCTAAGAAAGAACCGAAGTGAACTCCCGGGTTGCTGCCTGCTGCACATTCTGCTGACCAACCCGTAGTATAGAAACTCCTGAGCCCGCTACCGACCTCAGAATGGCATGGGACCAGCGCCAAATTGACTATGACTGGCCCCTGAAAGTCTGTAAATTTTGGCAGGGCTTCTGGTTGTCGTCGCCGGCCAGTAGGAGCTCTGCAACAGGACTTCAGTGTTCTGGTCTGCACTGATTCCAGGAGTAGAAGCGAGAAGAACCTACTGCCACGGTCACTCCTGGAACTCAAATGGGACGGGATCAACTCTGGAGCGTCCGCTGTCGAGTTCTCTTCGAACGGACGCTGGAAAGAGCACCAGAGGATGCCAGAGCTGAGAGGGGTGCCTGATTAAGTGGGGAGTGGTCGGATCAGGCCCTGGAGGACCAGAATGGCACGCCTGGAGGAGGAAATTTGAAACGGCCAGCACCGGGATCCGAATGGAGTTCCGTCTTCTGCTCCTGAAAGTAGACAGGGGGAGGAAAAGGTTTGTAGAAGATCTTTCGAGCTTAATCCACCGTGGTTCACCGTGGCAGAGCCTGCAAGCTGGTTCTGATTCTCTGCAGAGGCTGCACCGCGTGGTCCTGGTTCTGTAGCAGCAGGTTGCAGATGCTGTCACGGGCACTCACGTACTCCAAATGGCACGAGACCAGTGGCGTCGTCTCCGTTGTCAAGGTAGATTTCAGCCGGAGTCGGCCGAGTGGCAATCCGGGGCCGTGGGCGGTCGGGGTGCCCTGAACAGTAGGCTCTGGTCGCTGCAGACTGCAGGAGGCAGACCCGCGCGACTGAAGGAGAAACTTCGCAACTCTGGCTCCCGGATGCCGAATTAAGTTCCGCTTCTTGATTCTGGTCGTGGACAGATGGAGGAAGAGATTTTAAGAAGAAACCTCAGCCTGATTCCTTCGCCGTTGGTCGTGAAGCAGCTTCCAATCGGGCTCAGGCTTTCTGCAGGTGGTGTCTGGTGTAGTCGGGGTAGGACAGCTCTCACGGGTGGCCACGAACTCGGAATTGCACGATTCCTTCTCTCCTGCGTAGGGGACTGGACGACCTTTCCAGAAAGGTAAGATACGCCCTCAGATGTCACCGTACGAACTCGGGGTAGCTTCTGCAAGACGGGCCTTCTTCAGCCACCTGCAGACTGATCAAAGGGGGGGGAGGGGTGGAAGAGCTTGGTTGGCCAAAGGAAGAACAATGGGAAGGGGGGTTGGGGGCTGCGACCTAGGGAGGTGAGGGGGGCTGGGAATGAATGTGGTGCAGTCCCAAAGGGAGGAGAATTCGAATTTTAGCTTGGGAGGGGTGAAGGGGGGTGCTTGGGGAAGTGAGGGGGTGTATGGGGAATGCCAAGGGGTGCCTTGGAAGAGGGGCTTCCACCTAGGGGTTGGAGGGGGATTAAATGGAAGGTATGGGGAAGGGGGAGGGGTCTTAATTAGGGGAGAATAGGGAGGAGAGAGAGTGAATTTCGAAATTTAGAGAGAGAGAGAGATAGATAGAGAGAGAGGGAGAGAGATAGACTCAAGGGGATTCAAGTGGATTTCAAGCTTTCATTCATTCATCAATTACCTCAAAATGGAGGCTTGGGGTCCTATTTATAGGGAAACCCCAATTACATAGAAGTCCCTAGAAAATGGACTAATGACAGAAGACCAAGGGGTGGGGAATGGGGCACCCATGGGCCAGGCCCAATGAAATGGCCCATTAAGGCCTACTAACCCACTATCCTATTAAACCACTTAATGTGACCTTGGACTTAGGTAGATGACATTACCTACTTAGGTACTTATTTCAATAAAGGGAAAATTACATAGATAAGACTCAAGAAAAATGAGAAAACTACATGGCTATACTCAGAAAATGATGGCGAACAAAATGGCGAGCAGCAGGACCATGCGAAGGGGTAAGCGATGTCCCCATCATACTCCCGGGGTGTGGAGAACTCGACTCCGTCGAGTAAGGGTCCACCGGGGAAGCAGCTCAGGGCGACTTGCAATCTCCAAACTCAACCTGCACCTGCGTCCAGGGGACGACTCTTCATCCTCTCAAGGCGGCCCGGACACACCCTCATGCTGGCGATGGAACCCTGCTTGCATAGTATTGCTCCTCTGTGTACACGTCGGGCTCTCAAGGCTATTTTGTGGAAGCTCTCCGGGGTGTCCCTCTTGAAGGAAGGTATAGTCTCAAAGTACTCACTGGGATTCACCGCGGTGCCCATATAGAGTGCCGGATCAGCCGCATGATAATTGGGGTATATCCCATAGCCTATTAATAAATCCAATCCATGATCTAGGTTTGCCACGGCCACTTGGAACATGAAAGGTCCAAGTCCTCGTGCCCTCGATTTGGAGGTGGCCCTAAGATAGAACCGTTCTAATGCCACCATCGTGAAGTTACCTCCTTGGACTTTAAGGTGCCACCCGTGAGTTGTAGCCCGCTTATTATGATCGTCACTACCCATATTTGGATGCTTGCTTGCATGAGTATGCTTTGAGTGACGGTGAAGTGGGGGTGGGAGGTATGTGGTATGCAATGGGGGACCGGGGCAACCGTATATAGACCTATCATGCCTAGATGTGATGAAGACTTTCGTGGGCTCGGGGGGGCCTAGGCAACCATGGGTGGAACTATCGTTCAATGCTGTGAGAATTACCGGGGGACCCGGACATCCATGTGTGCTCCAATCAAGTGTATGGGCTATGAAGAATGTGGGTGGACCAGCACAATCAAATGTAGGCCAGTCATGCATTGAGCCTAAACGGTGCGTGACGTGCATGGGAGGGGTGGACTCATGACCCTTGTCGAATGATGTGACATGCCATGATGAGTGCTTCCTTCTCCTAGAGATGATGACCTTGTGTGTGGGTATGGGGTGGTCTTTAAGCTCCCATGTGTAAGGGTCGAAGGGATCATAGTAGGTATGCATCATGGGGTGGGGCACTACCTTGTTCCCTAGGTGTACACTACCCATGGTCAGGGTTCCCTTAGTGTGGAATGGGTCATGGAAGAGGTGTGTTGGTTCTAGCATGGTTGGTGAGGGTAGGGTAGTGGTGAGTAAGGTGGGGGTGTAGAGGAAGGGGTCAAAGAGATCATGGTATGAGTCATCTAGGTAGGGGTACTCTAGGCTCTCAAGGTCCTCGAGTGGTGATTCATCCTCCTCCATAATTGGGCCAAGGTTGCTAATGGGTTGGCTGATCAAAGCGCTTGGAATCCCAATGGTTGGAGAGTGGACTATGATAGGTTCTTCCTCCATGGGAAGAAGGAGGATGATCTCACTAGTAACTTGGCCATTTGTGTAGAGGGAAGTGATGGAGCCAATGGAGGGATATGCTAGGCATATGGTGTTAGTTTCGGACGGCCTCAAGGCTAGCATATTAGTCAAGTGAATTTGCCCTTGTAGGTAGTTCACTAAGTCTCCCAAATCTTCCACACAATATGAAGTTTGATAAGTGACATGTGGCTGAATGGGAATGATTTGGGATTGGTATCCCATGGGTAGGTGGCATGGTGGTGAACTAGGAATGGTGAGACCTTTCTTGAGCCATTGGAGTATGGACTTATTTATGGTGAGGTTAGTTGTCTCTAGGGTGTCCACCACTATGATGTTGGGTGTGGAAGTCATGGATTCCTCTACCAAGGTGGTGAGATGGTCTCTTGAGGGTGGGATGGTGAGGATAGGTGTGTGGTACCCCCGGGGTGGGAGGTAAAGGGAAACTTGGTTTGGGATCGGTAAGGGGAGAAGTGGAGGCCTAGGTTGGGGTTGGATAGGGGTTGGTAGTGGAAGATGGATGGGTTGAGGCGGATTGGGTTGATTGGTTTTGGGAGGGATGGTGGTGGCCATCATGGGCCTAGGGGGAGTGGACATGGGGTCCACACGGGTTGGAATGGTGAGGGTGGAGTGAGCCATGATGCTTTCTCCTCTTGGCATGGGAACTTCTTGGTCTAACCCATGATTTTGTGATTCATATTCTTCTTCCCAATCGGGGGAGGCCTCATATTCCTCAACCTCAATCTCATCCCTTTGTGGTGTAGGGGTCTTGCTCTCTAAGGGCATGGGAAGGCCTTTTGGCGATGGGATGGTGCAAGTTGAACTTATTTGGGGTGGTGGAGATTGATCCCTAAGGGAGGTGAAGATCTTCTTAAACTCAATCCTTAGTTCTTCTAGTGAGTCTTGGGGTCTTTTGGGTGGTGGGGTTTGGGTCCTAGTGGAGGCCTTGGGTTGACTGGGAGGAAAAGGGAGAGTGGGAGTGCTCCTCGGGTTATGGTCCTCACGGTAGGAGTGGGACGGTCGGGGAGCGTAGATCTTCCTAAGCTCACTCTTCATCTCTTCCCATGAGTGAATGGGCTCTTGCCCCCAAACCCTTCTGAATCTCTCTTTGTGTTCCCACATTTTCTTAGCTAGACCCCGAAGTCGTGCCTTGGCCCTGCGGACTCTCTCGGATCCATATACCCAAGTTCTTTCAAAGTCTCTTTCCATGGTATTCTCTCACCTAAGATAGGCATGAGGATCTCCATCAAAATGAAGGTCCTCATCTACAATGTAGTCCATGTGGAGGGGGTCAATCGGACCATTTGGCCAACGAGGGGTATGCATGATGATCGGGTGATGAATGCAACTGCCCTAGGACAAGACTTAGTAGAGACAAGTCTAGAACTTGCTCTGATACCAATTTGATGTGACACAATATGCAGCGGAGGACAATGATACCAATTTGATTGAGACACGACTCCCTTGGACCTAGGATAGCAAGCAACACAATGAGTTGGCAACGTCACACTAGCAGCTTCACACGCATAAGCACGCTCGGATCCGTAGGAGGACCGGCGATAGCGGTGAGGGTCCGAGTTTTGGACCTCAATGCTCCAAGGGTTGGCCAGATAGGAATGGATCCCTAATGGGCCAGGGATGCCCGAATTCACGGGTAGCCGGCACGCCGAGGGCGTGGGGTGTAATGGCACTCTCTCAACTCGCTCCGTGGCGAACACTATAATTGGTTGAATTCAGGATCGGGCGCTCCTCTCACCTCCGACGGACAACTAAAAGCATTACTAAGCTAGCAATGGTAGTAACCAGCAAAGAAGAGTGGCCAAGAGCTCACCTGATCGGCGTGAAGACGCCGATCCCGGGCGGAGACGAGGGCGAGCGGGGAAGTGTGGTCCCCGCACACTGCGCCGATGTAGCTTCAAAACCTGTTCAAGAGTACATTCACTACACCTCGCGCAGGAGGGTGATCTCGGGGGTGGGAATTGAACAATTACAAACAAACACTACCACCACGCAGGGTGGGGCGGTAAGCCGGCCAGGCGGGGATGGGAAAAGGACCTAAGAAAGAACCGAAGTGAACTCCCGGGTTGCTGCCTGCTGCACATTCTGCTGACCAACCCGTAGTATAGAAACTCCTGAGCCCGCTACCGACCTCAGAATGGCATGGGACCAGCGCCAAATTGACTATGACTGGCCCCTGAAAGTCTGTAAATTTTGGCAGGGCTTCTGGTTGTCGTCGCCGGCCAGTAGGAGCTCTGCAACAGGACTTCAGTGTTCTGGTCTGCACTGATTCCAGGAGTAGAAGCGAGAAGAACCTACTGCCACGGTCACTCCTGGAACTCAAATGGGACGGGATCAACTCTGGAGCGTCCGCTGTCGAGTTCTCTTCGAACGGACGCTGGAAAGAGCACCAGAGGATGCCAGAGCTGAGAGGGGTGCCTGATTAAGTGGGGAGTGGTCGGATCAGGCCCTGGAGGACCAGAATGGCACGCCTGGAGGAGGAAATTTGAAACGGCCAGCACCGGGATCCGAATGGAGTTCCGTCTTCTGCTCCTGAAAGTAGACAGGGGGAGGAAAAGGTTTGTAGAAGATCTTTCGAGCTTAATCCACCGTGGTTCACCGTGGCAGAGCCTGCAAGCTGGTTCTGATTCTCTGCAGAGGCTGCACCGCGTGGTCCTGGTTCTGTAGCAGCAGGTTGCAGATGCTGTCACGGGCACTCACGTACTCCAAATGGCACGAGACCAGTGGCGTCGTCTCCGTTGTCAAGGTAGATTTCAGCCGGAGTCAGCCGAGTGGCAATCCGGGGCCGTGGGCGGTCGGGGTGCCCTGAACAGTAGGCTCTGGTCGCTGCAGACTGCAGGAGGCAGACCCGCGCGACTGAAGGAGAAACTTCGCAACTCTGGCTCCCGGATGCCGAATTAAGTTCCGCTTCTTGATTCTGGTCGTGGACAGATGGAGGAAGAGATTTTAAGAAGAAACCTCAGCCTGATTCCTTCGCCGTTGGTCGTGAAGCAGCTTCCAATCGGGCTCAGGCTTTCTGCAGGTGGTGTCTGGTGTAGTCGGGGTAGGACAGCTCTCACGGGTGGCCACGAACTCGGAATTGCACGATTCCTTCTCTCCTGCGTAGGGGACTGGACGACCTTTCCAGAAAGGTAAGATACGCCCTCAGATGTCGCCGTACGAACTCGGGGTAGCTTCTGCAAGACGGGCCTTCTTCAGCCACCTGCAGACTGATCAAAGGGGGGGGAGGGGTGGAAGAGCTTGGTTGGCCAAAGGAAGAACAATGGGAAGGGGGGTTGGGGGCTGCGACCTAGGGAGGTGAGGGGGGCTGGGAATGAATGTGGTGCAGTCCCAAAGGGAGGAGAATTCGAATTTTAGCTTGGGAGGGGTGAAGGGGGGTGCTTGGGGAAGTGAGGGGGTGTATGGGGAATGCCAAGGGGTGCCTTGGAAGAGGGGCTTCCACCTAGGGGTTGGAGGGGGATTAAATGGAAGGTATGGGGAAGGGGGAGGGGTCTTAATTAGGGGAGAATAGGGAGGAGAGAGAGTGAATTTCGAAATTTAGAGAGAGAGAGAGATAGATAGAGAGAGAGGGAGAGAGATAGACTCAAGGGGATTCAAGTGGATTTCAAGCTTTCATTCATTCATCAATTACCTCAAAATGGAGGCTTGGGGTCCTATTTATAGGGAAACCCCAATTACATAGAAGTCCCTAGAAAATGGACTAATGACAGAAGACCAAGGGGTGGGGAATGGGGCGCCCATGGGCCAGGCCCAATGAAATGGCCCATTAAGGCCTACTAACCCACTATCCTATTAAACCACTTAATGTGACCTTGGACTTAGGTAGATGACATTACCTACTTAGGTACTTATTTCAATAAAGGGAAAATTACATAGATAAGACTCAAGAAAAATGAGAAAACTACATGGCTATACTCAGAAAATGATGGCGAACAAAATGGCGAGCAGCAGGACCATGCGAAGGGGTAAGCGATGTCCCCATCATGTACACTCGCCTTTTACGGAAGGTCGAGATAGGTTGACGGGGCATGCAGGGTTCCGGGGGTATTGAGAAGAAGGTAGAGAGAACGATAGGAACGCACTGGAAGGGATGGCATATGGTTCATCATTCTGGGAGACTGAGACAGGGATGGCTGGGTGGAATGCGGGCGTGCCAGTCGATTTCTCGACAATCACCTATGGAACCGAGGATTGACCGGGGAAGCATCGCCAGAACGCGGCACGTGGCTCGAGGGATCAGGCGACACGTGGATATAAGGGGTTCCACGGGTGCGAGTGCACATGCGATTATGGGGATTCGTGTACTGGACGTCTTTCTCCACCGGTCGCAAGCAACCGGTGTTTATTTTACATCGGATTGAATCCGAACACCTTTGTTTCTACTACCGAAGAGAGAGTCAGGGACCCTGGGAGCCGCGACGTCGGGAGGGCTTAGTCCGTGCAACAACGACAGGGCAACAACAACACAACAGGGATAACTGGGGGCAGAGAGACTGGTTCCAGCGAGGAGGGGAATCCGCTCCCTGACTGGATTACATGACTTGAAAGGCATTTATATGGGGGCATGAGAGCCCGATTACAATTGCTTGCAAGCCACGGGACAATTTCAACATTCATGACGGTCCCCGGGTCATTGCATTATTGTGTGGGTAGTTCCGTATGTGTACATAGTGTCCGTCAGAGGACTTGTGACTCAGCATGATGGCGCCCGGGGGGCGTCACAATGTATTCCCGACATGAGAGTGTGTCGAGGTCTGGGCAGTGGGGGTGCCATAGGCACCATTGTGCGGGGAAAGTTGAGTGATCAGGTGTCGCGGGCCCCGATGTGAGTGGAGTAGCTGGCAGTCGGGTGTCGGGGGCACCGTTGTGACTGGAGTTGTTGGCAGTCGGGTGCCGGGGGCACCGTTGTGACTGAAGTAGCTGGGTAGTCGGGTGCCGGTGGCACCGTTTGTAGATATGGATTTGTCTATCTACCTCCCCGCCCCAAACTTATGAACATGTATACATGCCTTTAAACACAAAGTTGCATGACGAACGAAGGGCGATGAAGAATAGAGCATTAACCGTGACGAACAAGACGTGAATAAGTTAACCTACCCCTCCCCTTTTAACTAACAAGTGAATATTTATGAACATGCAACATGGACAGTGGAAGTACAGGGGTAGGGGGATAAAGGACTGACCGTGATCGCCACCAAGACTAATACCTTAGGAAGACCGAGCCACAAGCCTTGGAAAGAATGAACGTACCGGCACTCGCAAGCGGGGTGACTGGCACAAGACGCGGTCTATCGCATGTCCGCGTATGCCTGGACATGGTCGATGCTTGACCACTAACACTACCCAGAAGAATGGACTGTGGGCTCAATCCTCCCTCTCTTTCAGCCGGCCAAAAGAGAGGGGCCTCATGCTGGATGTGCTGTGAACCTGCAGGGAAAAGTAAAAACACGAAGAAAATAAACCCAATTAGACCTAAAGATAGTGCAATATATATCAAGCTATAATGATTAAAACACATAAAAAGGGGGCGAAATACCTGGGGTTGACGGTTTTTAACCCTTGTGGGGCATGATAAACAATAGGTAGGGATGTTTGCAAATGCAATGAGTGATTGAAACATGATGGAACAACACAAAACAATGAAATAACGATGATGAAATGCAAAGAGACGAGGGGAAAGAAAGAAGACTTGGTTGATGAAATCTAAATACTCCCTGGACCGGGCATGTTTAGGACGTGAAAAATAGGATTCCCTGACTGAAGATCGCTCCACGAACCGACAGCATTTCGGCGTGAACATCCAAAAGTCCCCCCCGAAGGGAGGCCAAAGGCTAATCCTTTTATAAGGATTACCTAGAAACCCTAGGTCAAGTTGGGGTTTTCGAGGGTGAATTCTGGGGTTTCCCAAGAGATAATATGATGGAAAAACAAAGGATAATCGTCCAAAAGAGTCCACAATTCGCCTGGGGCGATAACTCCTCCGAAAATAGAGTCCTAATGCCTTCCCGGCCGAAGAAAACGGAGCCCGGACGGAATTGGGCTCGGGTTGGCTAACGCGGTCTATCGCGCGACCGCGAACAACAGACATGGTTCAGGAGTGACCGCGACAGCATGTGATATGGTCGGTTGACCAAGTCAGCGCCAATGGCTAGGGCAGAAGGATAGACGCGGCCTTTGAACGACCGCGACAATTGAATAGCGGTCCACTGGAGACCGTGTTAATGAAAAAGCATGCCAAGGAAAGCTTGACCCCAAACAAACCTCGTCCAGGGAGTAAGAGGCTCGGTGATGAAAGAAATAAGCTCATAACACCGTCGCGAGAAGTTCCCGAGTAATGAATGACTTGGGACATCATTAAGTGGATAAGAGAAAAGACTCAACTTGTGGGCATAAAATGGGTGTCAACAGATGCCTCTCCTTGATGTCCGCTTTGCAAGGAAGCGAGCGAAAGCGACACGGAGGCGAAGTGGAGAGGAGATGGAGCGATAGTGACAACGTCGTGAAATGGAGATGACGCGGAGATGAAGTGAAGAGAACTGATAAGCGGGCATCAAGGCAAAAGACACCCGTTATAAGTAACAAGCGACAGGAATTCTCCCGAAAACGTCGAACTAACCGCAAGGAATGGATTGACGCGGATGAAAGATGTCTGGAGAACTAAACTAATGAAAAGGAAAACACACGACCAACCTCATGGGGGACACAATCCCTTGGACCCATGAGGAGATCGGAAGAAGCAGTAACAAAAATAACAGGAGACAGACTAAACTCTAGACAGGAATCACGTTGGCCAACCAGACTAAGCGGGAAGATTAGAGAAATCGTTCAAACTCAGAGTGGAATGGGGATCTCTTATCCAAGAGCAATTAGGTACAATCGTCCATTGCTTTAGGAGAAGTCTTGAAGGAATTATGAGGCGTGAGGGTTTAAAAATGACATGATGCATGCTGGGCTAAAGTAAAGAAATCATTAAAACAAATGCAAAGAAAGCTAAAATAGAAAGTAAAGCTAAAATAGAAAGTACTCGAGAACAGTATTGCTAAGTTGGGAGAATCAGCGTCAAGACACTATCCGCAACCACATCGTGCAGGATAGAACCATCATCCCCAGGCTTTCCCAACCTAACGGCCTATCCGGAGATTAAACACGTGAACCTGGATCATCATCATTTTTGTTAAAGGGGAACATCAGATCCTAGAACACTTAGATAACCAACCGGTTCTCGAGTTAATATAGTATAGTACCATATAGTAATGCAATAAAGGATATAGGGATAGAAAGTCATACCTGACTTACCTGTGCAGGCGAAGCGGCATTTTTTCCTTTTGAAATATTTGAATTTTTATGACTCTTTCAAAATGAGATAACCATGAACAGACAATGAGCAATGATGAACATAGTATAATAACAAAATGAATGTCACACAATGCAACGAACAAACATCATCACAATCATGAACAAATAACACATATGTTTGATTATGG
This sequence comes from Amorphophallus konjac, assembly GCA_022559845.1. NCBI lineage: Eukaryota > Viridiplantae > Streptophyta > Magnoliopsida > Alismatales > Araceae > Amorphophallus > Amorphophallus konjac. The sequence goes on from CM040120.1 coordinate 239,951,350, forward strand.
AGGAACAAACATCACCAATGGGAAGCAATATAACAAGCGGAGAACAAGCAAACAAAAAGAAGATGGTGAAGGGGCCTTCTGGTTATAGCGGTCCTCTTTCAACCGCGACTGTGTGGTAGCGGTCTTCGACAGACCTGGATCACTCACCTCGATTTCAAAAGAAAACGGCCGCCCCTTCGGCGGCTTATTCACTCCCCCACCGCCATTTTGCCAGCACCGCCACCCAAACCCCATTCCTCCCCCTCTTTCCTCTTCTCAAGCCCCCCCCCTCTTTCCTCGTCCGTAGACATGCCAAAGAAGCAGCTCACCTGCCGTTTCCTCCAGAGAATCATGGGGACAGATGTAGACGCCTCGCACTCCGCGTAGCCACCGGCGGGGGATGAAAGGCCGCCGCCACCCACTGGGGAAGAGCCAACGCCCGCCGCCCCCGAAGGTCCTGAGGCGCCTGACGAGACCACCGCCGAAGGGACCGAGGGAGACGGCGAGGGAGAAAAGGCCCCAGGAGCACCACCGTCCGAGGTAAGCCCGCGGCCCAAAAAAATGCATTTCCCCTTTTTTTAATTTTTATTCTGCTTGTTGCGTGCGGTGGGAATGGGGTGCATGATCCCTAGATGATGGAATGTAGGGCTAAGAAGCCCATACGGATGATGCTAGAAATGGAAAGAGCCCGGCCCACCGTGGCGACATGGTCGAGGTCTACCAGTGACCGCGACCGTCAATAGCGGTCCTCCCAGGACCACAATAATCCTAGCCTTCTTGATTTGAAGATTTTCTTTTCCTTCCCTTGCTGAAAATGTCTATCTTGATTATACTGATCTCCGAATGATGAATGGCCTTGCAGGGGAAGAGTCGGACCAGAATTTCATGGTTGCAAGTCCAGGCGGTATATCTCGCGCTGCCCGAGTTTCAGCGGGACATGCTAGCAGCGATGGGGTTTGCGGAGTTCTTGAGCGTGGAGGTACTCCGGACCGATGCCGCGCTACTGCTAGCGCTGCAGTACAGATGGGACCCGGTTAGCAAGGCATTTCTGTTCCCATGGGGACATATGATCCCCACGCTCGAGGATGTGGCACGGATCACGGGGCTCTGAGTGTACGGGGCGCCGGTGAGTGGCTTCACCCATTCAGACTATCGGGAGCTGGCACAGCGACTGCTAGGGCTGGAGCTAGAGAGGTCGGGACGGGCGTCGTCCCTGCTACCGCGAGGCAGGCTATAGGACAACTTAGGTCTAAGAGGAGCCGGGATCTCAGTTGGGGAGCTACCAGAGCAGCATTTGGAGTGGCTGAGGGACCGAGTGAGAGAGAGAGTGTCTGCCGGGCCAGGACCCAAGGCGGACATGGTGTTGAGGAGGTTCTTGATACTGCTCTTTGGGCGGCTTCTTTTTGCCACGAGAGGAGATTCAGTGAACTGCCGGCTGCTACCGCTACTGGACGACCTCGAGGGAGTGGGCTCGTATGCATGGGGCGCGGCAGTACTGGCCTTCTTGTTCGACTCCCTCGGCACCACTACCCGCCAGACGATGCTTGGCAGCTTTGCTCCATTCCTTCAGGTATGATTTTAATTTGAATGATTTAAAATTGAATGCTTGTGCTTATGTGACTATCTTGCTAATGCATGTGTGGAATGCAGGTGTGGGCCTATATCTACCTACCTCACCTAGGTAGAGGACTGGAGGCTCACGCGGACCATCTACCCATCGCGAGGTGGTGGGTGACTAGACGAGACACGGGATCACTCTGACGCCAGGTGCGGGTGATTCAGGACAACATCGACTCTCTTCCTTATGCATCGGTGCATTCTAAACCTAAAGCTTAAAATGCAAATGCTGAAATGTATGCTTACTTTGACTCCTTTTCACAGGTTCACTGGACACCTTACCGAGACGAGGGGTACGAGGGCCAGCCTTGGGTGGAGGCGACATTGGCCTACTCTGGTCGAGACATCTGGTTACATTGCATGAATGTGGTGGAGCCACTCCGCTACCGTTTGATCATGAGGACTCGGGGAGTGCACCAACCGGACGTGGCATTCCCGACCTGAGAGAGTGCCGAGGAGAAGCGCGTGGGGCGACACTCACGCGGACTAGCTGGTTCAGTGGACTGAATCGCTCGAGCGGAGGAGCAGATCCGAGACTGGACGCGCCGCGAACGTGAGGTATGGGCCAGAGCTGACACAGATGAGGCCTACCTGAAGGCCTATGCACGATGCTACGGGGATCAGGTCTTCCGCGGCACCCGACGATCGGTAAGAACCTTCGAACCTAGTGCTTCACCTATTATGCTGACATGCTGACATGTTGATGCTTTTAAATGCAGCTTGACCCCCAGGGGCGCATTACAGAGCTCCAGGGCTTGCTCCATTCGACCGTATAGCAGCGGGACGAGCTCCAGCGCTCGCTGGATCTCCTGGTAAGTATTTTACCGCTTTCTAGACTTAAAATGCAATTATGATATGATGCTTATGAGACTGACTGACTTCAATGTGCAGCATGCCGAGGGAGTCCAGCGCCATGGATCAGATGCCCCTTTCTCTTCTATACAGACGCCAGCAGACCGGGCCCAGCGGGATGCTGACTTCGCCAGGGCGGTTGCACGGGCCGACGAGACCAAGACTTCACTTGCCGAGAGGGTGAGTGACACAGCCTCCTTTCAATGATATTTTCTATGAACTGGCTATTCACAAATGGAATGTATAATGCAGGCAAGGGAGTTAGAGGCGGTGATGCAGGAAATAGCCCGGCTACGGGAGGAGGCAGCGGCAGCGGGCCGCTATCGTGAGGAGGCAGAGCAGGCCCGGCAGTAGATCCATGACCTCAAGATCGAGCTACGGACCATGGAGCGGACGGTCCGAGTGATAGGACGAGGCCTTGAGCGGAGCGCGTCTCAGAGTGGTGCACGCAGTAGCTCTTTTAGAGACTATTTCGCCAGCTCCTCCGGCCGTCGGAGGAATGAGGACGAGGAGAGGCGCCAACGCCGCGTGAAGGGTAGCACAGCCATGGGCCCTCCAAAGAAGAGGCGAGAGGGCGGAGGTGAGAGTGAGGGACCTGGCGAGGGTCAGGCTTGATTGTGCCTTGTTGTTTCTCTTTTATATTTTGTTTGCACCATACGTGTACATGGAGAACTTTGGTTTATATGATGCCATGTGTTTATTTTAAAAAGGATGTGAGTGTTTGTGTGCAATCATAGAGCTTCCTGATCTACTAATGCTTTACACAATCGACTCAAGAAGGAGAGAGAGAATGGTGCGAGGGCGAGACACGACTAAGAAAGGAAGGGGTATGCAGGCTCAGGAATTCAGTCGCGGTTCTACGACAACCCCTAAATTGAGGAGCGGTCACATGCCAGACCGCGTCAAGAGGAGCGACAATCATAAAGCATGGGTCTCTATCGCGGTCATGCCCTGACCGCTACCTATGATCACGGTCGCACGACTGACCGCATCCTAAAGAAAGTAAACCCACTTAACCAGGGTAAGGGTCTAACGGGCACAGATGCAATGCGACGCAGCAGGGGGAACACGACACATGCATGACTACACAATTCATGGGACAGAATAACACCTGTGGGACAAAGATATGTGAGATGGGACAAGGGTACGAGGAACGACAGAGCCATTCCTCAATCGATCCCGAGATCAGATGAAGTAGAACCATCTGGTTCGCAATTATCAAAAAACTTTCTCATAGAGATATTGATCCAAAGCTGAGCAAAGCTGAGTAAGGTATGAAAAGACATAAGCTTCAGGACAGATCAAGAGATAGGATTGAAGAAGAGGACGGATCGAAAGATGAGTGTGAACAGGAGACAGGACGAAAGATGAGGAGCGAGGAAGCTTGAACACCTGCGATCTGCACACTTAGCAAACAAATTACGTACCTGTCCTCAAGACGAAATGCATGAGAAAGAAAAACATATTTTTGGATTTTTGTGATATTATTTTTTTTATGGATTTTCAACACTATTTGAATTTTTATGGATTTTTAAAATTTTGATTTTTTCTAGAATTTTGAAAATATTTAATTTTTTTGAAGTATTTAACTCTTTTGGATTTTGAACGATATCTCATTTTTTTGGATTTTTGACAATATCTCATTTTTTTGAAATTTTGGAATTTTGACAATATCTCTTTTTTTAGAATTTCTGACACAACAATCTGCAGCACCTAAGATAGGCTCAAACTATTGGCCAGGGACAATCATCCTACCCTTCTCATTAAAGGCTTCCCTTGAGGAAGGCGTGCATGCGAGGGTGGCTTGCCACAACCAACCGTCTCGTAAAGAACGGTGCCCCTACTAAGGCCATATCCGGGTTACAACCCAGCCTAAGAGGGAGAAGCAGAAGAAAAAATGGAGACAAGCTTCATGTAGGATGAGAGATATCAGGACTCGATTTCCTCCCAAGGCACCACCCCTCAAAGAGATAGCCTATTGCGCCGGGACTTTGAGTCTTTGATTTTTAGACCCATACTTACTAGGCACACATGCGATCGGGCTCATGACGTCCAGCGGGAAACTGTATTGCCACTCTTGCCATGCCTTTGATTCATAAATTTCTTTCGATTCATCATGATTTTCTTTTTTTTTCTTTTTTTTCTTTTTTGACAGCCCTAGTCTGACTAGATTTAGCATGAAAGCTCACTTTTGAGGGTCAAGACTGCCCCTATTTGAGACCTCTCTCGTATTGGGGAGCGCTTAAATTGGTCATCTCATCCATCCATCTCTTGCCCCTGCACTTGGCCGAGTAGAGAAGAGAAAAGGCCTTTGTGCATACCCATAGTATGGCCAAAGTAGCAACGATGTTGCTTTAGAGAAATAGGCTATGGCTCGCCGTGTAGTGTGTGAAAAACCCATACTCAAAGGTCACCCTCAACAATCAGGGAAAGGGACTAGACTCCCAACACGGAGTTATCACCGGCCTAAGGATGCTGCAGAAGCTAACTTCTTATTTGACACAAAGTTAAGATCTAATTAAACTCCTAAAGCCACTCAATCATGTTAAAGAATCATGGCAGAAATAATAGAAATAATGGAAATGAAAGCACGTTTCTTGCACAAAATAAAGATACCTTTGCAAATCCATGACGTGGAAACCGGCATCCTGAAGTGATCTTGATCATCGAGCTTTGATCAGCACGAGCTTTATATTCCTTGCTTGCCAGGATAAAGGAAGAGGATAACATGGATTTAAAGATTCCTCTAGATGGAGGAGCGACAGACACCAAACTGGATGAAGAAGAATAAAAGGAAGAGAGATGAGGGCTAGAACTCCCTCGTTAAGACACAGATGCCCTGATAACAAGGAACCGAATACAGAATAAACAGAGATTAACTAAGATCAAGGCGGACTGAAGCCTCGAAAACAGCAAGAAAAAGGGTGATGACCCTGAAAGGGTGAGGAGGAAAAAATAGAAAGACGATGAAAGGATAGCTGCGAAGATAAGGAAGAAGGAGAATGATCATCTGATATGGGCGGAGGAAAAGAGTGAGGGTCATCCGCCGAAGGCGGGGAAGAAGTGACATGCTCACCTGACGAAGTCGGGGAAAAGAAATGGAAACCACCCGGCAAAGTCAGGGCAGGATCAGAAAAACCACCAAACAAGGTCGGGGAACGAGCACAAGGAATCCCCAACAGGGTCAGGGAAAAAGGATGAGAAGCGAAATCCGGACGTATCTGGGGAGAAAAACTATAAGAGGCCCATGGATCAGGGGAAGAAGAAGTCATAGGCTGGGACCTAGAATGGTGAGGACAGGAGAAGATGGTAGAAATATGGTCAGGTGGCGGAAGGTACACCACCCAAGGATAGGAACTGAGCAACAGAAAAGATGACTGAAAGGAAGTTGAAGAGGCAGAAGAAGGAGGTGGAGTGAGCCCCCGAATACACAACTGTTTGCCCTTATACTTACGTCGCCGCCTCTTCTTGGCAGAAATCTGCTTGCAACAACTCCGCCTGGCGCGGACTCGGGCCTTCAGGCTTTTTATCTTGCCATGTTTTCTTAAATAACAGGCCCACCTGGCAGACGGCCTGGCCCGATCATGAATATGCAGCTTCATCGGGATGGTTGCCCCTAGCTGTGCGGTGCCAACCATAGAAAGACATTCCAGAACAGTCAACTCCTTGGGATGAACATCAGGAAGCAGTGGAGTTTTGTCATTCGGCACTAGAACATGGACCTTTGGCATCTTCACTCAGCAGTTGAGCATGAAGCATAACTCCCTTGCTAGAAGCGTAGGACAGAACTGAGGGAGGGCGATGCGCGGCGTTGACGTGGCCGCCTCACCAATAAGCCGAGGGAGATGAGAAAAAAAATGTAGAATGCCCCTGGCCAATCTCGAGGACACGGCCAATTGCCCCTTGAATGTTGAATTCATTAAACTTTTGGCGGCCGTGTGGGTTAGCACCATCAGGGTGGAAAACTCTTCTAGGCCAGTGAACTGAACAACAATCAAGTGAGAGGTGATGACAACATCAACAGCGAATTCTCCGACGAGCTAAGAGATTGTCATCGGCCTCGCGTTTGACGAAACTGGCACCAGTGCTAAAGAACTCTCCGTAAAAACCATCTTCATAGCAAGTACAGGCTCATTATCCCTAGAATAGCTAGGGACCAGGACTCGGACCGGCATGCGGCAAATGAAATCTTGAAGCTTGTAACGCACGGTCAAAGCTTGGCTCGGCTCTTTATCTTCCTGGGGACTAGACCCGAGGGCCACCAAAGGTAGCAAGCACCCGCTTCGTGGTGTAGAAGGAGATGGGGAAGCGGAGGTAAAAGGCTTGGAAAGTGTGGGTGAAGGTAATGCTATTAGTGGAGGAATAGTGGCGATGATAGACAAGGGTGGGGGTAAAGGCAAAGGTGGAGGTGTGGGAGGAGATGAAGGCAAAGGTAGAAGCGTAGGCGTAGGGATAGCTTGCTCAGGTTCGGATGATGATGGTGAGGGGAGCGGCGTCGGTAGCGGGGATGGTTGTGAAGGTGACGGGATAGGGATTATTACGAGGGGAGGTGATGGTGACGGCAATGGGGATAATGGAGGTGGCGATGAGGGTGAGGGTGAAAGTAATGGTGGAATGGGTGAAGGTGAAGGAGAAGGTGAAGGTGATGGTGAAACGGAGGGAGCGGCAGGTTGCGGCGCTCTTCGGCGTATCATTATGACATGTCGAGCGGCCTTGGGAGCGAGAGTGGTGGTGGAAGTAGAGGGTGAAAGAGGGGTATTGCCCCGAGCAGAGGCTTGGGTAGGTGAAGGAGATGGGATAGGAGAAGGGATAGATAATGGAGCGGGTGCTTCATCAACTGAAGAATAATAGGGATGCCCTTGGTCTTGAGATGGAGATGGCTGCCTGGGCGGCGCTTGCTGCTGCTGTTTGTGAAGATCCAAAATAACCTGATGTATGACAGTCCAATCAATCATTCTCTTGTCTTCCAAGCTGTGAACAAGCTCCCGGAACTCGGGGTAGTCCTCAACCCAATGCCCATGTTGACGATGAAACTCACAGAACTGGCATAAATTTCCGACCGTGGGTTGGCAAGGCATAACCAGAGGGAGTTGCAACACATGGGTGACCATCAAAGCCCTAAAAACGTCCGTAAAGGATTCTGACAACGGAGGGTGAAGAGCCCGCTTCGGGCATGGTGGATGCAATGGGGGCAGTTGCGAGGGTGGAAGCGGGGGTTGCGAAGGCGAGAGCGCATGGTCACTGGTGGGAGGACCTGGTGGAGGCATGCGTGGAGCGGAAAAGGAGGTGGGAGGTATGTAGACATCATCCACATGCTCGGAGTGTGGTGTCTCCTTGACCGGGGTTAAAGGTTCATGCAGGTATGAAGAAGCGGAAGGCTGACTCGTGGAGGTTTGGTATGTGGGGATATATGGGTATGTGGGAGCGGAAGGTCGACTCATGGAGGGATATGTAGTGGAGTGCTGACTCGTGGGGGATGGCGGAAGGAAAGTGTATGTGGAAGGCAGAGGTGAAGGAGACTCGTGGTCAGGGGAAACTAGGAGTTGTTGGCTAATGAAGTGGGCTTGGCGGTAGAGTTGTTGCCATGAAGTGATATCATTCAGGGCTAAGATGCACCTAAGCTCGGGCGTTGTATTAGAAATAACCATTTTGATCTGCTCGCCCTCCGGAATATGCCCCGGGACTTGCATGGTCAGGCGACGCCAGCGGTCGACGAACGTGGAGAATTCCTCGTCGGGCTTCATCTTCTCATGGGCCAGATCAACCATAGAATATCTGGGCCCAACCCTGTCCTGGTACTGCTGAATAAATCTTGCTTGGACGGCTTGAAAATTCACCTCTTGCTCTTGCGACAATGAAAAGAACCAATCTCGAGCCGGGCCTTCAAACGACAGACCAAACAAATAAGCCATCAAACGTTGGTCATGTTAGAATTGTTATGTTAGTGGATGCTGTCACGCCCCGATGCGGAATCTCGGGACGTACGGTTAGAGGCAAGCGAGCAATATATAATTCCGAACCATTGCAATCCATTGCACTAAAGGTTGGAAAAGTAATAATCAGAGTTTTATTGAAATAAGGTTGAGTACACTGGGTAGAACGACTACAACCAAATAATAAGTAAAATGCTAGAACAATCTCTCACTAATGCTAAGGGTACAAACTGACTCAATAAACTAAAACTATCTCTCGATATCACTCCAGTCCATCCCCGACAAGTTCGTCACCTGGAAAGAGGGGAAACAGTAGGAGTGAGCTAAACACGCTCAGTAGATAACCACAAACAGGTTTAAGTAATTAATTATTGATTTCCAATTTATATGAAATGCAGTAAATAAAGAATGACGATAGAATATCTTGCAAGGTCAAGAAATATAGCAATTTATCAAGTAGTGAACAAGTAAAGTACAATAGAGAATTTGGCCAACAATATGTTACACATGTAACCAAGTAAATACACACGAGTCGAGTATCAAGAGTTTGTCATAGACGTAACAAGTCAAGTCAAGTATTCGGGTGCAATGCCTCACCCTTGTCATAAACATCCCAATGGGCTCAATATCTTTTCGGGCGCTCTCCCCAGGACCAGACTGGGCCCTTATGATGCGTCGGCATTTCATTTCAATTGGATCACCGATCCCCCGTCTAGACATAGTCAATTATGGCCAATATAATCAGATGAATTTCTGTCGGGTATAAGATGTAAAGGACGACACTTGTCTCCTCTGATTCAAGAGTATAAACACGACGAAAACCCAAAACAAGGTAGTCGTACGACGAACACCGGGCCGTACTCTCATGAGTAACGAGTCACGGGGTCAAGAATGAACGGTTGACAGTAAGCCGTTCGAGAGAGAGAAGTAAGTTCTGAAGAACGAATATACGAACCACTCGGATCGTATTTTTAAGAAATACGGTTCAAGAGAATCCGTATTAAGTATAACGATAATATCTAATTATAAGATAATTTATGCAAAGTAGTTACCGGGTTGCCAATAACAATTAAACCAACTAATTTCAGTTTAATGTCCATTGGTCAATTCCGGGCTCAAATATGACCGAAGGTTATCCAAGGGTAATCGGTCAATTTATCAAGTTAAAACGATAGTTATGATGTAACCGTAATTTACCACGGTAAAAATGTCTCACGGTAAAAAAATGTGAAGTTTACCGGATAGAGTGTCCGGTTAATTGGCCAAAGACTTGCCATAAGTCGGCCAGTAATATTTTGATTTACAGTAATTTACAGAAATTACCTATGGTAATTAACCAATTTATCCAAAGTTACAAGTGAATTACAATAGTTTCCACTTTAAACAATTTATCAAAATAGATATTACAAATAACAGAAATTTACTCATGTCATTATCTGTTATTTATATGGATTGTCAAATTTTACTAATTAACATTTTAATAGGTCAAAATAGTAAAAATCAGGTTTTCTGGAAGTTAAACGGATGACAGTGGGCCGTTAAACCTACTGGCTGTAAAACGGTTATCTATGGGCCGTTTTAAGGGTAAAAGGATACTACGGTTATAGTGGGGCCGTGTATCATGTAAAGCGGTCGTTTTCTAACCGTGTATATAAAATACGATAAAATGATAATACTACTAATTTCATTCTAAAGCGGTCTCTGGTTGACCGTTATTCATGTGAAATGGTTAAAATTGGGCCGCTTAAAGCAATTAAGGCGGTCAGTTCTAAGCCGTCTAAGAGATAAGCGGTCCGGTTGGAACCGTCTTTCTTTGTAACACGGGAACAGCGAAAACAGAAGTATAATCCGGCAATGAGGGCTTCAATTCATGGGTTTAAGCATGGAAAATCATGAAATATGCAAGCTAACATGATGCCCTATCATTCCTTTTATTGAATTCAAGTTTGTGCCATGGTTACCTACCTTAACCGATGAAAATAAGAGAAAGCTTGGGGAAGAAGATGAATAGTGGTCTTGCAAAGCTTCACAGCAGCAAGACAGCAGCAAGAAATCCTTAAGTTGCTTAAGAGGAATGCTTAGGAATGCTTCCTCTATTTATAGGTTTGTAGAGAAGTGTTTAAACTTCTCACGCGGGCTGGTCAGAGCCGCAATTCCCTTGGCAGTATTGAAGACGTGTTTATGCCAACCCAAACACGGTTTCACGTGTTCCACAAGGTAAGGTTACCCTTAATCTAAGCCTAATCCCATAGATTAAGCCATTGTTAACTAAAACCTTCATTTAATGTCACTAAACGATTTTTAATGAAATTGACCCAGAAGACAAAATTTCTAATCAAGACGTGATCTTTCAGATTATGATTTTTATGGAATTTTATCACGAGGTTTAATGTTAATCTCCCAATCTTAAGATTAAAATAATAATTTAACCCAATGTTCAACGGTTTAGTCGATAGAGAGAGTTTTTGATTTTTACCGATGAAACTCCAGAAGACAAAGTTGCTAAGAAAAATACTCTCTATCAGATGTGATTTTTGCAGATTTTTCCAAGGTAGTTATATTTTCGGGTGAATAGTGTTTTTCGCGTTTTTAAGTCAGGCTTAAATCACTGATTAAGCCATGTAAATGATTTTATTAGGGTCAGGTACAGGAGACCAAAGTGTTTATCATGGTGTTTACTAATTAACTATCATTTTTCAGAATATTTACACGATAGTCAAAAACATTTACTATTTACTATTTACCTCAGTCACTATTCAACATTTACTATTTACGAAATTTAATATTTGTACAGAAACTCGGGGTCTTACACCCTCCCCCACTTAAAGAATTTGGTCCTCCAAATTTACTGGACCAAAATACAGTAAAGGAAAGATAGCTCACCTAGAATAGGTCGGGATAACGCTTCCGTATAGCGTCCTCGGATTCCCATGTAGCTTCTTCTATTCCACGCCGACTCCATTGGATTTTGACCATCGGTATGGAACGATTTCGAAGTTGTTGCTCCTTTCGATCCAGAATTTTCACTGGTCTTTCTTCATAGGATAGATCCTTTTTAAATTCAAAGTCCACATGTTGAATGATGTGACTAGGGTCGTACACGTATTTCCGAAGCATAGATACATGGAATACGTTATGTACACCAGATAATTGAGGAGGTAAGGCCAATCTATAAGCGACTTCACCCACTCGATCAAGGATCTCAAATGGACCAATATACCTTGGGCTTAACTTGCCATAAATACCAAATCGACGAATACCTCTTGAAGGAGATACTTTTAAGAACACATGCTCGCCAATTTGAAATTCCAAATCTCTTCTCCTATTATCAGCATAACTCTTTTGCCTTGATTGAGCCACAAGTAACCGGTCTCGGATAATACGAATATTTTGTGATGACTCCGAGATAAGATCCGGTCCAAGCCATTGCTTCTCGCCAACCTCATCCCAACATAATGGAGAACGACAGCTCCTTCCATACAAAGCCTCGAAAGGTGTCATCTGTATGCTGGCTTGATAACTATTGTTGTAGGCGAATTCTATTAATGCTAAATGATCGCTCCAACTTCCACCGAAGTCGATCATACAAGCTCTCAACATATCTTCCACTATTTGATTAGTTCTCTCGGTCTGTCCATCTGTTTGCGGATGAAATGCAGTGCTAAAATTCAGACGGGTACCAAGAGATTCTTGCAATCCCTTCCAGAAGTGAGATGTAAATCTCGGGTCTCGGTCAGACACAATGCTGACTGGAATACCATGAAGTCTAACCACTTCCTTCAGATATAATGTTGCTAGCACATCAACTGTCCACTTGGACTTAATGGATAGGAAATGGGCTGACTTAGTCAGTCGATCCACGATTACCCATATTGCATCATGACCACTTCGAGTCTTAGGAAGACTCATAATAAAATCCATGCCAATACTCTCCCACTTCCATTGGGGAATGTCAAGTGGTTTCAATTTACCTGCCGGTCTGAAATGCTCGGCCTTTACTTGTTGACAAACCAGACATCTACTCACAAAATCTGTAATTTCCCTTTTCATGTTCGGCCACCAAAATGTCCTTTTCAAATCTTTGAACATCTTAGTGCCTCCCGGATGGATAGTATATCGAGATCTATGTGCTTCTTCAAGAATCCGATTCTTTATATTACCCTCATCCGGTACACAAGTTCGACCTTGAAATACTAATCTTCCATCATCGGCTATCGAGAATTCAGGTCTGCTACTCAGGCTTTCCTTAATCTCGACTAGCTCGGGATCAATACTTGATTTCTACCAATAATTCGGGCTTAAGTTGCAACTGGGAAATCAATATCCGATCATTATCAATATTGATATCCAGACTAGCCATTTGCTCCAGTAATTTCCATTCTTGTAACATAAGACTAGATATCTTAGCCACAGGTTTCCGACTTAAAGCGTCAGCAACCACATTGCCTTTGCCCGGATGATACTTAATAGAAAAGTCGAAATCCTTTATATACTCCAACCATCTCCTTTGTCTCATGTTCAATTCCTTTTGAGAAAATAAGTATTTCAGACTTTTGTGATCCGAAAATACAGTGAATGTTTCACCATATAAGTAGTGCCTCCAAATCTTCAAAGCAAATACCACGGCTGTCAATTCCAAATCATGAACTGGATAATTAACTTCATGCTTTCTTAGCTGCCTAGAAGAATAGGCAATCACCTTGCCGTGCTGCATAAGCACACAGCCTAAGCCAATACCAGAAGCATCAGTGTAAACCACAAAACCGCCCTCACCAGAAGGTAAGGTCAAAATAGGAGCAGTAGTCAAACAATCCTTCAGAGTTTGGAAACTCCGTTGGCATTCAGTTGACCACTCAAACTTGATCTCCTTGCGGGTTAATTTTGTCAGAGGTACCGCAATCTTAGAGAAATCTTGAATGAACCTTCGATAATAACCAGCCAGGCCAAGAAAACTCCTTACTTCAGTAACATTAGTAGGCTGTTCCCAATTCTTTACCGCTTCCACTTTAGATGGATCCACAGAAATTCCATCCTTAGTAATAATATGTCCTAGAAAGGACACCTCACTTAGCCAAAATTCACACTTGCTGAACTTGGCATATAATTGGTGATCTCTCAATAATTGCAAAGCCATCCTCAGATGCTCGGCATGTTCTTTTTCACTCTTGGAATATATCAAAATATCATCTATGAATACCACAACCCATTGATCAAGGTAGGGTCGGAACACACTGTTCATTAACTGCATGAAAGCTGCCGGTGCATTCGTTAACCCAAAAGGCATAACGACAAACTCATAATGACCATACCGGCTACGGAAAGCTGATTTATAAATATCCTCTTCTTTAATCCGTAACTGGTGATATCCAGATCGAAGATCGATCTTAGAAAAATAAGAAGCTCCAGTAATCTGGTCAAATAACTCATCAATCCTTGGCAAAGGATACTTGTTCTTGACAGTCAACTGGTTGAGTTGCCGATAATCGATGCATAATCTCATCGAACCATCTTTCTTCCGAACAAACAATACAGGAGCTCCCCAAGGGGAAACACTCGGGCGAATAAAACCCTTCTCGAGTAATTCCAACAATTGCTGCTTCAATTCCCGCAATTCCGCATGAGACATTCGATAAGGGGCTCTAGAAATAGGAGACGATCCAGGAATAAGATCAATAGAAAATGTAACTTCACGCTGAGGCGGAAGTCCTGGTAACTCCTCTGGAAATACGTCCGAAAATTCTCGGACAATAGCAATATCCTTAATCTCGATCTGCTGTTCAGGGGACGCATGAACAAAAGCCAGAAAAGCTTCGCATCCACGCCTCAATAACTTATCAGCACGAAGAGTCGAGATAAGAGAGATAGAACTAGGATGTTTCACTCCCTTGAAGGATAATCCGGGGTGTCTAGAAAAAGACACGGAACAAGAACTACAATGGACATTGGCCTCATATCGAGCCAACCAATCGGCTCCTAGGATTACATCGTAATCCTTCATGTCCATACAAATCAAATCAGCTGGAAAATTCTGATCATTCACCATAACCTTACTAGAAGGATAGTAATGCTGAATTGCTGATTTAGAACCAATAGGGGTTGATATTTCTAACGGAGAACTCAATAAAACAGGTTCCATAGCTAAAGATTTAGCAAATCTCCGTGAAAGAAAAGAATGTGTTGCACCAGTATCAAATAGAACAAAAGCTGGCAAGTCGAATATAGCAAGAGTACCTTCGACGAGTCCACCATCCTCGGCGATATCTTTTTCCTTCGCATGAAGAGCCTGGAGCCTGCCTTGAGGCTTCTTGAAATTCAGGGGTTTTGCCGGGATAGCTTGTTCCGATAATAAAGGGCAGTTGGGTATACGGTGCTCTTTGCTTCCACACCGCAGACATGCACCTAGCTTGCGCCAACAATCTTCCATCTTGTGACCAGGACGATCACAATATCGGCATACGCCCTTGAATGGAATCATAGAATCAGGTTTCTTGTCTTCTTGTCGCGGCATTTTGCCTCTCCACGAACCAGAACCAGAACTTGAACCAGAACTGATAAATGGTCTTTTCTTGCTCGGGTCAGTGACAAATCCAGGTTTAACATTCTTGAGTGCCTTCGGTTGCTCTTTCTTGTTACCTTGACCACGAATCCTTTCAGTCATTTCCAAAGTATCTTCTAATATTTGTGCCTTTCTTACCATCTCAGAATATGTAGAAATTTCCAGTGGTGCAAGTTGATTGATATAATGAAGTCGAAGACCATTGAGGAAACGCTTCGCCTTCATTCTCTCAGTCGAAATAAGATGTCTTGCATAACGAGAGAGTCGTGAAAACTGAGCCTCATATTCTGATACCGATAAACTTCGCTGCTTCAAAGCTGCGAATTCTGCTCCCTTCTTTTCTTGCACGCGGTCAGAAAAATATTTATCATTGAACTATTCCTCGAATTCCTCCCACGAGACTTGTTGATCTCCGAGAGTCGGCTTAACAGACTCCCACCAAGCACGTGCATCCCGTTCCAGTTGGAAAACAGATAAAAGAACACGTTCTTGGTCAGTGCATTGCATGACCTCAAAAATTCTTGCCATCTCGTCGAGCCAATTCTCGGCTTCATCGGGATCAGTTGAACCAGCGAATCTAGGCGGGTTCATTCCTCGAAAATTCTGATATAAATCACCAGTGCCATGAGCTGCGCCATAAGGTGCCGCTCCAGCTCCAGCTTGAGCCAGTGCGTTCAAGGCTTGCGTAAGTCCTTGAACTGTACGATGTAAATTCCTCATCTCAGCACGATTGGCTGCCATTTCGAGTTAAGTGCCTATATAAAATAGTTACTCGGATTATTTATGAGAGAAGAACTTCTTAGATGAGAAGAGAAGAACTAGATAAGAAGATCATGATTATGGTTAAATAACTTAACCCAAATTTCTACCCAAATTCTCACAAGGTTGTTTTCTTAAGCCTATAACCAATAGACCTATAACCTTAAAGTGAAATACCTAGGACAAATTGACCTAGGCTCTGATACCAACTAAACTGTCACGCCCCGATGCGGAATCTCGGGACGTACGGTTAGAGGCAAGCGAGCAATATATAATTCCGAACCATTGCAATCCATTGCACTAAAGGTTGGAAAAGTAATAATCAGAGTTTTATTGAAATAAGGTTGAGTACACTGGGTAGAACGACTACAACCAAATAATAAGTAAAATGCTAGAACAATCTCTCACTAATGCTAAGGGTACAAACTGACTCAATAAACTAAAACTATCTCTCGATATCACTCCAGTCCATCCCCGACAAGTTCGTCACCTGGAAAGAGGGGAAACAGTAGGAGTGAGCTAAACACGCTCAGTAGATAACCACAAACAGGTTTAAGTAATTAACTATTGATTTCCAATTTATATGAAATGCAGTAAATAAAGAATGACGATAGAATATCTTGCAAGGTCAAGAAATATAGCAATTTATCAAGTAGTGAACAAGTAAAGTACAATAGAGAATTTGGCCAGCAATATGTTACACATGTAACCAAGTAAATACACACGAGTTGAGTATCAAGAGTTTGTCATAGACGTAACAAGTCAAGTCAAGTATTCGGGTGCAATGCCTCACCCTTGTCATAAACATCCCAATGGGCTCAATATCTTTTCGGGCGCTCTCCCCAGGACCAGACTGGGCCCTTATGATGCGTCGACATTTCATTTCAATTGGATCACCGATCCCCCGTCTAGACATAGTCAATTATGGCCAATATAATCAGATGAATTTCTGTCGGGTATAAGATGTAAAGGACGACACTTGTCTCCTCTGATTCAAGAGTATAAACACGACGAAAACCCAAAACAAGGTAGTCGTACGGCGAACACCGGGCCGTACTCTCATGAGTAACGAGTCACGGGGTCAAGAATGAACGGTTGACAGTAAGCCGTTCGAGAGAGAGAAGTAAGTTCTGAAGAACGAATATACGAACCACTCGGGTCGTATTTTTAAGAAATACGGTTCAAGAGAATCCGTATTAAGTATAACGATAATATCTAATTATAAGATAATTTATACAAAGTAGTTACCGGGTTGCCAATAACAATTAAACCAACTAATTTCAGTTTAATGTCCATTGGTCAATTCCGGGCTCAAATATGACCGAAGGTTATCCAAGGGTAATCGGTCAATTTATCAAGTTAAAACGATAGTTATGATGTAACCGTAATTTACCACGGTAAAAATGTCTCACGGTAAAAAAATGTGAAGTTTACCGGATAGAGTGTCCGGTTAATTGGCCAAAGACTTGCCATAAGTCGGCCAGTAATATTTTGATTTACAGTAATTTACAGAAATTACCTATGGTAATTAACCAATTTATCCAAAGTTACAAGTGAATTACAATAGTTTCCACTTTAAACAATTTATCAAAATAGATATTGCAAATAACAGAAATTTACTCATGTCATTATCTGTTATTTATATGGATTGTCAAATTTTACTAATTAACATTTTTAATAGGTCAAAATAGTAAAAATCAGGTTTTCTGGAAGTTAAACGGATGACAGTGGGCCGTTAAACCTACTGGCTGTAAAACGGTTATCTATGGGCCGTTTTAAGGGTAAAAGGATACTACGGTTATAGTGGGGACGTGTATCATGTAAAGCGGTCGTTTTCTAACCGTGTATATAAAATACGATAAAATGATAATACTACTAATTTCATTCTAAAGCGGTCTCTGGTTGACCGTTATTCATGTGAAATGGTTAAAATTGGGCCGCTTAAAGCAATTAAGGCGGTCAGTTCTAAGCCGTCTAAGAGATAAGCGGTCCGGTTGGAACCGTCTTTCTTTGTAACACGGGAACAGCGAAAACAGAAGTATAATCCGGCAATGAGGGCTTCAATTCATGGGTTTAAGCATGAAAAATCATGAAATATGCAAGCTAACATGATGCCCTATCATTCCTTTTATTGAATTCAAGTTTGTGCCATGGTTACCTACCTTAACCGATGAAAATAAGAGAAAGCTTGGGGAAGAAGATGAATAGTGGTCTTGCAAAGCTTCACAGCAGCAAGACAGCAGCAAGAAATCCTTAAGTTGCTTAAGAGGAATGCTTAGGAATGCTTCCTCTATTTATAGGTTTGTAGAGAAGTGTTTAAACTTCTCACGCGGGCTGGTCAGAGCCGCAATTCCCTTGGCAGTGTTGAAGACGTGTTTATGCCAACCCAAACACGGTTTCACGTGTTCCACAAGGTAAGGTTACCCTTAATCTAAGCCTAATCCCATAGATTAAGCCATTGTTAACTAAAACCTTCATTTAATGTCACTAAACGATTTTTAATGAAATTGACCCAGAAGACAAAATTTCTAATCAAGACGTGATCTTTCAGATTATGATTTTTATGGAATTTTATCACGAGGTTTAATGTTAATCTCCCAATCTTAAGATTAAAATAATAATTTAACCCAATGTTCAACGGTTTAGTCGATAGAGAGAGTTTTTGATTTTTACCGATGAAACTCCAGAAGACAAAGTTGCTAAGAAAAATACTCTCTATCAGATGTGATTTTTGCAGATTTTTCCAAGGTAGTTATATTTTCGGGTGAATAGTGTTTTTCGCGTTTTTAAGTCAGGCTTAAATCACTGATTAAGCCATGTAAATGATTTTATTAGGGTCAGGTACAGGAGACCAAAGTGTTTATCATGGTGTTTACTAATTAACTATCATTTTTCAGAATATTTACACGATAGTCAAAAATATTTACTATTTACTATTTACCTCAGTCACTATTCAACATTTACTATTTACGAAATTTAATATTTGTACAGAAACTCGGGGTCTTACACCCTCCCCCACTTAAAGAATTTGGTCCTCCAAATTTACTGGACCAAAATACAGTAAAGGAAAGATAGCTCACCTAGAATAGGTCGGGATAACGCTTCCGTATAGCGTCCTCGGATTCCCATGTAGCTTCTTCTATTCCACGCCGACTCCATTGGATTTTGACCATCGGTATGGAACGATTTCGAAGTTGTTGCTCCTTTCGATCCAGAATTTTCACTGGTCTTTCTTCATAGGATAGATCCTTTTTAAATTCAAAGTCCACATGTTGAATGATGTGACTAGGGTCGTACACGTATTTCCGAAGCATAGATACATGGAATACGTTATGTACACCAGATAATTGAGGAGGTAAGGCCAATCTATAAGCGACTTCACCCACTCGATCAAGGATCTCAAATGGACCAATATACCTTGGGCTTAACTTGCCATAAATACCAAATCGACGAATACCTCTTGAAGGAGATACTTTTAAGAACACATGCTCGCCAATTTGAAATTCCAAATCTCTTCTCCTATTACCAGCATAACTCTTTTGCCTTGATTGAGCCACAAGTAACCGGTCTCGGATAATACGAATATTTTGTGATGACTCCGAGATAAGATCCGGTCCAAGCCATTGCTTCTCGCCAACCTCATCCCAACATAATGGAGAACGACAGCTCCTTCCATACAAAGCCTCGAAAGGTGTCATCTGTATGCTGGCTTGATAACTATTGTTGTAGGCGAATTCTATTAATGCTAAATGATCGCTCCAACTTCCACCGAAGTCGATCATACGAGCTCTCAACATATCTTCCACTATTTGATTAGTTCTCTCGGTCTGTCCATCTGTTTGCGGATGAAATGCAGTGCTAAAATTCAGACGGGTACCAAGAGATTCTTGCAATCCCTTCCAGAAGTGAGATGTAAATCTCGGGTCTCGGTCAGACACAATGCTGACTGGAATACCATGAAGTCTAACCACTTCCTTCAGATATAATGCTGCTAGCACATCAACTGTCCACTTGGACTTAATGGATAGGAAATGGGCTGACTTAGTCAGTCGATCCACGATTACCCATATTGCATCATGACCACTTCGAGTCTTAGGAAGACTCATAATAAAATCCATGCCAATACTCTCCCACTTTCATTGGGGAATGTCAAGTGGTTTCAATTTACCTGCCGGTCTGAAATGCTCGGCCTTTACTTGTTGACAAACCAGACATCTACTCACAAAATCTGTAATTTCCCTTTTCATGTTCGGCCACCAAAATGTCCTTTTCAAATCTTTGAACATCTTAGTGCCTCCCGGATGGATAGTATATCGAGATCTATGTGCTTCTTCAAGAATCCGATTCTTTATATTACCCTCATCCGGTACACAAGTTCGACCTTGAAATACTAATCTTCCATCATCGGCTATCGAGAATTCAGGTCTGCTACTCAGGCTTTCCTTAATCTCGACTAGCTCGGGATCAATACTTGATTTCTACCAATAATTCGGGCTTAAGTTGCAACTGGGAAATCAATATCCGATCATTATCAATATTGATATCCAGACTAGCCATTTGCTCCAGTAATTTCCATTCTTGTAACATAAGACTAGATATCTTAGCCACAGGTTTCCGACTTAAAGCGTCAGCAACCACATTGCCTTTGCCCGGGTGATACTTAATAGAAAAGTCGAAATCCTTTATATACTCCAACCATCTCCTTTGTCTCATGTTCAATTCCTTTTGAGAAAATAAGTATTTCAGACTTTTGTGATCCGAAAATACAGTGAATGTTTCACCATATAAGTAGTGCCTCCAAATCTTCAAAGCAAATACCACGGCTGCCAATTCCAAATCATGAACTGGATAATTAACTTCATGCTTTCTTAGCTGCCTAGAAGAATAGGCAATCACCTTGCCGTGCTGCATAAGCACACAGCCTAAGCCAATACCAGAAGCATCAGTGTAAACCACAAAACCGCCCTCACCAGAAGGTAAGGTCAAAATAGGAGCAGTAGTCAAACAATCCTTCAGAGTTTGGAAACTCTGTTGGCATTCAGTTGACCACTCAAACTTGATCTCCTTGCGGGTTAATTTTGTCAGAGGTACCGCAATCTTAGAGAAATCTTGAATGAACCTTCGATAATAACCAGCCAGGCCAAGAAAACTCCTTACTTCAGTAACATTAGTAGGCTGTTCCCAATTCTTTACCGCTTCCACTTTAGATGGATCCACAGAAATTCCATCCTTAGTAATAATATGTCCTAGAAAGGACACCTCACTTAGCCAAAATTCACACTTGCTGAACTTGGCATATAATTGGTGATCTCTCAATAATTGCAAAGCCATCCTCAGATGCTCGGCATGTTCTTTTTCACTCTTGGAATATATCAAAATATCATCTATGAATACCACAACCCATTGATCAAGGTAGGGTCGGAACACACTGTTCATTAACTGCATGAAAGCTGCCGGTGCATTCGTTAACCCAAAAGGCATAACGACAAACTCATGATGACCATACCGGCTACGGAAAGCTGATTTATAAATATCCGCTTCTTTAATCCGTAACTGGTGATATCCAGATCGAAGATCGATCTTAGAAAAATAAGAAGCTCCAGTAATCTGGTCAAATAACTCATCAATCCTTGGCAAAGGATACTTGTTCTTGACAGTCAACTGGTTGAGTTGCCGATAATCGATGCATAATCTCATCGAACCATCTTTCTTCCGAACAAACAATACAGGAGCTCCCCAAGGGGAAACACTCGGGCGAATAAAACCCTTCTTGAGTAATTCCAACAATTGCTGCTTCAATTCCCGCAATTCCGCATGAGACATTCGATAAGGGGCTCTAGAAATAGGAGACGATCCAGGAATAAGATCAATAGAAAATGTAACTTCACACTGAGGCGGAAGTCCTGGTAACTCCTCTGGAAATACGTCCGAAAATTCTCGGACAATAGCAATATCCTTAATCTCGATCTGCTGTTCAGGGGACGCATGAACAAAAGCCAGAAAAGCTTCGCATCCACGCCTCAATAACTTATCAGCACGAAGAGTCGAGATAAGAGAGATAGAACTAGGATGTTTCACTCCCTTGAAGGATAATCCGGGGTGTCTAGAAAAAGACACGGAACAAGAACTACAATGAACATTGGCCTCATATCGAGCCAACCAATCGGCTCCTAGGATTACATCGTAATCCTTCATGTCCATACAAATCAAATCAGCTGGAAAATTCTGATCATTCACCATAACCTTACTAGAAGGATAGTAATGCTGAATTGCTGATTTAGAACCAATAGGGGTTGATATTTCTAACGGAGAACTCAATAAAACAGGTTCCATAGCTAAAGATTTAGCAAATCTCCGTGAAAGAAAAGAATGTGTTGCACCAGTATCAAATAGAACAAAAGCTGGCAAGTCGAATATAGCAAGAGTACCTTCGACGAGTCCACCATCCTCGGCGATATCTTTTTCCTTCGCATGAAGAGCCTGGAGCCTGCCTTGAGGCTTCTTGAAATTCAGGGGTTTTGCCGGGATAGCTTGTTCCGATAATAAAGGGCAGTTGGGTATACGGTGCTCTTTGCTTCCACACCGCAGACATGCACCTAGCTTGCGCCAACAATCTTCCATCTTGTGACCAGGACGATCACAATATCGGCATACGCCCTTGAATGGAATCATAGAATCAGGTTTCTTGTCGCGACATTTTGCCTCTCCACGAACCAGAACCAGAACTTGAACCAGAACTGATAAATGGTCTTTTCTTGCTCGGGTCAGTGACAAATCCAGGTTTAACATTCTTGAGTGCCTTCGGTTGCTCTTTCTTGTTACCTTGACCACGAATCCTTTCAGTCATTTCCAAAGTATCTTCTAATATTTGTGCCTTTCTTACCATCTCAGAATATGTAGAAATTTCCAGTGGTGCAAGTTGATTGATATAATGAAGTCGAAGACCATTGAGGAAACGCTTCGCCTTCATTCTCTCAGTCGAAATAAGATGTCTTGCATAACGAGAGAGTCGTGAAAACTGAGCCTCATATTCTGATACCGATAAACTTCGCTGCTTCAAAGCTGCGAATTCTGCTCCCTTCTTTTCTTGCACGCGGTCAGAAAAATATTTATCATTGAAATATTCCTCGAATTCCTCCCACGAGACTTGTTGATCTCCGAGAGTCGGCTTAACAGACTCCCACCAAGCACGTGCATCCCGTTCCAGTTGGAAAATAGATAAAAGAACACGTTCTTGGTCAGTGCATTGCATGACCTCAAAAATTCTTGCCATCTCGTCGAGCCAATTCTCGGCTTCATCGGGATCAGTTGAACCAGCGAATCTAGGCGGGTTCATTCCTCGAAAATTCTGATATAAATCACCAGTGCCATGAGCTGCGCCATGAGGTGCCGCTCCAGCTCCAGCTTGAGCCAGTGCGTTCAAGGCTTGCGTAAGTCCTTGAACTGTACGATGTAAATTCCTCATCTCAGCACGATTGGCTGCCATTTCGAGTTAAGTGCCTATATAAAATAGTTACTCGGATTATTTATGAGAGAAGAACTTCTTAGATGAGAAGAGAAGAACTAGATAAGAAGATCATGATTATGGTTAAATAACTTAACCCAAATTTCTACCCAAATTCTCACAAGGTTGTTTTCTTAAGCCTATAACCAATAGACCTATAACCTTAAAGTGAAATACCTAGGACAAATTGACCTAGGCTCTGATACCAACTAAACTGTCACGCCCCGATGCGGAATCTCGGGACGTACGGTTAGAGGCAAGCGAGCAATATATAATTCCGAACCATTGCAATCCATTGCACTAAAGGTTGGAAAAGTAATAATCAGAGTTTTATTGAAATAAGGTTGAGTACACTGGGTAGAACGACTACAACCAAATAATAAGTAAAATGCTAGAACAATCTCTCACTAATGCTAAGGGTACAAACTGACTCAATAAACTAAAACTATCTCTCGATATCACTCCAGTCCATCCCCGACAAGTTCGTCACCTGGAAAGAGGGGAAACAGTAGGAGTGAGCTAAACACGCTCAGTAGATAACCACAAACAGGTTTAAGTAATTAACTATTGATTTCCAATTTATATGAAATGCAGTAAATAAAGAATGACGATAGAATATCTTACAAGGTCAAGAAATATAGCAATTTATCAAGTAGTGAACAAGTAAAGTACAATAGAGAATTTGGCCAGCAATATGTTACACATGTAACCAAGTAAATACACACGAGTTGAGTATCAACAGTTTGTCATAGACGTAACAAGTCAAGTCAAGTATTCGGGTGCAATGCCTCACCCTTGTCATAAACATCCCAATGGGCTCAATATCTTTTCGGGCGCTCTCCCCAGGACCAGACTGGGCCCTTATGATGCGTCGGCATTTCATTTCAATTGGATCACCGATCCCCCGTCTAGACATAGTCAATTATGACCAATATAATCAGATGAATTTCTGTCGGGTATAAGATGTAAAGGACGACACTTGTCTCCTCTGATTCAAGAGTATAAACACGACGAAAACCCAAAACAAGGTAGTCGTACGGCGAACACCGGGCCGTACTCTCATGAGTAACGAGTCACGGGGTCAAGAATGAACGGTTGACAGTAAGCCGTTCGAGAGAGAGAAGTAAGTTCTGAAGAACGAATATACGAACCACTCGGGTCGTATTTTTAAGAAATACGGTTCAAGAGAATCCGTATTAAGTATAACGATAATATCTAATTATAAGATAATTTATACAAAGTAGTTACCGGGTTGCCAATAACAATTAAATCAACTAATTTCAGTTTAATGTCCATTGGTCAATTCCGGGCTCAAATATGACCGAAGGTTAT
The DNA here is from genome assembly GCA_022559845.1 of Amorphophallus konjac. NCBI lineage: Eukaryota > Viridiplantae > Streptophyta > Magnoliopsida > Alismatales > Araceae > Amorphophallus > Amorphophallus konjac. The sequence continues at coordinate 239,975,882 of CM040120.1, forward strand.
CCAAGGGTAATCGGTCAATTTATCAAGTTAAAACGATAGTTATGATGTAACCGTAATTTACCACGGTAAAAATGTCTCACGGTAAAAAAATGTGAAGTTTACCGGATAGAGTGTCCGGTTAATTGGCCAAAGACTTGCCATAAGTCGGCCAGTAATATTTTGATTTACAGTAATTTACAGAAATTACCTATGGTAATTAACCAATTTATCCAAAGTTACAAGTGAATTACAATAGTTTCCACTTTAAACAATTTATCAAAATAGATATTGCAAATAACAGAAATTTACTCATGTCATTATCTGTTATTTATATGGATTGTCAAATTTTACTAATTAACATTTTTAATAGGTCAAAATAGTAAAAATCAGGTTTTCTGGAAGTTAAACGGATGACAGTGGGCCGTTAAACCTACTGGCTGTAAAACGGTTATCTATGGGCCGTTTTAAGGGTAAAAGGATACTACGGTTATAGTGGGGCCGTGTATCATGTAAAGCTGTCGTTTTCTAACCGTGTATATAAAATACGATAAAATGATAATACTACTAATTTCATTCTAAAGCGGTCTATGGTTGACCGTTATTCATGTGAAATGGTTAAAATTGGGCCGCTTAAAGCAATTAAGGCGGTCAGTTCTAAGCCGTCTAAGAGATAAGCGGTCCGGTTGGAACCGTCTTTCTTTGTAACACGGGAACAGCGAAAACAGAAGTATAATCCGGCAATGAGGGCTTCAATTCATGGGTTTAAGCATGGAAAATCATGAAATATGCAAGCTAACATGATGCCCTATCATTCCTTTTATTGAATTCAAGTTTGTGCCATGGTTACCTACCTTAACCGATGAAAATAAGAGAAAGCTTGGGGAAGAAGATGAATAGTGGTCTTGCAAAGCTTCACAGCAGCAAGACAGCAGCAAGAAATCCTTAAGTTGCTTAAGAGGAATGCTTAGGAATGCTTCCTCTATTTATAGGTTTGTAGAGAAGTGTTTAAACTTCTCACGCGGGCTGGTCAGAGCCGCAATTCCCTTGGCAGTGTTGAAGACGTGTTTATGCCAACCCAAACACGGTTTCACGTGTTCCACAAGGTAAGGTTACCCTTAATCTAAGCCTAATCCCATAGATTAAGCCATTGTTAACTAAAACCTTCATTTAATGTCACTAAACGATTTTTAATGAAATTGACCCAGAAGACAAAATTGCTAATCAAGACGTGATCTTTCAGATTATGATTTTTATGGAATTTTATCACGAGGTTTAATGTTAATCTCCCAATCTTAAGATTAAAATAATAATTTAACCCAATGTTCAACGGTTTAGTCGATAGAGAGAGTTTTTGATTTTTACCGATGAAACTCCAGAAGACAAAGTTGCTAAGAAAAATACTCTCTATCAGATGTGATTTTTGCAGATTTTTCCAAGGTAGTTATATTTTCGGGTGAATAGTGTTTTTCGCGTTTTTAAGTCAGGCTTAAATCACTGATTAAGCCATGTAAATGATTTTATTAGGGTCAGGTACAGGAGACCAAAGTGTTTATCATGGTGTTTACTAATTAACTATCATTTTTCAGAATATTTACACGATAGTCAAAAACATTTACTATTTACTATTTACCTCAGTCACTATTCAACATTTACTATTTACGAAATTTAATATTTGTACAGAAACTCGGGGTCTTACACCCTCCCCCACTTAAAGAATTTGGTCCTCCAAATTTACTGGACCAAAATACAGTAAAGGAAAGATAGCTCACCTAGAATAGGTCGGGATAACGCTTCCGTATAGCGTCCTCGGATTCCCATGTAGCTTCTTCTATTCCACGCCGACTCCATTGGATTTTGACCATCGGTATGGAACGATTTCGAAGTTGTTGCTCCTTTCGATCCAGAATTTTCACTGGTCTTTCTTCATAGGATAGATCCTTTTTAAATTCAAAGTCCACATGTTGAATGATGTGACTAGGGTCGTACACGTATTTCCGAAGCATAGATACATGGAATACGTTATGTACACCAGATAATTGAGGAGGTAAGGCCAATCTATAAGCGACTTCACCCACTCGATCAAGGATCTCAAATGGACCAATATACCTTGGGCTTAACTTGCCATAAATACCAAATCGACGAATACCTCTTGAAGGAGATACTTTTAAGAACACATGCTCGCCAATTTGAAATTCCAAATCTCTTCTCCTATTATCAGCATAACTCTTTTGCCTTGATTGAGCCACAAGTAACCGGTCTCGGATAATACGAATATTTTGTGATGACTCCGAGATAAGATCCGGTCCAAGCCATTGTTTCTCGCCAACCTCATCCCAACATAATGGAGAACGACAGCTCCTTCCATACAAAGCCTCGAAAGGTGTCATCTGTATGCTAGCTTGATAACTATTGTTGTAGGCGAATTCTATTAATGCTAAATGATCGCTCCAACTTCCACCGAAGTCGATCATACAAGCTCTCAACATATCTTCCACTATTTGATTAGTTCTCTCGGTCTGTCCATCTGTTTGCGGATGAAATGCAGTGCTAAAATTCAGACGGGTACCAAGAGATTCTTGCAATCCCTTCCAGAAGTGAGATGTAAATCTCGGGTCTCGGTCAGACACAATGCTGACTGGAATACCATGAAGTCTAACCACTTCCTTCAGATATAATGTTGCTAGCACATCAACTGTCCACTTGGACTTAATGGATAGGAAATGGGCTGACTTAGTCAGTCGATCCACGATTACCCATATTGCATCATGACCACTTCGAGTCTTAGGAAGACTCATAATAAAATCCATGCCAATACTCTCCCACTTCCATTGGGGAATGTCAAGTGGTTTCAATTTACCTGCCGGTCTGAAATGCTCGGCCTTTACTTGTTGACAAACCAGACATCTACTCACAAAATCTGTAATTTCCCTTTTCATGTTCGGCCACCAAAATGTCCTTTTCAAATCTTTGAACATCTTAGTGCCTCCCGGATGGATAGTATATCGAGATCTATGTGCTTCTTCAAGAATCCGATTCTTTATATTACCCTCATCCGGTACACAAGTTCGACCTTGAAATACTAATCTTCCATCATCGGCTATCGAGAATTCAGGTCTGCTACTCAGGCTTTCCTTAATCTCGACTAGCTCGGGATCAATACTTGATTTCTACCAATAATTCGGGCTTAAGTTGCAACTGGGAAATCAATATCCGATCATTATCAATATTGATATCCAGACTAGCCATTTGCTCCAGTAATTTCCATTCTTGTAACATAAGACTAGATATCTTAGCCACAGGTTTCTGACTTAAAGCGTCAGCAACCACATTGCCTTTGCCCGGGTGATACTTAATAGAAAAGTCGAAATCCTTTATATACTCCAACCATCTCCTTTGTCTCATGTTCAATTCCTTTTGAGAAAATAAGTATTTCAGACTTTTGTGATCCGAAAATACAGTGAATGTTTCACCATATAAGTAGTGCCTCCAAATCTTCAAAGCAAATACCACGGCTACCAATTCCAAATCATGAACTGGATAATTAACTTCATGCTTTCTTAGCTGCCTAGAAGAATAGGCAATCACCTTGCCGTGCTGCATAAGCACACAGCCTAAGCCAATACCAGAAGCATCAGTGTAAACCACAAAACCGCCCTCACCAGAAGGTAAGGTCAAAATAGGAGCAGTAGTTAAACAATCCTTCAGAGTTTGGAAACTCCGTTGGCATTCAGTTGACCACTCAAACTTGATCTCCTTGCGGGTTAATTTTGTCAGAGGTACCGTAATCTTAGAGAAATCTTGAATGAACCTTCGATAATAACCAGCCAGGCCAAGAAAACTCCTTACTTCAGTAACATTAGTAGGCTGTTCCCAATTCTTTACCGCTTCCACTTTAGATGGATCCACAGAAATTCCATCCTTAGTAATAATATGTCCTAGAAAGGACACCTCACTTAGCCAAAATTCACACTTGCTGAACTTGGCATATAATTGGTGATCTCTCAATAATTGCAAAGCCATCCTCAGATGCTCGGCATGTTCTTTTTCACTCTTGGAATATATCAAAATATCATCTATGAATACCACAACCCATTGATCAAGGTAGGGTCGGAACACACTGTTCATTAACTGCATGAAAGCTGCCGGTGCATTCGTTAACCCAAAAGGCATAACGACAAACTCATAATGACCATACCGGCTACGGAAAGCTGATTTATAAATATCCTCTTCTTTAATCCGTAACTGGTGATATCCAGATCGAAGATCGATCTTAGAAAAATAAGAAGCTCCAGTAATCTGGTCAAATAACTCATCAATCCTTGGCAAAGGATACTTGTTCTTGACAGTCAACTGGTTGAGTTGCCGATAATCGATGCATAATCTCATCGAACCATCTTTCTTCCGAACAAACAATACAGGAGCTCCCCAAGGGGAAACACTCGGGCGAATAAAACCCTTCTCGAGTAATTCCAACAATTGCTGCTTCAATTCCCGCAATTCCGCATGAGACATTCGATAAGGGGCTCTAGAAATAGGAGACGATCCAGGAATAAGATCAATAGAAAATGTAACTTCACGCTGAGGCGGAAGTCCTGGTAACTCCTCTGGAAATACGTCCGAAAATTCTCGGACAATAGCAATATCCTTAATCTCGATCTGCTGTTCAGGGGACGCATGAACAAAAGCCAGAAAAGCTTCGCATCCACGCCTCAATAACTTATCAGCACGAAGAGTCGAGATAAGAGAGATAGAACTAGGATGTTTCACTCCCTTGAAGGATAATCCGGGGTGTCTAGAAAAAGACACGGAACAAGAACTACAATGGACATTGGCCTCATATCGAGCCAACCAATCGGCTCCTAGGATTACATCGTAATCCTTCATGTCCATACAAATCAAATCAGCTGGAAAATTCTGATCATTCACCATAACCTTACTAGAAGGATAGTAATGCTGAATTGCTGATTTAGAACCAATAGGGGTTGATATTTCTAACGGAGAACTCAATAAAACAGGTTCCATAGCTAAAGATTTAGCAAATCTCCGTGAAAGAAAAGAATGTGTTGCACCAGTATCAAATAGAACAAAAGCTGGCAAGTCGAATATAGCAAGAGTACCTTCGACGAGTCCACCATCCTCGGCGATATCTTTTTCCTTCGCATGAAGAGCCTGGAGCCTGCCTTGAGGCTTCTTGAAATTCAGGGGTTTTGCCGGGATAGCTTGTTCCGATAATAAAGGGCAGTTGGGTATACGGTGCTCTTTGCTTCCACACCGCAGACATGCACCTAGCTTGCGCCAACAATCTTCCATCTTGTGACCAGGACGATCACAATATCGGCATACGCCCTTGAATGGAATCATAGAATCAGGTTTCTTGTCTTCTTGTCGCGGCATTTTGCCTCTCCACGAACCAGAACCAGAACTTGAACCAGAACTGATAAATGGTCTTTTCTTGCTCGGGTCAGTGACAAATCCAGGTTTAACATTCTTGAGTGCCTTCGGTTGCTCTTTCTTGTTACCTTGACCACGAATCCTTTCAGTCATTTCCAAAGTATCTTCTAATATTTGTGCCTTTCTTACCATCTCAGAATATGTAGAAATTTCCAGTGGTGCAAGTTGATTGATATAATGAAGTCGAAGACCATTGAGGAAACGCTTCGCCTTCATTCTCTCAGTCGAAATAAGATGTCTTGCATAACGAGAGAGTCGTGAAAACTGAGCCTCATATTCTGATACCGATAAACTTCGCTGCTTCAAAGCTACGAATTCTGCTCCCTTCTTTTCTTGCACGCGGTCAGAAAAATATTTATCATTGAAATATTCCTCGAATTCCTCCCACGAGACTTGTTGATCTCCGAGAGTCGGCTTAACAGACTCCCACCAAGCACGTGGATCCCGTTCCAGTTGGAAAACAGATAAAAGAACACGTTCTTGGTCAGTGCATTGCATGACCTCAAAAATTCTTGCCATCTCGTCGAGCCAATTCTCGGCTTCATCGGGATCAGTTGAACCAGCGAATCTAGGCGGGTTCATTCCTCGAAAATTCTGATATAAATCACCAGTGCCATGAGCTGCGCCATGAGGTGCCGCTCCAGCTCCAGCTTGAGCCAGTGCGTTCAAGGCTTGCATAAGTCCTTGAACTGTACGATGTAAATTCCTCATCTCAGCACGATTGGCTGCCATTTCGAGTTAAGTGCCTATATAAAATAGTTACTCGGATTATTTATGAGAGAAGAACTTCTTAGATGAGAAGAGAAGAACTAGATAAGAAGATCATGATTATGGTTAAATAACTTAACCCAAATTTCTACCCAAATTCTCACAAGGTTGTTTTCTTAAGCCTATAACCAATAGACCTATAACCTTAAAGTGAAATACCTAGGACAAATTGACCTAGGCTCTGATACCAACTAAACTGTCACGCCCCGATGCGGAATCTCGGGACGTACGGTTAGAGGCAAGCGAGCAATATATAATTCCGAACCATTGCAATCCATTGCACTAAAGGTTGGAAAAGTAATAATCAGAGTTTTATTGAAATAAGGTTGAGTACACTGGGTAGAACGACTACAACCAAATAATAAGTAAAATGCTAGAACAATCTCTCACTAATGCTAAGGGTACAAACTGACTCAATAAACTAAAACTATCTCTCGATATCACTCCAGTCCATCCCCGACAAGTTCGTCACCTGGAAAGAGGGGAAACAGTAGGAGTGAGCTAAACACGCTCAGTAGATAACCACAAACAGGTTTAAGTAATTAACTATTGATTTCCAATTTATATGAAATGCAGTAAATAAAGAATGACGATAGAATATCTTGCAAGGTCAAGAAATATAGCAATTTATCAAGTAGTGAACAAGTAAAGTACAATAGAGAATTTGGCCAGCAATATGTTACACATGTAACCAAGTAAATACACACGAGTCGAGTATCAAGAGTTTGTCATAGACGTAACAAGTCAAGTCAAGTATTCGGGTGCAATGCCTCACCCTTGTCATAAACATCCCAATGGGCTCAATATCTTTTCGGGCGCTCTCCCCAGGACCAGACTGGGCCCTTATGATGCGTCGGCATTTCATTTCAATTGGATCACCGATCCCCCGTCTAGACATAGTCAATTATGGCCAATATAATCAGATGAATTTCTGTCGGGTATAAGATGTAAAGGACGACACTTGTCTCCTCTGATTCAAGAGTATAAACACGACGAAAACCCAAAACAAGGTAGTCGTACGGCGAACACCGGGCCGTACTCTCATGAGTAACGAGTCACGGGGTCAAGAATGAACGGTTGACAGTAAGCCGTTCGAGAGAGAGAAGTAAGTTCTGAAGAACGAATATACGAACCACTCGGGTCGTATTTTTAAGAAATACGGTTCAAGAGAATCCGTATTAAGTATAACGATAATATCTAATTATAAGATAATTTATACAAAGTAGTTACCGGGTTGCCAATAACAATTAAACCAACTAATTTCAGTTTAATGTCCATTGGTCAATTCCGGGCTCAAATATGACCGAAGGTTATCCAAGGGTAATCGGTCAATTTATCAAGTTAAAACGATAGTTATGATGTAACCGTAATTTACCACGGTAAAAATGTCTCACGGTAAAAAAATGTGAAGTTTACCGGATAGAGTGTCCGGTTAATTGGCCAAAGACTTGCCATAAGTCGGCCAGTAATATTTTGATTTACAGTAATTTACAGAAATTACCTATGGTAATTAACCAATTTATCCAAAGTTACAAGTGAATTACAATAGTTTCCACTTTAAACAATTTATCAAAATAGATATTGCAAATAACAGAAATTTACTCATGTCATTATCTGTTATTTATATGGATTGTCAAATTTTACTAATTAACATTTTTAATAGGTCAAAATAGTAAAAATCAGGTTTTCTGGAAGTTAAACGGATGACAGTGGGCCGTTAAACCTACTGGCTGTAAAACGGTTATCTATGGGCCGTTTTAAGGGTAAAAGGATACTACGGTTATAGTGGGGACGTGTATCATGTAAAGCGGTCGTTTTCTAACCGTGTATATAAAATACGATAAAATGATAATACTACTAATTTCATTCTAAAGCGGTCTCTGGTTGACCGTTATTCATGTGAAATGGTTAAAATTGGGCCGCTTAAAGCAATTAAGGCGGTCAGTTCTAAGCCGTCTAAGAGATAAGCGGTCCGGTTGGAACCGTCTTTCTTTGTAACACGGGAACAACGAAAACAGAAGTATAATCCGGCAATGAGGGCTTCAATTCATGGGTTTAAGCATGGAAAATCATGAAATATGCAAGCTAACATGATGCCCTATCATTCCTTTTATTGAATTCAAGTTTGTGCCATGGTTACCTACCTTAACCGATGAAAATAAGAGAAAGCTTGGGGAAGAAGATGAATAGTGGTCTTGCAAAGCTTCACAGCAGCAAGACAGCAGCAAGAAATCCTTAAGTTGCTTAAGAGGAATGCTTAGGAATGCTTCCTCTATTTATAGGTTTGTAGAGAAGTGTTTAAACTTCTCACGCGGGCTGGTCAGAGCCGCAATTCCCTTGGCAGTGTTGAAGACGTGTTTATGCCAACCCAAACACGGTTTCACGTGTTCCACAAGGTAAGGTTACCCTTAATCTAAGCCTAATCCCATAGATTAAGCCATTGTTAACTAAAACCTTCATTTAATGTCACTAAACGATTTTTAATGAAATTGACCCAGAAGACAAAATTGCTAATCAAGACGTGATCTTTTAGATTATGATTTTTATGGAATTTTATCACGAGGTTTAATGTTAATCTCCCAATCTTAAGATTAAAATAATAATTTAACCCAATGTTCAACGGTTTAGTCGATAGAGAGAGTTTTTGATTTTTACCGATGAAACTCCAGAAGACAAAGTTGCTAAGAAAAATACTCTCTATCAGATGTGATTTTTGCAGATTTTTCCAAGGTAGTTATATTTTCGGGTGAATAGTGTTTTTCGCGTTTTTAAGTCAGGCTTAAATCACTGATTAAGCCATGTAAATGATTTTATTAGGGTCAGGTACAGGAGACCAAAGTGTTTATCATGGTGTTTACTAATTAACTATCATTTTTCAGAATATTTACACGATAGTCAAAAATATTTACTATTTACTATTTACCTCAGTCACTATTCAACATTTACTATTTACGAAATTTAATATTTGTACAGAAACTCGGGGTCTTACAGATGCAGTCTATCTCCACGAAGTGTGGATCTAGAGGGGGGTGAATAGATCTAATGCCAAATTAAAAACTAGTATAAGCTCTAATGCGGAATATAGGCAAACAGCAGTTAAGCCAAATGAAGAACCACTATGTAAAGGGTCGACACAAGCAGCCACACAATAGAACACAAGAAATCTCACTAAGGTGCACAATGAAAACACAAGACCCATAAGCAAACACACAGTAGGCAGCAATTTTAAGGTGGTTCGATCTCAATCCAGAGATCTACGTCCACCCCACACTCCAACTAGAGTGTGGATTCCGCTGACTAACAGCTTGAACAACTGGGCAACACAACTTACCATACAACCGCTGATACACAGCTTCGCTGGGCTTTACAACTTGTCGACCAGAGGAACAGATCCTCTGCAACAGCTGGGCAACACAGCTTAGTCGTCCGAGACCAAGTCTCGCCTGCTGAGGATTACAGCTTCACCTATCCAGTGGAGACCTCCACTGCAAATGCTGCCTCACAGCTTGAAGAAACAAGAGTTCGAAAGCAGTAAAACAGAAGCAAATGAAAATAAGAAAACCCGGAAGGGAAATAGCTCTCAATGAGCAAACATATCAGCTCTGGTATCTGAACCAAGAGACTGATTTACAACCTCTCGAACAAGCTCTCTCAACTCATCTCTTCTCTCTTTCTCTTCTTCTCTGTTTTTCTTTCTTCTTTATTTTCTTCTCCTCTGTGGATCGGTGGCTCTCTGCTGCTTTTCGCTCACTGTATAGACTTTGCCCACTTCATCGATCTACCTTCATCTGAAGACGAAGACTTGTATATATACCAGCAGCAGGTGGATAAGGGCGCGTGGCTTCCACATTTCCCGCCCAGTGAATTCGCCAGAACCGAGGCAATTCCATCCACATGGCAGCATCCTGTGATGGGCTACTTCCACGTGTCACCATCACAGCACCTCGTCCTCCTTGGATCACGAGCCAAGTCACCAATCTCTGTAAAGAATCCCTGTCAAACAGTCGAAATAGACTTATCAGGTTAAGTATAAACCCTATACAGACTTGTAAGACTAAATGCATTGTATAGACTTCACTGTATGGACTTTGTGAACTCGTCGAATGCAATGTACAGACTCTGGACTGTGAAGGCTTTGTGAATGTGAATGCATTGTACAGACTTCACGTTATGCTTGAGACACTAAGGAAGACAGACAATGTATGGACTTAGGCAATTGAAAGGCTTGCCAGTGTATGGACCTGTTGAACGTGCAGCAATGTGCAGACTTCAATGAAAGATGCAATGTGTAGACTTGACAGACACAACGTGCAACAATGTATAGACCTGAAACACTAGATGCACGATGTACAGACTTCAACTAAAATGATGCACAATGTACATACATGAATGCTGTGCGATGTATGGACTTAGCCGGCCTTCAGCTCGATGTATAGACCTTGCCAAAGGAAATGGCTGTACAGACTTGACCAAGGCAAAGCAATCGAATGTATGGACTTTCAATGAATGGACTTGCCAACTAAGCGATGTACAGACTTGAACAAGGAAACTCTGTATAGACTTGATCAAGGCAAGGCAGTCGAGTGTATAGACTTCTAATGTATAGACTTGCCAAGGGAAACGACGGTAAAGCTATCAGTGTATAGACTTCGAGTGCAACGTCGGTAAAGCTACCGATGTACAGACTTGCGAGTGCAACGTAGGTAAAACTTCCAATGTACAGACTTCGAAGTTGAACAGGTGGATGTACAGACTTGGAAGTTCACTGATGGATGTACAAACTTCACCTCGATGTATAGACTTGGAAGTTCAATGAAGGATGTACAGACTTCACCTCGAGCATCTACAGTGCAGTGTATGGACTTGAAGAATGATGCACAGTGCAATGTATAGACTTCATGACTATGCTCATGCAATGTATGGACTTTGGAAAGCTAAGGCCAATGTATAGACTTCAATGATGCGTGCTACAGTCCAATGTATGGACTTATGAAGAATAATGCATGACGCTGTACAGACTTCACTGATGCATGCTACAGTCCAATGTACGGACTTAGCTTCGTGCATGCTACAGTCCAATGTATGGACTTTGAATGTTGATGCATGAATAGTCTGTTGTACATACTTCGCCTAACACAGTCCGATGTACAGACTTAGCCTGAACCACTGTATAGACTTGCTGAATGTGCGAGCTGCAATGTATGGACTTCGCTCAATGCACAAGACGCTAAGTCAGACGGATAGTGTACATACTTAGCCAATGCAATGCAATGTATGGACTTCAGCTAAGACGGATGATGTACACACTTAGCCTATGCAATGTAATGTATGGACTTCAGCTAAGACGGACGATGTACACACTTAGCCTGAACAACTGTATAGACTTTCATGAGACGCTCAATGTACACACTTCAAGTCCAGTGTATAGACATTGCCTCAGACTCTAAATAAGACGGACGTTGTGCAGACTTTAGCCAATGCAATGTATAGACTTTGGGCTCGCCATGCAGTGTATAGACTTAGAGCACAAACGCCACGATGCAATGTATAGACATGCTGCGTTGACGCTGCAGACACTAAGAAGATGGACATTGTATAGACTTGAATGTTCTGAGGGAGTCAACCCATCTAGGAAGGGGGTCGACCCACTATTGTCCAGACTGTGTATGGATGTATTGACTTGCGTTCTCAACAATGCACAAACACAACACAAGGCAGTGTATAGACTCTGCGTGCAATGTGTGGACTTTGAGTGTGTGTGCAGTGTGTAAACCTGTGAAGTGCATAGAACACACATACAATCTGATAAGAACAATTTCATCGAAGCATAAATAGTTGCCAATCAATCAAAACAAGGTGTTACCAATGAAGTAAAGCATATGTCAACATCATCAACACAGAGGAGTCACAACAATCTCCCCCTTTTTGATGTTGGCAACCCCTTATCATATAGAATAGTAATTACCTGTCATACAGATGATGAGAGACATGATTTGTTATTCAGATTGTCATGCAGATGCTATGAATGCATGCTACGAAATGCAAGCAACTCCCTGCTAACAAAATCTCCCCCTTTGCCATAACATAATGCATACACTTCCCCTGGAATGAATTCAGAATTCATACAATATTCTCCCCCTTTGCCATCAACAAAGAGGAGGGAAAGTGAATACAAGGGAAAGATCAAGAAATCATCTGACTGGCATTCTGAACAAGTAGTTCAAGAATAAGTATTCTAAAGCACATAGTCTTCAGTCATATGAATTTAGAAACTACTTTCAGATAGAATTCTGGTTTAAAGACTATAAAATTTTGAGTTCATGCACTACAATCATTGGATAAGAGTTCTATGCATGATAAAACAATAAACCAGAAACACATTTGCATGAGAGATTCAACTTCAAAATATCTTACTTTCATAGACTCAGGAAAAATGATTAAGAGATATCGGGTCATGTATTGAAAATAAACAAATTGACATCCAAGAAATTTCTTGTGAAGGAACAGTATTTTTCAATATGAGTTCATTTTAGGCATTCAGGTACCATTTGCCTTTTTGCGTAAGGGTATATGTTTATCAGACGCCAATACCCATAGATACTCAACATCATGGACCATTCTGCCTATGATCAAACACAATAAAACTGATTTATACCTTTTTGTGTGAGGGTACACGTTTATCAGACGCCAGTTACCCCCAGGTACTCAGTGAAACCAACCTATTGTTTTGATCATTTTATACAGAGATAGCTGATACACCTCATGACATGAGTGTTGTCCACTTCTTTGATAGATCACTCAGTTTCTCAGTGATTTACCAGTCATTGCTCTGCCAATGTTATTTTTCAATTGATTTTTAATATTTTTCAATATTTTTCTTAGCTGCCCTTTATTTGTTTCAGAATGACTTGTTTAAGAACAATACACGTACTTAGCTTCTCTAACATGATTTCAGATGAGTTTTCAGATTTCAGATATGATTAGCTTTGTCTGACATGAAATAAGTAAAGGGTTGAGAGTTTTATAAATTTTCAGCTTTCTTATTTACTGATTGCAGTCATTAAACTCCAAAAATTATAAAAGTTAAACCATTAAGTCAGTCTTTAAGCAATTGAAATTCTTATAACTGAAGAAGTCCATTTTTTATTGCTTAGGAATCAGAACTTACTAACAGATTGCCATATGTCAGATTCAACTCATTCAGGGCCAAAGAATGAATAAATTCAAGAAAGTTGATGACCACTCTGAATTTCTAATAATACTCCCCCTGTCTATATGCATGCAGTTTTACAAATGAATGGCAATAAGTAGATACGAACTGTTATAATATGCAATGAATAATATGTCATGAAAAAATATGTCATGCACACATGGTCTAGTCTAACATTCAACAATCACAGAGTTTTATTCAAGCTATCAGATGCAAGTCCAAATCAGAAATTTTATTCAAAACTCTGTAGCTGAAAAGATTATTCATCATGCTAAAATTTACATAAGCCAAGTTCTCTTCTAAGAAATTTGAACCTTTCATTCCCAAGAGGCTTAGTAAAAATATCAGCAATTTGTTTTTCAGTTTCAATGAAGTTCATTTCAATTTCATTTTTATTTACAACATCTCTCAGAAAATGGTGTTTTATCTCTATATGCTTAGTCCTAGAATGATGAACATGATTTTTAGCAAGGCATATAGCACTAGTATTATCACATAACATTGGAATACATCCCAATTTTATCTGATAATCATCCAATTGGTGCTTGATCCATAGTACTTGGGCAACACAATTACCTGCAGTAACATATTCAGCTTCAGCTGTAGACAAAGCTACAGTGTGTTACTTCTTAGATGCCCAAGATACTAGACAGCCACCAAGGAATTGACAATAGCCACTGGTGCTTTTTCTATCTACTCGACACCTAGCATAGTCTGCATCAGTGTAGGCTAGAAGTTCTAACTCACACCTAGAAGGATACCATAGACCTAGCTGTTGGGTGCCTAGTAAATACCTAAAAATCCTTTTCACATCCTTAAGATGAGTTTCTTTAGGACTAGCCTGAAATCTAGAGCATAAACACACTGCAAATTGAATATCAGGCCTAGATGCTGTAAGATAAAGAAGAGATCCGATCATACCTCTATATAGCCTTTGGTCCACTGGTTTACCTTTAGGATCTTCATTCAAACTAGTTGAGGTACCCATTGGAGCAACTATTTCCTTGAGGTTGTCCATTTTGTACTTCTTCAATAAATTCTTTATGTACTTGAACTGAGAGATGAAAGTACCATCCTTTGATTGTGTAACATGCAGTCCAAGAAACAATTTGAGCTCGCCCATTGAGCTAATTTCAAACTCATTAGTCATTATCTGAGAGAATTCCTCACACAATTTAGGGTTAGTTGACCCAAACACAATGTCATCCACATAAATTTGAATGATAAGAATATCTGAATGACTCACCTTGGTAAACAATGTTTGATCAACTACACCTCTTGTGAAGTTCTTGTCAGTGAGGAATTTGCTCAACCTGTCATACCAAGCTCTAGGAGCTTACTTTAAACCATAGAGAGCTTATTGAGTTTGTAAACATGATTAGGGAAATCTAAACATTCAAACCCAGGAGGCTGCCTCACATAGACATCCTCACTAATTTCCCCATTTAGAAAAGCAGATTTCACATCCATCTGCTGAAGATTAATTTCTAGGGAACATGCATAAGCCAACAATATTATGATTGCTTCTAACCTAGCTACATGGGCAAAAGACTCTTCAAAGTCTATTCCAAATTCCTGATTGTACCCCTGAGCTACAAGTCTGGCTTTATTTTTAATGACATTCCCTGATTCATCAGTTTTATTTCTGAACACCCATTTAGTCCCTATGAATGTTTCATGATCAGGAGGTGGAACCAAATGCCACACCTTATTCCTGTCAAATTGATTGAGCTCCTCATGCATGGCATTAATCCAATGCACATCTTTGAGAGCACAGTCAATGGACTTGGGTTCTACTTGTGAAACAAAAGCAAAAGCATTCAATTCATTTTGAATTCTTAAGTGGCCTCTAGTCCTAGGAGGGTCAAGCAAATTTCTAATTACATTATCTACAGGATGATCCTTAAGATATCTAATGTTAACAATTGGATTATCATGAGTTTGATTTACCTCCCCCTGAACTGTAGGCTCTTCTTCATTAAGCTCTTCATGTCCTTCCTCATACTCGAATTTGTCTGCAGGATCTCCTTCCTTCAAAATCTCACCATTGTCTTCATTCCTGCATTGACCAATATTAGTATTTACCAAGGATTCATCAAAGACTATATGTGGAGATTCTTCAACAGTTTTGGAATTCAAATTATACACACTATATGCTCGGGTATTTTCAGAATAGCCAAGAAAGATTCCTGGTTCACCTTTAGGTTCAAATTTGTCAAGGTCTCTTTTATCATTTATATGAATGAAACATTTACAACCAAAAATCTTGAAATGAGCAATAGAAGGTTTCTTACCCTTTAAGATCTCATAAGGTATTTTCTGAGTAGAAGGTCTTACCAGGGCTCTGTTAATTACATAACAGGCTGTGTTTACTGCTTCAGCCCAAAACTTCCTTGGTAGACCACCTTCAACCAATAGTGTACGACCCATCTCCACTAGGGTTCTGTTCCTTCTCTCCACAATTCAATTCTGCTCAGGTGTCCTTGGTGAAGAATACCTATGGTTAATTCCATTTGACTTGCAGAATTCATCAAACTGTGAGTTTTCAAACTCACCTCCATGATCAGTCAAAATATTTTCAATTTTCTGATTTATTCTAACATAAAACTCCTGAAATTCTGAGAAAGCATCACTCTTATGAGATAAGAAATAAACCCAAGTATACCTAGAAAAGTCATCTACCATGACAAACCCATACTTCCTCCCTGATAAGCTGACAGATCTGGTTGGCCCAAAAAGGTCCATGTGTATCAGCTCATAGGGTTTAGAAGGCATATTTTCAGTTTTAGACTTAAATGACTTTCTAGTTATCTTTGATTGAGTGCATGCATCACATATTTTATTTTCTTTCTTGAAGGAAACTTCACGAAGTCCTCTAACCATGCCATGCTTATTCAGTTTATGCAAAATAGTATAACTAGCATGACCTAACCTACGATGCCATAAAAATGCTAAGTCTTCTCTACTAGCAGTAAGGCATAGGTTAGAATGTTGAATATCATCTAAATCTATCATGTATATATTATTTATTCTTTTTCCAGAAAATTTGACAATTTCAGAATCAGGTTCAAAAACCTTGCAGCATTGAGAATCAAATAAAACCTTATATCCTTTATCACACAACTGGCTGATACTAAGTAAATTATAAGCTAACCCTTCAACCAGCATAACATCATCAATGCAGCAGGTAGAACACTTACCTACCTTACCTGATCCGATAATCCTACCCTTTGTGTTGCTTCCAAAGGTGACAAGGCCTCCTAGTTTCTCAGTCAGCATGCAGAACTTGGCCTTATCTCCTATCATATGCCTGGAGCAGCCGCTATCCAAGTATCACAAGTTGTTCTTGGCTGCCAAGCATACTTGCATACACAATTAGGTAGAGAGGTTTGGAACCCAAGACTGATTGGGCTCCATAACAGATGAAGTAGAAGCAAAGCAAGAAAGCAAACTTTTCGGAATCTACATTTGTTTAAATGAATTTTGTTCAGTGGATTCTACAGATTTCCTTCTGTTGTTGTTCCTCTTCTTCTTGTTGTTTGTCTTCTTGTTGTTTGCACCAGCATGATTATTGACAGTGTTGTTTCTTTGCCAGTGCCTTGGCCAGGTTGCATTCATGAAATTGTGGCCATAGTGGTTCCTGGGCTGGCTAAAGAAATTCTGATTCCTAGGTGCCCAATTGCCATACCCATCAATCCAATTTCTACGGTAAGGTCTATAAGACTGTGTAGCTTGATGTCCAAGACCTGTGAACCTTCCTTGAGTCCTAGTCCATCTTGACCTATCTGGATAGGTTGACTATGCAAAGAAATAGGACTGGGCTCTAGGTGGGTAGAAATGTTTTGGTTGACTCCTAACAGCCTTCTGTCTCCCCTGCACCTTGGACCCTGTTGACCTATTCATAGGTTTGTATTGGGTCTTCTTCAGAGGTGGAGGTGATGGTGGAGACTTGGTGACCTTAACATGGGGTTTATAAGACTGTTTTGGTTGACCCCTAACCTGAGACTGAGCTTTGGGATTTTGCATAGATGTGCTAGCTCTACTAGGCTCACTCAGCTTTTATTTGCCCTTCTCCTCAGCACTGGGCTTTTTCAGATTAGCATTTTTGTTCATTGAATTGTTTGAATTCATGCTAATTAGAGGTCCTTTTTCTTTTTGTGCAACAAATGAAATAGTTTTCATTCCAAAGGTTTTCGTTGCACTTGAATTAAATCCTAGGCCCTCTTTTCTGAAATTAACCTTCGTCCCTAATAAAGCATTTAAGTTTTCAGATCCTTGGGTCATTTTCTCAATGGTTCTCAACTTATCCTCATTGTCTTTCTAAATTTCATCAATAGACTTTTTCAATTCATTATTTACATTGAGGACATCTTCATATTTTTCAGAAATAATTTTTATCTCACTTTCACATTTCTGAATTTTCAGCTTCCATTCATCAATTTCATTTTCAAGCCTCACATTCTCTTCCCTAGAAGCTTTTAACTCATTTTTGATTTCATCTAATTCAGAACATGTGAGTTTCAATTTTCCATTCTCAGATTCTAAACATGCAATTTTATCAGTTAGAGTTTTATCATTTTGCATGGAATTGATCTTTCTTCTTAGATGCCTGTTCTCTTTTCTAACATCATCAGCTCTATCAGCTATGTTATGGTAAGCATCTACCCAATAAACAATTGTGAAATTTTCAAATCTAGTGATTACCTCATCTGAGTCCTCCTCTCTGTCTTCGGAGCTTGTTGCCATAAGGCAAATGGGCTGTTCAGATTCGGCTTCACTGTCTGAGCTGCTACTGAAGGAGCCTTCATCTTCATCACTCCAGGTACTCACCATTGCTTTCCCTTTCGTGTTCCTTTTCTTTGACTTGTCCTTGTATTTCTGATTATCTGGACAGTCAGCTTTCAGATGGCCCGGTTTCCTGCATTGATAACAAGTGTTAGTTTCAGTTTTCTTAGCAGGGTTATGCTTATACCTTTTATCCCTTCGACCGCCACTGTATTTCTTCTGGCTGTATCGTCCTGCTCCTTTCCTGAGAAATCGCCTGAACTCTCTGGTCATCATGGCCATCTCAGAACGAGTTATATCTTCTTCATTCAGGCTCTCATCTGATGATGAACTGCTGGAGCTGGATTTGCTGGAACCAGCCTTCAGCACTATCGGCTTCTTCTTCCTCTCAGCTTCTTCCATCTTTGGCATATTAATCTCATATGTCATCAGCGAACCAATTAGCTCATCAGCTCTTGTATTTCGCAAGTCCCTTGACTCCTCCATCACTGTAGCTTTAGTATGCCAGGCATGAGTCAGGGAGCGCAATATCTTCCTCACCACATCATATTCTGTCTGAGGTTTCCCGAGACCTCTGAGACCATTGGTAATAATAGTCAACCGAGCATACATTTCACTGATGGTCTCGTTCTGCTTCATCTTGAAGGCTTCGTATTCTGACATAAGGAGATTGGCCTTCTGCTCTCTGACTTGAGATGTCCCTTCATGAATTACTTCCAGTGCATCCCACATCTCCTTAGCTGATTTGCTGGCCGATACGTGGGAGAATTCTGTAGGGTGCAGAGAGCACTGAATGGCGTTTATGGCACTCCAATTCAGTGTGTACCTCCTGATCTCCTCCTTGGTCCAGACCTCCTCATTAGGGGACAGCTCATAAGGTCCCTTGCTGACTACCTTCCAGATCTCGTAATCTTTAGCCCTCAAAAATACCTGCATACGATTCTTCCAGTATGCGTAGTTAGATCCATCGAAGAATGGGGGCTTTGTAGTTGAGTGTCCTTCAGCTATCATCCCTCGAGCATCCATCTCTGCCTTCCTCTTCGGGCGATGAGTCCCTGTAGAAGAGTATGGCTCTGATACCAAGTGTTATGTTAGATGGACGCAGTCTATCTCCACGAAGTGTGGATCTAGAGGGGGGTGAATAGATCTAATGCCAAATTAAAAACTAGTATAAGCTCTAATGCGGAATATAGGCAAACATCAGTTAAGCCAAATGAAGAACCACTATGTAAAGGGTCGACACAAGCAGCCACACAATAGAACACAAGCAATCTCACTAAGGTGCACAATGAAAACACAAGATCCACAAGCAAACACACAGTAGGCAGTAATTTTAAGGTGGTTCGATCTCAATCCAGAGATCTATGTCCACCCCACACTCCAACTAGAGTGTGGATTCCACTGACTAACAGCTTGAACAGCTGGGCAACACAGCTTGCCATACAACCGCTGATACACAGCTTCGCTGGGCTTTACAGCTTTCCGACCAGAGGAACAGATCCTCTGCAACAGCTGGGCAATACAGCTTAGCCGTCCGAGACCAAGTCTCGCCTGTTGAGGATTACAGCTTCACCTGTCATGTGGAGACCTCCACTGCAAATGCTGCCTCACAGCTTGAAGAAACAAGAGTTCGAAAGCAGTAAAATAGAAGCAAATGAAAATAAGAAAACCCGAAAGGGAAATAGCTCTCAATGAACAAACATATCAGCTCTGGTATCTGAACCAAGAGACTGATTTACAACCTCTCGAACAAGCTCTCTCAACTCATCTCTTCTCTCTTTCTCTTCTTCTCTGTTTTTCTTTCTTCTTTATTTTCTTCTCCTCTGTGGATCGGTGGCTCTCTGCTGCTTTTCGCTCACTGTATAGACTTTGCCCACTTCATCGATCTACCTTCATCTGAAGACGAAGACTTGTATATATACCAGCAGCAGGTGGATAAGGGCGCGTGGCTTCCACATTTCCCGCCCAGTGAATTCGCCAGAACCGAGGCAATTCCATCCACATGGCAGCATCCTGTGATGGGCTACTTCCACGTGTCACCATCATAGCACCTCGTCCTCCTTGGATCACGAGCCAAGTCACCAATCTCTGTAAAGAATCCCTGTCAGACAGTCGAAATAGACTTATCAGGTTAAGTATAAACCATGTACAGACTTGTAAGACTAAATGCATTGTATAGACTTCACTGTATGGAGTTTGTGAACTCGTCGAATGTAATGTACAGACTCTGGACTGTGTAGGCTTTGTGAATGTGAATGCATTGTACAGACTTCACGTTATGCTCGAGACACTAAGGAAGACAGACAATGTATGGACTTAGGCAATTAAAAGGCTTGCCAGTGTATGGACCTGTTGAACGTGCAGCAATGTGCAGACTTCAATGAAAGATGCAATGTGTAGACTTGACAGACACAATGTGCAACAATGTATAGACCTGAAACACTAGATGCACGATGTACAAACTTCAACTAAAATGATGCACAATGTACATACATGAATGCTGTGCGATGTATGGACTTAGCCAGCCTTCAGCTCGATGTATAGACCTTTCCAAAGGAAATGGCTGTACAGACTTGACCAAGGCAAAGCAATCGAATGTATGGACTTTCAATGAATGGACTTGCCAACTAAGCGATGTACAGACTTGAACAAGGAAACTCTGTACAGACTTGATCAACGCAAGGCAGTCGAGTGTATAGACTTCTAATGTATAGACTTGCCAATGGAAACGACGGTAAAGCTATCAGTGTATAGACTTCGAGTGCAACGTCGGTAAAGCTACCGATGTACAGACTTGCGAGTGCAACGTAGGTAAAACTTCCAATGTACAGACTTCGAAGTTGAACAGGTGGATGTACAGACTTGGAAGTTCACTGATGGATGTACAGACTTCAGCTCGATGTATAGACTTGGAAGTTCAATGAAGGATGTACAGACTTCACCTCGAGCATCTACAGTGCAGTGTATGGACTTGAAGAATGATGCACAGTGCAATGTATAGACTTCATGACTATACTCATGCAATGTATGGACTTTGGAAAGCTAAGGCCAATGTATAGACTTCAATGATGCGTGCTACAGTCCAATGTATGGACTTTGGAAAGCTAAGGCCAATGTATAGACTTCAATGATGCGTGCTACAGTCCAATGTATGGACTTATGAAGAACAATGCATGACGCTGTACAAACTTCACTGATGCATGCTACAGTCCAATGTATGGACTTAGCTTCGTGCATGCTACAGTCCAATGTATGGACTTTGAATGTTGATGCATGAATAGTCCGTTGTACATACTTCGCCTAACACAGTCCGATGCACAGACTTAGCCTGAACCACTGTATAGACTTGCTGAATGTGCGAGCTGCAATGTATGGACTTCGCTCAATGCACAAGACGCTAAGTCAGACGGACAATGTACATACTTAGCCAATGCAATGCAATGTATGGACTTCAGCTAAGGCGGACGATGTACACACTTAGCCTATGCAATGCAATGTATGGACTTCAGCTAAGACGGACGATGTACACACTTAGCCTGAACAACTGTATAGACTTTCATGAGACGCTCAATGTACACACTTCAAGTCCAGTGTATAGACATTGCCTTAGACTCTAAATAAGATGGACGTTGTGTAGACTTTAGCCAATGCAATGTATAGACTTTGGGCTCGCCATGCAGTGTGTGGACTTAGAGCACAAACGCCACGATGCAATGTATAGACATGCTGCGTTGACACTGCAGACACTAAGAAGATGGACAGTGTATAGACTTGAATGTTCTGAGGGAGTCGACCCATCTAGGAAGGGGGTCGACCCACTACTGTCCAGACTGTGTATGGATGTATTGACTTGCGTTCTCTACAATGCACAAACACAACACAAGGCAGTGTATAGACTCTGCGTGCAATGTGTGGACTTTGAGTGTGTGTGTAGTGTGTAAACCTGTGAAGTGCATAGAACACACATACAATCTGATAAGAACAATTTCATCAAAGCATAAATAGTTGCCAATCAATCAAAACAAGGTGTTGCCAATGAAGTAAAGCATATGTCAACATCATCAACACAGAGGAGTCACAACAAGAATTGGGCTGACTGATAAAGGAACTCCTTTAAATGCACGTAGGAGTCACCGACTCCACCATAGCGACGATAAGTCGGAATTTGTGATCGTGGTGGAAGCTGAAGACCTTGAAAGGCAAACGGGACATCCAAAGAATTTTGAGGATTAATTCGGCGTTGCAATTCATCATGCTGGCGTTGGGCTTGAGCGATCATCTCCTCGGTGGGAAGAGTCCGAGAAGAATGTGGGCCAGCTTGAGCAAGAGAGTGGGAGCTTAAACCAGGATGATGATGGGCCAAATAAGGGGATCCGGCCTGAGGAGGAGGGCAGCCCATTCCAAGGATGGAAGGAGGGATGGGCCTGGAAAAATCATGAATGTTGGAATGAGGATTGATTGGACTAGCAGCAGCATGGGCGGGACAAGAAGGCCCGTTAAACGGAGTAGGCCCGTTGAGAGGAGAGGGCCTGTGAGGAGAATAGGGCCCATTAGAAGTGTGAGGTGTTGGTCCCGCATGGGAAGAGGAATCTACACGGGGATAAAAAGATGGAGAAGTATTGGAATAAGGTACATGGGAGAAGTGCTCCATGAGGAGAATAGAGACTTTCTACAATCAAAGGTGAGGGAGATACAAAGAGGGAAAAAAAGAAAAGCCTTGAACGACGTGACTAGATAGGTGGACACGAAGATGAGCTAACCTAAATGGACCTAATTAACCAAACTAATGTAGATGGAATGCAACGGATTAATGGGCCTAAGCAAAGACAAACAAGGTGGATATGAAACAAACAAACAAGTTAACCAGAATGCACACAATGGATATGAGAGATGAGGGGCGAATCAACCAATCAAACACCCAAGTTGTTAAATGATGCGTGAGAAATTTTAATAAGTTCCCTTTTGGACCTTAATGGATTAATTAACACATGGATTCACTCAATCACAAGGTGCCTAATTAAGGTAAGAAAGGGGAAACTGGTTGACTCTAAGGAACACTCCTTCTCACGGATGCAGACCCTAGACTAGGGTGGCAACGGTACAACCGACCCGGCGTCCGTGTGGGAATCCACGGCTCACGGGGACTTACGGAGGTCCTCGGCAAGGTCCCCTAGTCAGCTCCAAGGAGTATGGAGACGAGAGGAAACCCTACCTCGGTAGGAATGCAACTAGATGTGAATGAAATGGATGAATCCTACGTGCACCGGAGTGCATGCAAGAGTCTAACCTAAAAACTATCATTCAATATGAGGGCATTAGCATGAACAAGTATCACAACAGAGAGGGGGACAAACAGCACTCAGAACCCCAGAATATGATGAAATAATGATCTGCAAAGGGATGTCTCGGGGTGCATACCTGAGCAATCTGTAGCGGTCTTATGAGGACCGCGATAACACATACGCAGTCAGTCTGGGACCATCATCAGTCAGGGAGTAGAAAACATCAAGAATAGAAACGGAAAACCCGAAAGGAAGCCCGAGCAACCGATGAAATAACAGATGGAATAACCAAAACAACCATAGGAGAACCGATAGACAGCGCAAAGAAAACCCCAAGATATGATAAACAATGGGCTGCAAGAGGGCATTTTGATGTTCGCACCTGAGCGACAATAGCGGTCTCCTTTGGGCCGCTATAACGTGTAAGCGGCTATCACTCGACCGCCTTAATCCAGAGAACAGAAACAACCAGAATAGAAACGAGAAACCCCACAACGACACTCAACAATGACTGGAAAATGATGAACAGCAGGTAATACAACACATAACACGATTGGCACCGGTGTCCCACCGTGATCGCCAAAAAAGGGTGTAGATATGGATTTGTCTATCTACCTCCCCGCCCCAAACTTATGAACATGTATACATGCCTTTAAACACAAAGTTGCATGAAGAACGAAGGGCGATGAAGAATAGAGCATTAACCGTGATGAACAAGACGTGAATAAGTTAACCTACCCCTCCCCTTTTAACTAACAAGTGAATATTTATGAACATGCAACATGGACATTGGAAGTACATGGGTAGGGGGATAAAGGACTGACCGTGATCACCACCAAGACTAATACCTCAGGAAGACCGAGCCACAAGCCTTGGAAAGAATGAACGTACCGGCACTCGCAAGCGGGGTGACTGGCACAAGACGCGATCTATCGCACGTCCGCGTACGCCTGGACACGGTCGATGCTTGACCGCTAACACTACCCAGAAGTATGGACTGTGGACTCAATCCTCCCTTTCGTTCATCCAGCCAAAAGAGAGGGGCCTCATGCTGGATGTGCTGTGAACCTGCAGGGAAAAGTAAAAACACGAAGAAAATAAACCCAATTAGACCTAAAGATAGTGCAATATCTATCAAGCTATAATGATTAAAACACATAAAAAGGGGGTGAAATACCTGGGGTTGGTAGTTTTTATCCCCTGTGGGGCGTGATAAACAATAGGTAGGGATGTTTGTAAATGCAATGAGTGATTGAAACGTGATGGAACAACACAAAACAATGAAATACCGATGATGAAATGCAAAGAGACGAGGAGAAAGAAAGAAGACTTGGTTGATGAAATCTAAATACTCCCTGGACCGGGCATGTTTAGGACGTGAAAAATAGGATTCCCTGACTGAAGATCGCTCCACGAACCGACAGCGTTTCGGCGTGAACGTCCAAAAGTTCCCCCCGAAGGGAGGCCAAAGGCTAATCATTTTATAAGGATTACCTAGAAACCCTAGGTCGAGTTGGGGTTTTCGGGGGCGAATTCTGGGGTTCCAAGAGATAATATGATGGAAAAATAAAGGATAATTATCCAAAAGAGTCCACAACCCGCCTGGGGTGATAACTCCTCCGAAAATAGAGTTCTAATGCCTTCTCGGTCGAAGAAAACGGAGCCCGGACGGAACTGGGCTCGGGTTGGCTAACGCGGTCTATCGCGCGATCGCGAACAACAGACACGGTTCAGGAGTGACCGCGATAGCACGTGATAAGGTCGGTTGACCAAGTCAGCGCCAACGGCCAGGGCAGAAGGATAGACGCGGCCTTTGAACGGCCGTGACAATTGAATAGCGGTCCACTGGAGACCGTGTTAATGAAAAAGCATGCCAAGGAAAGCTTGACCCCAAACAAACCTCGTCCAGGGAGTAAGAGGCTCGGTGATGAAAGAAATAAGCTCATAACACCGTCACGAGAAGTTCCCGAGTAATGAATGACTTGGGACATCATTAAGTGGATAAGAGAAAAGACTCAACTTGTGGGCATAAAACGGGTGTCAACACCGTTGTGACTGGGGTAGCTGGCAATCGGGTGCCGGGGGCACCGTTGTGACTGGGGTAGCTGGCAGTTGGGTGCCGGGGGCACCGTTGTGACTGAGGAGGCGGGTACCGCGGGCCCCGATGTGAATGGAGTAGTTGGCAGTCGGGTGTCGGGGGCACCGTTGTGACTGGAGTTGTTGGCCGGTCGGGTGCCGCGGGTCTTGACGTGACTGGAGTAGCTGGCAGTCGGGTGCCGGGGGCACCGTTGTGACTGAAGTTGTTGGCAGTCGGGTGCCGGGCGCACCATTGTGACTGGAGTTGTTGGCCGGTCGGGTGCCGCGGGCCCCGATGTGACTGGAGTAGCTGGCAGTCGGGTGCCGGGGGCACCGTTATGACTGAGGAGGCGGGCGTCGCGAGCCCCGATGTGACTGGAGTAGCTGGCAGTCGGGTGCTGGGGGCACCGTTGTGACTGGAGTTGTTGGCCGGTCGGGTGCCGCGGGCCCCGATGTGACTGGAGTAGTTGGCAGTCGGGTGCCGGGGGCACCGTTGTGACTGGAGTTGTTGAGTGATCGGGTGTCGCAGGCCCCGATGTGACTGGAGTAGCTGGCAGTCGGGTGCCGGGGACACCGTTGTGACTGGAGTTGTTGAGTGGTCGGGCGTCGTGGGCCCCGATGTGGCTAGAGTAGCTGGCAGTCGGGTGTCGGGGGCACCGTTGTGACTGGAGTTGTTGAGTGATCGGGTGCCGCGGGCCCCGATGTGACTGGAGTAGCTGGCAGTCGGGTGCCAGGGGCACCGTTGTGACTGAAGTTGTTGGCAGTAGGGTGCCAGGGGCACCGTTGTGACTGGATTTGTTGAGTGATCGGGTGCCGCAGGCCCCGATGTGACTGGAGTAGCTGGCAGTCGGGTGCCCGGGGCATCGTTGTGACTGAAGTTGTTGGCAGTAGGGTGCCAGGGGCACCGTTGTGACTGGAGTTGTTGAGTGATCGGGTGCCGCGGGGCCCGATGTGACTGGAGTAGCTGGCAGTCGGGTGCCGGGGGCACCGTTGTGACTGAAGGAGGCGGGCATCGGGAGACCTC
The DNA here is from genome assembly GCA_022559845.1 of Amorphophallus konjac. Lineage (NCBI taxonomy): Eukaryota > Viridiplantae > Streptophyta > Magnoliopsida > Alismatales > Araceae > Amorphophallus > Amorphophallus konjac. Next base: position 240,002,457 of record CM040120.1, read on the forward strand.
GATGGTCGTGCTCGGGGCCCGGTGTGATTGGTAGTCGGGTGTCGGAGGCACCGTTGTGACTGAAGGAGGCGGGCGCCGTGAAGAGGCTGAGGCCCGAGTATAGGTACGTATGTTCAACTGGTTTCATGCTATATGAGAGCCACGTGGGCTTTACAAATGGGCCGGGGTGGCCGGAGTACAATGGGCACAAGTCGCGGGACAATTCCGACGCGTGGGTCGGTCCCCTGGTCAATGCTAGATAAGGCGGATATCAGCGTGTTTCACAGAGGGTCCCTCTCGTGGCACGGGCCATGTTCGCTTCGCCAAACGAGGGGCTATGACTGCATAGCCGAAGAAAGCATCGGGCTGGTGTCTGGGCGAGGGTCGATCACGGCTCGAGTCGAGCGATCGGATGTGGCCTCGTGATTACGGGGAAGCGTGACGTCATAGTGCGTGCGTAGTTGCGGTCGGCTGGCACGCGAGGGGAAGTCCCGGCATGAGGGGGCGTTCACCCTTGTCATAACGTCACACACGCGGCGGGGGTAGACTTGTGTGTCATGGCGGAACACCGTGTGAGGGAAGTACACGCGACATACCCTCGGCGTCCTTAGCCGACGACCAAGTCACCCACATACAATTCTCCTTGCTCGTTGCCTGGAGCCGCTTAAAGCTTTGAGATCACCAGAAGTCTTGACGCATGTATCCTCTCTCCTTCCATTGAGCCCCTAGGGAGATTTTATAGGGGAAGATGAAGGGTCATGGGGGGGGGGTTAGGTGGACTAGGTTTGGGGGCAAAGTTGGTCTGGGTAAGCCCTGGGAAAGTGTTACGGAGTGGGGTAGGGAGGGTTTAGGCGGACTAGGTTTGGGGGGCAAAGCTGGTCCGTCTAAACCCCTCCCCGGAGGGGTTTACGCGGAGTAAAAAATATTTTTTTTTGTTTTATGGGGGTTTAGGTGGACCAGCCTTGGGGGTGAGGCTATTCCACCTAAACCCTCCCAGCCTTGGGGGTGAGGTTAGTCTGCCTAAACCCCACCCTAGGGGGGGTTTAGGCGGGTTTGACCGGGGGGTTTTAGCCGGGTTTGACTGAGGATTTACCGCTGGTTTGATCGCAAGTTTGACTGGGGTTTGACTGAGGGTTAGACTGTGATTTGACTGGGGGTTTGACCTGGTATAAATGGAGATTTTCTGACCGTGCGGGTCGATCCGCGTGCGAGAGCGCACGATGGTGGTGCATGACGCGATGGGTTACTGGGAGTCCCGAGTTGGGCTCGGACTTGCTGTAGAGTGCTTGGAGCATACGCACCCACCAGGTGGTCGGGGAAATTCCCGACACGCGTGTGTGGGCTGTATAAGGTTGCTGTGAGCTCTTAAAGCTTGTGGTTGGCCTAGATGGGTCTTCCTTTGACTTCAGAGGGCTGGAGGGAGGCGGCTCGAGGATAGACCTCGGCCTCATTGCTGGGTGCTACATGGCGTGGCTTGTAGTTAGGGTGCCCCCAGGTCGGCTCGGGTAGCTGTGTTGAACGCCGATAAACACGTAAACTGAGTGATCGAGGGTGGGCTCGGTCGATTGTTGTTGTTGCCACGGGTCGCGGATAGCTGGTTAGGACCCTTGGTTGGGCCTAGTAACTGGGGCATCAACATGATGATGCCGTTTGTCTGGTGGTCGGGGTGACCCTTGCTCCTTGGCGAAGAGTCGTATGAAGCGGCAGGCCGTTCTGAGTCCCGAGTTAACCCGGTTGTTGAAGCCTCAGCGGTGTGACACCGTATGCAGAGTGTTAGAGGGTGATCCCCGAATCTTTTCAGAGTGCCGTAAGGTACGACAGGTTGTCCCGAATCTCGAAACTGACCCGGTTGTCGGGAAACTGGCTGGCATAGTGCCGTTTGCTCGGGGCCGATCCCCGGTTGTTATGTTATGCCGCTTGACCCGGTGAAGTGTCTCGATTTCTGAGCTCAACTCGACTGGTATAGCAGCTTTGGCGATGTGCCGTTTTGCTCTATTTAGGGAGTATTTTCCTATGCTTAATCCTTGATTAATTCATGAAAATAAGTCGGTGCCAACAAATGCCCCCCCACGGGGCGTGCGTCGGAGGTGAAGACGACGGCGTGCGGCCCGTGCGCCTTGCAAGCTTGATTTCTCCCGGCCCTATTGGCGTGGTGGGAGTTACTTGTTCCGGGGTTGACGTTCCCGTTGCGATCTTTCATGCTGCAGTGGTATGTTTGTAGAAGACTGTTGAACCTGGGACGTTATAGAGCTGGGTTCTAGAGAGATCTGAGTGACTGGATACACGCATGGTGCTTGAAATTGTAGCCCGCTATCCGCGACTTGAGAATTCTATTCCCGTTTGTCTCGCGTGTTGGGCTTGTGGCATAGGTGTGCAGGGCCCGCGTCGCAGGAGTAATCTGGTCTAGACGCCGAACTCTCCATACAGCTGGTCACTTTGGCGGTTGATGGTGTGACTGGACTGTGCGGCCATGCCGAAGGCGATGAGAGGCCAGGGGGCCTGGTGTAACAATGCCTTCGGCTTTGTTGCCTATGTCTGGGACCTGCCTTGCGCAGCGGGCTTTGTGGACTTTCCGAGGAGAGGCAGCTCGATGGAAAGGACCCTCCCCCATTAGAAATCTGAGACAGGGGTAGGTCAGGACTGTCAAGTCCATCCCGCCTCGTAGGGTGGCTGGCGAGCAATGGGAGACCAATTGTGGCTCCCCTTTCATTATCTGAGGTTGCACTGGCAGGGGCCATGTCTTGCCCCCAAAGGTGGACTTGTGGACTGAGATTTGTGTTTTCTCAGGTTTTCCACCTTGTCTGAGTCGAGGAGTGCCTTGAGTATTTTTCACTCCTTATCCTATTCCCCTTTGGTCATGACCGTATCCGACGATGCTGCATAAGGGGGTTCGAGACTTCCCTATCTTGGGAATTGGAGAGCCACCTATCCCTCAGCTTCTGGGATTGCTGGTTGGCAATGAGATGACCGCCGCTCTGACCGGGGCTTTGTGGTGAAGCCTGTGGTCGGTTGCTAGCAGCCTATCACTGCTATGGTGGTTGACTTTTTTGTGGGGTGCTGGCATTGTTTGTTGACCGCCCATGGGGGCGCATTAGCCAAGCTTGGTGCTGACCGTCCTATGGGACGGGCTGGTCACAGCTCTGAAGCATTGTAGCTGGAGTTGTGTTGTAGGGCTCTCACAAATCGCCAAGTTATGGTGATGGAGGCCACTTTGTCGTGGCTGGATGTAACTGGGATTATAGCTGGTGGGTCAGGGGTTATAGGGGGAACTGGGATTATACTAGGGCTTCGAAGTTGAGAGATTCCAGCTCTTGCCAAGGCTGCCATTGCACGGCCGAAGTGGTAGGGGCCGGCTGGTTAGCTGGTGGTGTTAGGGAATCAGAAGAGGCCGGAGAAACATGGTGATGTATGACGTTAACCGAGGAGTGGGCGACTGCGGAGCAGCCACGGGGACCACACCTAAGGAGTAGGGTGATCTGACGACTGGGGCAAAGCTGCCGAAGACAATCGGTGTTGTAGGTGTGTTGGTCTGATGCTGCTGAAGGCAAGATTCGGCGAGACATGTTGGCCTGGTGTTACTGGGAATCAGCCTCGATAAGATATCTTGGCTTGACGTTGCTGAAGACCTGCCTCGGGGAAGCACGTCGGCCTGGGGTTGTTGGAGACCCGCCACGGTGAGGCATCTCGATCTGTGCTTGCTGGAGACCTGCCTCTGCGAGACGTCTTGGTTTGAAGTTATTAGAGACCAGCCTCGACGAGGCGTCTTGGTTTGAGGTTGCTAGAGACCTGCCTCGGAGAGGCGTCTTGGTCTGAAGTTGCTGGAGACCTGCCTCAGTATGGCGTCTTGGTCTGAGGTTGTCGGAGACCCGCCTCGGCAAGGTGTCTTGGTCTGGAGTTGCTGGAGACTTGCCTCGTCGAGACGTCTTGGTCTGAAGTTGTTGGAGATCTGCCTCGGCGAGGCATCTTGGTCTGAAGTTGCTGGAGACCTGTCTCGGCGAGGCATCTTGGTCTGAGGTTGTTGAAGACCTACCTCGGCAAGACGTCTTGGTCTGAGGTTGCTGGAGACCTGCCTCGGCAAGGCGTCTTGGTCTGGAGTTACTGGAGACCTGCCTCGTCGAGGCGTCTTGGTCTGAAGTTGTTGAAGACCTGCCTCGGCGAGGCATCTTTGTATGAGGTTGCTGGAGATCAGCCTCGACGAGGCGTCTTGGTCTGAAGTTGTTGAAGACCTGCCTCGGTGAGGCGTCTTGGTCTGAAGCTGTTGAAGACCTGCCTCAGCGAGGCGTCTTGGTCTGAAGTTGTTGGAGACCTGCATCGATGAGGTGTCTCGGTCTGAAGTTATTGGAGACTTGCCTCGGCGAGGCATCTTGGTCTGAAGTTGTTGAAGACTTGCCTCGGCGAGGCATCTTGGTCTGAGGTTGCTGGAGACCTGCCGCGACAAGGCGTCTCGGTCTGAAGTTACTGGAGACCTATCTCAGTGAGGCATCTTGGTCTGAAGTTGTTGAAGACCTGCGTCGGCGAGACATCTTGGTCTGAGGTTGTTGGAGACCTGCCTCGACGAGGCGTCTCGATCTGAAGTTACTGGAGACCTGCCTCGGCGAGGCGTCTTGGTCTGAAGTTGTTGAAGACCTGCCTCGGTGAGGCATCTTTGTCTGAGGTTGCTGGAGACCAGCCTCTACGATGCGTCTTGGTCTGAAGTTGTTGAAGACCTGCCTCAGCGAGGCATCTTGGTCTGAAGTTGTTGAAGACCTGCCTCGGCGAGGCGTCTTGGTCTGAAGTTGCTAAAGACTTGCCTCGGTGAAACATCTTGGTCTGAAGTTGCTGGATTTGCCCCCAGAGAGGGGTGTTGGCTTGGAATCGTGTTCGGCCGATCCTCACGGGGTGTGGCCAAATGTTGATGCTGCCGGCTAACCGTCATGGTGAAATAGCCGAAGTCGAGGTCGTCCGACCCTTTAAAAAGTACAATGACCACAAATGATGTTAGACACATAATCATCATAATGTGGTGGATGGTACCTGTTAATGTGCTGGTTGACCGTCGAGGTATATTGATTGGAAATTCCACTTGGCTGATTGCTGAGGTATATTGACTGGGAGCCTCGATTGGCTGGTCGTTGAGGTATGTTGACTGGGATCCCCGATCGGCTAGCCACTGGCGTGTCGCTGAAGGGATTGCTGCTGACTGACCATTGAGGTGTAATGATCGGAGTGTGGTAGACCGACCCTTGGGGGTATGTTGGTCTGGAGCTGCTGTGGACGGGCCTTTGAGGCATGTCTGTTTGTGAGGTATTTCGACTGGTTCATGTGGTTGTTGTTATAGATCTGCCTAGTTAAGGCATGTTGGTCTATTGCTGGGAACTGGAGGTCGGAGGCTGGAGGCTGTAAGGCAAAGATTGGATGCTGGGACTGGAGATTGTGACCCAGATACGGGAGACTAAGTACTGGGGCTGGAAACTAGGAACCAGAGACTAGAAGCTAGGTGTTGGTACTGAAAATCAGGATTTGGAGGTTGGTCACTGGGACTGGGGACTGGGTACTGGGACTGGGAATTAGGAGCTAGAGACTGGAAACTGGATATTAGATTTGGAGGTTAGGATTTGGATAGTAGATACTAGGACTGGAGATTGGGCATCGAGACTGGAGACTGGGAATTTAGAGGCCCAAAAATTGGGTACTGGGACTGGAGACCAGGATCTGGGTACCAGACGCTGGGACCGGAGGCCCGCCTACACGAGGTGTGCTGGCCTGTTGCTGGAAACTGAACTGAGGGTCGGGAACTGGATATTGAGATGGGAGACTGGATACTGGGACTGGAAACTGGAAATTGAGAACTGGATATCGGGACTGGAGACTAGAATCTGGCTACTAGGTGCTGGGATGGAAGGTTGGGACTAGGAACTGGACGTTGGATATGGCGATTGGTAATTGGATATTGGATGCTGGGACTGGAGGCCTGCCCCTATGAGGCGTGCTCGCCCATTGATGGAAACTGGAATTGGAAATGGAAAATGGGAAATTAGATGCTGGGAACTGGGCCTTGGAATCGGAGGCTAGAACTGGAAGCCGGAAGTGGAGTACTGGTGCTGGATACTTGGAATTGGGGTACTTGAACTGGATGTTGGAGGCTGGGTAATGGAACTTGGCACTGGAAATCGGATACTAGAAGCTGGATTTTAGAGCTGAGTATTAGACATTGGATACTAGAGGCTGGATACTGGAAGTCGGGTACTGGAAATTGGGTATTGGAAGCTGGATATCGAAGGCTGGGTGCTGGAGGCCTGCCTGGATGAGGCATGTTGACCTGGATGGCTGGAGACTGGAAACTAGAGACCAATCCATAAGGCGGTGTTGATCTGGAGGACTGGAAACTAGAAGCTGGAGGCCGACTCATGAGAGTGCATTGGCCGGTGTGACTGGGAACTTGAAACAAGAGACTGGAGGCTGACCCGTAAGGGTGTGTTGGCCCATATTGCTGGAGGGTGGAAGCTGGAGGCCGGCCCGAGAGGGTGTGCTGGCCTGTGTTGCTGGAGTCTGGGAGCTGGAGGCCGACCCGAGAGGGTATGTTGGCCTATGTTGCTAGTATTGTTTAGTCTGGGGAGTTGGAGTTGAGGTTGGGGTTAGCTGGCACGCTGCCATGGTGATGTAGCCAGAGACCGGGATTGGGACTGGAGCTGGAGCTGGGAGGCTGACCATTCAGGTGTTGTAGCCGGAGACTAGGACTAGAGCTGGGCGGCTAGCCTATAAAGGCGTTGTAGCCGAAACTGGAACTGAAGACTGGGCGGCTGGCCTATAAAGGCGTTGTAGCCGAAACTGGGACTGGAGATTGGGCGGCTGGCCTGTAAAGGCGTTGTAGCCAGAACTGGAACTAGAGACTGGGCGGCTGGCCTGTAAAGGCATTATAGTTGAAACTGGGACTGGAGACTGGGCAGCTGGCCTGTAAAGGCATTGTAGCTGAAACTGGAACTGGAGACTGGGCGGCTGGCCTATAAAGGCGTTGTAGCCGAAACTAGAACTGGGAGCTGGTGGCTGGCCTGTGAAGGCGTTGTAGCCGGGACTGGAACTGGGAGCTGGCGGCTGGCCTGTGAAGGCGTTGTAGCCGGAACTGGAACTGGGAGCTGGAGGCTGGCCTGTGAAGGCGTTGTAGTCGGAACTGGAACTGGGAGATGGCGGATGGCCTGTGAAGGCGTTGTAGCCGGAACTGGAACTGGGAGCTGGCGGCTGGCCTGTGAAGGCATTGCAGTCAGAATTGGAATTGGGAGATGGCGACTGGCCTGTGAAGGTGTTGTAGCCGGAACTGGAACTGGAGACTGGCGGCTGGCCTGTGAAGGCGTTGTAGATGAAACTGGAACTGGAGACTGGGCGGCTGGCCTGTGAAGGCGTTGTAGCCGAGAACTGGAACTGGAGACTGGCACTCGGGATGACCGACCCTCGGGGGTGTAGTGGCCACCATTGTTGTGGAGTGATGTTGAGCTTGCCATCGACGAGATGTCACGGTCGATAGCTTTCATGAGCGATGAGTAAAGAGGAAGAGAGTTTTTTTCCTCTTTACCAGCCCTACCGCCCTTGTGGGTTTTCACTAGTGCTCGCCCCCTTTTGCCTTTTCCGGTGCACCCTTGTGGGTTTTCAAACCAAGGGGTTACCCGATTTTACCTGAGACGCCCTTTCAGATTTTCACCTCAACTGGGTTGGTGGTAATTTTTGCCCCCAGTCGCCTCGTAGAGGGAGTTGACTGAGGCCGCCATGGTATCTCTATTTTTAACCCCATTTTTTTTTGACCCGGGATCCTTGTGGCTGTCGTCCGTAGCGTACTGCTGTCAGGGGACATGACTTGGAGTTTGTGCTGTTGATGGCTTGTCGCCGTCGTAGCCATGGTAGTGACTTTGACTGGTTACTGAGTAATCTGAAGTTTGACTGGTGATCTGGGAATCGGTGAGCCTTGGTGGCGTATTGCTGGAATCATGACTGGGATCTGGGAACTGGTATGCCTTTACAACGTATTGCTGGAGTTATGACTGGGTTCATGGTGACTTGACCATGACGGGTAGGTGACTGGGAATTATGGGTTGATGCATCCTCATGATAGATGGATCTAAGGTTGATGTGGTTTAAAGGCCAACCGAGGTGGTGTGTAGGCCGAGGTTTGTTGGAATGAATGATTGGAATGGTGCATGAATTGTTGGTGTATATGGGCCGACCGTGGAGGTGCGAGGCCGGAGGAAGTGTGAGCCAACTGGGGTGGTGTATGGCTAAATGGGGAGTGTAAGATCAATGAGCTAGAGAGGTGTACTAGCTAGGGACTGGTATAGGCCACCATGGGGTGGGGAGTGGCCTGGGGAGCTGGTTTAGGCCGAACATGATGGCATATGGCCGACCGGGAGGTGCAGGATTTATAAACTGGAGCAGGGGATTAGTCATGGACTGGTACGGGCCAACTGGCCGGGGATATGATCACTGGAAGGTGGGTAGTTAGTTTCCCCAGCTAGGGGAGAAGAGAAATTTTGTTTTTGTTATCGTTACCAGCTCTGCCGCCCTTTCGAGTTTTCGACAGAGCTGGCCCCCTTTTACTTTTTCCGATGCGCCCTTGTGGGTTTTCGCATCGAGGGGTTACCTAATTTTGCCTGAGGTGCTCTTGCGAGTTTTCACCTCAACCGGGTTACTAGCATTTTTGCCCCCAACCGCCTCATTGAGAAAGAGAACGACTGAGTCCGCCGGGGTATCTCTATTTTCAACCCCATTTATTTTGTTGTTGTTTTTTGTTTTGGTTACCTGGGAGCCTCTTGGCTATGCGGTGACTGGCGCTGAGTGTTCTTAGCTTGCTGCTGTCGAAGAACACTATTGGCAGGATTGTTGCCATTGATCTGTTGTGCTGATGCTGGAGTTGCTCGCTGGGGCTTGGCTAGTTGCCAAGCAACCTGGGGCTTCACGTAGATCCTCGGGCTGGCCGATCTGTGTAGTTTGTAACTGGAGCTCGAACTAAAGCTTGAGCGGATCGACTTTGGTGATGCAAAGGCTGAGGTTCTGGGTTGTGGTGGCGATAGGCCAAGAGTAAACGTAGACCAACCGAAGAGGCATATTGGCCAAAGGTTAAGGATTTAACCGACTGAGAAGGTGTATCGGTCAGGAACTTGGTGATGTGTAGGCCAAGCATTGTGGTGTTTTGGCCAGAGATCAGGTGATGGATTGACTATGGAGGTGTTTAGTATGTGTATGTTGACTGTGAAGGAGGACGAGCAAGGTGGAGGCTTGACCAGCCATGACGGCATATGGGTCAAGGGTGTAGCGACAAACAGGGATAGTGCGAGACTAGGAGGAAATAGGTAGGTTGACTGTGATGGTGTATTGACCTGGATGCTGAGTGGTGACCAACCATGATGGTGTATTGGTCAAAAACTGGGTGTAGGCCGACCGTTATGGTGTGATAGCCAGAAGAAAATATGCTGACCCACTATTGTGGCGGGCCGGTCAGGGATTTAGAGTGAGGTGGTTGGCTGTTCCTAGAGAGGAAGAGATATTTTTCTTTTTCTCCTTACCAGCTCCACCGCCCTTTCAGGTTTTCGCCAGAGCTGGCCCCCTTTGGCTTTTTCTGGTGCGCCCTTATGGATTTTCACACCGAGGGGTAACCCAATTTTGCCTGAGACGCCCTCACGGGTTTTCACCTCAGCTGGGTTTGTGGCCTTTTTGCCCCCAGCCACCTTATGGAGAGAGTGGCAGAGTCCGCCGGGGCATCTCTATTTTTAGCCCCTTTTATTTTTTTATTTTTTTTGTTTTTGGTACCTGCGAGCCTTACGGCTGTCGTCCTTAGCTTGTTGCTGTCGGGGGAGATTGCCTGGGGTTTGCGTCATTGGCAACTTGTTGCTATTGCAGAAGCGACTGTGGGTCGGCCCCCAACCGAGTAGCTCGGGACTTTAGGGTGGATCCAAAGAATGGCTGGTCTTTGCTGTAGGTGGCTGGGACTTTGACTGGGGTCTGGGAGGCTCGGCCATGATGATCATGACGGCCAAAGCCGCGCTTGGACTGAGTGCCTGCCAGGGTGTTGCTACACCTTGGGACATGGTAAATATCGAAGGGATAGACCTCCCGCCAGGGTTTGCTGGTAGCCACCGGTGGAGGACCCGACGGAGCTTTGCCGGCGTCACCAGTTGGCGTTGGCAGGGATTCCACTGAGTTGTTAGCTGATGCATGTGGAGTTTCTTTGGAGCTACTGGGCAGGTGCCGGCGGGATTCACCCTCTTTCACTCTACTGGCTTTTGAGCTTGGTACCATTCTGGTGAGTGAAGGGACCTCTTGACTCGGGACCTCCGAATAGGTTGGGCCTCTTTCCTAATGACCCATAGTCATTCGAGGGAGGACATACGCTTCTCCTTGGAGTTGCCCCCATTGTTTGGGCTTGGAAGGCTAGATACTGGACCGGGGTGATTGCCCCCAGTGTGATACTGGTGCATCGACTTCTCTGAGCCTCACCTAGTCTTCTGAAGGCAGGGGTGGCGGCGGTGGGTCACCCATTTTTGCAGCCGCTATGGCACCCCTTTTTTGTTTGCAGGGCCGAGGTTGACTCAGCACCAATGTGGTGGACCGAACGAACCCGGTCCGGGGTTGTCTAGAGCATGGCATTTCTGGTGAGTGTCGATGTAGTTGGAACTTGGGAGTGCAGTGCCCGAGCTAGGGCCGACAGAATGGTGACATGGAACTTAGGGTTCACTTGGTCCATCAGAGTTGTTACCGAAACTCGGGGTTTGTGACCCATGTTGTGAACTGAGGATGTCAGAGGGATGGTGACCCAGAGCTTGACGCTCGTTCTGGGTGTTGGCAAAGCTAGTGCCCGAGGCTGAAAGCCTTTATTGGGAGCTGAAGAAGCTGGGATCTGGGACTAGAAACCCAAACCGAGTGCTTGACGATGCTGGGTTCCAAAGCTAGAAGCCCGTCTTGAATACTGATGGTGCTGGGACCCAGGACTGGATGTCGGTCTTGGGCGTTGTCGAAACTGGAACCCGGGGCTGGAGGCCCATCTCGGGTGCTGATGAAACTAGGACTTGGGGCTGAATGCCTGTCTCGGGTGTCGATAAAGCCGGGACCCGGGGCTGAACGCCCGTCTTGGGAGTGGCTGAAATTGGGACCCGGGGCTGAACCCCCGGTCTTAGGTGTTGGTGGAACTGGATCCCAAGGCAGAACACCCGTATTGGGAATTGATGGAACTGGATCCCAGGGCAGGCGACCCGTCCTAGGTGTTGATGGAGCTGGAACCCGAGGCTGAACGCCTACCTTGGGTGCTGTTGGAGCAGGATCCCAGAGCTGGATGGTCCCTTCTTTTTTTTTGGTGTCGCTGGAGCTAGAACCCGGGGTTGAACGCCCGTCTTGGGTACTGGTGATGCGGGAATACTGGGACCCAAGGCGGAGCGCCCATCTTGGGTATTGATGTAGTTGGGACCCAGGGCGGCAAGCCCATCTTGGGCGTTGATGTAGTTAGGAACCGGGGCTGGATGCCCATGTCGGGTATTGATGTATCTAGGACCCAGGGTTGAACGCCCGTCGTGGGTGTTGCTGGAGCTGAGACCCAGGGCTAGACGCCCGTCTTGGGTGTTGCTGGAACTGAGACCCAGGACTAGACGCCCGTGTTGGGTATTGTTGGAGTTGAGACCCAGGGATAGATGCCCGTCTTGGGTGTTGCTGGAGCTGGAACTCACTGCTAGATGCCTGTCTTGGGTATTGCTGGAGCTGAGACCCAGGGCTAGACGCCCGTCTTGGGTGTTGAGGTGGCCTTGTCCTGATGAGGAAACCCTTTGCTGGGAGTTGGCATTGCTGGATCATTGGGGTAAAGATCCCATCGTAGAGTTGGGAGGCCAGGGGCCCAATGCGGAGAGTCCGCATCGGGGATCGACCTTGATGAGACCCGGGGTCATCTACCCGAGCCAAATGTTGGGGAGCCTCGAACTCGGGGATTGAAAGCCCATATTGAGTGTCGGCTCGTCGGAGACTCGGGTTGGAAGGCCTGTATAGAATACTGGGAGGCCTTGACCCCGGGGTGGGAAACCCGTGCTGGGGGTAGGCTTGGCTGGGACTCGGAGCTGAGAGCCCGAGTGAGGTGCTGAGAAGCCGAGGACCCAGGGCAGGAAGCCCGTGTCGAGTGTTGGCGGAGCTGGGGACCCAGGGGTCAATGACCGCATGGGTCTTTGTTGCTAGAGAAGCAGAGGGGCCATCTGCCTGTATGGACAGTCATCGGACTGGGCTGCTCGTCGGCTATGGCAATGGCGCCCGAGGATCAGGCCGAGCCAGAAGTCAGGGCAGCGTTGCCGAACACGATTGGCGTTGCCAACCGTACGTGCTCGGCGTGGATGGCAAAGACGATCGGACTGTAGGTCACTATCACTACCAGTTTGTTGTTGCTATTGCTGGTGCCGGTTGGTCACTCGATGATGACCGGTTGCATGTTGCGTCTTGGACAAGGGGCCCTCCTCTTCCTCTCTGATAAGAAAAGGAGAGGGCATTACGGCGCACACCTGGCGGGTGTGACTCTTCTTCGGTAGAAAGAAGAAAGGTAGGAGACGTCCCACTGGGCGTACCATCTTTGTTATACGCGCGCGGGGAGTCACTTGTCATTTTGTCCTTGCGGCGGGGGTGTACACTCGCCTTTTACGGAAGGTCGAGATAGGTTGACTGGGCATGCGGGGATTCCGGGGGTATTGAGAAGAAGGCAGAGAGAATGATAGGAGCGCACTGGAAGGGATGACGTATGGTTCATCATTCTGGGAGACTGGGATAGGGATGGCTGGGTGGAATGCGGACGTGTCAGTCGATTTCTCGACAATCACCTATGGAATCGAGGATTGACCGGGGAGGCGTCGCCAGGACGTGACACGTGGCTCGAGGGATCGGGTGACACATGGATAGAAGGCATTCCACGGGTGCGGGTGCGCTGGCAATTATGGGGATTCATGTATTGGACGTCTTTCCCCACCGGTCGCAAGCAACTGGTGTTTATTTTACATAGGATTGAATCCGAACACCTTTGTTTCTACTGCCGAAGAGAGAGTTAGGGACCTTGGGAGCCGCGACGTCGGGAGGGCTTAGTCCGTGCAACAGCGACAGGGCAACAGCAACACAACAGGGATAACTGGGGGCAGAGAGACTGGTTCCAGCGAGGAGGGGAATCCACTCCCTGACTGGATTACATGACTTATATGCCATGAAAGGCATTTATATGGGGGATGAGAGCCCGATTACAATTGCTTGCAAACCACGGGACAATTCCGACATTCATGACGGTCCTCAGGTCATTGCATTATTGTGTGGGTAGTTCCGTATGTGTACATAGTGTCCGTCAGAGGACCTGTAACTCAGCAGGATGGCGCCCGGGGGGCATCACAATGTATTCCCGACATGAGAGAGTGTCGAGGTCTGGGCAGTGGGGGTGCCATAGGCACCATTGTGCGGGGGAAGTTGAGCGGTTGGGTGTCGCAGGCCCCGATGTGACTGGAGTAGCTGGTAGTCGGGTGCCGGGGGCACCGTTGTGACTGGAGTTTTGGCAGTCAGGTGCCAGGGGCATCGTTGCGACTGAAGTAGCTGGGTAGTCGGGTGCCGGGGGCACCGTTGTGACTGGAGATGTTGAGCGGTCGGGTGCCGCGGGCCCCGATGTGACTGAAGTAGCTGGCAGTCGGGTGGCGGGGGTACCATTGTGACTGAGGAGGCGGGCACCGAGGGCCCCAATGTGACTGGAGTAGCTGGCAGTCGGGTGCCGAGGGCACCGTTGTGACTGGAGTTGTTGGCCGGTCGGGTGCCGCGAGCCCTGATGTGACTGAAGTAGCTGGCAGTCGGGTGCCGGGGGCACCGTTGTTACTGAAGTTCTTGGAAGTCGGGTGCCGGGGGCACCGTTGTGACTAGAGTTGTTGGCCGGTCGGGTGCCGCGGGCCCCGATGTGACAGGAGTAGCTGGCAGTTGGGTGCCGGGGGCACTGTTGTGACTGAAGTTGTTGGCAGTCGGGTGCCGGGGGCAACGTTGTGACTGGAGTTGTTGGCCGGTCGGGTGCCGCGGGCCTTGATGTGACTGAAGTAGCTGGCAGTCGGGTGCCGGGGGCACCGTTGTGACTGGAGTTGTTGGCCGGTCGAGTGCCGCGGGCCTCGATGTGATTGGAGTAACTGGCAGTCGGGTGCCGGGGGCACCGTTGTGATTGGAGTTGTTGGCCGATCGGGTGCCGCGGGCCCCGATGTGACTGGAGTAGCTGGCAGTCGGGTGCCAGGGGCACCGTTGTGACTGGAGTTATTGAGTGATCGGGTGTCGCGGGCCCCGATGTGACTGGAGTAGCTGGCAGTCGGGTGCCGGGGGCACCGTTGTGACTGGAGTTGTTGAGTGGTCGGGCGCCGCGGGCCCCGATGTGGAAGGAGTAGCTCGTAGTCGGGTGCCGGGGGCACCGTTGTGACTGGAGTTATTGGCAGCCGGGTGCCGGGGGCACCGTTGTGACTGGAGTTGTTGAGTGATTGGGTGCCGCGGGCCCCGATGTGACTGGAGTACCTAGCAGTCGGGTGCCGGGGGCACCGTTGTGACTGAAGGAGGCGGGTGTCGGGAGACCTCGATGGTCGTGCTCGGGGCCTGGTGTGACTGGCAGTCGGGTGCCGGAGGCACCGTTATGACTGAAAGAGGCGGGCGCCGTGAAGATGCTGAGGCCTGAGTATAGGTACGTGTGTTCAACTTGTTTCATGCTATATGAGAGCCACGTGGGCTTTACAAATGTGCTGGGGTGGCCGGAGTACAATGGGCGCAAGCCGCGGGACAATTCCGACGCGTGGGTCGGTCCCCGGGTCAATGCTGGATAAGGCGGATATCCGCGTGTTTCACAGAGGGTCCCTCTCGTGGCACGGGCCATGTTCGCTTCTCCAAACGAGGGGCTATGACTGCATAGCCGGAGAAAGCATCGGGCTGGTGTCTGGGTGAGGGTCGATCACGGCTCGAGTTGAGCGATCGGATGTGGCCTCGTGACTGCGGGGAAGCGTGACGTCATAGTGCATGCGTAGTTGCGGTCGGCGGGCACGCGAGGGGAAGTCCCGGCATGAGGGGGCGTTCACCCTTGTCATAATGTCACACGCGCGGTGGGGGTAGACTTGTATGTCATGGCGGAACACCGTGTGAGGGAAGCCCACGTGACATACCCTCGGCGTCCTTAGCCGACGACCAAGTCACCCACACACAATTCTCCTTGCTCGTTGCCTAGAGCCGCTTGAAGCTTGGAGATCACCAGAAGCCTTGACGCATGTATCCTCTCTCCTTCCATTGAGCCCCAAGAGGGATTTTATAGGGGAAGATGAAGGGTCATGGGGGGGTTTAGGTGGACTAGGTTTGGGGGCAAAGCTGGTCCGGGTAAACCCTGGGAAAGTGTTACGGAGTGGGGGAGGGAGGGTTTAGGCGGACTAGGTTTGGGGGCAAAGCTGGTCCGCCTAAACCCCTCCGGGGAGGGGTTTACACGGAGTAAACTGTTTTATTTTTGTTTTATGTGGGTTTAGGCGGACCAGCCTTGGGGGTGAGGCTGGTCCGCCTAAACCCCACCCCAGGGGGGGTTAGGCGGGTTTGACCGGGGGGTTTTAGCCGATTTTCACTGAGGGTTTACCGCGGGTTTGACTGAGGGTTAGATTAGGATTTGACTGGGGGTTTGACCTATTATAAATGGTGATTTTCTGACCGCGCAGGTCAATCCGCGTGCGAGAGCCCACGATGGTGGTGCATGACGCGATGGGTTGCTGGGAGTCCCGAGTTGGGCTCGGACTTGCTGTAGAGTGCCTGGAGCATACGCGCCCACCAGGTGCTCGGGGAAATTCTCGACACGTGTGTGTGGGCCGTATAAGGTTGCTGTGAGCTTCTGAAGCTTGTGGTTGGCCCAGATGGGTCTTCCTTTGACTTCAGAGGGCTAGAGGGAGGCGACTCGAGGATAGACCCCGGCCTCATTGCTGGGTGCCACATGGCGTGGCTTGTAGTCAGGGTGCCCCCGGATCGGCTCGGGTAGCTGTGTTGAACGCCGGTAAACCCGTAAACTGAGTGATCGGGGGTGGGCCCGATCGATTGTTGATGTTGCCACGGGTCGCGGCTAGCTGGTTAGGACCCTTGGTTGGGCCCGGTAATTGGGGCGTCGACATGATGATGCCGTTTATCTGGTAGTCGGGGTGACCCTTGCTCCTTGGCGAAGAGTCGTATGAAGCGGCAGGCCGTTCTGAGTCCCGAGTTAACCCGGTTGTTGATGCCTCAGCGGTGTGACACCGTATGCAGAGTGTCCGGAGGTGATCCCCGAATCTTTTCAGAGTGTCGTAAGGTACGACAGGTTGTCCCGAATCCTGAAACTGACCCGGTTGTCAGAAAACTGGCTGGCATAGTGCCGTTTGCTCGGGGCCGATCCCCGGTTGTTATGTTACGTCGCTTGACCCGGTGAAGTGTCTCGATTTTTGAGCTCAACTCGACTGGTAGAGCAGCTTTGGCGATGTGCCATTTTGCTCTATTTAGGGAGTATTTTCATATGCTTAATCCTTGATTAATTCAAGAAAATAAGTCGGTGCCAACAAGACACTACCTATATGGTGAGAAACTTGAGATCTTCACTGATAATCAAAGCTTACACTATGTGTTTTCTCAAAAAGATTTGAATCTTCGGCAGCGCAGATGGATGAAGTACATGAAAGCCTATGATTTCACTCTCTCCTATTAGTCAGGTAAAATGAATGCGGTGGCTGATGCTCTGAGTAGGAAGGTGCAAATCAGTCATTTGCTAGTTCGAGAATGGAAGTTGTGGGAACAGTTTCCTAGCGAGACATTCAGCATGGATATCCCTTTTGATCCGATGGTAGCTGGGTGTGCTAGTCTTGTGATGACTCCTGCTATTTATCAGCAGATTAAGGAAGCTCAGCAGGCAGATTCTGATTTATCCCGCATTGTGTTGATGCACGATATAGAGTTTGATGATGAGTTAGTTGTAGAAACCTGATAATTTAAAATGAGAAATAAATTTTTTCAAATAAATTATACAATTAAATTTTTCATGAAATAATTAAATTACATTTTTCTAAACTAGAATAGTGAATTTACTTGAATTTACTTAAGGTAAAGTGAAAAATAAATGCTTTAAACCTTAGATGAATCATAGGAAGCCCAATAAAAGTCCATATAATAGACTAGGATTACAATTGGCCCATTGGATAATCCATAATGGATTGGATCAATGGATAATGGGCTGGATTAATGGATTAAAGGATTTATTAAAGGATAATTAGACCAAAATTCGTAACACATGTTTAATATGTCATTGAAGGGATTAAAATAATCCCATTTCTAGAAGATTGACTCAAGAATCAACCCTTACCTAACAGACCACCTTGGACCAGACGTTTTTACATTGGTTTCACACCAAATGGAGGCTAGATTAAGCAGAAAAATTAAAATTTTCTACCAATTCGGAGTTGGAAAGTTTGGCATTGTCAGGCAAGGAATCTTGACAAATTTGGCCAAATTTTGGCTATAAATAGAACCCCATTCGACCCTTAAACCATCCCTGGAGGCCAAGGCTATAACGATCCAGAGTTCAGGATACCGATATACCGATAACATCGATACACCGATACCAAGAACTGAGGAAGCCACCCAAGAGGCCGATGAGGCCCCTGAAGGGTTAGTAGGATTTTGTCGAGGGAATGTATAATGAACTGCAATTTGGAACGCGTAGATTATAATTAAGTAATAAAATTTAACACAAGTGCGGAAGCAATTCAAAATAACCAGAGTGATATATATATACTAGTCCAGATAAACAAGGGTACTAGTCCACAAGAGTACAACTACACGGGGCATACCCCGACAAAAGTACAACCAAATGCCTCAAAAGGCGGCTCGACTAAAGCTGGCAGCTAGACGCGGTCTCCGAAACAACTCACGAAGCACCGGGAGACGACGGGCGCGGCTCACCTGAAAGGAGAAGGGTGAGTCACAGCCAGACTCAGTAGGGGTCACGCGGATCCCTACCTCGCCCTAAACAAGCATACATGCATAAATAACAGCAACTAGAGCATGCATTTAAATAAAATAACAAGCAATGGCATGATTAACTAATCACAAGAAAGCTGTAAACTCTATCTAAGCAGGTAGAACAGCTAACACATGCCAAAGCTGAATAAATGCAAGCGACTAAAACTAAATCTACCAAAATAGAATAAACCTTAACTAATCCAAACAATAAGGAAGGACAACCACTGGAGCAGAAACCAGAAGCGTCCACTGACGAGTTACACTGCGTCTCAAGCACTCGCAGTCAGTAAATGACAAGCTGAGCGCGTAAACAGTAGCAAACCAAGTGACCAGTCGGAGTGGCACCCGTCGGTGTCAGTCCACAGTCTCCGACCACGTGTGCACACACTGACTCTAGCCTGAGCCAGGCCCTCTAGCTAGTTTTCTCCCTTGGTAGGACGCTACCATTGGCTGGGAGCCCACGGAACTAGCTTACAAACCGTGTATGGGAAACACCCCTCCGCTATCCTCAAGCGGGTCGGCACTCAACAGACCTTAGGGCAACAACAGTGGTTCCATTGCATGGAAAGAAAAGCTATTCTATGGGGATATAGAAACACGCCATCAAACACTACAGTAGCGTAAACATGGCACATATATAGAATGGAACGCATAACGAGAAGGCTGGCAACTATTTCAAACCAACAGGCAAGCGGAGGTCGGGTGCCCACGCGCTACATGAAAGCGACGGTCGGGGATTGGCGCGTTACACCAAGAACGACGCATCTATCTCCATCCGTTACTTCCGCCTGCGTTCCAGCTCAAAAGACCCAAAAGGGAATGCGACGGTAGGGGCCCTGTGCGTTACATCAATGCAACGCGTTGGATCACCGCCGTTACATCCACCCGAGGCCAAAAACCAACGTGCCGCGGTCAAAAACCCACAGCAGGCGAAACGACGCGCTCGCCCAGGCGCGTCGGACGGAAGCGACGGCCGGTCGACAGGCCGTCGGGCGCACCGCCTCACCTAGTCAACGCACAAAGCAAGCCGAGTAACGGATGGGAACCCCACCGTTACTCTCCAAATAACGCACCCTCAACGGGCCGTTGTTTGGAAACGACGCGTCCTCTAAGGACCGTCAGGCGTGTGACAGTTCCTGGAAGGACCGTCACACCACCTGGAACACGGGCGGGTATGGTTTGAAAACCGGAGCCCTCCCAGACGATAGAAATCGTCGGGTAACGTCGCAAAAACCTGTATCCTGTCAAACCATGCAACTCAAGCAACAATTTAACACCTAGATACATCACATGCAAAGCCCATAAAGCATTAAACTCAAGAATTTAACTAAAACCCCACAAATAGGAAAAATGAACATTATGCATGCTACGGGGTTCTAATCGAAAGAACGAGCTATAGAAAATGATCCTTGCGAGATCAGGATTCCATCCCCCTACCTTTTGCGAGCCGAAACCGACGATACGGCCGCATGCAAGGAGGAAGAGCTACGAGGCCTTCACGCTCCACCTCGCTCCCACGATCACCGAATCATGCCGAAATGGGTACCCCCGCGTTTCTCTCGACGCGAGGAATCCAACGGCGCCAACCACTCCTCGAACCGACGTCGTCTCGCCCGAATCCCAAGAGAGAGGGGGAGAGGCGATCGGCTAGAGAGAGAGAGCGTGAGGGAGAGTGAGATCGACGAGAGAGAGAGAGAGAGGGTGAGGGATTAAAAGAAATAAAAATAAAAATAATATATATATAATATAATTATTATATATATATTAAAATCTTATTAATTCCTAATAACCCTCAAAGCTCCAAATAAATCCGAAAAAATACCAGACAAATTCCTAAAAATCTAGAAAAATAGCCGAAAATTCCAGAACAAATACTAGAACAAAATCCGTTAAGGATCCATTAAGGCACGGGCCTTACAGTCCCTCCCTCCTAATAAAAATTTCACCCTCGAAATTTACAACGGAAAAAGGAGGAAACCGCGAAAGGACATATACCTCACTGGAATAAGAAAGGAAAAAGCTGACGCATCTCATCTTCGCGTTCCCAAGTGGACTCATTACCAGAGTGACGCTGCCAAGCAATTCTTAACAGAGGAATAACCTTATTTCTCAACCGCTGCTCACGACGGTCTTCAATTCTAATAGGGAACTCTGGCGCAGACAAATCAGCAGTCACTTCAGGCCAAACTGAATCATCGAGAAGATGAGAAGCATCCGGCACATATTTCCTCAACTGAGATACGTGGAACACATCATGAATAGCTTGCATGGCCGCAGGTAGTTGCAGACTATAAGCTACTTGACCAATAGCCTCAACGATCGGAAAAGGGCCAACATACCGCGGACTGAGCTTTCCACGCTTCCCAAACCTGGAAACACCTTTCATCGGAGATATTTTAACAAACACCATATCTCCTAGCTCAAATTGTAGTGGACGTCTGCGCTGATCTGCATAACTTTTCTGTCGACTCTGAGCCGTCAACAATCTCTGCCTGATCAGACGAACCACATCAGAACACTGCTGCACCATGTCAGGTCCTGTCAACAATCTGTCCCCAACATCAAACCAGTTCAAGGGAGTACGACAAGGACGGCCATATAGTGCTTCATAAGGAGCCATTCCAATACTGGAGTGAAAACTGTTATTATAAGCAAATTCAACAAGTGGTAAATGTTGACTCCACGAACCTTGCCAATCAAGGCAACACAATCTCAGCATGTCTTCCAGAGTATGAATAGTCCTCTCTGACTGTCCATCTGACCGAGGGTGATACGCTGAACTGAATGCTAACTCAGTGCCCAAAGCTTTCTGGAAACTGCACCAGAAGCCGGAGGTAAAACGTGGGTCACGATCTGACACAAGTGAAACAGGAACTCCATGCAGTGGCACGATCTTCTGCACATATAGCTCGGCCAACCTCTGCACATTCCAGGCAACCTTAATTGGCAACAATCTGGCAGTTTTAGTCAATCTGTCGACAAGCAACCAGATACCATCAAAACCTTGAGAAGTCCGAGGTAAACCCACCACAAAATTTATAGTAACATGGTCCCATTTCCACATCGGAATCTCTAATGGCTGAAGCAAACCACCTGGCTTTTGATGTTCGGCTTTCACCCGCTGACAAGTCAAGCACTTAGAAACAAATATAGCCACGTCTTTCTTCATACCTGGCCACCAGAACTGCTTCCTCAAATTCTGATACATCTTGGTGACACCTGGATGAATAGCAAAACGGGAACCATGGGCTTCACTCAGAATCTCATGCCTCAAATCATCATCAGAAGGAACATATAATCTGCCCTGGAAACTGACAACTAGCTCAGTATCAAATTCCACATCATATCTTGATATAACACGGGCCAAAGCAGAATCAGCTTGCTGGGCCTCTTGAATCTGCTGATATAGAGCTGAACCCAAAATCAAACTAGCACAAACTGCCATCCTCAGATCAGCAGGAAACTCTGCACTGAATGCCTCGCTCGGAAGCCATTTCCACAATTTCCATTCATGAAGCAACAAATGACTGACCTGCACTTTCCTGCTCAGAGCATCAGCCACAACATTCATTTTGCCCGGCTGATAGGAGAGTGTAAAGTCAAAATCTTTCATGAATTCCATCCATCGCCTCTGCCTGAGATTTAGATCTTTCTGGGAGAATATATACTGTAAACTCTGGTGATCAGTAAGAATCTGAAATTTCTCGCCATATAGATAATGTCTCCAGATCTTTAAGGCAAAAATAACTGCAGCTAGCTCCAGATCATGCGTGGGATAATTTTCTTCATGTCGTTTCAATTGTCGAGATGCATATGCGATAACTTTACCATGTTGCATCAGCACTGCACCCAAACCTACTCGAGAAGCATCAATACAAACCAGAAAACCACCCGAGTCGGAAGGCAAAGTCAACACAGGAGAAGAAGTCAATAGCCTTTTCAATTCAACAAAGCTAGCCTCACACTGATCCGACCAGACAAAAGGTACATCTTTACGAGTCAGTCTAGTCATCGGGGCTGCAATCTTCGCAAAATCTTTGATGAATCTGCGGTAGTACCCAGCCAAACCTAGGAAGCTTCGTATTTCTGTCACAGTTCTAGGTCTCTGGCAGCTCAACACAGCATCAATCTTTGCAGGGTCCACTGCCACTCCGACACCAGAAATCACCTGACCAAGAAAATGAATCTCCCGAAGCCAGAATTCACATTTACTGAACTTCGCATACAGCTCGTGATCTCTTAGAGTCTGCAGATCGATCCTCAAATGCTTCACATGATCTTCATCAGAGGCAGAATAGATCAAAATATCATCAACAAAGATCACCACAAACGGATCAAGAAATGGACGAAAGATACGCTGCATTAGGTCCATAAAAGCTGCTGGGGCATTAGTCAAACCAAACGACATCACCAGAAATTCAAAGTGACCATATCGAGTGCTAAAAGCTGTCTTTTCCACATCAGATTCCCGAATTCACAATTGGAAGTAGCCAGACCAGAGATCAATCCGTGAAAAGACAGTAGCAGACTGTAACTGGTCAAACAAATCATCAATCCTGGGAAGCGGATATTTATTCTTGATAGTCACCTGATTCAATTGCCTGTAATTAATACAAAGCCTCAGGCTTCCATCTTTCTTTTTCACAAACAGCACTGGGGCACTCCACGGAGAAAAACTGGGACGAATATAACCTTTTTCCAGTAATTCAAGTAGCTGTGCTCGCAGAACTTTCAATTCAGCTGGAGCCATTCGGTACGGTGCCTTCGCTAACGAGCCTGTACCTGGAATCAGTTCAATCACCATCTCAATCTCTCGCTCTGGAGGCAAGCCTGGCAACTCGTCAGGAAACACATCAGGGAACTCACAAACAACAGGAATATCACTAACTTCATGTCGTGGTTTTTCAACAGCAACCACAGAAGCAAGAAATCACTGGCAACCTGCACTAAGCAACCTATAGGCTCGAATAGCAGAAATAATCATACGAGAAGATCGGGATCGAATACCTTGGAAATAAAAAGCTGATTTCCCCTATGGCTAAAAATAGACTTTCTTCGATCTGCAGTCAACCACAGCTCCATAATGCTCCAACCAATCCATTCCCAGAATAACATCATAATCTGCAAACTGCAATGCATATAATCTCGCCGGCAACTGGTGATTATTGATCATAACAGGAGACTCTTCCAAACACAGAGGTGTAATCATGAAATCTCCCGAAGGCATCTCAACATACATCTCACAAGTTATCTCTGAAGTCGGTTCCTCAATACATGCCATGAAATCCTCAGAAATAAAAGAGTGAGAAGTACCAGAATCAAATAAGACACGAGCTGAAAGACCATAAAGCATAATCGTACCTTCCACAAGATGGGCTGCAACAGCATCAGCTCTAGTCATATGTGAAACCTTGCCTTTCTGCTTCTTAGAACCAGCTGAGGATTGCTGAGAAGACGCCGACGCTTGAGAAAAGAACTGTTGGGCTTGCGGTCCAGGAGGAGGTCTGAATTGCGACTGCTGAGGTTGAGAAAACTGAGGAGCTTGCAATTGTTTCGGCCTCAGCGGGCAATCCCGGACCACATGACCCGGCTGGTCACATCGAAAGCAAACAACAGGCAGAGAACACGGCTGGCCCTTGTGATGACCACCGCATCTCTGACACGTCCATGGTTGACTGACAGCTGAACTCTGACGAGTCTGAGTAGAAGGTGCTGTCGGCTGATGAACTACATCTGTACCGGACGGCTGCTGGAAAAACTTCTTCTTCTTCTTGAACCTCTTAAACTTGGTCTTGGAAGGAGAGGAAGCACTGCTAACCTCTGACTGGACTGAGGGAACACCTGGCACTGGTGGTCGATACGCCTGCTGAGACTGTACTGCGGGCTGAACTAACCCTGCCTGAGGATATCCACCCGGTCTCGTCATCTCCAGCTCAAGTGCCACAGCTGTCTGGCATGCACTATCAAGGTCTACAACACGACTAGCAATCAGGGGCATCTTCAATTCTGGCCTCAAACCTCGCAAGAATTGCTGTGTCTTTAAAGCTTCACTAGCCAGCACATGGGGCGCATACTGACCCAATTCCATAAACTTATTCCGATATTGAAGCACCATCATACTGCCTTGAGTCGGCTCCATGAATTGATACATCTTTGCCATTTGTAAACAGGCAGGAGTGTAGGCACGCTCGAAAGCAGCTGTGAACTCTGCCCATGCGATCTGCCGAAGAGGTCTTGAATGAAAAGTGATCTGCCACTCGGCTTTCCACCACGTAATGGCCGTACCCTGGAGTTGAAAGGCGGCAAGCATAACCTTCTCATCTTCTGCACATTCCATCGAAACAAATACACGCTCGATAGCATCCAACCACTGCCTCGTAACCTCTGGATCAGCTTGACCATCGAAAGGAGGCGGATTGAACATCAGGAATTCCTTCAAAGCCTTGCCTCGACAGCCAGGCACTTCAACCTGAGGAGCAACAATCGGCGCTGGGGGAGGAACAACTGGGACAGCAGGAACAGCAGGAACTGCAGGAGGAGGTGCAGAACCACTATCTTCCCTGGGCGCATCTCGAGGATCACGAGGAACTCGAGGAGGTCTTCCTCGACGAGGCGGCATAATTACTCTGCCGAGGTCATAAAACAACAACAAAATCCATCAATCATACAGAAAACACCCTAAGCCAGTAATAGACGACACAGGACTAGCTCTGGACAACCACAAATTTCAATTCCTTATACAACTCCTCAAACATCAGCTCTGATACCAACTGTAACGACCCAGAGTTCAGGATACCGATATACCGATAACATCGATACACCGATACCAAGAACTGGGGAAGCCACCCAAGAGGCTGATGAGGCCCCTGAAGGGTTAGTAGGATTTTGTCGAGGGAATGTATAATGAACTGGAATTTGGAACGCGTAGATTACAATTAAGTAATAAAATTTAACACAAGTGCGGAAGCAATTCAAAATAACCAGAGTGATATATATATACTAGTCCAGATAAACAAGGGTACTAGTCCACAAGAGGACAACTACACGGGGCATACCCCGGCAAAAGTACAACCAAAAGCCTCAAAAGGTGGCTCGACTAAAGCTGGCAGCTAGACGCGGTCTCCGAAACAGCTCACGAAGCACAGGGAGACGACGGGCGCGGCTCACCTGAAAGGAGAAGGGTGAGTCACAGCTAGATATAGTAGGGGTCACGCGGATCCCTACCTCGCCCTAAACAAGCATACATGCATAAATAACAGCAACTAGAGCATGCATTTAAATAAAATAACAAGCAATGGCATGATTAACTAATCACAAGAAAGCTGTAAACTCTATCTAAGCAGGTAGAACAGCTAACACATGCCAAAGCTGAATAAATGCAAGCGACTAAAACTAAATCTACCAAAATAGAATAAGCCTTAACTAATCCAAACAATAAGGAAGGACAACCACTGGAGCAGAAACCAGAAGCGTCCACTGACGAGTTACACTGCGTCTCAAGCACTCGCAGTCGGTAAGTGACAAGTTGAGGACGTAAACAGTAGCAAACCAAGTGACCAGTCGGAGTGGCACCCGTCGGTGTCAGTCCACAGTCTCCGACCACGTGTGCACACACTGACTCTAGCCTGAGCCAGGCCCACTAGCTAGTTTTCTCCCTTGGTAGGACGCTACCATTGGCTGGGAGCCCACGGAACTAGCTTACAAACCGTGTATGGGAAACACCCCTTCGCTATCCTCAAGCGGGTCGGCACTCAACAGACCTTAGGGCAACAACAGTGGTTCCATTGCATGGAAAGAAAAGCTATTCTATGGGGATATAGAAACACGCCATCAAACACTACAGTAGCGTAAACATGGCACATATATAGAATGGAACGCATAACGAGAAGGCTGGCAACTATTTCAAACCAACAGGCAAGCGGAGGTCGGGTGCCCACGCGCTACATGAAAGCGACGGTCGGGGATTGGTGCGTTACACCAAGAACGACGCATCTGTCTCCATCCGTTACTTCCGCCTGCGTTCCAGCTCAAAAGACCCAAAAGGGAATGCGACGGTAGGGGCCCTGTGCGTTACATCAATGCAACGCGTTGGATCACCGCCGTTACATCCACCCGAGGCCAAAAACCAACGTGCCGCGGTCAAAAACCCACAGCAGGCGAAACGACGCGCTCGCCCAGGCGCGTCGGACGGAAGCGACGGCCGGTCGACAGGCCGTCGGGCGCACCGCCTCACCTGGTCAACGCACAAAGCAAGCCGAGTAACGGATGGGAACCCCACCGTTACTCTCCAAATAACGCACCCTCAACGGGCCGTTGTTTGGAAACGACGCGTCCTCTAAGGACCGTCAGGCGTGTGACGGTTCCTGGAAGGACCGTCACACCACCTGGAACACGGGCGGGTATGGTTTGAAAACCGGAGCCCTCCCAGATGATAGAAATCGTCGGGTAACGTCGCGAAAACCTGTATCCTGTCAAACCATGCAACTCAAGCAACAATTTAACACCTAGATACATCACATGCAAAGCCCATAAAGCATTAAACTCAAGAATTTAACTAAAACCCCACAAATAGGAAAAATGAACATTATGCATGCTACGGGGTTCTAATCGAAAGAACGAGCTATAGGAAATGATCCTAGCGAGATCAGGATTCCATCCCCCTACCTTTTGCGAGCCGAAACCGACGATACGGCCGCATGCAAGGAGGAAGAGCCACGAGGCCTTCACGCTCCACCTCGCTCCCACGATCACCGAATCATGCCGAAATGGGTACCCCCGCGTTCCTCTCGACGCGAGGAATCCAACGGCGCCAACCACTCCTCGAACCGACGTCGTCTCGCCCGAATCCCAAGAGAGAGGGGGAGAGGCGATCGGCTAGAGAGAGAGAGCGTGAGGGAGAGTGAGATCGACGAGGGAGAGAGAGAGAGGGTGAGGGATTAAAAGAAATAAAAATAAAAATAAAATATATATAATATAATTATTATATATATATTAAAATCTTATTAATTCCTAATAACCCTCAAAGCTCCAAATAAATCCGGAAAAATACCAGACAAATTCCTAGAAATCTAGAAAAATAGCCAGAAATTCCAGAACAAATACTAGAACAAAATCCGTTAAGGATCCATTAAGGCACGGGCCTTACAAAGGCTATGCTGCTGCGGTGATTGGAGGAGATTTGAAGGAAGAATTTGGAGAATCAAGGATTTCATCTTATTTGGGGATTTTTCTTACCTCTTCTTTAGATCGGCAAAAGGGTAGGTGTCTCTCAGGCTAAATCTCAATTAAAGTATGCCATCTTGTTTATTTTTCAGTGCTCTTTCCAATGATAGCGGTTTCCCTAAATTTCGTTAAGAAATGAACAAGTTATGATCATTTTACTGGAGGGGTATTCCCGTTTTTCTTCAGAACTAGAACACGCTGCCCATCAAGGGCGCGTTCAGAAACGCGCTGCCCCGACATGGCGCGTTCCTATACCCTATTTCCGTCGTCCAACTTTCAATATATATATATATATATATATATATATATATATATATATATATATATATATATATATATATAAAATAATAATAATAATAATGTTCCAGATCGCGCTAGCCTTGGACAATGCGTTCTTCAGATCACGCTATCCAGAGCCAGCGCGTTCTTAGAAACCTAGTTTTTTTTAAAAAATTAATATAATATATATTTCCAGAATGCCCGGGAATAAAACATTGTCTGGAATGCCCGGGAATAAAACATCTGTTCTTTCAAAGAAAATGAAGGTGAATTAATACTGTTATTTAATTATATTAAAACTATTCCAACCTCACCTCGGCTCGGCACAAACAAACAAACAAACAAATATATATATTAATAGTTTTGTATCCACACACAACTCGAGCCCACATCCTATGCCCCTTGGGTCCTGACCCAAGGGTGAGCTCTCCAACATATAAAGTCAAGAAAGTTTTTCTAAACTTCCAATGTGGGACTAAACTTTAGTCACTATACAATAGTACTTAAAGCATTTGGAATCCACCTTAATTGTAAGTATTTAGTCACCAAGAATAAGGAAAAACAATATTAGCATGTTTGAATTTTTACAACATGTAAAAAAATTATTTTTTAAAAAAATGAAATTATTTTTTTGCATGTAAAAACTTATTTTTAAGCATAATATTAGTAAATTATTGCATGAAAAATATTTCCAGCATGTTAAAAATTACTTCCAGCATGATAAAATTATTTTATTCATACTGAGATATGAAAACTATTTTTCAGCAAGTTAAATCCATTTAAAACTACATTTTTGCATGATAAACCTAATTTCTTATTAAATAATTAGTAAAGTAATGTATGAAAAATATTTTCAGAATGTTAAAATTACTTCCGGCATGATAAAATTATTTCCAACATGTTAGAATTATTTTAGCATGTTAGAACTATTTTCAGTATATTTAAAACTATTTTTCAGCATGATAATTCTTTTTTTGTATCAAATAATTAGTAAATAAATGTAGAAAAATTATTTTCAGCATGATAAAAATTCATTTGTTATTAGATAATTATGTAATCAGCATGGAAACTTATTTTTATCAACTTAATAGAGAATTAATGTAGGAAAGTTATTTTAGCATATTAAGTATTACTTTTAGCCTATTAAATATTAATTTTCAGCATGTTAAAAATTGATTCCAACACGAAAAATCTATTTCTGTCATCTTATAAGTAAAGTAATATATTGAAGTTATTTTCAGCATGTTAAAGTTATTTTCGGTATGATAAGATTAATTTCTACATATTAAATCTATTTTCTTATCAATTAATTAGCATAATGATGAATAATTAGTAAATAATATCAAAATCCTGCTTTTAATTCAAAATTTGATACTCCTTAGTTAAAAATTAATATTCCATGACTCTGTTATTTTTTCAGAATTATAACAGAAGCTTTCAGAACGTGGCGCTCACCTACACCACGTTCATAACAGAATTACAAATGGCTATAAAATCTGCATTCGGACTAAACTAAAATATTTCCAGGATATAAAAACTTCATGAAAACATGCCTAAACACTTGTTAAATCAATTAAACATCAGATTAAACTATGGAATTAAAATAATTCTATTAGTTCTATTTACTTGAATTTTCTTCCTAGTTATCGTTCGTTCTTGAATTCCACGACTTAATGTCGTTAAACATGATGCCTAAAATACATTTTCAAACTTTTCTTGCAATTATCACCACTTTTTGTCAGATCTGTACTTATTTACAAAAAGCTTATTTTTTTGAAATTCATTGGCCATATATGTGGAATTGATATAGATAAATGTGAGGGGCTATGGGTCCCAATTAAATGACATTCAAATGCTATTGTATAAATGAAGGGTTCTGATCTGATCCCACGGGCGAGGCAAAGTCCAATTATAAATTGGTATTATAATGATCATGTGCTGGCATTCACCAATACAAGGTCTATTACAATTAGGGGCAATCATACAGTCGTGAGAACCCCTAAGTGTGTAGCCAAATAGTGATGTTCCATGAGGGGCTGTCATATCATCGTAATTCCCCCTTAGTGCATTGGCCAATCCTACTGAGTGTTGGTAGAAGTGATTGTTCTACTTCTATATTGTTTAAATTTCAAGTGATTGCTCTACTTCGATATTGCTTAAAGTTTATCGTGAATGTTCTTGAATTATCTTAATGATAGTACCCATCGTCTCATCATGAAAGTTCTTGATATATCTCTGGAAATTGTCATCGTCTTGTCTACTATCATGATCTTGAAATTATTGATATCTTGTTATCTTGAAATTACTTGAAAATTCCTTATACAAAATTTCCTACTTGAAATTCATGATCAATTACTTCATGACACGAATTGTTAAATTGTTAAATACTTAAAGATTGCCTGGCTTTAGAGATATAAAATCCTACTGAGCTTTTTGCTCACCCTACGTTTTGGTTAATTGTTGCAGGAAACGAAAATGAATAAGGGAATGGACAAGAGTGAAAGAGTGAATTTTTCCTTTTTACCTAGGTTTATGTAGATCATTAGTGTTTTTACAAGGATCATGTATTTAGAAAAATTGGAAGATTGTATCATGCCTTTATGGCTTATAAATTAGTGATGTAAACCTTTATTTTGATACAATAAAATTAGCAATTTCATCTTAACTCTCTATCTTTAAAATTAAATTGGTACATGCTCTGATCGACATGAGTGCCTCGTAACTGCTCGCGCCCTCGATTTTCCGCGTCGGGGCGTGACAATTTTAGTGGTATCCAGAGCCTAGGTTACATAAAACCTATGATTCTTAAACATAGATTAGGTTTCCCTTGGTATAGGTTCTACATCAACATCTAAAAATTTGGTTAAGATCTTAAAACCTTTCCGGTAAGATTGGGTAGAAACACGGGTTAAGTTTTAAAAAGAATGAATTATCAAGAAATAAATACCAAGGAAAAATAATTAAACACTGTAACAATGGTTTCAGGCTAAATCTCGCAAATGGCCGTCGAGTGAGTTCAATGGCGCGAGATGCAACGTAATGTCCAAGGATTAACACAAGCCTTGCAACAAGTTGCACAAGGTGGAGCACGGCATGAAGCCGGGGATTTACATCGGAAATTTCAAAAGATGAATCCCCCGAAGTTTAGTGGATCTACTGACCCGGATGAAGCGGAGAATTGGGTGCAAGAAGTAGAGAGAACCTTTAAGGCAATGCAATGCACCGACGAAGAGAATGTATTACTAGGGATCTATCAACTAGAAAAGGATGTCCGAGCATGGTGGGTATCCGTCGAAGCGATCTTACCTAATGAACAAATTACATGGGACGAGTTCTTAGAACATTTTAATGAGAAGTATTTCCCGGAAAGAATCCGCGAGAAGAAGGCCATGGAGTTCGCAGCATTAAAACAACGTAGCTTATCTGTAGCAGATTATGAAGCGACATTTTCTAGATTAGCTCGGTATGCCCCACACCTAGTTTGTACGGAGAAAATGAGAGCAAGAAGATTTATGAACGGATTAAAGGTGAAACTCATTCCTCGATTGGCTCCATTGGAGATTCAAACTTATACGGAATTGGTTAGGAAAGCACAAATTTTAGAAGATGCTATGGATATGGTGGAGCGAATCAAAGGGAAAGTCGCCAAGAAAGAGTTAGTTGATGGATCCAAAAGCAAGGAACCCGTGAGTGACAAGAAGAGGTTAAATGGAGGTAACGATTTCCGTAAGGACAAGAAGCTTCGGAATAATGATCAACAAATTGTTCCAGTCAAGAAAAAATGTGAGCACTGTAAGAAAGCAAAGGCACAACCCAGATGAGTGTTGGTATAAACTTTGGAAGTGCATCTGTTGCAGAAGCATGGATCATAAAATTGCTCGTTGTCCCCTCTTAAAGAAAGGAGCGCCGCAAGCATTGGAAGGTAACCTTATAAACCTATCTCGTCCATGATGGCATAAAATTGATCTGGTGATCTTAGCACATAGCATATTATAAGGATGATCTAGTTAGAATGCATAGTTTAGATATGGTGATTTTACCCTACTATTACGGAAAGAAAATCATGTGAATTTGGGGACCAAATTCTTTTAAGTGGGGGAGGATGTAGAAACTCGATAATTTAAAATGAGAAATAATTTTTTTTTCAAATAAATTATATAATTAAAATTTTCATGAAATAATTAAATTGCATTTTTCTAAACTAGAATAGTGAATTTACTTGAATTTACTTAAGGTAAAGTGAAAAATAAATGGTTTAAACCTTAGATGAATCATAGGAAGCCCAATAAAAGTCCATATAATGGACTAGGATTACAATTGACCAACTGGATAATCCATAATGGACTGGATCAATGGATAATGGGCTGGATTAATAGATTAAAGGATTTATTAAAGGATAATTAGACCAAAATTCATAACACATGTTTAATATGTCATTTAAGGGATTAAAATATTCCCATTTTTAGAAGATTGACTCAAGAATCAACCCTTACCTAACAACCCACCTTGGACCAGCCGTTTTTACATCGGTTTCACACCAAATGGATGCTAGATTAAGAAGAAAAATTAGAATTTTCTACCAATTCGGAGTTGGAAAGTTTGGCATTGTTAGGCAAGGAATCTCGACAAATTTAGTCAAGTTTTGGCTATAAATAGAACCCCATTCGACCCTCAAACCATCTATGGAGGCTAAGGCTATGCTGCTGCGGTGATTGGAGGAGATTTGAAGGAAGAATTTGGAGAATCAAGGATTTCATCTTATTTGAGAATTTTCTTACCTCTTCCTTAGATCGGTAAAAATGTAGGTATCTCTCAAGCTAAATCTCAATTAAAGTATGTCATCTTGTTCGTTTTTTAGTGCGCTTTCCATTGATACCTGTTTCCCTAAATTTTGTTAAGAAATGAGCAAGTTATGATCATTTTACTGGAGGGGTATTCCCATTTTTCTTCGGACCTAGAACACGCTGCCCATCAGGGGCGTGTTCAGAAATGCGCTGCCCCGACATGGCACGTTCCTATACCCTATTTCCCTCGTCCAGCTTTCAGTATATATATATATATATATATATATATATATAATGTTCCAGATCGCGCTAGCCTTGGACATCGCGTTCTTTAGATCGCGCTATCCAGAGCCAGCGCGTTCTCAGAAACCCAATTTTTTTAAAAAAATTAATATAATATATATTTCCAGATCGCGCTAGCACTGACCAGCGTGATCTTCAGGTCGCGCTAGTCAAGGCTAGCGCGTTCAAACATTTTTCGGAATGCCCGGGAATAAAACATCTGTTCTTTCAAAGAAAATGAAGGTGAATTAATACTGTTATTTAATTATATTAAAACTATTCCAACCTCACCTCGGCTCGGCACAAACAAACAAACAAATATCTATATTAATAGTTTTGTAATCACACACAACTCGAGCCCACATCCTATGCTCCTTGGGTCCTGACCCAAGGGTGAGCTCTCCAACATATAAAGCCAAGAAAGTTTTTCTAAACTTTCAATGTGGGACTAAACTTTAGTCACTATACAATAGTACTTAAAGCATTTGGAATCCACCTTAATTGTAAGTATTTAGTCACCAAGAATAAGGAAAAATAATATTAGCATGTTTGAATTTTTACAACATGTAAAAAAATTATTTTTCTTTAAAAAATAAAATTATTTTTTTTCCATGTAAAAACTTATTTTTAACCATAATATTAGTAAATTATCGTATGAAAAATATTTCCAGCATGTTAAAAATTACTTCCAGCATGATAAAATTATTTTATTCATACTGAGATATGTAAACTATTTTTTAGCATGTTAAATCCATTTAAAACTACATTTTTGCATGATAAAACTAATTTCCTATTAAATAATTAGTAAAGTAATGTATGAAAAATATTTCCAGAATGTTAGAATTACTTCCGGCATGATAAATTTATTTCCAACATGTTAGAATTATTTTAGCATGTTAGAACTATTTTTAGTATATTTAAAACTATTTTTCAGCATGATAATTATATTTTTGTATCAAATAATTAGTAAATAAATGTAGAAAAATTATTTTCTGCATGATAAAAAATCATTTGTTATCAGATAATTATGTAATCAGCATGGAAAACTTATTTTTATCAACTTAATAGAGAATTAATGTAGGAAAGTTATTTTAGCATATTAAGTATTACTTTTAGCCTATTAAATATTAATTTGCAGCTTGTTAAAAATTGATTCCAACATGAAAAATCTATTTCTGTCATCTTATCAGTAAAGTAATATATTGAAGTTATTTTCAGCATGTTAAAGTTATTTTCGGTATGATAAGATTAATTTCTACATATTAAATCTATTTTCTTATCAATTAATTAGCATAATGATGAATAATTAGTAAATAATATCAAAATCCTGCTTTTAATTCAAAATTTAATACTCCTTAGTTAAAACTTAATATTCCATGACTCTGTTATTTTTTCAGAATTATAACAGAAGCTTTCAGAACGTGGCGCTCACCTACACCACGTTCATAACAGAATTACAAATGGCTATAAAATCTGCATTCGGACTAAACTAAAATATTTCCAGGATATAAAAACTTTCTGAAAACATGCCTAAACACTTGTTAAATCAATTAAACATCAGATTAAACTATGGAATTAAAATAATTCTATTAGTTCTATTTACTTGAATTTTCTTCCTAGTTATCGTTCGTTCTTGAATTCCACGACTTAATATCGTTAAACATGATGCCTAAAATACATTTTCAAACTTTTCTTACAATTATCACCACTTTTTGTCAGATCTGTACTTATTTACAAAAAGCTAATTTCTTGAAATTCATTGGCCATATATGTGGAATTGATATAGATAAATGTGAGGGGCTATGGGTCCCAATTAAATGACATTCAAATGCTATTGTATAAATGAAGGGTTCTGATCTGATCCCACGGGCGAGGCAAAGTCCAATTATAAATTGGTATTATAATGATCATGTGCTGGCATTCACCAATACAAGGTTTATTACAATTAGGGGCAATCATACAGTCGTGAGAACCCCTAAGTGTGTAGCCAAATAGTGATGTTCCATGAGGGGCTGTCATATCGTCGTGATTCCCCTTTAGTGCATTGGCCAATCCTACTGAGTGTTGGTAGAAGTGATTGTTCTATTTCTATATTGTTTAAATTTCAAGTGATTACTCTACTTCGATATTGCTTAAAGTTTATCGTGAATGTTCCTGAATTATCTTAATGATAGTACCCATCGTCTCATCATGAAAGTTCTTGATATATCTCTGAAAATTGTCATCGTCTTGTCTACTATCATGATCTTGAAATTATTGATATCTTGTTATCTTGAAATTACTTGAAAATTCCTTATACAAAATTTCCTACTTGAAATTCATGATCAATTACTTCATGACACGAATTGTTAAATTGTTAAATACTTAAAGATTGCCTGGCTTTAGAGATATAAAATCCTACTGAGCTTTTTGCTCACCCTACGTTTTGGTTAATTGTTGCAGGAAATAAAAATGAATAAGGGAATGGACAAGAGTGAAAGAGTGAAATTTTCATTTTTACCTAGGTTTATGTAGATCATTAGTGTTTTTACAAGGATCATGTATTTAGAAAAATTGGAAGATTGTATCATGCCTTTATGGCTTATAAACTAGTGATGTAAACCTTTATTTTGATAGAATAAAATTAGCAATTTCATCTTAACTCTCTATCTTTAAAATTAAATTGGTACATGCTCTGATCGACATGAGTGCCTCGTAACTGCTCGCGCCCTCGATTTTTCGCGTCGGGGCGTGACAGTTTTAGTGGTATCCAGAGCCTAGGTTACATAAAACTTATGATTCTTAAACTTAGATTAGGTTTCCCTTGGTATAGGTTCTACATCAACATCTAGAAATTTGGTTACGATCTTAAAACCTTTCCGGTAAGATTGGGTAGAAACACGGGTTAAGTTTTAAAAAGAATGAATTATCAAGAAATAAATACCAAGGAAAAATAATTAAACACTGTAACAATGGTTTCAGGCTAAATCTCGCAAATGGCCGTCGAGAGAGTTCAATGGCCCGAGATGCAACGCAATGTCCAAGGATTAACACAAGCCTTGCAACAAGTTGCACAAGGTGGAGCACGGCATGAAGCCGGGGATTTACATCAGAAATTCCAAAAGATGAATCCCCCAAAGTTTAGTGGATCTACTGACCCGGATGAAGCGGAGAATTGGGTGCAAGAAGTAGAGAGAACCTTTAAGGCAATACAATGCACCGACGAAGAGAATGTATTACTAGGGATCTATCAACTAGAAAAGGATGTCCGAGCATGGTGGGTATCCGTCGAAGCGATCTTACCTAATGAACAAATTACATGGGACGAGTTCTTAGAACATTTTAATGAGAAGTATTTCCCGGAAAGAATCCGCGAGAAGAAGGCCATGGAGTTCGCAGCATTAAAACAACGTAGCTTATCTGTAGCAGATTATGAAGCGACATTTTCTAGATTAGCTCGGTATGCCCCACACCTAGTTTGTACGGAGAAAATGAGAGCAAGAAGATTTATGAACGGATTAAAGGTGAAACTCATTCCTCGATTGGCTCCATTGGAGATTCAAACTTATACGTAATTGGTTAGGAAAGCACAAATTTTAGAAGATGCTATAGATATGGTGGAGCGAATCAAAGGGAAAGTCGCCAAGAAAGAGTTAGTTGATGGATCCAAAAGCAAGGAGCCCGTGAGTGACAAGAAGAGGTTAAATGGAGGTAACGATTTTCGTAAGGACAAGAAGCTTCAGAATAATGATCAAAAAATTGTTCCAGTCAAGAAAAAATGTGAGCATTGTAACAAAGGAAGGCACAACCCAGATGAGTGTTGGTATAAACTTGGGAAGTGCATCTGTTGCAGAAGCATGGATCATAAAATTGCTCGTTGTCCCCTCTTAAAGAAAGGAGCGCCGCAAGCATTGGAAGGTAACCTTATAAACCTATCTCGTCCATGATGGCATAAATTTGATCTGGTGATCTTAGCACATAGCATATTATAAGGATGATCTAGTTAGAATGTATAGTTTAGATATGGTGATTTTACCCTACTATTACGGAAAGAAAATCATGTGAATTTGGGGACCAAATTCTTTTAAGTGGGGGAGGATGTAGAAACCCGATAATTTAAAATGAGAAATAATTTTTTTTCAAATAAATTATATAATTAAATTTTTCATGAAATAATTAAATTTCAATTTTCTAAACTAGAATAGTGAATTTACTTGAATTTACTTAAGGTAAAGTGAAAAATAAATGGTTTAAACCTTAGATGAATCATAGGAAGCCCAATAAAAGTCCATATAATGGAATAGGATTACAATTGACCAATTGGATAATCCATAATGGACTGGATCAATGGATAATGGGCTGGATTAATAGATTAAAGGATTTATTAAAGGATAATTAGACCAAATTTCGTAACACATGTTTAATATGTCATTTAAAGGATTAAAATAATCCCATTTTTAGAAGATTGACTCAAGAATCAACCCTTACCTAACAGCCCACCTTGGACCAGCCGTTTTTACATTGGTTTCACACCAAATGGAGGCTAGATTAAGAAGAAAAATTAGAATTTTCTACCAATTCGGAGTTGAAAAGTTTGGCATTGTTAGGCAAGGAATCTCGACATATTTAGCCAAATTTTGGCTATAAATAGAACCCCATTCGACCCTCAAACCATCCATGGAGGCCAAGGCTATGCTGCTGCGGTGATTGGAGGAGATTTGAAGGAAGAATTTGGAGAATCAAGGATTTCATCTTATTTGAGAATTTTCTTACCTCTTCCTTAGATCGGTAAAAATGTAGGTATCTCTCAGGCTAAATCTCAATTAAAGTATGTCATCTTGTTCGTTTTTCAGTGCGCTTTCCATTGATACCTGTTTCCCTAAATTTTGTTAAGAAATGAGTAGGTTATGATCATTTTACTGGAGGGGTATTCCCATTTTTCTTCGGACCTAGAACACGCTGCCCATCAGGGGCGTGTTCAGAAACATGCTGCCCCGACATGGCACGTTCCTATACCCTATTTCCCTCGTCTAGCTTTCAATATATATATATATATATATATATATAAAATAATGTTCCAGATCGCGCTAGCCTTGGACAGCGCGTTCTTTAGATCGCGCTATCCAGAGCCAGCGCGTTCTCAGAAACCCAATTTTTTTAAAAAATTAATATAATATATATTTCCAGATCGCGCTAGCACTGACCAGCGTGATCTTCAGGTCGCGCTAGTCAAGGCTAGCGCGTTCAAACATTGTCCGGAATGCTCGGGAATAAAACATATGTTCTTTCAAAGAAAATGAAGGTGAATTAATACTGTTATTTAATTATATTAAAACTATTCCAACCTAACCTCACCTCGACTCGGCACAAACAAACAGACATATATATATATATATTAATAGTTTTGTATCCACACACAACTCGAGCCCACATCCTATATCCCTTGGGTCCTGACCCAAGGGTGAGCTCTCTAACATATAAAGCCAATGAAGTTTTTCTAAACTTCCAATGTGTGACTAAACTTTAGTCACTATACAATAGGACTTAAAGTATTTGGAATCCACCTTAATTGTAAGTATTTAGTCACCAAGAATAAGGAAAAACAATATTCGCATGTTTGAATTTTTACAGCATGTAAAAAAATTATTTTTTTTAAAAAATAAAATTATTTTTTTGCATGTAAAAACTTATTTTTAAGCATAATATTAGTAAATCATTACATGAAAAATATTTCCAGCATGTTAAAAATTACTTACAGCATGATAAAATTATTTTATTCATATTGAGATATGAAAACTATTTTTCAGCAAGTTAAATCCATTTAAAACTATATTTTTGCATGATAAACCTAATTTCCTATTAAATAATTAGTAAATTAATGCATGAAAAATATTTCCAGAATGTTAAAATTACTTCCAGCATGATAAAATTATTTTCAACAAGTTAGAATTATTTTAGCATGATAGAACTATTTTCAGTATATTAAAACTATTTTTCAGCATGATAATTCTATTTTTCTATCAAATAATTAGTAAATAAATGTAGAAAAATTATTTTCAACATGATAAAAATTCATTTGTTATCAGATAATTATGTAACCAGCATGGTAAACTTATTTATATCAATTTATCAGAGAATTAATGTAGGAAAGGTATTTTAGCATATTAAGTATTAATTTTAGCCTATTAAATATTAATTTTTAGCATGTTAAAAATTTATTCCAGCATGAAAAATCTATTTCTGTCATCTTATCAGTAAAGTAATATATTGAAGTTATTTTCAGCATGTTAAAGTTATTTTTGGTATGATAAGATTAATTTCTGCATATTAAATCTATTTTCTTATCAATTAATTAGCACAATGATGAATAATTAGTAAATAATATCAAAATCATGATTTTAATTCAAAATTTGACACTCCTTAGTTAAAAATTAATATTTCATGACTCTGTTATTTTTTTAGAATTATAACAGAAGCTTTCAGAACGTGGCGCTCACCTACACCACGTTCATAACAGAATTACAAATGGCTATAAAATCTGCATTATGACTAAACTAAAATATTTTCAGGATATAAAAACCTCCTGAAAACATGCCTAAACACTTGTTAAATCAATTAAACATCAGATTAAACTATGGAATTAAAATAATTCTATTAGTTCTATTTACTTGAATTTTCTTGCTAGTTACCGTTCGTTCTTGAATTCCACGACTTACTGTCGTTAAACATGATGCCTAAAATGCGGTTTCAAACTTTTCTTGCAATTATCACCACTTTTTGCCAGATCTGTACTTATTTACAAAAAGCTTATTTTCTTGAAATTCATTGGCCATATATGTGGAATTGATATAGATAAATGTGAGGGGCTATGGGTCCCAATTAAATGACATTCAAATGCTATTGTATAAATGAGGGGTTCTGATATGATCTCACGGGCGAGGCAAAGTCCAAATATAAACTGGTATTATAATGATCAGGTGCTGGCATTCACCAACACAAGGTCTATTATAATTAGGGGTAATCATACAGTCGTGAGAACCCCTAAGTGTGTAGCCAAATAGTGATGTTCCATGAGGGGCTGTCATATCATCGTGATTCCCCCTTAGTGCATTGGCCAATCCTACTGAGTGTTGGTAGAAGTGATTGTTCTACTTCTATATTGTTTAAAGTTCAAGTGATTGCTCTACTTCGATATTGCTTAAAGTTTATCGTGAATGTTCTTGAATTATCTTAATGATAATACCCATCGTCTCATCATGAAAGTTCTTGATATATCTCTGGAAATGATCATCGTCTTGTCTACTATCATGATCTTGAAATTATTGATATTTTGTTATCTTGAAATTACTTGAAAATTCCTTATACAAAATTTCCTACTTGAAATTCATGATCAATTACTTCATGACACGAATTGTTAAATTGTTAAATACTTAAAGATTGCCTGGCTTTAGAGATATAAAATCCTACTGAGATTTTTGCTCACCTTACGTTTTGGTTAATTGTTGTAGGAAATGAAAATGAACAAGGGAATGGACAAGAGTGAAAGGGTAATTTTTTCCTTTTTACCTAGGTTTATGTAGATCATTAGTGTTTTTACAAGGATTATGTATTTAAAAAAATTGGAAGATTGTATCATGCCTTTATGGCTTATAAATTAGTGATGTAAACCTTTATTTTGATGGAATAAAATTAGCAATTTCATCTTAGCTCTCTATCTTAAAAATTAAATTGGTACATGCTCTGATCGACACGAGTGCCTCGTAACTGCTCGCGCCCTCGATTTTCCGCGTCGGGACGTGACATTAGTAGTCAGCATCAGGGGCATGCTGTATGTTCCAACCGATGATATGTTAAGAACTACCATCTTGCGTGAAGCCCATGGATCCCGATATGCTATTCATCCCGGCACTACAATGATGTATCAGAATCTGAAAAGGCAGTTCTGGTGGCCAGGAATGAAAAGGGATGTAGCTGAGTTTGTATCTAAGTGCTTGACATGCCAACAGGTTAAAGCTGAGCATCAAAAGCCTGGAGGAATGCTTCAACCCTTAGAAATGTTGTGGCCCTTGGTTTTGATGATAGCAAACACCATTAGTCCACTTCAAAGTGCATATCAGGAAATGTAGTCCGTGCATATTTTGTCTACACACTGAATGTCGGTGCAACATTTCGCGGCAAGCTATCAAGTTTGTACAACCCATGTTGCTACATTCGACCAAGTCAGTGCAAACATCATTCATTTATTAGCTCAGCTCGCTGCCTAGTCAGTGTAGTCTGTGTTCATTCCGCATCCATAGTCAGTGCATCTTTTTGCTCCATGCATACACAAAGTCAGTGCATACTTCGTTACCAAGTCCGTGCAACTTCTATTGTGCTAAGCACAGCAAGTTGGTACGACTCTCGCATCGAGCATATATAATCAGTGCATGTTTTACTTCGTGCACGCATAAGTCTGTGTAGGATTGTGTCTTTCAGCATACAAAGTCTGTGCACCTTGCATCTGTCGCATACGAAGTCCATGCACTTGGTGTTAAGGTCAGCGCATGCTTTCCTTTTATTCATATCAAGTCGGTGCGTGTTCTGACTCTTATGTATATAGAAAGTCGATGCATAGTTTTCAGTTAAGTCTGTGCATGCATAACTGAGGTCAATGAAACTTTTGTTGCTGCACGCGAGTAAGTCCGTGTGATGCGGGACGGACACGCGACTCGACTTCAATTGGATATGCGACCCTTGGACTCTAAGCAAGCTCGCGATCGCCCCTAATGAGGGAAGCGTACGGATGTGCACGGTTGAGAAACCGGCAGTGAGCTAAGG
This sequence comes from Amorphophallus konjac, assembly GCA_022559845.1. Taxonomy (NCBI): domain Eukaryota; kingdom Viridiplantae; phylum Streptophyta; class Magnoliopsida; order Alismatales; family Araceae; genus Amorphophallus; species Amorphophallus konjac. The sequence continues at coordinate 240,043,784 of CM040120.1, forward strand.
TGGTCAAACTCTCTCATCGTGCCCGGATCGGGTCACGGGACGGTCTCGCTCTCTCTTGCAGCAGCGGTGAAATAAATATATCGAGTAATGGCCCTAACACATGCTCTCTAGCAGCGGCATAAATAAGTATATACGAATAAAGCAAATTCGGGGTAAAGGAGCGAATACGATACCTCCACGCACCGGGCGTGGGGAAGACGATCCCGGCCGATCTTGTACTCCTGCAACAATAAGTTACATAAATTATAGTAATGACTTTACTACCCACTCCACGCAGGGAGGTAAAGGGGGACACAGCGGGACCCGGGAGTAGCGGGTTCGGGTTGACGGGCAGCTTCTTGTGTAGCTTCGGCGGCACACGTACTCACGATCGTGGGACCCACGTGCTGGTCCGTGGGGCCGTGTGGGCCCGGAGCGTACCGCTGTGACGGGGACGTCCGGAGGGGTGCTCCCTGGGAAGGCGGTGCGTTGGTTCATCTCACAGAAGGCGAGGAGGCTCCGATCGGTGCGAGTTGGAGTTGTTGCCCACGGATCTGAATTTTGTTTCAGACCTGCGCGTCCCGTCGAAAACTGATGCTGCGATTGGCCCCGATGTCGGATCGATACGAGACTAGCGCCGTTGGAAAGGTCACTCAAAATCCTTCAATTTATCGACAGAGAGAAAAAATTGGCTATCCCGGATCTGGCCTTGACTGAATTTGCAAAGTGCTGGTTGACAGGACCCGAAATCTCAGGACATAAGTACTTTTTCCTGAGAGTTGGCATTGACCGCATTATAGACCTCCGATTCAGCTATTAAGCTCTTCGTGAAAGTGGTATAGGGTGAAGAGTGGAAAATGGGGATATATTTTATGAAAGGTTTGGTGGAGATTTGACTGGGGAAAAGTATTTCCTAGTACCGGGTGGTCGGATCTGGACAGTAGAGATAAAACAGAATTTTGTATCTAAAGTTATTTTTTAGAAAATACAAACGAGATCCTAAACTCACAATAAAATTTGTGGAAGTGATATTAGGTGGACCGAATCTCCAGTAAAATTGAGGGTTCAAACAAAAATCAAGAAGGGGAACAAAAGGGTGAAACTCAGGGCTGCTATGAAACTGGACAGGGAACTGGCAGATCTGGTGGATTGGGAAGCACGAAAATGGAAAAATATAAAACGGGGACTGAATTTTTTTTTCAATTTTTATGGGACGTGGTGATGACCTCTAGAACTCACCTGAAAATCGCAGCTCCAGAAGATGTAGGAGTTGGGAGCTAAAGTTCTCGGAGTAAGCCTCTGTCAAGTAAAATAGAACCTTGGACAGCACTTCGGATCTTGCTTCGCGGTGGCTCGATGGCGGCACGAACGGCGGTGGCGGCGGCAGAGATAGAAACCAGAGGTGGAAAGGCTAAGATAGAAGGGTTCTACACCCTGGAGATTAGAGGAAGAAGAGAGAAACCAGAGGAAGAGAGGGGGAGGGCGCAGGTTGCTCCAAGGCTCTTGGCAATTCACAAAAATTTTCTTCTCATTAATTCACTAAAATGTGGAAATACAAGTATTTATATAAAATAGAAAATGACTCAAAATGCCCTCAGATCTAGGGTTGGAAGGGGCACTAAGGGGATAGGAGAAAGTATTTCTCCCATGTGGTCAAAACACATTACACATATTCTAATCAAATGCATTCAAATTAAATCTACCTAGCCTAATAAGACAAACAAGGGGGCGCCCCCTTCACGGGCCTCCCTTGGGCCAAGTTTGGTTCAAGACTATGAAACAAGCCCATGTTAGCCATGTTAGCTTATGGACCCTTCCAACCTAGGTGGCCCATGAGAGGGAGAAGCCCACTTGGGCCTTAAGTGATTTAATGACCCATTATGAAGCCTAATGACCCAATATGACATAACCCCCTTAATGGACTCTAATAAAGGAAACCTATTAATGGACTCTTCATGGAATGTGGCCCAATGGCTTATTAAAAATCTTACAAAGGAGCCCAAATGAAAAAAAAAAAAAATCAAAAAACACACAATTACAAGCCAATATAACCCATAAGACACACTAATACAAGCCAATACACACTAATACAAGCCATTAGCCTTTGATGCCCCATCAATTCTCCCCAGGTGGGAGGAACTCGACCCCGTCGAGTAAGGGGTGCTGCTGCTCAAGTAGCTCCGGCGAATCCATCATCATACCAAGTAACGCGGGTACGCTCCACTCCAAGTGATCGTCACCTGCTCATTCCGTATATACTCGATATGCACATGCTGCTACGGGAAGAGGCTAGGGGTGGAACACTCCGGGGTGGGGTCACTCTCAAGGGGAGGAGGCGGCTCGAAGACTCACTAGGAATCACCACTGGGTCCCTGTAGGTGACTAGATCCGGGGCATAGATGTAGAGCTGATCCCATACTCCTCGAGCGAGTCCACTCACCTCTCACTCATAAGAGACCTACAACGAACTTGCACAAGACACATGCAGACTCACCATGCACTAACACATGTATGCAAACCACACAAACAAGCCACACAAAACAAACCACACAAAGAAGAAACAAACTGACTCATGCATGACCCTAGACTTAAGGTGGTGACATCACCCCACTAGGTGACCATCACTCGAGTGCCGCATCTTGAGCGTCGGTAGGCTCCTCCAGACCTTCGTACTCATCAGCTAGTTCCGGATCGGCCTCGTAGCTGACAGATACAAGCCCAGAAGGCGAGGCTTCTCTTACCCCTAGAGCTAGTGTGGCACGAGTAGGACATTGGTTGGCAAAGTGGCCAAACCCATGACAGTGGAAACACTGTAGCCGTGACCTACTGGTCTCTCCAATAAGAGGGCCCTTACCCTTATCCTCCTGACGGGAAGGGGGTGTAGGCAATAGGGGTGGAGCTGTAGGTGCCGTGGGCAACAGTGGTGGGGGTGCCGGTGCCATAGGGCGGGCAATGGGTGCCGGGGGGGCGAGCAATGGGTGCCGGTGGTTGGGATGGAGGTAGATCCCGTGGTGGGGGAGGGCGAAGTCTAAGAGCGAAGTGCTCCTGACGGGCGGGCTCGTGAGGTCGAGCCATGGGACGCCTCGGGTATGGACCTAAGGAGCTACGTGACTCGGCACTACGGAGAGGGACGGGGCCCAACCGTTGGATAGACTCAAACTCTCCCTCGAATTGCTCCATCTCCAGAGCAACTTGGTACGCATCCTCTAACTTGTCCACCTTGCGGCGGAGAAGCTCATACCGTAGGTGCGATCGTAGCCCACGCCGAAATCGGGAGACAATAAGGGAATCCTCCTCTGTGACGTCACATCGTAAATAGTATTCATCGAACTCGGTGATGTACTCGGAGACAGACCGATCTCCTTGGGTAAGACTCTGCCACCTATCTATGAGACGCTGGCGGTAAGTGGCAGGGAGGTATTTCTTTCTAAGTTTGGACCTCATCTCTTCCCACGTCTCTACCTGGGGTTCATGACGGTGAAATAGCAGGTTCTCCATGTTTCTCCAAAAGGTTTGAGCTTGCCCTATCAATTTCATCTTGACAAACTTGACCTTCCGTTGGTCCGACATCTCAAACCACTCAAAATATCGGTCCATACCGGCTTCCCAATCAAGATATACCCTTGGGTCTAAGGACCCGTCAAAAGTGGGAGGGTCGGCACGAACGGTCCTGAGGGCCCGCTCATCCTCGTCACAATTCCATCGTTGAACACGAAGGTCACGTCCGTATCCCCTATTCTCATCTTCGGACTCATAGTCTAGCACCTCGGGGAATTGACGCCTCCTAACATCTACCCCTGGATCCCTTGGGGCAGTAGGTTGCTGAACCGGTTCTTGTTGACCATGTGTAGGTGGGGGGGGGGGGTGCCTCAACTGGGGCTCTCGATGGTGCATCGGCTGGGGCTCCCTCTAATGTGGCAACTCTCCCTACCAGGCCCTGAACGGACTGGTCCGACTCGACGGCCTTATCCTCTAAGGCCTTCATCCTTTCTTCCAGACGGGTGCCTAGGCCATTCATCCGCGTACTCAACCCGTCCATCCGATCTACCCGTGTAGTCAATACATCCATGCGTGTACCCAACCCATCCATACGTGTAGTCAACCCTTGCATTTGCCCCATAAGGGCTTGGAATATTTCGGCCACCGACGACGCATTGAGACTAGGGACTCGGGGATCCGCCATAGGTGGTGGTGGTGGTGAGTACTATGTACCTCTACGAGTGGGCATGCAAATGACGACTAGAACAAGACACTCCCTAGACTCAAGACCCTTAGACTTAAACCAAGACTCGGTACGTGGCGGAGTTAATCGATCCGAAGATCACTCGCGCAAGTGTGCGGCCTTCCCGATAGGCGTAGCCTAACGTGCGGACAACACCTTTTGATATACAAAGTAAAGGGATGTAAATGCAACCTAGACCGACTTAGACGATGACTAGACGTAAATGACACTTTTTTTTTGTTTTAAACACCCTAGACTCAACTGGCGCTCTGATACCAAACTGATGCGGGACGGACACGCGACTCGACTCCAATTGGATATGCGACCCTTCGACTCTAAGCAAGCTCGCGATCGCCCCTAACGAGGGAAGCGTACGTACGTGCACGGTTGAGAAACCGGCATTGAGCTAGGGTGGTCAAACTCTCTTGTCGTGCCCGGATCGGGTCACGGGACGGTCTCGCTCTCTCTCGCAGTAGCGGTGAAATAAATATATCGAGCTAATGGCCCTAACACATGCTCTCTAGCAGCGGCATAAATAAGTATATACGAATAAAGCAAATGCCAGGTAAAGGAGCGAATACGATACCTCCACGCGCCGGGCGTGTGGAAGACGATCTCGGTTGTTCTCGTACTCTCGGAACAATAAGTTACATAAATTACAGTAATGACTTTACTGCCCACTCCACACAGGGAGGTAAAGGGCGACACAGCGGGACCCTGGAGTAGCAGGTTCGGGTTGACGGGCAGCTTCTTGTGTAGCTTCGGCGGCACACGTACTCACGATCGTGGGACCCACGTGCTGGTCCGTGGGGCCGTGTTGGCTCGGAGCGGCACCGCTGTGACGGGGACGTCCGAAGGTGTGCTCCCTGGGAAGGTGGCGCACTGGTTTGCCTCGCGGAAGGCGAGGAGGCTCCGATCGGTGCGAGTTGGAGTTGCTGCCCACGGATCTGAATTCTGTTTCAGACCTGCGCGTCCCGATGAAAAAACCGATGCTATGATCGGCCCCGACGTCGGATCGACGTGAGACTGGCGCCGTTGGAAAGCTCACTGAAAATTCTTCAATCTATGGCCAGAGAGAAAAAATTGGCTATCCCGGATCTAGCCTTGACCGAATTTCCAAGCTGCTGGTTGACAGGACCCGAAATCTCAGGACATAAGTACTTTTTCCTGAGAGTTGGCATTGACCGCATTATAGACCTCCGATTCAGCTATTAAGCTATTCGTGAAAGTGGTATAGGGTGAAGAGTGGAAAATGGGGATATATTTTATGAAAGGTTTGGTGGAGATTTGACTGGGGAAAAGTATTTTCTAGTACCGGGTGGTCGGATCTGGACAGTAGAGATAGAACATAATTTGGGATCTAAAGTTATTTTTTAGAAAATACAAACGAGATCCTAAACTCACAATAAAATTTGTGGAAGTGATATTAGGTGGACAGAATCTCCAGTAAAATTGGGGGTTCAAACAAAAATCAAGAAGGGGAACAAAAGGGCGAAACTCAGGGCTGCTGTGAAACTGGATAGGGAACTGGCAGATCTGGTGGATTGGGAAGCACGAAAATGGAAAAATATAAAACGGGGACTAATTTTTTTCAATTTTTATGGGACGTGGTGATGACCTTTAGAACTCACCCTGAAAATATCAGCTCCAGAAGATGTAGGAGTTGGGATCTAAAATTCTCGGAGTAAGCCTCTGTCCAGCAAAATAGAACCTTGGACAGCACTTCGGATCTTGCTTCGCGGTGACTCGATGGCGGCACGAACGGTGGAGGCGGCGGCAGAGATAGAAACCAGAGGTGGAGGGGCTAAGATAGAAGGGTTCTACACCCTGGAGATTGGAGGAAGAAGAGAGAAACTAGAGGGAGAGAGGGGGAGGGCGCAGGTTGCTCCATGGCTCTTGGCAATTCACAAAAATTTTCTTCTCATTAATTCACTAAAATGTGGAAGTACAAGTATTTATATAAAATGGAAAATGACTCAAAATACCCTCAGATCTAGGGTTGGAAGGGGCACTAAGGGGATAGGAGAAAGTATTTCTCCCATGTGGTCAAAACACATTACACATATTCTAATCAAATACATTTAAATTAAATCTACCTAGCCTAATAAGACAAACAAGGGGGCGCCCCCTTCATGGGCCTCCCTTGGGCCAAGTTTGGTTCAAGACTATGAAACAAGCCCATGTTAGCCATGTTAGCTTATGGACCCTTCCAACCTAGGTGGCCCATGAGAGGGAGAAGCCCACTTGGGCCTTAAGTGATTTAATGACCCATTATGAAGCCTAATGACCCAATATGACATAACCCCCTTAATGGACTCTAATAAAGGAAACCTATTAATGGACTCTTCATGGAATGTGGCCCAATGGCTTATTAAAAACCTTACAAAGGAGCCCAAATGAAAAAAAAATATATCAAAAAACACACAATTACAAGCCAATACAACCCATAAGACACACTAATACAAGCCATTAGCCTTTGATGCCCCATCACCATGCATGTGTGCATCCTTTGTACCATGCACACAAAGTCTGTACATTCGTTGGTGGCATGACTGTGTATCTTCTGTTCCATACATATAGCTCGTGCGTATGAATAGTAAGTCTACACTCCGCTGCCTTGATGACTTAGCAAGTCTATACATTCTTGAACCAACTCTGTGCATCTTTCTACTATCCTCATATTGCTTCTAAATGATATTAAATCTGACCTTGGCAGGATATCTGCTCGAGGAGTTTAAGAAGGGCACGTGATCCAAGAATGGAGGATGTGCCAAGATTGTGACACGTGTAAAGCAGCGAGCTAAAATGCCGCCATGTGGTCAAGGCACTAGGGCGGGAGTTCGTGGAGGACACACACCCACCTATCTGCTGCTGATATAAAAGGGAAACTTCTCCATCTGGAGGAGACAGATCATGAATTATGAAGATTGTGATAAATACTTCAGAAGAGCAGAAGCAGAAAGAGCCAGCACGATCCAGAGAGAAGAAAAAGAGAAGAAAAAAGAGAAGAAAAAGAGAAGAAAGAGAGAAGAAGAGAAGGAGAGAGTTGAGAGAAAGGTGTCTGAGAGAAGTTTCTTGAGAGTTTATTCCTCAGTCTCTTGGTTCAGATACCAGAGCTGAGATTGCTCATTGTGAGCTACATTCCCTTTGGGGATTTCATGATTTTCGTTCATTTTCTGAAACCTTGTTTCCAAGCTGTTCGTCAGCAGAGCAAGCTGTGACGCTCAGCGGGCAGAGGAGGATTCCTCTGGACGGGTGAAGCTGTAAGTCCCCAGCGGTTTGTAGAGGAGGATTCCTCTGGACGGCATAAGCTGTAAAGCCTAGCGGTTTGCAGGGTTTTGACCCTGAAGCTGTGGATCAGCGAAGCTCTGTATCAGCGGTTGAAGCCACATTCCGGTTTGGAGTGTGGGGTGGACGTAGATCTCGGGTTTGAGATCAAACCACCTTAAAAATCCCTATCTACAATGTGATTGTTGTGTGACAGGTGTGCATCGTGTTTGTCTCTTCGATCCATAGTAGATGCATGTTTAGGATCGTTTAAGTTCAGATCTACTTGAGTTGGCATTCTGTGATCGTGTTCGTTTATTCTTCTGCCGTCCAGCAGCAGCTTGTTTTTATTCTGCACTTGAAGCTGCTATAGTTGGTTTTATTGGGTGACTGATCTATTCACCCCCCTCTAGATCGTATATATAGCGCTCATAAATCGGTATCAGAGCCTAAATCTTTTTCAGGGACTAACATCCTAAAGAGGAATGGCCATGAATGCTAAGGGAATGATAGCAGAGGGACATTCAACCTCCAAGCCTCCGTACTTCGACGGCTCCAACTACGCCTATTGGAAGAACATAATGCAGGTCTTTCTGAGGGCGAAAGACTACGAGATCTGGAGGGTAGTGAGCAAGGACCATTCGAACTGCACGAGAATGAAGAGGTTTGGATGAGAGAGGAAATTAGAAAGTCTACTTTGAACTGGAGTGCCGTCAACTCTATTCAGTGCGCACTTCATCCCACTGAATTCTCCAGAGTTCATCTTTCCGCCAAGGAGATGTGGGACACACTGGAGGTTATCTACGAAGGGACCTCACAGGTGAGAGAGACCAAGGGTAATATGCTGGTCTCTGAATATGAAGCATTCCGGATGAAGCCAGGTGAGACCGTGACTGAGATGTATGCTCGTCTGACGATCATAACTAACGGTCTGAGGAATTTGGGAAAGAGCTATGCCGACTATGAGATTGTAAGGAAGATCTTGCGATCTCTGACTCCTGTCTAGCACACAAAGGCGACAGTGATCGAGGAGTTAAGGGATCTTCAGAGGATGAAAGTTGATGAGCTGATAGGTTCTCTAATGGCATATGAGATGAACCTTCCCAAAGCTGAGGAGCTCGAGAACAAGAAAAAATCAATCGCACTGAAGGCTAGCTCCAGCAGAACAAGCAGATCCGGCCACAGTGGATCATCAAGCGAGCAAAGCAGTCTCTCTGGGTCAGAAATTGATGGAGATCAACTTGCTATGCTGACCAGAGAGTTCAGGCGATTCTTGAGAAAGGAAGGCAGAAATTTCAGACGAAGACATTTCAGCGGCCGACGACATAACATGTATAGGTTTAACCATGCGAAGAAACCTGATACTAATGTTTGCTATCACTGCAGGAAGGCCGGTCATATGAAGGCAGATTATCCAGAGCTCCAGAAGTAAAAGGAGAAACTAAGGAAGAAAGCTGGAAAAGGAAAAACCATGATTAGTACTTGGAGCGATGAGGACGAAGGCACACTGAGCACCACCTTAGAGAGCGAGGATGAAGAGAAGCCCGTCTGCTTGATGGCCAAAAGTGACAAAGAAGAAGAAGAAGATTCCGATGAGATGTCCTCTCCTTTTGAGCACTATACCATTTCTGATTGGGAGGATGCCTACGGTGACTTGCTAGATAAAGAGAATGATATTAGAAAGGAGAATAGGCATTTGAAGAAGAGAGTAAACTTTCTCATGAATGATAAAACCATGTCTGATAAAGTTGTCTGTCTGCAATCTGAAAATGATAGTTTAAAAACTTCATGTGCTGAATCTGATGAATTGAAGCATGCTTTAATAGATTCTAGAAAGGAAAATGAATGGTTAAAAAATGTTATTGATGATTTGAAGCTGAGAATTCAGACGTTTGAAAATGATGCAAAAATTACAAATGAGAAATATGAAGCTGTTTTATGTGTGAATTCTGAACTAAAGAAAACTGTTGAAAATTTAGAGAAAGAAGATCTCGATAAAAGGAGAATAATAGAAAATATGACCCAAGGTTTAGATAATCTCAATGTTCTATTAGGGTCAAAGGTGAATTTCAGAAAAGAAGGTCTCAGATTCAACTCAACTGCCACGGAGAGCTTTGCAGTGAAAACCATATCATTTGTGGTAGAGAAAAAGAAGGGACCTCTCATAAAAATGGTTAGTGAAAATCCTGTCTCTAAAAATGGTAGTGCCAAGAACAAGGGTAAATAGAAGGTTGGTGAGCCTAGCAGATCCTGCCCTTCAACCAAAAGTAAGTCTCAGGTTCGAGATCTGTCACGCCCCAAGCCTTTATTACAGCGGAAGACTAGCTCGAGGAACGTGAACAAGCGGCATGGTAAGCCTCTTGCAAGCAAGAACGATCATAACGCAAGACAATCACACACACAAATGCAATTGTACAATATTTACTCAACTTCAACTTATTCCATTAATAATCAATTCAAATATTCAAATACAATCACTATTTCAACTTTCTTCACCATACTAGACTCAAGAAATAAGAAAATTACATAGACTCAATTTAAACAATGTAGACTTCCTAAGTTTTCACTCATTCTTCATTCACTCTCGGACCCACTATTTGAAGGTTCCGAATCCGATCCCAACTCACTTCCATCTCCTGAAAAGATTGGAAATAGGTAATGAGCACACTTGCCTAGTAGGTATCTTCGCATCAACATGATTAGCAATATTTAAGTAATTAGCATCTTAGCTCTAAAGAAATAAGGTAAAATCATGCGAATGCGATCAATCATGTGATTAAACCAAAGCAACACGATGATCATGTAAGATAGAATGAGCAAGTATGAATTATCAAGAATGTAACAAGAACATGATATGGCCTTTCATGAACAAGAATGTAACAAGAATGTGCTAGCAATACCACGTAGTCATTACCCAAACATCTTTTGCTTATGAGCAAGCATTTGGTGAATTTCTGTGGAATATCATGTAACAAGCAAGAAAGTCATGTACAAGTATTCTCATGATGCCCGTGGATCTTCACGTATTTATAGAGAAAGTACTCCCAACGCAATGCGACGCCAGTAGCATCATACCCCATGGTTTATAATAGTATGTTTCCGGCAATCAACCGAGAGGACTAGCATAGAGCCCTTGAACACAATCAGTGATCGATCGCATCTTTGAGTATAAATCAAGCTACTTCCACATTTCAAGCAATAAAATATGGCCAGTAATATAACAAGTTCAATAAGTTCATGATAACAATAATTCAATGAATGAATGCTTCAATTAAGAACATGAGAGATCAATAATGACTTAAAACAAGGTTATGCTCATGAAAATAATTCGGCAGCATAACAGTACATTCCTTATTTTTTCATAATTAAATTAAGTATCTTGAACAATATGACTAGTCCTTGACCATCAATAATACATCTAGGAACTTTGGAATATCAACCCTTAGGTCAAACCTCGGGTTAAGACACTCAAGAATTGTGACGGTCAATCAATGGGCCGTTACATGATCGTGACGGTCTATCATTGATCCGTTAGAATAGCTGAATCTAGAAATAAATAAAACGGACTCAGTAAATGTGACGGCCATATATTAGGCCATTATATGAGCATGACGGTCTAATATGGATCCGTTACATATCTAGAACCAGAAACTTCGATAGTGCTTTCGAACAATTGGGCTTTCATGGTACAACTAACTTGGCGTCCTAGTGGGAATCCCAGGCTCGCGGAGAATTACGGAGGCCTTGAAACCAGATTTCCTAGTCCATTGGAAGGAATATCCAATAGAGAGGTCCTCAAGTTCAAGAATATGTTCTTATAGTGCAAAGTGTGAACTAATGGTCATATACCGGAATATATGCCATGTACTTAAAGAAATGACTCTATAAAAGAGAAAAGAATGTGTAATGATGTGGAACCATGATAAAGCTTCGTCAATACAATACTGAAAATCATAGTTTAAATTCAAAACTATAGAGTTTAGGCAATAAAATTAGCATAACTTAAAATAACTCAAGATGCTTTAAACATGCAATTTCCTATCAAGAATAAATTAATAAACTCAGGGTCATGAAAACAGGTCAAAACTTAGGTAACTAATCTTATTTATAAGTAAGTTTGACTGTCCTCAGTCCTGTCTTGGGTTGACAGAAAATAGCACTCTGACGGTCTAAGACAGACGCGTTATACATCTGTGACGGTTTATCGTGGGACCGTTACAGTATTGTGACGCACTGACTTTGGTCCGTTAGAGACAACAGAGAAATTTAAACATAACAGAGGGTGTGACGGCTGGTCTTAAGGCCGTTACAATCATGTGATGGTCTTACCTTAATCCGTCAGAGCTTCTGCTGACAAGATATAGAAGGTAAAAGATTGAAAATATGTCATGGCTGGACATCAAAATACTTAGAATATTCCAGTCATGAGAAACAAAATATAGAGGCTATCTAGATGCATAGGTTGCAGTGAATTGAACAAGATAATATCTTTTATCTTTGATTAAGGCTCAAGACATGCATGTATGCATATGTCAAACTAAAACATGAATTCATGGTCTAGAATGCATGAAATCAATCAAAATCAGAGGGCTTTTATCCCTAACATGATGTTCTTGCCATTCATGAGATGACCTACCTCTTTTCTGGGCTTTAAACTTCGAATTTGGGACTGCAAGACACGCCCTAGTTCTTCTCTTCCTGTAGTTTCTCAGCAACTTCTCGTCGCTCTAACTTCTCAACCTCTTGACCTAAGGACGTGAAATTTTGAGGGTAAGAAGATGAAACTAAGGGGAACAAAAAGTTCTAAAGAATCAAACCCTAAATATCTCGTTTTGATGATCTAATTCCCTGATCTTCAGTGGACCTTTGCTCAGATTCCTGGGTTGCTAAGGTCGTACCAGCAACTTTGGAAGCTTCTAACTCCTGGTGTACTTGATCTCCTAGCACGAAAATTTGAGAGCTATTAGTCTAAAGTATTATAAACAAAAAGTTCTAAAGAACTTACCCAAAATTATGACTCCTTACCTTGATTCCACGCGAGCCAAAGTAGGGATCGCGCAGGTCAAAACTAGGGTCTATTTATAGGGTTTTGACTAGGTTTGAGGATTAGATCGATTCTAGAGTCCTTGTTAAAGCTTAGATCGACTTCTAAGAGTCCTTAACACCTCTACTAGTCTTCCCATCTCGATCCCAAAGTGATAGACTAGTAAAAATCCAATCTTTTTACTTGTTCTTCCATTCACGGAACTAACAGAGCGTAACGGTCGAAGGTAGGCGCGTTACCTGACTGTGGCGGTCACACGATAGACCGCTACATCCCATGTGCACAGAATTCAATAAAATTCAAACTCTTTTGTTTGTTTATCCATATAATTATTTATAAAAAATGATATTTATCCTTAAAATCCGTGAATAGGCTAAATGACTTTCTAGAATATGGGTCAAGCTTAATGGGCTTGGTCCTTAAACCTATTGGGCTTCAATTCATTTATTAATCTATTTTGGCTTTTAGAAAAATTCTAGAGAAATTATTTATATAAATTTTGGGGCACTACACCCTCCCACACTTAGAAGAATTTGGTCCCCAAATTCAATATATATATAGATTGTGGAGAGTGTACTTACAGTTGAATAGTTCTGGAAATCTTTTCCGCATGGCTTCTTCTGTTTCCCATGTTACTTCGGTCGGCCATGATTTCTTCCATTGAATCTTGACCATAGGAATAGCTTTATTCCTTAGTTGACGCACTTCCCGTTCCAGAATCCTTATTGGCGTTTACTCGTACGTCATATCCTTCTGAATCTCCAAATTATCATAAGTGATAACATGGTCAGGATCATATACATACTTTTTCAACATGGAGACATGAAATACGTCGTGAACTCCTGCTAATTGTGGAGGTAAAGCTAGTGTATAAGCCACCTCACCGACCCTTTCAAGAATTTCAAATGGGCCAATGAACCTTGGAGTTAGCTTGCCTTTGATGCCAAATCTTCGAATACCACGACCTGGAGAAACCTTGAGATACACATGGTCTCCTACTTGAAATTCCAAGTCGCGTCTTCGATTATCAGCATAAGATTTTTGCCTATCTTGTGCCATCTGCAATCTTTCTCGAATGAGCTTGATTTTCTCTAAAGAATTCCTGATAATGTCGGGGCCTAGAAATTGCCTTTCCCCTATTTCATTCCAACATATTGGTGATCTACAGCTTTTTCCGTATAAAGCTTCAAAGGGTGCCATCTGTATACTGGCTTGATAACTGTTGTTATATGCAAAATCCACCAGAGGCAAGTGATCATGCCAACTTCCTCCAAAGTCAATAGCACAAGCCGTGAGCATATCTTCCACCACTTGATTTATTCTTTCAGTCTGACCATCAGTTTGTGGATGGAATGCCGTGCTAAAGTTCAGTCTGGTCCCTAGTGAATGTTGTAGACCCTTCCAGAATTGCGATGTGAATCTAGGATCTCTATCAGATATGATAGTGACATGGACACCATATAATTTGACAATTTCTTTTATGTATAATGCTGCTAAAATATCCACTGACCATCGACTTTTGATTGGTATGAAATGTGCAGACTTAGTCAATCGATATATGATTACCCATATACCATCGTGTCCTCCTCTGATCTTAGGTAAACCCATGATGAAATCTATTCCTATACTCTCCCATTTCTATTCGGGAATATTCAAGGGATGTAATTTACCTGCGGGTCTAAAATGCTCTGCCTTTACTTGTTGACAAGTGAGATAGCAGGACACAAAATCAGCTATTTCCCTCTTCATATTGGGCCACCAGAATTTTTTTTTGAAATCTTGATACATTTTTGTACCACCTAGATGAATGGTGTACTTGGAATTATGTGCTTTATCCAAGATCAATTTCTTCGTATCCTCATGATCTGGTACACACACTCGGCCCTTAAATAGCAGCCTTCCGTCATTGGCAATAGAGAAATCCGGCCTCTGATCTATGCTAACTTTAATCTCCAATAATACAGGATCATCATTTTGTAGCCCGACTAGATCTTCTATTAATGTGGCTGAGCTCGGATATTTGCTATGAAACAATCCTGTTCCTTCATGTCAATATCTAAGTTCAACTGAGCAAATTGAGGAATAAGATTAGTCATACTTATCATAAGACTTGATAGCATTCCCATTGATTTTCTGCTGAGTGCATCTGCTACCGCATTAGCCTTGCCAGGATGATATTGAATAGCAAAATCAAAGTCTTTGAGATATTCTAACCATCTCCTCTGTCTCATATTAAGCTCCTTTTGAGAGAATAAGTATTTCAAGCTTTTATGGTCCGAGTAGACCGTGAACTTCTCTCTATAGAGATAATAACGCCAAATTTTTAAGGCGAAAATAACAGCTGCCAATTCCAAATCGTGCACAGGATAATTTTTCTCATGACGTTTCAATTGTCTTAAAGAATAACAGATTACCTTTCCATCTTGCATGAGGACGCACCCTAAGCCAATGCCAGATGCATCCGTATATACTTCAAATCCACCACCTTCTACCGGTAGTGATAGAATAGGAGCTACAGTAAGATGATTCTTAAGAGTTTGAAAACTCTTTTCACATTCCTTTGACCAGACAAAAGGATTTTCTTTTCTTGTGAGTCTAGTTAAAGGAACTGTAATTTTTGAGAAGTCCTTAATGAACCTCCTATAATAACCAGCTAGACCCAGAAAGCTTCGTACTTCTGATACAATCGTTGGCCGGCTCCAATTTTTGACAGCTTCGACTTTCGAAGGATCCACATCGATACCTTCTATTGAAATAATGTGGCCTAGGAATGAAACTTTCTTGAGCCAGAATTCACACTTGTTAAGCTTGGCATAGAGTTTATGTTCTCTAAGTGTTTGCAAAGCTATTCTCAGATGTTCTTCATGTTCCTCTTTTGTATTGGAATATATCAGGATGTCATTAATGAAGATGACGATGAACTGGTCTATATATGGCTGGAAAACATTGTTCATAAGTTGCATAAATGCTGCTGGGGCATTTTTTAACCCGAACGGCATTACCACAAATTCATAGTGGCCATAACGACTTCGAAAAGCCGATTTATAAGCTACTCCAATTATCCAAGCGTCTACTAGTCTTATACTTTCTATTTTCTTGAGTCTTCCGTTGTATTTTCACTTTATTTGAGTCCCAGTATTTTCATTAAGAGGATTGTAATAGAAATACTTTGAAGGTTTTGATGAAATAAAAGATTGGGTAATTTTACTCTTGCGCACTTCGTCTTTGTGTTGAATACACTAACGCTCTAATTGACATGATTGATATAAACTCGTCACGCGTCTCCGGGTTCCTTCCGCGCTCGGGGCGTGACAGTTTTTGTAGTATCAGAGCCTAGGATATTGAATTCCTAGGAAACCCAAGTCCAAGGATAGGTTTAAACCTTTAATCGACGAGATTGGGTAGAACCATGGGTTAAGGTAATCTAAATACTCAATTCTTGGTCGAATCTCATATTAATTAGTAATCTAAAATCCTTGTAGGACAATTGTTGCCGAACGTGCTCAGTGGCGTAACATGCAATGCACTCTGCAAGGCATGACGCAAGCACTGCAACAAGTAGCACTAGGAGGTGCACACCGTGGTGCGGGAAATCTCCACCAAAGTTTCAAGAACATGAACCCTCCTAAGTTCATGGGATCTACCGATCCAGATGACGCCGAGCACTAGATCTGAGAGACTGAACGTATCTTTAGAGTTATGCAATGCACGGACCAAGAGAAGGTCTTATTAGCCACATTTTAACTGGAGAGAGACGCTCGATGCTGGTGGGAGTCAGTAGAAGCCACCTTAGAGCAAGGCCAAGTTACTTGGGAGGAATTTGTTGAACATTTCAACACTAAGTATTTCTCAGACCGAATTCAGGAGAAGAAAGCTGCCGAGTTCGCCGCTCTTAAGCAACGATCCTTGTCGGTAGCGGAGTACGAGGCACAATTCTCAAGGTTGTCCCGGTATGCGAAACATCTAGTCAGTACCGAGAAAATGAAAGCTAGGAGATTTCTTAATGGGCTCAGGCCCCAATATCTCACACAGCTGGCGCCGATGGACATACAAGTCTATTCGGAGATGGTACGACGAGCCCAGTTATTAGAAGATGCCACGGAACTATCTGATAGGATTCGTGGGAAAGATAAGAAGGAACATGTCACTAGTTCTGGTTCCTTCAAACCCAATTTTAACAAGAAGAGGCCAAATAATGGAGGAACACTTTCCCAAGAGCAAAAAGTTCAAGAAGACCAAACCTTTCTCCATCATCACCACACCTTCTAAAGTGGTGTGTAAACACTGTGACAAGGCCGGACATAAGGCCGAAGAATGTTGGGGGAGCCGTGATCATCGGATTCCCGAATGTCCCCTGCTCAATGATCAAGCCGGTGATGGGAAACGCCCGGTAACGAAGAATGCACGCCTCCAAGCTATTAAGGAGACAGAACAAGACGAAGGTGGACTAGTGGAAGGTACACTGCAAGTTTATTCCAAGTCTGCATATCTCTTATTTGATACTGGTGTATCGTACTCATTTATTTCCAAGAAGTTTGCTGACCCATTACTTATGGAACCGGAGTGGATAAAATTAGCTATCTCAACTCCTCTTGGAAACGAAGCCGATATTATTCACCATTATCAAAACTGCGAAGTCTTGGTAGAAGGAAGAAATTTACCCATCAACCTAATATTCCTAGACATGAAGGACTATGATATCATATTAGGAGCAAATTGGTTATCCAAATATCAGGTAATTGTTTATTGCCATAATAGCAAGGTTACTTTCAAGGAGTTTCTGAAACTAGTTTATACTAGCCCTAAGAGTCGGAGGAAGTCACCTCTTATTTCGGCCCTCCGAGCTAGCAAGCTAATAAGGAAAGGATGTATATCTTTCCTTGCTTTTGTCACCATTAAGGAAACTAAGGAGACTAAGCTAGAAGACATCCCTATTGTGCAAGAGTTTCTGGACATGTTTCCGGAAGATTTGCCTGGACTACCCCCACAAAGAGAAGTGGCCTTCACCATCGACTTGGTCCCTGGTGCTGGTCCAGTTTCTAAGGCACCTTATAGGATGTCCCCTGCTAAACTCAAGGAGTTAAAGGAACAATTGATGGAACTTCTTAAGAAAGGATTTATTATGCCGAGTACTTCCCCATGGGGAGCACCTGTACTATTTGTGAAGAAAAAGGATGGATCCATGAGGTTATGCATCGACTATCAACAGTTGAATCATCTCACTATCAAGAACAAGTATCCACTGCAGAGAATCGATGAGTTATTCGATCAAATATCTGGATCCAAGTACTTCTCGAAGATTGATCTCAGATCGGGGTATCACCAACTGAGGATCAAAGATGAGGACATTCATAAGACCGCGTTAAGGAGCAGGTATGGGCACTATGAATTTGTTGTTATGCCTTTTGGACTAACCAATGCCCCTGCTGCCTTTATGCAGTTGATGAATAGTATATTCATGCCTCATCTAGATCAATTCATAGTGGTTTTCATTGATGATATATTGATCTATTCAAAGACCAAGGAAGAGCATGAGGAGCATTTGAGGATTGCATTATAGATACTGAGGATAAATCAATTATATGCAAAGCTTAGTAAATGTGAATTCTGCCTAGAAGAAGTATCTTTCTTGGGGCATGTTATATCAAAAGACGGTTTATCCGTAGATCCATCAAAGGTGGAAGCTGTAAAGAATTTGGAAAGACCGACCAATGCTAGCGAGATCCGTAGTTTCTTGGGTCTTGCGGGCTATTACCGGCGATTCATCAAGGATTTCTCCAAGATCGCCGTACCACTCACTAGGCTGACTCTCAAGGAGATCCGTTATGAATGAAGCGAGGAATGTGAAAGAAGGTTCCAAGCCCTCAAGGATCACCTAACTACTGCCCCGGTTTTAGCTTTACCAATTGAAGGCAAGAAATTCGAGGTATACACTGATGCATCTGGCATTGGCCTCAGATGTGTTTTAATGCAACAAGGGAAAGTTATAGCTTACTCATCTCGATAGCTAAAGAAGCATGAAGAGAACTACCCAGTACATGATCTAGAATTGGCTGTGGTAGTGTTTGCATTAAAGATCTGGAGACATTACTTATACGGAGTACAGTTCATTGTATACTCCGATCACAAGAGCCTCAAGTATCTTTTCTCTCAGAAGGAATTGAATATGAGGCAAAGACGTTGGCTAGAATATCTCAAGGACTTCAACTTCGCAATATAATATCATCCTGGAAAGGGTAATCCTGTAGCTGATGCCCTCAGTCGCAAGCCAAGAGTAATATTAGCCAATTGTATGATTCAGGAGTGGAAGTTGCTAGAACAGTTCACTAGACTTAATATAAGCATGGAAAAGGAGAGTAGGTGTGTCACACTATCCCATATGAGCATACAGCCAGATCTACTCTCAGAGATACAAGGACTGCAAGATAATGACCCGGTATTAGTGGAAATCAAGGGCTAGATGGAAGAGCAATCTGATTTCAAATTAGCTTCAGACGGAAGATTGTTATTCAGAGATAGAAATTGCATCCCAGATTGTCCAGAGCTAAAGAAGAAGATCTTAGATGAAGCTCACAGATCAAGGTACACGATTCATCCAAGAGCTACCAAAATGTACCAAGATTTAAAAAGGACCTTTTGGTGGCCCAATATGAAAAGAGAAATAGCAGACTTCGTGTCTCGCTGTCTCACTTGCCAACAAGTCAAGGCGGAACACCAAAAGCCTATCGGTAAGCTACAACCTCTTGATATTCCTAAGTGGAAGTGGGAGGATATCGGTATGGACTTCATTATGGGACTATCTAAATCTAAAGGAGGACATGATGGAATATGGGTTATCATAGACCGATTAACCAAGTCGGCACACTTCTTGCCAATCAAGAGCTGATGGTCAATTGACGTCCTTGCTGCATTATATATTAAGGAGATAGTCAGGTTACATGGAGTACCTGTCTCAATCGTGTCTGACCGAGACCCTCGTTTTACTTCTCACTTTTGGAAGGGTCTACAACATTCGTTGGGGACAAGACTCAACTTTAGTACTGCTTTTCATCCTCAGACGGATGGTCAGACAGAGAGAACAAATCAGGTAGTAGAGGATATGCTCAGAGTTTGCATCATTGATTTTGGTGGAAGCTGGCATGATCACTTACCTTTGGTTGAATTTACATACAACAATAGCTACCAGACAAGTATACAGATGGCACCTTTCGAAGCCTTATACGGAAGGAGTTGCCGATCACCCTTGTGCTGGGATGAAGTTGGCGAGAAACAATTATTAGGCCCAGACATGGTAAGGGATACCACCGAAAAGATTCAGATGATTAGAGAGAGACTTCAAGTTGCTCAGTCTAGAAAGAAGGCTTATGCTGATACAAGAAGAAGAGATCTCGAATTCCAAGTCGGAGATCACGTATTTCTCAAAGTATCACCTGAACGTGGAATAAGGAGATTTGGTGTTAAGGGCAAGCTTACACCAAGGTTTATCGGACCTTTTGAAGTACTAGAAAGAGTGGGCGAGGTTGCTTACCGCATCGCTTTGCCTCCTCAATTGTCTGATGTTCATAATGTTTTCCACATATCCATGTTGAAGAAGTATGTACACGATCTGTCATATATCATCGATCATGGAGACCTGGTGATTCAAAAGGATCTCACATATGAACAAAAGCCTATGAAGATCCTCGATCGTGAAGTTCGTATACTAAGAAATAAGATAATTCCCAGGCTAAAGGTGTAATGGAGTAAATGCTCAGAGCACGAAGCCACATGGGAGACCGAGGAGTCTATGAGGAAGCGATTCCCAGATTTATTCTAAAGGTATGAGTCCTACACTCTTCGTAAATATGTGCGATTGAATTTGGGGACCAAATTCTTTTTAAGTGGGGGAGGGTGTAGCAACCCTGGTAAATTAAAAGAATAAAATCTTAAATAGATTAAAATATTTAAAAACCAATGATAAAAGTTCAACTCATAT
Organism: Amorphophallus konjac; assembly: GCA_022559845.1. Taxonomy (NCBI): domain Eukaryota; kingdom Viridiplantae; phylum Streptophyta; class Magnoliopsida; order Alismatales; family Araceae; genus Amorphophallus; species Amorphophallus konjac. The sequence goes on from CM040120.1 coordinate 240,064,271, forward strand.
ACACTTAAAACATATAACAAAAAGGGCCAAGATAAATAACGCCTCTGTTAAAGTCGTCATTTAATTGAAGACTGTTCACGCAGGCGCTAATTTAAGAATTGACGCCCTCTTGACATGCGTCATATAAAGAAATTGAAGACTGTGTACAGAGGCATCATTTTAAAATAACGCCTCAACCTTAGGCGTCATTTCCAAACTAACCCGTTGGTGTTTGGTTTGAACAAGGATGTTATCTGGGTAAGTTTTGTTTAAGGAAAGGGATCAATACATGGGTATCTCAGTTTAAGCAGGATTCTACATAGGAAATCCTAGTTCTAATCAAACTCTTAGAACCCATTAGGATTCCTTCCTTATAAATACCCCCTTCCGTCGAGCCAACATGTTGGCTCTTTTCTTCATAAAACCTACTGCTGTTATCGATCATCCAAGCATCGAGGAGCCTTCCTCTCCATCCTGTTGTTGATACGAGGAGGGGTTCCCATCATCTTCCTCTTCATCCTGCCGTGGAGAATTTTAAGAACGTAGGAGTTCTTCTTCTTCCTCTTCCTCCTGCTGCTTCATCCGTTGCCGTTGTTATCAAGTTCCTCTGTTTGAAACAGAGTATCGGCTGTGGTTATTATTATCATCTTCTTCATCGTTCTATCAACCAAAGGCCATCCAAAGCATCAAAAGGTAGGTTTTCTCAAGACTTAGCAAAACCCTATAATTCCTAGGTTAAAAACATGCATATAGGTATGTAGGAGTTACATATTTCATTTCTGGATTGAGTTTTCTCTGTTTACTGCATAAATGGAAATAACGACCCAAGCTAGGGCGTTATTTAATTCAACGACCGTGTAAACAGTCGTCAATTGGCTGGATAATTAATAATTACGTAATGTTCAAAATTTAATAAATATGAACCCTTACATGTAAACTAATACATGATCATGTCCATAAATTCCTACTATTTTTCTCTATCTGTACATGTCTCTAGTTTCTTGATTAGAAATACTCCAAAAATCATGTGTCTATGATTGTACCTGTTCGGTGCAAATCGTATGACAAAGAAATAACGATCGTGGCTTGGTCGTCAATTGAATGAACACCCATGTAAACGGGCGCCAGTTTAGTGATAAACTGTGAATTATAAAAATGTTTATAATACTCTTGGATATTGAAATGATGACATACACCCTACCCTTTAATTTTATATATGACGCCCCTGACTAGGGCGCTGTTTACAGAATTGAAGCCTTCATGAAAGGCGTCAGTTTTATAATAATCAAAATTTGAAAATGTTTATAGATATTAATATTTACATAATCTGGATGTAACGACTGAGTGAACAGTCATCATTTACTGAACTGACGACCCTGACAAGGGCGCCAATTCAGAAAATGAAGACTTAAGCTCAGGCGTCAATTTACTGATCTCCTGATTTCCTGATTTTCGTGGTTTTCTATAACCCTTGACCATGGGTTGTGTATACTGGCACTATATTCCATTCCGTGAATATAGCCCCACGTTTCATGATGTTTTATCGATTACCTACTATTTCTCGGTGATAGATGAACCGTCCATGGGACATTCCGTTCCTTTGGACCGGTGACTTTATCATAGAGACCTCCGTAAGAATTCGCTAGCCTTGGATTCCCTCAAGGTATCCGAGCAAGTTGTACCATCAAAATCCATGACACTACTTGATTTTCATGTCACTCTAAAGAAACATGATATACCGGCCCTCATGATATGCTATTTTGGTGTCATGAGAATACTCTTTAATTAATGGAATGGGAAACTATGCCATTAATACCTCTTAAGAATGATGTGCCATACTTGTGGACACTAATTGTATCTACCTTATCATGTACAAGAACGGGCGACCATCTCTATATAAGCGCTTATTCTTATTGTCTTGGCACCCAAGTTAAGGAGCCGATTCCACCTAGTTTTAATACGAATCATGGTTATACCGTTATTATCGTCCCTACATGTTCAATCCTTGTGATTCTATTCCACACGATCTACCTTAAAGTTCATACCAGCTTGAATCCTTTGAAAATCTATATTGGCTATACTATAGTGGATGTCAAAAATACATGATCAATGCCTGCGCATATAGGGCCCGATCTGGTCCTGGGAGGAGCACCCAAAAGTACTAGTGCCCATGGGAGTTGTAACGATCACAGTATGGCATTGTACCGAAGTGCATGACTAGCTTGATAGACATTCCATAATCTCGTACTTGACTTGACTTGACATGACATGACTTGCGTGACCCGGAAAGGGTATTTATTGTACTTGCTTGAAACATGATAGCCAATTATTGACATGACATGATCACTTGACATGATAGATATATGTGCTTGATTATCTTGCTATCTTAACATGAGTTCTTAAAAGACTTGCTAGTTCACTCACTATCACTTGATATACATTCTCTATTCTCTTGTTATACATTCTCTATTGTCGTTTTACGCGAACATGCATAGCTAAATTGCATTCATCTAACTTGTAATTTACTTAAAGCAAGCTAGCTCTTCAGATATAATCCCTACTGAGCGTTCACTCACATAATATTGTTCCCTTAATTTTCAGGTAAGTCCGAGGATGAAACTCAATCGGATGGGGAAAGTCAAGAGTGATGAGATTAGAGCTACTCCAATTATCCAAGCGTCTACTAGTCTTATACTTTCTATTTTCTTGAGTCTTCCGTTGTATTTTCACTTTATTTGAGTCCCAGTATTTTCATTAAGAGGATTGTAATAGAAATACTTTAAAGGCTTTGATGAAATAAAGGATTGGGTTATTTTACTCTTGTGTGCTCTGTCTTTGTGTTGAATACACTAACGCTCTGATTGACATGATTGATATAAACTCGTCACGCGTCTCTGGGTTCCTTCCGCGCTCGGGGCGTGACAGGTTTTGATCCCGACCCGAACTACACAATCGTCTGATTAGTCAGATCGAGCGCACCATGGGCTTCCTTGAAGCCCGAATAAATTGTCACTCTATGACTGGCACGCCCACGCACTTAATAAGCCCAATAAACAAATAACCATATATCTTAATTAATAAAAAGTGCATCCACAAGGCCATATCGGGTTCCCGCAGGGGATCTCCCGACCGATCTATCGCTCGGACTTCTGGACCCGCAGGTCGCCTAGGAAGTGCTACTCCGAGTGGGTTTTTGGGCTTGAAATAAGTGGGCCCAAAATGGGGCTGTCACTTTGGGGAGCTGGGCCTGATTTGGTCGAATTGGACCTAGTTGGGCTGTGCTCTCGGATGGTTGATTTTCCCCCTCTCCAATATATATTCTAAAAAGCTAACCCTCATCACGTATGAAGCTTGCATGCCTTAGGGTTTCGAACCAAACCAGGAAGGTGGCTGCGGTTTTGGCAGTGGAAAAGATTAAGATGGGAAACTTAACACTAACTAGGACTCTTACGTGGGAATCTAAATCCCAATAGGATGCAATAGGGTTATTGAAACCAAAAGACTTATAAATAGAACTCCCCATCGACGAGCTCCGGATATTGTTGCTACTCGTATTAATTCCCTGCTACCATCGTCGTCTTCCTCCTGTTGTTGCACCTTGCTGTCGTGAACCGAGGAAAGAGAGCTTATCGTTTTCCTCTCTCCGTGTTGTAGCTACCGTGCCGTGAAGGAAAGCTGCTGCGTCTTCCTTCTACTCATTCCTCTGCCGTGCTCATATCCTTCCTGATGCAGGATAGACACGTGACCTGGGACTCCAGCTCGCGATCGTCCCTAAGCGAGGGAAGACGTGGGACCGGACGCGGTTGAGAAATCGGCCGTGTCACGCCCCGAGCGCGGAAGATACCCGGAGACGCGTGACGAGTTTATATCGATCATGTCAATCAGAGTATTAGTGTATTCGACGCCAAATCAGAGATGCGCAAGAGTAAAGATAACCCAATCCTTTTATTCCTTCACAAAAGTATTTCTAATACAATCCCTTGAAAATGCTAAACTTAATAAAAAGAAAAGTACAAAATTGACTCAAGAAAATATAGAAAAGACAAGACTAGTTGACGCTTTGAGAAGCTCTAATCTCTTTCACTCTTGACCTTCCCAGTCCGATTGAGTCTCGTCGTCGGACTTACCTGAAAAGTAGAGAAACACTGAGAGAGCGAACGCTCAGTAGGAAATTATATCTCAAGAACTAGCAATGGGTTTAAGTAATTACAATTTATCACATGTAAATGTAATATGGCTATGCATGTAGAAATAACTAATCAATAGAATAACACGTCGTGTAAAACTTCCAAGCAAGAGATATCCAAGAGAGATTTATAGAATATTGGCTATTTCACGCAAGTACTTTGCCCATGTCGGGCCACGCTAGTAAAGTCACGCAAGTCGAGTCACACATGCAAGAAAGAGAGAGTGTGTGTGTGGAATGCCAAAGATCAAGAGAGACAAGTACTTCGGTGCAATGCTAGACACCGTGATCATTACAACTCCCATGGGCACTAGTACTTTTGGGTGATCCTCCCAGGACCAGATCGGGCCCTTATATGCACAGCATTAAAGATAGATCTAGACATCCACTTTATTCGTATAGCCAATATGGAATTTCAAAGAAAAAGCTTGTGGAAATTCAAGATAGAGTAGAGTTCAAAATTGAACTTGATGTATAAGGAGGATAATGACGATATAAACACGAGTATCGATAAAACTGGGTGGAGTTGGTTCCCTAATTGGGTACCATGACAATTAAGTGTCCATATATAGATGGTCATGTCATTTGATATAGAATTGAGGTCCACAAGAACATCATAACAATGGCATGATTTCCACATCCCATTAAGAATATTCTCATGATATCCACATAGCATATCATGAGGGCCGGTATACCATGTTTCTATAGAGTGACATGGCAAAATAGTGCAATAGGTTTTTATGGTACAACCAGCTCAGTCGGCCTTGAGGGAATCCAAGGCTACGAGGAGACTTACGGAGGTCCCAATGACTAACTTGCCAGTCCAAAGAAACGGAATGTCCAATGGAGAGCTCGTATGTCACCGAGAGTTAGTGGGTAATGCGATAAATCACCGTGAAACATGGGACTATACTCACGGAATGGAATATAGTGCCGATATATATATATATATATATACGAAACCCTCGGTTCACAGAAAGCAGTATAAAATAATCACACAGGAAATCAACGACTTAACCTAAGTCACTATTTAATAAATTAACGCCCTTCACTGGGTCGTGTCTTTTCAATTTGACGACTTCTGAAACAGTCGTCCATCATATACTTCTGTTATGCTGAGATTTTTCCTTAATTCTGTATTTTCAATAAAACACGCGTTAGTCAGGGGCGTTATTTCATAAAGAAATGACATGCACTGTGCCGTTAATTACCTTATTCAGAATTTTAATAACTCCTAGATATTTCAGAGAAATAACGACTTATTCTAAGTCTTTAATTTAAATTAGCGCCCTGGGGTGGGGCGTCACTTTCATAAAAGACGACCTACTAAGGGTCGTTAATTCATTATTTTCCAGAATTTAACATGAACAATGTAATTTTCAGGATAATAAATTTTCAGGAAACAAGGTACATGGTCAAGGCAAGAAAATTATCAGGATTCAATACTTATGATCATGCATTAAATTGGATTCAGGGTTTCATAGATCTTAAATTTTAAACATGGGTATTTATTAATTATGTGGAATTGACGACTCTTCTGTCAGTCGTCAGAACTTGAATTAGCGCCCTAGAGAGGGTCGCCTCTTTCCAAAATTTCACAGAAAACCTCGAAAACTCAGTGAAACCATATGCATGAATCAATATATGTTAACAGCATGATTATATAAAAGTTTGAGCTACAATTCTTGAGAAAACCTACCTGATGATGATCTGGATGAAAATACGTGAAGGATGTGAAGAGAAAACGATACTCTGTTCTAAACAGAGTCTTCTGGGAAAATGATGTTGATGAAGAACCCACGTTCGTCGGCTAGACAAGAGAGTTACTACTTGCTGCAGGCAACCTACAGAAGAAGAAGATGATGTTGCAGACAACCTGCACAAGGAAGATGAAGGACATTAATATTCTTCATAATCCATGACGAAAGGCAGAGGAAGAAGAACCACCTGTTCTTCACGTACGAGACAGCAACAGAACGCCTTTGACCAAAATAGCTAATAGGTTCGACTGACAGGGGTATTTATAGGGTTTCCGGAATCCCTTAGGGTTAGAATTTGATTAGAACTCTAGTTTCCTTGATAGAGTCCTTACCATAGTCAATCGAACACGTAGCAATCCTAAAACTTACCCTGGATAGTCTCCTGGTTCGAATGGAACACAATTGCAATTAACGCCTTAGGTTAGGGCGTGCATTTTAATTGACGTCTTGACCTGTACCGTTTCTTTTGTAATTCGCGCCCAAGAAGAGGGCGTTTCTTTCTCTTTCCTTTTATTCGTTTTGGCCGTTTTAAAATTTGACGACCTTTGGTATAGGCGTCACTTTTTGAATTAACGCCTCAGATGAAGGCGTTTCTTATTTAAATCGCGCCTTGTTGAGAGGCGTTATTTACATTTGACTTATTATTTATTCATTTTGGTTCTTATCATTTACTTACTTAATTTTTCTTGAAATCTTCCTTTTATTTTACCAGGGTTGCTACACCCTCCCCCACTTAAAAAGAATTTGGTCCCCAAATTCCATCACATATAAACGTGGAGAGTGTAGAATATATACCTTTTTAGAATAAGTCCGGGAATCGTTTCCTCATAGACCCCTCGATCTCTCATGTGACTTCGTGTTCTGAACATTTACTCCATTGCACCTTAACCATGGGAATAACCTTATTCCTTAGGGTTCGTACCTCACGATCGAGGATCTTCATAGGCTTTTGCTCATACGTAAGGTCCTTCTGAAACACCAGGTCTCCATGATCAATGATATGTGACAGATCATGCACATATTTCTTCAACATTGATATGTGGAATACATTATGAACTTCGGACAATTGAGGAGGTAAAGCGACGCGGTAAGCAACCTCGCCAACTCTTTCTAGTATCTCAAAAGGTCCGATAAACCTTGGTGTAAGCTTGCCCTTAACACCAAATCTCCTTATTCCACGTCCAGGTGATATCTTGAGAAATACATGATCTCCCACTTGGAATTCGAGATCTCTTCTTCATGTATCAGCATAAGCCTTCTGTCTAGACTGAGCAACTTGAAGTCTTTCTCTAATCAACTGAATCTTTTCAGTGGTATCCCTTACCATGTCTGAACCTAATAGTTGCTTTTCGCCAACTTCGTCCCAACACAAAGGCGATCGGCAACTCCTTCCGTATAAAGCTTCGAAAGGTGCCATTTGTATACTTGCCTGGTAGCTGTTATTGTATGCAAATTCAACCAAAGGCAAGTGATCATGCCAGCTTCCACCAAAATCAATGATGCAAGCTCTAAGCATATCTTCAACCACCTGATTAGTTCTCTCGGTCTGACCATCCGTTTGAGGATGAAAAGCTGTACTAAAGTTAAGTCTCGTCCCCAGTGAATGTTGTAAACACTTCCAAAAGTGAGAAGTAAAATGGGGGTCTCTGTCAGACACGATTGAGACAGGTACTCCATGTAACCTGACTATCTCTTTAAGGTATAATGCAGCAAGAACATCAACTGACCATCGACTCTTGATTGGCAAGAAGTGTGCCGATTTGGTCAATCGGTCGATGATAACCCATATTCCGTCATATCCTCCCTTTGATTTGGACAGACCTATAATGAAGTCCATACCGATATCCTCCCACTTCCACTTGGGAATATCTAGAGGATGTAGCTTACCGGCAGGCTTTTGGTGTTCTGCCTTGACTTGTTGACATGTGAGACAGCGAGACACAAAATCCGTTATTTCTCTTTTCATATTGGGCCACCAAAAGGTCCTTTTCAAATCTTGGTGCATCTTAGTTGATCCTGGATGAATTGTGTACCTTGATCTGTGAGCTTCATCTAAGATTTTCTTCTTTAGCTCAAGGCAATTCGGTATACATGTTTTATTTCTGAACATCAATCTTCCATCTGGTGTTAATTTGAAATCAGGTTGTTCTTCCATTTTGCCCTTGATTTCCACTAGTACGGGGTCACTACCTTGAAGTCCTTGTATTTCGGATAGCAAGTCTGGCTGTATGCTCATCTGGGATAAGGTGACACACCTACTGTCCTTGTCCACGCTTATATTAAGTTTAGAGAATTGTTCTAGCAACTTCCACTCCTGAATCATACAATTGGCTAGTAGTGCTCTCGGCTTTCGACTGAGGGCATCGGCTATAGGATTACCCTTTCCTGGATGATATTGTATAGTGAAGTCGAAGTCCTTAAGATATTCTAGCCAACGTCTTTGCCTCATATTCAATTCCTTCTGAGAGAAGAGATACTTAAGACTTTTATGGTCAGAGTATACAATAAACTGCACTCCGTACAGATAATGTCTCCATATCTTCAGTGCAAATACTACCGCAGCCAATTCTAAATCATGAACTGGGTAGTTCTCCTCGTGCTTATTTAATTGGCGAGAAGAGTAGGCTATAACCTTCCCTTGTTGCATTAAAACACATCCGAGGCCAATGCCAGATGCATCGGTGTATATTTCGAATCTCTCGCCTTCAATTGGTAAAGCTAAAACCGGGGTAGTAGTTAGATGATCTTTGAGAGCTTGGAAGCTTCTTTCACATTCCTCACTCCATTCATAACGTATCTCCTTGCGAGTTAGCCTAGTGAGTGGTACGGCTATCTTGGAGAAATCCCTGATGAATCGCCAATAGTAGCCCGCAAGACCCAAGAAACTACGGATCTCGCTAGCATTGGTCGATCTTTCCCAATTCCTTACAGCTTCAACCTTTGATGGATCTACGGATAAACCATCTTTTGATATAACATGCCCCAAGAAAGCTACTTCTCCTAACCAAAATTCACATTCGCTGAGCTTTGCATATAACTGATTCATCCTCAATATTTGTAATGCTATTCTCAAATGCTCCTCGTGCTCTTCCTTGGTCTTGGAATAGATTAGTATATCATCAATGAAAACCACTATGAATTGATCTAGATGAGGCCTGAATATACTATTCATCAACTGCATAAAGGCAGCAGGGGCATTTGTTAGTCCAAAAGGCATAACAACAAATTCATAGTGCCCATACCTGCTTCTGAACGCGGTCTTATAAATGTCCTCATCTTTGATCCTTAGTTGGTGATATCCCGACCTGAGATCAATCTTTGAAAAATACATGGATCCAGATATTTGATCAAATAACTCATCGATTCTCGGTAGTGGATACTTGTTCTTGATAGTGAGATGATTCAACTGTCGATAGTCGATGCATAACCTCATGGATCCATCTTTCTTCTTTACAAATAGCACAGGTGCTCCCCACGGGGAAGTGCTTGGTCTAATAAATCCCTTCTTGAGAAGTTCCATCAATTGCTCCTTCCGCTCCTTGAGTTCGGCAGGGGACATCCTATATGGTGCCTTAGAAACTGGTCCAGCACCAGGGACCAAGTCGATGGTGAAGGCCACTTCTCTTTGTGGAGGTAATCCAGGCAAATCCTCCGGAAACACGTCCGAAAATTCTTGCACAACTGGGATGTCTTCTACCTTAGTCTCCTTAGTCTCCTTAATGGTGACAAATGCAAGGAAAGATACACATCCTTTCCTTATTAGCTTGCTAGCTCGGAGAGCCGAAATAAGCGGTGACTTGCTCCGACTCTTAGGGCTAGAATAGACTAGTTCTGGAAAGTCCTTGAAAGTAACTTTGCTGTTACGGCAATCCACAGTTGCCTGATACCTAGATAACCAGTCTGCTCCCAATATGACATCATATTCCTTTAGGTCTAAACATATGAGGTTGATAAGAAGATTTCTTCCTTTTACCAAGACTGCACAGTTTTGATAATGGTGAGTAATATCGGTTTCGTTCCCGAGAGGAGTAGATAAAAATATTTTCATCCATTCCGGTTCCATAGGTAGTGGGTCAGCAAACTTCTTGGAAATAAAAGAATGTGATGCACCCGTATCAAATAAGACATGTGCAGACTTGGAACAAACTTTCAGTGTACCTTCTACTAGTCCGCCTTCGTCTTGTTCCGCCTCCTTAATAGCTTGGAGACGAGCATTCTTTGTCACCGGGCGCTTTCCGTCACCGGCTTGATCATTGAGTAGGGGACAGTCGGGAATCCGATGATCACGGCTCCCACAACGGAGACACGCTCCAAGTTTCCTCCAACATTCTTCGGCCTTGTGCCCGGCCTTATCACAGTGCTTACATACCACCTTAGAAGGTGTAGTGGTGATGAAGAAAGGTTTGGTCTTCTTGAACTTTTGCTCCTGGAAGGGAGTACTTCCATTACTTGGCCTCTTCTTGAAATTGGGTTTGAAGGTGCTGGAGCTAGTAACATTCTCCTTCTTGTCTTTCCCACGGATCCTATCAGATAATTCCGTGGCATCTTCTAGTAATTGGGCTCGTCGAACCATCTCTGAATAGACCTGTATGTCCATCGGTGCCAGTTGTGTGATATACTGGGGCCTGAGCCCATTAAGAAATCTTCGAACTTTCATGTTCTCAGTACTAACTAAGTGTTTAGCATACCGAGACAGCCTTGAGAACTGCGCTTCATATTCAGCCACCGACAAAGATCGTTGCTTAAGTGCGGCGAATTCAGCGGCTTTCTTCTCTTGAACTTGATCTGAGAAATATTTATTGTTGAAATGTTCAACAAACTCATCCCAAGTGACTTGTCCTTGATTTAACGTAGCTTCTACCGACTCCCACCAACAGCGGGCGTCCCTTTCTAATTGGAAAGTTGCTAGCAGGACCTTCTCTTGATCCGTGCATTGCATAACCCGAAAGATCCGTTCAGTTTCCCGGATCCAGTGTTCGGCATCGTCCGGATTAGTAGATCCTACGAACCTTGGAGGATTCATGTTCTTAAAGCCTTGGTGGAGATTTCCGGCTCCACGTAGTGCACCTCCTTGTGCCACTTGTTGAAGTGCCTGGGTCATGCCTTGAAGAGTGCGTTGCATGTTGCGCCATTGAGCACGTTCGGCAGCCATTATCCTACAATTACAATAGCTATTAGTATGTGATTGCGTTTAAAGGCTTTTAATTCTATTTTGACTTTAACCCTTGGTTCTACCCAATCTCACTGGTTAGAGGTTCAGACTTATCCTTGGACTTGGGTTTCCTAGGAATTGAATACCCTAGGCTCTGATACCACAAAAACTATCACGCCCCGAGCGCAGAAGATACCCGGAGACGCGTGACGAGTTTATATCGATCATGTCAATCAGAGTATTAGTGTATTCGACGCCAAATCAGAGATGCGCAAGAGTAAAGATAACCCAATCCTTTTATTCCTTCACAAAAGTATTTCTAATACAATCCCTTGAAAATGCTAAACTTAATACAAAGAAAAGTACAAAATTGACTCAAGAAAATATAGAAAAGACAAGACTAGTTGACGCTTTGAGAAGCTCTAATCTCTTTCACTCTTGACCTTCCCAGTCCGATTGAGTCTCGTCGTCGGACTTACCTGAAAAGTAGAGAAACACTGAGTGAGCGAACGCTCTGTAGGAAATTATATCTCAAGAACTAGCAATGGGTTTAAGTAATTACAATTTATCACATGTAAATGTAATATGGCTATGCGTGTAGAAATAACTAATCAATAGAATAACACGTCGTGTAAAACTTCCAAGTAAGAGATATCCAAGAGAGATTTATAGAATATTGGCTATTTCACGCAAGTACTTTGCCCGTGTCGGGCCACGCTAGTAAAGTCACGCAAGTCGAGTCACGCATGCAAGAAAGAGAGAGTGTGTGTGTGGAATGCCAAAGATCAAGAGAGACAAGTACTTCGGTGCAATGCTAGACACCGTGATCATTACAACTCCCATGGGCACTAGTACTTTTGGGTGCTCCTCCCAGGACCAGATCGGGCCCTTATATGCACAGAATTAAAGATAGATCTAGACATCCACTTTATTCGTATAGCCAATATGGAATTTCAAAGAAAAAGCTTGTGGAAATTCAAGATAGAGTAGAGTTCAAAATTGAACTTGATGTATAAGGACGATAATGACGATATAAACACGAGTATCGATAAAACTGGGTGGAGTTGGTTCCCTAATTGGGTACCATGACAATTAAGTGTCCATTTATAGATGGTCATGTCATTTGATATAGAATTGAGGTCCACAAGAACATCATAACAATGGCATGATTTCCACATCCCATTAAGAATATTCTCATGATATCCACATAGCATATCATGAGGGCCGGTATACCATGTTTCTATAGAGTGACATGGCAAAATAGTGCAATAGGTTTTTATGGTACAACCAGCTCAGTCGGCCTTGAGGGAATCCAATGCTACGAGGAGACTTACGGAGGTCCCAATGACTAACTTGCCAGTCCAAAGGAACGGAATGTCCAATGGAGAGCTCGTATGTCACCGAGAGTTAGTGGGTAATGCGATAAATCACCGTGAAACATGGGACTATACTCACGGAATGGAATATAGTGCCGATATATATATATATATATATAATTATATATACGAAACCCTCGGTTTACAGAAAGCAGTATAAAATAATCACACAGGAAATCAACGACTTAACCTAAGTCACTATTTAATAAATTAACGCCCTTCACTGGGTCGTGTCTTTTCAATTTGACGACTTCTGAAACAGTCGTCCATCATATACTTCTGTTATGCTGAGATTTTTCCTTAATTCTGTATTTTCCATAAAACGCGCCTTAGTCAGGGGCGTTATTTCATAAAGAAACGACATGCACTGTACCGTTAATTACCTTGTTCAGAATTTTAATAACTCCTAGATATTTCAGGGAAATAACGACTTATTCTAAGTCTTTAATTTAAATTAGCGCCCTGGGGTGGGGCGTCACTTTCATAAAAGATGACCTACTAAGGGTCGTTAATTCATTACTTTCCAGAATTTAACATGAACAGTGTAATTTTCAGGATAATAAATTTTTAGGAAACAAGGTACATGGTCAAGGCAAGAAAATTATCAGGATTCAATACTTATGATCATGCATTAAATTGGATTCAGGGTTTCATAGATCTTAAATTTTAAACATGGGTATTTATTAATTATGTGGAATTGACGACTCTTCTGTCAGTCGTCAAAACTTGAATTAGCGCCCTAGAGAGGGTCGCCTCTTTCCAAAATTTCATAGAAAACCTCGAAAACACAGTGAAACCATATGCATGAATCAATATATGTTAACAACATGATTATATAAAAGTTTGAGCTACAATTCTTGAGAAAACCTACCTGATGATGATCTGGATGAAAATACGTGAAGGATGTGAAGAGAAAATGATACTCTGTTCTAAACAGAGTCTTCTGGGAAAACGATGTTGATGAAGAACCCACGTTCTTTGACTAGACAAGAGAGTTACTACTTGCTGCAGGCAACCTATAGAAGAAGAAGATGATGTTGCAGACAACCTGCACAAGGAAGATGAAGGACATTAATATTCTTCATAATCCATGACGAAAGGCAGAGGAAGAAGAACCACCTGTTCTTCACGTACGAGACAGCAACAGAACACCTTTGACCAAAATAGCTAATAGGTTCGACTGACAGGGGTATTTATAGGGTTTCAGGAATCCCTTAGGGTTAGAATTTGATTAGAACTCTAGTTTCCTTGATATAGTCCTTACCATAGTCAATCGAACACGTAGCAATCCTAAAACTTACCCTGGATAGTCTCCTGGTTCGAATGGAACACAATTACAATTAACGCCTTAGGTTAGGGCGTGCATTTTAATTGACATCTTGACCTGTACCGTTTCTTCTGTAATTCGCGCCCAAGAAGAGGGCGTTTCTTTCTCTTTCCTTTTATTCGTTTTGGCCGTTTTGAAATTTGACGACCTTTGGTATAGGCGTCACTTTTTGAATTAACGCCTCAGATGAAGGCGTTTCTTATTTAAATCATGCCTTGTTGAGAGGCGTTATTTACATTTGACTTATTATTTATTCATTTTGGTTCTTATCATTTACTTACTTAAATTTTCTTGAAATCTTCTTTTTATTTTACCAGGGTTGCTACACGTGACTTGGGACTCCAGCTCACGATCGTCCCTAAGCGAGGGAAGACGTGGGACCGGGCGCGGTTGAGAAACCGGCCGTGTCACGCCCCGAGCGCGGAAGATACCCGGAGACGCGTGATGAGTTTATATCGATCATGTCAATCAGAGTATTAGTGTATTCGACGCCAAATCAGAGATGCGCAAGAGTAAAGATAACCCAATCCTTTTATTCATTCACAAAAGTATTTCTAATACAATCCCTTGAAAATGCTAAACTTAATAAAAAGAAAAGTACAAAATTGACTCAAGAAAATATAGAAAAGACAAGACTAGTTGACGCTTTGAGAAGCTCTAATCTCTTTCACTCTTGACCTTCCCAGTCCGATTGAGTCTCGTCATCGGACTTACCTGAAAAGTAGAGAAACACTGAGTGGGCGAACGCTCAGTAGGAAATTATATCTCAAGAACTAGCAATGGGTTTAAGTAATTACAATTTATCACATGTAAATGTAATATGGCTATGCATGTAGAAATAACTAATCAATAGAATAACACGTCGTGTAAAACTTCCAAGCAAGAGATATCCAAGAGAGATTTATAGAATATTGGCTATTTCACGCAAGTACTTTGCCCGTGTCGGGCCACGCTAGTAAAGTCACGCAAGTCGAGTCACGTATGCAAGAAAGAGAGAGTGTGTGTGTGGAATGCCAAAGATCAAGAGAGACAAGTACTTCGGTGCAATGCTAGACACCGTGATCATTACAACTCCCATGGGCACTAGTACTTTTGGGTGATCCTCCCAGGACCAGATCGGGCCCTTATATGCACAGCATTAAAGATAGATCTAGACATCCACTTTATTCGTATAGCCAATATGGAATTTCAAAGAAAAAGCTTGTGGAAATTCAAGATAGAGTAGAGTTCAAAATTGAACTTGATGTATAAGGAGGATAATGACGATATAAACACGAGTATCGATAAAACTGGGTGGAGTTGGTTCCCTAATTGGGTACCATGACAATTAAGTGTCCATATATAGATGGTCATGTCATTTGATATAGAATTGAGGTCCACAAGAACATCATAACAATGGCATGATTTCCACATCCCATTAAGAATATTCTCATGATATCCACATAGCATATCATGAGGGCTGGTATACCATGTTTCTATAGAGTGACATGGCAAAATAGTGCAATAGGTTTTTATGGTACAACCAGCTCAGTCGGCCTTGAGGGAATCCAAGACTACGAGGAGACTTACGGAGGTCCCAATGACTAACTTGCCAGTCCAAAGGAACGGAATGTCCAATGGAGAGCTCGTATGTCACCGAGAGTTAGTGGGTAATGCGATAAATCACCGTGAAACATGAGACTATACTCACGGAATGGAATATAGTGCCGATATATATATATATATATATATATATATATATATATATATATATATATATATATATATATATATATATACGAAACCCTCGGTTCACAGAAAGCAGTATAAAATAATCACACAGGAAATCAGCGACTTAACCTAAGTCACTATTTAATAAATTAACGCCCTTCACTGGGTCGTGTCTTTTCAATTTGACGACTTCTGAAACAGTCGTCCATCATATACTTCTGTTATGCTGAGATTTTTCCTTAATTCTGTATTTTCAATAAAACGTGCCTTAGTCAGGGGCGTTATTTCATAAAGAAACGACATGCACTGTGCCGTTAATTACCTTGTTCAGAAGTTTAATAACTCCTAGATATTTCAGGGAAATAACGACTTATTCTAAGTCTTTAATTTAAATTAACGCCCTGGGGTGGGGCGTCACTTTCATAAAAGACGACCTTCTAAGGGTCGTTAATTCATTGTTTTCCAGAATTTAACATGAACAGTGTAATTTTCAGGATAATAAAATTTCAGGAAACAAGGTACATGGTCAAGGCAAGAAAATTATCAGGATTCAATACTTATGATCATGCATTAAATTGGATTCAGGGTTTCAAAGATCTTAAATTTTAAACATGGGTATTTATTAATTATGTGGAATTGACGACTCTTCTGTCAGTCGTCAGAACTTGAATTAGCGCCCTAGAGAGGGTCGCCTCTTTCCAAAATTTCACAGAAAACCTCGAAAACTCAGTGAAACCATATGCATGAATCAATATATGTTAACATCATGATTATATAAAAGTTTGAGCTACAATTCTTGAGAAAACCTACCTGATGATGATCTGCATGAAAATACGTGAAGGATGTGAAGAGAAAACGATACTCTGTTCTAAACAGAGTCTTCTGGGAAAACGATGTTGATGAAGAACCCACGTTCTTCGGCTACTCGTATTGTTGCTACTCGTATTAATTCCCTGCTACCATCGTCGTCTTCCTCCTGTTGTTGCACCTTGCTGTCGTGAACCGAGGAAAGAGAGCTTATCGTTTTCCTCTCTCCGTGTTGTAGCTACCGTGCCGTGAAGGAAAGCTGCTGCGTCTTCCTTCTACTCATTCCTCTGCCGTGCTCATATCCTTCCTGATGCAGGACAGACACGTGACCTGGGACTCTAGCTCACGATCGTTTCTAAGCGAGGGAAGACGTGGGACCGGGCGCGGTTGAGAAACCGGCCGGCCTTTCCGCGTTAACTCGGATCGAGTCACGGGACGGTACACTCACTCACTCTCGCAGCGCTGATAACAATATATCAAGCTAGGAACCTACACTCGCAGCGGCATTCAAATATATACGAATTGAGCAAAATGCGATAAGAGAGAGGGGGCGAGTTTACCTCGACGCTCCGGGCGTGGGGAAGACGGTCCCGGCCAAGATAGTAACTCCTGGTTAAACAATTATTACAATAATTACAGAAATGGTTTCTACTGCCCACTCCACGCAGGGAGGTAACGGGCTACACATGGGGCCCGGGAGGACCGAACTTGGGTTGACGGGTAGCGTTTTGATGTAGCTTCAGCGGCACGCGTATTCACGAACGTGGGGCCCACGTGTTCATCGGCGGGTCCGAGTGGGCCCAGAGTGGTACCGCTGTGACGTTGGCTCCTGGAGAGGCGCTCCCTGGGATGGCGGCACGCTGGTTCGCCTCGTGGGAGGCGAGTCGGGTCCGGTCTCACTTGTTGACCGTGCTCCCCACGGATCTGAAGTTGCTATTTTACAGCGCGCGACCCGGCGAGATCTACTGTTGTGATCACTCCCAACGTCGGATTGACGCACAAGAGGTATCGTCGGAAAGCTATTTTAAAATGCTTCGATCTATGGCCAGATAAATAATTTTGAATTTCTCGGATCTGGCCTTAATCAATTTTACAAGTTGCTGTTGAATATGACCTGAAATCTCAGGATAGAACTAAGTTTTCCTAAGAGTTGGCATTGACCGTGTCTCAAACCTCAGATCTGGAACTTGATCTCTTCATGAAAGTTGTAGAGGTGGAAACAAGGAAGACGGGGATAATTTGTAGTTGACTTTTGGTGGAGGTTTCCATTTGTTGGTGATTTTATACTGACTGGGGGTCAGATCTGGACTGCACAGGACAGAACAGATTTGGGAAAAGACAGCAATTTTTAAAAAGACAAAACGGACTTTCAAAATTACAAAAAAATTCGTGGATGATGGGGGTGGTGGATAGAACTCCCAATAAATTTTGGGATTCAAACAAATAAGAAGAAGTGGGTCGAAAAGGGGAAACTCAGGGTTGCTATGACAGGATCTGAACAGAAGACATAACTGAAAGGTGAAAATACACGAAAATAAAAAAATAGCAAACGAAAGGTAAATGACGGGATTTGTTTTGTGGAGGCTGGGGTGGACGTGGATGACTCACCCTCCAAGTTTGGACTCGATCTGAGCTCTTGATGGAGAGATAAAATTAGAGCTTTTAGGATCTATCCTAATGTAGACAGAACTCCGATGTTGATGACGGCGGCGCGATGGCGGTGCGATGGCGGCGGCGGCGGCCCAAAGTCGCATCCAGCAGAGGTTCGAGATCTTGGAGTCACACCAAGATGAGGGCTTCATACCCTAGAATGGCAGAAATCCATCTGCAAGAGGGGAGGAGAGACACAAGGGGTGCCCTTGGGCTTGCTCTTGGCGAAAATGCTTAATTCCTCATTAATTTCTCTAATGACACTATATATAGGCTTATATAGAGAATGGAAAGGAGTGGGGGGATGGGAATTTCATGGGAGAGTGGGGATTTTCTTCCCCATATGGTCAAATGACCAAATTAAATAAAAAATACAACATGGGATAAACTATATTATAAGGGGGAAGCATCTTGGACTTTGCTTGGTCCAATTTTGAATTTTTTTCCACCTTGTCCCCTTGAATGGTCAAGCATCTAGAAGCCCACCTTGGACCTTTGACCAGCCTCACATGGGACCCTAAGGCTTAGGTGGACCAATGGGGAAAGAGATGGGGGCCCCTGCTGGACCTACGAGACTTTTACATAAAAGCCCAAACATCCTTGGGGAATGACAAATTGGCTTATAAAGCCTTACAATTGCAAACCTACTTCCCATGGATATAAATGCAAAAAAAGGACTCAAATGCAAAAAATAAAAAGTAAGTGGTCTTGCTTTGATGTCCCCATCAATTCTCCCCGGGTGGGAAGAACTCGACCCCGTCGAGTAAGGGGGGTGGCTGCTCGAGTAGCTCCGGAGGATGCGTCACCGAACTTGGAAGCGCGGAGTATGCTCCACTCCAAGTAATCGACACCTGCTCATCCCGTATAGATTCGATATGCACAAGCTGCTGGGAGGAGGCTAGAGGTGGACACTCCGGGGTGGGGTCACTCTTAAATGAAGGAAGGCGGCTCGAAGACTCACTAGGAATCACCGTTTGTCCCTTATGTGATTAGATCCGATATGAAGTAGAACCGATCCCAATGTCTGACAAGTCGCACTCGAAAGGGACTAACACGCGAGCGTACAAAACCGACTCGACTCGATGTATGCACAGACACACGACAGACAGACACACGATAGACAAACGAAACAAAGACTCACAAGGACCCTAAACAAACCTAATGTTAGTCTGACCCGTACATGGGTGACGGCGGACCAGGACATCCGAATATGTGCCATGCTTGCATCTTATGTACCCGAAGGTTGGTGGTATGGGAAACACCTAGACGCCCAAGTATGACCCAGTCATGCATGAACGGCCCTTTGGATTTGGGAGACTTGAGAGGGCTAGGAGAGCCGGGTGTGGATGAACCGGGTGTGGGTGTATCGAGATTGGGCTTGGTGGATATAGATGACCCGGCCCGTGGGGTAGGGGTGTGGTAGTGGACTTCCTCGAAGAAATGAAGTATATATGGAGGGTCAAGAGGCCCACTAGGGAATGGGTCAAAGGGATCAAAGAAGGTATGACCCCTTGTGGTGGGTTCCCACAAGTCACGGTCCCATGTATGGAAGTCTTGAAGGTGTGTATGGTCACCTTCATACATTGTGGTAGATGGGACGGTGATCATATGTAGGAAATAAGATTCCTCCCTCGGGCAAAAGGGTATGAAGTCGGGCTCGGCCGACATAGGGAGGAATAAGAGAATCTCTATGGTGACACAACCCACGGTGCACATGGAGGTAATGGACCCTAAGGCCGGATGGGTGAAGCTAAGACTAGTGGGTTGGTCGAAGCCTCGAGCCAATGAGTGCGTCAGCTTCCATTGCGAATCTAATCCCACAATAAGGTCATCCAAGGTGTCAACATGGTGACTAGACCGGAATGTGGTATGGAATGAGTTGACCGGCACTAATGGTAGGTTGGGGTCCATTGATGGATAAGGAGGCGGGACCAAGTCATCCTTGAGCCAACTAAGAAGTGGCTCGGCTATGAAAAGCATACCTGTTAGAAACACGGGTGGCTCGGAATGAAGTGGCTCCAAATGAGATGGTTCCAAATAAAGATCGGAAGTAGATGGTGGTGGCATTGGAGCTCTCGTGGGTGGTGAAAAAGCAGGTGTCCTTTCCATCCTATCTAACCAATCCGAAAGCATTTTCTTGATTTCATCTAAGGTGCGGGTTGGAGTAGGGGCCTCGGGGTAGACTCACTCCTCATCTCTCGGCTTGGGGATGGGCCAAGGCTCGGCTATCGGTGGGGCTTCTTGCCTCCGACTATATCCCACTTGGTTGGAGGTGAGGGTGTGGGGTAGACTGGAGGTGCGACCCACTTGTTTGGAGATAATTTGGCAGGGTTGGCTGGAGGTGACTGGTTGGGACTGGTTGGAGGGGACCGGTTGGGGAGCGTAGACCTTCCTAAGTTCTCTCTTCATGTCCCACCATGATTCGAGGGGCCATTGCCTCCTAACCTGCCTTAAGCCTTCGATGGTTCTCCATTTTTCGGCAGCCCGGTCATGAAGCCTATCCTTGGCAAAATAGAATTGTTCAGCCTCGAGACATGGGATAGCAGGCAAAGTATTTTTCCATGGCGGCTTCCCAACGTAGGTAATCGCCCGGGTCGTTGGAGCCATAAAAATCTGAGGCTTCGGGCCTACAGAAGTGGAGAGGATGGTTTCCCAACCCATGGGTGGGCCAACGGTCAGATCGCCTGGGCGACCAAGATTCCATTGGGAATGGAGAATTACAAGGCGGACATGCCGACACACGGAGACAAGACACTAGACACAACGACAATGCAAGTTGGAATGCACTAACTAATGCACACTAAGGACCCTAGACGTAAACCAAGACTTGGTACGTGGCGGAGTTAATCGATCCGAAGATCACTCGCGCAAGTGTGCGGCCTTCCCGATAGGCGTAGCCTAACGTTCGGACAACACCTTTTGATATACCGATTAATGGTATGCAAATGAGACACTTAGACCGACTTAGACTCCTAGACTTAAACGACACTTTTTTTATGTTTTTGTTAAGCAATGACTAATGACTACCCTAGACTCAACTGGCGCTCTGATACCAAATTGATGCGGGACAGACACGCGACCTGGGACTCTAGCTCGCGATCGTCCCTAAGCGAGGGAAGACGTGTGACCGGGCGCGGTTGAGAAATTGGCCGTGAGTCTCGGGTATCGGCCTTTCTGCGTTAACTTGGATCGAGTCACGGGACGGTACACTCACTCACTCTCACAGCGGTGATAACAATATATCAAGCTAGGAACCTACACTCGCAGCGACATTCAAATATATACGAATTGAGCAAAATGCGATAAGAGAGAGGGGGCGAGTTTACCTCCACGCTCCGGGCGTGGGGAAGACGATCCCGGTCAAGACAGTAACTCCCGGTTAAATAATTATTACAATAATTACAAAAATGGTTTCTACTACCCACTCCACGCAGGGAGGTAACGGGCTACAAATGGGGCCCGGGAGGACCGAACTTGGGTTGATGGGCAGCGTTTTGATGTAGCTTCAGCGGCACGCGTATTCACGAACGTGGGGCCCACGTGTTCATCGGCGGGTCCGAGTGGGCCCGGAGTGGTACCGCTGTGACATTGGCTCCTGGAGAGGCGCTCCCTAGGACGGCGGCACGCTGGTTCGCCTCGTGGGAGGCGAGTCGGCTCCGGTCTCACTTGTTGACCGTGCTGCCCACGGATCTGAAGTTGCTGTTTTACAGCGCGTGACCCTGCGAGATCTTCTACTGCGATCACTCCCAATGTCGGATCGACGCACAAGAGGTATCGTCAGAAAGCTATTTAAAAATGCTTCGATCTATGGCCAGAGAAATAATTTTGAATTTCTCGAATCTGGCCTTAATTGATTTTACAAGTTGCTGTTGAATAGGACCCAAAATCTCAGGATAGAACTACGTTTTCCTGAGAGTTGGCATTGACCGTGCCTCAAACCTCAGATCTGGAACTTGGTCTCTGCATGAAAGTTGTAGAGGTGGAAACAAGGAAGACGGGGATAATTTTTAGTTGACTTTTGGTGGAGGTTTCGATTTTTGGGGATTTTATACTGACTGGGGGTCGGATCTGGACTGCACAGGACAGAACAGATTTAGGAAAAGACAACAATTTTTAAAAATACAAAACGGACTTTTAAAATTACAAGAAAATTCCTGGATGATGGGGGTGGTGGATAGAACTCCCAATAAATTTGGGGATTCAAACAAATAAGAAGAAGTGGGTCGAAGAGGGGAAACTCAGGGTTGCTGTGACAGGATCTGAACAGAAGACAGAACTGGAAGGTGGAAATACACGAAAATGGAAAAATAGCAAACGAAAGGTAAATGACGGGATGTTTTTTGTGGAGGCTGGGTGGACGTGGATGACTCACCCTCCAAGTTTGGACTCGATCTGAGCTCTTGATGGAGAGCTAAAATTAGAGCTTTGAGTATCTATCTTGATGTAGATAGAACTCCGATGTTGATGACGGCGGCACGATGGCGGCGGCCGAAAGTCGCATCCAGCAGAGGTTAGAGGTCTTGGAGTCACACCAAGATGAGGGCTTCACACCCTAGAATGGCAGAAATCCATCTGCAAGAGGGGAGGAGAGACACAAGGGGTGCCCTTGGGCTTGCTCTTGGCAAAAATGCTTAATTCCTCATTAATTTCTCTAATGACACTATACATAGGCTTATACAGAGAATGGAAAGGGGTGGGGGATAGAAATTTCATGGGAGAGAGGGGATTTTCTTCCCCATGTGGTCAAATGACCAAATTAAATAAAAAATACAACATGGGATAAACTATATTATAAGGGGGAAGCATCTTGGACTTTGCTTGGTCCAATTTTGAATTTTCTTCCACCTTGTCCCCTTGAATGGTCAAGCATCTAGAAGCCCACTTTGGACCTTTGACCAGCCGCACATGGGACCCTAAGGCTTAGGTGGACCAATGGGGAAAGAGATGGGGGCCCCTGCTGGACCTACGGGACTTTTACATAAAAACCCAAACATCCTTGGGGAATGACAAATTGGCTTATAAAGCCTTACAATTGTAAACCTACTTCCAATGTATATAAATACAAATAAAAGGACTCAAATGTAAAAAATAAAAAGTAAGTGGTCTTGCTCTGATGTCCCCATCACTTCCTGTTAGCGACGAAAAGAAGCCCCTGCTTCTTCCATCGTAATCGTTGCTACCATCTACTTCTACTCAAGGTGCTGCTGCGGTTATCTGTTCAAGTGCCATTGCTGCCGTAGCATGCCTCTCTCCCTCTCTTGCCATAGCTGCAGTTGCTGCTGCTATTACTCTTATTGTCTTCTTCGTCCATCGTCTAGAAACAAGTCAAGAAGGTTGGTGTTCTCAAGTCACGAAGCCCAACCTATTAATCACTGTAATATCATGCATATAGGTCATATAACATGATACCATGATTTTTGTTTAAGTACCTGATAGTTTTTACTGTGTTTTTATAAATAGCGACCACGACCTGGGCGCCTATTCAATAAACGCCCACGCAAACAGTCGCTAGTTTCTGAGTGCAATTAAATAAATACGACTTGTTAAAATTTAATAATTAAGTAACCTGATGTTAAAATTAATGCATGAACATATTTTTAGATTCCTCATATTTTCCTCTACCTGTTCATTTCTTCACTTTCCTGTTTTGATAAATTGAAAATACCATGTGTCTGTGATTGTACCTGCCCGATGCGTAGCATCAGACAAATAATGGGCGACCGATACATAGTCGCTATTTAAATAATGAACGCCCTCACACAAAGGCGCTAATTTGTAAATAACCAGTGAAAGGAGAAAATATTGAAAATTGTGAATTGACGACCGAGATCAGGGCGTCATTTAAAGAATGAACGCCACTATACACCGTCGCTAATTCAAATCATAAATATTAATTTCTGGAAAATCCTAGAATTAACGCCTTATATAGTGTCGTTAATTTCCATGATATTCATGAAAATTCTGATATAAATTCTGATTGAATGACCTTTTAGAAGGTCGCTATTTCATTAAATAGTGCCTTCACAGATTTATCAGTTTTCTGGCCCATATCGGATCTATGGACACTCTCATCTCACATCCGTAGATGAGGTTTCAATTTTGGTTTCATCGATTGCACACTTAACTCTCGATGATGTTTGAACCCTCCGCGGGATATTCCTTCCTTCGGACTGGTGATTTCATCATAGAGACCTCCGTAAGTCTACGCTAGCCTTGGATTCCCTCAAGACAGCCGAGTAAGTTGTACCCTAAAAACCCATGACATCGTGTCCTATCACGTCACTCTAAAGAAACATGATGCTTTAGCCCTCATAGAGCGCTGTTTGTAGCCTCTTCGAGAAGTCTATTCTCTGTCAGCAATTGGCAACACTGACATGGGCGCCAGAAGGAATTGGCGACCTGTCCAGTGCCGTTATTTTCCTGATATAGCGACCTGAGCCTGTGCACTATTTCATCGAGCCTATAGTGTTCATAGGAATGGGTGACTGTTGACACCCGTTTTTTTACCTTTGAGTTGGCCTATTTTCTTACCTTTATTTATGGTGTCCCAAGGTTGTCCATTACTTATTGGGCCATTTTTTAGATGGTTTTGGGCCTATTTTATGGGTCGCTTTCTCCCTGGCTGGGGTTTCCTCTTATGTTTTCTCGAGTTTAGACGTAGTGAAATTGGGTTCGACTAGGTCTTTGGATTAAGTGGGCCTACTTGCCCCTTATTTGCTCTTTTCAACAATCACCTTAAATAACGGTCTCGCGATAGACCATTTTCACGAAGGTGGCGTTCTGTCGAGTGACCGTTTGCGCTCCCTGCGTCGACCTGTCATTTTCTGAGTCGACCTGTTACTTTTTAAAAATGGTCTCACGATAGACCGTCCCGAGATTGTAGCAGTCTTCCGAGAACCGTTTCCACTTGGCGAGAATGCCCATTTGACTCGGTCAGTGGATAATTAAGTGGATTTATCTTGATTTATCTTTCAACGACCAGAGTAAAAGCGGTCAGGCAATGGACCGTTTAACTAAGTGACGGTCTGTCAAAAGACCGTTTCTACTTGGCGGGAATTCCATTTGACTTGGTCTTTGGATAAATAGGCGCATTTATGTTATTTTTTATTTTCTGCCGGCCAGATGCATAATGGTCATTCGATAGGCCGCTTAGCATATTGGGCGGTCTGTCGATGGACCGTTTCTTTCAACCGAGATTCCTGCGTCGTTGGGCAGTTTCTCTCTCTATCCGTGGTCAAATCCCTTGCTTAATCCATGGATTTCTCCATAGATTCTCAACCAAATCGAGCGCCGTTTGATCCCGATAAAACTTGGGAGTATTATCTCCATTTTATTCAAGATAATCCAAGTCTGATTCCCGTTCAAAAGCCCTCAATTCGAGCTAGGGTTTCAAGGGTCTATAAATATAACCCTTGAGTCATGGCCATGGGGGGGGGGAATCTAAGTCGACGTTGAGGTGCTGTCGCTTTCTTGAGTGAAGCCCAGCCTGGGAGAAAGGCTTTCTTCGCCTTTGGTTCAGGGAGTAGTCTGTTTCTTTCATGTTTTGAGTCATAGCTTAAGTTCTCTTTGGCCATTGTTTTAGTCATTTCTTCATCGTTCTCCCTCATTTTCTGTGCATTTCTTTTTATTGGCATCCTGTCATTTCCACAACCTCCCCTCATTTTTTTTACGCCCCATAGGGGTTAAAAAACCCAACCCCCAGGTATTTCCCTTTTCAATCATGTGTCTTCTTCATAGTTCTCAATTATAGATGCTACACTTTCATAAACTAATTTAGGGTCATTGTTGTCTGTCATTTGTGTTGTTTTGCAGGTCAGCAAGTGCTTAAAATGCCAGGCCCATCCCTCCTGGCCGGTCGGAAGGGGTGGAGGATCAAGTTCTCCGGCTTGGGAGTTGGAAGTTATTGCGGTCCACCTCAGACTGTTCACTTGGGAAAATGGTCTTCTTCAGACCGTCTCTCTGGTGTATGTAGCCGACTGGAAACCGTTTGACTCCGGCGCCTGTGTCTTCTTCCCGCGTACTGTTCTAGTGCCAATAGCGGCCTATCGATCGACCGTTTTCACCTTTCAGTGGTCGTCTCCAGACCATTTTTATCCTATACCGACGCTGCATTTTTTGGAGAGTGTCTTCGTCCTTTCCCCCTTTCCAAGGTACGTAGTGCATCCTCTGATGTGACACGACCTTGGACTTAAGCAAGCAAGCACATTCGCAATCTAAATGGGCTAATTTGGGCCGCCGCTCTCTCGTCGCTCACCCAAGCCCGGGGTAACTTGGCAATGCCAAGGTGAGGTTGAGGGGTTGGGCCCTTGCTGGTAGAGGGCCAGCAAGGCCAAGACTTGATTCCCAATGGATGTGGAAGCCCAAGACAATGGGGCCGACCAAGTGCCAAAGGCACCGGTTTCTCTCTTTTCCCACGGTGATCACTTATAGCACAAGAGCTTAAGGATCGGGCTCTCATTCATGGCCAGCGGAGTTTATGAACTAATATTGAAAGAACAAGCACAAATTAGAGTAAAGTTTGGAGCACTTACTCGACCGGTTTGAAGAAATCGGTCCCGCTCGGAGACGAGGGCGAGCGGGGAAGCGTGGGTTCCCCACACGCCGCGCCGGGGTAGCTTGACCTGTTTAAGCTATTACAACACTACACCCCATGCAAGGGGGGGATCGTGGGGAAGGGAAGATGATAGTTACAATCAAAACTACCTCCACGCAGGGAGGGGCCTTCAGCCGGCCAAGCGGGGTGGGAAAAACTAGGGCTAAAACGATGATGAAGTGAATATGCTGAATCTGCCTTCTCTTGGCAATTGTGGACAGATAGTCGGTACTGTGGCTACAGAACGTGAACAGGAATTTTGCCGAGGGCGAGACCAGTGGGAAAATATTTGTTACTGGAACTGGAGTGCCTCTGAATTTTGCCGAATTCTTCTGGGGTCGCTGCTGGCCTGGGCAGGAGCTCGAACATGGACGCTGATTCTCGGACTGACAGCAATTGGTTACTAACAGCAGGAATAAGAGGTTGCCTCGGCCGCTCCTGAACTCTGAATCAGGTACCGCCAGAGCCGCTGGAACTGTGGACGAGTCTTCTTTGCAACAGAACTAACGGGGAAGCGGAAAGATGCCGGAGAAGATCAGGGGACCCAAAAAAGTGAGTGGGGGTCGGTGCAGACTATGGGAAGTAGAGTCGCATGCCTGAGGAATAAAATTCGTAACTTCTGGTACCAGATGCCGAACGGAGTTCCGCTTCTTGATTCTGAAAATAGACAGGAAGGGGAAGAACTTTGTAGAAGATCTCGTGGCCTGATTCCTCCGGGGTTTGTCGTGGTAAAGCTTTCTCTCCGGATCAGGATCTCTGCAGAGCTAGCCCCTGGTTTCCAACCGCTGGTTGCAGAGGATGCCCCGACAGTTCCCGAACTCAGAATCGAGCACCGTCAGAGTCGTTGGAATCTTGGACGAGTCCTCTTCGCAGAAAAACTGATAGAGAAACCAACCGATGTCGGAGAAGATCAGGGAACGCAGAACAATGGCCACTGGTCGAAGCAGACTGTGGGCAGCAGGGCCGCGTAGCTGAGGGAGAAAAAAGATAACTCCTGCCACAGGATGCCGAACGGAACTCCGCTTCGTGATTCTGAAAGTAGACAGGAGGAAAAAGAACTTTACAGAAGAGCTCTTGGGATGATTCCTCCGAGGTTCGTCGTGGCAGAGCTTCTAATCCGGTTCTGGTACTCAGCCGGGGCAGCTCTGCGCAGTTGTGGGAGAATGGACCTCCTGGACGGCTCGGAGATCGGAAGAAGATGAAACCACTTCTGTTGCGAAGGACACTGGTAGACGCTTCCGACGATAGCTCTTGGGTCTTCAAACTAGTCCGGAGGAAGTCGTGGTGGCCGTTGCAAGTTTCTAGTTCATCTGTAACCTCTGGACAGCAAACTGCAACTTCGAAGTAGCTTCCAATGACCAAGAAAGAAGAAGGGGAAGGGGGTAGATGAGTGTGGGAGTGACCCCTGGTTGTAAGGGGGTCTTGGAGGGGGTGTTCTAAGGTGTGGGAGGTGGAGAATAAGGTTTGGAAGAGGGTCCAATAGATGGTGATAGTGGGGGCTGCGAATTTGGTTGGAATGGAGAGAGGGAAAGGATATTCGAAAATAGGTTTAAGGGTGGGGTTAATTTTTTGTCTTGGGAATGGGGGGGTTGTGTTGGGGAAGGGAAGGGGTGCTTGGGGTAGTGGGAAGGGTGTTTGGGAAAGTGGGAGGGGTAGTTGGAGGTTGGATGGTGAGGAGAGGATTGGTGGAGGGGGTCTTAGGAAGGGGTGGAGTATTGATGAGGGTTGTGGGGAATGGGAAGAGGCTTAAATGGGGTAGGTGGGGAGTGGAGGTGGTTGGGAAGGGAGGAGAGAGAAGAAAATTCTAATTTGGGTGTTGAGGAGAGAGAAAGTGGAGTGAAAAAGAGAGATTAAGAGAGGGAAGGGTGGGGAATCTCTCCCCTAGGGCTTCTCACCCCAAAAATGGAATCTCTCCACTAGATAAGAAGTGTAAACTCCCAAAATGGCAAGTTTTTTCATTCATTGTTTCATTAAGTTGAAATGGGGGAATGGGGTCCTATATATAGGAAACCCACATTTCTACAAAAGTCCCTGACAATTGACTTAATGATAAATAACCGAGGGGGTAGGGGAGAGCCCTTGGGCCAAGCCCAATGAGTTGGGCCCAATAGCTAACTAGACAACCTAATGACACTCAAACTTAGGGAAATGAACACAAGACCTAGGAACATGACTTAAATAAAAGGGAAAATACATCAAATGACTCAAATAAAAATTACATAGGACTCAAAATTAAATGACTAGACCATGACGGATGCAACCGGGACGCGGAGACGAGCTGTGAACGTGGGCATGGGAGGTGATGTCCCCATCATCCTCCTTTGCATTATATATCTTGGTGGTGATCACAACTTGAAAGCATGTGTGGATGTTTGATTTCATTGCTTTTGTGTGTCCTTCTATGATTAATTGACGTCATATCAGTCATATTCACACACACTCCCACAGTCCATTCCTTCTTTTCCTTTAGATTAGAAGTAGAACTTATCTACATCCATTTTTTGGCGGTCACAGTGGGATGCCTTATGCCTATCGTGCTTCTGATCTTGCTGACCTACTCCTCTGTCATTGTTTGAGTCATTTTGGGTCCCCACGGATTGTCCATTTTTGTATCCCGCCATTTTTTGTTCTCTGAGTTGACTGTGTTCCTCTGTGGGCCGTTTCTGGTCTCCAGCGGTCGGTTGATGGACCGCCTCTTTCTATCTCAGGTACGTCTGTCCCCGCTTAGTTCCTATCGTTTGCTTTCTGCGTTTGTTATTTGTTGCGGTCCTATAAGGGCCGTTTCATGCAGGTGACGGTCGTTCATCAGACCGCTTCTATCATTCAGGTGCGTGCTTGACCATCCCTGTTACTGTTCATGACGCGGGACGAATCCCGGTCGGAGGCTAGGACCTACGGCCAACAAATTTGTGAGCAACCACGCCTAGACGAAAAGACTACCACACACGCGACAAGCGAACTGAACACGGGCAAAGAAGTGACGGCTAGGCGAGCAGCGGCTTGAGGGTCATCGGACACGGTCCGAGCAGCGAGGAGGATGGTGGAGACCACCCGGGGAGGCTAGGATGGGGCGCCGGATGCAATCGAGCAGACCGGTACCGAGGGAACCGGATCAAGTGTACGCTCTTCTCACCGACAGCAAGTCACTCTATTTTAGTGGAACATGTGGGATCGAGCACTCATCTCACCGACGCGACATAGGAATCAATACTAAACAAGCAGGAATGGAGTGGCAACCGAACGTACCTAGCTGTCCGAAGGATCGGCTCCGGTCGGAGACGTGGGAGCGCCGGGGAGCGTTCGCACCCGGCTATCACGCCGCGTCGGTGAAGCTTTCGGTCGATCCTGCTTATACAACCATAAAATAAACCACTCCACACAGGGAGGGGGAACTCGGGGATGGGGAAATTAATACATCAACTACCCTCACGTAGGATGGGGGAGCAAGGGGAAGGGAACACCGAGGTGCTGATCTGTGAGCAGTCTTGCTGGGATGAAGCCGATCGTCCTGCACGGTACGCTGAGTACAGACATCCGAATCGAGTTCCGTTGGTGCTCGGATGAAGCCTGGAGAGTTCCGGAGTGTTCCTGAAAATCTGGTGACCTTCTGAGCTTGCTGGAGGGCGGGGCCGACCAGAGAAGGGGACCTACGTGATTCTATCCTGCAGGACAGGTTTGCGCAGTCGCGGTGAATATTACGGTACACTCGCTGTAGATCTCCAAACGAGGCAGGACCAACACGGTTAGATAGCATACAGGAAGGCCTACGTACTCTCAAAAGATGGATTCCATTGGATCACTGAGCCGGGCGTGGTCACAGATGTGGCAAGCTTCACTTTTCTGGGTGAGCATCCAGACAGGGGTGCGATGGCCGTGATGGAAAATTCAGCAAAGAGGTCGGAATGGGACAAAGCCACCTGGGTTGGTTCCAGGACGCCGAGGAGCAAAACTTTGAAGAAGAAGACTTGGCCCGTAGACGAACGGGATGGGTGTGACACGAACTGTAAGTTGGGTGCACACCCTGGGCGGACTGTCTTGCACCTGATCTGTGCAGTCATGGGAGAACAGACGCCACGGCCTGTGCTGAAGTTAGAATGGTGCGAAGAGGACTCGGATATGAACGAACCCACAGAAGGGGGCTCGGGCTGATTCGCACTGTAGACGTCGGTGTTGACTCTTCAAACTAAGCCTTAGTTTCTGCTATAGATCTGTGAGCAGCAGAACAGAGAAATCTTCAATGCCGATGACGAGGACGACGCCGTGGGTTGCCGGGGTCGTCGTGGATGCACCTCGAAGGGGGAGGGTCATGGGATGCAGAGGGGAAGGGAGGCTGCAGGGAGGCTGGGGCGTGGAGGGCTGGGCGCTGTGAACTAGGGTTAGGGTATGGGGGTGTGTGCGCACTTGGATGGGGGAGAGAGGGAGGCCGCGGCTAGGAATTTTTGGTGGAGGGAAAATTGTGTTTTGGTAAGAGGAGGGATTTTAGGAGGGAGAGGATAATAGGAGGGAATTTTAGATGAGATTGGAAGGCTAGGATTTGATTTGGAGTGGGATTAGGAAGGTGATAAGAGAAGGGGAAAGTGGGGTGCGCTTGAATCTCCTAGATAGTAGGAGTTGGGGATTGAGTAGGAGAGAAGATAGGAGGTGATGTGGCAAGTGGGAAAGAAGGCGAAAGAGGGGGCACGTGGCCCAAGGAGGGAGGAGAGAGAGGGGTTTGTGATTTCCCCAAGGAGAGAGAAGGAGAAGGCCGCAAGAGATAGAGAGAGAGAGAAAGGGGTTTACGCAAATAGAAGGGAGGAAGAGAGAGAAAGGCTCACACAATTTCTTTCAACTCAAATTCAAATTCTTCATTAGCTCCAAAATAGAGCCCTTGGCACCCTATTTATAGGAGAAGCCAGGGTTGACACAAGTACATAAATACCCTTGTCAAACACAAAAAGACCATAATATCCTATGTGGTGAACATAAGCTACTAATGACCCATAATTGAGCTAGACCCAAACTGTCCCTTGTTGGGCTTTATAAGATCAGCCCATTAAGGGTTACAACTCACTAAATGACTCTTTTATTGACTCAATTGCTACTAATAGGAGAACTATAAGCAAGAAAAATAAATGGATGCTCCAAGGTGCCTCGCTAGGCCCACCCGGGGTCTTCTGTGGCCTGATGTACCCATCAATTCCCCCGGGCTGGGGAAGAACTCGACTCCGTCGAGTGGGTCGCTGCACTCCTGGCCGGGGTTACTCTCTCTCCAGCACTGCCTCCAAATCTCGTACCCGGAAGCGTAGCCTTAAGACAAGCCAAGCGTGAATGGTGCCGATTCCTTGATGTCTGCTTGCCTAGTGTGAATCCCTTATGCCTGTGCCGCTCTCGGGAATGTGGGCATCTCTCATGGTGAGGGTCTTGCTCCAAGGAATGGTCTGGCTCGAAGCACTCACTGGTTCTTGCTGCCGCTTCCTCGCATGGCACAAGGTCAACCCGATTGAACACGGGCCCCAACTTATATACTCTGGGAATCTCTACCACATAGGCATCGGCGCCTACTCTCCTCACAACCCGGAATGGACCTATCCCCTCGACATCTGCTTGTGGCGGAATCCGAGATGGAAGCCTATCCGCCCGAACCACTACTTGCGACCCTATCTTGAGTTTGAATGGCCGATCTCGCCGCCTAGAACGCTTTGTGCTCACTGATGCTGGCATAGGCTTGGGTTGGTTTGGAGGAACCAGAGTAGCAGACTCACTATCATTTGGGGAACTATGACCTGGACGTACAGGTGTTGGGATAAGCTTGGAGAATATCGGAAGTGGGGATAAAGGAAGATGCTGACTAGCCTCTTGCTGAATGATGGCTAAGGTAGGAGGAGGGAGGGCCTGGATGACGATGGTTTCCCCTTTATGCAAGAAAGTGCAAAGATTGGCGCGACCAAAGTACTGGATGTCTACGTCATACATCCAAGGTCGACCAAGAAGAACGCCACAGTTGTCCATGGAGAGCACATCACACCAGGCAATCTCATTGTACCCACTGAACTGAAGGGGAACGGGGCAAATCATGTCAATGGATCGGGATGTGCCATCGACCCATCTGACTTCATAAGGCTGTGGGTGAAAGAAGATTGGAAGTCCTGTACGATCAACACATTCAGAGGAGACAAGGTTGACCGCACTGCCGGAATCAAGGAGGACTACATATGGCTGGCCTCTAATCATAGTCATAGTGTTACAGAGACCATTCCGGCGCCAATCCGAAGAGGTAGTAGATGGCGGGTGGGTGACGCCATGGGGTATTACAGCCCCAACAGAGATAGGCGGGTGGGGAGGCTCCTCCTCAATATTGTTGGTCCCCTGAAATAGGTCAATCAATGACTGCTCTGGGGTGTACTCGACGGTCTCCTCTCCCACCAAATGTTGACACGGATGCTCGACCTGCTCCTCAATGACAAGGCTAGATAGGCCACGGTTGGGACAGTGACTCGCAAAATGACCAAAGCATCCGCACTGATAGCAGGCATTTCTAGCGGCCTGTGGTGGAGGAGGGGAACTTCCAACAATACCTTTTCCCTTGTCATCCCATCTAGGAGGTGGAGCTATGGGGGCTTGTTGTGGGCCCAGGTTCCCGCTAGGCCAGGGAAGTGGTGGCCGAGTAACGATGGGAGGAGGAATGGTAGGAGCCGCAGTGTGTCTCGGAGTGGGGTGAGTGATGCTCCCAGGGCGGGTGACAACTTGCTGGGGATCAGTCAACCGCGGGGATGAAGCATGGGGTATGAAATGGAACCTTTCAGTGTCGCGAGCTACCTGATATGCATGTTCCAGGATGGTAACCTCGCATAAGTGAAGCTCCCATCGAATATAGGGGGTCAGCCCCTTGCAAAAGCGGGAGAGGGTGACCGCGGTATCCTCTTGGATGCCGCATCGGAGAAGGTAGCTATCAAAAGCTTCAATATACTCGGCGACAGTCTTCCCATCTTGAGTGAGACTATGCCACTCATCCAGGAGATCCTGATAGTAAGTTGGCGGGAGATACTTTTGGTGGAGAGCAACCTTCATTTGATTCCATGTTTCTATGGGGTTCTCTCTCCAGAGGTTCCTAAGGCTCTCAACGTTAAGCCAGTACGTCTTTGCGAGACCTTGAAGCTTGTACTTGGCATAACGCACCTTCCTCTCGTCGGGCATGGGATACCACTCAAAATACTGATCTAGGGATGTCTCCAAATCAAGATAGACTTGGGGTTTGTGGGACCCCTTAAAAGTGGGAGCATCCATCTTGATCATCCTATGGAGGGGGTCCTCTAAAGGACCTCGAGGACGCCGATCTAGACCCTCCATGGGAGGTCGCCCTCTAGGAGCCTGGCGGGGGTAATCCTCCTCGTCCTCATCATCGGGGTATAGGTTGGGTTGGGGGTACCCCTCGGGCTGAGCTTCCTCTATACGGGCCAAATGGGTATCATGGCGGTCCAATCTAGTGACGATGGCATCCATGCGTCTCCCAAGTTGCCAAAATTGATCAAGGAGAGTATCGAGTAGGGACGAGTCTCCTCCCGTCATAGGAGGGTTGGATCATGGGTGTTGTCCTTGAAGAGACTCACCGGGGGGTAAGAGAGGTTTGTCCTTGACTGGGCCGCTGGTGCTGTCCCAAGAGGGACTCTCCGGGGGGAAGGGATGACTAGCCTTGGACTGCCATGGGTGGCTACCCTGAGGGTTGATAGGGAGCACCGTTGCGGGTGGACATGAAGGATCACGGATCTGGGGGCAAGGTTGACAACACGGAGCGATCTAAGGCCTAGGACTCGACACGCAATGGAAAGTCGAAGAACTTTCTCTGATACCAAAAATGACGCAGGACGAATCCCGGTCGGAGGCTAGGACCTACGGCTAGCAAATTCATGAGCAACCACGCCTAGACGAAAAGACTACAACACACGCGACAAGCGAACTCAACACGGGCAATGAAGTGATGGCTAGGTGAGCAGCGGCTCGAGGGGCGTCGAACATGGTCCGAGCAGCGAGGAGGATGGTGGAGACCACCCGGGGAGGCTAGGATGGGGCACCGAATGCAACAGGGCAGATCAGTATCGAGGGAACCTGATCAAGTGTACGCTCTTCTCATCGGCACCAAGTCACTCTATTTTAGTGGAACATGTGGGATCGAGCACTCATCTCACCGGCGTGACATAGGAATCAATACTAAACAAGCAGGAATGGAGTGGCAACCGAACGTACCTAGCCGTCCGAAGGATCGGCTCCGGTCGGAGACGTGGGCGCGCCGGGGAGCGTGTGCACCCGGCTATCACGCTACGTCGATGAAGCTTTCGGTCGATCCTACTTATACAACCACAAAATAAACCACTCCACGCAGGGAGGGGGAACTCGGGGATGGGGCAATTAATGCATCAAGTACCCTCACGCAGGAGGGGGGAGCAAGGGGAAGGGAACACCGAGTTGCTGATCTGCCAGCAGTCCTGCTGGGATGAAGCCGATTGTCCTGCACGGTACGCAGAGTACAGACGTCCGAATGGAGTGCCGTCAGCACTCAGACGAATCTTGGGGAGTGCCGGAGTGTTCCTGAAAATCCGATGACGTTCCGAGGTCGCTGGAGGGCAGGGCCGACCGGAGAAGGGGACCTATGCGATTCTATCCTGCAGGACAGGTTTGCGCAGTCGCGGTGCAGACGGCGGTACACTCGCTGTAGATCTCCAAATGAGGCGGCACCAACACAGTTGGATAGTAGACAGAAAGGCCTATGTTCCCTCAAAAGATGGCCGCCATTGGATCACCGATCCGGGCGTGGTCTCAGATGTGGCAAGCTTCGGTTTTCTGGGGGAGTAGCCAGATAGGGGTGCGATGGCCATGGTGGAAATTACAGCACGACGGTCAGAATGTGACAAAGCCACCTGGGTTTTTTCCAGGACACCGAGGGGCACAACTTTAAAGAAGAAGACTCGGCCCGTAGACTGATGGGTTGGGCGTGACACGAACTGTAAGGTGGGTGCACACCCTGGGTGGACTGTCTTGCACCTGATCTGCGCAGTCACGGGAGGACGGACGCCACGACCTGTGCCGAAGTTGGAATGGTAAGAAACCACCTCTGGTGCGAAGAGGACTTGGAGTCAAACGAACCCACAGAAGGGGGCTTGGGCTGATTCACACTGTAGACGTCGGTGTCGACTCTGCAAACTAAGTCTTAGTTTCTGCTACAGATCTTTGAGCAGCAGAACAGAGAAATCTTTAATGCCGATGATGAGGACGACGCCGTGGGTTGCCGGGGTCGCCGTGGAAGCACCTGGAAGGGGGAGGGTCGTGGGATGCAGAGGGGAGGGGTGGCTGCAGGGAGGCTGGGCCGTGGAGAGCTGGGCGGTGCGAACTATGGTTAGGGTATGGGGGTGTGTGCGCACTTGGATGGGGGAGAGAGGGAGGCCGCGGCTAGGAATTTTTGGTGGAGGGAAAATTGTGTTTTGGTAAGAGGAGGGATTTTAGGAGGGAGAGGATAATAGGAGGGAATTTTAGATGAGATTGGAAGGCTAGGATTTGATTTGGAGTGGGATTAGGAAGGTGATAAGAGAAGGGGAAAGTGGGGTGCGCTAGAATCTCCTAGATAGTAGGAGTTGGGGATTGAGTAGGAGAGAAGATAGAGGTGATGTGGCAAGTGGGAAAGAAGGCGGAAGAGGGGGCACGTGGCCCAAGGAGGGAGGAGAGAGAGGGGTTTGTGATTTCCCCAAGGAGAGAGAGGGAGAAGGCCGCAAGAGAGAGAGAGAGAGAGAGAGAGAGAGAGAGAGAGAGAGAGAGAGAGAAAGGGGTTTGCGCAAATAGAAGAGAGGACGAGAGAGAAAGGCTCACACAATTTCTTTTAACTCAAAATCAAATTCTTCATTAGCTGCAAAATAGAGCCCTTGGCACCCTATTTATAGGAGAAGCCAGGGTTGACACAAGTACATAATTACCCTTGTTAAACACAAAAAGACCATAATATCCTATGTGGTGAACATAAGCTACTAATGACCCATAACCGAGCTACACCCAAATTGTCCCTTGTTGGGCTTTATAAGATCAGCCCATTAAGGGTTACAACTCACTAAATGACTCTTTTATTAACACAATTGCTACTAATAGGAGAACTATAAGCAAGAAAAATAAATGGATGCTCCAAGGTGCCTCGCTAGGCCCACCCGGGGTCTTCTGTGGCCTGATGTCCCCATCAGTTCAGTTTAGTCTGTCATTTGTGTTTGCTACTCCCTAGTTAGTTGCGGTCTTCTCAGGACCGTCTCACTCCCTATACGGTCTCCCATCAGACCGCTATTTCATTACACTACACCCCGAGATTCACACTTGTGCTTTGCTTTCCATCATTTTTGCTGCTTGTGTTGGGTGCTATTTTATCTCCCCCTGGTTATCATTCATGTTCATACCATACTTGCCATACTTATATCATTGTTTGATCGTTGTTTGTTAATTTTTAGGCTAGAGTTTCCATGCACTCCGGTGCGCATAGGATCATACATTCCTATCATAGTAGTTGCATACCTACCGTGGTTGGGGATCCTCTCGCCTCCATATTCCTTGGAGTCGACTAGGTGATCATATCCGGGACCTCCGTAAACCCCCGTGAGCCGTGAATTCCCACACGGATGCCGGGCAGGTTGTACCTTTGCCACCTCATGTTTAGGTTGCATCTGTGAGGGAGAGTGTACACATAGAGTCAGCCATGTCCCCAAATCCACTCCCATTTAGGATTCCTATTTTGGAGAGAACTCTGATCTAATTCAAATCATTAAGGTTCAAAAGGGGAAAAACAAGTTAAAATTTTTCATGCATCATCATAACTTGATTGACTTTGGTTGCCTCTTATCTCCTCTTTTGTTTGTGCATTTTTTTTCAGTCATCCTATTAGGCGTGCTTATTGTTTATGTTATCATCTTTGTGTTAGGTACCTCTTTGCATGTGGAGTTGTTTTCCGTTCATAGGATCTTCTCCTAGGAACAACCCTTCCTTCGTTTCCTATCTCAATCCCCTATTTGACTCCACCACGTCATCTTATGACTTTTCTCAATCCCATGAGGACTCTCTTCCTCAGGGCCTCCTAGAGGACCCACCCAGGGTCATTGGTCAGGGGTCTGCCCCTCCACTATCCACTGCCATTGATGGTGGTCAACCCTCCCTTTTCCATCCTCCTACTCAAGGTTCCACCGTTCAGATCCTCCAGATGATGGCCCAGCTGTATCCGGCCCAGCTTCAGGTTCTTCGGCAAGCCTTACAGGGGTCAGATGCCACACCATCTTCTATGTCGCAGAAGGGTATCGCTGCCACCTCTGCTTCCCAGTCCATGGTTAATGGGCCCGAAGCTTCCTCTGCCGCCCCAATTGAGTTAACCCCGGTCCAGCCCAGGGTTCTTCGTTTTTCAAATCTAGAGGCGGGCCAGTCTTCTAACTCGGCCCATCAAGCTCTTGACAGAGGGAAGGCCGGGCTCCTTCCATTTTCTCAGATGGACCCTTATGGGCCCATTCCACCAATGCCACAGGCCCTTGCGGGTTCGGTTGACCTTCTGCGCCCTCAGGCTGGGGCCGCTCACTTGACTTACTCGGGTATGGGTCCTTCCTTGGCCCAGTATCCCTCTTATGGGCTTCCATCTTCATCTACTTACCCTTCGGCTCCTCACGCCGGGTACGCTCCCCTTGCTTTACCCCCTCCATCCCGAGAGCGGGATCTCCTCGATAAGTGGGCTACCGTGCAGCAATAGCTTGACCTCCTCCAAAAGTGGGTCGGCCGACAGTCTTTGGCTGATGTCCCAGTTCCAAGCTTCCATAACATTCATTTTCCCTCTCAATCGGAGCTCCCCATGTACCGAAAATATGATGGGAATAGTAATCCCTACATCCATGTGAGGGACTTCTTATATGACTCAGCACAGTTCCAGTACGACGATCACCTCATGGCGTATCTATTCCGACGCTCATTAGATGGGGTCGCCCTAGAGTGGTTCTATGCATTGCCGCTGGAGGACGCGAAGAACTTTAAGGTGGTGAAGGAGAAATTTATTCAGAGATTTCAAGACTGGGTCGGCCCGGAATACTCATTCACTGATCTTGTGGCCGAAAAGATGAAGATTGACGAAGATTTTTCAACCTATGCTGACAGATGGAGGCAGATGGCTGCCCGTGTGCCCGGTCATATCCCGGAGGAGGAGAAGGTTAAGCTCGTCATTTCCAATGCCACCCCTACCTTCAGAAACATTTTGGCCATGAACGATATTGCTAACATGCACCAGTTGTACAGTAGGGCCAGGTTCATCCAGACCCAGTTAAAGGATTCCCCTATTCACACCCTCTTCGAACCCCAGAAGCCCAAGTACACCAAGAAGCCCCAGGGGCCAGTCACCGAGGGGATCCAGACAAATGAACAGGTGCAGGCCATCAATTTCCAATCCACCAACCAACCCGCTCCACCTCGCTTCAAGCAGCCTCCCCGTAACCCTCAGTTCACCACTCCACCAAATGCACAACCATCCTTCCCCACTCCCCAACAGCAGCAACAGCCACCGCATGTCACGCCCCGAGTGCGGAAGATACTCGGGGTCGTGGCCAACATATATAGAACCATTCAATCAAAGCAGTATGTAATTTTTTTTTTGACAGAAGACAGAGTGCGCAAAAGACTAAATACTGACTAAGATTTTATTTATAAAATGA
Source organism: Amorphophallus konjac (assembly GCA_022559845.1). Lineage (NCBI taxonomy): Eukaryota > Viridiplantae > Streptophyta > Magnoliopsida > Alismatales > Araceae > Amorphophallus > Amorphophallus konjac. Next base: position 240,103,491 of record CM040120.1, read on the forward strand.
TACCAATGTCCAAGATGACAATTATCCGATTAACCAATTGGTGACAAGTCTATTCCATGACATTCATTATTCAAATCTACATACTAGTCTACAATCCTTAACAAGCTTCAATCAACTAGACTAACATAATTGGAAGTACAAAGGGGACTCAAGTAAATCAAAAGACACGACTAGCTGACTAAAGATGATCGGTGATTCTATCACTCTTCACTCGGTCTCATTCCCATTCATGTGGATGTCGCTATCCGAATTACCAGAAAAATGTTAGAATGAACTGGATGAGCGAATCGCTCAGTAGGAATTACATCTCAAGTTCAAGCAATCTTTAAGTACATTACATATTACGTGCAATGCAGGTATAAAAATGCATGATGATCAAGTAAGAAAATCAGGTATACAGGTATATCTATGCATGATGAACGAGTAAGAGATCAAGAACTGTATAGAGAGAGTATCGCGTGATTTCAAGTATATGACAAACATGATATCAAGAACTTTATAAATGTCGATACAACTTTCCAGGCAAGCAAGAATTCATGTTCAAGCAAGTAGAATCATGTTCTAGCAAGTAAAGTTTATGTTCAAGCAAGTAATATCAAGTACGTGTTACTGGAATTGGCTATTTCAATCAAGCAAGTACTTTGCCCTTTTTCGGGCCACACAAGTCGAGTATTGCCCATTCTGGGCCACATAAGTCAAGTCAAGCAAGTAGTGTCACGAGAAAGTAAGTGTGGAATGTCTCAAGTCAAGCAAGTATTTCGGTGCAATGCTTAAACACCGTGATCATTCAACTCCCATGGGCACATGTACTTTCGGGCGCTCCTCCCAGGACCAGATCGGGCCCTATATGCATAACATTTCATGTATTTCTTTTGACATCCACTCTCATTTATAGTCAATACGGAATTTCATGGGTTGACCATTGTAAGATATACATAAGGTAGATTGTCATGGAATAGAGTTCAAAGGCATATATCATGCAGGAAATAAGATAGGGTTATATCGGGATAAGTTAGGAGATGTGAACGCATAAAATTGCACGTCCATATGTCCCGCTAAGCTCTGCGTTAATGTCAAAGTCAAAGGAAGAAGACCCGGAGAGACTGGCCATCCAGGGCTCCGGGAAGATACTACCGCCCGACAAATCCCCGCATTTGCATGGGCGCACTAAAAGACCGAGAAGTCACAGGATGTCCTCCTGAATTAACACACTGCTAGGGACCCTCCCTCGGGCCCCTAACGGTGAAGAAATATCCCAAAGAATGCATGGCTTCAAGCTACTTAAGCAAGGGCCTGAGGCCCTTCAGCGGCACGGCCCTTCAGCCTCCAGCGGCACGGGCCTGAGGCCCCTCAGCGGCACGACCATGAGCCCCCAGCGGCACGGCCCTTCAGCCTTTCAGCGGCACGGCCATGTGGCCCTCCAGCGGCACGGCCGTCTGGCCCTTCAGCGGCACGCTTCATGCAGGGTTTCACCAAGTCTATACATTCATGCCTGAAGTCTGTACAGGCTCATGTATGCTCACAGTGCGAAGTCTGTACAGAGTTCTGGCAAACGCGAAGTCTATACATCCGAGCTCCAAGTCTGTACACTGGCTCGCTGCATCAAACGAAGTTTGTACAGCCATCAGCCAAAGTCTATACGTTGGTGAAGTCTGTACATCCACCAGTTCAACTGCCAAAGTCTAGACACTGGTGAAGTATGTACATCCACCAGTTCAACTGCCAAAGTCTATACACTGGTGAAGTATGTACATCCACCAGTTCAACCGCCAAAGTCCGCACATTGGCGAAGTCTATACATCTGCCGGTTGAGCTTCCAAGTCTATACACCGGCCCCTGCAAGTCTATACATTGCAGCACAATTGAAGTCTGTATAGCCTTTGCTTTGCCAAAGTCTATATATTGATGAAGTCTGTACACCGCTTTTGACGCAAGCCCCTGCAAGTCTATACATTGCAGCTGAGCTGAAGTCTGTACAGCCTTTGCTCTGCCAAAGTATGGACATTGTAAACTCTCAAGTCTGTACATCGTCCAGTTGCCTTGCCAAAGTCTATACACTCATGAGGCAAGTCTGTACAGGGTTCAGACACGAGGTCTATACACTCATGAGGCAAGTCTGTACAGAGTTCAGACACAAAGTCTATACACTCGTTACCAAGTTTGATCGCCAGCGGCATAGTCTTGGCTCCTTCAGCGGCAAGGCCTTTGGCCCTTCAGCGGCACGGTCTGGGGAGCCTCCCCCCCAACGGCGCACTACAGCAAGCTGCCGGTGGCACAACGTTGAAGTCTGTACAGAGTTCGTACAAACACGAAGTCTGTACACTCACATGGCAAGTCTGTACATCGTCCGTGCCTTGCCAAAGTCTGTACTCTCACTTACCAAGCCTGTCTCCCAGCGGCACGGCCTCAAGCTTCCCAACGGCACAGGCCTCCTTGCCCTCAACGCCCTGCGCCCTTTCTCTAGCGGTACAACGCTGAAAGCCTCCCGATGGCACGCACCGGCAGAAGATACAACGGTCAATAGGCGGACCCATTGGTGCACAGTCCAGCCACTTCAAAGCTAGCTAGCGCCTGTCTTCGTGTCACCTTCTAGCTGGAGGAAGAGAGATCTTCGCCTGACGAGGAAGATACTGAAGTCAACCTCGGATGGCAGTGCCATCATGAGGCGACCTCGTCAACCGCCCGCATATAAAAGGCCCCCCACAGACAGAAAGGGGGAGGATGGATTTCTGCTAGCGGAAGAAACACAGAAAGAGAAGAGAGGATCTTCGTGCGAAGAAGCTCGTTCGAGGCAAGGGAGAAGAGAAGAAGAAGGTTGAGGAAATGTAGGAAGAAGAGAGGAGTGTTGCATGTAGTAGAGGGGGGAAGGAATGGAGGAAAGGGAATGGTTACCCTTCCTCGTTCCGGCCCTCTCTCCAACTTTTTTTTTCTATGCTTTGTTTTCTTCCCTCCATTTGTTCAGGGATGCATTGTATGATGTGTGGTCTTCGGGCCATGATTCCCTTTTCTTTATCATTATGAATCTTCCATGAATGAAATAGTGTTTGGTTCTGCTCCTTACTGCATTTGTCATCTTCTTCTCGCCGGTCTCTTGTGGTTTTGCTTTCTCTTCCCTCAACCTCCCAACTCCTGTTCTACTTGATTTCCCGTAGTGCTGGTTTATGCAGTCAATAGGGTTTGCTCCTGGCTTGATAGGGTATGGCCAGCCTCGTCCCTCTTCAATGGCTCTCCATTGCACAACAACCCTTGGTATCCCCTTTTATCCCGGGTATGTGGGAGCCCATTCTCTTTGATACATTGGAGTCACTTGATGCCCAGAGCATCCTCCTTTGCCCTCCCTCGGGACCAGTGGCATGCCCACACACCCTTAAGCTCTCAGTCACTCTACCACTCAGCCCCCCCCAGCGGTACGCCTCCCCCATTTGGCTGTTCGGCGGTACAGCCTTCCTTGAGTCTGCCTGGCGGCACACTCTCCTTAGGGCCATTCAGCGATGCACCCTTTCTCTTCTTGTCAGCGGCACACTTCCCTTCCTTGGCCGCCCAGCGGCACACCCTTGAACTGTCAGCCCGGTACTCCTTGGCCACCACCTCCCCGGTATACTCATAGCTTGCATCAGTCTACTGGTTCCTTGTTCGTTGTTTTCTCTGAGTTTTCCGAGGTTTCCCTAAAGGCGGCTGCTCAGGCACCCTCCTCAGATGTTGGTTCATGCCACCCCCGTGGGCATGTTCCTTGTTATTCCTTTACCTCCCGGGTCAGGGGGAGGTGCTGCCGAATTTTTGCCAGGAATAACAATCAATCTAAAAAAGATGAAAAGAAGCGGCAAACATATGGACTGAGCAACAGTGAAAACATTCTAATCAACTAAAAGAACTATGCAAGATTCAAGGAGCTGAACTGAACAAGACTTTAAGCACTGCATTGCTAAAAATATGACTTGGGACTCAACCTCATGACATGAAAAATGAGAGCTTAACCATCTAAGATGCTTCACCCTGAGCTGAACAAGAAGCCCTCCCTTGAGTCCTGGCCACCCCTTTAGCGGCACACTCTGCCTGATTTCGTCTGCCACTTTTCTAGCGGTATACTCCCTTTTACCTTCAGCAGCACATCTTCTATCCTCCAGCGGTACGCTCCTCTTTGGCCCTCTAGCGGCGCACTCCCCCAGTTCCTTTCCCAGCGGTACGCCCCCCTCTTGCCCTCCGAGCGGTACGCATCCTCCCAGCGGCATTGCATTATTTGAGCTGAAGTCTGTACAGCCTGTGCATGAAGTCTGCACACTGTCTGGTCGCATACACTTATAAGTCTATACATTGGCAGTTCTACCTACGTTGCACTCATAAGTCTGTACGTTATGAACTCTCAAGTCTGTACAGACCTCGCTTTTCTCAAGTCTGTACATCGTCTAGTTGCCTTGGCTAAGTCTACACGGTGATTATCTGCTCACGCATCATTCCTTTGGCAAGTCCATACATTGTGAAAGTCTATACATTCCTCACTGGCTTGCTTCATGCACCAAGTCTGCACATTCCTTTCTAAAGTCTGTACGTTGCATCGCATGAAGTCTACACATTCCACGCTAGCGAAGTCTGCCTAAGTCTATACATTGCTCCTTCATGCATTGCATTAAGTCTGCACATCGTGTGCATCATGCTGCCAAGTCCACACGGCCATTGTGCCGCTGGCCAAGTCTATACATTGTCTGTTGCACAACAGCAAGTCTGTACAATCCTTGTGGCTTGTTCACGCACTCCACCCTTCACCCTTCAGCGGTACGCCCTTCTTCAGTCTAGCGGTACGCCCCCACTCTTCCCAGCGGTACACCCTAGCCTCTGTCATCTCCCCTATGAATACACATATGCATGCAATAAAAAGGGAGGGGGGGGGCTACATGATAAAAGGAATGATGAATAGTAATAACAATAGTGAGATAAAGGGAGTGGCCTCAACCAAGACGACAACAAGGGAAAATAATAACAAAGAAAGGGTAATGTCAATAAACAAACGAGAATAACAAGTGTCGACGACCATCGTGAATACAACAATATGGTAGCAGTCTCTCCTTCCTGGATTCCGAACCCGGGGATATTACTGATGCCCCCCGTAAGCTAGAAGTCACTCTCGGGAATTCTCTCTCTTGTCATGGTGACCGCCCAGCCTTATTTCGGGCTGATAATTCATAAGAGTCCCCTCCCTCGTCGTGATTTGATTTGCCTCCCTGCATTAAAATTGCCGTCCCTCGGCAAACATTTGTACGGATTCGTCTTCCGGGTTATCGTCTCGTTTTCCATGTGAACTTGTGTTTAAACATGAAATGGTCCATCAGTGACCGACATGACCCGAGTATTCAGGCCCCTGCCTCGGGCTCACCGCATAACCCGACGGGTGGTTTCCTTCCCGCGTTAATCAGTATTTCTTGCGACCGTGGAGGCCTTATTTCTAGCAATTAATCAAGGGTATTCCCCTCTCCGAGGGGATGTAAATGACGTTGTGGCCTTTATGGCACAACGGGTCTCAGTCCCGACCCGAACCACACAATCGCCTGACTGAGTTGGATCGAGTGCACCATGGGTTCTCCGGAGCCCGAACAGATCGTCACTTTGTGACTGGCACGCCCACGCACTTAATAAAACTAACAAACGGAAAAACGAAAAGGGCGAAGATCTCTCTTGAAATTAAGTGCGTCCACAAGTCTGGCACGCCCGGTGGGACTGGATCACCCTTTATCTTTTTGCCAGAACCAAGGGCTCCATGGCCCCTTTCTTGTAATACTGATTCCCTAATTTGCAAATGCAGGTTGTGTTACGGACATCCAGATGGCTCTCACTTTCGGCCACCAACCCGTCGAGAGTCACGTGCGGAACGGCTACATGGCCGTCCCTCTCACCTTCGGGAGCTTCCCTCCCTCAGTTGGCTTCCCCAACTTTATGGGAGTGGCCTTCACTCACCTGTTAGACGTGGAAGCGTCTGACGGAATCAAGAACGACGCCTCCATCCAGGGGGCCACCGAAGTTTCTGCCAGCCGACCAATGGCCGAATCCCCCAAGGCTGCCCCTATGAAGATATTGGGCTGCAACGTGCACCATGTGCACGAAGCCACCGGCCCATCTCGCCCAGGCTCGGCTTCCCATCAGAGAAGGCTCCGGAGGAGTCATGCAACCACATCATCCCGAGGCCGGGTCTCCGGCACCGGCAAGTCTGCTGTCGTCGGAACGCTCCGGGTGCATCTTTCCGGGCTGCGCTCTGAAGCAATCCCGGATCGCATCGTACCCGCTGTTCTAGTGCGTAACTCCTTCCAGCCACTGGGGAAGATGAAGGGCAGGATGACACTCGCAGCTCCAGCCACGGTACCACAACACCGACCGGCCCCTAGGCCGACTAAGGGCAAGCAGGCGTGGATTCCCAAGGCGGCCCGGGCCATTTCACCGGCACAGGCGGGACCCAGCACCTTTCGCCCGGCAAGGGCTCAACAAGCAAACCGGGTCAAGACATCGACCCCCGTCTATCAGCCGGCATCGACCACACTGACCCCACCAGAGAATACCCGCCGTTGACACCACCGACGTCACTACCAGGCTGCCCGTGAGGAGCCTGCAGCCTACATGCCTGTTACTGTCAACAGGGCCACACCACCGGCTTCTCCTCCCGATCAAGACTGGGAAGGGGTGGAGTAGGCCATGAGAAACTATCTGCGGGGCCCGGGGAGCACTCCCCTGGGTCGTCAGAGATTGATGGGGGCAGTGGCCTCGGCATTTGAAGAAGAAGAAGCCCGACCCGTGCCTAGTGCCGAGTCGAGTAACGGCTCCGAGGAGCACTATCAGTCCCCGCCAAGGGAAGAGGTGAGGCCGCGGGGGTCGGTCTTTGACAGATTGGTCTTCCCAGGAAGGCCGTCAAGGAGAGCAACAAGAAAAGGCAGGGACATAAGGGTCTACACTTGCAATATGGCAGGAGTGTCCGGCCGGTACGGGGCCTTACCGACCAAGCCCGAAGAAATGGCCAGACTTGCGGCAAGGCCAGGACCTCTCACCAGAAGAAGGAAGGCAGCAACCGAAAAGACACAAGCTCACATTGAAGGAACTGTCTACGGGGAATAGTCGACGGCCCTGGCCACCAATGTCATTACTGAAGGTACCACAGGAGGACCATCCACTTCCACCGAGGAGGCGCCAGCCGAAGAAAGAGGGGGCACCCCCAGCCTCTCAATGAGTGACCCCGCTGTATTGCTCATGATGCATCAATATCAAAGAGAGATCGAGTTGCTAAAAAAGTAGTTGACCGACAGAGCGGCTCAACCCTCAATGTCCGGGCAAATCGAAGTACTACCAGAGACCCCTGGGGGTAACGGTCAGGCCTCGGAAGCTTCTCCACAGGCGACGGTGTCTCCGCCGATCTCCGGCTACACAGGGGGCATACCCCTGCACCAGCCACAGCACATAACTCCGGCCCCGCCGCCGAACCTAACGTTCCAGGGATCCACCATTGCGCCTCAGGCGATAGTGTTAACGACGCCACTGGCGCAACCGGCTCATTTCTACCCGAACCCGGTGGACCCGGCGACGGTGAACAGACTCATGTTGGAACAGATGATAGACATGAAGCTGGCAGAGAGGGGCGATAGTGATTGCACGCCCTTTGATGTGTATCGGGTACCTTATCCGGCACACTATGTTGCAAGGAGGCTCCCGGTCGGCATCACCAAACCGCCGAAATTTGAAAAGTTTAATGGGCAAGGGTCTCCCAGGGAGCACATTGCCTACTATGTGAATATTATGGGGGATTTAGCTGCAGATGAAGCCTATCTTCTCAAATTCTTTGGCTCAACACTTACCGGGCTTGCTTTCGAATGGTACTCGAGCCTGCCCGCTGGGTCCATTGTAGACTGGCCCGACATGCAGAAGAAATTTAAAGAAAGGTTCTACATAGCTGAACGGGAGGTCACCGTGGCAGAACTCTACGCCATAAAGAAAAGAAATGATGAGTCGGCACTCGACTACATAAAGAGGTGGAGGAACCTCAGCATGAGATGCAGGCGTCCCCCGCATCAGGAGGACGCAGTGCAAATTTGTAAATAGAACCTGAAGAAAGAAATCCTTGAGAGAATGATCGGTGCGGAAATAAAGTCATTTGACCGCATAAACAATATAGTGGCGGAGATCGAGGCATTCCTTGCTCGATACTCTTCCACTCCAACGGCATCAAGTCAAAGGGCCAGACAAGCCGAGAAGAAGCCGATGCCGCCAGAAGTCCACACATTGGACTTCCAAGCTTTTGAGAAACAGACGGAGAAGGCCAAGGAGACGGCCAACCCACCTCCAGCCAGGGCTACTGAACGACGGGAAGGCCCTTCCCTGCTGGAGAAAATGAGGAATAAGTTGTATTCTTTTCCTCGAGATAAGTCCCGGATCTTGTTTGAATGGGCCACCAGATACAATAAAATTACATTGCCAGAACCAAAGAGGCCTGGCGACATAAAAAGAAAGGATGATCCTCGTTTCTGCCCGTACCACCAGATGCTGGGGCATACTATCGAGGAGTGTTACATCTTCAAGGATGTCATTGAATCCTTGGTGAAGAAGGGAGAACTGGACATGGGGGAGCACAAGGTGGATCCTCTGCAGCAGCATGAGATGCCAAACCTCGGCACTTCTGTTAACATGATCTCTCTTTACTAGCAGCTGCCTGAGGAATGGGCAGAGGCCAGTACAGCTGCAACCTATGAAGCCTTTGTCATGGCACCAGGTCAAGACCAAGGAGGTTGGTAGGCTGCGCCGACGAGGAATAGAAGAAGAAGGCAGGCCCCCCGGCCCACGCCAGAGGTTCATATAAGGGGTGTCACACCTCGACCAGTCCCACCACCTGTGACACCTGTATGGCATGATACAGCCCCCCGGCTAGTCATGAGGCGCTTCACCAACAACAAGAAGAAACATACCCCGATGCGGGTGCACAAAGAGACCAGTCCCGCAGTGGAAAGACTCCAGGCCATTATCGATGGGCTTGAAGAGTATGAGCAGCCCGAAATCCGGCCCGTCGAGCTGAAGGAATATGTCCCCTGGAGGGAGTTCGAGTCACTCGAACTGGCTCCAGAAGCAGAAGCCGAGGCGAAGGAAGAGCCCCTCTTGTGGGGTGAGCCTCCCCAAGGCCAGTTGCCAGCCACTGAAGAAGATAAGAAAAAGAAGAAGAAGAGGCCCAGAAATAAGAAGAAGAGCGGGGTTGTTCTCTCCTGCAACACCCTGTCGGCATTGTTTGACACTGCCCTCTATCTAGGGAAGGAAGAGCAAGAGACACCCATTGAGCCATCAGAAGTGAACCAGGCTGAAGCATCCACCTCCCAGCATGCCACCAGGTCAGGAAGGAAGTGGGGACGCCCTCCTCAAGCCAACCATAACATCCTGCTCAGGGGAGAACAACCATATCACATCCCTGAACCTAGGATCCAAGGCATGGAGATTCCCCCTCCCTCGGGTCTCTACCCCGGAGAGCCGATCGGCCAGAATACCCCTTCATTTATTGAGTTTCTAATGACTCAAGGGGAAAGGCAGTCATGCCCCCGAGAGTCTCGACAGGTCAAAGAAGCAAGTAGCCTCTCGACCCCACCCCTGTCAAGTCCTCCTCTGTCAAGGGAAGAGACTAGCAACATCCCGAACCTTACCGAGTTCATGCAAGAGAAGGCAGAAACCCAACAGGCCCCGCAAGCCCAAGTAATACCTGACCCGGCAAAGGAGACGCCCCCTGAGCCGGTTCCCTAGGCCCAGACTGGGGGCAGGTGTAGCAGAGCCGAAGAGATGAAGTTGCTCGAGGTCCGAGCTGACAACAGAATAGTCAAGCACTTGAAGAAGATCCCAGCCAGGTTTACCATCTAGGAGATTCTGTCTCTGGATGAAGAGACACGGCGGGCCGTCATCGCAGCACTCCAGACGCCAGCTTATGTGGAGGCTTGCCTTACAGAAATGTCACCCGAGGTAGCGGTGGCTTTCACGGAAGAAGATATGCTCCTGCCTACCTGCAGTCACAACAGGCCACTCTACATGAAAGGGCAACTGAATGGGCACCCCATCAATAGGGTATTGATTGACCCTGGGGCGGCAATGAACATACTCCCCTACCGAGTGTACCAAAAGCATTACTTTGATTTGCACTTGATCGAGGTCAAGAATGTCAAGATCGCCGGCTTCAACCAGAAGTGTGAGGTCCCCATGGGGATTGCAGAGTTTATCCTCTCTTTCGGTGATTTCGCGACTAAGGTCCAATTTCATGTGATTAATTCTGGTACCTCCTACAAAGCATTACTCAACCGGCCTTGGCTGCACCAGAACAGGGTCGTGCCGTCTACTTTGCATCAATGCATCAAGTACCCTGGCAACGGGAAGGAGGAGAGAATCTTTGCCGACCTCCACCCTTTTGAGGTGTCCGAGTGCCATCTCTCAGACGCCAACCTGTATCTAGAAAAGCCGAAGCAAGCTCCCCAAGTCACCTTAGACAAGGGAAAGATGAAGGCAGAGCCGGACAGCTGGTTCCCTCCACCGCCGCCAGGATATGTGGCCCCCCATCAAGTAGCATATGTTTCTGGGGCAGAAGGAGTATTCAAAGCGACTCCCCTTTCCATCTACCCCACACCGGGGTTGCCGCACCTCGAAGACTTGCTGGATGACATCAGGGTCCCGTTCGGGATCATCAAGCCTCTCGCAGAAGCTGACTGCCAAGCGGCTGAACCATTGAGGACCTTTGAGGTGCCTAACCCCAGAGGACGGTCCACTATTTTCTATGTGGCTAATGAACACCCGATCAGAGGGGACGATGATTGTAAACTCCTAGACGAACTGCATTACCCACTCGTCCCGATCATGGGACTGCCCGACATGATTGGTCGTGTAGCCAGAATGATCAGGAAACAAGGGGTCCCCTTTCGCCAGCTCTCCAGTCGGAAGGACATGTTCGAGAAGATGTGGAACCCACCAAACCTGGACCGGAGGTTGTTGCAAATCACCCGGCACCCAGGATTAGGTTTCTCATTAGAGGATTCCTACGAAGCCGACGTTATATCGGTCTCGGCTCCGAGCGGCAGCAGCCTCACAGACGCCCAAGGCCCACAGGAAGTGCAAGGTCGGCAGTACCTTAAGCCTTCAGTCGGTGAAGATCAGGACAAGGAGGTATTCTTATGGAAGCCGCCTCCCTGTAAGAACAAGGGGAAGGCCCCGTCCTCCTCTGAGGGAGCGGCCCCGAACGGCTCCAGCGACGGGCCGTCATTGCCTTCGTCGAACACTGATGTAAAAGGCAGAGAGGCAAGTCGAACTCTGGGCCTCCCTCGGTGCGACTCCGCCCTATTTGCCATGTGCTATCAACAGTAGCGAGAAATCGAGATGCTGAAGGCTCGGTTGGCCGAAGTAACCGCACTCATATCTGACTTGATTGGGGGCATCTTTCGCCAGAAGAATATCGGCATGCACCTGCCCCGGGGGGCCACCCTGAACATCCCTACGCACTGGAGAAAGCAGGCCAGAGGCGCAACTGTTTCCCCAGTCAGACGGCCGATCGACCGGAATCCCACATTACAAGAGAGAATGAGGAGGCCCTACTCCTTCCCGAGGAATAAAACCCGGGGGATCTTCGAATGGGCTTGCTACTATGGCAAGGTTACCCTCCTAAGGACCAAGAGGCCGCAAGATGCTCGCAGAAGTGGTGACCCTTTGTTCTGTCCGTACCACCAAATACTGGGTCACTCCATAGAAGACTGCTATGTCTTCAAGGACATTGCTCAGGACTTAATTGAGAAAGATGAGCTTAGAATGGGAGATTACGTGGTAGCCCCACCACGCCCTCATGCGACAGGCAACCCCGAAAGAAATGTCTACATGGTGTCAGTCCAGCACCAGATCTTTGAAGAGGTGCTGGAGAATGGGCAACCCCGGTCACCAGCAGAGAGCCGGCCCCCGGTGTGGCAATCAATTACTTCGGTCCCGGTTGGAGCCGTCTATGATGACTACCAAGAAGACCCCGGAGAGGTTCTTTGTCTCCCCGCACAGGAGAACCCCCCGGAGCCGCAACCTGCAAGCCTGGAACATGGGGACATTAGCGAAGCCTCATTGCCCGATGAGGCGGGGCAGGGTGACGTCTATGGTGTCCTTGAAGCGGAAGACGGCGAAGATCAAGATTTCGTCGACTTATTGCCAGCACCGCCAGAAATTGAAGATGGCGGTCAGGCCATAGTAGATGAGCTTATCAAAATTAACCTGGGCATGGACGGCGACCCCAAGCCGACCTTTCTAAGTGCCCTTCTTCCTCTACAGGAGAGGGGACGGTATATCAAGTTGCTACAAGAGTTCCGGGACTGTTTTGCCTGGAATTATAAGGAGATGCCCGAACTGAGTCCTGGCGTGACTCAACATGTTCTTGCCATCGACCCCAAGGCCGAGCCAGTGAAACAGTCTCCCTGGCGCATGAGACCGGAACTGATACACCAAATTTGTAAAGAAGTCGACAAGCTCATAGATGTCGATTTCATAGCTGAGAACCAGTATACTACCTGGTTGACCAACATTGTGCCAGTGAAGAAGAGAATGGACAGATCAGGATTTGCGTAGATTTTCGCGACCTGAACAAAGCCTGCCCAAAAGATGACTTCCCGGTGCCCATCACTGAAGTGATGATTGACGCAACCACTGGCCACGAGGCCCTGTCCTTCATGGATGGATCATCCGGCTATAACCAAATCTGGATAGCTGAGCACGACCGAATTCATACGGCCTTCCGGTCGCCCAAAGGAATATTCCATTACAAAAGAATGCCCTTCGGCGTCAAAAACGCCGGCGCCACCTACCAGCGGGCGATGACCAAAATATTCGACGAGCTGCTATACAACAAAGTCGAATGCTACATTGACGACTTGGTCGTCAAGATGAAGAAAAGGGAAGATCACCTGAAAGACCTTAGAGTCATCTTCGAGAGGCTCCGGCAGTACGAGCTGAAGATGAACCCGATGAAGTGTGCCTTCGGCGTCTCCAGCGGGAAGTTCCTCGGTTTCATCATCCGATATAGAGGGATCGAGATCGACCCTTTCAAAATAAAAGCCATCCAGGAGCTGCCTCCTACGAAGGATCTAGGAGAGCTAAGATCCATGCAGGGCCGGCTGGCCTACATCCGAAGATTTATTTCCAATTTGTCGGGGCGCTGTCAGCCATTCCACAGATTGATGATGAAGAATGCACCTTTTAACTGGAACCAGGAATGCCAAAAGGCCTTCGATCAGTTGAAGGACTACTTAAGGACACCGCCTGTGCTGGGGGCACCTGTCAAGGGGAGGCCGCTTATTCTATACATAGCCGCCACCGAATGCTCCCTGGGGGCAATGCTCGCTCAGAATAATGATGAAGGGAAGGAGCATGCTCTCTATTATCTCAGCCGGAGGCTAGTGGGGGCAAAAGCAAAATACACCCCGATCGAGAAGGTCTGTCTTGCCCTGGTCTTCACAGTCAAGAAGCTGAGGCATTACATGCTCTCCCATGAAGTGAGCCTGATCTCCAAGGCCGATCCAGTCAAACACATTCTCTCCCAGCCAGTCCTGAAGGGACTTCTCGGCAAATGGGCAGTGCTGCTAATGGAATTTGATATCACCTACGTGCCGCAGAAGGCCGTTAAGGGTCAAGCCGTGGCCGAATTCTTTGCGGCACATCCTGTGCCCGAAGATTCCCCATTGGCTACAGAGCTGCCCGAAGATGAAACGCTGGAGGCGGACCAAGGCCAACAGGTCGCTTGGCAGCTGCACTTCGATGGAGCTTCGAGAACAGAAACGGCCCCGTCCGGACATACAAAAGTACGGGCAGGGGCCGGCATTGTCCTCAAATCCCCCGAGGGAGAAGTATTGCATACATCTTGCTCCATCAATAAACCTTGCACAAATAATGAGGTGGAGTATGAGGCTCTGATTATTGGTCTCCAGGTTGCGTTGCAGATGGAGATTAGAATGCTGCAAGTATTTGGCGATTCGTTACTAGTCGTCAAGCAAGTCCAAGGGCAGTTTGATGTCCGAAAGCCTGAGCTGCTACCTTACCATGGTAAAGCAAAGCGGCTCATGGAACAATTCTACCTTATTGAGATAGGCCATGTTGCCCGGGGAGAAAATGCACAAGCCGACGCACTGGCGAAACTGGCAAGCTCATTAGCAGTCCCGCCTGATGGATCTCTAAGCATCCGAGTGGTGAATCAGCGCCATGTGCCTAGCATGATAGAAGAGCCAGAAGAAGAAGAATTGGAGGTCGCTGCAGCGGAAGCCGTCGGCCTACCTGACTGGAGGGATTCCCTTATGCAATGGTTTAAATACCAGCAATTGCCCAAGCAGAGAGAATAAAAGATCAAGCTGATCAGAACAAAGGACTCTTATGAGATCCGGAACGGGATCCTATTCCGAATTATGGCGGATGCCAAACGGAAAGTACTCCTGCGATGCCTATCCGCGGAGGAAGCTTGGAGGGTCATGAAAGAAGTCCATGCCGGAACAGTAGGTGCACACCAGGCAGGACCAAAAATGAAAATTGAAAGAAGCTTGGCTACTACTGGCCGACCATGTTTGATGACTGCTGCAAGTACGCCGAGTCTTGTCAGAAATGCTAGGAGCATGCCACAGTACCCAGGAGGCCGCCCGTGCCGCTACATCCGACATTGCCCAGCTGGCTGTTCGCCCAGCGGGGAACAGACGTCGTGGGCCCACTACCCGCGTCATCCGTCGGGTGCAAATACATTTTGGCGACAACTGATTACTTCTCCCGTTGGGCAGAAGCCGTTGCTTTGAGAGAAGTGACTGGCGAGATCGTCGCCAGATTCATCCGGCGCAACATCATATTCCGGTTTGGTACGCCAAACCGAATCATCTCAGACAATGGAAGTCACTTCCGCAACCAGAAAGTCTACCGGCTGGCCGAGAAGTACAAGATCGACTGGAGAATGTCAACCCCCTACAACCCACAAGCCAATGGTTTGGCTGAAGCTTTCAACAAGACTCTTTGTACTCTCCTGTCCAAAATTGTTAGTTCTAACAAGAGGGACTGAGAAGAGAAAATGTATGAGGCCCTGTGGGCGTATCGAACTGTATACAAAACTCCGACGGGTTGTTCACCCTTCTCTTTAGTGTACGGCTCAGAGGCACTCGTCCCCATTGAGCTGGAAATACCCTCCCTTCGGGTCGCAATCCAATACGGGCTAGTCCATGAAGAGCAAACAAACGTCGAGCGAAGGCTCAAAGAGCTCTCCGACCTGGAGGGGAAGCGGCTTCACGCCCAGCAGAACATCCAGATCTATCAAGCCCGAATAGCTCGCACTTTCGACAAGCTCGTCAAAGAGCGTGAATTCAAGAAGGGTGACCTCGTTATGGTCAAAAGGAGGGAAGTCATGGCTTCCAACCCCAAGGGCAAGCTGAATGAAAATTGGCTTGGACCCTATGTAATCCAAAAGGTCTATGAAGGCGGGGCATATATGATAGTCGATCATCGGGGGAGGTCCAGTTTCCACCCCTTAATGGTAGGCATCTAAGATTGTATCACGCTCCAATTTCTTCATTCAATGAATAATACATTTACCCGCCCCACGGCGGGCGGATTTGCTTTCAATTGCTTGAATGGTTTGCTTGCAGCCTGTTACGGACCACAAGAGAAGCGACCAAAGGGAACGCACGCATACCAAAAAAAGAGAAGAAAAAAAAAGAGAAGAAAAAGAAAGAAAAGGAAAAGAAAGAGAAGGAAAAGAAAGACAAAAAAAAGGAAAAGAAAGAGAAAAAAAAAGAGAAAAAAAGAGGGAAGAAAAGAAAGAAAAGAAAAAAAAAAGAAAGAAAAGAAGAGGAGGATTCAGCCCCTCCAATAAACGAATCAGCCCTGTCAGCCCTTGACATTCTGTCGGCACTGACGAAAAATACCCCACCCGGACCTTTCGTCCGATATTGGGGCATCAACCCATCTCCTTGCGTTGGCACTCACCCGTATCGATGAATATTCCAATAAACGAATCAGCCCTGTCAGCCCTTGACATTATGTCGGCACTGACGAAAAATACCCCACCCGGACCTTTCGTCCGAGATTGGGGCATCAACCCATCTCCTTGCGTTGGCACTCACCCGTACCGACGAATATTCCAATAAACGAATCAAGCCTGTCAGCCCTTGACATTTTGTCGGCACTGACGAAAAATACCCCACCCGGACCTTTCATCCGAGATTGGGGCATCAACCCATCTCCTTGCGTTGGCACTCACCCGTGCCGACGAATATCCCAATAAATGAATCAACCCTGTCAGCCCTTGACATTCTGTCGGCACTGACGAAGAATACCCCAACCGGACCTTTCACCCGGGATCGGTAAATCAACCCTCCTCCTTGCGTTGGCACTCACCCGTACCAACGAACACACCCTGAGACAAATAAATCACACATGTCATCGGCACTCTATCGGCACAGATAAACAAACCTCTTTTGACCAAGACCTCTCGTCAGGGTCATTGGACGAACAAACTCTTCTCTCCATCCCTTCGGGCGACGAACAACTCCTTCTGACCAATACCTCCCGTCTGGGTTGCCGGATGAACAAACTCTTCTCTCCTCCTCTCCAAAGTCGGATCAACCTACTTGGGTTATACATACCGGTGACATCATTCGACCAAGTCGCTTTATGGACATGGTGGAGTGGTCCCCTCGGCCCTCCTCTGGAAGGGGCGAGCACTCTCCTATGCTCATATGCGGATCTCGTCAGGCTCTCCCCGAATAAACTGTTAACGTGAACTGGCGTTCCATCACATAGCAAGAAAAAGAAAGGGAGGGAAGAAACCGTCCGACACCACACGCATACCATAGACACATGAAATAATTGCACTGTATTCTTTTCAAAATTTTTTTTTTACATCGGCATCAAGGCATACCCCGGTGTTACATGAAAAGAAAGGAATGGAAGGGGAGCCCCGGGCTATTCTAGCCCTCAGAAGATGTCCTCAAAAGGGAGGATCCCGACGCAAGGGAAGCTTATCATCTCACGCAGGTGGCCCTCCTGCGCGTCGAGGCGTTCCAATTCCGTCGTCACAGAGGCCACGGCTGCCTCGGCAGCGGCCAACTCTTCAGCCTCCTGGGCCTTACCCTTCTCTGCCTTGACCAGGTAGGACTCCGCCTGGGCAAGCCAGCCCCGGAGTTTCTCTATCCGGCTCCCCAAGGCGTCGATGTCGGCATTGTACCTGTCCAAGGCTCCTTGATGTTGCTCCCGGCTGTCTCTCCGAACAGCCAGCGCCTCCAGATACTCATCCCTCTGGGCACCGATAGCTGTGAGCTCGGTCGGGGCTAGCGTCTCGAGGAATGCACGATGGTTTACGTACTTCAACAATAAGAGAACACGTCGCGACCATTCTTCCAGTGGGCAGCCCATCATTTGCAACACCTTGGTCAGCTGCTCCACAATAGCTTTCGCGCCCTGGTATGTGAGCGTCGGGTCGGCGACGACCATCGAGCGCAATACCAATAGGGTTTGGCGGACGGGCAGATCCGAGCTCACATGGCCGACCGAAGGGACGACTGGTGGGTCGAAGCTGACTTCGCTGTCCACGGTCACCCACAGCTCTGTGTCGACCACGACCGAGCTACCCGGAAGGGCCACGGACGAAAGGAGGGGTCTCCTGGCCTCCAAAGATGACCCCTGACCAGCCACCACCGCAGGTGAGGGAGAGACCATAACAGAGACGTTCGGCGCCGCCATGATGAGCGGCTGCTCCAACTCCATAGACCGGGCAGGTCCCGAACCCGACGATGCTGCCTCCTCCATCGTAACTAGAGCCTCGGCAGACAAAGTTGCTTCGGCCTCTGCCACCTCGACTGGCAAAGCCTCTATGGCGGGCAGGTCCAGTATCGCTCCCGAGAAGTCTTCATCTCCCCCTACCTGGAATTCCTCCGAATGCTCGTGGAGGATCGCCAATATCTTCCCTAGAAGCCGGGCTTCCTCGGGTATCACCGGCGTCGGGATCGGTGGCAGTGGGATCACCAAATGCGGGATGGCTCCCATCTGTAGAAGAGACGTCAAGGACCCCACGTCTGGCCCCAGAAGCATCTTCAGCCTTTTAGCCGCATGCACATGGAAAGATGAGCTCCACCTGGGGACGGCTTTACGAGCCCGAGATGCATGTGCTCCGTGGGGCGTTGTTGTCACCTGGCCATGTGAAGAGAAGTTAGCCGTTTGCCAAGTGGAATAAATCTTTGAATCTTCAAGAAAGCCCAGCGTATTCCCCTGCTTACCTCGCCCGCCGGCACTATGTTGCTCTCCGGCGTTGCTTCTCCCCGGGCAGCAACTTCAGAAATTGTCTCCACCCGAGTCTCGGCTTCGGGTACCACCGGCACTTGCACTTCGACCTCTGGTGCTATCTCTCCCTCTTCTAGGGCTTCGGTGGCTGGGGTAGAGGTCTCCACGGCTCCTTCAGAAGCACGAGCCTATATTGCCTCGAATAAATCAATAACTCCGAGCGAGAGCTCAGAAGGAAAGAAGGGGAAACTATGCACACACAGCCACTGCCGCTTCTTCCTGAAATGAGACCTTGGCGGTCGAAACGGCAATGTCGGAGCTCGCCACGACCTCCTCTCGCCGCACAGCCTCGGCCAGGGGCGCCAATTCGTCCAACGCCGCAGTAGCTGTCTCTCGCCTGATAGCTCCCGCCCCCGGAACTTGGATCTTTGCATCTTCTGACGGGGCCTGTCCCTTTGAAAGCCAAAAACAATAAGATCAAGAAGATTAGCCGAGGGCCTAAAGAAAGAGAACCTGAATTAACAGGTTCGCACTTACGGGCGCCTGCTTCACCAGGCTAAGAGACACCGACAGTACTGGGGCTTTCCAGGCAGGAACTTGAAGAAGGGGTTCTCCGGGGACACCCTCAGTTGAGAGTACTTCGTCGGAGGAGTAGCCGTAGTCTACATTCTCGCCCGACGAAGATCTAGGGCTGGTAGGCACCTCCTTTGCTGGAAAGGTAGCCCCCGCCTCGACATCCGGGGTCGGCAGTTGCGCCTTCCTTGACTGCCGCCCCTTCTTCCGATATATCTACCCGAACCGGGATGCCTCTGGGGCCGCCTCCTGTTCAAGGACCGCCACATCAGCTCCTGCATAAGCAAGGCAAAATCCAGATTTGGTCAGGCCCGTAAAATTTTGAGGAACGAAGAAAATTAAACGAATGACCGCTCCAGAAAGTGCTATACCTCCTTCGACTTCGGCAGCGGGAGCTGGGGCGAAGAAGGTCTCTTTGACGGATTCTACCGCCTCGTGGGTCACAGGCGCGGGCCTCTTTATGACAGCTAAAACAAAAGGGCACGGGGTCACGAGGAGCGTCCCTCTTAGCATCTCAATAAACTCTGAAGAGCCTCGAAGAGCAGAAGGGACCCAACCTGCAGACCGACTCGGCTCGGCCTGAGCAGCTTCGAATTCCTCGAATGAGGAGATTACGGGTGCCGGAGGAGCGGTCGGCGTGGCTTTGGCGGCCTCGGTCTTTCTGCGTTTGGCCTCCCGCCGCCCAGCCGCCTTAGCAGCATCCACAGCCTTCTTCACGGGCGATTTCGCCCGGGACCTCTTCGCAGGCGGGGGCAGGGGGGTCGTGGTCGGAGCCGCTGGCACCTCCTCGAAGTAACCAGGTTTCCCCGCCTGCCGTAGGAGATTGCAATACGTCGCCAGTTGAGTGCTGTCGAGGTGATCTATCAAAAAAGGGGAAAACAAAGGACTCGATCAACGTCCAATATTCAAGAAAGGTCAGCACTGAGGAACACAAGGGAAGGAAGAAAACACTAAGTACCGTGAGGGCAGTGTACAGCCGTAACGTTATCGGCCAATAGCTAAGGGACGATTCCTTGTCCCGACGAGCCGCCTCTCGGACCAGCCAGCATACGTCTTCAATTTTCTGGCAATGATCTGAGAGGGCAGCCAGGTCTGCATGCTTCTTGGCAGCCAGGTGACAAAAGAGGTTGAAATGGTCCATCCCCCATCCCTCGGCATAGTAGTAGGTGATGTGAAGGCGCTTGCCCAAGATGACCATGGCTGAATCTTCAATCTTCAACCCGTGCACCCGAAGGAGGATGTAGAGCCACGTGGTGTCCTTGTAATTCTCCGGGTTCCGCTCCTCCCTCCTCACAAATGTGCGATAGGGACACAGTGCATCCCTCTCAGGGCGCCAGCTCCTCACCGGGGTGCCTTCTTCCTCCATGGGGAATGGATAGTTGATCAGTTCCAGGTGGTCACTCCCAATGTGGCAGAGGTCTCGCAAGGTCTTCTTGAAATCATCCTTTGCCACAGGGGGCAGTTTGGCCTGCGGCGCTGGCTTGGTCTCGCGCGCTGCCTTGCGCGCAACTAGGTAGGCGACAACTTCCTATTCCTTGCCGCGCCTCAATTGGAGTAGGTGCTCCGGGTCAATATCCAGCACCGACACTGGCTGTCGGCTCAGAAACTTTCTCTCTGCCCCGTCCCAGCAGTCGGTCCGGCAAAGCCGGTAAAAAGCTGTCCGGGCATTCCACCACTTCACATATTCGGGGGTCACCCGTAGAACCCGACCCGGGGCTGGCACCCGGAAACTGGCAGTGTCCGCCCGATGAAAGAAATCCCACCAGGTTCGGGCAGCTTCGGCGGTGGACCCCCCCGGAGACTTCGCACCGACAATTCAAAGCGAGCACTGTGTGCCGGTGTCACGCCCCGACGCGGAATATCGGGATGTACAGTCGGGAACGAGCTGGCAAGAGAGAGATCTATCTAAAATAATACACAATGCTACAAGATGGAAATACTAAATGATCATTAACCAACCACAACTGATACAATAACCTCAAAATCAACTTAATACAACTGGAATTACAACCACTAAAACTCAATAACATAACTGAAACTAAATGCTCTCCAAAACACAACTAAAAGTAAGATAACACACTGCTAACACACTAGAACTGACACACTCATGACATCACTCCTGCCCTTCCTCGTCGGTAAGCGCGTCACCTGAAAAGCCTGGAAAGGGGGGAAACACAACTATGAGCTGACGCTCAGTAGGAAATAACAGGCAATTTACGTGATTAACAAGTTAATTACATTTTCATATGTAATACTAAGAAAGAAATAAATGACGATAATGATATAATGAAACAACGTAATAACAAGATCTTGCAAGGTCAAGAAATATGTGATGTCAAGAATTAACAAGATAACAAGTACAAGAATTTACAACAGGAGATATAACAAGAGAAAGTAGTAAAAAATTGGCCACAAGTAAGTAATATCAATTCATTCGCGATCAAGTAACAAGTAACAAGTAACAAGTAACAAGAGATGTTTGTCATAGACGCAACAAGCAAGTAAGTATTTCGGTGTAATGCCCCACCATGTCATTAGCATCCCATGGGCTCAGTAATTTTTAGGGCGCTCTCCCCAGGACCAGACCGGGCCCTTATGATGCGATGACATTTATTTTTATGGGCCCAAAGTCCCACACGTCCGGACATTCAGTCAATTTTAATGGCCAATTAATCAGAGGGATTTCTGTCAAGAGTATGAGTTTTTAAGGACTAACATGTCCTTGGATTCCAGACAAAAACTCGGTTGATACGGTCACCTCGGTGCCGCTTTACAAGAACTGGACCAAACTCGGTCCACGGGGTCAAGAAAGAACGGCTGACAGTATACCGTTCAAGTGTGTAAGTAATCCATTCTACTGGAGTAATAGGGACTAAAACAGCAACTTAACAATCAATTTAATCCTAATTACCAAGTTAATATATCAAGGATTATCCATTATCATTTGCATTAAACCAATTTACCAAAGGATGATTCAAGATGATAAGGTAAAGGAACAAGCTCGTACAGGAATGAAATAGCATGCATTAACAGAGATTTAGTTTCACCATTAACCACTAATTATGTGGGTTTCTATTTAACCATTGTATGAAGATGATAAATGGCATGTTTTTACACTACGTTTGCATGTAGGGACCAATGTTAATTGAAATCAAAGGGGGTACATGAATAGGTTACTGGTTCTTCAAGAATATACTTTTCAATTGGTCTAAGTTAAATGGGTCGATCCCCTAATGATCTGGATCGATCCTCGGGTCGAAAAATGATAAAAACTGGGTTTCTGGTACACGGGTCGACCCCTGGGGTCGACCCCTGTAAAAATGGGGTCTGCTAGTGAGATGGGTCGACCCCTGGGGTCGACCCCCACAATTTCTGCAGAATGGGTCGACCCCTACACTCTGGCTATATGGGTCGACCCCAGGGGTCGACCCTTGCTGGGTGCTAGATGGGTCGACCCCTGGGGTCGACCCTCGGGCCTGCCAGGGCTCCCAGAAAATGGGTCGACCCCAGGGGTCGACCCCTGCAAGAACAAAAACGGTTTTAACCTCTGGAAAACGTAAAAACTCACCCAATTGAGGTCCAATTGAGTTGGGATCTTAACCACATGATCTAGGGTCATTAATATACATAATAGGGTCATAAAACAAGTGATTTGAAACACTAATTTCAACAGAAATCAATTAAATCTTAACCTATTCTATGATGAACACATAAAAACCTAATTCTGACATGCTTCTACTAAATCATGAAATTCTCTCAATATACATAACGAAATTCGGGGCTTCTTATGTCAAAAGAAAGCTAACTTGATGCTGAATCCAACCATATATGATAAGCTATATGTGGATCAAGTTATCTAACTCAAAATCAGCCCGCAATCAAGCTCTAACTCAAAGGGTCACAATATAAATCAAGTTCTAGACATGCTCTCACTAAAAATCGAAATTCTTCAAGCATGCTCAATGAAGATTGGGGCTTTCTACGTTAAATGAAAGCTAACAACATGCTGATCACATCATATAAGTTAATTAGAGTTTGGCCTGTTAAACCTACCTCAATCGAAGAGAGAACTTAAAACCTAGAATGAAGAACGAACTAGATCACCCTTCACAAAACCCACGATAGCTCTCTAGATACCTGATAAAAATTGGGGCTTTCAGTCCCACTGGATAGATATCGTCGAGAGGAACAAAATCATATATTCATGATCGAATTTTGGTTGAGAATTCCTACCTCAATTGAAGAAACAAAGAAGGAAGAAGGAAGCCGACGGCCTGCCGACACACCTCCACAAATCGAGCAAGATCTTCTTAGATCTGAAACTTCAGTGAACCCCACAGCCACCAAAAGAAACTAGGCTCGAAGAGCTTTCTATCTATAGCTCACACATCTTCTGGAGAGTTCTGAGCTGGGAGAATTCGACGGAACAAGAGACGTGTTAAAAACGGCACCTATTTCAACCACACTCGGCTGGCTGCGCCTCCTAGGGTTAGGTTTGTGTCGAATTGATTGAGGGCTATTAATCCTTAGCTCGTGGTCGTTCATTTGCCTCTGATTTGAGCTAATTTGGTTGAGTATTATGCCCGAATTTTACGTTTTAAACTAAGGTTAGGTAAGGGTTAAAAAGTGTACACTTTTGGGCTTAATCTCCAATTAGATCTAACCACGGATTTATAATGGCTTAATGCCAGAAGATAAAGTTGTTGTCTACATCGACCTTAACATGTTTACTATTTTTATGGATTTTTATAAGGTAGTCGGATTTTCACTTATACTATTTCTAACGAATTAAATATTAATAAATCCGAAATTCAATTATTAATTCAATAAGAATTCAATTCTTAATTAATAAAAGCTTAATAAATATATTGGGCTCAATTAAATAATTCGGGGTCTTACACCCTCCCCTACTTAAAGGAATTTGGTCCTCCAAATTCACTGCACTAAAACTGAGAGTAGGGAATGAGATTGCTCACCTAGAATAAGTCGGGATACCGCTTCCGCATAGTCTCTTCAGACTCCCATGTAGCTTCTTCGGTCCCACGCCGACTCCACTGAATCTTGACCATCGGTATCGAACGATTCCGGAGTTGCTGTTGCTTCCGGTCCAGAATCTTGACAGGTCTTTCCTCATAGGTCAAACCTTCCTTCAGTTCAAAATCCACTTGCTGAATGATATGAGTGGGGTCGTACACATATTTCCGTAACATAGACACATGGAAAATATTATGTACGCCAGACAAATGCAGTGGTAAAGCGAGTCTGTATGCCACCTCTCCCACTCTATCTAGAATCTCGAATGGACCAATGTATCTTGGACTCAGCTTGCCATGAATGCCAAATCTTCGGATCCCTCTTGAAGGAGAGACCTTCAAGAACACATGCTCGCCAACCTGAAATTCCAATGCTCTTCTCCTGTTGTCGGCATAACTCTTCTGTCTGGATTGGGCTACTTGTAACCGGTCTCGGATAATACGGATGTTCTGTGAAGATTCTGAGACAAGATCCGGTCCAAGCCACTGTTTCTCACCTACCTCGTCCCAACACAACGGGGAACGACAACTCCTACCATACAATACTTCGAAAGGAGCCATCTGTATACTGGATTGGTAACTGTTGTTGTAGGCGAATTCAATTAATGCCAAATGCTCACTCCAATTACCACCGAAATCAATCATGCAAGCTCGTAGCATATCTTCCACTATCTGGTTGGTTCTTTCAGTCTGTCCATCTGTCTGCGGATGAAAAGCAGTACTGAAATTCAGACGAGTACCAAGAGACTCTTGCAGTCCCTTCCAGAAATGTGAAGTAAATCTGGGGTCTCAATCAGACACAATGCTGACTGGAATACCATGGAGTCTCACCACTTCCTTCAAATACAAAGCAGCCAATACATCAATCGTCCACTTGGACTTAATTGGTAAGAAATGAGCTGACTTTGTCAATCGGTCGAAAATCACCCATATCGCATCAAATCCACCACGAGTCTTAGGTAGACCCATAATGAAATCCATGTCAATGCTCTCCCACTTCCATTGGGGTATGTCGAGTGGTTTCAGTTTCCCTGCCGGTCTGAAATGTTCGGCCTTAACTTGTTGACATACCAAGCATCTACTCACAAAATCTGCAACTCCTCTTTTCATATTCGGCCACCAAAAGGATCTTTTCAAATCTCGGTACATCTTAGTGCCGCCAGGATGAATAGTATATCTGGATCTATGAGCTTCCTCCAGAATCTTGTTCTTTATTGCGGCTTCGTCAGGTACACAAGTTCTGCCCTTGAATAATAATCTCCCATCATCGGCCAACATGAAGTCAGGTATGCTGCTCAAGCTTCCCTTGATCTCTACCAACTCGGGATCATTATCTTGCAAGGACTTGATTTCCATCAACAATTCGGACTTAAGTTGGATCTGAGCAATCATAACCCGATCATTGTCAATATTAAGATCCAGGCTGGACAATTGTTCCAGTAATCTCCATTCTTGTAACATGAGACTTGACAGTCTAGCTACCGGCTTAATGCATCTACCACAACATTACCCTTGCCAGGATGATACTCAATCGAGAAGTCGAAGTCTTTCAAATACTCCAACCATCTGCGCTGCCGCATATTGAGTTCCTTCTGAGAAAATAAATATTTCAGACTCTTATGATCTGAAAACACCGTGAAGGTTTCTCCATACAAGTAGTGCCTCCAAATCTTCAAAGCAAACACGACTGCTGCCAGTTCTAAATCATGAACAGGATAATTCTCTTCGTGCTTCCTTAACTGCCTAGAAGAATAGGCAATCACCTTCCCATGCTGCATGAGCACACAGCCTAAGCCAATACCTGATGCATCAGTATATACGACAAAACCTCTTTCACCAGAAGGTAAAGCCAATACAGGTGCAGTAGTCAAACACTCCTTCAAAGTCTGAAAGCTTCGCTGACAATCTTCGGACCAATCAAACTTGTTCTCCTTGCGGGTTAATCTTGTCATAGGTACCGCAATCTTAGAGAAATCCTGGATAAATCTTCGATAATAGCCTGCCAGGCCTAGAAAACTTCTAACTTCTGTCACACTGGTAGGATGTTCCCAATTCTTCACTGCCTCAACCTTCGAAGGATCAACAGAAATACCGTCCTTCGTAATGATATGTCCGAGAAAGGACACCTCTTGCAGCCAGAATTCACACTTACTGAACTTGGCATAAAGTTGATGATCTCTCAATAACTGCAATGCCATCCTCAGATGTTCAGCATGCTCCACTTCACTCTTGGAATAGATCAAGATGTCATCAATAAAGACCACGACCCATTGATCAAGATAGGGCCGAAATGCATTGTTCATCAACTGCATGAAAGCTGCTGGAGCATTCGTTAGACCAAAAGGCATAACGACAAATTCAAAATGACCATACCTGCTACGGAAAGCTGATTTATAGATATCCTCTTCCTTAATCCGCAACTGGTGATATCCAGATCGAAGATCGATCTTAGAGAAATATTGAGCTCCCGCTATCTGGTCAAATAACTCGTCAATCCTCGGCAATGAATATTTGTTCTTGACAGTCTGCTGGTTTATTTGCCGATAATCAATGCACAACCTCATCGAACCATCTTTCTTCCTGACGAATAATACAGGGGCTCCCCACAGAGAAGTACTAGGACGAATGAAGCCCTTCTCGAGTAATTCCATCAACTGTTGCTTTAACTCTCTCAGTTCCGCAAGAGACATACGATAAGGAGCCTTAGAAATAGGAGATGTGCCAGGAATAAGATCAATAGAAAAGATAACTTACCGCTCAGGCGGAAGTCCTGGTAGTTCCTCTGGAAAGACATCAGGAAAATCTCGGACAACAGGAATGTCCTTGATCTCAATCTGCTGCTCAGGGGTTGCACAGACAAAGGCTAGAAAAGCCTCACATCCACGTCTCATCAGCTTATCAGCTCGAAGAGCCGAAATAAGTGACACAGAGTTGTGATGCTTAACACCCACAAAAGAAAGTCTCGGGTGCCTGTAGATGGACATAACAGATGATTAAATCATATAAATATATCCAAATCACAACAATAATGATGATATCAAGTGAAATAATGATGATAACATGATAAAAACAATAAATATAAGGAGGGAGATGATGATAAATCAAATAAAGCACGAGGTGCTAAGGGGAGTTGTGATCGCCAGAGGGGTTACCTCAATAAGAAGAAAAGGAGATCGCGTGTACCTGGTGAAAATTGGGATGCGGGATGGATGTGGATTTCCTCCTCCAACTTCAATCGGCCGGCCGATGAAGTGGGTCTTCTTAGTTGATTACCTTGTAAAAAGACAATGAAAACAAGCAGAAGAGAGAGGGATCAGCCAAAGTGCTATAGTATCAATCCAAAACTAACATGAAACGATGAAAAGACATCAACGTGCGCACCTCTTTTTTTTGGTTTTTTAAAACCCCTAGAAGAGAACTAGGGAAAGGATATGATATGTTGATACTTAATGCAATAAGAAAACTAATGATGGGATGACAGTGATGATGATATGCTTAGAACACAAACGAGATAAGCACAATATAGCCCTGCTCTCCCTGACGAGAGTAGAGGGAAACTGTGAAGGTGTTGAACGGATGCAGAGGAACGGATGAAGCCCGATTGGATGCAGAGGACACCAGGATGCAGAGGAAGCAGTGGAAGCAGTAGCAGCAGGATGCAGCACAGGAGAAAGAACGCTCTGCTTGCAATCGTGATGTTCTGGGTTCAAGGCGTTCAACCCTCTGAGTGCTTAACTTTTTACACGATCGATATGGAACCTCTTATATAATGTTCAATCGGATGTGATCAAACAAGGTAAGATAAGAACGGGTAATGAGGCATCCAAGGAAGGATCGAGATCGAGTAAGAGACCAATTGATAGTAGGGAACTGTGAGGGAAAGATGGAAAAAGGAAGGACTCTGGAGTGAAACACGACTTAGGACAGGGCGTCAAATCATGAATTGACGACCTTCACAGAGACGTTTCTTGAAACACGACCTGGGAAAGGGCGTTTCTTCCTGGATTTAATTTTGGAAATAAAACTTTCTTTGTTTAAAAATCAAAGGAACACGCCTGAGGAAGAGACGTTTCTTTAAAAACACGCCCTGAGGAAGGACGTTACTCACAAAATGCTTTTTATTTTGAAAGTAGATAATTCCAGAAATTAATGGATAATACCAGGAATTGACGCCCTTACTTATGGTCGTCTCTTATTTTGAAAACGCCCTATGACAGGTCGCTACTTTGAAAATAACGCCCTTATTCAGGTCGTGAATCACGAAAATGCAGGAAAAATGCATAAACCTCACAAAAATAGAAAAACTTCACTTTATAGGAATATTGAAGTCCACTTGGGGCGTTTATATAATGACATGAGATTTGATCAACATAACGTCAATTTTGGCGTGTCTACAGCTGCCCCACCTTGGCGTCTGCTTTGCAAGGGAGTGAGACGGAATGGAGTGAAGTGTAATGAAAGGAATGAAGTGGAGTAAACTGATAAGGAGATGCCAAGGTGTTATGTGACACGCCTCAGACACCAAGCATTTGAAATCTTTCCAAGATTCTGAGTGAAACAACTCTGAGTGGTTCCAAGGAAACATCGATTTGTTGGATAAAAGGAGATTAAACTAAGTAAATAAAGGGTGTGCTCGTGGGCACGACAGGGAAAGACCATTGGAGAGCGATTACCAGCCAACGTGGATGTGCTACAACCAAGGTAAATTTTGCAGAAAAGTAAAGAGAATTGGGATAGAGATCCAACAAAAGGGACACTTTCAAGGAATCAGCCTGAACGGCTTCAAATAGAACGAAGTACTTGATTTGAAGTGGAATATCTCATGTCAACTCAATCAAGGGCGAGTGAACTTCATTATTGCCATAATATGAAGATTTTCAGCAT
This sequence comes from Amorphophallus konjac, assembly GCA_022559845.1. Lineage (NCBI taxonomy): Eukaryota > Viridiplantae > Streptophyta > Magnoliopsida > Alismatales > Araceae > Amorphophallus > Amorphophallus konjac. The sequence continues at coordinate 240,132,233 of CM040120.1, forward strand.
GAAACTCAAAGTCCTACATGATGCATGCTGGGCTAAAAGAAAAGATTAAAACAAACTAAAATAGAAAATAATCAAGGATAATATTGCTAAGCCATTTAGATCTGGTCAAGAATCCAAATCTCTGAGCTAACACTAAGCCGAAGCCCGTTTGTCCGCGTATCAGCTCAGAAAAGCTCAGAAAGTGGAACCATCATCCCAAACCTTTAACGACTCAACGGCCTATCCGTGTGATCAAGACTCTCCTGAAATCGTCATCGTTTTTGATGAAGGGGAACTCAAATTTCAGGTTCATCAGAACCACAAGGTCCTTGACATACTATAATAGTGTAGATATCATATAATAATGCTTACAAGAAACGGATACAAGGGGACACGATGTTACTCCTATGAGTGGTCCAAACGCCTCGAATCCTGCAAACTTCTGCACTTGAAACTTATTAGCCTTCACCCAGCAATTCAGATCATGACATGATCATAAGTGCTTAATTATAAACAATTTCACCAAAATAATAGCACTTAAGTTCATTAAAGCGTCATAATCCAATAAAACACGCCTAAGAATAGGGCATTAACATCATAAAAGGCGCCTGACCATAGGTCGTTTAACATTTAAAACACGCCCTACTCAAAGGCGTAAACAGTAAGGGAAGCTTAGAAGAAGACGCCCCATGTTAGGGCGTTAAATATAAAACGACGTCAGTCAGGTCGTCAATTTAAGAATCGACGCCCTAACCAACGTCGTTAATTCAGCACGAACATCCGTTTCTAAATCGAGAACACAGTCCTTAACCCAATCAAATTCTAACTTCCAACAACCTTACGATTCTCTAAATCTCTATTAAAAGGAGGCCTTCCTTCAACAGAATCAACCAAATCCCTGCAGCCGGCCATACTTTCTGTTCTTCTTCTTCTTCATCCGCTCTGCAGGTTGCAGCCATCCAAGCTTTCCTGACGATGGATAGGGCAATGAAAAGGCCAAAACTCTCAACTCCCAGGATTAACGATATCCAAGGTCATATAAGCAACATGATATGCATGAATCAGGTTAGCTTCAACTTTCTTCTCTGTTCATATAACCCTCTACTGCTCTGCTCATATATTTATTTCTCCGTTACTGAACTCCTCTGCCCAACATTTCATATGCTCATGTACTTCTATTCTTTGTTTTTATTATTTTCTCTTTCCTTCTCACAGGAGTACCCAAATCTTCCAGGGGCTAGAAGATATATAAAAATCAAGTGGTTGCCCCTCATACTTTCCAAGTTCTCCTCTGACATGAGGGTCTTTGTAGCTAGATGGCATCTCTTAGGATTGATAACCCATGCCAAGCATTATGACCAAATCCATCTTGATTGGGGTGCCATGGGAGCATTGATTGAAACATGGCATCCTTCCACCCATACTTTCTTATTTTCCACATTTGAGGCCACCATCTTGCTGGAAGAAATAGAGATGATCTTGGGTTTGAAAAGAATGAAGCAAAGTGAAGAAGAACAGATGGCCAACATGTCAAGACCTATCTCGTCTCATGAACTCTTAACCAGCCTTATTCCTAACCCAAACTTAGTGAATCAGATCAAAACCACCAAGGGAATCAACCTCTTGAAGTTAGCCTCATGGGTATACAAAAGAGCAGATCAAGCCAAGGAAGAGGAGGAGATAGAAAGAATAACAAAGGCCTTCGTGGTTTGCATAGCAGGTGCGCTCTTGTTTCCATCCACGGAGGACTTCCTTGAAGAGAGTCAAATAAGTGCAGTGGTGAGCTTATGGGAAGGTGAAAGAGTTGGGCCGACCATACTAGCTTACCTCTACAGCGGGCTTACATCGGCGGCCATGGGGCGGCCCATATACGGCTGTATGCTAGCCTTCTCAAGTTGGGTGGACCTCCACTTCAAATTTGATCCATGCCATGAAGCCCAACAATCGTCAAGGATCTTCTCCAAAAGTCCGCTTTCTTACATCACCGGCTCGTTGGGAATAAGCAATAGGGTGACGAACCGCATTCCTCAAATCAAGAAAAGGGCGGAGTGGAGAGAACACCTTAAGGTAATGCCCAAAAACCTCTTTACTTGCGCTCCGGGAATACTCAAAATGCAGGAACTTCGCGCAAGATTCTCCATCGGCACGGACCTTCGACTTATTGGCACATCCGAGTTCATCTTGTACAATGCACACCGGTGCCTTCCTCAGCTCGGGCATCCAAGGCAAGTGTTAGAAGACATCTCCCATCTTCCTCCAATCAAATCAAGGGATCTAGGCAGCAATGAAGATGGAGAGGAGATAATCACCATTCAAGCTCTGTGGAGACTAAGCAAGCTTCATCACCCTGTAGAAGACTTAGAAGAAGCCAAAGAACATTGGAAAAATTATGTGAAAGCATTGAAGAAATTAAGGCCCAAGGTGGCTCATTAGGCATTGTAATCCTTTCTTTCAAATAATAAAGATTGCTTTCTGATTGAGCCAATTATCACTGTGATTATGATCAAAATTTTCCAAAACCTGCGTTTCTGTTGCAAATAACGCCTCAAGGAAGGACGTGAATTCAAGAAAGAACGCCTGACCTAAAGGCGCCTCAATCGGCCTATCTTCAACATTTGACGCCTGCACAAGAGGGCGTGACTTAAATAACGACTTCAAACAAGGCGTGAATAGGTTCAAACCCCAAAGAATATAATCGTTGAATCATCAAAACTAACGCCTTTTCCTTAGTCACTTCTCAAGAAAAACACGCCCTCAACAGAGGCGTTACTCTAAGCCAACAATGATGACTTTTATCTCATCAATCAACGCCCATTCAATGCGTCTGACGACGATTATCGTTTCCCATGCAAAACAAATTAACGCCCTAATAAACGTCGTCTATTTTTATAAAACACCCAACGAATGGTCGTGAATTCCATTAAAAACGCCTTCCTTAAGGGCGTGTCTTCTTTTCAAAACCCAAAAGTCATCAGCCCCCTTCTTCTTCCTCCTCTCGTTCAATCTCTCCCTAGCAAACCCTAACCGAAGCCCCCCCCGCGAAGCCTCTCTCTCAATCTCCCATCCTCTTCTCTCATTCCCCCAATCTCTCTTTCTCTCCTAGCCCCAGCCATGGCCAAACGCCAAAGGGTGAGTGCCCCAGAGGTGGTCGATCTCGACGCCGTCGACGCCCAAGAGGAAGAAATCGCCGTGGAGGAGCTCGCCGTCGTGGCCGTTGAAGAACCGGTGGTGGTTGCCGGCGGTGACGAGGCCGAAGGAGCAGCAACAGAAGAAGGAGGGGAAGACGAAGGTGGAGAAGAAGAAGAAGAAGAAGAAGATGAAGAAGAGGGAGATGAAGAAGGAGAAGGCGGCGGACCACCGCCCACGGCGGCGGTCGCTCCCCGGGGTCAACTCCGGCGGCCCAGACGGCCACTGCCTCGACCACAGCCCCAGAAGCACAAAAAGGTAGGTTCCCCTCCCCAATTCCATTTTTATTTTATTTTATTTTCATTTTATTTTATTTTTCCTGATTTCCATAGCCCTCGGGCACGAGTTCTGCAACTCAGAAAAGAGACGCCTCCCGTGGGGGCGTTATTCACAAATGAAACGCCCTGCCCCAGGGCGTAAAAAACCTTTTATTTTTCTGAAAATTAATTAACCCTCACGACAAACGCCCTGCAGAATGTCGTTTCTTCAAAATTATGATTTTCCATTAATTCCATGCCCATTAAATATTTTCATTAATTATTTCGCATGCTGTCATTTTTATTTGAATTATCTGAAAATCATGAAAGCCATGCCCCTCACCAGGGCGTGATTTTAACAAGAAACGCCCAAACCAGAGGGCGTCTCTTCATTAATTCTCTATTTAAACTGAACGGTCCCAAATGGAAAACGCCCCATCCGAAGGCGTGATTTGAAAAACATTTTAGGATTTTAGAAATTAACAACATGTTCACGCCCTTCACAGAGGCGTTTCAAAGATGGAAAACGCCCTCACTCAGGACGTTACTTAAAACCACATTTAGAAGAACGCCCCCTTTAGGGGCGTGAATTTACTAAGAAATGACCTGAGGAGGGTCGTGACTTCCAAAACATTAAAATCAATGCCCAGGCAAAACCAAATGCAATTACACATGATTAACCAAACAATTAAGCAAAATTCTTCTCTTTTAATGCGTGCAGGGGCTGATGAGGACCCGTATCTCATGGGTCATGGTCTGGGCAGCATATCAGGGTCTCCCCGACTTCCAGAGGGTTAGGGTAGATGCTATGGGGTTCGGGGCTTTCCTATCCATTGAGCCATTTAGACCCGACCTAGCGCTTATCCAGGTTTTACGGGAACGTTGGGATAGGGTGAGCTGGTCCTTCCTGATGCCCTGGGGGCACATGGTTCCTACCCTAGAGGATGTGACTAGGATTACAGGGTTGAGGGTGGATGGTGAGGCTGTGAGTGGGTTCACCTATCCTGACTACACGGAGATGGCCCAGAGGTTACTAGGGCTGGATATGGTCTATGAGGTACCGAGCGAGTGTAGGACCATCTTCCGTACAGACCTGACTACGGCGATGGGTTTAGGAGATGCCAGGCATAGGTCAGGGGAGACCTTAGGTGAGTTTGCACAGAGGCTGACCGACGGGGTGAGAGCGGTATGCTGCCAGGACCCGACTGACCATGAGAGAGCGGATCGAGACCTGAGGAGGTTCCTGCTGCTGCTGCTCGGGAGATTATTGCTGGGGACGAAAGCCGACGTCATCAACTGCCGCTTCTTGGGCATCCTTGAGGACCTGGAGAAAGTTGGCACTTACGCTTGGGGTGCAGCGCTGCTGGCACACCTGCTGGCTGACCTGTCCACGGGGACAGGACGTGAGACGACCGTCAGTGGCTTCTCACCTTTTCTTCAGGTATTTATTTTCCTTTTTTTTTCTTTTCTTTTCATGCAAATGAATGCCTTACTAATGCAATGCATGGATACAGGTGTGGAGCCACCTATACATGCCGATGGGGCGCGTCGACCCACGGCCGGGAGTTGAGGGATCCTTCCCTCTGGCGCGACGCTGGTTACCAGTCGTCTTCGGTGCCCCACTCGATTACGAGTTGTGGGTTCTACGGAGAGAGTTTCGTGACTTTCCTCCCTCGCTGGTATGTATGAATAAATGATATGCATTTCTTTTGAGTTGGTTTTAAATTGATTATGATGAAATGATAATGATATGTATGAATGCAGGTGCAGTGGAGGCCTTACGAGGATATGACGGATGAGGGCCAACCTTGGGTCGTATCGGGGCGACCTCGCTTTGGGCATGAGCTGTGGCTGCACTGCCTGAGCGAGATCGAGCCGTTACGGCTCAGGCTGGTGATGAGGACCCTGGGCTTGCACCAGGAATGGATCAAGGTCGGGGAGCCTCGAGGCATTGGAAAGAAGACCCGCGGTCGCACCAAGGCGATCGACTGGAGGGTACGGTTCGCGGATCAGTACGGAGACTGGCAGCGAGGCGGGACCCGAGTCACCTCCCAGGCGATAGACAGCTCCGAGTATCTCCGGCGCTACTGGGAGGTTCACGCCGGCAGACCTCAGATGAAGGTCTTAGGGGTATGTATGGATGCAATTATTTCTAAATGCCGATGCTTTATACATGTCTATTATGCAACTAATATGTGATGAATGCAGGATGCGCAAGATATAGCGGCTATGAATGCCCAGGCCCATCTACACGGCCTGGAGGACCAGCTGGCCGCCACACGGGCAGACCTGGAGACCCTGGTGAGTGTTTAAATTATTCCTATATGCAAATGAATTTTTGTTGAATTAATGATTAGCCACTGACGGTCTTAATGAATGCAGCGTGCCCAGTAGGGAGCAGTGAGGAGAGATCCGGTGGAGGCCTCCAGCTCGAGGGGGCCTAGTGCAGAGGTGACTGCACTAACAGAGCAGCTGGCCGGCGCGATAGCGCGAGCCGAGGCGGCAGAGCGCGACCTTGCTTCACGGGTAAATTCTGAACTCAAAACCTCATTCAAATAATGATTAGATATAAATTGTGTACTGATGAAATTTGTTTTGCAGGCTGAGGAGCTCCGAGCAGCCCTGACTTGTGTGGATGAGGGCTTCCGCATGACGAACTCTCAGGTGTGTGATCTACCTTCAGCCACATGTTGTTATTTCATTTCATGAATTATTGAACTGTGGAACTGATGATTTGTTTACCTGTTTGCAGGCTGCTCAGCTACGGGCGGCACGTACCGAGTTGGCGATCCGTGAGTAGCGGATCACTGAGTTGGAGCGCTCTGCGAGGCAGCGGGAGGAGCTTCCTCAGGACGTGGCCGAGTTACGGGTGGCTCTTGAGTTGGAGAGGCGGGAGCGTGCCCGAGAGCGAGAGGAGCACCAGACGGAGCGTGCCCAGTTCCTTGAGCTTCAGTAGGCGGAGTGTGCCCGGTTCCAGGAGCAGGCGGCAGCACGGGAGCGAGAGCTAGCCGACTCGAGGACCCAGTTGATCCTTTCTCAGGAGCGGCTGCGAGTGTCCGAGGAGCGGTTGCAGCGAGGCCGTGAGCGAGCACGGGCTGCGGGGTACTCCTTCACCAGCTCCACCTTCGTGGCGGGTTCTTCCCTCCGAGAGAGGAGCGAGACAGGGGGACACGTTCGGATTCCGGCTTCTTCACGGGGGCCTATGCCTCCTCCACCAGCGCCAGCTCGGGACGGTGAGGAGGAGGTTGAGAGTAGGAGAGTAGAGGAGGGTGGAGGCGAGAGCTGAGAGTTTTGTACTTGTACTCCTCCACCCTCACACCTGTACATGATAGACATGATGATATATATATATATATGAGATTTGAGCTTTTGTTACCTGAGCACTTGTGTGGTTGTGGACTTATATTTGTGTACTTTTTCTTTCCACGTTCCTCGTGTTTGCTTTACTTTGCCCTGTATCTGCAGCTGCGGTTTTCACTTGAACAAACAGGTTAATTCATCTGTTCGACTTGGCCCCTTGCCCGGCGAGCAAGGGGTGTCAATATTCTGACCTTAATAATGGGTCAAGGGGCCAAGCCTTTAATCAAGATAAGGCAAGATGAAATAACCAAAACTGGGAGATGCCTCAGGACGTCACACATATGTAAACAATAATTAAAAGATGTCCAGGCAAGAGTGCAATTCATGCAACATGAAGAATTTATTTTTGTTCTTTTCATTATCTATATTTTTTTTGGGATTTTCTAAAAAAAAACACGCCTTAGATTAGGTCGTTACTCTAGTAAAAGACGCCCTCGGAGGCGGCGCGAATTTGAAAAGATTTTTGAATTTTGTTGAAAACACGACCTTCCCAGAGGCGTTATTTTTTAATAAGAGACTTTAAGCGAGGCGTGAATTAACATGAACGCGCCTTGAACAAAGGCGTTAATTTTATTCTTCCCAAATTGGGCTGATAAAGCCATTAAGGTGGTGGGCCCTACTTGGTCATCATCTAAGATCCATTAACCTTTCTTGAATAATTAAAAGGGGGATTGGCGTGCATATAATTAAACTTATACACAAGATTTCGTGCAGTGCATTCTCTTCGGTTTGTCTCGACCATTCTGCTGGTTCATGACTTTTCCAAAAATAAAAGAGAAGATATAAGGAAGCCCACAAAAGATTCAGAGATGCCTGAGGCAAAGCTACCTCCCCTACCCTATGCCTATTGGGGTTCGGTCTTTGGCGTAGGGACGTTTTGTTGCCTTTTGCCTCTTTTCATTTTGCATGCATACGCCCAAGGTTTTCCTTGCGGGGACTTTGCCCTCTTGACATGCTTTTCTTTTCACCATTTGACTTCACTTTGGAATTGATTTGCATTGATGAACAGCCTAATTGTACTTGGGCTTTTTGTGGCATTTGTTCCCTTTTGGGCCCTGACTTCCTCCTACTAGGGCGGCGGATAGGCTTGGCGTGTCTACCTCGAGACCTCCCTTCCTCCCTTGTGGGCCGAAGAAGAATATTGTCTTTCACCTTTAGTCCGGTTTCGACTTTCCATCAGATTTTGCACTGCTTGAGCTCAAGAGTGTAGTGTGTGCGAGGTCAACTCCCATTTTAAATTAGCAAGACTGATGAATGGATTCTGAATTTTGACCTTTCGGACCGTGGACCCTTGTATGCCATGTCGACCCAAAAGGAAAACCATGAAAGAAAACTTTTTTTGATTTTGAAAAAAATTCGATTTTTTTTTTGGATTATTTTGGGAGATTTCTATTTTCTTTGGATTTTTATGAAATTTTCAATTTTTGTTTGGATTTTTGTTCAGGGGTAATATTTCTTGATATACAAACCATTCCATGGGTGAGTCAATTCTTCTCCTTCAGCATTAACCAGTTTATAAGCATTGCCAGGATAAACATTTTTTATGACGAACAGCCCTTCCCAATTTGGTTGGAGCTTTGAACGAGGGCCACCGGGTTTTACAAAAATTCTTTTGATTACCATTTCACCGACCTTAAATTTTCTCTCAATTACCTTCTTTTGATAAAAACGTGAGAGCCTGTTTTGATAAACGCGCGCATGCTCAGCGGCGACCAGACGCTTCTCATCAAGGAGTTCCAACTCGGCAAGGAGTGAATCACGATGCTCATCAATAGAGAGCTCCTTGTCCAATTGTACTCGCAGAGAGGGAATAAGAATCTCATAAGGGACTACTGCCTCCATTCCATAAGTAAGGGCGAAAGGAGTTTGCCCAGTGGGAGTTCGAATGGAAGTGCGGTAGGCCCAAAGAGCTTCAACCAGCTTGTCTGGCCAGTCCGCAAATTTATTAGCCTCACACGTCTTCTTAACAATTTTGATCAAGGTTTTATTAGTGGCCTCTGCTTGGCCATTGCCCTGCGGATAATAGGGAGAAGAATGATGCAATGCAATGTTGTACCTGTTGCAGAGATCCTTAAGATCTTGAGAGATAAATTGAGGTCCATTGTCGGTGACGATGGTATTTGGGATCCCGAACCTCGTGATGATGTTCTTCATGATAAATTTGCAGACGGTTGACGCTTTAATTTCCACGTAAGCTTCTGCTTCCGCCCACTTGGTGAAGTACTCCGTTGCCGTCAGGATGAACGACTTTTGCTTCGTGAGGAGATTCGAGTCACCAAGAGGTCCAATGATGTCAAAAGCCCACATGGAAAAAAGGCCATGGGGAGGACGTAGGATGGAGTGAAGAAGCAGGAGAATGAATCTTGTCGGCGTGCAGTTGGCACTTAACACACCTTCGAACGTAGATAGAGCAATCCTCTTCTAGAGTGGGCCAATAGAACCCTAGTCTAAGAATCTTCTTAGCTAGCATCTGGCTGTTCACATGACCACCACACACACCAGAGTGCGCCTCTTCCATAACTTTCCAAGATTCATCATCATCGAGGCATCTCAATAAAACACCGGTGAGCCCTCTTCTGTAGAGCACACCTCCAACCAAAGTATAACTTTGAGCCACTCTTCTGATTGCTTTCTTTTCTTCTACAGTGGCTTCTTCGGGATAGGACTGATCATTGCAATACCTGGCAATCTCATAATACCAAGGTTTTTCTTCGTCAGCCAAATCTTCTTGCCAATCCAAAAGCATGACTTCCTTACCTTTGAGAGCTTCTTTTTGTCTAACTTTCTCAAGCACCTGATCCCTAATATCGAGAAAAGCACGATCCTTAATAGCTGGAGTATCACGCTGATGAATCAGGGGGACATGAAAATCACGCTCAGGAGGGAAAACTAAAGCGGAAGCCAAAGAGGCGAGAGCGTCAACCAAGATGTTCTGGCTGCGAGGGACATGAACGAAGATCAATTTAGTGAAGAGTTTGGCGTAAGCTGAAGCGAGTTCCTGGTAGGGCTTGAGCTTAGGATTGATAGTGCGACACTTGACCAACACCTGGCGTAAAATGAGCTGACTATCACCGACAATCCTCAAATGGGTGACGCCATATCGATGAGCGGTTTGAAGACCGGCCAAAAGAGCTTCATACTCAGCTATATTGTTGGTGACGGGGAAAGTGAGCGGAGCAGCAAATGGAATGGTGACCCCTTCAGGTGTTAAAAGAACCATGCCGATCCCTCTTCCTTGAGAATTTAGAGCTCCATCAAAATGTAATGTCCGCATAGGATCGTGGGGTTGATTGATGGACATTAGTTCTTCATCTGGGAACTCTGAATTGACCGGATCAAAACGGGGGAGAGGGTGATGAGCAAGGTGTTCGGCGATGGCGTAGCCTTTGATAGCTTTCTGCTGGATGTAAGTGATGTCAAATTGAGAAAGGAAGCTTTGCCAGCGTGCTAATCGATCAGTGAGGACAGATTTTTCAAGGAGGAATTTAATTGGGTTCATGCGTGCAATGAGGTGAACCTCGTGAGCTAGGAAATAGTGTTTTAATTTCTGAACTACCCAAATCAAAGCTGCACAAGTCTTCTCCATGGCTGAGTACCTCTGCTCACAGGGGTTAAGAAGTTTAGACAAGTAGTATGCTGCCCTCTCCTTACCTTCCTCATCCACTTGAGCTAGAACAGCGCCTACAGAGTCATCCAGGACCGAAACATAAAGAACAAGTGGTTTGCCTGGAACTGGCGGCCTCAGGACAGGAGGATTGGCCAAATAATCCTTTAATCCGTCAAAGGCTGCCTGACACTTGTCATCCCATTCAAATTTGACTCCCGGCTTAGTGAGCTCGTAAAACGGCCTACATCTCTGTGAATGCTGGGAGACAAAGCGGCGAATAAATTACAACCTCCCGATTAATCCTCGAACTTCCTTCAAATTTTTGGGAGGAGGCATGTCTCTAATGGCCTTTGCCTTGTTGGGATCAACTTCAATTCCCCTCTTGCTAACAATGAAACCAAGCAATTTCCCTGAAGAAACGCCAAATACGCACTTCTTGGGGTTCATTTTTAATTGATATTCCCGTGACCTTTGTAAAACCTTAGCTAGAACCCCAGGATGCTCAATCCTTGTCCTTGATTTCACTACCAAGTCATCCACATACACCTCAATATAGATATGGATCATGTCATGAAAAATAGCCATCATAGCCCTCTGATAAGTGGCTCCAGCATTCTTAAGTCCAAAGGGCATGACCACATAACAATAAGTGCCCCATGGTGTAGTGAATGATGTTTTCTCTTGATCTTCTTCAGACAGACGAATTTGATTGTAACCTGAAAAGCCATCCATAAAAGAGAGAGTCTCAAATCCTGCCGTGTTATCGATTAGAACATCAATATGAGGGAGGGGGAAGTCGTCCTTAGGACACGCCTGATTGAGGTCACGGAAGTCTATGCAAATCCGAACTTTCCCATCTTTCTTCATAACCGGAACAATGTTAGCCACCCAATTGGGATAGAGGATGACTCTAACAAATCTAGCCTTATGGAGTTTGTCGACCTCTTCTTTCATCTTCAAAGCCATGTTAGGGTGGAAACGCCTCAACCGTTGTTTGACCGGGACAGACCCTGGCTTAAGTGTAAGGCGGTGTTCAACGAGCGCAGGGTCTAATCCAGGCATATCCTCATAACTCCAAGCAAACGTGTCCTTGTATTCTTGAAGAACTAAAATGAGCGCCTCCTCTTCGGAGGGCGGAAAATTCTTGCTAATGAGGACAATCCTAGGGTCTTCCTCGGTACCCAGATTGATTTCTTTGGTTGGCTCTTCTACAGAGGCTGATGGTTCGTCAAATCTTCTTATGCCACTAGCAAAGGCGTCAGCCTCGTCCTCATAGTCTTCATAACTTTCTTCCCCCTCTTCAATAGGGTCTTCATCATTCATAATTTCATAAACGCCCAAACCCTCATATGAAGCAACAGCATCTTCAAATCCTAACTCTGGTAGGATAAGTGGATCTTCCACAAACTCAGGGATTACCAAACAAGCTTGGCATCTGACGGCCAACTCCAATAAAAATCTTCGGGGAATCTGCCTACCCTTGGCCTTCTTATGTGGAACTATCCCCTGCTTTTTATTATTAGAGGGAGAGGAGGAAGAATAGGAACAACTAGCTTGATCAGGGGAAGGAGATGAAAAAGCGGATACAGGAGGTGATACAGAGGAAGGCCCCTCACCAGAGGGGGAGAAAAGATTGATCAAGGAATCCTGAAGGAGCGGCCCCTGGGTCGGGACGCACTCGGGAGAAAAATAGGAGGTCTCCTCAATAGAAATGGAGGATTGGAATGTTGGAGATTTGGCGTTTTTTTTTTCGTTTTTATCTTTTCCTTTATTTTTATTTTCTTTTTCCAGTAGGAAGCAATGTGAAGGGGGAGTAGCAGGGGGAGTGGGAATTGAAAGATCAGAGAAAGATTTAATCAGTGATGGCCCACGCAGGGGCGAGATGGAGATTTTAGAAAATCGCTCGAGGAGCGAAGGAGCAACCGGGAGGGAAATCTGAATTGAATCGGGAGACAAGTTGATGGTAATCGGTGGCGGTCGCGGCACGTGACCAAACCAACGGGAATAGAGAGAAGCCAACACAAACGGATGCACAGAAGTGAGGGTGAAGAGGCCGGCCCACAGCCTATCCACGGTAAAACCTTCTTCAAAGGGGACATCTGGCTCTCCAGTATCTGTGTAGTCACTTAGCAACTGTCTCTTGTCTGTGATTGCGGCTGGCATTTCAATCAATTCTTGTATGAGTGGCGGCCATTCCGGATCTGTCGGCATGAACAGGCGGCTTAAAGAAATAGTGATGTCATTCAGGTCGAACCACCTGTACCAATCACATTCCGGATCGTCCATTTTCCTTCTTTTGTCCGGCCTTAAAGACTCCAGGGCCTTGTAGGTAGCCAGTGGTGCAATATGACGAGCAAACTGTCTGGCGTGAACATCCTGACAATCCAGCAATGAGGTAATCATAGTCGTCTGCTCATCATTATGAATGCCACCCGTGACAAAATGTGTCTTTAATGTCCAGGTGAGTGGCTGGCGATCTGGCTTTAAAGTAGAAGTCGTAAAAGCCCATGGCTCTTCTTTATTTTTACCGGGCCCTTTATAGCCCAAGCCACCTCGTGCAAACAATTTCTGCGGCTTAATGGGCCTAATCCTGCCCTGACAATTGGCGCCCAGGCCCTTGCCGTCTTGATACCCCATTTTCAACAGAATGTTCCAACCAGGGGTGTTAATCATATTCTTTTTCTTCTTCCCCTTAGAAGGCAGGGGCGTCATAGCAACTGCGGTGACGGTCTCAGACGGCCTTGGTTGCGGACGAGGGACGTCCAGCACAGACAAAAGTGGCTTGTTGGCTGGCCAAATGGAAGGAACTGATGAAGCTGCATGAATATCTTCCTCTGGCAGGATCGGCATACTGGTCACCTTGATAATGCGGCCCTTGTGGGGGAATTTAATACACTGATGATTTGTAGATGGCACCGCATCAAGCTGCTGTATGTAGGGGCGGCCCAGAATGCCGTTAAATGTTGGATCCATGTCTAAGATGTGAAAATCTGCTATTATGGAAACTGGACCCAAACTTACTTTTAAAGTGATCATGCCTAGAGGGGGCTTCTTGGTATTATCATAGGCAGTGACCGTTATAGTGGATGGCCGAATTTGATCTTCCGGAATGCCGCACAGCTTTAAAGTGCTTGGTGGTAAAACATTGATGGATGCCCCTGTATCCACCAAACACTGCTTGACAGCCACTTTGTTGATGTCGACTGTGATACAAAGAGCATATTTTCTTGCCTGAAGAGGTGCTAGTTCATGCTCATGGAAGGTGATTGCCGGCTGACTGCTAGCAGGTGTCAAGACTGTAACTATTTGCTCGACCGGAATGTCTTCGTTGACCATGACTTTCTGCAAATATTCCTTTAAAGCCAGCTGATGAGTGGTGGACCGTTTGATCAGTTCAAGAATAGAAATCCTGGCAGGAGTGCGGTCCAAGTGCTTTAACAGATCATACTGAGTCCCTGGCACTGATTCTTGTTCCTGTTCCTGCCCTTGCGGCCCCTGCACGGGCTCTAGCTCTCTCTGTGGGAAAATACGGTGGAATATCCGTCCACTGCGGAGCGGCGCCACGCCTTGACGCGCCTCTGTCGGGGCAGAAATAGGAGGAGGGTTGGAAGAAGAAGAAGGAATGTTGGTAGCAGAGACCCTGCTGGGGGAAATCAAAGGGGAATTCAATGAAAAGGACGCCCCCGTAGGAGGCACGGTAGTGGTGTTTAACAAAGATGCCCCCGCGGGAGGCATGGGAGAAGTATTTGACGAAGACGCCTGCGTAGGAGGCGTGGGAGAAGAGAGGGATACCCGAATGCGAGGAGCGTTAGTGGGTGGTGGAATAAGGAGAGATCGGGGCACAAAAGGTGGTTGAACTGATGATGGAGGAACCCTTGCCGGTGTAGGAGTGGTAGAGGGGGTAGCGGGTGCTGGCGGTGAGCGAAGTAGGAGTGACCTGGACGGCACGGGTGTTGGGTTGGTGATGGATGAAGGAGTGGCAGGTTGCGGGGGTGGTAAGCGGGTCCGAAGAGAGCGAGCCGGCAAGGTCGTGGAATTGATGGGGGTAGATGGGTTGACGGTGCGTAAAAGAGAACGTCCTGACTGAAGATTGACAGAAGAAGAAGGAGGGGTGCGCAAAAGGCGCGGAGTTTGATTTTGAGTTGAATCATGGTGAAATGCCCCGACAGAGGCGTTTTCTTCGTGCCATCCTTGCCCTCTCTCCACCTCGTAGAGAGACGTGATAGGGTTCACGTGTTGATTAGGAGCGTGCTCCGGCAATGGATTACGGACGATCCCCATATCCTGCTGGGGTGCTGGAGCTTGCTGTGGCTGAACTTGCTGCGGAGCTGGCTATTGTTGTTGCTGATTTTGCTGTTGCCGAGGAGGCCTTCTTTCTTTCATGGTGGCGATGAATTGCCTCATTTCATCCCAATTAATGCCACCCTGGTCATTCAAATCATAAATATGATCTCTGAAGTGAAAACAACGATCAAGGTTGTGACCAGGGGCGCGGTGAAAAGCACAGTAATGGGATGTGTCAACATTGGCGGGCCACACCATTCTTTCTTTTGGTAGGACGAGCAGGTTAGCGGCCATCAAAGCATTAAAAATATCAGGGAGACTCTCTGGGAGCGGTGGATAATGGGCCCTCTTGGGGCCAAGCGGTGGTCTCCGTTGTTGTTGGCCATAGTTGGTAGGCGGAGGGACTTGATGGTATTGTGGTGGTGCTGGAGGGTCGGTGCGGGGCGCTTGGCTTGGTGATGGAGCAAAAGAAGGTTGGGGTGCGAAGTGGTGTTGTGGAGCGGAGGCAAAATGGGGGTTTTGCTATGGAGGTGGCGGAGGTCGTGGGTTTGATTGGTGGTGGGGGTGGCCAACTACGCCAACCTGCTCATTTGTGACAGTGCCTTCAGTCGTGGGCCCGCTGTTGACATTTGTATTCTTTTTAAATAGCCGAGGCTTTGGCTCAAACATGCCCATGATGGGCGAGTCCTTCATTTGCGTTTGTATATAACGAGCTCTTTCATAGAGCTCTTCCATAGTTGTCAGCCGATTCATGGCCAAAATATGCCGGAATTGAGGAGTTGCGTTAGAAATAACCATTTTCACTTGCTCCTGTTCTGACAATGTGTCCTTCAATTTCTCAGCCATAGACCGCCACCTATCAGCAAATACGATGAAGTCCTCCTCAGGCTTCATTTTCTCAGCAACTAGATCTGTAACAGAAAGGGAAGGTCCCACCCGGTCTCTGTACTTTTGCAAGAATTTTCTTTGAATAACATCAAAATCACCAGCATCAGCTGGCTCCAGAGAATAAAACCATTCGAGGGCTGGCCCCTCAAGAGATCTCCTGAATAAGTAGGCCAGGGAGGCCTTATTGTCTTGCCAGAAGGAAGTCTCATATCGAAAATCCTTTAAATGAATGAATGGGTTGCCTGTCCCATTATATCGCCGAAAATTCGGCATTTCAGAAGGTGGTAAATGGAACACCGGCAACGTAGGAAGAGAGATTTCCGGAGCATTCTTAGTTGCTATAACCTTCTTGAGCTGCTCCTCCATGCTGGCCAGCTTCTGAAGCAAGAGAGTGTTGGTATCGGGCTCGACCGGGGCCTGATTCTGAACAAAAGAATGCGGTATAGGCGTTCGTAGAGTCCGAGGAGGTTGGGAAGATTGGTGCCTAACCGCTGAATAGCTCGCCTGCTGGGCCGGCATGGCCGCAGTAGGCGTTTGTGGACGAGAGGAGGGGGGATGCAAGACCGCCTGGTCATTAACAATCTGATGGCCACTCATGGCCGGAGGGGGATTAGAGGAAGACGAAGGGACAGATTTCCCCTTCAAAGCGGCCTGAATGGCTTGCCGCTGGGAGTCATCCAACTGGGAGAGAGCTTGGATCAAATCTGTGACATTAATGGATGGGGAAGGGTTCCCCGAAGTGTTGGAAGATGGAACTTGAGATGAAGGGTCCGCCTCATGAATAGTGGTATCAACCACATGAACTTGTGCGTAATGAGGATGAGGAGGGAGATAGTTTTCCTCATAATAAACGGAATCCTGGAGAGGGTCCCCATATTGACCAAATATGTTCTCATTCTCATCATCATAGGAGTACCCGTTGCCTGACATGTTGATGATTTTACCTGAACGGAGTTTCATACTTAAGAGAGAGGATGTTTAATGAAGGAATTTCCAAAAAAGCACTTTAATCAAAACAATTCAACCAAGTCAACCCAACCAAGTTATGCAAATAATGTTGGAAAGCACGGAAGATTTTAATGTTGGGATGTTTGAGATTAAAGTGGATTATTTGTGAATAGTTCACTCTTTTGCCAAATGAAACCTAGTTTGATCCAAGTGTGACCTCCGGGTCAACTAGGTTTTCTCTCTCTTCACCAACGAATATGATATCTAAACTCCGGGTACTTCGAGGGTACAACCAGCCCGGCGTCCGTGAGGGAATCCACGGGTGCGGGGACTTATGGAGGTCTTGGAAAAGGGATTTCCGGTCCAAAGAGACGGAATGCTCAATGGAGGGTTGTCCCGATTCCAAGAAAGGTGTGTGGAATCCTAGGCTAGAGAGAGGAGGTCTCTCAACCAAAAAAACCCACAAGTAAAATGAAGCCAATGTAAATCACAGCAATATATCAAGACAGATCAAGATGCCAAACAACGAATCACAAATAAGGCAGTAAGCAATTTCTGTGAAAACTCAGGAAAGACACGACCTGGGAGAGGTCGCTACCAAACAGGAAACGGCAGCGTGGCTGTCGTGAATCCTGTGAGGGGCTCACAGGAAGAGAAAAAACCACGCCTTGGGGTCAGGCGTTATAAGGAAAGGATGCCTACACAGGAGGGCGTCAAATCAAAAGAACACGCCTTGATTGAAGGCGTTAATAACAAATAATGCGCCCTGCAAATGGGCGTGAATTCTCAGACAGTGCAACAAGATATGAATAAAGCAGGAAAAATGAATGAAACGCCCTGATGACAGGCGCTAAAAATAAATGGCACGCCCTGGGGTGGGGCGTGAATTCTCAGATAAAATAATTAAGCAGCAAAGCAATAGGAGATATGCAAAAGACGCCCAATGGAAGAGGCGTTAATCAACTAAAACACGCCCTTCTGAAGGTCGTGAAATCAAAACACGCCCTCGTAGAAGGCGTTAATTATGGGAGATATCCAAACACTAACTGGCTGATCCCGGAGTGTGCAGTGTGCACAGTGGAGGGTGCCGAGGGGCACAAAGGAAAGGGTACCGAGGGTACCAAGGGGGAAAGGGCACACGTGGGTGCCAAAGGGGAAAGGGCACACGAGGGTGCCAAGGGGAAAGGGCACGCGAGGGTGCCAATGGAGATGGTAATCAAAAAGAAAACAGTGGAGGTCCCACCGTGATCGCCAATTTGTAGATGGACATAACAGATGATTAAATCATATAAATATATCCAAATCACAACAATAATGATGATATCAAGTGAAATAATGATGATAACATGATAAAAACAATAAATATAAGGAGGGAGATGATGATAAATCAAATAAAGCACGAGGTGCTAAGGGGAGTTGTGATCGCCAGAGGGGTTACCTCAATAAGAAGAAAAGGAGATCGCGTGTACCTGGTGAAAATTGGGATGCGGGATGGATGTGGATTTCCTCCTCCAACTTCAATCGGCCGGCCGATGAAGTGGGTCTTCTTAGTTGATTACCTTGTAAAAAGACAATGAAAACAAGCATAAGAGAGAGGGATCAGCCAAAGTGCTATAGTATCAATCCAAAACTAACATGAAACGATGAAAAGACATCAACGTGCGCACCTCTTTTTTTTGGTTTTTTAAAACCCCTAGAAGAGAACTAGGGAAATGATATGATATGTTGATACTTAATGCAATAAGAAAACTAATGATGGGATGACAGTGATGATGATATGCTTAGAACACAAACGAGATAAGCACAATATAGCCCTGCTCTCCCTGACGAGAGTAGAGGGAAACTGTGAAGGTGTTGAACGGATGCAGAGGAACGATGAAGCCCGATTGGATGCAGAGGACACCAGGATGCAGAGGAAGCAGTGGAAGCAGTAGCAGCAGGATGCAGCACAGGAGAAAGAACGCTCTGCTTGCAATCGTGATGTTCTGGGTTCAAGGCGTTCAACCCTCTGAGTGCTTAACTTTTTACACGATCGATATGGAACCTCTTATATAATGTTCAATCGGATGTGATCAAACAAGGTAAGATAAGAACGGGTAATGAGGCATCCAAGGAAGGATCGAGATCGAGTAAGAGACCAATTGATAGTAGGGAACTGTGAGGGAAAGATATAAAAAGGAAGGACTCTGGAGTGAAACACGACTTAGGACAGGGCGTCAAATCATGAATTGACGACCTTCACAGAGACGTTTCTTGAAACACGACCTGGGAAAGGGCGTTTCTTCCTGGATTTAATTTTGGAAATAAAACTTTCTTTGTTTAAAAATCAAAGGAACACGCCTGAGGAAGAGACGTTTCTTTAAAAACACGCCCTGAGGAAGGACGCTACTCACAAAATGCTTTTTATTTTGAAAGTAGATAATTCCAGAAATTAATGGATAATACCAGGAATTGACGCCCTTACTTATGGTCGTCTCTTATTTTGAAAACGCCCTATGACAGGTCGCTACTTTGAAAATAACGCCCTTATTCAGGTCGTGAATCACGAAAATGCAGGAAAAATGCATAAACCTCACAAAAATAGAAAAACTTCATTTTATAGGAATATTGAAGTCCACTTGGGGCGTTTATATAATGACATGAGATTTGATCAACATAACGTCAATTTTGGCGTGTCTACAGTGCCTAGTAAAAGACACTGAGCTAGAACTGCGGTGAACACTAGCCTCATATCGAGCCAACCAATCTGCTCCTAGGATTACATCATAATCCTTCATGTCCATGCAGACTAAATCTGCTGGTAAGTTCTGTTCACCAATCATAACCGTACTAGAGGGATAGAAATACTGGATTGCTGATCTAGTACCAATAGGGGTTGATATTTCCAACGGAGAATTCATCAAAACAGGTTCCACAGCTAAAGACGTAGCAAATCTCTGAGAAATAAAGGAATGTGTTGCACCAGTATCGAAAAGAACAAATGCTGGCTTATCGAGTATAATAAGTGTACCTTCGACGAGTCCACCATCCTCGGTTATTCCCGCTTCCTCAGCATGCAGAGCTTGGAGCTTGCCTTGTGGTTTCTTGAAGACTTACGATTTTGCCGGGGTAGCTTGCTCAGACATACGAGGGCAATCAGAGATACGGTGCTCCTTGCTTCTACATCGTAGGCATGCGCCTAGCTTGCGCCAGCAATCCTCCACCCTGTGGCCAGGATTATTACAAAACTTGCAAACGCCCATGTATGGAATAATAGGGCCAGGCTTCTTATCTTCATGCTTCGGCATCTTTCCCTTCCATGATCCTGCTCCGGTCCACGAACTCGACCCACTCGCGGGCCTCTTCTTGATATACCTGGGTTTGACACTCCCAGAACCCGTAGGTCGTTCCTTCTTCATGCCTGTGCCACGGATCCTCTCCGTCATCTCAAGAGTATCCTCTAGAACTTGTGCTTTTCTTACCATCTCGGAATAAGTGGAAATCTCCAACGGTGCCAGTTGATTAATATAATGTAGCTTCAGACCATTGAGAAAACGCTTCGCCTTCATTTTCTCGGTGGAAATAAGATGTGTAGCATAACGAGAAAGCCGTGCAAATTGAGCCTCATACTCTGCCACGGATAAACCTCGCTGTTTCAAGGCCGCGAACTCTGCCGCTTTCTTCTCTTGCACTCGGTTAGAAAAATACTTGCTGTTAAAGAATTCCTCGAACTCTTCCCACGTAACCTGCCGGTCACCTAGAGTCGCCTTGATAGAATCCCACCAAGTACGTGCATCACGTTCCAGTTGAAATGTGGATAAAAGGACACGCTCCTGGTTGGTGCATTGCATAACTTCAAAGATTCTCCCCATCTCATCTAGCCAGTGCTCGGCTTGGTCGGGGTCGGTCGAACCAGCGAATCTAGGCGGATTCATCCAGCGGAAATTTCGGTATAAATCATCGGTGCCATGCTGTGCTGCTCCTGCCTGAGCTACCTGTTGAAGGGCCTGAGTAAGGCCTTGAACAGTGCGCTGCAGGTTCCTCTATTCAGCACGATCAGCTTCCATCTACACGAGAAATAGATTACTTAGGTTTAATCAAGATAAATAATTACACGATTAAGAAACGAACTTAACCCAAGTTTCTACCCATTCTCACTAGGTCAGGTCCTAGACTTTTACAAGGTTAGGGATCTAATGCACCTAGACACAACCAAAAACTCGGTACCTGGAGGAGATAATCGATCCGAAGACCACTCGCGCAAGTATGCGACCTTCCCGATAGGCGTAGCCTAACGTTCGAACAGCACCTTTTGATATATCGGTTATTGGGATGCAATGCGAGAAAACCTAAACTTAGGAAACCTAGGAATGTGAAACCTAGGGCTCTGATACCAACTAAACTGTCACGCCCCGACGCGGAATATCGGGACGTACAGTCGGGAACGAGCTAGCAAGAGAGAGATCTATCTAAAATAATACACAATGTTGCAAGATGGAAATACTAAATGATCATTAACCAACCACAACTGATACAATAACCTCAAAATCAACTTAATACAACTGGAATTACAACCACTAAAACTCAATAACATAACTGAAACTAAATGCTCTCCAAAACACAACTAAAAGTAAGATAACACACTGCTAACACACTAGAACTGACACACTCATGACATCACTCCTGCCCTTCCCCGTCGGTAAACACGTCACCTGAAAAGCCTGGAAAGGGGGGAAACACAACTATGAGCTGACGCTCAGTAGGAAATAACATGAAATTTACGTGATTAACAAGTTAATTACATTTTCATATGAAATACTAAGAAAGAAATAAATGACGATAACGATATAATGAAACAACGTAATAACAAGATCTTGCAAGGTCAAGAAATATGTGATGTCAAGAATTAACAAGATAACAAGTACAAGAATTTACAACAGGAGATATAATAATAGAAAGTAGTAAAGAATTGGCCACAAGTAAGTAATAGCAATTCATTCGCGATCAAGTAGCAAGTAGCAAGTAACAAGTAACAAGTAACAAGTAACAAGTAACAAGAGATGTTTGTCATAGACGCAACAAGCAAGCAAGTATTTCGGTGTAATGCCCCACCATGTCATTAGCATCCCATGGGCTCAGTAATTTTTAGGGCGCTCTCCCCAGGACCAGACCGGGCCCTTATGATGCGATGTCATTTATTTTTATGGGCCCAAAGTCCCACACGTCCAGACATTCAGTCAATTTCAATGGCCAATTAATCAGAGGGATTTCTGTCAAGAGTATGAGTTTTTAAGAACTAACATGTCCTTGGATTCCAGACAAAAACTCGGTTGATACGGTCACCTCGGTGCCGCTTTACAAGAACTGGACC